>CM076599.1:99940000-101190000 GCA_038502835.1 Octonoba sinensis | reverse complement strand
GTTTTTGTAACAACATGAATGAAAAAGTGAATAATAACATTTGAATTTAAAGATTATGTTCAGCAGCGATAAGATGTCCCACAACTACGTATAGATTAGTGTTTGGAATCTATTTTTTTTTTATTTTATTTTGGCCTAAAATAATAAGAAAAAAATGAGATATTGTTCAAACTATTAACTTTAATATTTAAAAAAAAAGCGTAGGGTGGTTCTTTAGCTTATATTTTCATGATAATGAGCTAGCTATATGGAATTTTAAAACAATTAGTATCAAGCACCTCGCGCTTTTTTTATACTAAAAGTTAATTATTTGGTCAATGATTTTTATCATTAGTTTTGGTCTATTCCAAAAATTAAGTTATTGAGTAGTTAATTTGCTGGGGAACATCCGACATCTTACCGCTACTGTACCTAATATTTATATTCAAATATTATATTTTGTTTTTCGTTTATATTGATACATAAACGTGGGTGTGTGTTTGTGTGTGAGATTTTTTTTAATCAATAATTTTAATTTTATTATTCATCAAATTATTAGAGTTTATATTAATAAAAAGTTTGGTGAGAGATGGCAGCACTGACTACCACCGAAAGAAGTTTCTTTGTGCTTGTGTAAGTACTAATGCTGCCATCTCTCGCATTTTTAAAATAATATTTATTAATATTAAAATTAAATTTAATATTTTTTACTTTTTGACTACAACAAGAATTGTTATTTAATTTAATAAGAAAAAGGAGATTTCTGTCGTAAAAAATAGCATTAGAATTTCCTTTTTATGCTTAAAATAGACGGTAATGCTTAATCTTCATGTTAATGAGATAAATTTTTTTTAAAAAATGTATACCTTTCTTTTAAATTATTTGCTAAAAAATTCACATGTTCCTATTTTAGTGGAAAACATGCATAAAGATGTTTGAATTTTTTAAGGTGATTGAGAAAGTTGTTTATAAGTAAAGTTTTTAAATATAGTACAAACAAAATTAAGATTTTGTATGGATTCTATAATCAATTATTTAACCATTTACTTACTTTAATAAAAGAACGGAAGTGGTTACTAATTAACTCAAACCATGAAACATAGCAATGCAAACTGCAATCTTATTAAAAGACAAATTTAGAAATTCGGCGTTCGCATGCTTAAGGGCTGTTTCATTGGGAAAAAAATATTTTTTTTAAAAAAAGGTGGTTTCAGTTTCTCGTCGCAAAGCAGCAATCACAATGAAACTTCACCTATAATTTTTTTTTTCTCGCTAAAGGGAAAAAGTAAAACGCATTCAGAATCTCGGCAAGTTTTTGGTGCGAACATTTTACTTTTATCGCTATAGGTTTTTAATATAAAGTTTTAACGTGTTCCATTAGGAACTAATGTTAAACATTTTTTTTCTATTCAAAAATTTCTTCATTTACATATTCTACATAAAAATGCGCTTCGTTGAGGTAAGTCCGAAGCCAGTTCCTCTATTAGGGGGGCGACATACCAACATCCTCTCCATAAGTTTATTCTCAAGTTTTTTAATATTTAATGTTTTCTGTAAAAATAACTTTTTCCGGAAAGAAAGCTAAAAAAAGGTAAAACTTACCATGCGATTTTGAAATTTAAAAATTGTTTTGAAACAAAACTACAAACACATTACTGGGAGAAACATTGAGAAAATATGAAAGAAATACTAATTATTGAAACTTATTTTTCTCTTTTGCCCATGACAAACAAATCATGTAAGAAACCTGTTTGTAATAACGCTGTAAAATCGCCCTAACTGTAAATTCGCCCTTAGATGACTATTTATGTGTCCTTTTGTAAGAATAATAGGTTTCCTGAGATTCCGAAACATATGCGCGGGATTGTTCTTTTAAAATGTGACAGTACTTTGTAGAGGGGGTATTTTACTATTGGGTGGACGTGTGCATAGGTGTATTTAATTAATGCAAGTCTCATGCTTAGCGTTGAGGGTTTTTTTTTTTTTTTTCTTTTTTTTTAATTAATTACAAAAAAAGAATTGATAGGGGTATAAATGATAAAATATTGTCTATCTTAAGATAGACAATAGTTTATCATTTATACCCTTGTGTGAGTGATTTTACCCAGACTGAGATATGTTAGCTACGGCCCCCTTCACAAGCTTTACGGCTCCTCAATTTTCATATTTTTTCCTGTGACCCACTAGATTTTTTCTGTAGCCCCTCTTAGGGGGGGCATACGGTACGGCTTCCGCTGAGAAACCCTGCTCTAGAAGAGTCTATAGGGTCAAGAAGTTTTCTTAACTAAGCAACGGACTGTATAAAGACTCTACTGCCTTTTTCTTGTGCTATCTAATGATATGCGATGCTATATAAGTTAACATTTTTAAAACAATTCTCAAAATCTATGTGAACCTAGGAAGTTCATTTTTTATTAAAGTACATAATTGAACGCTTTCAAGTTAATTCCATGAATACTTAGTACTGTTCTAAATCATAGGATAAAATATCAAGATGTGATGATAATGACTTCATTGTTAAAAAGAACTGAAAATGTTTTTTTACCATCTATGTAAAATGCTAAAAATATATTGTTTCACGAGAATTTTACTCACCTCTTAGTTTTATCACTTTTTTTCTTTCTTTTTATTCATTTAAGTTAATTAAAAGTGTTGCTCACTGCATATTACGCATCATAATGCTATCAAGGGCCATTCCACCGTCACGTGCGGGACAAATGAACTCAAAATTTTACCAAAATTTTGTCATAGAGTAGAAGATTTGAAACAAGTGGAAGCAATTGCATTTTTTAATCTTTACTTATAGTGCAAAGATGCTTTTGACACGTACTTATCTTTCAGAAATCTTTTTTATAGTTTAAAATAAAATTAGTCTTCATGTGTCACGTGCGGGACACTAAAAGTCAACCTCTCTTAATTTTCATTATGAATCAACTAGAATTTCTGCTCTATTAATCATGCAGTGACAAAACAAAATATAGGAATTGAAAGCCAAGGCTCTAATGTAAATGAAACATATCTAAAGTTTTAAGAAATAATAATTTTCATAGTTGAAAAAATTATAATGTATCGTGTAACGTGCGGGACACAGTTGTCACGTGCGGGACATATTGCAAATGCTTATGTTTTCAGAATGTTGTTTGTTTTCAGAATGTTGGAAATTAAATGAAAACATCAAACAATGTATTGGTTATACACTTTAAAACACAAAGCATTAATTTTAATAGAATATATGCGCAAATTGATCATTCCGAGAAATATATAAAATTTAAATTAGAATTAGACTAAGGGAAAAAAAATTTTTATTATTTTTTCAAAAGTTAAAAATTTTTCTGTTGTTAGATAAAGCGGGAGCTGATATCTTTCTTAAAACATCTTTAAAGAGATAGGGAATTCTATAAGGGTGCTCTGGCCACTTGTAGTATTAGAGCTTTTGTTTCTCTTTTTCGGCTTTAGTCATATAGTCTTTCCTCATTTATTCAGTCCATTTGTCCTTTTATTTTCTTCCTTCTGGAAATGTGGACCTTTTTTTCTCTCATCTTTTTCACTCTTTCAGCACTTGATTTAGGTCCTTCCATTATCTATTTCTGTTCAAAAAACATCAAATTTTATTAATGTTAAAAAGTTAAAATATTATTTAAAGTTGTTGTGCAAAAAGTCATAAAAGGGAAATATAATTCAGCTCTAATTCTAAATAGACTTTCTAAAATAAATTTCATAATGTTTAAGCTATGTTGTTACGATGTTGTATCAAATATTGAAAAAAAATCAAAAATAATGCTCTTCCAAACAACTCATCAATAAAAAATGCAGTTGCTTTATAATTTATTATGAATATTTTAAACTAGCTTATTCTTATTTGTCTTTCTATATGACTTGAGTAATCTGTTCTGAAACATAAATGATCCTTGAAATGATGGGGCATTCTGTAATGAAAATGTAAAATTTTAGAAAGGTGTGCTCTATTAAATACATAATTTAGCAAAATCTATCATAAATAGGAGAAAATGTATAATTTATTTCTTTAGAGTAACACAATTTTAAAACAAAAAACCATTAAAGAATTCAAGTTATGTTGAAATAAAATTCTTAGCAACATTTATAAATTGGAGTTGTGTTTCCTACATGTAATGCGTCACGTGCGGGACAGTTTTGTTTTTGGATTTTTTTACAAGTAAAAGTAACTTTAAAATCTGGAACTAACATAGGATATGTGTACTACATTAATCTGCTTTAGAAATGTCCTTTACACAAAATAAATGTGCTTCATTTTTAACCTAAATGAAAATATTCATCTTTTTCGTCACGTGCGGGACACGAAAAATAAGCTCTTTGTGGGTGCTAGTATAGCTATTGAGATATATCCTAGATCTTAAAACTTAATAAAATAAAATAATTAACTTTTAGACTTACCTATAAAGTTGCCATCAGGATTTTCAGTTGATTTCTTTTATCCAAAACAATCATGCGAACTTCGTTCGAAAACTCAATGAACTTGCTTGCACAAATCAACCATCTTTAGAGTACTGTGTTGCCAATCCAGAAATGATTAACTTTGATTTCTTACTCAAAACATAAAATTTCACATTTTATCTTTTAATACATACCAAAACTATCCACATAAGTATGATTTAAAATTGACCACCCATGTACCTGTTTTCATGGAATGGCCCTCAAATGTTATGTTTATCAACATTTATTATGCCGTGTCTCTAATGAGGCTTTTTTTAAAGTGATTGTTACAAAGTGCAAGCCTCCCCCCCCCCCCTCAAGGATAAATTTCGTACTAGCTTCGAAGCTAAGTTCCAATTTTCGGTAGTAGTCGATAAAAAATGTCCCTGTGACTCCTGGTAGCAAGTGACACGTTGCCTTTTTTCCTAAAACTATTTTTTGAAACAGCTTAGCTTGTTAAAAAAATTAGTTATACCTAAATAAGCTTCTCAAACCATAAAATCAGACACGTTTTTTTAAAAACATCAGGAAATTTCGAGCAAAATGCTTATCTCAATGAAGATTGCTCTCTCTCTCTCTCTCTCTTTGTTATCTTGGAGGTAGATAATTTTAAACTGGAATATTGTTTTGACACAACGTGGAGAGATTTTTTTTTTTTTTTTTACAACGATGATGACGTTTTGTTTTTGCACACAGCACGCTTTATAGGCGGAGTTAATTTGTACCGAGTGCAAAAAGCCTATTTAACTACGATCTCAGGAAAACTCAAGTTAGTTTCGACTAGGTTTTTCCGAAGTACCAGGTACGTATGCAAGACATAGCGATGATTCTTCTTTCTTTTTTTATGTAAATATTTTTAATCTATAAATATGATGATGAATATAAAGAAAATTTCGTATAATAAATTTTGGGTTTGAATATAACATTGGATATATTTTGGATGTGAATATAATTGAGTCTCTAATGGTATTTTAAGTTTATAGAAAATTCAGTCTTTTTATTTTCCCCCTGAGATCCTATATTTGGGATTTGGGGTTACATAAAACAGATCTACTATGAAAATGACTAATTTTTAAAAAACAGTATGATATTTATCGAAATATTTGTGGTTATGGAGTATTGAAAATATAAAAAAAAAATCCTGGAAGGTTTAGAAGATGATATTTATCGAAATATTTGGAGTTATGGAGTAATGAAAACAAAAATCTTGAAGCTTTCGAAAATTAATTCTATTCATATCGTTGGAGATAGACAAATTAATCTACAAAAATTGTTTCAAGTTAGAAATTATTGTCAAGTGGATGCTTTGTAGTAATAGAAGCGATGCTATGCTAGGGCTGGTGTGTATTTGATGTGCCTGAGAGAGTTGCACAAAATACCTAATCGTCCCCGTTACCTAATAAATTGTAATCAAATTTTCATTGCTGAAATTGTTTTCCTTCTACCTGTTTTTATTCTTTTTCCTGTGTAAGTACATTTAATATATTACGGTGTGATGAATCCCCCTCGTATTTTTTCACTCTTTCAGGTCATATTTTGTTTAAAAATTTAGATCTTGGACAATCTTCAAATTTTTATCACCGATATTTCCTGTTATACACTGCAAAATAAAAAGGTCCTTTGGTTGTGAAAAAGTTTAGAAAATGCAGTAAACTTCTGTAAACAATCTCAAGCAGTCTTGCAGTTTTTGCTACATAATGTTTACTGAAATTTATTATATTTTCTACTGCTTCGCTGAACCATCACAAGTGGCAGTTTAAAACAGCAGTGCTCTTTTTTTCTTTCTTTCAATCGTTTTACCTCTCGGGGCAACTATTTCACATGGACTCCAATATAAAAATTAATGAAAATAAATTAATGTGCGTTTCTTTGCAAACATCACTGAATGCATCTAATAAAAAGTCCTTTTCAGGACCAAACTAATAAACCTAAACTGCAATTGCTTGCGAAAAAGGATAAATAGTGCTTTTTCAGAGTCCTTCAAAAAATAAATTTATATCATAGTTCCGCAGTTCCCAAACTGGGTGCCACAGGGGGAGAAGGGTGCCGCGAGGCGCTCATGATAGCAAACCTTCTTTGTAGTTAAGTAAAAGAAAAACTGTAATAGTAGGGTTTTCAATTAAAGTTATTTCAGCAATTTTAAGTTAATTTAATTAATTTTAAATAAAATTCATAGTTACAGTTCTTATTTTTATGTTCTCACCGCTTACTTTTCTTGTTGTTTTTTTCTTCAAAATTGGACAAATATTCAAATATTACACAGACGTCACGGGTATAGTTAGGGTTCCATGAGAAAATTCGAATTCTTCCAGGGGTGCTATTACTTCGAAAAGTTTGGGAATCCCTGTTATAATTTGTCACGTTTTGTAATTGCCTTTTTTGAGTAATTCTGATTTTTTGTAGCGGTTTTTTTTTTTCCAGCTTGACTTTAAAGCAACAATTAGAGAATAATGTGATTCTGAATTCATTTGTTCAGCTTACTCTCCTGTCCAGTGCATGTTTTCCAACGTTTATCTTTTCAATTCTATTCTTTTTCTTTACAATTTACATTTAACTAACAGATAATTAAAGAAAAAAAATTATCTTTGCCTAATTACACACCTATATTTCCACATACAACGTATCGCACCTCCAATTCAAGAGGACCAAAATTCAAAACAGATGAAAATGGCAGTGAATGCCGATTTAATAAGTTTTAATAATTTTTTTTTCCGTGTACTAAACCTTGTCATTATTTTCATTACTTTTTAAATTATTCATGATTAATGTAATTATAGCTGGAATTGAATTATGAAGTAACTGCATAACTATTACACAAAATTGTATTATTTACACATTCAAAAACAATAATTTACCCCATACGATACTATAACAACCCAAGACGTAATTTAACCTTAGATAGATGTAAATGAAAACAGAAAAGGAGATTTTAAATGGAATCTAATATGTTTTGGATGCTGAAGTGAAAGAAGAATTTATAGAAAGTTTTTCTATCGGGAATCTGGAGCAGCCTTTTTATTTTTGAGCTGCTCCGCTTCTAATTACTTTTTCCGGATCCGCTTAAGCTCCACTCCGTGCCCTGAATAATTTTAACAGGAAGCAAATTATTTATTGCTTTTATTTAGTTAATTTGCTAATGGGTGATAAAAAAAGCTATTTATTGACTATTTATATATTAATAATTAAATTATATATTATTAATTAACATTTTATACGCACTATGTTGCGAAAAAAATTATAAACCCCCAAGAAGAAAAAAAAATGAAAAAAAAAAAAAAAAACATTTATTTTTAAGCGCCGCTCCAGTTTCAAGCAAAGTCTTGGTGCTTCATTGCTTTTGCTCTGCTCCAGATCCCTGCTACCAAACTGTTCTATTCGCAAATTTTTGGCTTATACTTTATTTTTCAATCCTTGACCCCATTTATCCCCATTTATCAGTTCTACCGATTATCCGGTTTGTGGATCACTTAATTATCCGGATTTGTGAATTTTCCGTACAGTAGAAAACCCTTTAAAATTCATTGAATGATATTCGTAACATTATTCGTATTCCTCCATTTCCAAAAAAAATGTGAAAACTTATATTTGTGCTAGGTAACAAATAAGCCTAGGGAGTAACTGAGGGAAGGTTGTCTTCCCGGTAATGACACTACTCTAGCAGAGAAACAACTTCTACAGAGCACATTGGGTTCATTACAAACGTTTTTGTCATGTCCGGCACACATTTTTTTTCCTTTGTTTTATATCATTTCATATTAAAATAACTTAGTAAATGTTGATGTGCTTCCACATCTGCATGCCCATTTAAAAATAGTAAAAGAATTTTAGTCTTTGAAATGTATATTTTTAATTATTATGTAAAAACTTTGCAGTGACATATGTGACAAAAATTGGACAGTCTTCAAGACAACTTTTTACATAATAATTTAAAACGTTATTTCTTTGTCTAAAATTCTTCCACTAGTTTTAAAATATTCATGAAGAAGCGTAAGTACACCAGTTTATTCAGTTATTTTAATATTTAGCACTTGAAACGAAACATAAAATGTGTATCTTGTCATGTCCGTCATACATGGAATTAAACTTTTTTTTTTTTTTTTAATTGAGAATTTGCATACTACAATAAATTTAGTGACAACCCTTTATTAACTCCAGAAAGGAGGGATGTTATATCGCTTTCGTAGCCCGAGATTCTAGAAGTTGCCAGACAGCTTGGGCACTAAGGCATGTATGGGGTACGCCCGTCCCGCTCTTGCTTTTAACCCGGGCCCGCAAAACATTTTTTAACCTTTTCGAATGGACTCGTCTTCAAGAAAAAAATTAATCGAAATATCGAACCAGGGTTACTGATGAACATTTTGAAAATACGCTGCACCTGTGTATTTATTGTTGGGATTGATCCCAACCCCTACTATCATGTTTCTCAAGTTCAACCTCCCACAAGCTTCTCTTTCATTTCTACCGACTGTAAGTAAATACCTAATCCCTATTCAATAAAATATTATTTTGATAATTGTAACTTTATCTTTATTCTTTGGCTAGTTTATAATTACTTAAAATGTATCGTAATATTTCCTTTTTTTTTTACAACTAGTAATTAAGGCCCTGCGACTTCAATAAAATGTTAACGTTTAACCCGCCCCAACTTCCCAAAGGTTACCCATGCCTGTATTAAGGGATCATTCACAAATGATGTCAGATTTTTAGGGGGGAAGGGGGTTCGAGAAATTGTAGCAGTTTGTGACAAGATGAGGGGATAGCAAGAAATGTGACGCCACCACATTTTAGTTGAAATAAAAACATTTAAAATGCACGAATTGCATATTTTTATATTATTTATTTTACAGTTTTTATATTGTATTCTAATTGATTTCATTTTGTACCGAAAGCATTTACTGCTAATTAAGGTTTAATTTAACTTCTCGTTAAAAGTTTAGATATAAAAAGAAATCTTCGTGGTATTTCCTTTCATGTAATAATAGCGCTGATCATTTTTACAGCGTTCGAACAAATAATACTTTTTACTAATACATACTAATTAGCTTTTCTCTTGTAAATCGTAATCTCAGTTTAGGCAATTAATGAAACACTTAATCATTATTTTTGTTGTACTCACAAATGTCATTAAAAATTCAAAAATAAAATTTCAAATGTGATCTGTAATGCAGTGCTTTGTTTCTGAACTGCAAGTACATGTGATTATGTAATATAGCGTGACATGTGACAGGGGACACTTATGTGAAAGTGTGATATTTAGTGACAAATGGGGGGGGGGAGGGGATCGAACATATTGAAATAAAGTGTGCATCATTTATGAATGCTAAGGTATAAAATCGCGACGAAAGAAGAGTAAAGAATTCAGATGAGATTGAGATACAAGTAGTGTGAGTTAGACTGTGACAGTGTAACACATTACAACAGTCTTATTAGACTATTGTAATGTGTTACACTGTCACAGTCAGAACACTATTTTATTAGCTAGTGTTCTGAACGATTTTACTCGATGTCATTGTCAGTGCTATACACTGTTAAAAATTTCCCTAAGAAAATAGTAAAATAACCATTTATTTTATT
Source organism: Octonoba sinensis (assembly GCA_038502835.1). Lineage (NCBI taxonomy): Eukaryota > Metazoa > Arthropoda > Arachnida > Araneae > Uloboridae > Octonoba > Octonoba sinensis. The sequence continues at coordinate 101,179,995 of CM076599.1, read as the reverse complement.
GTTATTTTACCATATTTAACTACAACAGTTGAATAACCATCAAAAAGAGGGTACTCAAACCGCTGGTTGCGAAAAAAAACCGTTTATTCTCTGTTTATCCTAAAGAACGTTTAACTAACCGTAATTTTCAAGCGCTCAATAAGAATCGGACGTCCATCTTGGTTGCGAAACCTTACCGGTCGTACGTTGTTTTAAAATAGGAATACGGATTTATCAGTTAAAATCTGCATGTGTATATAAAAAAAGAAGAAAAAAAAGTGACTTAAGCAGTGGTTACTAAAATAGAAACACATACACACGTAAATCAAAAATTGGAGACATCGGATTCCCGAACTGTTTGCGAATGAGCGAACCCATCATTTGAGCTGCTGAAGCTTGTTTGTGTTTTAATTTTTGCCAGCAAATAAAATTATTTTCGTCAATATACAGTAAATTTAGACTAAAAATGACTTTGGATCCAATCAAAAACTGAAATCTCAATTTTAAGGCAGTTTGCCTGTTGGAAAAGAAGATTTATTGATACATAAACGACAGCTGCACGTGGTGCAGATGTCCGAGTGGATAGCGAGCAAGGTTTGTACACCACACAGCCGGGGTTCGAGTCCCAAGCACTTCATTTACGGTTTCTACGCCTCGAAGATTCTGCTCCTCGAAATGGTTCAAAAACGGTGAAAATTTTGTCTTGAAACCATTTTTAAATGGTTATAAAACCGTAAACTTTTGTATTTACGGCTCTTTAACCAAGTTGATTGGAAATGGTTAGGTCCCGTAAAGATAGAAAAATGTTCCAAACCGTAAATTTAACGGTTAATTAGATGGACAGACTGCTGCCGGTCATTTAACCGTAATTTCATGTTGAAATTTCTAACAGTGTAGTAGTACTGTGGTTTTCTGTAAATAAATCAGCGTAATTATTTCCATATTGATATGTTCGCTTTCTTTTTTATTATTATTTTTTAACTTTGTTTGCTTATTTTTTGTTTATTTGTTTTTTCATTTATTTATTTAATTAACTCTTTCAAGTGGCTGTAATACCAATTGCTTTTAAATTGTTTTTGAATTTTAATAGAAATATGCGAAAAAATAGATATTATACTCCAACTGAATTGTTTATTTTACTTTTTCTTTTGTATTCGTTACATGTTTCACACTTTATCAAATCCTACAATGAGCTGCAAAAATATGTAATAGCTCACATACGAAAATACTAAAATACATTAATTACTGAACTTTTGTTGTAGATTTATTTATGCGTTTAATTCAGCCTGATGTGCGAACCATACAGTTTCATACTTATTTAATAAAAAATCTTTAGAACTAGTGCTGAGACCTTACAATGTAGGCAAATGTGGAGCAAAGTGAAATAGGTGGCAACAGGAAATGTTCAAGTATTTTACTCCGTTTTCTTTGCCACCTCTTTGATAGTATTTTAACTACATTATATAATGTAAAGTTGATGCCACTAAAAAAATAGTTCTCTCTTAAGACCAAAGTAAAATAGTTCTCTCTTACGACCAAAGTATATGATAATATAAACCATTCATAGTACATTCTCGCACAGTTACTCTACATACAAATAGCTACGATCTCAAAGTTTTAATGAGTGTGTGTATCTTGAATTTAAAAAAAGAAAGAAAAAAAAAGAAAAAAAAAAGACAGAAATAAAGAAAATTATACCTTTACACCACCACCACCCCTCCAAAAAATGCCGGTTATCAGTCCAAAATTTTAACAAACAGTTATTTTATCTGTTAAGAGTTCAATTCGTGAATCTCAAACCTGATAAACAGAAAAAAAAAGTTTTTAAGTAGTACATCATTGAGCAACAAAAAAAGGCAATCATGGATTAAAATATTATCAGTTATTAACCTTTAAAATAACTTTAATATTAATGTATAGTAAAAATTTTAACAACAAGCAATAAAATAAAGTGGAAGTATTAAAGACATTGGAAGTTAAAGTAATTATACAAATGAAGTAATTTCAAACATTAAATCAAATGTAGACGATAATAAACAAACAGTAAATCTTAAATCGATATGAAATAGAATAAAATATATAGCATTGGAACCAATAACAAAAAAAAAAAAAACATTTCAGCAAACAGGTAGCATGATTATCGAAAGACTAACAATAAGGTAACATATATTAAAGAAGCCGAACTAATTAGAAAACGAATGAATAGAAAAATAAAAAATAATAATTTATTTTTTTATTCAAATTGTTCGTTTGTTCCTTGTATCTGTACATCCAAGAACATCTCCTGGGATCAATGTTTCCAGATCAACTCCTGGAATTTTCTCCATATCTTTATTCCTATATAATTTCCAGTTCTTCTTTACGTTTCCGATCTTTTACCGAAAAACGTTTAGCATTAAAATTAAATAACCGCGTTGCAATTGTAAGATTTTTTTGTGCATGGCCCATAGTCAGATGATTATTTAAAACTATTTTCTCAATTTCAGATACACGATCCATAGCAGTTCTTTATTCCCGGAAGGAAAATTATATTGCTGGATGGAGAAGGACCGAAAACTGACGGAAGATGGAACAGATGCTAGTTCGCAGAAGCAAAGTATCTATACGAATGCTAAAAGTAAAACTTGTTGCAAAATCAAAGTAAAATGTGATTGTTATGAGGGAAACTTCAATGAAACTTCTGAAAGGTCCGGTGATGAAAAAGTTTACAAATACTCATTAAATGAAGAATGCAATTCCAAGAGTAAATTAAAGTCAGAAGCAAATCATACTTATTGCAAATTGATGGTAGAATGCGGCTGCAGTGATGGATGTTTCAAAGAAACGGATGCAGGTCTCGATTCGCAGAATTACAAAAACTCATCAAGTAAAGACAGCAAATTGAAGAGTAAAACTAAGCCAGAAGCAAATCAAACCTATTGTAAAGTTGTGGTAGAATGCGACTGCACTGATGGAAATTTGGAAAGAAGTGGTGCTAATCTCGATTCGAAAAACAACTGCAAAGGCTATTCAAGTGGAGACAGAAATTTATCTTCTTGCAAAACCGAAAATTCTTTTAGTAAATTGCCATGCAAAGTGAAAGTTACTTGCTACTGTTGCAGAAATGCCGATTCTGGAGGCAAATCCGAATATGAAATTGATGACAACAGTACATGCTGTAAACTGATTGCGCAATGCGAATGTCGAGATGGAAATTTAATAGAACCTGCTGAAAGATTTAAGGGCGATGAAGCTTGCAAAAGTTCAGTACAAGATAATTGCTGTCAGTCTCGCTGCAAAGTGACGCTTACTTGCTACTGCTGCCGAAATGCCGATTCTGGAGGCAAATCCGAACATGAAATTGATGACAACAGTACATGCTGTAAACTGATTGAGCAATGCGAATGTAGTGATGGAAATTTAAAAGAACCTGCTGAAAAATTGAAGGGTGATGAAGCTTACAAATGTTCAGTACAAGATAATTGCTGTCAGTCTCGCTGCAAAGTGACGCTTACTTGCTGCTGTGGCAAAAGTAACAACACTGGAAACGAAGTTGAAAGAAATGGTAGAGACAACTACACTTGCAGCAAATTAAATGGAGAATGCGATTGCTGCTGTTGCAGAAACGACAACGCCAAAAACATTAGTCAATCAGAAAGTGGGACAAAGGGATGTTCTTGCACATTTCATAATAGAATGTGATCGTAGTGAAGAAGACTCTGCCGAAAAACCCAACCTAATGGTTTTTCGAGTTTTATTGAGGTTTTTTCGGTTTGACTGTAGTTTTGTTTAGAGGGCGCCCTTTGACTCAGCGGCCCGTCCTGCGCCACACGACCTTCAGCATATGAACGGCGCCTGCCTGTTTTTCAAAATCAAACATTTTAAATGATAATTATGAATACCGAATTGGGATAGGAAAAAAAAGTTAGGAGGTATGATTTTCAAAGTAAATTTACGATAATAAAAGCTTTATTACTGAAAATAAAATATTTAGCAGTTTATGAACATCGAATTAGGATGAGATAAAAAATGTTATGGCATCGCTCAAATTTTTGGAAATAAACTTTTGATTTTTGTATTTTGGTCCTTTTCTATATGCAATATTTAAGAAAAAATTCACAAAGTATGTAGTAGTTAACTTCATGCGGTAGATAATAAACTCTGTGTGTGATAAGCGTAATAAATTGAAATTCATTACATTAAATTGTCCTTCGTACACTAGATGGCGGCACTAAAATTATTAAAATGAAATTGAAGGATAAAATTTATCAAAATAAATATATGAACACTGCATTAAGAACAGAAAAGTATTGCTGTAACATAGCTGAGAAATTCCATCGGCCACTAATATCTCTACTCTTGAAAGAATTATTTTTTCCTCCGCACGTTATCTAAACAATCTTAAAAAAGTTATATCAATGCGTATGATAAAACTTAAAGTTACTTCATAGATGGCGCCACTAATGCCATGTTTCGTTGTACTATATTTTATTAAATTTACAAAAAGCACTCCCTTTTTATGTCTATGTCTATTTCTCTCTTTCTTTCTATTTTTTAATTTGAATTTTATGCAATGTTCCAATGAATTTTTTTTTAACAAAGCTTTTTTCATCATGTCTGTTCTTTAAAGTATTGTTTTTAACGCAGCATGCTAAAACCTGAAACTGAATTTTGCACGATTAAAGGGATCATTCATAAATGATGTCATGCTTCGAGGGGGGATAGAGGTTCGTGAAATTGTGACAAAGTGTGACAAGGAGAGGGATGGGGTAACAAGAAGAGTGACATCATGCATTATGCAACATAGCGTGACATGGGACAAAGGGGGGAAGGGGGTTCGCTGAAGTGTGACATATTGAGACAAAGGGGGCATGGGGTTCAAATATATGGGGGAAAAGCGTGACATCATTTATGAACGGCCCCTAACCTGTACAATAGGATGTACAATATAAAAATTTAATTTACAACTCAATTGACAAATGAAAATTTATGAATAGTAATGAGGAGTAAGGGTACGGATATCTGCACGAGGGATTATCACCTATTAAGGCAATTTATGCTCAAAGCCAGAAATATGTACAACGCTCACAATGGAAATTTACAATTCACTTTGCATTCTTTTTAACCGTGAAATGTTGAAATGTGCTAGGAAAAAAAAAAGATTAGATAATCACCAAGAGAGGATTTATTTATTTATCTCTTATATATATATAAATATAAATATACAGTAATTATCGGTAAATAGCCCGCATCGGTGTATAGTCCGCAGGAAGAAAAATTCATTCTAAAAAAATCAAGTTTGGTGTATAACCCGCACCCAGAAAAAAACATGATATACACCCCTAGAAAACAATACATTCGCCTGTAGCGCCCGAGCCCCAATCTTTTCGAAAGCTACGACTTATTTCTCTGCATTTTGTTTTGCAGGAAAAGATATTTCGATATTTTTGAACGGTTGTTGTCTTTTTAATAGTACTTTTTTTTTTTAATTTCGTGTATTGCCCGCAGATAGTAAAAAAAGGAGTTTTTTTTGTGGATAACCCGCGGGCTATACACAGATAATTACGGTATATATATATATATACTCATACATACATGTTCTTATTATTTGTTTCGTGGCAACAGCCTAATTATCGCAAGAGAAAATCGGGAATTGTCCAAAGGCCCGCAAAATTTGAAACATCTTCGTCTTTTTTGTAGGCGCAAAAAAAAAAAAAAAAAAAAAAAAAATTAAATCCAGTGAAACTGAAATTTTCTCAAATGGACAACAGCGTATTCACATAATCATTTTGGTATACTTTGCTCAATCGGTAACTGCTCACAATCCATATTCTAATTTTGAAGGTATTTTACTGACTGAAAACTCTTGTTTAAAATGGCTATACTAATACGACAGCCAAATGTTAACATTTTTATGCTCCTTACCAGTGGTTCCCAAAACTCTGCAATCCACATTTTGGCGACAATCTATGGTGACCCTCTTTTTAGAGAGTTAATCTTTAGCGACACACTTCATCCCTGGTGCATCAAACTGATAGAGTACTTAGAAAAAGACTATGATTCTTGTTGGTCTGATTTAAAATTTGTTTTGTTTATTTATTTTACATTTAAATTTACCGATGCAATTATTTGTTCTGCTTTGTTTACTTTACATTATTTTAATGTCTCTCACCTTAAAATTTTTAAAAAGAGAGAGAGACTAAACACCACTAAAAAGAATAGCACATATTCTACCTTCGGTTTTACTTCCCTTGAAACTTTCAAACATAATTATTGACTTCTTTGAAAACGACCTCTAGGAAGGTTCTACGGGAAATGAAAGTTTGTTCTAGTTTCTCAAAAAAAAAAAAATTAAATAAAGCTCTCATATTTTAGCTGCTATTTTCTAAAATGTTCCATGCTATAAAAAAACTGCGCGGAGAGGGAAGCTATCAAACATTTTTTATCCAAATTGCCATAAATCTACGTCTAGCATCAGTTTCGGTGGTACATACAAAAAAAAAAAAAAAAAAAAAAAAACCACCGAAGCTGCCAGCAATAGTTGATTTATAGACTTTTTTCCACAATAATGGGTAAAAAAAAAGTCACAGCACATCCCCTGACCCACGTTATCTATTTAGGATTCAAGCTCGCTGCAGTGGTCATTTTTTTCTTTCAGGCACCTGCCATTATCGGACGGTGGTCATTTGAAGCCAAAGAAAGAAAAAAACGGCGGTGGTGTTTTTTATTACTTTTATTTTTCTTAATGACGGCTTGTTAAGGTTTATTGTAAAAGTACTGAAGCATTGCGTCGTTTTTGCTCAAAATAGAACAGCTGACCGTTTCTGTTCGAATAACAGAATTTTATTCATGTTTGGCCTTTGGTGATCCAAAAAATGGCAGTCTCAAAAACTAAGACAAAGGCCAGCTATATGAATTGACTATAAGGTAATTTTTTCAGCGCTCACTGCAGAAAGCAAATTTATTCATTTCCTTTAAACTAAATAGAACGTAATTAGATTTAGTAGAAAATTAATACGTATTAGTCTTTAGAAACGGCTTTACCTGAATCACAGATCATCAATAAAAAGGAAGAATTAAATTTGCTTATGTATTAATTTTGGTAATATTCCATTCGAAAATGGATTTCGTTTAAAAACTTAAACAAGTCTAAATAAAAGTTGTACAAATTATGAAGCACATTATCAGTGTCAGCATCTTTATTCTTTTTATGGTAAATATCCCATTCAATAAACTCAATAAGAATCGAATAATAATAATAATTAAAACATTTAAAGCAGAAAAAACGCAACGCTTTACTATCAGGAGGGAAAAATTTATAAATATAAAAAAATTGTGCCAAAAGACGATGGTGACAGAGTGAACTTTTCTCAGAAAAACACTAGTTGCACAAATGATGAGGCAATTTTTTCATGGTTCAAGTACACGACTGGTAAGTATTCCGTTTTAAGAAACCGTGTCCCATACCAAAAAAAGAAAAAAGGGCATCTTTTATCATTAGAAAATATAAATTGTTCCTAATTCCTAAACCAAGAGCAAATGTCCCGGCCATTTTGTCTTCCATGTTGACATTACTTCTGCACTAATATTTGACAATCAGGGAGGCTTAGTTTCGGTCCGATAGACAACACTGCGTCCGAATCGAAATAATAAAGCATAATGGAACTTTTACGGCGGGAGGCCCTTGCTAACTAATGGTACGCTATCTAAGAAGCGTTCCAGGATTTAATCGACTGTTCTTTTTGGGATTGTGTCGGCTTTCAATGGAAAATGGCGGATATCAAAGATATCAGTCAAAGTTGATGAAAAAATGCGTATTCTTGGGTCATGAAAAGTATTTCATAAAGTCACGTCAGCGTAAATATTGCTTTCTAAAATTGATATATTTTATCATACATATTTAAGTCAAATTAATATTTTTAGAAAGCAGTTTTAGTCATTAAAAAAATATAAATATCAAAATTTAGTAATGTTCTGCCTATTTTATTTGTAAGAACATTATAATGGGATTAAGGTCATGTTCACGGAGAGCACTTATTCATAATATGAATGAGTCCTTGTAGTCACAAAATTTGTTAATAAATGGAAATAGGTAATAAATGTTATTTTCATCCCAAATACACATAGAATTCGTTCATAAAATGTGATTAATATTCATTAAGTAGTAGAATAAAATATGTTCTGAAGCTATCCTCCGGTAATGAAGTAATGATGTTCAATACACAGAATCTTGATATTTTGTTCTTTTTTTGGTCAAAAGTCTAGGACGCCGGTAGAAAGGGGACGAAACTGCCGAAATCGGAAAAAAAAAACGAAAAGGACAAAGTAACAATCCGTTAATTGCCATATGTTTGGTGCATAAAATTACTACAATAATATAATAGAATTGTATTTCTATATTTAAAGTCACATATAAAAATAATCGAAGGACCTGTAATCGAGCTTCACCTTAGCGCACCTAAACTCATCGAATCAGTACCAGTAACAAAAGTGGAAACTGTTTAACATTCCCAGAGATTCTATCCTTTGTTATTGCACCAGGACACTAGCAAGCAAGACAGACAATCCCTAAGATTATCTACTGCATCTATGAACGAATCGATAAGTAGACCTTATACCGTTATCAACGGCCAAACCACCCTGGAAGGCCTTAGAAAGCAGTAACAGGAACTTATACAACCGACATTGCAACAGAAGTCATGATGGTGCATCGTACAATCGTTATCTTCTGTACAATAATATACCGTTATCCACGGCCAAACCACCATTGAAGGCCTTAGAACGCAGTAACAGGAACTTATACAACCGACATTGCAACAGAAGTCATGATGGTACATTGTACAATCGTTATCTTCTGTACAATAATACACCGTTATCAACGGCCAAACCACCATTGAAGGCCTTAGAACGCAGTAACAGGAACTTATACAACCGACATTGCAACAGAAGTCATGATGGTGCATCGTACAATCGTTATCTTCTATACAATAATTTCTGGCTGCATATGGCTCAGGGATACCATATAGCAACTCGAATGAGATGTTGTACCATCAGCAGCCTACTCAACAGACCTGCCGTAAACGGATCACCACCGTTTTCATTCCTACTTCCTTAGACAAGCCCAAATGATACAGACTTACCAAAGACAATCATAAAACTTTGAGTCAGTACAGGTCACGTGATGGGGGGGAGGGATTTTCAATGCATGTTACAGGTAAAAAAGACAGCAAAATACATAAAAACATGTATAAATTGAATGTATTTCTAAAAGTCAGGGGGTCAATTGACCCACCTCCTGATTGCCCAAATGACAGGCCTAAACTAGTCGTACACCTATTTTGTTCTCCAAAGTGTTACCCACATGGCAGCAGGTACTGGATGCTAGTGGTAATTAATTCACGGATTTGCGATTAGTTGATTTTTTTAACTTAATTTCTTTGTAGAACTACTTAAAATTTAAAATGGCAAGAAGTTTCTGTGTTACCTTATTGTCTAAAAAGAACTAAAAAAAAATAAACCAATTTGTACACAATAACATTAAAAAATCTGATTCCTTGTATAATAATTTCTTTCCTGCCTTAGTTTCCCTGTACGAAATACAAAAGATCCCGTAACGATTCTGTCCGCAAGTATGGCTGCCTTTTCCAATTTCAAGTAGTACCGATAACATTGCAGCTATCAAATTGTAAACCCTTTGTTGAAGATATCTTTGGAGTTCAAGCAAAAGCCAGAAGTTCACGAAACACATTTGAATAACTACTGCAGCTATTGAAAACCTTATCATTAAATATATCATATATAAACATTAATAAATTAAATATATCAGTAATCACACTACAGAAGTTAAAGATCTGTAAAGCAATTTATTAGCTATTTCTTTTGACGACTTGAAAGATTAAATTGAGAACATCTGAAAATTAGGTTAAGACTTAGTGACTTATGCTTGAACGTCAACGACATTAAGTGAGACGACTTTCCATTTATTGTAATTGAAAGCATACACTTTTTTAACAATTTATAAATCTGTCAATTTATTGTAATTAAAATTATGTTTCATTCTCGTAATTTGTAGTTTCAATATTACAAATTCTTTCAAAACTTTGTGTACTGAAAAAGAGGTTGTAAGTAGCCTCGAAAAATATGAATGCTTATTTATTTATTGATATGTGCCACATTGACATTACATTATAATCTATGAAAAATGTAACTAACTGGCATAATTTCAAGAGCCTTTTCTCACAAAACAAAACGGATATATCTCCACCAAATCAAAGTTCTGCTCCAATATCTCCTCAACCCCGTTACAAACATCAAAACAGCATGAATTATGGGAATAATTCCTGGAAGCGAGTTGACGTTATCTGAGCAGCGTCATCATTTCAATGAATTGTGTGACTTTTTCTTTCATCGATACTATCTCTTAAGAGGACGTCTGATGGATGTGCAAATCTTATCAAAATCGGTTCTGCTGATTGACGGGAGGACTGTGAAATGGTGTCGGCGCCAATGACAAGTTTCGGGTTCAATAGTATCCGCGAATGTCGTGCACTTTATCCTACCACCGCTAGAATAAAACTGGTACAATTAGCCAGCAGAGAAATTTCCTGTCCGTACAGCAGTGATTCTCAACCACTGTGTCGCATCACTTTTGTATACCACCAAATTCTTAAAGTGTGCCGCCAAATTTTAGAAATTTACATATTTAAAATTATTGGAAGAATCAATTAATTCAATTTGGATTAACATTAGATCCGATAATTCCATGATAGCCAAAAAAGTTTTTAAAATATTATTACAATTTTTTAGATCTTATTGGTGTGAATTCGGATTTTCAATTAATCAACATATATATATATGAGAAAAATATCGTGATTGGCAAATGTAGAAGATATGAGAGAAGCATTGTCATTTCTGCTACCAACTATAAATGAAATTATCAAAAAACATCAAGCTCATATTTCTCATTAAAAGCATTCTTATTATTACCTTTGTAATTTATCCCTTTATAAACGTGCTCTTATTTTTGTAGTACATTTTATATTATTTTGTTTTACATTCAAAATTATCATAAACTATTTTACATAACATATTATAGGTAAGTAAAAAACTTTTTAACTTATCTTTTTCTTTGCGTGCCGTCAAATTTTGAAATCGTTAAAAGTGTGTCGAGAAAAAAAAAAGGTTGAGAATCACTGCGGTAAGGCAAGGAGGGAAACACAACTTTATTTCAGTTTATTTCACTTGTAAAAGGAGTGAATCGACATTTCATGCTTTTTGTGTTACCAATATGAAAGATCGTGAAACTCAAACTGTTAAATATTCTTCAGAAGTCAAATTTTTAATTTTAGTTTTTATTTATTAATTTATTTGTTTATTGTTGTAAGCAAAAAGTGCGAGGGACATATTCAGGGACTCAACTAGAATTCTTGGAGGGAGGATACTTCATAAACAATCAGGGGCTCAATGGCATGGGTTCTGTAGGAGTCGGCCCTAAAAGCCCCATCTGATTGCGTCGCTAGTAAGACAGTATTATGTAATTTTAAGTTGTTTTAGTAATAATGGAGTTTAATTTAACATTAGAATACTTTCTAATGTGGGCACTATTAAAAGTAACTGTTTCGGACTTTAAAATATTCTTATGTTGTTCCGTCTTCGGAATTCGAACATTAAACTTCTACAAAAGCCATGCTTTATCCTACAAGGAACATTCTCTGCCAACAACAGGGGAGTAACAATTCCTTATTCCACATCACGAACACTCAAAAGCGGATATGTAACCGTGTTGCCACGGTAGTGAAGATTAACCGACATTTTATGTTGCCATTCGACAAATAAATGTAAGACTTGAAATTAAAATTAATAAAGAATACAGAAACAAAATTGAAATTGTCTAATTCTGAGGATACATTTCGAAATTATTCCGAAAGCGATATGATAAGTAAGCACCACTGTTGTCTATATAGCTCAGTGGTTTATCCTTCATGATAGCATGTTTCATCCATATCAACATATAGCAATTCTTTCAGCCTTTTTCTTCTGTTTGAAAAGACAGATTTACCAACTACTATATACTAGTCTAGTAGGATCCTGATAACTAGACAACGACAGCACGCTTTTGCCCGTTTCTTTGTACGCTTTATTAAATAATTTTTCATAATTTTATGTGATTGCGCTAATTTGTACACTAAATGTATGAAATAGGTGTTGGATTTTATGTACTTAGCAAATAGAAACGTTTATTGTATAAATGTATTGTATTTCTATGCGTACGCGCATAAAGGGTTGTACCGTTCATGAATTTCTCAACTTCCATTTGACGACATTGTGTGTCATGTCAAGTCTTATTCTATTTCAGAACTGAAATGAAACAAAGATTGCTTCAGTTTCAACAGCTCTTTATTTCTTAGAATTCTATTCCTTTTTTTCTTTTCTAAATTTTAATCAATTTTCGTTCAAAAACTTTCCTCTTTCACAACTAATTTCACTTTGACATGAAGCTCAAAGTCAGTATTTGGAAAAATTAAAGATAAAGTTATCAGCTCAAGAGAAGTATGAAAAACAGCTATAGTAGCACTTCTTTATATCATAAAGAAAATAACTAATTATTTTTAAAAAATATTTAGTTTATCCATTGATTACTGTATTTTAGTATCTTACTATAATTTTTCTTTTAAAACAACTTTTCAATCATGTTCTTAAAGCTTTTGCCTTTTTTAATACTTTGCAAAAAATCATTTTTACAAATACAGTGAAACCTGTGTAAGTTGACCACTTGCGGTGCAGCACTTTAGGGGTCAACATAGGCAGGTAGTCAACTTATAGAGGGTGGAGATTTTTTTGTTTGTTTGCTATTTTTTACACTATGCATTTATTCATTGATAACTAATTAAAATATAGCTTCATGTAATGACGTTACTTTAAAATAGTAATTTTAGCCTTTTTTTCACAATTATCTAAAATATTAAAGAAGTTTAATCCGAATGACTTACAATGTATCCTATACAACTTCAAAAGTAAAGTACTTAGTTAAAATTAAAATTAATATCATATTAATTATGTCACTTACTTATATGATGCTAAAAATTTTCCTAAAAATATATATTTCTCAAAATGGCTGTATCAGATCAAAGAAAAAAGAAGAAACTTATTTAAAGAATAAAAGAATGCTCATGGGACTTTTCCCAGTTGGTTAACTCACAAAGAGGTTTAGAAAAACTTTATCTTGATGTTTCATCGATGCAAACAAATACTGATCTAACATTATAGCATAAAAAGTATCCTGGAGAAGGTATTTTAGTTTTTTTTTTTATCTTCTCAAAAAGAGATAAACATATAAATACAGTAATAGTTAGGCGGTCAACTTATAAAGGTTTTTATAATACTCCCACCAAAATTTGGCGTACATAAGTGGTCAATATAGACAGGGGGTCAACTTAGGTGGTCAAGTGACATAGGTTTCTCTACATTAAATAATATAGGGCTAATTCCATTCCTGACAAAAGTGGTCAACTTAAAAAGGTGGCCAATTTACAAAGGTGGTCAACTTTACAGGTTTTACTGTAATAATATTTAAAAATAACAAATACTATATAAGCGTAAAAAAACAGAGGCGTCGTGCATCTATTAGCTTTAGTATTTATTTTCAACGTAAAGCTTTACCATTTATTTTATAATGCATAAAATTATTGTTACTTATGATCTGCATTGTGGTAGTAGTTAAAACGATTTTTATGGTGACACGTGGAATAATCAACCAGGCATCTGCGTAGCCACTTTTTTTTGAGTTGCTTCGCTCCGACTTCTAAATACTTGCTCCTGCTCCGCTTCATGCTCCGAATAATTTTAATAGCTCGTATATATTTTTTTTAAGTTAATTTATTATTTTATATGATAAAAATCTGACAAAGTTTTTAAAAGAATTGGAGCACATCAAATTTACTTGCTCCGGCTCCGCTCCAGTTTCGAGAAAAATTTAGTTGCTCCACACTCCGTTCCAGATACCCGCAGTCAACATTCCGCACCAACTTCTAAAAACAACTCGATATCATTGAGATCCGACTTTTACTATCACTATATTTGTTTACGAATACCGTCACGAAGTAAAGCAGTGAAAAATAATGAATTAAAAGTGTTTCAACTGGGGAAGGGATTCTTTTGCTGTTTCCATTCCAGAAAAAAAAAAAAAACATTATCGAAAGGTAAAGGACGGAGAACTGACTAATTTGGTTGCGATGTTAGTTTAAATATTAGTCAATATCGTGCGAATCTCGTTTTATCTCTTCTAGTTGCGATAATAATAACAATATATCCTATCGGAGAATGTATTCTCGGTTGCCCGGCATAAGCTGCCTACGTGTTCCCAAAGTCCCCAAAAGTAGGCTGGAACCGTCGCGTGATTTGAATGCAGATCAGATCCCTTTTTCCCAGGTGTATTCGATCATGGAAGAAATGGGGGCTTTTCGAACGCCGACGGAATACTAATCGAAAGAGTGTAAAGAGGGATGTCGTGAAAAAACCGTCCAACGTTCGACGGAAGCACTGCTTCAGTGACCAACAGTGTCCTACCTTGAATTTTTGCAATGGGTCCTTCGCTAAAAAAAAAGGTATAATAACAAATAAATAAAAATAACCCGATGTGTTTGATTTTTCATCACATCTAACCTTCACAGGAAATTAATTACAGCACACTTTCTAAACGGTTTGAGATTTCGATTCTAAGTATCTCACTCACCCTGCAAGAGGGCAACTCAAAACCAACTGCAGTAAAACCTGCATATTAAAAATTGCAGAATTTGATTTTTGAAGTATTTTGCTACCTAATAATATATTCTGTGGAAAGTCCTGCGATATACTGCTGTATAGTAGAGCCTCGATTATCCGAGGTAATATGGACCGAGGGTACCACGGATAATCGAAAACTCGGATAACACGGACTCTGTAAAAATCGAGAGGGAAACATGGGTTGAAATAGGTGAAAATGTCGTCAAAGATGTAAAAAAAAGGCATTTACTTTACATATTATGAAATGAAAAAATGACATTACATACATACAAATATCTAATTTTATATGTACACATCAGTAGAGTACATGTTGCAATTAAAGTTGTCTCTTGAAGATGTCTATTTATATAGTAAATATATATTGTTTGCCGACAGGGTGGCGTAGTGGTAAGGCAGCAGGCCTCGTACGCCCAAGATCGCGGGTTCAAACCTGGCCCGAGTCGGTAGATTTTCAAGATGCAGAAAATCCTCTGCGCCCATGTCGTAAGATTATGCGGCATGTAAAAGATCCCTTGAGTAGACATTTGGCTTGGATGCTGTCGGCTAAATTAAATTCCTAGTGCATATTGCATCAATGAGAGCTCAGGTACCACCATCTAGTGGTAACTGAACGTCAAAATTCTCATGGGCGAAGGTACCACACTCATTGTGGGGCCGCTGAAAGAGATGGTACCAATTACCGGGGAACGCACTAGGTCTGCAATGGTTGAGAACCAATAGCAGCCCCATTAGAAAGAAAAAAAATATATATTGTTTTCTGTTTAACGGTTGTTCTACGTCTTTATATCACCAGAAAATAATTGGATGACTGACGTCAATCAGTGATGCCGCTATCGAGCGCCAAAAAAAATTCTTTTCAAGGGCAAATGCACCTCGGTTAACCCGGAACTCGGTTAGTCGGGGCTCGGATAACCGAGGCTCTACTGTACTATTCTAAACTTATGTCCCACCTTTCGACGAATACAACAACTACGTAAAACTCTTCTACAGCGGACACCAAAGTAATAAAATATTTGTCCGTAATATAGAGTTGTCCGCAACAGAGAGGGGAGTTGTAGGCTCAATGCTTTGCCGCCGGGGAATTAAAAACTGTCCCCCTAAGAGGGTATCCACATTTGAGGAGTACCGTTATTAGGAGGTATTTTACTGTAGCTTTTCAGAAGATGCATTTAAAATTTCAACCAACATTTTTTTAACCCTTTGCGGTCGTATTAAGTTTATACATAAGTTATACATTAATTCCCACCAGGTATCTTGCTGGTCGGTATTAATTTTCGTTGAACAAACAGTAATACATAATATGCAAGATTATGAAGAAAAATAAAATTTATTAATTCTTTGTTAAATTTAAGATACATGTAACATTATAATACGTTTCAATTTCAGGTAAAAAATATATTTTGTAGTTCTCCATCGTGCGGTATCTTTTAAAGTGCTGGTGGCTGAGAGTAGCCATACGACCGCAAAGGGGTAATTTAGTTTTTATTATAATTAACTTTGATCTGAGTTTGAATAACATGTTAGATTAACTAATCTCATGCGGAAATTATAGTTTTTAAATACATGTACACTTTTGTGGATTTTATTATTATTATTATTATTATTATTATTATTTATTAATTAATTTATTTATTTTTGGATTTATCTTACATTTCACCGATTTACCACCTTTTCTTTCTAAAACTTCAATTTCACAGCAACACCATTTCACCAGCGGCCTCTTCAAAGAATTCCTAAGCTAACAAGTTAACTTTTTTTTCTTTTGCCATGAATAAGAATTACAGATTATTAAATGAATACTTGTGCAAACAAACTGCAAATACATAATTGAAATTTTCTATGAATATATTATACAGGAGCCTTTATAACTTTACTTACGCCATAGGCCCCTTGAAATTGCCTGAATCAACTAATATTATATACGACTTAAAACATTTTTCATTCCTTTAGCTTTCAAACTATACCAAGCTCTTGTTAATTATACTGGATAATTTTCAAACTCCATGAGTTTTTGTGAGATGTAGTATATTGCAAAAAGGCTTCTTAAAACTCCAAACATAATATTTCAAAAGTCAACTAAAATACAGTTTAAGCTAAAATATTCTTAATTTCTTTAGTATTCAAACGATACCAAAATTTTGTAAATATCGTGGGTATTTTTTACCTAACATGGATTTTTGTGAGAGGTAATACATCACAAAAAAAATATTTTTGGAACTTCAAACTCAATTTCTGAGGAATCATCTTTTTTTTGAATTGCAGTCAGCTCAACATCAGTCTGCTCAAACAGTCATTACACCAAAACCATCTAGTTTACCAACTAGTAATTTCAGTAGTATGATCATCTATACAATAATAAGAGTGATTCGACTGTTCATTATAGGTTCTTAGTTAAACAGTCTATATAATATATATACAATATATATATATATGTGTGTGTGTGTGTATGCATGTATGCAATTATCCTAGAAGGTAAAAGCCAAAGCCAAAACATAGAGTATAGTAATGCTGTTGCTACTATAGCTAAAATTGTCTCACAAAACTCAATAGAAGTGACAATAAAAATACCTAAAATTTAATTAGTTAATTAAATAGTAAACGGTGTGTAAACAAATTTCACTGGAAATTGATCTAAGCATTGATTACTTATTGTGAAAAAATTCAAAAGTTGAAAGCTGAAATTTATTTAAAAAAAGGGATTCTTGCACCTTCTCCTGGCATTGGAAATGAATTTTAACAATTTTCGTCCCCCTCCCCCTTAAATTTCGCGGGAATGCGTTCTTTTTCCCCTGGCATTGTGCCAATTTAGAAGTAAACATTATTGTTTCATTTCGCTCGCATGAGTACGGGATAATTATACGCACGCATAGCTTCATGGCAAAACTGGAAAAGCACCTTGAAGTGTGCTTTAATTAAATCAAACGCAATCGTGCGCACACAGTTCTTTTTGTTCGAATTCTGCAGGTGGTCGTTCGACAACGTTCTGCTCAAAACGTTTTCGAAACAAAAAAACGCAGTTCATTTTTAGCATATTTTTAGAGAATTAGACTGTGTTGGAATAGAATACTTAGTTATACCTTAAAAATCAGTTGACCTTTAATGCTCCCCAGAATCCCGGTACGGTATGGATGATCGGTATGGATGTTATTGGTCGATATAGCATAGCACTTCTTTCGATAAAATCCTAGTCGCTCGGATCCCAACCCTAACAATCCATGGGGGCACTTCGTACTTAGCCTGTTTTGCCAGCTACAGTAGCGTTATACCAACCATGCCTTATTACGACGCAATGCGTTATAACGGCCTTTGTGAGCGAACCAGTTGACTTTTCTATAAAATAATATTATTTTTGCATACTCGTATTGAAAGTTTTTAATCATATACACAGAATTGATAAAAATAAGGATCCGTATTTCTTTAAAAAATACCGTACATTCAAATTACAAATAGCATAATCTTTGTAATTTCTTTACTTCGAGAATATTTCAAGTGATTAACCATGTTGGAAGAAAGGCAGAAAACTTGTAGCGACACATTTTTGGATAGAAATAAGAGCAAGCGTATTGGCAAGTTTCGTTGTGTGTAAGTAAAATTCTTAGGAGAAAGTTCACTAGATCCGAAAGCATGCACTTTTAAACGGAAGTAATGGATAGGCTGGCAGGGCAGAAAGTGTGCAACAGAAAAGCAGAAATTAGGAACTTAACATAATCACTAAACTAACTAAAATGGCTATCGTAACCATTAAGATGGAACTTTAATGACCGAAGGAAGAAAAAATTCTTATGACTGAGAGGAAAATCCTGATAATAATAAAAAAAAAATGACTAAGGGAAAGATTATAAAAAAACTAAGAGGAAAAGTTTTGGCAGGTAAGGGGAAAATACTAAGAAATTATATATATAAAGAGAAAAGCTACGGGTGAAATCCTAGTGCCTAATGTAAAGGTACTGAAATATTAGGAAAAATCCCAATGACCTAAAAAAGGTATAATAAAACTATTATAACAAAGGAAAAAGACTCAAAACTGAGGGGAAGGGGGAATTCTAATAACTGTGAGAAGATATACTAATTATGAACAGCCCCCAGTGACAGAAAAATTCTAATAACTAAAGGGAAAATCCGAAGAAATAAAGAATTATCGCAATGACTGATCGTAAATTTTCAGTAACTAAAGTAAAACTCCCAATGTCTGAAAAAAGTTTCAACAATAAAAGTGAAAATGAAGGGAATAAAACGAAAGGAATAAATTCTTATGACTAAACATAAGATATCATTGGCTGTCTTAATTACGTAATGAAAACTTCTAATGACTATGGGAAAGGCTCTAATTATCAATTCTTAAGTCTTCTAATGACTGCTAAGGAAAATGTACTAAAGACTGTGGAAAGTTCCAAGGCCTAAGGCAAAAATACTGTGAAATAAGGAGTAAAATGTAATGACCGATCGAAAACTTTCAATAGTTAAAGAATAAGGAATAATGGTTGTGAGGAACAGCTCTCATAACTAAAGAGAAATTTCTGAAATAAAAAGAATGAAAAAAAATGTCTTAATTACTTGGATAAAAAATTCTAATAATTAGGGGGGATTCAAATAACTAAAGGAAGCACTAATAAGAGTTAAAGAAAACGTCTTTATGAGATAGTAAAAAAATCAAGAAAAGTGTCTGAAGACCCAAAGGAAAAAAATGTTGAATTGGGAAAATTGAGCCAAAAGGTTCAATCACATAACACAAATCTATATAACTAACAGAATTATTTTAAGAATTTAAAAATAAAACAGATCCTAAACATTAAGGGAAAATGAATAAGAAAAAAGGGGCTAACAACCAAGCCAAAATCGCATTGACTAAGGAACTTTTCTGAAGACAAATAGAATGATCCCGATGAAAGAGGGAATAGTCTTGGAAACTCTCTTCTCAAACCAAAGGTTTCAGAATTCCTCCTGTTCACAAATAGAACTCCTCCTGTACCCTGTATAGTGAACACAGGGAGGAAGTTGCAGTTCCATGTTCAATAAAACGAATTTTGACTGAACTAGTGTATGAACTGAATGCTTATCCTCCAGTAGCTGGTCCATTCATATGTTTCTTCAAAAAAGTAATAATGATTTTCTTTTATTTACCGTATCGCGGGGGGGGGGGGACTGGGAGAGGTGATTACATCCCTTCTGGAAGTCGGTGAAGCCAATCGCGTCCCCGATCGAATTCGAGAATCGCATGTCCCCTGGCCGCAACAGGAGAGAGGCACGTTCTGTCACCCAATGAGCGATGGGAAATCTCCGTGGCCAGAGAGAAAGAAAGAGGGTGTCATTAGAAGAGCCCGATTCCCAGAACGCGATACCTCGCGGATTCTGCTCACCAACGAAACCGAATCATTGTCGCACAGGACACGCACGCAAAGTCACTGCCAAATCCTTGGTTACGCTTTTTGTACCGCTCGCACTTTGGTCAATCTTTTTTTTTAAATGTAAAATATGTTTTTAGGCTACGAGTAAACCAATGGTCATCACGAAGAAAAAACTTGCGCACGTATATAAGTGTATACTACCTCTCCCAAGACCAACTAGAATAACAGGCCGGAGAGCAGATTGGTCTTGTGACTCGTTGCTCTCTTTCTGTTCTTTAGTAAACGCAGAGAAAAAAGCAGTCAAAAATGGCATCTTTTTCCAACATGGGATTAGAGTTCCAGTTCTATGGCCTTTAAGATTTGGTTGGCCGTCGTGCTTCTTCCTACATTTGATGGGTTGTTAATAATTTAGCAATTATCTCCTGGGCAGAGGCCTAATGTCCACTTCTTCATTAACAAAATAAAATTTACATTTTCTAATGTAAATTTTATCTTCATTTCTTTTTCGACAACAATACAATACAATAAACTTTTTAAGTTATATAATTCATTATTCAAAAATTTTATCAAGCCGGAAATAACGTACGTCCATCTGCAAATAGAACATAAATTGCAGATGAAAAGACCATCTGCAAATAGAACACAGTTTGAAGTATCAATAATTGACATATTTTGAAGTATCTATACTACAGTGTAACCAAAAAAGCTTCTTTACATCTGAACTAAATTCATGTAACAACGTAAGATGGGAAGATATAGAAGTTTTGACCCACTAATCGTGATCATTGATATGGCAACACCGCTCTTCACGTGAAAAATCGCGCGAAAGCCTAAGGGAATGGTCGGTGGATAGGACTAGGATCTCCCAATTCTTATTCTTAGCCGCCTGTAAGTCCGGATCATTTTAAGACACAATCTGGTGTCTTAAAATGGTGCCTTAATAATCTGGTGTCGTAAAATGATTTAGACACAAGATGGCACTGTGGCGGACCACCAAATCATACGTCAGGAAGAAGGCGTACCTGCTGGACAACGACGTTCCTAGAGCAAGAATACTTGGAACCTTCCTGCAAGTGATACCGCTACAGCCTAAACGGACGCGTAGGAGGATACAGTTCGATCACGGACTTTTGATATTTGGACGCTTCTGCGCATGGCAGAAAAAAACGAATCCATTTCAGTTTTAGGGAAGTCAGTTTTGCAGATGAGTTTATTTAGTACTCGAATCAGAATGTTTGCTTCTCTGTTTACTGAAGGCAACTCGATTTATAAACTGGCATATAGCCTCAGTTCGGAAGAAATCAAGTATGCTAAAAGAGCAAGAACGAGAAAATAGAGGCACATTATTTATTCCAGTAGTTGTTCCTTTGAACATGAATGGATTCTTCTTGGCACTGTGCCAACCGGCTTGCTTTTGTTGATGGTAGAACTGTATGGAAGCATATGAAACTATTCAGGGATAATGGGGACGCAGAGATGAACATTTTGGAAAATTGACTATAATAATTGTACCATAATTATTAATTTACAGCCTTGCTAACATGTAATAATTATGGTAGTGCAATGAAATATTTTCACGTTCAAGGGGCTTTCTGGTCATCTCGTAACATAAAACTAATGCAATAGCAAGGCCAACTGTACTAAGAATAGATGAGCAGGATGGTCCGAGCATCCTTCTCCGAAGATATAAAAGACTTGCTCGGAAGATGTAAAAGAATACATTTATTTTTAATTTTCTAGTTCATCATAAAATTCATGATAAATAGTGTCGGTCATGAATTGGGAAAATGTTGAGGGGTGGAGGGGCATGGCTCTACTTTGCTCTGGGGCCCAGCGTGGCTATCGACAGCCCCAAGGCAATAAAATAGTAAAGGCTGGTTCATTTCTTTGAGATCTGATTGTCGCAAGAATCCACTGTGACGAGTTACAAAATGCAGTTCTTATTTGTTTCATTAAAAATTTTAAATTAGCTGCTTGATTTTAATATTAAAAGCAAACGTTTTTACTACTACATGTAATTATTACGGTATAATTGACCCCTATCAAGGACCCAGTGTTGCTAAACATTTCACATCATCTGTTTCAAGCAATAAGTCAATAAAATGTATCAGGAATAAAATAATATAGATTCTATTTAAAAAAAATTATTTTCATTTCTATTCAATAAAAGTCCTGATTTACATGCAACCCTACGACGATACTTGAGCCCGAGATCAGAATGGGGTTGAGCATCCCTGAAAGTCTAACACAATTTCATTGATGATTATTGTTACAAGCACTATGTGATTATGAAAACACATGTCTTCGCGCACCTGAATAGGGGACGACACCCCTGTGGGGAGGTGGAAATGCCACGGGAATGTCGTATACTAAAACACCCGTAACTCGCGAGCAGTTCAAGGAATAAACGGCTGTACACTCACAACAATATTCTCTTTAAAAAAGCCAAGTTCTTGAAAAGTCGTATCGGTGTTGGTTTGCGCGCAAAAATTCTTTTTGTTGGTAAACGAGTTAATTTTTTGAAAAAATAAGCAATGTATTAAAAAAAGGACTAAAAAAACTTTTTAAACTGCTTAACGCATTAGAAAAAAATCATAATTGGTATTAACCAATCTGTTTAAAATTATCAAAATATTATCATCACTTTAAACAGCGAATTGGAAATTGCAGGAACTGACGAAGATAGCACATAATCAAGGTCGCAATTTGACCAAAAAAGTAAGGAACATCATTTTATTAAATAAAGTATTTTAACACATTAGACGTTAGCTGTCACAATGTTGAAGAAAAATGTCCCCCTTATCCAAGTCGTTTTTTTCTGCTAATATTACTTGTAATTGTAAAGTACAATCGGGTATAACTCGGAATTAGTGTTTTTTCATATTTTGCTACCAAACAAATTCCTCTGCATCAGGAAGAGCCGCAACACAGAGAATAACCTCGAGATCCAAGTTCTATTGCCTTTCTTGCTTTTCGAAAGTGCATATAGCTACGGAGAAATGATTTTGGGAATGAATTTTCATTAGTTATCTGTTTTGCAATACATCTACGGAAATAAATCAATGTTTCTCTTTTTTAGGTAATAGTTTGATTGATAATACAATAATTTACTCATTTATCTGATATCTCACTTTGACATGAAACTTCAATAAAAGAAATCATATTTATCCTGGGTCAAACACACATTCTCGTGCTCACGTGCTAAATTGTAAGTTACAAAATCCTATGCTGTATAAACAAAATATTGTAGTAAAAAAGGTCTCAAGGCTCTTTATACGTATTTCCGGTATGGGGAGATGTCATTGGGGGGTTTTACATCGAATGAAAGTGCAACGCAAAACTAGCGTTTATTATATCATTTTAAATCTGGCTTTTGTCGATCCCAAGAATCTGGCGACGCATTCCGAGATCTTACTGGCGACGTTGAAGAAATTTTTTTCATAGAGAGTGGAGTAATAAAAGGGTAAAAAGTGATGTTCAGTTTATTATTTTATTCATGAACAATCACGACAACGGATTAGAAATATTTACTCCTACGGTGGAAAAGTATATACTATGGATTTAGCTTAAAAAAGGTTACTGTTAATATACCGGAAATTAAGTCAGTTGAAAGAGAAATTCAGCCGATGTTAGAAAAATGATGTTGGTACACAGGAAAGTAGGCTCATTTAGCATTAGGGGGGGACGAAACTTCTTATTTTCCTGAAGAAGAGGGACGTATTCTATTTTGGTATTCCGGGAGGCCTGTTAAATTGTGAAAAACGGTATATTCAAACCTGATAAATGCAGAGACTTTTCATTAACTCCTTAATTTGATGAGTTGATGAAATTAGAAGTAAGAAAAGTAAGAAATCTGAAAGTAGTATTGTTGCATAATGGCATTATACTTCTTTATTTTTCACTGTATTAATCCCTTTCGAAAGTTCTAACATAGATTATTCAGAGTCAGTTGCTGTGATACTAACTAAAAAATGAATACTGGCAAGAAATCAACAAAAAAAGCTATTATCCAAGTAAATACTTTCAGTATTTACTGCAATTTTTATGTGTTTTTTCTATATATATATTACAAATATGTCATTAACGAAGGAGAAAATCTCTCTTCGCGTACTTATAAAAGTTTTATCGGCTGGGAACACACTTCAGGTATGATGCGGAAGGGGAAGAGGCTGAGGTTTTAATGGTGCGTAGAAAAAACCATTAGCAGATTCATATATCGGTTTTTCGAAACTCGTCGAGCCTAAGATGCTGTAACTGTAACAGCAACGCATTGTAAACTTTCCGGATAAAATGAAGAATTGACTAACTATTAGAATAGTTAGGACGAAAACGGATTGTTCTACACCATCATTTAACACTTCGATTGTCTTTTAATTCTAAAATGTCTAGATTTACAGACGCATATGTCTCTGCAGGTCAGAATTTTGGATTATGTAAAATCAGCCAATCAGATATGTCCGATCAAACGGGTATTTCTTAAACTTTCTTGCCTCCTTTTACGAATACGAGCGTGGAATAGATAGATTGATACCTTCCGGACGTGTCAAGTCAAGTCCAAAATAAAAGACTTACTGATATACTAGTCATAAATACTTCCAAGTCAACATTATAAAATTTAAAGTAATAGTTCATAGTAAATAAATATACGAGTATATAGCTATTATGTTCCATTTATCGTTAAAATATTATTGAATCGTAAATCTCTACTAATAATAAAGCAGCAAGTATGTCTGTGTATGTGTCTTTCTGTCTGTCTGTGTGTGTCCGGCGTAGGGCCAAGACCATTCGGCGGATTTTCATGAAATTTGGCAGGAAATTAGTTTGGAACATGGGGGTGTGCACCTTGGGGCGTTTTTTCTGAAATTCTAATTTGTTCTTTTTTTTATTCCAATTTATAGCCGAAAATTTCATAAAATAGTCTTTTTTTATCGGAAGGAATTATCGCATCATTTCGGGCTTGATACCATTGAAAAGCCCGTAAAAATCATCCCTGGAAGAGTTTTGCTCCGCGTGCTAAAATTCGAAGTCTCTAAATTAACTAGAAAAGAAGTTAATTTAATAATATATAAGCGTTTTTCTCTGTAGTTCGAAATTATTTTTTCACGGTGATTAACCTTAATTTTATTTGAATTGTTACCATGCCGACTGCTCATGATCCTTTTCTTTTTTGGTTAACAAATTGAAATTTATTTCTTGCGGTTTTTAGCATTTTGAGGAGTAGAAAATTTTTAATTAATTTATTTCTTTTTTTCGGATTTTGATTATTCTTTTTTTGAACGAATTATTTTTTTTTCCTTCGGCTTACAGGCGATCGATAGCTTTATTTTGATTTACTTATTTTGACATGCATTTCACGGGACCATTTTCCATACTGCGCAGGGGTTTTTAAATAAATGTTATCCTTTATAGCGATTTTTGTTATTCCAACTTATTATTACTATTTATATTTTTATTTTTTTTTTTTTTACTTTTTTCTCCCGTGAATTAGCACACATGTTATTTGCCTATTTGAGCACGGATGAAAGGTTTTTTCGCTTTCAGAGCTTTTCTTACTGCTGTTAGTTTCTGCAAGCTACAAAATTTCGTCTTTCTGTTTTACTGTCAATGCATAATAGATAAAAACTAATTATACTAAAAATTTATTAATTAAAACTATTCTAATGGATTATAACCGTCCTTTTTGTGAGGGTACTTGAACTAAATGAACAAAATGCGTTTTCTCTTTAAATATTTTCTTTTTCGTTTTGTTTCGTTTCTTTCTTTTCTTTTCTCCTTTTTTATTGTGTGTGTTTTGTAAAAAAAAAATTGCTTAAATGTGTAGGATTGCTCGTTGATTGCAATGGGCAGCTAATTTTTAATTATGTGGAATGCTATACATTTTAATAAAATAACATAATTTACACGTAAAAAAGTTACCACTCTATGCGAACCGACTGGTCTTTTCATTTTTTAATAAGGGCATGGCCTTGCGGGTACCACTAGTGTGAAATAATTAACCATCACGTGATGTTATAAGCTCATATTAATACACATGTCAAATGTAAATATTACTTCACTACATACCATACGGACATAATTATTCGTACCCGTATGAAATTATATACATATTACAAATAATGTACATTTTTACTTATTTATTTTATTCTCAACCGCACTTTAATTAATCAAGTTCAAAAATTAATTGAGGGTAAAAATCAAACCACCATTCATACTAGAAATATAATTTCACGTTAAATTAAAGCACAAATGAGCATTAAAAACGCAGACATATGTTTCAGGATTCCATGTCTGCGTTTTAATGCTCATTTGTGCTTTAATTTAACGTGAAATTATATTTCTATTACTTTGCACAAAGTTAAATTATTATCACCTTTCATACCATTGTAAACTACGCAAAAAGTAACAAAGAAATTCTACCTCTAAACAATATCAATAATAATTTTAAGCATAATTTTTTTAATCGGCCCAAAATTATGAAAGAAGTACGCCAATATCTTTTCTGCAATACAATATATGCGAATATTATTTATTTAAAGAAGGCATTGTCGCAAACTTTGGGTAAATTTAAATTTATATTTCTAATAATTCATAGTTAAAAATCAAGGATGAGAGCGTTTAATAATGCCTGTTTTTTAAATGGCTTTTTTCAGATACGGGCATTTCTGGTTCGGGAAATGATTTTGATATTCTCCTCCCTGGATATACCCATGAAAGTGTGTCTTAGATCAGCCGTGGTGATGGAATGAGGAGGGGGCAATTTTTTTTTTTTTTTTTTTCGTGATTTTACCTGTCTCCGGGAAAAGTTGTTCCAAAAGGGAAAATTTGTACTGTTTTAATTCGTTATTGATATAACTTCAATAATTCTTCACTCTCATGCAACTGGCCCCCTTGCCACCCTTTGTCTTAGTTGGCAGTAGAAGGGCCTACAAAATGTAGCGGAACCTGGGAGGCCATTGCTTCCCGTCCCCTACATTAAGGCACTTGAAACAGCAGTTTTCAGCAATTTTTTAGCAAATTTTACTCCGCAATTTCTTTTTCGTCACTAGCTTCGGAAATAAATCGCGTGAATAGCAATAAATGCCGATTTATGGCGCCCTTTCTATCGCCAAGCGGCACATCTGGGATCGCGAGTTGCCACACACGAAAGAAAGAGCGTTTCTGCCGGGGTCATCCATCACTGTCAGAACTCAGTTATTGATCGTCTGCAACACCCCTTCTTCGCCCCCCTCCTTTCCCCAACTCACGCAACTTCTTGGACGCTGCTATTAGCAAAAAGACCGGATCGCAGTTTCAAACCTATCAAAAGCTTCTTTTTCTTCTTGATCCCTCCCATGTCTAAGAAACAAAAACACTGTTGCCTCTCCAAATTCGAATGTTAAAGAAAGTCTCATTCTCTTTCCATGTTTTTTTATTCTCTTTTTCGCCACTTCATTTTCGAACGATCACTTTATTGTTTCCTACCTTCACTTGATTTTTCTTTATTTGATATATCGTCTGGCGTATATAAGCTGCGTATTGGAAATGCTATTGTTTTTAATGAGTAGAGGACGAACTATGTATTTCGTTTCACTTTTTATTTGATTTGTTTATTTAATGTATTTTATCCTCAACTGTTCATCGCATATACAATGTAATAATTATATTGCAACAGCTTGTCGTTACTTTATTTCATTCATGTCATTTTGTTGTTTATTTGAATAGTATTTCATTCAATTTTCTTTCCTTGGCATTTAGAATTGAAAACAAAGGAAAAAGGCTCGATGTGTATATTTTTTTATTTAAGAACTAAAAGAAAGTCTACAATACAAAGAAACGTACAAGTACTGACTGTACCTGTAAACCACGAAACAGAGCTATAATTACATTAGGGACCGTTCATAAATGATGTCACGCTTTTTTCCGATATATTGACCCCCCTTCCCATTGTCACAAAATGTCACACTTCAACGGACCCCCTCCCCCCCCCCTTTGTCACATGTCACGCTATGTTGAAAAAGCCTGATGTCACACTTCTTGTTACCCCCTCTCCTTCTCTTGTCACACTTTGTCACAATTTCACGAACCCACCCTCGAAGCGTGACATCATTTATGAATGCTCCCTTAGGCTTCTTGCTCTAATTTTCAATGTTGGTTTTATTATTCCTTTTAATGATTGTTTAATTTAGTTTCTGCAGTTTTTCCTGTTGCTGTTTAAATTAACATTCATTATAAAACTTGATTAAGGAAATACCGACATATTTTGTCTTTATTCATGATTCATTTAGTGAAAACAGAAAAAAAATTCACCAAAATATCGCCATAATTTGGAACAAGAAGTAAACTTTATATTCCTTTTGGAGTGAACTCTCACGACATTTATGTGGCAAAAATTTCAGTTAGTTGGATGTACTGTTTTACACAGCTGAGAGTTACAAACATCAAATGATTTTCCATCATGGATCGCATTACTTAGCTTTCATTTTAAGAGAAAACTGTCATAATCAGTACTATTTTCTGGCAACAATTTCATTTAATAATGTATTCCACCACACGCATTGTTTTCATAGCAACATTAGTTTTCGGGTGAACTCCCCCCCCCCCCCTTAACCTTATTCTATGCGGAGATATCAATTAAAAACGCAATTTTTTTGCAAGTTTTTTTTTTTTTTGCATTGTTGCATCGTTCCAACAATATATAATATACAGTTGCTGTTTGAATTAAAATCAATGCAACTAATAATCAACAATAATAAATCAATAATAATCAATAATATCAATAATATCAATAATAAATCAACAATATTAATAATCAATATTTTTAGCATTTTGATGAGGCTTCGCTGTATTTGCAATAATAAATTTAATCCTTCTTTCTTTTTAATTTATTTATCGTCTGCTATCTAATAAAGGCTATTTTTCCTATTTTAACGGGGACTTTTACAAATAGTGTTAATTATTCCGAATGTATGAAACGCAAATGGCGTAAAATTGAAAAAGGATTTAAAGGGATAATTAATTGTCCATATTCTAATGCGAATTTTTTGAATTTCTCTATTATTAATATCGGTCCGGGTCTGTATATCTGTGTATGGATAGATAATAAAGAATTTCAATGCAGTGTTGTATTTAAGCTCGCGCAGCGCCGTGCGTACAACGGTTTCTTAACAAAAATCGAACGAAAAAAAAACTAATTTTTGCGAGCATTGTACTAAATTAATCTATGATTTTTAGGAACTGTTGCTCTTGTTTAGGCTTGCGCAAAGGCCATTGCTTATTAATATCGATCCGGGTCTGTATGTCTGTGTATGGATAGATAATAAAGCATTTCAATGTCGTGTTGTATTTAAGCTCGCGCAGCGCCGGGCGTACAGCAGTTTCTTAACAAAAATTGAAAGCGAAAAAAAAAAACTAATTTTTGGGAGCATTGTACTCAATTAATCTATAATTTTTAGGGACTGTTGTTCTTATTTAATCTCGCGCGAAGGCCATTGCTTAGCATAAAAATCGATTTGCAAAAAAAAAAAAAAAAAGACGACTTTTTGGGAGTATTATCCTTAGGATTCAAGGAGCTTTTGACCTTATATGTCTTTCTTAGAAATTGTACATGGACTATTAGCGTTATTTCAGAATTGTTCTCTTTATTTGTTTAGCCGGTGCAACGCCGGGCGGCACGCCTAGTACATAAATATTTAGTGATCGTCAATAGGATGAAGATATCTTATTATATTTGACTCCTTTCATGGGCCTTTGCGGTGCCCCATAAAAGTCCCGGGGATAGAAAAAACAAAAATCCCCGATAAAATTCTTGGTTTGTGGGTAAACTTCGAAAATACTTGGCAAGATCTAATTTCTGCCATGTTTGGGATTGACCATTTTTAGGAACATTTCAAGTCCGTATTTAGAGGGGGGGAGACGCCCCCCCCCCTCCCGAAATCCCAAAATTTTTCGCAATGTAGCATGTATTCCTCCCTGAAACTTACCTCAACATAAGTGTTTCAAAGTCAGGCAACTCAGCCTCCCCCCCCCCCCCCAAAAAAAAAAAATTCTGGCTACGGCCTTGGAACATTTGGCGGGTATTAGATAAAGTGTCAGTCTGTAGAATGGAGGCAATTCATCGCGTCACGTGATAACGGTGATCGCTGATTTGTTTACCAAATTTTTAATTGAGTTCTACGTGAAGTTCACGAAGCAAAATTAGCTATCTTAAAATTAGACTATTTTCATAGATTTTTCTGATTATAAACCAAGTAATTTACGTTTAATTTAATCATTATAAAAAAAAATTATTAATTATTACAATAGTTATAGTGTTTTATTTAATTTTAAAAAACTTTTTTTTATTAAAACGTAAAAAATTTTTTTTTTTATTTTAAGGTCCAAAGTTTTTTTAATTTTTAAAAACGTTAGAATTTTATTTTTTGGGTTAATTTTTATGGGAAATTTCGGAGCTTCGGAGCACAACATACTCTGCTTTTTGTTTCATAAAACTATCACGTCCTATGCCCTGATAAACCCTTTTGCGGAAAATTTGGATAGTTAGAAATTTTTCCCGGAATACATCCCTTTCGGATCCCCAACATCTGCTATTAATGCAATTTCAGTGTTGAAACTAGTCGGCCCTTTTCTAAAAGATGTGTTTAAAATTTTGAGTAAATTTTCCCTCCCCCCCAGACGCCATAACCCTTTAGCCAATTTGGGTTTGAACGGTAAACACAAAGGGTGTGTCTGAATGAGTACTGAACAGTATGCCGCTGAAAACATCAGCATTCAAGAAACACACATGCATACACACTCTGACACATTAGAATTTGGAACGATCTACTATTGCTTCTACTGCAGAAAATCGTCAGCGTTCACGTCATATGAATATGCGGCATGTTAAAAATCCCTTGAGTACCTAATTCCTAGGCGTGGGTACTCTGGGCAAATTTTAATTTCTAGTGCAATTTGCTTCACCAGAGACCAGGTGCCTCCATCTAGTAGGAAACTGGACCTCAAAATTATTTGGTGGAAATGACACCCGCAGATAGTGGTGCCACATGGAAGAGTGGTTGCCAGTTCCAGGGGAATGCACTAGTAGATCTTCAAATGGAGAGGAACTAAAACAAAGCCCCATAGGAACAGCAACTATTGCCTCTACACACTCACCTATTATATTGCACTTATTATAGAACAAATTAGTGTCTGAAGAGGTTATGTAACAAAATGAAGCAAAAAAAAAAAAGAAATTGGGAAAACCACTTTTAAGTTTTTGTTTAAGATTTTTCTCTGTCTCACAAAATCGGCCTCTTTCTCTTCACGATTTTATGCTGATTTAAAAAAGTTGATGTTGTAATTTTCGAATTATTTTTCTTTTCTTATTTTATTATAGTGTTATTAGTTATCCTTTCATTTCGTACCGCTTTGCCCCCAACCCTGAAACTGCATTTCAAGGGTTAATAAAATAAAGAAATTTGCTAAGTTTTAAAGAGACACAAACGTGTCAAACCAAAAGAGACACACCCATAAAAAAATCTGCATTAGTTCAAATATGTGTATGCTGATCCGATACTATATTTTTATGTTATTTTTTGTCCCCTCTTCTATTGTTTTATCCATGGTATGTTGACGCGAAGTAGGAATAATAAAATAATAATAGCTTATTATTATTTACATGCCATGTTTTAGGGGAGACTTATAAGATTTATAGAAGTACTACACCCAAAACTTGAAAAAAAGACAAAAAAAAAAAAAAAAATGGCGACGGCTTTTTCCCACAATGATTCTGTGATTCCAAAAAAATAAGATACAAATTTTAACAAGAAGTTCCGTCAAGACCTATACGAGCCTACTTTCCCGTATAAACCAATATCAAATTGATTATCTAGCCATCTCTCTCTTTCAGCTTTAGCTCTTAATTACTTCAAATATACCTTTTTCAACGGGTTAGGTATATTCATTCACTCATTCATTTATTTATTCATCCATTCACTCACTCATTTATTCATTCGGAAATATCCAGAAAAAATCCAGACCAAAATGTTTCGTGGGAAAATAGGCTCCTTTAGTTCTGAATGAACTTCGTATCTGTACATGTTCTACGTCATAACATCTTTTCCATAAAGTTTGTTTCAATCAACACCGTCTGTTAGAACAGGGTTTATTCATGATTAAAATGTCTCAGTAGGCACCAACGGTTTTTTTTTTTTTTTTTTTTGAACCGTTGAAAACTAAACAAAAATTTGGGAACTTAGACTTTCACGGCCGGTGTCCATACCAAACATAATATCTCCGGGCTAATAGGCCGTTATCACTCTGAAAAAGCCTGAAACGTCATCCAGAAATATCTTGAATGGACCACGGCCTCTATTAGCCCGGAAAATATGCTCGGTTCGGTATGAACAAAAATTGTTCAAATCATTTCTCATTGAGAGTTTCTCCCAAAGAAGCTTGTTCAAAGGAACTTGGATGTTATGCCCAGAGTTTACGTAACTTGCTTCATTTTTGCCCATAGGCTCAAATGTTCAGATTTTTTGAACTATTCAAAATTGAACGAAAAATTTTTCAAATCTAAAAGTAAAATAAGGAAATGGGATGACCTCAGAAAGGTATTTCGAATCGGACAATACCTACAAAAATTATTATGGGGAAGGGGGGCAGACAGACACACATTTTCCCCATCTCAAAACCCTATTTTCAAAAAAAATTTTTTTTTTTTGAATATTTATTTAATTTCTTAACTTATGTTGACTTTTTTTTAATTTTAACGATATTTTTACGATGCACTAACCTTGTTTCATTCTTTTTTTTTTTTTACTTTTACGGGACAAGTAGGCAAAAAAATGAAGAAAAAAAAACACACACAGCAAAGCTCGGTCATCCAGGTACTAGTTATAAAAATTGTCAATTTTTGAATCAATGTCATGCTAATTTTTTAAAAATTAATGTTTAATGCTAAGGGAAAAACACAGAAAAGATTTGCATATAGTAATCATTTAGATAAGATACAATCGTTTACGGGCTTTTTCTTTGGAGCAAGAAAAATAACATATTCATTCAGAATCCATGTCTTTTTTTTTTTTTTTAATAAACCGTTGTTATAAAATTATTTTTTTACCAAAAATATTTAAAATTTCATCCACAAATGCTAATGTCAAATGTTGGGATAAAAGTTTTTTTTTAACACTTTTACTACCATGAAGTATCACCGGTCACAAAAAAATTTCTATTTTGTACCGTGAGCACCACCCATGCATCACGGGTATCTTTCCACTTTTCATTTTTGAGGAAAAAAGAACTTGTAAAATGTAAGTTTTTGTCCTAAATAGTAGCATGCCTATTAGTTCACGAAATTTTAATTACGAATCCATTAAGAAAACTAACAAAAGTATTCTAGATCGATTTCGATTAATGTGCTTCACGGGGAATCGGTTTTAATCGAGGTCGCTGCAGGTTTCAATGGAAAGAATGCTTGTTTATAGAAACCTGCTGCAAATAAGAGATAAGCAGCTACTAAATTCTAATCCGGTCTTTTCTTTTTGGCTAGAGTTTCAGATTCAGTCCAAACTTTGAAAAATGTCGATTTTGGCGGAGTCTTGTGAATGATCTATTCACTTTTCCCTTTTATAAATGGCGTGGATTATAAATAACATCTTCGCGGAGAAGCGTAAAATAAAGGAATCTCGCCAATTTGGCGATTTTAAGGGGACTTGGCACATTTCAAATGTAGAAAATTGATGAAAATAACGATTTTTCAATTTTTTGCTTAAAATGTGGTTCGACTCTCTTAGTATATCTGAGCGAAGTTTTGAAGCGATACAATCAATAGAAATGAGGCGGTGAGAAGCAAAATGATGTAAGTGACTAAGGTATCATTTTGAGTAAAATTCGTTTAAAGTTTAATTCCTATACTAAATTCTAGAGGTTCTTCGTGCAAATATTTTTTTTATTTTCGAGTCTTATATGTATGTGTTAGTTTAAGTTAGAAGTGTTCTGATGATTAGATTTGGCGTAGGATTTTTTTAAAAAATAGCTTATTTTCACTTACACCACTTTGCTTCCAACTAGTTAACTTACACCCCTTTGCCACTAAATGAAAAACGTGTCTTGTTCATTTTGCTGATTTATACAATAATAAAGATCGTTTGTTAGTGATATAAACTCCATTAAAAACTGCATAATATAAATTTCGAATAATTATATTTATCACCAAACTAAAAATCAATGCCATTAGACAAATTGCCAATTGCCGAAAGCAAAACATGACAAAAATAAAATCTGCAGACGATTTAACCCTTGTTAGCCTACTTTCCCGTAAAAGTAAAAAAAAATAATAATAAAGCATGAAAGAAGGCTTAATGTATCGTGAAAATATCGTTAAAAATCAAGAAAAGTCAAAAATAAGTGAAGTAATTAAATAAAGATTGAAAAATAAAAAATTTGAAAGTAGGGTATTGAGATGGGGAAAAAGTGTGTCTGTCGGTCTGTCTGTCTGTCGTGTCTGTCTGTCTGTCTGTCTGTCTGTCTGTCTGTCTGTCTGTCTGTTGTCTGTCTGTCTGTCTGTCTGTCTGTCTGTCTGTCGGTCTGTCGGTCTGTCTGTCTGTCTGTCGGTCTGTCCCCCCCTAATAACTTTTGAACGAATTGTCCGATTGGAAAAATTCTTTTTGCATTCGAAAGATCTCGGCGAGGACATCTCATTTCTATATTTTACTTTTTGATTTGAACAAGTTTTTGTTCAATTTTGAACAGTTCAAAAAATTTTAACATTAGCGCCTATGGACAAAATTGAAGCAAATTCTGTAAACTCTGGGCACAAGAGCCAAGTTCCTATTGCAAGCTTATTGAAAGGAGTTCTCGGCGTGAAATATTGATTTGAACAGTTTTTGTTCATTTTTGAACAGTTCAAAAAATTAACACAGAGCTTACGGGGAAATTTCAACCCTGTATAAATCCTGATCTAACGGACCGATTTGCTTGGAACAAACTTTATCGGAAAGCTCTTATAACGTAGAACATGTAGAAATAGAAAGTTTATCCAGAGCTTACGAGCCTATTTTGCTATGAAATTTTTTGATCGGGATTTTCAAGGATATTTCTCAGTGACTCAATGAGTGATATAATGAATGAATGAATAAATGAAAGAGTGTAAGAATAAATCAATGAATAAATGAATAAGGAAAAGAATGAATGAATAAATTATTGAATAAATGAAAATATAAATAAATGAGTGAATAAATACATGAATGCGTAAATGAATGAATAAACACTTGAATGAGGTAACGAATGAATGAATAAATGCATGGCTGAATAAATGAAAGAATGAATGAGTGAGTGAATGAATATGTATTATAAAAGTAATATAGTATTGAAAAAGGTATATTTTCAATAATTAGAACTAAAGATAAATAAGAAAGAGAGAGAAAGAGATAGCTAGATTATAAATTTGAATTTGGTGTATACGGGAAAGTAGGCTCGTATAGTTCTAGACGGAACTTCTTGTTTTTATAATTACTATTCCAACAATTCGGAATTCTTTTCCTATTTTTTTTCTTTTTCTCCTCTTTAAGTTTCGTAAATAGATCGTCTGCATCGCGTATTTAAACTAACTGAAAAATCAAATAATTTTATTTAGAGGCAAACGGATGTAAGTGCACTTGCATCCCTTTGCCACCAAACGGAATGCAGCTTTTATTTAGTAATTTTTTTAAGCCGCACTTTTTTGCAGTAACTGTCAAAGCTACCACTAAAATCTCTTTCCCACAAAACAGAAGGGTATTTAATTTATCATTTGCACTAGCTATTTCAAAATTTTCATTTTGGTCACTTACACCCCTTTGCTTCTAAGTGCCTGAAATGTAGTTAAGAAGTAAGATAATTCAAATATTTCTGATGTTTTAGTAGGGTTTTGAATTCTTTAAGGCGTTTTCTCGGTTTGTGTTTTTTCGCAATACTGTAGTACTTAAAAATGCTAAAACTTTTACATATATTCATGTGGCAACTTGAAATTTTTTGTGTGTGTTTAATATGATGTGCTTGATAAAATTAAGGATGGTTTTTGCTATATATTTGCAAAAACAATTTTTAAAAATGAAAATGTAACAAAAGTCGCTTTTTTTTTCTGTGTTTTACCATCGATGTAACTTTAAAACCTTTTTTCTCAAAAACTAATTAATTAATAGCAAAACCCATCCCAAAAATTGTAAACCATACTATAATAAGTACTTTAAAAAAATTTGGTTAAAGAAAATCAAGAAATGAAGAAGAAGAAGGAAAATTAAAATCGTTAAATTATTTTTAAAAAATTAAATTTTAAAATTTTCTCTTAGTTGAATTTGGATTTTTCACTTGAAATTCATTTTGTTGATCAATAGCACTTCAGAATATACAAATAAAATGGGTAAAAGTTATTAAATAAAAAAAAATTGACAAAAGGTGCCAAGTCCCCTTAAATGCGTTTTCAGGTTCTTGTAAAGACCTTTTTGAGTTCACATGCACACAATACATGTGGCGACATTGGATTACGTACTTACGCTGCCTGTGTTAGTTTCTTTTTTTATTGTATTTGTTATAATTTTGTGTGGCAGAAAATAAAAATTAAATCACAAAAATTTCACGCTAAATTCTTGTGGTTTAGCATTTTTAATTTTAAATTCCGAAAGATCTTCATTCAGTCTGTGTTTTCTCCTTCTTGTCTCAGCCAAGTTTCTGCTGTTCAATCCCTGTGGCTACATGTTATATTCTCTGCGTTTCTTTCCCCTTTGTACATCTGTGTGAATACACAAATTTTTCGTATTCCTATCACACTTTCCCTTTATGTCTTGCGGGTTTCAAACCAGAAGAAACGACCACAAAATACACTGCCATCGCCCGTTGCAAATCATTGATCTCTTATTTTGTGAGCATCGATAGCAGTCATGGACTGTAAAAACTCTTGGTGTTACTAAACACCGTTTTTGGTGTTCAGTTGGTGTAAAGAGGAAAATGATTCATTTTTGATGTATTTTAATTTCTTTTAAGTGTCTGCCTAAAAAATATACAGACAGCAGAATGTTTTTTTAGCATATGATATTCGTTACCTCATCTATGCATCTACAATTCATTACGATTGCTCATTCATTCTCTTTTTATAGAAATAAGCAATCGCAATAAAATTTCATGTGCAAAGAAACTGTCTATAATTTTTTTAGGCAGACACAAAAAATATTAAAGTACATCAAAAATGAATCATTTTCAACTTGACACCAACTGAACACCAAAAATTGTGTTCAGTAACATCAGAAATGGTGGCAACTAAACGCAAAGTTTTTACAGTGTAGAACTTGATGAATTTCGCCTGCGTCGTTTATCGACACATGGTGATCCTAAAGCTACGTGCTAAAGGATAAGGATTTGGGGAGAAAAGATGAAAACTGGTGCATGCTCTGAAAATCCAAATGGGGTTTGCCCCCAGCTAGCCAAGATTCTACTAAAGTAGAAAAAAAAAGAAAAAACACGGAAAAAAGCTGCAGGACGAAATAGGTTTTTCCAAGTGGAAGGTATGGAAGAAACTCATTCGTTAACATTTACCATAACATTACGTTTCAATTTTGTACGATAAAGTAATTGTTTTTTTTTTTAAACCTAAGCACATATCGTTAGACTTATAAACATATAATGGCATAGGATAATTTAATAATTAAACCATTTAACACTATCAACTTCTGTGCGAGCAAATATTTATTACTTATATTTTTATTTATGTTTAGTTCATAAACTGACTTTAACGTTCTAGACGTCGCAGTTAAGCTGTACATATAAGATTGTGATATTAAACTTTCTTATTTCAACAGGAAATTGTAGTTAGTTTGTTTGGCTTGGTGTGTGTTCTATATGTACGTTGGGGACCATCCACAAATGAGGTCATGCTATTTTTCAATATATCTAACCCCCCCCCCCCCACTCCCTTTGTCACAAAATGTCACATTTCAACCTACCCCTCCCCTTTTGTCACATGCCAGGTTATGTTGCATATCTCATGATCTCACACTTCTTGTAACCCCTCCCCTCGTCACAATTTCACGAACCCCCTCGAAATATGACATCCTTTATGAATGATCCAGTGGGAAATTGTTCCATATTCGGGTTTACTATTAAAACACTTCTAAATTCATTCAGAACTAAAGGAGCCTATTTTCGCATGAAACTTTTTGATCTGAATATTTCCGAATGAATGAATGAATAAATGAGTGAATGAATATGCATAAACCGTTGAAAAAGGTATATTTGAAGTAATTAAGAGCTAAAACTGAAAGAGAGAGATGGCTAGATAATCAATTTGATTTTGGTTTATACGGGGAAGTAGGCTCGTATAGGGCTTGACGGAACTTCTTGTTAAAATTTGTATCTTATTTTTTTTGGAATCACAGAAGCATTGTGCCCCTTCATTTTAAAGAAAGAGCACAAATCTTTATTTTTTAAACTTCTAATAAATTGATGTTAACTTACAGTCTCGGATATTATTCTCACATCAAGTTTCGAGTTTGTCATTAAAAGTAGTTTAGTTTATTTTCTTCAAAAATAGCATTTATAATGTTAAAATGAAGTCATCCACTTTCCATTTCATGTAAACAATTGGTACAAATAAATTCTTAGAATATAGTAATATCTGAGTTTTTAACAACTGTTTTGTATTTTCTTTGGTGTATCCCAGCTCCTTCATCATTTCTTCCCGTCTTTTCCATTTCTTCCAGCTTTTCCCACTTTCCACCAAGAAAATGGTTTCTTCCGGAGGAAACCCAACCTTGCTTTCCCTACTACAAATGCATGAGTAAGATTGCTGAACTGAAAAAATAGGTCCTTCTGTCACATTTTAATATTTCTTTATGCGCACAGAGCGAATTATCGATGAAGTAACTTGTTGTTTTAATTTTAAAATATTTAAAACTATTAACGTTGATTTTTTTGCTTCTTTTTATTTCTAAAACCTTTCTCTAGTTCGTTATCAATAGGCCCGACGCTAGTGTAAGAGGCGCCATGAAGCAAAAAATATTCTGCGCCCCTATTATATGTATTTTGTAAAGTGTAGGAACTAAAAATATTGTCAGTAAATATGTACGTATGTATTTAAATAATACTAAACATCCAGAGGACAGACGTTTCCTTTCTTATTCATTATAGATGGGAAATAGTACGTAATATGTTAATTAGCTTTTAATAGCTGCCACCCTTAAGGGCGTTGCACCGTGAGGCAAGCGCCTGGCCTCCTCAGCCTCCCGCCGGCCCTGGTTATCAAGTTATGACCATTATTTATTCGAATAAATTTTATTACTTTCATTTTCAAAGTTCCTTCCTGATTTGGACTTTAATTAACTATAAATGTCTACTTTGAATACTTTTAAAAAAAGAAAAAGAAAAGTAGGAAGGGAAACCTCTTGAATTTTTTGCGTCTTAGTTTTCAATATGCAGCAAAAAATTTCATGCGCTTTGAATTAGGTTGGTTAACTTTCAAACTGGGATTATGAAAATGTTATATAAAGTTTTGTCATTCAGCAGCAGATAAAAATAAAACTAACTTGATTTTTTTATACATGAACCTACTATATTAGCCTTCCCTAAGAACAAACACATCCACCCGTTGGAGCCTTCAGTTTGGGGAAAGAACAGAAAAGGGAAATCCAATCAAGGAATCAACTTTCCTCCTTCTTCCTTGATTTGCCAAGTGCGGAGAGCGCAGCGACGCGACAGGGAGGAGTGATTTGTTGAAGCCGTCTCGACACGCATCGATCTGGGCCACGCTCGAGCGAAACTTTTCCTTCCATGATGACGTCATAAAACACATGATAGGAGGCCCAGCCAATCGCTTCCGATCGTTCAATCGAGATCTTGACAGAATTCCGTAGTAAATACTTGATTTGGGGGAAACATTCACATTTCTGCAAATTTCGCGGGATGTTTCAAAAATTTCACTCTACAGGAGCGCTTCCTGGATAATTCTGCTAGAGTCCTACAATTAAGGGTGCCCAAGTCTCTTTATCTCAGACGATAATAAAAGTTTAGAAAAATAATTCATTTAGGGTGTCAAACTCCTCTACGAAGTTAATTTATCTACCAAATAGCTCGTTTGCTGTAATTAAGTCATAACTCGGACATATTGACTTGAGTCAATACTATAGGATAATTGCAATCATTTTATAGTATTAACTTAAAAACCATAATTTTTCGAGTATGACATTGTATCAGCAATAGATAGAAGTAATAGACAATTGAACTGAAATAAAATGTAACTTACTTCTAATTCATCTTTTTTTTATTTTTATTATACACTGTTACGCGTGTATTACAGAATTTCTCAAGTTTGAGTGAACTAGCTAAAATGGAATTCCGGAAAAAGCAACAGGCTGTGCAATTTCTCCCCCCCCCCCCCCCCATCACCAATCTTATATATTAGTGACACCAATCTTATATATTATAAAATAATTTTTATAAAAAAACAGAACCGACTTCAAGTTAAAAATTGCGCTAAAAAGTAAAAAATAAATTCATTCTTTAAACAACATCGGTGTGACTTTTAAACATAGTTTTAGAAGTCGGTGCAAAATTAGGATTGATAAAATATTTTGTAATCATGAATCAATTACAAATATATATATTTCCGCAGAATTAGCAACAGTTCCAATATGAAGTAGCAAATGGTATAATGATAATTAGAGCCATAATTTTGCACCGACTTCTAAAACTATGTTTAAAAGTCACATCGATGTTGTTTAAAGAATGAATTTATTTTTTACTTTTTAGCGCAATTTTTAATTTGAAGTCGGTTCTGTTTTTTTATAAAAATTATTTTATTTTATTCTTTTCAGTGTAAATACATTTTGTATATAAATACTCTATTTTTTAAAAAATCCATATCAAAGGGCAAAACTTTAAATTAATGGCACTAAAAACTAATCATTTGCATGATAAATTCCCTTTTGAAGTCTATTTTATAGCAAACAAACTGATTGGATTAATTTTTGCCACAGAGAAGCCTTCAGTCAAACTCTTGCTGTAATTTCTTTTAATATTATAGCCCATGACAACAAACATGTTTTTAACAATGCTTTTATATTTATTAATAGATTTCCCAACAAAGAAAAATCAAGCCAAGCCTTTCCAATTAAAATAAAAAATACTTATTTTTCACTCGTAACGTTTTTTCTAAAAAACAAATGTAGGCAAATTGATTTGCAATTAGTGAGTCAGACGACTCTCTATCGATTAAAGAAAAAATCATCAAAATCGGTTCATTTAGTCAAAAGTTAAGGGTGAAAAGACAAAAAAATACTACATTTCTGCCCATTACTTTTGTTCTAATTATCGAATATGGTCAAACGAAAGTACGGGACCTATGGGAAACCACCCCTGATCGATTGAAAAAAAAATCATGAAAATCGGTTTATCCGGTTCGAAGTTATGAGTGGACAAACAAACAAACAAAAAAAAAAAAAACGACGTACATACAATATGAATGTATAACCTCCTTCCTTTGTGAAGTCGGTTAAAAATCCGAGAGTAATAAAACGTATCTAACTATATATCCATCTATGTCGCGCTATCTCCTCACAAACGGCTGGGAGTAAAAAGTCGAGTGAAGTATAAAAAAATTCGAAATTTTTCAAGGAAGTCATTGCCTATTCTCATTGCGTGGGACTTTAATTAGCGGATATATTAATTAAAAACACAATTTTTTAAGGTTTTATATCCGTTTTATTTCATTTGCACTGTTGCCATTTCAACAAATACAGTTTTCGTTTTAGCAAATTAATTCAGTTGCCATTGTAACAAATCAAATACTAATCAACGTTTCTAGCATTTTGAGGCACCGCTGGCAGCATACGATGTTTCGTCTGCGAAAATAATGACGTGTGTATAATCAAAGGTGTTTAATATTATTCCTCATAAATTTGAAGCGCAGACGATATTTTACGAGTCAAATTCTTAGCACAGAGTAATCATAAACCAGAGGGTCAACTCTCAAGCCGTTTTGTGGTGTCGATTTCACTAGCGCACCACGGGGAAAAACATGAACTAAATTACAAGAGTTCGCATTGAAGTTTAACTCATGTCTCTATACGACGATATTATCTTTGTTTTGAAAGGAAATTTCATATTTCTTCAGAATCGGTTCGCTCATTTGCAGCTTTGCGTAGTTCTTTCAGATTGAATCATTTTTGCACTTTCATTATTTTTGCTTGTCATTTTCTGAAATATTTTTCAACGCTAAAGTTTATTTACGGTATTTAGAAATGATTACTTTTTAAAATAATATCTAACTTAAGAATTTCTTGATACCAAATATATTTAACTGAACTTATTTAGAACATGTTCTACATTTTCATTTTTATCTGTTGAAAATTAATGCTTAATTTCTTCTTCTTTTTTATATTGGACTTTATTTTAACAAGATATATTTTATTGATTTTTATAACTGTGCTCCTTGTCTTACTACATAGAGAGTTTAAATAAAGACTTTTTTTTTATGTATATTGTTTTATGATTAAACTTCTGCTCCAAATTTTGGTTTTTCCGATTCAGGAGGCTGGCGATAGTTTTTTTTTTTTTTTTTTTGCCAAATCAATTTGTTTAGTTTGTGCAGTTTGTTTTTGTGAAAAATATTTAAACATCGCCAACTGCAACCCAAAAATGATATAGTAGATTGATTTGGCTAAAAAAAAATAACAATAACCATCGTCAGCCCCCCCCCCCCCCCCGAAACGGAAAAGTACCCGATTTGTTAGATCTTTTTGTATGATATTTAATGTCCTTTTTAATTCAAAAAGAACAGTAAGTACGTTGAATAAAACAAGATGTTAATCTTAAAAACTATTCCGAGATTCATGCAAAGCTTTAGGTTTTGGAAGTATAGAATAAAAGACTGTATCAACGAAATTAAAAGGAACCGAGTCAACAAATATAATGCTAGGCGAAGTAAAAACGAGAAAAGGGCAAACAAATTAATATTTAGAATTCTGAAATAGATTAATATGTTTTGAAAGTGTTATTTTAAGTATGACTGTGATAAGAAACATCAGTGTGAAATACATCTTACATGCAGTTTAATTTTATAACAGGGGAAAGGGGAAAAGGAAAGATTATTTTGAAATCAATTTTTAAAAAAATGTCGTTTAGAAAATTAAAGTGGTTAGTAGAAATGGCATTTTATTTACACGAAGCAAAATTTCAAAGTTTTAAAGCAGTTTTCCAGAAACGATAAAAATTACTGACAATTATTCACAGATAAAAGAAATGAGTAATGATTATAGGGGTGACGTCAATAGCCGTAATAGCCAAGAATGGGGTGTGACAACGATTAAAGTAACAGCAAAACCGTCAAAAGAAGTTCCTGTTTTTCTCCGTGGGGGCGCTGAACGCAGTTTTTGACTACATAGGAATTAACATTAAGATGTGTCTCTGGTTTATGATTACTCTGTGATTCTTAGTTGCTTTTAGGAATTGTAATAAAGGACGACGAATTCCTGATCCGAGAAATGACGGCAATATTTGAGGTAGCCCGTGCAACGCCGGGTGACGCAGCTAGTGAATATAATAAAAACTGTTTTGCGTTTTGTTAACTTTTGTCTTTATCACATGAAGATTTATGAACTAAATTTCAACCTGCGCCCGAAACTGATTTACACTTCTTACGAGCATCATGGTATTCCAATTACATTTTTTTCTAAAAAGTGAAAATGTTTTCGCCCATATTTTCAATCTCATTTTTTAATTTTTATTTTGCCCTTTCTTGTACGGAATTTTTACAACAAACACTTAGAAGTATGCATGCAAGCTTTAGAAGTACAACAACCGGGTAATCACAGCAACAATGCTTTGAGTGATGATTCCCAAGCACAGAAGAAAGAGTTAAAACAACCCAACTTCGTTTTTAAACAACAGCAACACCCATAAATCAAAGTGGGGAGAAACTTCCGTTCATTAAGCCACAACACCCACTTAGAAAACACTTGAAAGCGAACGCATTCCTCGAAGAAAAAGAGCTCAGGGGAGAAAAAAATCAAAAACAAACGGTCTACCATAAAGCAATTTTCACTTCATCTAAATAATCATTTCTTTTAAGCAGTTAGCCTCAAAAATAAAACCCGGGAAAGAGAATTTGGTTTCGCGATGGCTGGTGAAATTTAATTGCGCTTTGAATACAAGTGAGCAGCCGTCTTACCTTTTTTTTTTTACTTTTCTTTTCTTTTGCCTTGTGTAATGAACATTGAAGACAACTTCAACTTGCGTGAGGTTGCTACTAGTTGATATTGAAAGTTGATTCTTATTGAGTTTTTTATTGTTTCCTTCGCGATGCGACTTTTAATGCGGTAGATATCATAATTGTTTTGCTTTCACGACACGGCATAAAAAATTAAGAATTTGAAGAAAGCATATGATTTATTTTATAGAAGATGTTTTCAACTAGTTAAACTCGGTTAAAGTGACCTCGTTTATAGTGACACCTCTGTTATAACGTCAATAAATTCAGATCCCTTCTTCATTCGTCCATGCACTTTAATGTGTATCGCCTGTCTGTAGCGTCACGTGGCTAGAGCCTTAAAAATATTCTGGCCCCTCGAATAACGTTATGACGGAGCTCCACGTATTTTATATATAACAAAACTGCAGTTATGT
Organism: Octonoba sinensis; assembly: GCA_038502835.1. Classification (NCBI taxonomy): domain Eukaryota; kingdom Metazoa; phylum Arthropoda; class Arachnida; order Araneae; family Uloboridae; genus Octonoba; species Octonoba sinensis. Next base: position 101,135,308 of record CM076599.1, on the reverse strand, counting down.
ACGGAACTCAATTCTTGGTACATTAGTGAAAAAATATAGTATTAATAGTATTTCAAACAACTTCCTACAAAGAGGCAAATGTCTTTTGAGTTCTGTGTACGATTTTTATTGCACAATTCAAATCGAGTTGAAATTATGTTTTTAACACTATTTCTTAGGCTATCGTCGGCAGTAAATTATATGAAAATGTAAAACTATATTCCAAGCGCTGAAAAACTTTTACGTCTATTCCACGAAAATATCACACGCGTGACAGCTGTATTTCAATAAAAAAATAACAATTAAAAGAAGCAAAGAATTTTTTTTAAATGCTGAAGAAATCACAGATATGTGACTTTCTAAGAAATGCTCTCTCTTTTTTTTTTATTATTACCTATTTTAATTATTTTTTTTAATTAAATGTAACTGTCACGTGTGGGACATGAATGTCTCCGTTTCCGTAAAAGTTTTTTTTGTAACAAAATATGTTTTAGAATATCAGCCGAAATGTTTATCCGAAAATAAATATCTTTATGAACAAACTGAGTAATTTCTGAATCATTTCAAAATTAATTACTTGAGGCGCCACAAAACAACATGTGCAATGTTTATAAGCCATTTTCAGCAAATTAGTTGCTAAGTGTGGCAGGATGGCAAAAAGTGCACTGAAATACAGCGCAATCATTAGGATACTTCGCTGCTACTGAGAACGGTCGTCATTTGTGGTGTAATGCGCAGTAGCGGCGAAAACTGAGTCAGCTACTGCGCATCGTTTAAGATCTTTTTTTTTTTTAAAAAAAAATAATTCAAATTAAAAAAAAGTATAACACCTCATGTTGTCGACCATGCTCTTTCAGAAAAAAATATTTTTTGAAAAATAGTTAACAACCCCATTGTTTAAGCAACAAGAAATCATGTTGTGTGCCCCGCAGGATATATATATATATATATTATATCTAATTTAAATCTGTGTGCTTCTGTCTCTTTCTAAAATTAATTCAAAAACACTTGCTTCCGCCTGCCGGTCTGAACCCGCCCATGTTCCTAGTATATGTGTATATATACATAGATATATATAATATAAATACATATATATATATATATATATTATTACATAGGAGAGATAAATATTTGCGAGAGAGAATTTCTGTCGCTAACCTTAAGCCCTGTACTGTGGAAATATTCTTGGAAGCACCTCTCTTCAAAGTTTTTTCAGTGCAGAGTTTGTCAAGTCTTTTATGTTTAATGTAATTCACATTTTGGTACTTCTGCTCCTCACAAACCGACATGTGTCCTGTCTACTATACTCGATTATAAAAAAGCAGTGATTAACATTCATAAAATCATCATTGCAAACTGGATTAATAACTCACGTTTTATTCACACAACATCTAACACATCTTGTTTAGAACAAAAACCACCACATTTTCTTCACAGCTGCTCCATGTCATGCAACGGTGGTCACCCGTTCGAGCTGTTGCCACTGCGAAAGAGTAAAAAAAAGAGGGAAAAAAGTCAGCGGTTTGTGAAGAAAGAAAAGCGAAGAAGGAAAAAAATGGCGATGAGGAAGAATTCCTCCGCAGAGTTTATTTCGACCATGTCGTTACAAACACTAAACAGGAAATAGTTGTCAAGGAGACGGTGTCTAAGGGCAGAAAAAGAATACGCTAAAATTTTATTTATGTCTTCAATTTAGGTTAAACAAGAATGATTATACTCTAAATTTTAGCTCAAAACGAAAAACTAGGAATGAAACAAGTTCGAATGCCACAAGTATGAATCATCGGGACGGAACTGTCTGAACATAAAGAATTTCTGTGTTTAATTAGTCAGCAATCAATTGTTGGCATTTTAATAAAAACTTTTACAGGTCCCCATTTTGAAATTCATTCTTTTACCAATTTCAAAATTTTCAGGGGCAGATATCGTAGTTTATAAACGAGATGATAGTGGTAAAAGTATAGGTGAAGTTTCTTCGTTTGATTCTTCAAGGAAAAGTTTCAAAATAATAATCTGCCTTTGTACTTATTGTTAAATTTCGAGGACTGCATTTTAACATAGAAGAACGAACTCTTATTTAGAGCACAGGCATAAACTTATTCAAAAATCTGTGAATTATGAACTTGTGACCAGGAAATTTTTATTTAAATGGAAAAGTAATGCATGCTTAAAAAGATGTACATGTACACTTGTGTGAGGCTAAATTATTTATAGTGTGAGGCTAATTATTTATGCATACAAAAAATAATACTAACTGATGCAACACAAAAGAAAAACGGGCTTCTAATATTCATCAAGTAACAGCCAAATTGTTTATTGTGAGGAAGTTTTTTCTCACAAGGGGGTAGGAAGAGTGCTTGTAAATAACTTCTGTATCAAAAGAAAACATAAGAAAGTAATATTTGTTGAGATTTTTCGATTTAATGTTTCCCAAAGATGTCCACTTTTTACATGGACTTCCCCTGAAATTAAATAGAATTTATGGAATATTTTGATCTGTTTTGTTGGGAAAATATGCAGTATAACCAAAAACAGAAAGGTTACTGGACAAACAATGGGTGCCAAAACAATTTTAATGAATAAGTTTTGCTAAAAGCGGGCATGCTTTATGGTGTTAAATGTTTAACAGTGCTCAAAATGGCACAAAATTATACGCACGAGCAGAATTAAAGCAAATGAAAAAAAAAAATATTTTTTTTTAAACTTTGCCCCAATTAATTTGCACAGTATAGTAGATCAGCGGTTCCCACACTGCGTGCCTCAGCAAGAGGCTTCGAATTTTAGCACGAAGAGCAAAACTCTTCCTAGGACAGTTTTTTCGCGCTTTTCGATGGTATCAAGCTCGAAAGGATGCCACAATTTCTTCCGATATAAAAGGACCATTTTATGATATTTTCGGCTATAAATTGAAATAAAAAAATAACAAATTCGAATTTCAGAAAAATTTACACCATCATGTTCCAAACTAATTCGTGCCAAATTGCATGAAAATCCGCCGAACGGTCTTGGTAATACGCAGAGACACCGACAGCCCCACACATACACAGACATACTTGCTGCTTTATTATTGGGTAGAAATGTATTACATTTTCTTCCAAATGAAAGATTTTGCATTTTCTTATTGAATGATGAATTTCAAATCGTGTTAAGAATGTATTGTTCAAAAAGTTTACTTCATGCTATATTTTTAAGATACTTTTTTATCTCTGAATAAAATTTAACACTAAAAATATTATACATACTGTCTGATTTTCTCAGCCAAGACTTTCCTCGAACTTGCGCATGCGTCAGGTTTGCTTCTATTTCATCGAAATAGGGATGACAGGATGAATACAGATTAGGAAATGTTGAATTTTTATGAAGAATAATAAACTCGCTGCGGTTTTTTTCTTTTCTTTTTTATGCTCAAGATTCAAATTGGAACTAGAATATATCATCATCGGGAGAAAACAAAAAATGACAAAGTAAAATATGATTTCGAAATGTGCCCATCTCAGCGCATCACTCCTTTTGCCGGATAAAATCTTCCCGGCGGATAATCTCAGCTTTCGTAAACGAACAGTATAGTAACTAATCAAAATTTTACGAAGAACGAACTGCTTGTGGGCAATGTAACCTTACTTCTCTCGAGTACAAAAAAACTACCAGGGAAAGAAGAAAAAAAACCAGAAAAATAATGCTAAACAGCCAATGGTGACTTATTCGTACAAGAATGACTTATATAACTGATTCACACATAGATAAGGGAAGAAGCTTCTCATTCAAAAAGAAAAAAAAAATAAAATTAAAATAAATTAAAAATGAGTTGAGATGAATGAAAAAACACAACATTCCAAGTGACTCATTAGTGAACTATATATACTTAAAAAAAAAGAAAATTCTGGAATTTTTCACTAAAAAATGAAAAGATGCCATTTGTTTAAAGGAAAAGAAAAGGCAAAATACAGAAATAGCAAAAACGGAATGTGTCGAATATTTGATGCATCACTGGAAAAGGAAAGAGAAGTGGAAAAATGAAAGAGAAGGATCATTTCAGGTGTGAAGAGTAGCAAATCAAAAGAACATTTAAGACTTTTGAAGAAGGAAATTCCTTTTACTACAAACGCTCTCTTAATGTTGGTGATAAATGAGAATTCCACAGGCTGTTTTAACTAGGTTTTTTTTTTCTTTAAATAAGTAAAAAAAAGAAAAAGAAAAAACTTGCGTAGGCTATACAGATCCCAAATCCCAATTAAGAAGTGAGGACCAGTTGCTGATAGATACAGTTTGGGGGGGGGGGGGGCCTTCACATTGCCATGCCAGATGTGAAAGATGTAAATTTGCTTAAAATTGTATTTGTATTTAAATGTATATCACATTAAAGGATAAATAATAAATCTCTACCAAACAGCATTATATAATCCATTCTCTGTCAACTTCGATTTTTCGTTTAAAGAAATTTTTTTTTTTTTTTTTTTGGAGTTGGGGATCGTTTGTAATCATTCCATATTCTCTTAAATTTCCTGTTTGAGAAAATTAGGTTCGTCACACAGTTTGTAAAGGGGTTTCATTTTTTTCTTCTACTTTCACGAAGAACACCTTCAAATTCGTCACTGCTGTCCCTTTACAATTCACTTCGATAAAGTTAGGATACATCGACAACGTACACATTATATGAGTAAATAAACTTACAGGATGCCATTTCACAGCAAATTATCATAAATTCGAGCAGAAAACCATGTTCGATGGACGGAAACCAGAAAAATAAAGTATTTTAAGACAAATTTCTGTTGCATTTCATTACTTTTAAAAACAAGAACTTTTATTAGTTTTACCTGTTACTTGTTTATTTTTGTCATGCATTCGTATCGTTTTCACATCAGTGATACTGATAAACATTACGAGAAGAGGGAAAATACAGTCGAGGACTGTAGTGACTAATTTGGGGATAGCTGTGACATCACATGATTCATACATTGGGCATATTTAGGTATCACGAATGTTTTTTTAATGGCGAATTGATTCTTTAGTTAAGTATTCGAAATTGCAGAAAATATAATAGTCTCCAATTTCAATTAAAGAAAATGGCGAAAAGAGAAAATACGAGCCAAAGGCAAGCAAGAGTTCAAATCCATTTTTAGTCTTTACAAACCAACTCTCAGACAATGTTATTCATCTTTTCAAATTCTTTTACAAGAAAGGTGCGTTGAAATTTTTCTTTTGATTGAGGAGTTGAAGTGCAACAGATTATCTCATCTGCATAAATGTCTTGAAAACTATCATGCGATGCTTTTCAGTGAAATGAGTTAGTAACGGTTTTGGAACATTCCATGAATTTGATCCTTAAAAGGCTCCTTTCGCTCAATATCTTACAAGACACCACTTGTCCAGGATGCCATGAATCATGCGTTCAAACATAACTTTTTTTTTCTCCAACGGGGCTGCATATGGTTACTAACCATTTTACAGACCTAGTGACCCAAAGTGACCTAGTGACCTTAGACCCAAAACCCCGGAAATTGGCATCTATTCTTTCAAGTAGCACCACCATTCTTTAAGACGGTCGATGCCATTACTACTCTGAGAATTTGGACGCTCAGTTTCCCCTAGGTGGCGACACCTGAGCTCTAATTGACGCAGATTGCACTAGGATTTTAATTTAGCAGAGCGCATTCAAGCCTACTATTCAAGAGATTTTTTACATGCCGCATAATCATACATGCGCGCAGACGATTTTCTGCATCTTGAAAATCCACCGACTTGGGCCAGGTTTGAACCTGCGATCTTGGGCGTACGATGCCTCCGCCTTACCACTACGCCACCCTGTCGCCCGTTCAAACATAACAGCCACCCCATCACCAACATCTTTTTCGCCATGAAAAGACGTACTGTTACTATTAATAGGAGGTTGGATGCAATGTGAGGCTTAGTGCTTCTTTCTTTATTTTGATGACTGCCGTGCTCTCAGTATGCTATGACCTTTCGGTTTTTGGGGAGATCACACCTCTTGCAGGATGAATGAATGTCATCAGCATGAAGACAACTACATTTTCTCAAGTATAGTTCGTTGCACCCCTGCATCTGATGGTCCTTCCCATGTGCCCTCACCCGAAATCTTCATGTAATTGATTTAAATCCAAGTTCGTCAGCAAATCAAGAGAGTAAAAAGAAATTGCTCTTATTTTTATATTGCCCAGTTGGACCATCGGTGGCTACTAGGTCCGTGCGAAAGCAACCCTAAGGCCTCGGCCAACAGGTATGGGTCTGGTGGAGATAAGTTGGACCATCGGTGGCTACTAGCTCCGTACGAAAGCAATCCTAAGGCCTCGGCTAAGAGGTAGGGGGTCTGGTGGAGGTAAGTTGGATCATCGGTAAATGCATGACATATGATTTAATTCCTTTTTCTTGAAGTGACTTCAAAATTGGTAGTACATGAAGTGATGATCCATTATTTCTAAGAATTTTATGGAGCAGGGAAAAAGAAAAAAATATGACTTTTCAACTCATAAAGGATATTTTTATCACTGCTGTCCCTGTTATGTTACTGTTGACCGCGTTTCAATAATTCAGGAGAAGAACAGTAGTAACAAACTGATAATTTTCTGCCAACCAAAATAGAAGAGCATGTTTAAATCTTAACCGGAAAATTGTATTTTAAAATGTATATCATACCACTTCAAAATAATGAAAAACAGAGTTTTGTCTTACTATTGGACAAGGGGGACTGCTGTGCAACCACTGTATTACAAAAGATCAATTAATTCAAAAACTGTAATGCTGCTAAAAGACAACTAAAAATCACTGCCGCATTTATGTTTTCCCTCCTCACAATGGCTGACTCTTTATCAAGAAACACATAAACACGACCATCAGTGATAGTTATCCAATGCACACAGAAAATAAAGGTTTTACAGATGTTTAAATTAATATATCTTAATAACTATTCAATGGGTATCAAATTTAAAGTTACGAAGAACAGGACTAGAATAGAAAAGTTAAGTATTAGAAGAACATGATAAAAAATGAGGCAGTAAAGTTGCGATTGCAAGTTCTGGACAAGGGACCAGAGTGGCATTTCATAACTTTTCATACCAAGTCAGCATTTTGCATTCATTGAAAATTTGGGATCTAAAATTAGAAACAAATACATATTTTCTGTCCAAGATACATAAAAAAGCAGAAGATATTTATGCAAACGCCAAAGAAATATATGAGGACTTAAAAATTCAAGTTGACAAGGGCAATAGAGGTTATAAGGGAAGAATAAAATATGGTTCGCTGACCTTGAAAAATGGGGGGTCACAATTTGTCGGGCAAGGCTCGCAACTCTACTGAAAACATTTCATTAAATAATTCAAATAACAAGATGGTGTGTTTCCTTTTGACTGGTAGGTAATTGAAAACTCTTTTGCAAAAAAAAACCACTTTTTCGGAATAAAAATTCGCAACATTAAAAGTTTTGTTAACAATATCTTCAGCGGATTTTTACCAACAAAATGCAAAATAAAAACTTGCTCACACTAAAAAAATCAGAACTAATACAAATCAACAAGAATCTAGTTTGTATAACCCAAGAATCTTATGATATCTTAAATTTGTATAACAAGAATATAATTTGTATGTGGAAGATATTGACTGTGGTTGATTCTGCGAACTATATCATTCAGTAGAAATTTGGGAGATTGTGCGAAAATTTTTGCACATAAAAGGCAGTAAGGGTTAAAAATGGGGTTCTCAAAAGTTGTGTGCGCATTATTGTGCCAGATCATCTAAATATCTGTATTCTGACCCTTTATTTTGATGTCGGATTATTTTATATTTTCATGCAGCTCTTGAGCACCAGCAGAAGAAACTTTTGAGAAACTTTCATTCAACCAACTTCTTTCGTATTGCGCATATGATAAAAGCAAGGTGTGTTCCAGAGTGTCGTCCAAATGCAAAAGCATGTTTGACCTTTTTCATTTGAAGGACTGTAGCTCTTTAACTAGATTTATTAGAGAAAATGACCTCTCCTAAGAGACCTTTAGAAAGAAATTACCTGCCTATTAGAACACATTTCAAGCAATTTTAGACTTGTCGTTTAGGACGGTGGTTCCCAACCTTTTTCACGTCGTGACCCCATTTTTAACAACTAAGCAAACTGCGACTTGTGTATTTTAGCACAAAAACGATGCTTTAGTTTCCAAGCTGTCTCTGAAACTAACCCTATTGTACAATGGTCCAAAGACACTCACTGTAAAATGAACAAATTTACAGTGGAGTTGGACTGCAAGACTGCATTTTTACTTAAACAATTTTCTGTGTCCACTCTAACTGAACTAGGAAAAGAACTAAATTTTGTACACACATGGACCCTAATGAGAAGTAGTGCTGATTAGCTTTTGGCGGCAATCCCATCAAGAGAGACGGCTCAATGGAACATCCTTCTCGCTTCGCGTAACTGCTCTCAAGAATTAATGGAAGGGTTTTTTAAAAAATGTTTGTCGCCATGCAATGAAATGGACAGTTTTATTTGAGTATTTCTGTAAATTATTTGAATTTATTCAAATTTTGTACATCATTTGAATGTTTTTCGTATATTATTTGAATATTTTTTTAAAATTTCTATTTTTAAAATGTTTTTAATGGGCTTTATTGTAGTAGGATATGACAAAAATTGTTACGTCAAAGACAATTTCTTTGTAACTTATGACCCTAAGCTTAGCGCTAAATAATTCAAAATGATATTTTGTGTAAGAAAGGGTCCTTTTCTCTACGTGGCAAACTGTTTTGGTTTAAAATTAGAATGCGATCCCATCAGGGGTCGCTACCCACAGGTTGGGAACCCTAGTTTAGGAGCTATGACTAATCAAACAAAAATTTGATCAATTAGCCACGATTTAACCTAACAAAAATAATGGAATTTTTAAGGAAAATAGCTTTTAAAATCATTTTTTAAGCAGATAAAATTCTAGACAAGCCCCTTACCCTCTCCTATTGACGGGAATTATATCCCGAACACGACTTTTGGCGCAACATCTAGAAATATAGTACTAGAAAAGGATAAATGAACGACGAACACAATGGCACATAAATTTCCTAACCCTTCCATTCCATAAGCAACACGCGGTAGAAGTCAAAGCTCCTCTTCCCCCCCAAGTCTCTAAAAATTTTTCCTTCTCCTTTCGGTGCGTTCTACTAAATATTATTTCCCGTTTATGCTAAGCAAGTGTTCACGAAATAGTATTTGTTTTTCGGTTGCCTCGAGGGGTGTTTACCAAAGCTTCGCTGTTTTCCGCTCAGGCCCGCAATAAATATTGATTTGTTCCCAGCAAGCACAAGAATCCTCGCTTTTTGATGTTTCGGCGGAAATTATGAAGTCTGGAGCGTGGAGCGTGTTCATTTTCCCGCTCGTTCATGTTTCTCGAGTTCCACGAAGGCTGATTTCGAATTTTAATTGTTATAGCTAATGGTTAACAGCATTTTTCTAATGAGAACGATGTAAGTATTTCGCAAAAAGAGAAAGAACTCGGCAATATTATGTAAATAGGGGTTATCCTATTGGGTACACAGGATTAAATTTGGCAGTGTTTTTTCTAGGTTTAATTTCTCAACTCTTCTTTTTGCATTTGTCCCCTGCAGTCGTTGACTAAATTAAAAATAAGGTTCTATACAAATGAGAATGTACTGTTACTGTTAAACGCAATTATTGACTACGTATTTTCGTAATTAAAATCCGGCGTATCTGATGGCATAAAGGGTTTTTATAATCAAATTTCCACTTGGAAAATGGACATAAAAAGAAAATTAAGGAGCCAACTGTTTATTAATATTATAATTATATATAATTATCTCTTAATTTAACTAATGAATTTTATTTCTTAAACTAATCATAATCTGAATTCTGAATAATATTTTAATACACTACTATAAAAATAGCTCCTATGAAAGATTGAAGGGCTCATTCATTACTTAAAAAAATCTGAACCAATAATAATTGAACTTTATCATTTATAAGTATAGGTGAATTCCAGCTAACTTGAAACCAACTGGGAAAAAATATAAAACAATCATTTAAAACATTTCCCTAAGTGTTATACATCATTGGAACTCTTGAAAGTGCACAAGTCTGGGGAGAACTGAAAATAGTCCAAAAAAAAAAAAAAAAAAACGATATTAAGTGGTATAAGCCAAATCAGCGCCCCAGTTTCTCTGTCAAATGTACCTTTTTCCAACGGTTAATACATATTCATTCACTCATTCATTCATTCCGAAATATCCTTAAGAATACCGATCGAAAAATTTCATAAAAAGATAAACTCGTTTAGTTTTGGTTGAAATTCGTATCTGTACATGTTCTACGCCCTAACATTTTTGCGATAAAGTTTGGTCCAAGCAAATCCGTGTGCTAGATCAGGATTTATATAGGATTAAAATTTCCCAGTATAGGGGACAATTTTTCTTTTTTGAACTGTTCAAAAATGAACAAAAATTGTTCAAATCAAAAAATATTTCAAGCCGAGAGCTTCTTCCAATAAACTTGTTCATAGGAACTTGGACCTTATGCCCAGAGTTTACATACATACGGCCATTACATGTTATCATTTCAGATGTTATAAGAAAATATCGGTCGTCATATTGAATATATTATGTTTTGTCGGCATCGGATGCAAAAAAAAATGCGTTGTATATAATTCAGAGTGTTGTTCAGAATAAGTCAGTAATTCGAAGTTTTGATGTTTTTTTTTCTTAATTCTAACATTAGTCTATACACTATCTTAGCCATAGAAACATTTTACTCTCTGAAATACCGAACCGAGCCCTCTGATTCAAAGGTGGGGACCCATGAATCAACCATGTCTCATGTCTGACCCTTCTACCCCCCCCCCCCCCCCTCTGGACATTCTTTGTTTTTCATTTTAGATTTTTTTTTCCTAAAATTTAAAACGCTATCATTGCGTACGACAATCACCCTAATAATTACATTTGGCTTCTGGTAAAAAGAGCTTGCCATGAGTTCTTTCTCGAAAATTCGTAATTTAATTTGGAAGCTTATCTTCGAGAAGCGGGGCGGGGGGGGGGGGGAAGTAATTTAATACTCTTTTTAGTTCCACGTGAAAAACTTAACTTAACCGACCTTTATTCTATGTTTATAAAAAGATTATACATAACTTTTTTTCGTACATAAACTAACTTCTGTGTCACTCGAGTAACGCTCGCATTTTTTATGTCTTAACTATTTCACTTCCAAGATATTAAAACCACAACAAATTTCCAAATCTAGAATAATTTGCATTTTATGACTTTGAATTCTCATTTAGTCAAGACATCTAACAATGGTCTATAAATTCATGTTTTTTGCACGGCGCAAATGGCGTTAAGAAAATGATAAAATCTTTAATCATAAAGTCGTCTCTTACTTTTTTTTCTTCAAGGGAAGCGCTGAAAATTAGAACGGGCCGCGAAACTCTCAGGTAATTAATAAAACACAAGACAAAGAAAACCGCGGGGCCGAATTTTTTTCAACACAATGGCAGATGTTCCTAATGACGCAGGTGGCTCTGTCATCTGGGAGCATTCATAAATTGTGTTTAATTACGAAGAAAAAAAAAAGGACTTCGTCAATTTCTGTCTTGTCTTTTCTTAATTTCTTCGAATATTCCACGCCATTTTTCTCTGGACGAGCAATTTCTTCGCCCGATGCTACGTGTCTAAAGTAGCGTCAATTATTTATTTGTAACTAGAAATATCTAGAAAAAAAACCAGCATACTTATAATATTCGCATTAAAATTAGAGATTTTTTTTTTTTTTTGATATTCTGTACTAACTATTTACAATGCTGTGCCCTCAGTTTGCTTAAATCCATATTAACCAAGCACATTCTCTAGCACAGAAGACTGAAGAACCTTGATAAATCAAGATAACTTCTGCTTGCCGAAAGCTTAAAGCGGTTATCACACGACAGGAATTACAGGCAAACGCAACCGTAATAGGAATCGTCAACTCTATCGGAAACTGGTTTTTCTACCAATTTCCCCCAGAGTTTCCTCAAAATGCTCGTGTGCTATATCAACTCACGGTTGCTCGAATTAGAAGCAATTCGTTATCTGTGCAAGAAAAAAATTGCTTCTAGAACGTTTAATTTAAGGCAAATCAAGAAAGGACCAATTATGGAGCTGGGATTTCATGACGTCAAATCAACTTATGGCGGTGAAGGATTTGAAGAGTGGCGATCGAAGGATAAATGTTAAAACGAGAGTGAAATATCGAAATTAGATTTCTTTGGTTTAAATTTGCGAAATCATGCCGAAAAAACATTTGTAGGATGTAAAGTCGCTACTTTACTAGTGCAGGACATTGCAAAGACTGTCTTATGATAAAATCGCTACCAAAATGCAAGTGCGTTTCAGGTCATAAATTTAGAGGCAGTATGACTACCGTTTGTTTTTCTTTTTTGTTTTTTCTTCATTTATATATCATGGACAACCATTCAATAGAGCGTTCAGCAATAATAGTCTGGGCATCATATGTTATTTTCCATTTTTGATGATTTTTTAACTAATTAATCTTATTTTATTTTAATTAAATTAAACTGCAGTCCTATTTTATAATTCGTTAGAATTCAAAGTTTCATATTCAGTAAGTTGTGCACACCTCCCAAAAATTTCCGTCCGTGGCACTCTTGCTTATGTACACAACAGTTTTATACAACTTTAAATGAACAGTTGGAGTCACAATAAGAAAAAAAAACTATTAATTAGATTGATATTAGAGGAGACGCAGAATACCAAATTATAACATTTTACCAAATTATATTCTATAATCAATAGAGTCACTACGGGGGATGGTGGAGGTGCCGCCGCTCCCTCCCCCCCCCCCCCGGTTGACCCCCAAAATGAGATATAGAGTTTTAAAAAAATACATGAACTTGAACTATACAATTTTAAGGGTGCTATTTTAAGGTATCATAACTGAAAATAAATGTAGTTTAGTGAAAGTTATCCCAAATAAATAAAATGAAATTCCTAAAGTGTTTTTTTTTTATGCACCTCTGAAAATAATATAAACTACAAGTTTATACAACACAACAACGTTTCTTTCTTTTTCTTTTTCCTTTTTTTGGGGGGACACCAAAAATTATCGCCCCCGGATGACACTTATGCTAGGAACGCCATTGCTTTAATACAATTCCGTTAAAATTAAAGATCTTGTGATGAAAAAACTCATAGCATGTAATTTGATACTAAAACTCGCAAAATATGTACAACGTTTTAACAAAACTTTTTCAGATTTCATGTGAATGTATTGCATTATAATCTAACAACAATTTGTGATCACAATTTTCTGAAATATTTAAGCAGGCAGAGCCGCCTCGAACTTATATTTTTGGGACGGGAGGGTGATTTTTAATTTCCCGACTGAAACTTCGTATTTAAATGAATTGCCAAGATCAAACTTAATTAAACATGATCCATTGATAATAAGTGATCATTATATACATAAAATAAAATTTGATGCCTTGCAATTGCAACTGCTATTGACAACCATATAGTTGTCAGTCAAAAATGAAAAACTATTGTTATACTAAATGGTCAAATTTACCATGGTCTGTCAGAATTTGCGGAATAAGAACAATTTTTCGGAGGTCACAGTGACTTTCCGTAACCTTGCATGGGGTGCCTCTGAATGCAGAAACCTACTTGTTTGAACGAAATATCAAGCATAAAAACTGTAAACAAATGCCCAACACGAGGATACAGATTAGAAAATGGTAGCCCGTTATGAACAACCGTCCGAGAAACTGGGTGCAAACCTGTGGGAAACTCCGGATCGAAAATTTCCTCCCGAGGTTGCCGATAGAACGAGGTGGAAGTAACGTTTCCTTAAAAATTCCTGTCGTGTGATATCCGCTTTAGAATTCCTGTTAGATGTAATTCCTCTGATTTGACAACTACGTAATCTACCGCTACTGCTGCACAACTGCTGGCAGTGTGAATAAAAAAATAAAATTGTTCCCTAAAAAGCATTAGAACTTCTATCAAATGAGCTGATCCCTCAAATATTGAGAATTCCGATTAGTATGAGTGATATAAAAAATGAAAATAATGGAAACTCTTTATACAATTCAATCTTTAGTTTACTGCAATTGCAATCAATAATTCTGTTATGCCTCAAATTGATTGTGATTTATATTAATGCAAGTTATCATTTGTATACCGAAACTGCAGTTGATTGTGACGATACCTACTGAGCTTTGGAACCTGTTGTAGTCTTAAGCACTACAAAATAGCACCCTTAAAATTGTATAGTTCAAGTTCATGTACTTTTCTAAAACTCTATATCTCATTTTGGGTGTCACCCGGGGTGGCCCGGCCCGTCCACCGTCTCCCGTGGTGACCCTATTGATTATGGAATATAATTTAGTAAAATATTATTATTTGGTATTCTGTGTCTCCTCTCATATCAATCTAATTAATAGTTTTTTTTTTCTTATTGTGACTCTAACTGTTCATTTAAAGATGTATAAAACTGTTGTGTACATAAGCAGGAGCGCCACGGACGGAAATTTTTGGGAGGTGTGCACAATTTCTGAATATGAAACTTCGAATTCTAGCGAATCATAAAATAGGACTGCAGTTTAAATTTAATTAAAATAAAATAAGAGGAATTAGTTAAAAAATCATCAAAAATGGAAAATGACATATGATGCCTAGACTATTATTGCTGATAACTCTATAGAATGGTTGTCCATGATATATAAATGAGGAAAAAACAAAAAAGAAAAAAACGGTAGTCATACTTTTTCTAAATTTATCACCTGAAACGCACTTGCATTTTGGTAGCGATTTCATCATAAGACAGTCTTTGCAATGTCCTGCATTAGTAAAGTAGCGACTTCACATCCTACAAATGTTTTTTTCGGCATGATTTCGCAAATTTAAACCAAAAAAATCTAATTTCGAATTCTCTCGTTTTAACATTTATCCTTTCATCGCCACTCTTCAAATCCTTTACCGCCATGTTTACTGGAAAGTTGATTTGACGTCATGAAAGCCCAGCTCCATAATTGGTCCTTTCTTGATTTGCCTTAAATTAAACGTTCTAGAAGAAATTTTCCTCTTGCACAGATAACGAATTGCTTCTAATTCGAGCAACCGTGAATTGATATAGCACACGAGCATTTTGAGGAAACCATGGGGGAAATTGGTTGAAAAACCAGTTTCCGATAGAGTTGACGATTCCTATTACGGTTGCGTTTGCCTGTAATTCCTGTCGTGTGGTAACCGCTTAACTATATTACGAACTCGATACTCGATTAATCGAAAGTCATCACTCGGATAGCGTAACTACAGCTAACGGGAACGACGTCCACAAGAATGTAGAATAATAGTGTGAAATCTTGAATTAACAGCGAGGAAAACCTTTGAAATGCTGAAAACTGCCTTTGTGAAAATGTAATGAATGAAATCTCTCTCACTTTTTTTTTTTAATTGGTAACACCAACTACCCCAGTGGTAATTTCTATCGAACTTGGACCCTTTTTCACTTACATGTTTTGGATCAATTTTTGCTCCAATCCTTCCATTGCTCCTTTCTTCAGATATTATTCTGGCTCAACGGGAAAAAAGTTCTATTGCAACTCCTCCTTTTAAGCGAATGGCACCAAAAATTATTCAGCATATATAACCATTGTGACTCAACTGTATACCATTTTTTGTAAAAATTCTTGCATTACTTCTTGAGGAAACGTACGCTTTGCTCCACCCCATTGGAGAAAATGACTGCAAAAGATTATCAGTACCTATTAATGGGATACCCTTGAATACCAATTTTCGTTTGCATTTTTGCCTTAGTTCTTCAAATATAACAGTCATGCCAAACAAGAAAGAGGTTCGATTGTTCTACTCCCCACTCCCCTTGAAAAAAATTGCTCTAAAAAGAAATCAGTGCCACTCCCCATGAGGGTCTATGTTTGTACCAAACCATGTAAAGCGCTTGCAGTTAGGGTGCCTATAAAAAAAGAGAAAACCACATTTACAAACACACTGAGAGACATTTTCCAGTAGTGATCAAAATGGAATCAGCACCCCTCAAAAATTAAACAAATCCCCCAAAATTAAAGAAAAGAAACGAAAATTTTTCACTAATCGCTTTTTTCTATGTATTTTCGATACAGAAAAAAGTAACCATGATCGTCGAAATAAAGGGCCATCATCATAAAGTGAAGATGATCGATGATCATGCAGATCAGCAGGTGAAGTCCCTCTGGGACTTCACCTGCTAATTGATGATTAACAATCAAATGACTATAACAAAAGAGTGCAGAATATCTGTATAGGTTCATGTCACGACATTCGAACAAAAATTTAGCAATGAAATGTTTCGCTGCAAAACTGATGGCTGAGTTTTGAAGACCGTACCAGTGAAAATGATTATTCAAGAGTGCCAGTGAAAATATCCACATTTCAAAGGGGAAGAGGTTTGAGACCAAAAAAAAAGTTCGATAAAGCTATATTAAGGAAATTACGAAAAAAAAAAAAAAAGGTTCCTACCGTGGAAACGCTGCTAGGAAAAAAAGTGTATGCAACACGAGAGTCCTTTGAAGGAGATTCCCTCCTTCAAAGGACTCTCATTGCATTGAGTAACTTGTAACTATGCACAATAAATTTTGAAATTATCTGTCCTAAAACTTTTTGAACAGGTCTTCATACGTCAAAGCGTTTCACCCACGTTGAAAGAAGTCGATATTTCTCACACTCACACATGCCTCAGAAAAGAAATTGTGCACGATGAAAATGAAACTGAAACTTATGTTTTCAACCATGTCAGGTAGCTGTCATTTTGCAAAATAGAGTTCATATATAATAATTAAAACATAGCTCCTTATACCAAGTGTTTATAAATTGTGTCGATATTTTTTTTTCTCTCTCTCTCTTTTATTTTCTGTTCTTTTTTTCTTATATATATATATATATATATATATATATATATACACACACATATATACATAGATATTATATTTTACATGACAAAAAATTAAACAAAAAAAAAAAAAAAAAGTTGGCAGTGCAGTTTCAGTTTTTGTTGTGTTTTATTAAGGAACCTTAACTTCTTTATCCTTTTACAATTTGAATGTTGCGCTTAATTATTCCAGATAACTAACATGTCAAGCTATAATACTTAAATTTATCAATGTTTCAGAATGAAACCACCTGTATATCGAACTACAAAGGTCAGAATGACAGTTCACTCACGCCACGCTTTCACAGCCTAGTGCACCATCATGCGCAAAACCGGGCGTGGCAATACCGAACATCCTCAAATGCTTCGAATCTGGAAAGAGAGAGACACAAGGGTAGTTGAACACCCAATCATAAAAATCGAAAGAGCGTGGAGACCCCTTTTCGAATGTTTTCATTTTATAGAAAACGATCCCGGTCAAGGCATTAAATAGAACCTCAACGTTTCAAAAAGCAGCTCAAAAAAAAAAAAAAAAGGAATAAAATAAATTTTCTGGTTTAAAAAAATTCCTGTTATTAATCCAAGAAAAACAAGGCAAAATATACTTGAACAATTTACAAAATTTTTAATTGCTGAATCATGTTAATATTTTGCAGTTCAAGGAAGTTGGGGGATCATTCATAAATGATATCACGATACGCGGGGGAGGCGTTCGTGAAATTGTGATGAAGTGTGACATCATGCTTATGCAATATAGCGTGACATATGACAAAGGCGGGAGATAGAGGGGGTATGTTGAAGTGTGACATTTTGTGACAAAGGGGGGAGAGTGGTCAGATATATGTGAAAAAAGCGTGACATCATTTATGAACGGTCCCTTGGTTCAAAATACTCTTTCTTCTCCGTCATCTTAATTCCATTCGTCCAAAATAAAAGTTTCTACCATTGCGAACTTTACAAGAACTGATGTCGCATTTTCTGGAAATGTCATGATTTCTTACTTTGAGACATTACATCCATGTACTACATCCATTTTAAATCGAAACTCATGCAGTGCACAACATCTAAGCAATTGTGCTGTTTAAGAAAAAAAACCATTACAATACTTTAATTTTCGACATGAATTAAAAAAAATTTCCATTCGTTGTGTTCCAAAGCTCCACGCCATGGTGAAATTAATTCTCACTGTTGCCAATTTTAAATCAACTACTTTTTCGAAAATATTCAGCGTTTCAAAAAGTTGTAGTACTATTTCCGCCTGTGACCCTGGGGTTATGAAGAAGTGAAAGTACTATTATTAATACAAAGAAGGAAACAGGTTCGAGTTGAAGAAAAAAAATAATCCGCTGCCTGTGTGCTCTGACACAATACCGCTCGGTTCTGGATTTGATACTCCGTTGTTTCTAGCTAGAAGCAGCTGCAACGGAAACGGCAGGTTTTGCACGGGGGCCTTATAGAAATCATGCACGCACACCTCTTTCACGCAAGGGGCATGAGGGGTGGGGGGCTTCACGCGCCCGTCACTCAAAGTGCATAAAATGAGTGTCCGGTGGGCAGGGTTTTCTGCAGTGCGGACCATAATAATAAGTGTGTCCTGCCCCCCATCGTTTCACCTAACAGGTGCGGGACGGTGACAATCGCTCGCTCTGCCGGTTAAGCGTTTAACAATTTTGACTGTCATGAGCGAGAAAAGCGCAATTAAGTTACGTGGGAAATATTTTACAATTTTTTCAGGTCCCATCATGTAAATTCTATTTTCATTCATTGTAACATAACCTATACATTTGTGCAGACACCTATCAAGAAGAACATGCAGAACGTAAGATGAAAGTCTGCACTGAGTACAAGGACGTAACAAGGAGATGCCTCACCTTACAAAAGTTTCATTTCGTGACATTTTAATGAAAGGAAAAGTGTTTTTTTTTTTTATTTATTCCAATAAAATAATAATTTTTCGGAAGCTATTAAACTTACTTTTCATTATAAATGTTCATTATTATTATTATTATTATTTTTTTTTTTTTTTGAAGATGTTAGTTTTTAATGTGGGAAAAATAAAGAAATCTCCGAAAATAAGAATAACAAAAGATGAGAGAAGGAAACAATTGATCAGAGTATCAGAGAAGGTACCGTCAGCGACCACAACAAGTCATGTCACCACGAAAGCAGGAATGCGCGAGAGGATCATGACAAGCAGTATTGAGCAGCAGAATCGCATCGTCCATATAAACAGCAGCTATCACTTATTAGGGATTAGTTGAGAAAGAATACGAGTGTAACCTAATCAAAACAGCACGAACTGGTGGTAAAAGGATTTAATATTCTAAAAAAGAAATGCTCCAGTTTTACATTACGCTTTAAAAGAAAAAAAAAAAAGAAAAATGTGTCATAGTACTTGAACAGCTTGGAGATATTGAATCTAATCATATTCCAAAGCATTTGCTGTAACCTGGGTGACATATTTCAGTTCGAAGTGAATTCAGAATTCCATAATGATAACTATCTTCAAATGTTTACGGATGTAAGTGAGAATAACAATAGCACTGGTTGAAATATTTTAGTTTTATAAGTGTGCCACGGGCGTCACAACCTATGGGGATTTGGGGAAGCGTCTCCCCAAACAATTCGGCACATACTGTATGACAAAATTAGGAAGGTAAGAAAAAATTGTCGTCCCTTGCCCCTAGACCTTGGTGACACCTATCAGGGAAATTCAATTCCTTTTTTAATACTTTTCCTTTTTTGGTTCAGAAGAATTTCCTGTACTCACTGAACAGAGATTCTAATGAAACAGGTTTGAACATCCAATGGTGCGACAAAACCTCGCAACGTAGGACACAGTCTCCAGACACAGACACTTACAGAAAGAAACTCCAGCAGCAGCACAGCAGCAGAGCATTTTCGATGGGCGTACAGAGAGTCTATTCCCTTTTACCCGATAATCATGGCCTTTGTACATAGAACCTTAAATTATTCCTAAGTGAAAGAAACTCCAAAGAAATGCTTTCGCTTATAAATGGGAGGAGAAAGTGTCAATCGCCCACTATCACCACACTTGAAAAGCCGGACGCTGGGAAAACACGTGTATATGGACAACCCACAAGTTCTGCTCATTCTATTTTTCTTTTCCGTAAACTTGAACCGTTCCCCGACTGCTTTTGAAAGGCAATAGATGCGAGTGTGGATGTAGTTCCTAAAACATAAATATAATCTTATTTTCTGGTGCTTCTAGAAAATCTATTTTTTTCTTTTTTTAAAAAATCTTTTCATAACATAACTAAGAAGCACATTAAATATTTGTTGCAAAAAGTATTCTCATAAGGAGTACAAAATGCACGGAACAAACAAAGGAGAACAAAACTTGTGATTTTCAACAAAAACGCATTTACCAATCGAATCGAAAAAAAGAAAAGAATGACCATCTCAAGTATACTCCCTGACCCTTTTCTTTTAGTTAGTTGTAAAAGCCGACTCACCGAAAGTTTTTTATACTCCCCCTTTTCTCTCCCTCCACCCCAAGCTAGGGAAGAAACGCGCAACTCAGTCGATCTTCGTGACAGGACGAAGGGGAAAGAGAACAGAAAAAAAAAGAAAAAAGATTCCCCGCCGCCAATCAGGAGAAGCGGTCGAATCGCAACGTCACGGCGGGAAGCTACGTCACGCCGACACTTGCGCCCCCTAACGAGAATAATGTACTCCCAAAACAGTGAAGCTAGTGGAGCGATTGTATGTGTACGGGAAGAGAACGCGCGCTCTCGCTATTCGGTGTGGCGACCATCGACAATGGAGGGCCATGATCGGCCCATGGCCCACGTCTCGTGCCTTTATCCTGAGATCCTCGCCCTCATCTTTAGCTACCTGGACGTCCGGGACAAGGGCAGGGCCGCTCAGGTTTGCTCGGCCTGGCGCGAGGCCGCCTACCACAAATCTGTTTGGCGGGGCGTCGAAGCGAAGCTGCACCTGAGGCGCTCCAACCCCTCTCTATTCCAAAGCCTCGTACAACGAGGGATCCGGCGCGTGCAGGTGCTGAGCCTCAGACGCAGCCTCAGAGACGTCGTACAGGGCGTCCCCAACCTCGAGAGCCTCAACCTCATCGGATGCTACAATTTGACGGACGTCTGGCTCACGCAGGCCTTCGTCCAAGACGTCGCGACGCTCACGGAACTGAACCTTAGCATGTGTAAACAAATCACAGACTCCAGCCTCAGGAAGATCGCTCAGTACCTCAAAAACCTCGAGATGCTAGACCTCGGAGGCTGTTGCAATGTCACCAACACGGGACTCTTGCTTGTGGCGTGGGGACTCGGCAGGCTCAAGAGTCTCAACCTGAGGAGCTGCAGGCACGTCTCGGACGCTGGCATCGGACACTTGGCGGGACTGAGTCCCGAAGCCGCCGAAGGCACCCTATCGATAGAACACTTAGGACTCCAAGACTGTCAGAGGGTCACCGACGACGGTTTGAGGCACCTCAGCACGGGACTGCATCACCTGAAAAGCATCAACCTTAGCTTCTGTTCCAGTGTGACAGACGCTGGCCTGAAGCACCTTGCGAGGATGAGCTCCTTGCGAGAACTGAATCTCCGCAGTTGTGACAGCATATCGGACGTTGGTTTGGCCTACCTTGCTGAAAACAACTCTCGTGTGACTTTACTAGACGTCAGTTTCTGCGACAAAGTAGGAGACCAGGGCTTGCTTCACATCTCCCAAGGTTTGTTCAATCTCAAGAGTCTGAGTCTAAACGCGTGTCCCATCAGTGATGAAGGTTTGGGCCGGATAGCCCGAACTTTAACGGATTTACGAACACTGAACATAGGCCAGTGCAGTCGAATTACGGATAAAGGCCTCAGTTTAGTGTCAGAACATCTACATCGGCTTTTATGCATAGACCTGTATGGGTGCACGAATATTACAACTGTTGGATTGGAAAAAGTAATGCAATTACCTCAACTTAGTGTCCTTAATTTAGGTTTGTGGCAAAAAAGGTGACATCACCCATGCCTCAAGTCTACATAGTGCTTGTGCCATTTCATAGGATATATTTTTTTCTGGGACCATCTCCAATTTGCAGGAATATATTTCGTAAGCTTTGTATTTTTATTTTTATCTGCTAGATAAATCACCTAAATTCATCTTACCTGCTCATATAGCTATATTATCAAATTTGGCAATTACCACTTTATTTTTATTATTATTTTTTCTTTACCTTTTTGTATTACTTTTTAAAACATCTATCAAGATGAAGAACAAAAAATAAAATGACGCATTTTTTTGCCATTGTCATCATAGTTTTGGCAACTTTTTGAGCTCATAATGCATTCATTTTAAGCTATTTTTGTGCTTAGAAATAATAATTAAAAAAAAATAAAAAAAATGCGCGTACATTAGCCAGTGATTATGAAAAAACTTAAAGAATGCTTAAAACTTTGAAATGAACATTTTAGGCTATATTTTTGAATAAGAATATCGCTGGCGTTTTTCTCAGGAAATTTGTAAAATAGTCAATTAATTGCTCACAATAGCTTAGTAACTTTTACTGAAAAGAAAACCATTTTTCATAACTCATTAAAAACTATAAAGTCTAGTTTTTTAGTTTTATGTTTATGATGATAAAAAAAAGTGAATCAAGAATTATTATGTTTACTTTTATATTTTCTCACTAAAAATTTCTGTGATAAACCACAAGTTTTTTAAAAGAACAATTTTTACCAAGTATTCAGTTGCTTCTGAAGCAGTATCTTAAATCCCATAATTTTAATATCAAAAGGATTTAAATACGGCCGATATTTTACTGTGGAATATATTACATCATTACATAATTTATCTAAATCATTACCACATTAAAATTCTAAATTTAAAAACGATGCCCATTTTTCGTTCACATATTACCTTTCAAAAATCAGCTCAGCATGGGGGGAGGGGGTCTATTTTAACTCTTCTTCCAATTTGTAATTTTCATTAAAGTACTTAAATTTTTTAATTTTGTTTAAGTACATATACATTTGCAAGAAAAACTCGATGAGAAATCCCATACAGATAACAGGCAGAGTTTTATTTTAACCAATAAAAAGTACTAATTATTTCTATCTCCAAAACTTGACTATCCAAGAAAATTTTAAATGTACAAAAATTTAGAAATAATAACAGGAATGATATTTCTACACATTTTTGCAAGCCAATCATCAAGTTCTATTTTTTACAATTTTACTTTTACGTTGATAAATAAATTTAAAAACTACTATTTTTTTCCCTGATGTTTTGTATATTTTTACTTTCAATGAGACGGAGGCAAAATCTTAAAATTTAGAAAGTTGTATGGGAATTAAAATATTTATAAGCAAAAGATTGATTTAGTAATTTATTTTTAGGTTTTAATACTTTACTTTTCATTCTGTACCCTTTAAACTGATGCAATTCTTTGGCAAAAATAACTAATTGGAGGAAATACCAATACCTCGTTTAAATGTTTTTACCTTAAAAAAATGAAAATTTTCCATTCTTATTGTTATTATTTTGAATTTAAATAGGTTACAGAAGTCTGAAAGTGGTTTTAGTGAGTGTCAATTCTTAGTTTTAACAAGATGTTCAACTTTTTAAAATATATCATTGGTAGTCCCCCCCCCTTCCCCTCACACACACACATACATACAAATAGAAAAAAATCAGAATTACATATATACTACTTTTCAAGTTTCAGATATTAGTGCCTTTCCTAAGTAAAAAAAAATCTGAACATAACTTCAAAATGGTCCTCACCCCCCCCCCCCCCTCACACACATTCTCTCAAAAAAGGGAAGTAAAAACGAAATTACCTACTACTTTTTTAAGTTTCAGATAGTAGTACCTTTCTAAGTTAAAAAAAAAATCTGAACAAAATGATAACTTTTAAAAAATATTTCATTGCCTAAACTGAAATTGCTTAAATAAATTCTGCCATAGATGTGATGAAAACTTTCATTTACAGAAATAATTAAATTATCTTACTCTATATAATTTACATCTTAAATAATTAACTTTAGTAAACATGAACTGGGATTAGTACTCTAGTTAAATGAGATTCTTCTTTGATAAAAGGATAGGAATGCTTTATTGAGGAGTAAGGATAGAATTCCTTGGGAAAGTAAATTTCTATGCAATCAAATCCCAAAAATCTCATCATGACTAACTTAATCTTGCTGCAGAAGCATCTGAATTAAATCTTGAAAACAGTTCATAACATTTTCATTTATTTGTTTGTTGAGATATGTCTTTTTAAAAACAAATATTTAATCAGATTCTTTTCTAAATAGAATATATATATGTGTAGCTACTCAAGATTATTTTTAAAAATATTATTTGACCATTCCTTGAAAGTGCTTATTGATTTTATATAATGATATGTATATTATGTAGATTTGAATGTTAATCATGTAAATAGAAGAAAAAAAGGAGCAACACAAAATTTTTAATGATACACAGATGTGGTGCTCATTGTTATTTTCAAGTCCAAAGGCCTTAAAATTTTTGAAAGTACCAACAAAGTAAATTTTGTTACTTAAAAATTGTTTCCTGTTTCATTTTATCTGTAGTAGTTTGGTTTATTTGCAACAAAATATTTATAAAATGGCAAGATTTCTCATTTGAAATAATTGAGTTCGGATAATTTCAGGCAAATGAAATTAAAGAGATGGTATACATAGTGTTACATAGAGAAATGAGAAGACAGGCCCATTGTTTCAAAATTTTCCGGGGGGGGGGGGCAAAGAGTATAAACTCAATGTGTATTGCATTAAAAGACAACAAAATACATGTACAAACCTATGAATACATTATAAGCCAGAAGGGCAATTGAGCCCCCAAAATGACGGACCTGTGAATAGATGGTAAATTGTATAGTTAAATTTATCATTTAGTTCTAAAGAATAAAATTAAGGAAAAATTGTGTATTAATCAAGCTGTCCGTCTTAAGGGTCGGTGGGAGCAAATGTTGTACCTAATAAGAGAAGCACAACAAAAAAGGATCTTGAGACTTAACCCCAACTCCGAACTCATACATTTTAAGCTATTTTTGCCAGTTCTTGTATGGTAAATATGTATGCATGCAAGGACGTCAATGAAGCAATCCCCCCCCCCCTCCCCCCGCGGGGGAATACTAGTTATGTTAGTCGGTGGTTCTAGTTAGGTTCAAAAATTTTATGGGGGGGAATGCATTTTTTAAAAAAACTTGATGCTTAGAAATGCAGAGAAGTAACTTCACAAAGAAATTAATCTGAATAAGAGAAGATGTATTTTCAGACTTTCTAAAACCGGATAAACATGTTGCGACCAGACTGATGTTAAAGTAAAAATATACTTATTTTCCAACAATTGCTCTTCTTCCACATCCAATAAAAGTTCTGGCATTAATGTTGAACAGATATGTTATCCATTCAATAGTTTAGTTTAAATTGGAAAAATAACATTGCAGTTAATCCTGGTGCACAGCATTTCCCTACCAAACTCCTCCTGTACCCCCAGGGGTATGTGTACCACCCTTTGGGTCACACTGCTCTACACCTGCATCAGGGGAGTCCCCCCTTATGAGCAATGATGCACCCCTCTAAAAGGCTGCAGAGCTCTCCCAATCAATCACCTCCTCAAAATCGGCCAAAACCCTCCTGGAAACACCCCCTTCTCCCTTAAAAATTTCAATGGTGCAGTCTGTGTCAAGACCTGGTGGGCACTCCTGCCTACCCAGATGGGCCTGCCTGCATTTAATATAGGTCCTTAGTGAATTTCATTTTTTCTGTATAGAATCAATTTTGCTCTTAAACTGAAAACTAATCTAAAGTTGCTATAGAAATTATAACAATCTGGCATGATATGGATGTGATATATATACAAGAGAATCTTAAATTGAATGTTTTATTTCCCCTTTCACTCCTTGCAAATAATTTTGATTTCTCTTCATGATTATTAATTCTTATTTAAACATGCCCCAGCTCAATGTATTAAATAACATTGATATCATTTTCAAACGAAATCTTGTCATTTTGATTAACATTAATAAGACGCTTTTTTTTTAGCACAGCAATCAATTATGAAAATAATACCTTTGAAAACTATTCAATTAAAAAAACAATTCAATCTTTCGTTATTGGACAAAAAATTGCATAATAAATGTGTTAGGAAGAAGTACAATATCGGACAAAAGGAATTTTTCTCATATAATATGGCAACCAGATCTCTAAAAAGATGCTTAGTCCGCTAACAGTTTTGATTAAAAACTGGATAAGGTACAATATTTTACAGCTATATTTATAAACTTAAATGATAATACTTAAAATATAAATTTATTATGTAACTGCAACTGCTTAAAAAATTAAATTCCTTTATTCATTATTTATTTATTTTGATGCAAAATAGATATCGTTTGAAGTTTATCAGTTCAGTTTTAATTGGTTTTTTAAAAAGAAATGAATGACAAATCAAGCTATTCCAATTATACATTTAAAACAAATTTAGATCATTGATAAATCTTACTAATACTACTTTCATAAATAATCAGCCATAGAACTAAATTTTTGTTATTTAAAGAAATGTAATTTAGCATTTATAAATTAGTTTCATCTTTCAAAAATTGAACCTGCAAGGCATTTTAACAAAGATATGCAAGATTTCAACTGAGGTTTAATAAATTTTGTAGATATAAATTCAAAATGGTATTAAATAAATTTATCTTATACAAAGATACAAAAGGTAGTATTCACTCATGAAAAAAATTAATTGACAACCACCAAATGGAACCTTTAGAAAATGTTAAATAAACTGCTTTTCGGCTCGTAATTTGAATGAATTTTTAAAAATACCATCATGTTAAATGAGTAACCCCATAGTGTTTGAAATTGGAATCACCGATACATCACTTACTGTCAACATTTTCAAAAGTATTTTATGGTAAAACATCTAAATTATAAATTACATACTAGATAGGAATGCTGGATTTCATACTTTGTTGGTAACAGATATACAATTAGGAAGTTTTGTTATTAATATTAGACATGCAGGTGCTCAGACACAGATTGGAGTTATTATTATTATTATAATGGCAGGTGCTGTTATTCAACAATAAGTCACAGATATTAGGGCATAGGTTCTCCTCTCATAATTATTTCGGTAGCACTTTTTTTTTCCATCAAAGGAAATTAACAATTTTATATTTTAGAAGTTTTATAGTGTAAACTTTCAATTGTCTCAACAGAGAAGAAAGTACTTGGAAATGAATCAGGACACAATTTATAAAATGCATTACTGTTTGATTCAATCATATATAATCCCACTAAGTTTTCTTGTGCATTAATATTAACTCTCTATATCATATAAGATTCTTGCTATTGTTGATAAAACGAAAGTCTATTATGAAGCCCATCATTTCAAAATTTTCCAGGGCAGGGCAAAGCATACATATTCATGCATATTATAGATAAAAACCAACCGAATAAATAAACACATGTATAAATAGTCATATTTCTAAAAGTCAAGGGGAGGGGCAATCAACCACCCTGATCACCCAAATGACACGCCTTTCTATTGTGGGAAAATAACTTTTGTCTTTAGAAATTCATAGCAGAAAGTTAAGCCTTTTAAAAATTGTTAAATCAAAATTCACAATTTTTCATGCAAAAAGTTTTTGAGTGAATGCAAACCCCCCCCCCCCCCCCCAGCAATATTAAAATAACAAATGTAAAAGCTGATTTTAAAAAAGTTCAATTTTGAGATACATATTCTATATACACCGTGCTAAAACGTTAACTTTTTTCTCATGTGTGTACATATTAGTAACAATTTAATTAAAAAATGCTTTGAGGAATACTTGTTACTCTGCAGAATAATTATAGCCATTCTGTGAAGTATTGAGATTTATTTTAAATTTTAAAAATCAGCTTTATTTATTTATTTATTTTGTAGTATTTGGTACAAAATACTGCAGACTGGCTTTTTACCACCTATCATAAAGCAACAAATCAGACTTTTATCTACTATTTGAGTTATAACAGCAATTGAATGACAAAATGCTTATTATAAGCCCTGCCACTTCAAAAAGAAAAAAATCCTTTGAACACAAAAGCATTTCTTTTTATTCCGCAAGCTTGGTTTCAATTTCAGTACGTGTTATAAATGAAACATTCAGAAAACAAAAATTGGTCTTACACATTTTAAAATGACACTAAGCAACACAAAAATGAATTTCATTACAGAAAAGAAATATGTAGAAAAAATATTTAGTTTAGATTTTAGAACTTAAATATTATTAAAGCATTTTAATCTCCAATTTAAAGCTGAAAATGACTTCCAAAGCTTTATTAAAGGAGCTGATTTGTACTGCATTAAAAATTACACAATTTGTTACAGAAAATACCATTCAGTAGAATTCTTATGTGTTAGCAATGTTTTGCATTTAGTCATGACATTTTTAAATCGCTGCAAACGAACCTTGGTCCATATATGTGGACCTTTACTCCTTATCTTCTAAAAACACACTATGAGAAATACCCTCACTGTTGACAAATGTGTGTGTTCACACTTTCTGGTGATTCCAATGGAATTGAGTACTTGTAAGTGTTTTGGGTAGAATTCCACATGACAAGAAGTGGAGACATGCCACCAGCACACATGAAAACATGAGTAATTTTAATTATTGTATAATTTAGTTATCCAAAAACTTATTTTTCTTCTTTAGACTTATTAGTTCTATCTGTACGAAATTTTATATGAACTTGCTATTGAAAAGTAATACAAAAATATACAGGTGTAAATGTTTACATTTGTAGGTATGGTAAATAATGACTGATAATACTCATGTAAAATACTATTGTACTATTAGTCAAGGCCATAGCCAGAATTGTTTTTCTGGGGGGGGGGGATGGCTTTGAAACACTTGAGGAAGGTTTCAGGGAGCAATATATGTTACATTGCAAAAAATTTGGGGTGGGGGCTGTGGGGCCCTTTGGATACGGCCTTGCTATAAGGAATTTATTTTATATCAATTTAATATCATTTGTATGGGTATTTCAGTTTAGTGTTTAATGTTTAGGTATGTTTTCTCTAGCTTTCCGTATTTTCCCCCATAATTTTGAAACTTAAACCCAAGAATTAGATTTTTTCATAATTAATGAGATATTATAAAAACAAATATTTAATTTTTAATAATTATTTATTTTGCATGGTTTACTTAATTAAATTATTTATGGAAATGCAGTTATAATAATAAATGATGTAATTGCAAATTGTAAAGCAATTTTTTAGGAATACTAACTTATTATTATGCTTAAATTGACCAATAATAATATGTATGTTTATACCTAATTTGCGTAATATTTATCGCTTGAAATATTTCAGTATTTTTACTTAGTTAAAATTGGTGGTACTAATTTGTAACTAAAATTATTAGCAACCAAGCAGTAAAATTTATCTATACATATATATAATCACATGGCTTATGAAGGTAAAATAGAAATTTGAAACTTAAATATTTTAATGCAACATTATTTTATACTTCATAAGCCAATCCTCCTCACTACGAGGAGGATAAAAAGTCTAATGTTGGTAAATTATGTAAAACTGAAAAGTGCAAGAGCTCTCATGTAAATTAAACCCTGGTTGGTTAGCTGGCAAAAAAAAAAAAAAAAGGTCTTACAGTCAAAAGCAATTTTAAATACTCATTTATTTTATATTTCTGTTTACAATGTTTAAGAGTCACCAATTAAAATTCCAAACTATTAGCATGAGGAATAATTAACTGCAAACTGGTAATAATAAAGGTGAATACAACACTAATGAATTCTAGATCTATGAACTCTTTATTTTAAATTAAAACTTGTTTATTAATATTCTTTTACACAATGCCGCTCTTCAGAGTTTGCATTCTAGACAATTACTCACGCTTATGTATCCCATTCATACTTTAACTTACTATTGTCATTTTAACTGGATGGGTTTTTAGAATTGCATTTATATAGGTTACAAAATCTGTAAATAAATCTTAAATAATATAAATATAAAATTACTCGTCTTAAAATCTAATTACAATTTAAATGTTTATATACTTGTTATATGTTTATGATCAAGTTAAATAAAAATAGTATAATATTTTTCTGGAATAAATCATTTTTATTTTTTATCAAACAAAATTACATTAAGTTTGCTTATGTTTCATAATTTTTTAAAAGAATTTCTCAAATACCTGCCCATATGAAATTAAATATTTTGATGAGGAAAAACAGTAAAGAAGCATGTCCATTATAATCTCATAGTCCAATATTTACCACTTTTTTTAGTTAAATTTTGAAGTTTTATTTTGTAAAATTGTATAATTTGATGCATAACCCGATTATCTCTCAGTTATTTATTATATGCCAAAAATACATTATTGGCACAGGTGTCGCCTTTTCATATATTTTATATGCATTCCAAGCTTTTTTTTTTTTTAAATCTTTCTTTATGAGCTACACGCGAGGATGCGCAAAATATGAAAAATCAACTAAAAATCGTTCGTGCAGATTTAATCGTAATGTGCAGACTTTACTACACTGTAAAAATTTTGCGTTTAGTTGCCACCATTTTTGGTGTTACTGAACACGTGTTCACTAGGTGTAAAGTTGAAAATTATTCATTTTTTATGTAGTTTCATTTTTTTTATATAGTTGTCTAAAAAATATAGACAGTATAACCTCTCTCTCAGCACTTGAAATTTATAAACTCCATTACGTGTCGAAATTTCATTGCGATTGCTCATTTCTATGAAAACAGAATAAATGAGCAATCGTAATGAATTTTTGATGCTGGAATGAGAGTGACGAACATCATATACTAAAAAACATTCCATCAAATAATTTTCAATTTTACACCAACTGAACACCAAAAATGGTGTTCAGTAACACCAACAATTTTTACAGTGTACCTAAGTGCAACTGTTGGTATAAATATATGACCAGCTTTCTTTTATTCGTTATTAAACCTTTAAAAAAAACTTGCATAACAAATGCATATACAGCGGCCCAATCAAGGAGTTTCGGTGGTTAAAAACCCTCCCAGAACTCCTGATTTTAAGCCATATTGCCAATTCTAATAGACTACCTGATTCCCCGCAGAACATCTGCGGCTATAAGTTCAAAGCAAACTTGAATGATCGCTCGATCTAAACAAGCCAAGCTGTTGCCATTAAAAAGAATCGGAAATTAAAAATTGAGTTATGAATGGAAATATATTTAAGAAATAAAAATAAATTTGTTAAAGTCCGTAAGTTACGATAGTAAATAAAAAATATATCACGTTTCTTTTTTATGCTAATCATTAAATAATTTTTAAATATTGTTTTATCATAGTTTGTTTTTTGCACGATGTACGTATCGTATCGTTCCGCAAAATTCACTCGTAACTGGTCCTCGTTAAGTGAAATTTTAAAATCGCAAAAAACACTTTAAAATTCGAATGGCTTAAGAAAAGATCGCTTGGTATAAACAAATTAAGGTGTTGCCACTCAAAAAAATCGGATATTAAAAATTGAGTTATGAGTGGAAATATATCGCATCGTACCGCAAAATTTAATCGTAACTGGTCCACTTTAAGTTAAATATATATATAGATTAGTATACATACAAGTAAAGCTCAAAAACTCCTTCCAGAAAAGAAAATTCTGATTGCTCCTCAGCATATCAATGCCGCAACCAATAACAGTTATGAACCTTTTCCATTAGGAAGTCGTATTTGTGGACATATCGCTTATAGAAATGAACAGTGTCATATCTGCAAAAAATCGTTTTTTTGGTTTTTATATCAAAATGTTCAGATTTTTGCGCTCTTTATATTGGGAATACTGCCGTAAGTAAATGTTCAAAAATTAAGACTAGAGGCCAACTGCATTTTTTTTTTTTTTTTTTTGGTGCAATACTGTAATAACTACTTTTTAAGTTATTTCTAATTTTTTTGGCATCATTAGCATCCATCATGTGTTGTGAGAGAAAACTAGAACAATAACTATTTTCTGAACAAAATCGATTATAATAATCATTGAAACAAATAAGCTAATTAAATAAAACATTGTAAAAAGTTCAAACTCCTTGAAAAATGTCCATTTTGCAGATATAACCCTGTTCCTTTCTATAAGCGATATATCGACACAAAAAATCTTTAAAAACCTTCCCTCTGCTAATTTATCCAGCAAAAACGATGTTTGTTTTTTTTACTTTTCAGATAAAAAAAGCAAGCTCGTCATTTTGGGGATCAGGAGGGGGCAATGACTATATACATATGTACCCTGTCCCCCCCCCCCCCTTCCCCGGAAAATGTTTAAATGGCGGACCTGAAGAAAAGTGAAAAACTCATTGTGCAATAAAGCTATTAGTTTATTCGATAACTTCGAAATCTTTCTGCGATCCATCTGTTGTCCACCCCCGAACTAGGAAAAGTGACTACCTTTCTAAAGTAATCACCCTGTTTAAAGTGAACACTTCTGCAAAAACATTTCTGTGCCTTAAATTATAATAATTGGGGCAAACGCCCTGTATAGTGACTACCTGTTTAAAGTGACCAGTTTTGTCGGTCCTGAGGGGTTTCAAAATTAGGTTCCACTAATTCCACTCTACATGACTGTATAGCACATAGTTTTCGTATGTGGTTACTGTACCACACAGGTTCGTTCCACTGTATATGAATATATACCGTATAGTTTTCGGTTTAACAAATTTGCGTATAATATTGTTAAATTTCTAATCCAAGATTTGTAGCACTAACTCATAAATTAGAATTAATATTTCTACAATTGTTATAATGGGTTATCCACAAATAAATCAGATATGCTAGCATTGAATCATTCAAGGTAGCTATACTGTGATTTGTGATTAAAACTTTGTGAGTAATGCCTTTCCATCCCCTTTGGGATCCTTCATAAATGATGTCAAGCTTCGAGGGGGGGAGGGGGATTCAAGAAAGTATGACACGGGGAGGGGGTAACAAGAAGTGTGACATCGTACATTTTGGTTTCTTTAAAAACATTTAAAATCAGCAAATTAAACCTATTTTATGCTAATGTACCATAGCGTGACATGTGACAAAGGGGGGTAGGGGGTATGTTGAAGTGGGACACTTAGTGACAAAGGGGGGAGGGGGTCAAATATATTTTTAAAAAGTGTGACATCATTTATGAACGGTCCCTTTTCTAGAATCGTGCAAGTACAAGTCATTAGATCGTCGATATCTTTCCGAATTTTCACGACACTCAACTGATTTTTTTTCTTTTAATAAGTTGCCATGTATTTTTGGATATGAAATTATTAGGAAAGTTCAAAATTACCGCAGTAAAAAATTAACTGCGATTTCTTTAAGTGCTCATAACTTATCAGATAATCGTATTTTTATTTCAAACTTCAGTATGTTATCTTTTCGTTGAGTATGGTAATACGTATTTGGTTCAAAACTTTGTGACTATATGATACCGTTTGCAACTGTTTACGCCCTCCCCCCCCCCCCCCCCCGATGCCAGGATAATCAATAATACCTTACTTTCTTTTTCCTTTTCTTGATTGTGAAGCGTATAGGAAGCTCTTAGGTTAAAAAAATAGTACAAATCTATCGTGCATCAATTCTTATTTTTAAACATTGTTTGAAAAACATACCCCCTCATCCACCCACACACACACACATTCCTCTCCCGGACGAAGCTTCTACATTAAGGGACAGTCCATAAATGTCACGCTCTTTTCCCAAATATTTGACCCCTCTCAAATATATGGGGCTTCCCTTTGTTACAAAATGCCACACTTCAACATACCTTCCCTCCCCCCTCTGTCACATACCACGCTATATTGCACAAGCACGATGTCACACTTGTTACCCCCTCCCCTTGTCACAATTTCACGACCCCCCCCCCCCCCCCTCGGAGCGCGGCACCATTTATGAAAGAGAAAAAAAGAAGTCCAGAGCTTCATAATGACTTGCAATTGCAAGACAGTGGAGCAAACTATTTTCTATTTCCAGTTCAAAAACAATAGTGACCACTGACGAGGCTGTGTTAGGTAATTTTTTCATGAACACTATTCATAATTCCAATTATCCAATTATTTTGGTAACCACTTGTACATACTCTGGTAAAGACTTAAAAAACTTAAGAAAATGTCAAACTGAACAAGACTTGATGAAAACATATTTGTGCAGGTACACCCTAAACAAGTGCTTTTTTTTCTCGCAAATAATTATTGATTGGTTTGGATCATGAAGAAAACAAAGTCGTTTATTAGACTACGCTACAATGTCGCTAAATTCAACTAAATGTAGCAACATAATCGAAGAACGATCTGTTCATAACGCATTTCAGATGCCCGTGTGAAATAATAGCTATTATGTGCAAGCGACCTGAGAAAATTAAAAGTTGTGTACGCTGTTATACATTGCCTCATGACCAGGGCCCAATTTACATTTTGAATCACTATAGGCACAACTCAACTGTTTGGGCGCCCCTCACGCAATAAAATTTTTTTAAACATAACATTCAGTATGTGTTTGTAAAACTTAGAGCCCCCCCCCCCCCCCTTTAAAGCGCAAAAACTAATTTGTTTTTCAAATGTCAACATTTGGGAGCCCCCAACGTGCAAAATGATTTTGTTCTTAAATTACAAAATGTTTGAATAAAATCTGGGGTGCATCCCCCAAAGTGCAAAATCGAGTTTGTTTTTCAAATTTCCAATTGTCAGACCAAAATTTGGGGGCCCCCAAAGGGAAAATTCCTTGTGGTTTAAAAATAATTTATAATACAAATTTTCTGTGAAGCAACAGAACCAGTTTGTTTGAAAGATGCTATTTTTAAATATTTTTCTAAAAAAATTTTAAATTACAAATAATAATAATAATAATAATAATAATAACCAAAGTTAGGGGGCCCTCCTCAAAGTGGGGTTCCCTAGACCCGGGCCTAATGGTAAATAAGGCCCTGCTCATGACTCACACTTAAATACGGAATTTTATTTCAAGGTCTGGGAAAAGGAGCAGGAAAAACGAGAGAGGATATTATAATCCTCTCTCGTTTTTCCTGCTCCTGCATTATTTAAATTAATTATAATTGTTTTATTTTATTTTATTTATATATTCTTTCTCATTATTTTTCTGTTAGAACACTAAGGAGGGCCCTTAACTTTAATTAAAGTAATTTAATCGAACATGATAGAAAAGCACAGTCAAAACCGTGTTACAATTCCCCTTTTGCGTTTAAATCGGATATTTCCCATTGCTATTGACTTACAATAGCAATGGAATCAGATTTCAAAAATAGATTTTTTCAGCTGCAGCTCACTAAGAGTTGCGTTTGCAAGTGATCCAGAATTTAAAATGTTTCTGCTTTCCGCAGACATGTTTTTTTTTTTTTTTTTTTTGTTAAACAAGATTTTGACTTAAAAAATAACTTATTAATTCGTCCTCAGTTGGATTTTTTTTTAAATTCCTTTTTAAACGCAATTTATTTTGGTTGTATGTCATTTTTTAATTTAATTTTTAATGTTATTTAATTTTTTTAGTTCGTTTCTAATGAGGTTTCTTTAGTTAGATTTGAAATTAAAGTTTTGCGATTTTTAAAAATTTTACTTCCTTCCAACTGAATTTTTCAATGATTTTTTTTGACTCATCGTCGAACACCAACTTTTTTATTGTTCAATTTTTCACACTCGCAAACTGTACAATCGCCCAATTTTTTTGTTTTTTTCAGTTAAGTTGGTTGTTTTTTATAATTTTTTTTTAATGGCATTTTTGAAAATTTTAATTCTGGTCTATTATGGAGGAATTAAAATTCGTTTTTAACACGACTTCTTTTTAATTTGATTTTTAAGATATCTAATTTGGATCTAACTCTGTGAGTGAGATATTGTTTAAGGACTATTCTTGACCTCTCATACGAGAAAAATAAATACAATTCTATCGAGGAAAAAAAAGCTCTGACTCGCATAGTGCCAAGAAGAATCCATTCACGTTCAAGGAACAAACTGCTTTTGTGAGAAATGTTCTGTTTTCGCTTTAGTTCGTTTAGTGTACTTGATTCTTCCGAACTGATGCTGCTTGCCAGTTAAAATTTTCGTCGCTTTCAACAAACAGCGAAGCAAACATTCTGATTGGCATGATAGTTTACGCACCTGCGAAACGAACTTCCTTCCCTATAACTCGAATGGATTCGTCCTTTTCTGCCATGCGCAGAAACATCCAAGTGTCGGAACTTCTTAGCCGAACTGTAAGAGCAGTTTGGTTACCCCATTTGTTATCACGTTTTGAATGTATCACTGCCAAATTTATTTTTTATTTTGCAAATAAATTGTTTTGTCAAAATAATTGCAATAACATCACGTCTTGTTTTTTCTCACATATTTTTTCTTTTTTGTCCCCAGTTTTAGATGTGTACTTACTAACCGAGGTTGTTTGTATAAGAATCAACCTCAGACTTCTTCGGTTAATCGAGGCTATTGCATTTTTCCTGATTTTCCATTCAATGAAAAATACTTCATCAATCAAATGCGTTCGATGCAATCATCAATCAAAGTCATGTATCCTGTTCTTTATGGATCAGTAAGCTTCTGTAACTACATTCCAAATGGTCAGTTTATAAAATTATGAATGAATCGTCATTTCCAAAAACAAGTTTTTGAATTTGAGTTGTAATACCGATCTTCCATGGCTTATTTAAATTTTGGAGTAGAATAACAGTTATTGTTATGTGCTCTTTAAAATCATTTTTAAATTTAGTTCCATGTACGTAAAGTAATTCCTTTTTTTAATTAGGTTTTGAATGATATTTTTAAAGTAACGGTTTAATATAATTTCTTTTCTTTTAATTCAGTTTGGATTCAATTTCTTTTGTGAAATTTTGCTTCGATTTTTATGTGATTTCTTAAATTGGTGTTTGTGCAATTTTTAAACTTGTTTTTATGAACTCGTTTAAAATTCAAATTTTACAGGATTTTTTTCCCTTTTTTTTTTGAGCTAAAAAAGAAGTACTAATAAGAACACTGCCAACAAGCCTGGTATCAATAATATTGAAATAAGAGTTATGGATGACAACTCCTTCAATAACAACAAACAAGATTCTCACCAGCCCTATTGACATCAAAGTATCTTAATTTATTCAAAAGAGAATAATTTTTAAATTACCGCATTGTTAAAAAGAATAGTTGTGTGGGTGTGTGTAAGAGGATGAGAGGGGCAGAAAGCTCGAAAATAAAACACGAAATTTACACGGCCACGAAATGTTATGAGCTGTCTCCTAAAAATACATCGTGAAAGAAAATTCAGAAAATATAGCAAAACAATAGCCAATGTTAGTGCGTCAAAAAGTACTTATAAACATTTTTATGAATAGAGGCATAAGCAGGGAATACAAATAAATTAGTTCAAAATTGTCATTCAAACCGGAAAAGGTGTCGTTGAGGGCACTGAGGGCGCATGCAAAATTTGAAGTTAGTTGGACAATTTTTTGATTTTGCAAATGCGGAGAAAACTCGGCCATTTTTTGCAAATTTAACAGAATTGAAAATATATATCTAGTATATATTTTCGATGATGAGGTGTCATTCATTGACACAAAAAAAAAAAATAGTTGAAACAATATGTTCACTTAAAAATTTGAAATGTATAACATTCTTTCAGTTGCCGCAGATGTACGGAGGAAATGTAATTCGTCATTTTGACCAAACCACAACTTTTGCAATTTTACGCTCGCATCCCCCCCCCCCCCCCCCACCCGATTTTCTCCTATTTTGAAAGGTTTCGGTGATTTTAAGTGCTAAGAATTATATAGTAGACAGTACTCAAGTTTGTAATGAAGCTTCACTATTTTTTTTCTTTAATTAATACTAAGTTGGCCTGGCGAAAAGCTGAATCCATTATCTGCATACGACAGAAGTAAAATATTTGTATATAGAAGTAAGATATATACTAAAATATTTTAATTATAATAGTTCGTAGCATTTTTATTGAGTAAAAGCAATAAATTAATAATTTTCATGTGATAATTCGATAATTATTTCTGATCAAAAAAGCGAATGATTTATGAAAAACGTAACGCAAAATTATTAGAAGACTTAATTGAATAAAGCTTAGTAACATTCAGTATGCGTTCGAATATGTGTGTTAACATTTCATTTTTCTTGAAGCGCGCTTCATCATACTTAACATCACAGGTTTATAGAAAAGCATTTCCAAACTTTCGAACATTTCCAATTTCTCCGAATCAGAGTTGTAACGACTAGCATTCGAACGAAATTAAAGGCAAAATAATTCATTTACCTCTGCTGATTGTTTTAAGCAACAAGAAAGATTTTTCCCAGACTAGCATTAGTTTTCGAGGCTTAACTCGACTCCAATTCTTGTTTTAAACCTGGGGTTGATCCTAAATTCCGTTCGATCCCTGCAATTATCGAATAGATTCGAATGATGGCAGAACAAGAGAAGCTGCGTTCGAAGCCCTAGCAGAGAAGAAAGTATTGGGAAAATTAATTAAAGGAGTTAATTAGTACGGTATCAAATATTTAATTATCCCTTCTGATCTTTTGTTCTTCGCTAATGAAACATTGATTCACGATCAATTCAAAGAAACAATTTCAAAATAGAGGGAGCCACCGTCGAGAGATAAAAGAATTTCGCAGAGGATGGGGGGAAAAAAGGCTTAGAAAATCAGTAATTGAAAATTTGAAAAGTGCACGTTAAAAAAACAAACCCTTCTAGCTAGGATTATCGCTAGTTACAAAAAACGTAATTAAAAATGTTCATTAGCACTAGATAAAAAAAGAAATTTAGGATGCATCTCCCAAACTTATAATCACGGGCGAAGGTAGGGTAAAA
Source organism: Octonoba sinensis (assembly GCA_038502835.1). Lineage (NCBI taxonomy): Eukaryota > Metazoa > Arthropoda > Arachnida > Araneae > Uloboridae > Octonoba > Octonoba sinensis. The sequence continues at coordinate 101,096,583 of CM076599.1, read as the reverse complement.
AGACGGGAGAGGGGTGAAATTAAAAGTTTTTCGCGTCGAAGTCTTTTTATAGTAAAAATGATGTTGTTTTCTGTAATCTCGTTTTTAATGAAATCTTTGTTGTTAGGAGAGCTATTTTGATGGAATGTGTTTTTGTTTTTACCGTTATAGGAAAAAGTTTGTTCATTTTCTTTCATTAATTAACCATAGTCTTCTGCCGCAGTTGCAGTTCTCTGTGCATAAAAAATGAAAAACTCGTTATGAAGGTATATTTTTCTTCGAAGAACTTTTAATAAGTGTTTATTTTGCGCATTATTAATTAAAGCCTTATGTTGGTAAAGAGAAAATGGGAATACCAAAAACTATTCTTGATTTTTAATTCTCGTTTTTTAATCTTGCTTTTAATTAATGAATTTACTATTCAAACAGACTAATTAGTTGCCGCTAATTACGGTGACGGCTTTACTGGATGGGTGAAAACTAATTTTGGTAATAAGATTACTTTATTTATCAGACAGCCACAAGACTAAAAAAAATGGAAAACTCGCTGCATTGTATAATCATATTTTCAGACGAAATTAAAAATACATATTTAAGGCATGTTTAGTTACTTGATTCACTTAAAGTATAGTTGCATCTTGCATACGTAGGGCGCAAATCATACCCTGTCGATAACAAATTGTTCTGCGTAATTTAGAGATGAACAAAACTAAATTTTTATGATCATCACAATTTCGATCAATCAAAATCGGACATTTCGCAAAACTCCAAGCTAACAAATCGTACTTTTCACAGAATTTATTATTAAGTAAAGGGCCAATAATAATAATAATTTTTATTTGTTGAAGCTTTATTTTTTTTAAAGCATCGATATCCAGGGATTGGGAATAACTGCGCCATTGGGGATATTTCGGCGGAGGGTGACTGTCTTTTTGGTCGATTTTGGGGGTCATGGCTTTTGGGGAGGTTTTGTAGTTATTAAGGGGTGCGCCGTTGCTCGGGGAGGGCGGGGGGGAGCATTCCTGCGATAACTAGAAGTAAAATCTAATTTTTATAGTATCTACTGAGATTATCTTAGCTTGCTGAGAATGTTTTGAAAGTCAAAAAAGGTCTTTTTATAAAATGCGTATAACAGTCCATACCATATAAGTGAATCGGATCGCCATCTCTGGACACTCATCATTAACCTCATAAACGCTTATACAGTGACATATTAATAATTTATACAGTGAAATGATTTATACAGTGAATTTAGATTTCATGTCGGCCATAGAAAACAGTACACCAAGCGAAGCTTCTTTATAACAATCAGCATTCATATTGATTCCCTGCTAGTGAAATGTTGTTTGTAGAATTAACGCAGGTCGTCCGCGAACTGATATTTTCTGCTAAAATGTGTGAAAGAGCAATTGCTTTTAGAAAGTTTGTAGTGTCCGTAGAAATAGTATGAGAGCTTTGGAAGGTTTATAATGTCAATAGAGTATCGAGAAGCTGTTTTTTTTTTTACACACGTGCAGAGTCCGACAAAAATGCGAAAATCTTAGGAGCCAGGGAAAATTTTTAGGAGCCAGCTATAATATTTTCAGTCAAACTAGTCGCCACCTGAAAAACTAGTCGCCAAGGCATATTTTTTAGTCGCGCGGGCGACCTGGCGCCCGGGATTTGTTGGACCCTACACATGTGTATGAGTTGTTAACCATTCATAGGGTCTGATGATTGTAGAGAGTAGCGTTTATTTGGAAGATTTATATAGAAACCATCAAGTGTAGATCATCAAAAGTTTGTAGATCTATAGGTACAGTCACAGCGTAGCAAGAAATTGGCTAGAAAGCTGAATTGGCCGGACTAAGAATAGCGAACACTGATGCTTGGAAATTTAAATAAAAGCAATTAGAATTTGATCTTTACTTTACAAAGACAGTTATACATGCATAAATACTCGTAATATTGCTTTGAATAGGAAAAATAGCTTTTAACAAGAAAATAAAGTTCAATTTCATATTTGAAATTTAATTTTTCAATGTCACCCTCTCCCTTCATTATATAAAAGCACAATAGTGAAATTAATAGAGTATAGACAAAATCAATATAGTATAAGGATATCACATAGAGGCGGCATTTGATCTCATGGATTTCAGAAAAACTTCTTTCTTCAGTGAGATATTTTCTCTTAATATGCGCTTTTGCCTTTTGTCAGTTTTAAATATGGCCCAATCAATAAAAGGTAAAATTTGTTGACAAGATAATTTTGGAGGCGTTTCATCCTACAACAACAATAAATAGAATAAAACATCCTATTTAAAATTAAAACAGCATGCAGCAGTCGCGAATCGTGCTAATGCAAGTAGTGCCGCTCATATTTCGCATTCGCAGCCTGTTCGGTACGACGCTGACAATTTCCCGCCGAGGCGAATATTCCGTTGGACCACGCCAGTTCCCCACCCTTCGTTAGGTCAAGCAGACGATTCGCGTTGCTCGAGGGGGACCGAACCTGTTCTTATTCTTCATTCTTTTTTTTTTTTTCTTTCTTCCCCTTTTCCACGAACGAGGAGGGATCTTGCCGCAGGGAAAAGAGGCGGGTTTCCACGCTTTGGAAAGATTAGAACGAACAGCAAAAAAAAAGTTCGAAAAAAGAATTTTGTTTGAATAACTATCCGGCCTGATACAATATGGTGTTTTTTTTCCTTCCTCAATGGCCTAATAAAAGAAAATACGTTGTTTTCTGTAGTTAAAAGAATGAGCGCAGAAAATCGCAACTGGCAATTTGCGAAGAATGCTATTGCCCATTTAAAATCAGCTACAAGAATATCGTTGTCCAGTTAGATCCTGTGATGTTTTTCCCCCTACACTGCTTTTGATTGGCCGTTATTGAAATGTTAATTTCGAGTAATATAAATATGCGTTTCCCATTTTCCAACCTTTTATGATCTTACGGAACACCTTAGGAAATCCAACCGTCCATTTAACGCCTTTTTATATTGTAAATGCTAATGAGGAAAAGAATGTGTGATTATCAATATTATATGTAAATATATCTACGAAGTAAATTATTTGGTTGATATACACAAATGATGATGTAGAATTTAGAGGACTTAAAACGGAATTCACATGTTCTTGTGAATGGTGACTTCTTGGATTATTATTTTCCCCCTTTTCAAAATAGTACTAGTTACCGAAAGCGATGAAGCTGAAAAGAGCGATTTAGAACTCCCTCCAGACAACTTTTTAAGGTTAAGGTAAATTTTAAATTCTTTTTTAAATCTAATTATGGGGGTCGGTTGGCCATGCCATTAAGTATAGGACCAACCACTACTAATTATAGTATATCGTGTTATAAAATCGAAATAAGACAAATATATATATTTCACTTACCGTGGACCTGTTACGAATAAATTTTGCGGTACGATACGATACAGACATCAAGCAAAAACAAACTAAGGTAGAACGACAATTAAAAGTTCGTTTAATGATTAGCATGGGAAAGTAAAATAATATTTATTTATTATCGTCACTTACGGACTTTGACACATTTATTTCTATTTCTTAAAAAGTATTTCCATCAATAACACAATTTTTACTTTCCGATTATTTGGAGTGGCAACACCTTAATTTGTTCATACCAAGTGATCTTTTCTTTAGCCGTATGAATTTTAAAGCATTTTTTACGATTTTAAACTTTTACTTAACGTGGACCAGTTACGGTTCAATTTTGCGGTCCGATATGATACTGACATCATGCAAAAAACAAAACTATAGTGCAACGATATTTAAAAATTTGTTTAATGATTATCATGGAAAAGTAAAATAATTTTTGTATTTACTATCGCAACTTACCATCTTTAACAAATTTATTTCTATTTATTAAAAAGTATTTCCATTCATAGCTCAATTTTTGATTTTCGATTTTTTGGAATGGCAAAAGTTATTTTGTTTATGTCGAGTGATCATTCTCCAGTTTGATTGTTGAACTTATATTCCGCAGATGTTCTGCGGGGTACCAGCTAGTTTTATATGATTTCATAAAAGCATGCTTGTAGTCCCGTTGTACTCGTTTTAAAGTTTATATTTGAGCCAGTAATGAATATGACAAAAAAAAAAAAAAAAATGTATGGAAAGGTTTTCTCTCGTCGTCACGCTTTCATGTATGCTTCTGTTACTTGAAATGAAACATGAAGTAGGAAAAACTTGTGATTTGAATTTGCTGTATAAGAAGCTTCTTTTCGAGTTGGTTACTCTGTTCGAGAAAGTCACGGTTCGAGCCGACAACGGACCTCTCAACACTCGGGCATTTCTTCCAGGACGAAGCTGAATATTCTTCCAGGACGAAGCCGAATATTCGGCCAATGTCACAAGCCGAATATCGAATATTAAAATTTCTAGACACCCTAATAGATCATTTTAAATGGAACTGATCATTTATTTTGTTGTAACGGATATTTGGTTGTATTGGTACACTCTATAACGAGATTTCACAAGAAGATTCTATGTTGATAAATCTTATATTTCAGAAACCAGCAGGAGCACAAACAGAGAGTTTTCGAATTGATAAAAATGCGTTGCATTTTATTCCATGGGACGCATGTGTCCCGTTAGTAGTCTGTAGACTAAGAAAAGGTGAAACAGCGCACACCAAGAGACATATATTTATTTATTCATTTTACTTAAATTCCCTTTCCATTCGTTATCATAACAAAACTAACCGCAAATAGCCAATGAATACATTTCAAAATAAGCACAATGGAAATGATTTTTAAATAGATTACGATAACAATACACATGCAAAAGGATTATCACACAAATGGTCACGAAACGTCGTGAGAGACCTACTTTTAAATTCTGTCTTTTCCTTCGATCTGTTCTTAAGATTGAAAGGGAATTTTAAAAACCTGACCAATGTTTAAAGTTTCAAATCATAAAAAATGCTATGGATTGCAATTTCAAATTCATCTTTTTTTTTTTCTTTAGGACTTGATCGGCATCTCTTCACAGTTTCTTAACTCTGAATCGTCCAAAATGAATTGGAAATTGGAAATCCAGAGTGAAAAGGTGCAGATTTGACCAATATATAAAGACAAACTGAAAGATTAAGCACACCATAACCCTCCAATGATATTCTTTTAGTGTAGGGATATCAAGGAAGGCCAGGTCCACACATTAAGAGGTAGGGAAGCTGGGCTGGCAGGGTTGTTGTACACATATCGGTCCAGAAGAACTACCTCGGCGCAACTGGGGCCACCTAGAGCCACCTTAGTCGACCGACGGCCATCAGCTCTCTAAGGCTTCGGCTAAAAGGTGCAAGGGTGTCCGATGGAGAAAAGTAATTTGAAAGTTTGCCTTTATTTATCACTGCTGGAAATACAATAAGCTGATACAAATTAAGCTAATCATCTTCATTTTCGATATTTTTCCGGAGAATGATGCTAGCTAAGTTCCTAAGGGTTCATTTTTCCAAGCTTTCTTGGGGTTCTTAGCAGTCCTAGTAGTAGTCTTCTGCAGGGGGTTGGCTCATTGTAAGGAGGGTCATGGCTCAGATTGTGAAATTGAGATTTGGGGCGGGACTTGATCGACTGGTTTGGCCAGTTTGGGGTGGGGGGGAGGGGAGACCGTAGTTTTTAATGAGTGCTCCATCGCTTTCAGGGTGGTTGGGCACCCCTGATTATGTCATCATTTAACCAATCATGCATTCCTTTCTCTTCAAAATTTTCACATGTATTATGTATCTATGCCACATATATACAATGCTCTGGCCCGTCATTTCAAAATTTTTCATTGGAGGGCAGGCAAAGTATAAACCAGGGGTCGAGCCAGAGGCAATTCAGGTTCGTTTTTGGACCGTTCACAAAATTCCAATCAAGGAAAACAGACCCGAGACAAAATTTTGAGCTATGAATCGTAATAAGCGCCAAAAAAGAAAGAAATAAATAAAAATGAAAATTTGTATCACTATACATCAAAAGTTTGAATTTTCGCAAAATTATTTGAATTTTCGCAAAATCTTCTTAAAATTCACAAAAACCGGACTCTTTAAAAATGCTGGATCTGCCCCTTACAATCTCAGTGCATATTGCATTAAGAAAACGGAAAATACATACACATAAATACATTATATTTTTCAAGTCAGGAAGAAGGATTTGACACTATCCCCTCTAAATGACGGACCTGACAATACTCAAGACTCTTGTATTGTTTCACAAGCACCATCTTCAAAATCGAGAGCAATTTTTTAAGCTTACCTTGTCGATTCCCATGCAAAAATGTTGAAGTTTCCATAATGCCGTGAGATTCTGCCAAAATTAATGTTAAATTTACTAAAACTAACGGTTTCTTTTTCTTTTCTTCATATTTTTGGGGTTTTTGGTGCTACTCTGTGAGGCAATCCATTTTCCTCTTAATCTATGTTCGGTAAAAGAACAATTTCTTGTCTTATTCATCTGGGAAAGGACTACCTCAGATGATGTCAGGAACAAATTTTATTCTTTGGTCTTTTTAAGTGCACTAACTAAAAGCAAAGTGTGTTTAGTTGCAGGCACGTCTAGTTTACCACAAGACCCTCATTCTCAATCGCCGATGCCCCCCAAAAGCTTCCTTTCGATTCTGGGGCCCACAAATCGGGACGATCATCGAGTCGCTTCATCTCTTCCCTTCACTTCACGTTTCTAGAGTTTTAGTAATGAATGTGAGGTGATCGACCCGTAACCATAATCAGACTGGCTTCTTATTTTCTTTTTTAGACCCTCAGGCTCGATAGGTGTCACTGCTGGAAGTCGGGATCGCACAAAATCGGGTTTTGATTGGCTATCTTGGATTGATTTTCATTCACTTCTTTTGTATTCGTGTTTCATTCAAAACATTGGTTCACAGAAGAAGCGTTACTGTCCCCGGTTGACTACAGAAAAAAAATCAAAGGAATGTATTGTATAATGCTAAAATTATAAAACGCACAGTTTTCTTTTCAGCAGTAAAGAGTAAGCGGGCTATTTTTGTTGCTCATAATTAAAATATTCCCTTCCCCCCTCCCCCCTTAATTGAAAAAAAAATTTAAAAATCCAGCTTTTGATGCCATTTTTGTCGAATTTTTTAAAAATTGTGATAGGATCCTTTGAAGCAGATCTATAAGGTCTATCGCAAGAAAAAACTTTGGACAATTTTTGCCATGCTTTCTATGTCTGATATGGAAAATTATTACTAAAGTATGACCCGAACTTTTTTCTTTCAACCAATCATAATAGTATGATGCCGTTGCTTTTCAGAAAAACTTTCGTGGTAGTCAAAAGCAAAAAAACTACGGTTTCGAAGTGAGAATTTTTTTTCTAACTCCGCCAAGAAAGGGAAAATAATTTTCTTGTGCTTTGCCTGCAATCTGGTCCTACCAATGTGGTAATCATAATAAGGAATCAGAAAAAAAAAAAAAACTTCGAATTAAATAAAAGTAGCGCTGTTTCCAGTTGTAGCCAGCATTAGAATTATTATAAATATTTCCTAAATCATGCTTTTTTTTGTGCACAAGGTGATATAACTGTTGAGAAAAAAAGTGAAGGAGTGACACTATATCCATCAAGATGATCAATATTTACAAGGAAAGCTATGCTCAAATTATTCTGCGTACGTGAATGATTGTAAACCTAGCAGTTTTAAAATTATAAAATGAAAGAATAAAGAAGCTAAATAAAGGGACACAACGAAATCATAAGTTAGACAATATCGCGCAGATCATCCAATCAGATGCTCAAAGTGATGTTGCGCAACTCAACATTATGTTCAACATAAAATCAGCAACAAAGAATCAACACCAGCCAATATGAGAAGCATGCTAAACTACCAACCATACCATGATGTTGCGAAATTTTCCCTCCTCATTGTAACTTGTGAGGGTTTGAAACATTATAGCAAAACATCTCATCAATCAAAAACGGATCAAATATCAGTTCCGGAAATAAATGCACCTGAAGCTTGAACAAATTAAAATTGACATCATAAATAATTTTTATTGTTTGTTAAATATAATTATTATGAAACTTATTATAATGTTATCAAATTTTCCATTCAATAAATTATTTTATTTCAAATATTTGATAACAGATAGTTATGAAATTTTCTAATGTTACAAAAGGGTAAGTCGACTTCATTATTGTTATTTATTTATTTGACACTTCGATAATCTAACGTTGAACATTAAACTTCATGTTTCAAAGACCATCAACTTCATAAATAATTATTTATATTTCTCAAGTTATAGTTGTTTTCAAGGGCACGTAACAACCTCATCAAACTTATTAACCATTATGATCTTTGATAGCTAATAAGTATTCCTTATTAGCTATTAGCTATGAACGAAGCTAACAGCTAAGTTTTATTTTTACACTTTGATATCCTAAGATGATTGTTGAACATCTTATTAATGTTTTCAAACGACAGTTTGAACCTCATACCTTATTCTATTTTGATTGTTTACTAACCTTAAGATGGTTATTTTAAGGTTAGTAAACAATCTTCTTAACTAACCTTAAGAAGACTTAAAACTTCTTAATGGTTTCAAAAAAGCATTTTCATTCTTTCTAAATTTTTTATTTATTTATTTTGATTACTTGCTTAATCTTGAAACAATTAAAAAAATTTAAGGTTGTCAAAAAGAAATGTTGACTGCATAAATTAGTATTTCAGTTTGAATCTTTGATAACTGACTCTTTGGTAATCTGGCTTCTAAATCTAATTGGATAAAAGTTGGACCAATAACGTAAAGTGTAAATTTTCTGGTTTCCTATTGCACAGCGATAAAGTTTTATCCAACAATACAATGCGCCAACTATCTAGTTTTTACTTTTTCTACCTTGCAAGTGATATGATAAAAAACGCATGAATAAATAATGCCGTTTTTATTTTCTTTAATATGCACAAATTGTATTTTTTAATTAATTAATTTTCTTGATTAAAAAATCAAGCATTTCTTTTAGGATGTTATTTATTTATCGGCCATTACTGAATGAAGTCATGGGGGAGTGGAGGGGGTACAAAGAAAATATTCCATTCTTATCGCCTGCATTGCGAAGCACACTTGGGACACAGCAAAAAGAATGCACGCTCATCATCTGTCACCGTCACCCGCCATTTTGTTCATCTAGGAATTACTGACAAAGAGAAAGTTTCCTAGACAATGAATGCATCATTAAATGCGCGAGTGTTCTCTCTTTGTTTGAGAATGACCAGTGGTCAGGTCCTCCCCGCCCTTTTGTGGTCATGCGCTTGTTGCTCGGCATTTTAAGCTGTTGCCAAACGCTATGCAAATCAACAGCCGACCTATTGTTCCTCTGCCATTTCGTGACTAAAATATTCAAAATGATTCGATTACCATCCCTTAAAGACACTGCTATTAAATATTGCTGTTATTGTTTTCGTTTACAGCGCTTTTAAGGACGAAACACCCCGTTTCCAATGTTCAATTTAAATAATCGGTTAAATCGACGAAATATTTAGTTCCTTACGGTGGCAATCTAATTTCCTTAACCGAAGACTTTTTATATGTTTCATGAACTCTAAGGTAAATAAAAACTGCACAGTTTTTTTTTCTTCTTCTTATAACTGGAGTTGAGATTTTGCATACCGAAATTGCATGTCTCTTTTTTAGGAAGGGGTTATTGGTCATAATCTATTTCTTTCATTGGTGTAACGTAAAATGTATTAATGTAAGCCATATTTCTGAATCTTCCTAACGTCATTGGATTGCAATCAAGAAAAACTTGAAAAAGCAACCTAATATGTTTGTCAGACCACGAATTGAAAGAATTATACTTTTCGTTTCATCATCTTCTTTCACTTCCATTCATTCATGCATCATAATCTCCTTACCCCCCCCCCCCTCTATGGGGCTGCTCACCTCCCCAAGTTCAATAGCTCAAATTCCCTCTCCCCCAATTCGATTATTTTTTCAAATACCGGATATCCGGTAAGTGAGTTTGTAATTTACATATATATTTTCAACATATGCTAGTCAACTAAATTCTTCCAATAGAATTCCCTTGCCGGATAACCGGATGTTTCGTGTAATCAGATTCCGGATATTTAAAAAATAGTCAAATTCCCTGGTATTCGATACGAACAAAGGGAAAAAAATATTCTGAAAGAAACACCTCCCGCCCCCTGTGGGCAGCCCTGCATAACACCTATGGACATTATTTTTGCAGTTTATAGGGGATATTATCTGTCAAATCGAAGTTTTTTTTAAATTGTTTAAGAAGTTTGTATAAATTGTTTCTTATTCCTGTGAAGTACATCTTTTTAAGTCGGCAACTCTAGAGTCTTCGGAGATGTCTTTTAGAGCGCAGATATTCATAGACAGAAAGCAATAATAATTGTAAAGTCTAAAATATGCAAAAAAAAAATAAAGAAAGAAAGAAATACTCTTGCACAATGAAATATTTTGCAAAAATGTTCATATGACATCAGATAATTAATTTATATTTTTATATCCTGATAGCAGAATATATGTCTGTGGCAGTTAAGGTTAATAATTTTTCAAATTATCAGAAGTATCTATTAATTCGTCCAACTGTCCTCATTGTTATTTTTTCTTAGCGTTAATTTTCAGAACGGGCAACAAAAATGTTCTGCCGAACTGAGAATTTTTTTAAACCCTGTCCCGTTTAATTTCCGTACATATAAAACCGAAAAATACACGAATTCGTACAAAAAGGCAACACGTTTTGCTGCGTTATAAATAAATAAATAAAAATAAAATCAGTTGACATCGCTTTGTTTTCCGTACTCTTGAAAAGCGTTTATTTTCTACAATTCCCCTTCACATTTCCCACCTGTTAGGGAAAAAAAGCCTATTTAAAATTTAACGAATCTTTTAGAAGATAAATCCTAGTCGAGCGCGACTTGAAAAACGCCTTAAATAATGTATGAATCCTCCGGAATGTTAAGAGGTGAAAGAAAAAATATATAATCACGTGAAAGAAAAAGAAGACCGATTATGAAGGTAGTAAAAGTAACGCAAACGGTAAAAAAGCGGGGGGGGGGGGGGGGGCATTGCTTTCGATACAATCTGGGAAGTGTATTTTGCGTAATTATGCAGTTGTTTTGCGCGTTTCTCTATACTCTATAGCAAATAATGCGTACTGGTGGTTGATACAATAGAGCTCAACTTCGGATGCTGAGATGGTTGTAACCTTTCTCGACTAATAGACGTAATAGAGAGAGCATAATGACGATGATTGTGTGTGTTCAGCTTGATGCTTTTGACGCAAAAGCGTTTTGATTACATTAAAACGGAATATTGGGAATTTATTGGAAAGCGTTTATTCGCAGCGCGGAATGAGAGTGCGTGAGGGGGGGGATTTGGGTGTGGCATTTTGGTATATTAGTAAATTTAACCATACCGAAGTTTATAATATTCACTGCATGAAGAAATATAACAAGTGTGCATATGTATATTTATTTATTTGTCATGTGTTACCAGGGGTCGATATAACATTTTTTTTACAGGGTCCGTTTTTTTTTTAATTTTAAAGAGATTTTTATTAAAAATCAAATAATCTTGTAAGAATTGAAATTTTAAACATAGTGCTGAAAAATGTTATTATTATTTGCTACTTTCTAATAAATAATGGTGTAAAATTTACGATTTGTAAGTTTGGAATTTGGTGAAGGGTCCGAAAATGAACCCGAATCTCTCCTCTGGCGTGACCCCTGGTTATTTACATAAATTTTTAATTGTACTATAATAATTGTTTATTAAATATTCCGATATTGAAAGTAGCGAATTTTCACAAACCTAAATCTAATCAGTCCTAAAAATAGAGAATGTCGAGAATTAGACAACACAAAACCACCTTTATAACAGATTGTTTTGGGTTGGGGTTCCCAACCTGCGAGGGCTTCAACACTTCTCATGGAGTTGTCATATAATTTCTAATTTTATGTAAAAAAACTTTACCACATTGACAAAATGTCTGTTTCTTATACTAAATATCATTTTAGATTACTTTGTGCAACACTTAGGGGCATAAATTACTAAGGAATTTTCTGGTAACGTGACAATTTTCGTCACACCCAGCCAGAATCAAAAATATTTAAAAGAAAAAACATACGAAATATATTCAAATGATACACAGATTAGGGATCATTCATAAATGATGTCACGCTTCAAGGGGGAGAGGGGTGGTTCGTGAAATTGTGACAAAGTGTGACAAGGGGGTAACAAGAAGTGTGACATCATGCTTACGCAAGATGCGTGACATGTGGCAAAGGGGTTGCAGGGAGGTCCGTTGAAGGGTGACATTTTGTGACGATGGGTTGTCGGGGGTCAAATATGTGGGACAAAGCCTGACATCATTTATGAACAGTCCCTTATTTGAATCAATTCAAATATTTAAGCAATAGGCGACAGCCAGTTTTTGTTTGAATCTTTCTATTATTTCTTGAGAGCAATAACGCATAACGAGAAAATCTTTCAATTGAATTACAAGCTCTTGATATGATTTACCACCAAAAAAAATCAGCACTACTTTCTATTAGGGTCCGTGCGTGAACCAAACTTAGTTCCATTCCGAGCATTATTCTTTCAGTTACAGTGGACACTAAAAAGTGTTAAAGTAAAATTTCAATCTCATAACCCTATTGTAAATTTGTTTATTTTACAATGCTCTTGGACATTATAAAACAAACAAATTTAGAGTGCGGTTGAATTCAGAGACAGCTTGGAATAATAGAAAGTATCGTTTTTGTGTCAAAATTCTTGTGTGTACTGTTCGTTTCGATGAAATTGAAGCAGTCCTGACGTATGCGCAAAACGAAGAAAGGTTTCGCCTTAGAAAAACACAGTATGTGTGTGTGTGTTCACACATGGGGTCGTGGGTTGTTTATACTCATATGTTACAAAAGACGACGCGACATGAAAAACGTTGGGAGCCACTGCTTCATAGACTTTCCGCAAACTGCGGAAGTTTGTTTTCCGCCCCATGTTTAGAGACAACAGTATTCAATGCAACAATACAGTAGTAGTTTTAAAAAAAAAGTCTCTAACATCAGCTTTGCAAATCAAAATATATTTTTACATTCCGTGGCTTAGTTATTTGCAAATTTCAACCGAATAAAAAAAAAAATCCATAGAAAGCCAATTTTCCCTTGGATTCTCAAGGCTTGTGAGTCGCTCTACTTTAATTTTGTTTTAACCACGAAAAATCTTCTGAAAATGCTCCCGCCTGAAGAAAAAGAGCTTTTCAAGATTCTGAAACAAAGCCCCTTTTTCTAAGAAGTACAAAGGCGTTCTAATGCATTAGAACGTCTCTAGTTTCAGAATTCCTACATCGCGTATTATGCAACTTTTGAGGAACATTGGAACGATGGCGTTCACAGAATTCAGGTCATCGTGTTTCTGGTCTTTTCATTGTCTTACGGTGGAGGGGGAGAACTAACGGGAATTAATAGAGATGTTTAGATGTTTGTAACTGCATGTCGAACTGTTGCGGGTGGCTGGGGTGAAAATAGTTTTTTGTTTTGTCTGAAACCATCGTTGCATATATTGCACTTGCTGCGATTTTATATTATTACTAGAATGAGTTATTATTATTAATTAGTCTGATGTTATTAGAGCTCGGATGAGATACCGTCAGCTGGGGTAACATTGGCCCTTTAAGGGTAACATTGGCCCAAAGTTGGAAAAAGTTTTTTTGTGCTGTATTGTAATCATATAATGAGTTATCGACCTAGTTTATGCCTCACTGGATAGGTAGCACCATTGGCTTGACTGTTGATGAAGTGGAGGTTTAGTTCCCTATTTCACCATCACTCCAGTGCTGCTCCATTTTCACTTTGAGAAATTGATGAAATTTGTTGTCTCCCAACTTTTACTTGTGAACGCTAATTCTTGAAGAGCTACTAGTAGGTAAGTGCATAATAATATTATATATTCAATTGTTTCAAGTATTTTTGGTGTAATAATGCTGTTACCTTTGTTGTTTACAAAATAATTCGATTTTACTATTTCATGACAACTTTGGCCCAGAGTTGGGGTAACTTTGGCCCAAGATGGTGACTCTGCCAAAGTTACCCCAAGGCAAATATTTTCGATATAGAACTTGATTAGGTAGTATTTTATAAGCAGTTTGTTAGACACGACCACTTAAAATATTTTTCTTATTATTGTAAGCACTAATTTTTGGATTTTGTTGCAGGAAAAATGCCGAGAAATCGGATAAAACCTCTTGGAACAAGAAATTAAGCCAATTACAAACCAGAAGTGTTAGAGTAGTGTTTAGATGCTATTAGGTTTGGTGCCTTAACCCAAAGAGCTGCAGGAAAAAGGTATAATATACCTAGGTCTACAATAAAAAAACAAACTTAAAGGGAGTCATACAAAAAATGTAGGACGTGCAAGAATCTTTAGTGATGAAGAGGCGCATGTTTTCGAACAACATTTAATAAAAACGTCAGACTATGGGTTCCCTGTAATTGAAATGGATTTTCGTTATACAATACAATTTTTTTTCACTAAAATGAAGTTTGTTTCATTTATTCCAATTTCTCACCATTTCAGGGATGTTTTTGAAGTAAAAGCAGGCAAAACAACAAACTATTATGTCTGGTGGTAATTTTATCTTGTCTAACTTTAGCCCAACCAATACTAAGCATAGGCTTTATACGGTTTAAAAGTATGGGACAATGTTTCCCCAATTCAAGGCAACTTTGGCCCAAACATTAAAAAAATTCAGTGCAACATTGCAAAATGATTATGAGGTCTCAATATGGTTTTAATTTAATGATATAAAGTATGTTTACGAAGTAAGATACATTAAAAATTAATATAATCAATGTCAAAAAATATGGAGCTGATAAAACTATAAAAAATCATCAGATTTGGGCCAATGTTACCCCAGCTTACGGTATGCTAAAAATTCATTAAAAGATACACTACATATTAAAAAATACGCAGTTTTAATATTATTTACTTAACGAAAAGTTGTCGCCTCTGAATAAAAATTATTTCAGTTTCAGCATTTCGTTATTAAAGAGATAACTAGTTCATTAAAATAATTATTCACACAGAAAGCTGTATGCTTATGAATTACTCTAATTGTAATAAACCACAGAATAGGATTCGGTATTCTGTAGCTAAACAGACATTACTTTTTGTCATTAAACATTATTTCTGAAAATGAAAATGTCCTTACAACTTCAAAGATTTTACTACTTTTAATTTTAGGCATAATATTTATGCCTCAAAATTCGAATAACTATTTTTTAAAAAAAGATACAGTTATCGTTCTGCAGCTCAAAAATATCAGTGCTAGAATCCTATTTTTTTTTAAAAATAGGGTGAGTTGAGTTGGGGCCAAGTGCATCCTCTTAATATTATGTGAATGCTAGCATGAAGAAATTTCTGCTATATATTGGATATAGTAGGAATTGCCCAATGATAGTTCCTACCACCTTCTGACCAACATTTGGTTTCATAGATAAGACAAAATCAGCGATATCCCACGTGTCTTGTAAAAAATTATGATGTAAAGATTGAAAGGGTTTCCTTTTTGTTCATTTTTTTGTAGTATCCAACAGCCAAAATTAGCAAAAAAAAAGTTGTTTCTAATTAGTAATAGTTACTAATAAGAAACATGATTTATTTTGATTAAATTCCAGGCTTTATTTATAACAGGGGTCGCACTATCCGCTTTTTGAAGGTAAGATGGGGCAAGTGCGACCCCATAGTGTGGGGCTAGCGCGACCCCATATAATTTCTTTTATTTTCTTCTGTTATACCTATTTTTAAATTCCTTTTCATTGACTTCCACTAAATTACGGTTGTTTATTTGTAGACAATGGTGTAAAGTTAACTTAAGTTGAAAAGATAGGAAGCTGTACAGCGTTTCAAAAGATGGTCAAAGCAGCATCGGAAATCAAGGCATTTAGCTGTGAGGAAGAGTTTTTAAATATAAAAATTTTGCAAAATTTATGTTCCTGGTACTACCTTTGTCTATTCTAAATGATAAGATTTCTGTGAGGTTAAAATAAGATTAATCATTTTCCCCACAATCGTCTGTGGCCCGAAGAAAGAAAAGTTTTTTTCCTGTTGCACTCAAAAATGACATTTAATGTAGCGACATGGTTTTCCATTATATATACATTTTATGTATTTTTTCTTTTTCAAATGTAGTTCATTATTTATTACAAATTTCCTTTATGTTTGTTCTTCACAGTGTTTCACTTGCTATCATTTTTTTTTCATTTGTTACTCTCCTTTAAATTCAGCAGCATAAGATCATAATAGTTAACGAAAACTATACCTACTGGATTCTAAAAATATTTTGATGTTCATAAATTGATAAAGCGCTTATGCATTCCCTCTAAATATAAATGTTTTACAAAAACAACGCTGGTTACACACTCACCTCGCCAAGAGGGGCAAGTGCGACCCTGAGCAATAGTGCTAAAAGAAGATTCATAAAACCTCTGTTTTTGGTCAAATAGAACTAATAAATGCTTGAAAATCTCAATAAAGATCCCGAGTATGAAACTTAAAAATTTGACCCACATAAAAAAAATTTCTAGCAGAGCACGAAGCTTCTGAATGTGGTCTTTGAAGATTTGAGTACGCACTTTCCCCAAGTCACTCTATAAAAGAAATGAGTATCTTACTATGTATCTTCTTTTCAATAATCACTAAAATACAACTCACTAGATCTTGTTGTATCTGGAACTTTCACGATATTCAACTTCATTTTTTTTCTATTGAGTTGCCATGTATACTTGGGCATGAATTATCCCAAAAGAAAAAAAAATCTAGCAGAGTGCAAAGCTTCTGAATGTGGTCTTTGACGATTTGAGTACGCACTCACCCCACCTCACCCTATAAAAGAAGTGAGCATAAGCATGTGTGCTTACTATGTATCTCCTTTTCAAGAATTACTAAAATACAACTCGCTAGATATTATCTTATGTATCTTTATGAATTTTAAAGATATTCAACTGCATTTTTAAAAAATAAGTTACCATGTATACTTGGGAATGAATTACCCCAACTCACCCTGTAAAAAAGATAAGTATGTGTCTTTACTATGTATCGTCTTGTCAAGAATTACTAAAATACAACTCACTAGATCTTATCTTACGTATCTTGAGTTTTCACGATATTCATCTGCATTCTTTTTTAATAAGTTGCCATGTATACTTGGGCATGAATTACTCAAAAAATATTTGTAACGGAGCACGAAGACTTTGAATTACTAAAATACAACTGACTACATCTTATGAATTCTCACGATATTCTACTGTATTTTTTAAAAGTTGCAATGTATGTATACTTGGGCATAAAATTGTGGAATTTAAAAATTGCTGTCTTCTCGGCAAAAAAAAAAAAATATATATATATATATATATATATATCAATATATATATATATATATATATATATATATATATCATTTCTAGTCTCAACTATTTCTTTTTCTTCCGGCTTTTCTTCGAATCTTCTTCCGTGCCCATCCCACCATCGGCGCGGATCATTTTCTCGGAGCCCATGGTGGGTGAATGCTCAGCGGGGGTGGCAGGCAGGTGGGTGAGAAAGCAACTCCGTAGGATTTTATAACCAACATTCATTTCAATTCTCTCTCCTTTCGCCGTCGGTATGCTCATGGGAAGGGAATGCTTAATGACTGAGAAGAAAATTTATGATATTATTCCACGGAGTTAGTTCTCTTCGTGGGAAAATACGGAACGTTCTACTTAAAAATATGCATAGCGTTTTCATAAACTGTAGTTTAAGAATGGTTGTTGCAACCTCTTGATGTAACTACTCAGCAATGATTATTGATAAAATCGAACCCTTTTTTTTATTTTTTTTACAGGCATTATTAGCTGATTTTCAAAGATCTGAAGCTGAGTGTGGAGCAGCAGTGCAGAGCAACAGAACAACGAGATTTTGCTCGTAACTGTAGCGGAGCTGGAACAACGAAACTTGACGTGCTTTATTGCTCCGATTCTTTTATTTTTTTACTTTTTAAATTTTTATCAAAAAAAAAAACGTAACTTTCAAAAAAGGGATTGAAAATGTAATCTATTAAAATTTAAAGTATGGAGTGAAGCAACTCAAGGGAAAAAAATATGGCTACTCCAGCTCCCTGCTGATTTCCCTACTGACACTTCGCGTTAAATACGAGATGAATTTAATGATTTTTCCGTACACATTTATTAGGACTTTTCTTCTCTATTGGGAGTATTCCTTCTGTTATTAAAATGTCCATTTCTCAGTATTTTCCTCAAATTTAAATGAATTTCTTCGTAATTTTTAGAATTAATACTAATGCTTAAGGTATAATTATTCATTCAGTATTATTCCTAAGGTATTAGGATCCCCCTCCCCCTCAGTCATTAAGATATTTTGTAATGATTATGATTTTGTAATGATAATGTTAAGATATTTTTAAGATGTTTTGTAAAACCGCTGTAACAAATGTATTGAAGCCGAAGGAGCTTATTTTGAATTAAAATAATTTTTAAAGTATGATTACTAGTTTTTAATTTATTTTATAAACCTAATCTTAAAAATTCTTTGACATAGTGACCTACAGACAATTGTAGGCACTTTATATATTTTCCCTTCCCCCCTTTGTTCATGGCGCGAGAAAACTTACGTAACTTGAGCAAATTTTGTAATAACGAACCGATAATTAAACAATTGCTTCATTACGTGACATATAGCTGGAAAGATTATTTAAAGCGATTTCGCAGGAATTTCGCGGGGATTCACGATATGTAAATAGTGTAGATAAAACGTTGATGTTTTGTGTTGTCTTCTTGCTTTGTTTAGAATGTGTATTTACCTACCATGGTGAAGCTTCAAATAAACAGATGATTCCTCGAATTTTGGCCAACATTGACTCACAGAAAGACATTCGATTATGAACGGCTGCTCATAACTGTTACATTATATATATATATACATATGTATGAACTTCGAAAAAAGTGTGTTACTAGTTATAAAGGAAAAAATATCTTATATTTCTATCAAAAAAAAAAAATTAAATGCATTCAAGCAATACGAATGAAATTTTTGGCATGGAAATACAATACCAGATCCTTTGCAGAAAAAAAGCTTCATAAACTTTGGCGATATTGTTATGCAAATCTATTCAGTATTTGTTCTAAATGGAAATCTTGCAAAATAGCGTCCGTTTGTTCTTTTTACCTCGCACGATTTCAATCCATTTCATGCACTGCGTGAAAACGATTTTTTTTTCTTCCTCCTTAATAAAAGATGCGATATGTGTTATTCCGCTGAAATCTAAGCATCAGGGTTTTATGTTTTCTTACGCTTGTACAAAGTTTTTTAAAAAGTTAGGTCGTTTGATGATGGGGGTTATTCTAGTAGTCTGGTACACATAAAGGTTCTGTATGTTCTATTTTCGATTTTAATACCCAATAATGTAACGTTTTTATCCATGTGAGAAATAGCAGAGGACTTTTGACTAAAAACTCAAATACCTTTTGTAGAGTGATAACGATTTCAGAGTGTTAAGACCGAGTATTTATCATGAAATTCACATGCAACAGTCAATTCTAGTCTCAACTATTCACGGATTATTTTCTTCACGGATTATTTTTTTTAGAAGAGATTAACAAATTTAAGTTGTTATAGTTAGGTGGATATCAGACTGGAAGATAGGAACGTTTTAAGTTATAGTTCTATGACGCGATTTTTTCAGCTACGATGTATCAAATCAAGAAATCCCTTTTTAAGTGAGACATTTATTTCTACTGTGATTGGAATATTCCCTCTTCTTTGGAATTTTTTACGTAGTTTTTTCGGACTTATCACATAAGGACAGTTGCTTTAGTCATCAGAACTTTTCTCTCTCTCCAAAAAAAAAAAAAAAAAAATCGTATTTATAAGGATTATACCAGAATCATTTGAGTTTTCCCTTTAGTTTTAGGTAATTTTCTCCTTAATCTTCATTTTTTATGTAGTTCTCCTTTTATCCGTATTTCTTCGTCTGATCAGTACGACTTTTACCATAGTCATTAAAATGCTTTTGGATTTTCTTTTAGTTATCAGTGTTTTTTCCTCAGTTATCAGAATCTTTTTCAAGTTCACACAAGTTTTCCCTCAGGTTTCTTAGGATTTTTTCCCCTAACTTTTCACTATCTTTCAGCCATTAAAGTTTCCCTTCCATCATTTCCATATTTTTCAGTATTTCTCTACTAGTCACTAGAGCATTGCTGCCAGTTTCTCTTATATCACTAAAAGTTTTGTAGTTAATTATTACTATTTTAGACTTAATAACAATTTTTCTTTTGTCATTTATTTCCCCCCCCCCCCCTTAGTTATCAAAAATTTTTATTATCAAAACAATGGAATATATGTGTCCATTGCTACGTGTCAGTGGTATAAATAACGATTGCAAAGGTAATGAGGGAAAAAAACAACTAAGTGTTTTTTTACACCGATTATATTGTGCCATTATGCATAGGCTCATTTGAAATTGCATGACAGATCGCTGGTTCAAAATTAAAACGACACTTCTGCAAAAATCGATTTTTTTTCATGATTTAATATTACGAAGTAGATTCATAGATAAAATTTAAAAAATATATTTAACGCAAACAAAACTAAATGGACTTTGATTCCACTGAGATAACATTTTTCTTTTGTTAAAAAAAACTTTTAAAACGCTCTCCTGAAAAGTAGTGTGATTTGCAGAAGTGTCGTTTTAATTTTGAACCAGCGATATATGTTCCTATTAGTGACGAAAAGGTTTTTAATTGTTTTAAGCTATATCGCCGCTAAGTAAAAATACGCTGTTCCATTATTACTAGAGTTCTCCCAACAGTCGAAATTCGACCGTAATAATTAAATTTAGCATTGAAAACATTACGCTAGTTATATACTTATATAAGTATTATTCATCAAATTTGGCGACTATAACGTCGAGTTTATTTTGATCATCCTCACTTGAAGAAACGTATTGTAAATCATCGTCGCCGCAGGCCCAATTGTTCTCATGAATGCAGCCGCTTGTACTTCTGCCGATTTCTTGCTAAGTTGAGTGGCAGTTGAATAAAAATTAAACGTTTGCTTTCATGTACTATTCCCATTTTTCATTTCGTTATTTCAGAGAAGTCTTCACTCAAACTCTTATTATAATTGCTTTTAACATTACTGCTTAATGGCAACAAACTCTCTTTAACAATGAGTTTTATATTTATTGCCTGATAATTTATTCAACGAAGACACGTAATCTGATATCGATAACAATATAACATTACAATTATAATGGAGGCTTGCCTGACAAAACAAAAGGGGAAATAATTAACTAATAATAAACAGGTTCTAAAACTTTTATTTGATATCACTAAAACTCGTCAATATCTACTAAACAAAACAAAACAAAAAAAAGTAAGAAAATCGGTTGAAAACCAGACAAAATGGTTCTTAACTGTTTTGTGTTTGCCTATTTATATATAGATTATTATTATTTATTTTTTTAAAATTAATGTCGCAAAGTATGCGGCTTTTGAATTCAAAGGGGATAAAGAAGGTGTGACAAAAAAAAAAAAAAAAGCGAGTAATTAAATTAAAGAAGAAAAGGAACAAGGATTGAAAAAAACAAAACTATTGAATCAATTATATCTATCTGTCTGATGTGATAAGAATTGGTGATAAATACCCGGCAGCTTCCTTTTAATGCAAAAGAAAAACTACTCTTTCTTACAACTACATGAAATTTAAATCCTGAGGCGTGTAGATTTTACGTACACGCCTTTTCAAAATTTGTCTATTGAAAAACCATTCATTAATTACGCTTGGTAAAAAAAAACCTACGAAATCAAAAGAAGAAAAATGTACGTTTACCGGAAACGTTGGAAGAAATTTAATTAAAAAATGCTATGATTGAAACATTGTTTCTAACAACAAATCAGTAAATTTGCTGCCGCGAAGTTTAAAATATATAATTATACTCCAAGGGAAATAAAAGGACATTTTCACCGAAAACCAACCTTAATGCAACACAATTGCTATTCTCTTAACCATCGATTCAAATCATTCGTTACGAAAAGGAGCGAAGGGGAGGATGCGGAAAATTTTCCACCCCCAGATTTCGGAGAAACGAATATCGTTTGATGTAAGCCGCGATTATTTTCTTTTTTTCCTTTTCCGAAAAAATAAAAAATCCATCGTCTTTAGTGGAATCAGTAGACCATACAATAAAAATTATTCCACGCCGCAGTTACGCAACAGCTATTTGCTAAGACAATTACATAAAAAATGTTGAAAAAAATTAAACATCAAGAAAATAAAGCGTGAATAAAAAATACCATTATACATTTATAAAAGGCGGTTTTATTTTCTTGACTATTTCAGCATTTATGAAAATTGACTGTCATTATAATAAGAATGTTATTTTTTTTCATACTAAATGCACACATTTCAATGACTTTTTTATATTTTTGTGATATGATTGTCTAAAAACGAAATTTCCTTCGGACGTAGATTTTTCCCCCTTCCTTTTTTAAATAGAAAAAGATAACTTTTTTTTTTTCCCGCGAAGAACGACTTTTCTATTTTTCATTCGTTAAGTAGCTTAGAATTATTTACTTTAAAAACGTTGCACACTTTACTTTAAAAACGTTATTCATAGAATGTCTTGGAAAATATGTTAAATATTTACCATACTGATATCTTTAAGTCTTTTTTTTTTTTTCATTTGTTCTATTTTTTATTTTTGTCTATTCTTACCTGTTCTTGTGATTTTTTTCATAGCTCAATTGTCTTATTTTGCTTTTTTCAGTTTGAAATAAATGTGTAAAAAAGACGTTCTTATACTTTTTTCCCAAATGACAAAAAAAAAAAGAAAAAGAAAGTTGGATACGACGTCGATTTTGTTTTTAAAACAACTACGCATTTGGTAAAACATCGATGATTTTATTTTACTGTCAATATATTCGAGTCGCTATTTATGACAATGTTCTGTGCTCCATAATTTTACGTTGCCAGTGATTTTTTTTTAAAATAAAAAGCAAAACTTTGAAAAATCTGTGATAATTATTCTTAAAGCGTGGCTTAATTTCTAATACAAAAAAGGCAGGATATTTTCAGAAATTATATACATACGAAAATAGTCTGAAATTAGCCTAATTCTGGCAATTTTTAAGAATTCATTTTGAAAAAAATTCGTCGGAAGAAATTTTGCGTTAGTAGAATTAATGACCGGGAGTTTTTTCTTCTTTTTCTTTCTTTCTTTTCTTTTTTTTTTTTTAATCTTTCGTAAACTCAAAATGGAAAGTATGAGGCAAGGATGGAGAACCTGCGGCCTTAAGTCTGTATGCGTCCTTCTTGCGTTTTTTAATCTCCCTTACCGGTCATTTAAAATTTATATAAATATGTTTAGTTACGTAAACTAGTTCAGTTGCATAAACACATTCAATTAGTGTGGTTGTAGCTATGGTACAGCTACATTACGCAAATAAGAAAAACCATTATCGCTCTGAAGCTAAATCTCAATTTTTGTTTTCCTTTTCTCTTATACAATTAAGTTTCGCAAAATTATATTCGTTTTAATTCATTCAAATTAGAAGATGGCCTGTTTAGCATTTCGAAACTATGTCTTATCTCCAATGGCGGTCCCCGGGAGAAAGAAAAAGAAAAAAAGGGAAAAATTTTACAAAAACTCTGTGTAAAACTTAATGAATGAAACAGTTGTAACAAACTTTCATGTGACGCTCTTAAAAATAAATAAGTAAAAATGAATAAATGAACTTGAATCTATAGCCTTAATTTTTGACTAAATATAGCCTTAATTTTTGGTGCTTTCACACCAAAGGCGACAAAGACAATATTTCATTCTTTTCTGATCTGCGCAAGCGCAGATGAGAAAAGGCAGGAATATTGTCTTTGTTGCCTTTGGTGTGAAGCACCCTAGTTGTAAAAAAGGGTATGAAAAATTGAAAATAAAAAACAATTATACAGTAAAACTCCTCCTAACAGACACCCCTCTTAGGCGGACAGTTCTTAATTACCCAGCAGCAAATCAATGGGCGTAAAAAATTCCCCTCTTTTGCGGACACCTCTCTATTACGGACAAATATTTTTCTCCCGCTGGTGTCCGTACACTGTAAAAAGTTTTGGTGTTCAGTTGCTGTAAACTTGAAAATTATTCATTGTTTGATGTACAGTGAAATCCCTCAAATCCGAACTAATTAGGGCTGTAGCTTGTTCGGATTTCCATTTGTTCGGATTAGCCGAAAACTATCCATAACATAAAGATGAACCCTCGTCACTTCGACAATGAAAGATAACTGATTTCAAGTTAAAGATTAAGTGATATTTTATGAGTTTATATTGTTATATCATTGTTTTTGTTAATTGATTAACCTAAAAAATTTCAACAACCAACTTTTACCGTTTTTCAATCATGCATATGACATAAGAAGTATGCAGACAATTTTTAGTTTCTTAGGTATGCTAACTGTGCTTCTTTGTTAATTTTTCAACTAATTATATAAAATAAGGTTATAATAATTGTTTTATGAGAAAATAAATAAATTTCATTTATTTATTTATTTATTTATTTATTTTTTTTTTTTTTGAGGGTGTTTTTCAAACAATTTGCAAAGAAAAACTCGTTCGGTTTTCGGATTTGTGGGGTTTTACTGTATTTTAAATTTGTTTAAGTGTCTGTCTAAAAAATACAGACTGCAGAATGTGTTTTTAGCATATGATGTTGGTTAACTTATCCAAGCATCAAAAAATTATTACGATTGCTCATTTATCCTGTTTTCATAGAAATGGGGTCATTCATAAATGATATCACGCTTCGAGGGGGGGAGGGGGGTTCGTGAAATTCGTGTCACGAGAAGTGTGACATCGTGCATTATGCAACATAGCGTGACGCGTGACAAAGGGGGGAAGTGGGGTCCGCTGAAGTGTGACATATTGTGACAAAGGGGGGGAGGGGGGTCAAATCTATGGGAAAAAAGCGTGACGTCATTTATGAACGGCCCCAATGAGCAATCGCGTTGAAATTTAGATTCGTAATGGAGTTAACACATTTCATGTACTAACAAACGTTAACTTTCTATATTTTTTTAGACAACCATATAAAAAATTAAAGTACATCAAAAAACGAATAATTTTCAACTTTACACCAACTGAACACCAAAAATGGTGGCAACTAAACGCGAAATTTTTACAGTGTAGAGGAGTGTATTAATTTTGAGTGCTATTCGTAACCGTTCAGAATTGCCGTCTAGATCGAATGTCGAACCAAAGAAAATTTTTCGAAACTGGGATGCTAAAAAAGCGGCTTTAGAGGATCTTTTACGGTGCATTAACTTATCAGAACTTTTCCATGAAAATTCAAACATCAGAAAAGGTAGACAGTAAAGCGGTTTATGCGTACTGCAAGACCCTCCCACGGACCACCGGTTGGCACCCACTAGTGTAATGAGGGGGGGGGGAGATGACTATTATTTCAATGAAACATTATTCCAAAAACAGTACGGCTTTATTCTTGTTTACGTATTCATACTCCCATTAACATTTTAAGCGGCATTTTATTGAAGAAGAAAAAAAAAATCTTTCAGCACACAAAGGTCTACCATCAATTTGTTACGTTTTACACGGGTAAGAGATTTCACCCAAACAAAGGCGTTCTCATAACTCTTCGTATTGGCATGACTCGCACGTACTTTTTGTTTTCGCATCACGTACAGCCTATTCATTTGCTGCACACACCGTCTACTGACTTCGGATTTTTTCTGGAGATATCCTCACGTGAATCGTTAACATTTCGATTAGAAAGCAGAACACACATGCAAATGTAAATAATTGAGCTTTTATAAGCGCTTAGGATTCCATGTATTTGGTGGGAGTGGATTAATGGATTCGATGGAGCCAAAACGGAGAAACAGTCTCTGCAGATGGTTTGGAGATTTCGTAGAAGAGAGGCAGTACGCAGTTAAATTATCAAACGTTCAGTTTCTGCTGATCATATAAGCAGTACCTTGAATAGGAGGTAAAAAATTCTCGGAAATAATTTTTTCCAGAATATTCTCTTATACTTCTGTTGCCAAAACATCACAATATTACATAATTTAGATATGAATGAGTAACTTCAAAAATTGTATGGAAACGTAATACGTGTTTACAGGAATTATTGTCAAAAAAAAAAAAAAAACTGTTTTAAAGATTGTTCTGCAAACAAAAGTAGTTTTTGGATCAATTAAAATGAGACCTTTGCATTCTTTGTCCAAAAACATTCAGAATTATTCTTAAACAAATTTTGAGAGTACAAAACTGTAGTCGAAATTAAAATTAATCGTTGTTATTTTTTCTGTACAATTCAGAGGCAAATGAACTATATGAAGCTTTTTAAACGCATTAAAAATGTATGAAAAAATGCAACAGGATGCAAAACCATTTGAAGAAGTAACATTTTCACAATTTCTTACCTTATGTTTTTTGCTACATGAAAGCTAAAAAAGAGACAATTTTAGTCACTTTTCATATTTATCTTTCTTAATTGTAGCTACACTATTTCGCCAAAAGTTATGAAATAGTTTCATTTTAGACATTTTTTCAAATTTCTAGCGAAATATATACCAAAATGTTCTGTTACTTCGGATATAGATATAAAAGGTATGCGTCCCTTGACACTTTCCAGTAAAAATTTCATCAGCAAGAAAGGAAGAAAGCAAGAGGGAGCAGCAAGAAAGTGAAGAAAAGAAAAGATGCTTTCTATCATCCCTGTCTCGTAAAATGCTTGAAAAAATTGAATATGCATGCTAGTTTTATAAAAATTAGTATACATATTATAGACAGCACGTAAATCCTTCTGTGAAATTTACAGCTTTTTTTAAGCAATTTACGAGACAGGATCGAAAACATCTATTTCCTAGAATTTGTCGCTGGTCCCCTAAATTCTTTTATATGACCGAAGTTCCAAGACATTCTGTCATGTACTTCTTCAGAAATTTGGAAAAATATGCAAAAGGAAATTGTCCTATGACTTTTGGTCATATATAATGGGTTTTCCCTTTTTTTAAAATATACATATATATATATATATATATATATATATATATATATATTATTACAAAACGTTTACACGTTTACTCAACAAAATAAAATATTTTACGTTGCTCAGAGAAAATTCTCCTAAGCGAAATTATTATTATATTGGTAAATATTGTAAATCCAAAAATAATTTTATTTACATGAGTTGAGAATGATAACACTGTGCAACAAATTTGAACTTTTTTTTTGTCCTTTAGATGAAACTATCTGATTCTATATAAACAAAAGGTGCTTAATTCAAATATCCAAACCAAAATGGTCCATCACGTACCGTTTTTGCTGGAGACCCACTTCTCATATTTATACAATTTGGTTATAGAAGGATATAACTGCGGCTTACTTATTGAAAACACAAATGCAAAAAAGATTTTTTTGGCTGTTTCATCTTGTGGGCATCTGTTGGTGTGCCCTGATAACAGATTAGCAATATTCAATTCGTATACTTCCATTCTGTTGACCGCTGAAACGCTTTTAAAACAGAGATATCCTGATGAGACCTTTCCCCATGCTCATCGTTAATTACGAGAAGATTTTGAGGAAAGAAGTCCATATGGGAGTCCAAAAAGTGTAGTTTTAATGAAATATAGCAACCTCATAATACAAAAGCATTTTATCATGTCACCGGCCAGATTTTCATAATTTTCAGCTTTCTCATTTCCAAGGAAACGTGAGCGCACTGATTTAAAGGCCAGCCAGGCAGATTGTTTTGCTTCTCACTGTTTGTTTTCATGCTCTTCATCATGAAAGGACTTCCTTAAGTTGTGGGCCAATAAAAATACTTTCTTTTAGTTTTGCCTCACTTAAGTTGTTAAATTTTTTTCTGAAATGCAAGAAAGCCACTCCTCTGTTCAGAGCTTTTACAAATATTTCGATAAACCAAGTTTAATATACAATTGTGTAAAAAAGGCACATTGTAGATTTACAAGTGGCTAGTTTGATATGCTTTTGCCACTCAAAATTTTGAAATTTCCTTTGTGTTTGCTGAATATGCTACAGGAATGAATAGGAAGACTACTTAGATGGAAGAGCACTGATAAACAAGCGCCACTCTGCTGAATTGTGCTCAAGTCCTAGTGCTTGAAATACTACATTCACATCACAGCAGCATACTATTTTTTCTTTCTCCGCAAAATAGTCTGTAAAATGTTTTTGTCGTCTTGTAAAAGACTCGAAACGTTGAGAAATAGATAAAGCTTTTGTTGCCAAAAATGTCGCTAAAGTAACCCAAGTTCATTAAAAAGCTCTCTAGAATGGCAACAATTTCACTGTCAATGAGAAAAATATAATTTATAATAAATTGATAAATTACGAAAATATGCATATTTATCCATAAAATACGTAAAAAGCTAAAATGTGGAATTTTGGGAAAATGGTACGTGATAGGCAAAAAATAATTGCAGATTCGTAATTCTCATCCAAAAATACATAAGGAACAGGCATTTTCATCCAAAGAACATTTTTCGTGTTGCACAGTGTAATTGAATAGTTTCATAATATTAATGATGTTTATGAACTTTTATATGTATGTCTTAATTTTTAAGAAAATTCTCGATTATTCTCCAATTTTCAACTTCAGGAGAATGTTTTCTCCGGGAATATTCTCATGGGAAAATTCTCGACTAGATAAGAGTCGAGAATATTGTCGACTTACATCTCTACCCTGAATACAGTGGTCGGTATGAATCTGCTGAAATCATTTACTTATTTAATAAAAGCGTGCTTCGTTTTCTGCAAAAAAAAAAAAAAACTCGCGACTACATCCCGCAAAGTTATGCAAAATTAGCACCATTCTCGTCTGCAATTATACTATTATAAAAACATTTTACCTGTAACGCCACGTTTGACAAAACATGTACATAAATCCTTTAATTAATACTGTTATTGAATCCTTGAAACATACCACATAAACCAAACCAAAACGAACCGTATTATACTCGAGACTGATATTAAAAGTCCAGGGTTTAATTTAGAATTCCAGCCCGTCCAAGAAGAAAAAGAAGAAAGCTCAGATTATTTTAATTAATTAATTTTTTTATTATTATTATTTTAAAAGTCATTTTGATTTTATAATGACTTTTAAAATAATAATAATAAAAGTCATTTTGATTTTATAATGACTTTTAAAATAATAATAATAAAAGTCATTTTGATTTTATAATGACTTTTAAAATAATAATAATAAAAGTCATTTTGATTTTATAAAATAATCAAAAATTATTATTATTATTGCTATTTACAGTGGCTTTGCAATTTAATGATAAGTGTATAAAATGTTATTTTTCATGAAAATTGTTCAAAAGTTAAAGTGTGTCTTATTATAGTCCGTAAAATAGGATAACTTACCATAATTTAATAGTGAATAGAAATATTTTATAAAGAATCCTCAAAAATGTATTCAAAAAGAGCATTACTCAAAAATGTGTCTAGAATATATTGCAATGAATTCTTGACTTGGTAAACGATGTAGGTATTGAAAAAAAAAAGGAACAATTGTAAACTTACAATTTTATAAAGAATCCGCAAAAATATATTTAAAAAAAAAAGCAGTGCTCAAAAATGTGTCTAGAATATATTGCAGTGAATTCTTGAGTTACTAAACGATATAGGTATTGAAAGAAAAAAAAAAGAATGATTTTAAACTTTACATTTCATTTTAAAAACCCAACAATTTTCTAATTTTAGTTGAACAGAAGAAACATTTTTATTTTTCTAATGACAACCTCTTTCCATCACTTGAAGAAAATACAATTTTTCTCCCTTTTCGCCTGGATCAGTTTCTGGTGTGAGGTTTCTTGCTTTCTAAATTTTGTTAAACAGTTCTTTGAGTTTTTTAATGAAGCTTATTTAGCAGCTGTTTCCTTTACCTCCGTGTACATTTACTTTTCTTCCCCGTATCCACGCTGATGCTCAATTCCAAGAAGATCGTTATCGCATGGTTATTTGGAACATGATTCCAACAATTCTCGAGTATTTTCTGAATCAACATGCTCGAAGGCAGGTTTTCCATGCATTTCTTCATTTAGAAATTCTACTGCAGTAACATTGATGACGCAGTTTCAATTGCTTTGCTGTTAAATTCAATGTCTGAGATTTCTATCCTTACCAATAGCAATACAGTCGATTCCGGTTAATTGGACCACATCGGGACGCGATCCTTTTGGTCCTATTAACCGGAAGATCCGATTTCGCGAATACAGAACGAGACCGGATTTCCTGTACGTTTCATATGAAGTTTTAAAAAACACACAACAACTATTAAAACTTTCATTGAAATATAAATTACTTATTTTAAAATTAAAGAATTTTATTAAAATTACAATTTAATTCTATTGTACGTGCTGGCCGATCAGCCGAGTAAATTCGAAAATTCACTTGAACTTTGACCTTTGCTTTAATATTAACGACATTTAGTGGGAATTTCGTGAAACGTCTTCGCTTTATTTTATTTAAAGTTACAGGAATTGTAGTGTTTAATAAATTAATTTTGGTGTTCGTTAACGCGCTATAAATCCGGCAACTTATGACTCTTGTCTTATAGTTGCTTTCATTTCTCTGGTTCGATTTAACGGAATTCTGGTCCCAATAAGCGAATAATATTAGTTTTATGCAATAGGAAATGTTTTAGTTCTTTAGAGTTTGGTCCGAATAAGCGGCTGGTCCGATTATCCGGTGGTCCAATTACGCGGATTCCGCTGTATTTTCTTTAAACATGCAACATCTTGCAAATTACTTGTCTATGTTTTCTGATCCAGTCTCAAGAAATCGTCCATCCGTTTGGACGATTCGAAAACAGGTGAGTACAGAAAATTTTTCTACTCGTCAAGCCGAAAATGATGGTCGTCTGTCCTCCCAAGCGTTGCGACCTACATCGGTTTAATAACACGGGAGAGAGGACCATTTTTCGAAGACAGAGTGAGGGGGAAAAAACTCAGAGTTGTGTTAAAATTCGGCTGTTCCAATTACTTTAACGATGAAAAACATTTCGAATTCGACATTATATATAATGAAGTAAATTATTATTTATCCTGTAACATAACATCAGTAAAAATGTTAAATTATATTTCTTTCGTTTATCTATCTTTTAAGATATATATATATTATTTAAAAATATATATATATATTATGTAAAAAAAATATTTTTTTAATGAGTCAGAGAAAGGGACTGATGTTCAAAATATGGCCTAGTCTTCGATGATGGTTTAAATAGGAGAAAAGAAAAAGAAAGATGAAAGTTATCCTTATTTAGTAATAGCCTGACTTGCTTTTTTTAGCCTTTCCCCGTAAAAATAAAAAAATAAAAAATAATAATAAAGCGTGAAAGAAGGCTTAACCCTTATTCTCATGAAGTAGCATATTGCTACCTGGGGTTTTCTCCTACTTTCTATTTGTTAAGCGATGTCAGCGAGTATGTTGCATTCTTATTTGCTAGCCCTTATTCTCATAAAGTAGCATATATACTCCCTGCGGCTTTCCCTTACTTTCTATTTGCTAACAAATAGAAAGTAGGGAAAAAACCCCAGGTAGCATATATGCTACTTTATGAGAATAAGGGTAAATGTATCGTAAAAATATTATTAAAAATAAAAAAAGTTAAAAATAAGTGAAGTAATTAAATAAAGATTGAAAAATAAAAAATTTTAAAGTAAGGTTTTGAGATGGGGAAAATGTGTGTCTGTCTTATTTTCCTATGAAATTTTTCGATCGGGATTTTTAAGGATATTTTTGATTGAATGGAAGATTAAATGAATGAGTGAGATAATGAATGAATTAAAGGAGTGAATAAAGGATAAAGTAAATAAATGAGCGGAAATAAAGAGTGAATGAATAAAAAATATATAATTGAGTGAATGAATGAATAAATGAATGAGTGAGTAAATGAATATGTATTATTCGTTGAAAAAGGTATATTTTAAGTTGTTAAGAACTAAAGCTAAATGAGAAAGAGAGAGAGAGAGAGAGATTATAAATTTGGTGTATAACGGGAAAGTAGGCTCGTGTAGTTCCAGACGGAATTTCTTGTTTTAACATTAATTTACTTATATTAAAGAGTTTTTATTTAGAAAAAATAATTATTCGCCTTGCAAATGCATGCGGCACTAACTGAAAACTAAACCCTGTTGCTTCCCTTTTATTTATTTTGAAGTTAACGAATTCATATGCTTCGTCAAAGCAGTAAAATGGTTCATCTAAGAAAAACATCAATCAAAAAAAGTAAGAAAGAAATGAAAAAGAAAAAAAGAAGGGAGCGCGAAAATTTCCATGTATCATTGATTTTTTTAATAAATAAATATTTAATTTGCACCTGATGGGATGAAAATAATCTGCTTTATTGACGCAATGAAAAGAACTTAGGAAAGGAAGAAGGTTCAAAAGCGAGTGATGTCTCAGTATCGGGTTCGTATTGGAACGAGAGAGAAAGAAATTAAAGATGAAAATTAGCTTTTATAATAAGTGATCTTATTAATACGCAAACGCTTAATTTATAACAACTGGTTTTTCGTGGAGGGTGAAGACAGGCATTATTATTTATAAAGAATTTAATGAAAGGGAAAGTATTTACTTTAATTTTGAATAAATTGTTCTTATTAGTAATGAAATGGTACTATACTTTTCTCCACCAGACCCCTACCTGTTAGCCGAGGCCTTAGGATTGCTTACGCACGGGGAGAGGTAGTGGGGTCTACTGATTTTACATGCACATATCCCCAAGTATACATGGTGGTCTTCAGTGGGTATCGAACGCGCGACCTTCCAGGTGGAAGTCCGACGTGCTAACCACTAGGCTACCACGGCCCTAAATGATACTATACTACAGATCAGTTTTAATTTTTTACTTTTCCTCACTATGAAATCTTAAATTTATAACGCTTGGAGAGAGAAAACAAATCAGTAACATGTTTCAATAGGTTTACATAGGCCGACATGGTAGCGCCCCGGTAAGGCGCAGAGCTCGAGCGCCCCAGCCAGAGGATCGAGCCTGGCAGTGTCTGGGATCGCCATATAAGTTCTAATTTTAAATAAAATAAAAAAAATTTACCACATAGACAAAATTATTCTCTCTTACACTAAATATAATTTTGAATTATTTTGTGCTAAACTTAATTTCTTAAATTACAAAGAAATTGTCTAGTGACAAGTCTATTTTCGTCTTATCCGACGAGAATAAAATCCTCCAAAAATATTTAAAAGAAATAAAGGTTCAAAAAATATTCAAACAGCATAGAGAAATATTCAAACAATATGCGAAAAATATTCAAACGATGTACAGAATTTGAATAGCCATCCCTTTGACGGGATTGCCGCCAAAACTAACCTGCACTACTTCCCATTACAGTCCATGAGTGTACCAAAATGAGTTTCCCCATGCCGAATATATATTTTCAGCTAGAGTGAACACAAAAAAAAAAAAGCGTTAACGTAAAAATGTTAACGTGAATTTCCATTGTATTTTTTTTTACTGTGCTTGAACACGATAAAATTATTACGTTTATAGTGGCGTTGGATTCAGAAAAAAACTTCGAATCTAACGTGCCGCTTTTGTGTAAAAATACTTGTGTGAATGTGTATGCGTGCACACTTAAGTGCTGGTGAATAAGCAAGAATTTAAAATTCAACCTCGCATTTGGAGTACAGAAATTTGCCTGAATTAAGAAGAAGGACATCGGCAAAAAAAAAAAAAAAGGATCATAGGAACTTTCCAGTAGAGGAGGACGGGTATGCTAGTGGTACTTGATATTTGTTGGGCTTCATGATTTTTGCGGAGATAAAATGTTAGCTTGGTTTGAGTTTTATGTTCCGTTGATTCAGCTTCGTGGTAGATCTATGTTTCTTGGCGGTTCTGTACTTGAATCGTTGCAGTACCACCGACAAGCCCTCATTATTGATTTTAAAAATCGCACATTTTACGAAGTTGAGTCCTTACTATTTTTTTTTTTTTTCAATGTTCAGAAGAATATTTGAAGGATATAGAAGAGAGCATGGGGTTCTTGAATCAGTTTCATAATACAGAACCTTTTCATCATAATTATTCTTATTATTATCATTATTCTTATCATTGAAGAGAACTATTCAACACACGTTAACAACAATTTACTTACTGATATATTCCTTATTCCCTATAAAATCAATTAATCTTAACAGCTATTGACATTACAGAGCGTTGTGACGAAAGCCTACGCTGACATTGCGTCAGCTAAACTGTGACAAAAGGCCACTCGGACATTGCGTCTGCTCCACTGCCGAAGGCCGCTGGCGAAGACGTCGGGGATCTTCTCCTCCCCCTTTGATCCAGAGAGTTCTCGTTTTTGGGAGAAAACTCGTGAAGCTGCTGGAAGCGAGAGCCGGCGCTAATAAAAGGAGATGCGTGGAGGCGTACGGAGATTTTTTGCTCTGCAGACTGGTGTTTGTTTTTGGAGAGGCTCTTATGCCTCGTATTCTATGATCGGGCGAAGTTTTCCCCGCATCTCTCTCCCACACCAGGAGTTTTGTGATTTTTTATTGTCAACTTCTGTAAATACAAATTTCTTATTTTTAAATATTTTAGTCAAGAAAATAAAAGTCCTATTTACGCTACCCGTTTGTTTGTTTCTGTCCCGGACGCCACAGACTTTATTTGGTGGCAGCGGTGGGATTAGTAACCAGTAACCCTGAAAATATCTTCCAAAGAAATAAGTTCACTCCAGATAGAGTGCTGTGAATAAGTATATATTACGGAACTTTTGTTTGACAAAAGGAGCGCATCCGCCTTTTGAAATAGTATTCCTGAAGAAAGGATTAGAAGGCGAATCATCGCTGGATTTGGATATTTTAATAAGGCTGTGGTGTTCGAGTCTGTATTAGCTGAGCCTGCTCATCGTCTGTGATAGCTGTGCCTGCCTCATCGTCTGTGTTAGCTGAGCCTGCTCATCGTCTGTGATAGCTGTGCTTGCCTCATCGAATGAATTTTCCTGGTTTTCTAGCTGTTAACGGCGTTTGATACTTTCAATGGACGATACTCCTGTGCTGTGAATGATTAGAATAATCACCGGGCTACCGTGTTTTCCCAGTGTTTCGAGGTGATTGCCATTTTCTAGGCATATTAATGAGGCAATTTAAATTTGAATTTCAATATTATTTTGCATTTCATGTATAATTAAAAATACTGCTAGAATTTAATTTCTTGTATTTGGAATTAAGTGTAAAGAAAGGCGTAAAAGAAAATTGAAGTTTAAAAGCTGAATTTGATATTATACTTATAAGTTTGGATGAGTGATAAAATATATGTTAGCTATTAAAATTTCGCTTTGTGAACGATAAAAGAATTCGCTTACATTTGACTAAAAATTGAAACATTAACTGCACATAAATTTTTAAAATATAGTGTTTACATATGAATAACTTTGGTTTATGTGTTTAATAGTTGCTCTGTCATAGTAACTTGTTGCATAATATGTTTATTATGTTTTCAAGTGAAATTATAGCATAGTGTTGATGGTATGTGTAAAAATTTTCTTAACTAATAAAGGCTCATTAAGCTAAAAAACTCTTCAAAATTAAAATGGCATATATAACTAGAGTAAGGAAGGATGTTCTTCGCACTCTTGCTGATGAAATGGGGATTAATGTTACTCCGAATAGGAGGGTACTTGACTTGGAAAATGCTATTACTAGCAGTCCACATTATGAAGAGGAATCGGTTAAAAACCTCTTAGAGTCTATAAATGAGGAAAAAGAAATGGAAGAAACGCGTAGGAGGGAAGAAATGGAAGAAACTCGTAGAAGGGAAGAAATGGAGCTCGAAAGAATGAGACTAGAGATTCAAGGGAGGGTAACTCCGTCTGCTGAGTCTGGTAGAGTTAAAGTGGATATAACGAAATTACTTCCCAAATTTGATGTAATTAACTGTGATATTGGTCTATATCTCACCTTGTTTGAAAGGCAAGTGAGAAGAGCTGGTATTGAAAAAGAAGACTGGGTCTCCCATCTAATGTCTCTATTACCCATTGACATCATACAAATGGTTGCAAGAGAGGACGAGGAAGACGCGAACGATTTTGACCACATTCGGTCGCTTTTATTAAAAAGATTTAAATTAAGTCCAGAAAAATTTCGTG
Organism: Octonoba sinensis; assembly: GCA_038502835.1. Classification (NCBI taxonomy): domain Eukaryota; kingdom Metazoa; phylum Arthropoda; class Arachnida; order Araneae; family Uloboridae; genus Octonoba; species Octonoba sinensis. Next base: position 101,060,448 of record CM076599.1, on the reverse strand, counting down.
TCAAATTTACGCAGCACCAACGTCGTCCAGGTATGACTTGGAAGGAATACATAAATGAATTAAGTAGTTATTTTGATGAATGGATAAGAGGGTTGGAAATAGACAATTTTGAGAAGCTTAGAGAGTTAATGAGAGTAGACCAAGTAAAAAAGAAAGTGAAATCGGAAATTAGGGAACACTTTATCGATAGCTGGGGCAAAATTGTCACTTTAAATGATATCGGAGAGAAATTAGACAATTATGAGAATGTGCGAGGGGAGAAAAAAAATTTCTTTGATAAGGAAAAGAGGGATAATGTGTTACCTTTTTCACCTAAACAGGACAAAAAATATTCAACGCCAAACAGCCCAAAACAAAATGTGCCTCGTGCAGACGAAAATAACCGAATTTTTGAAAAGCGTAAACCTCTTAGGTGTTTTTCATGTGATTCTTCCCACCACTTAAGACCTCAGTGTCCCCAATTGAAAAGATCTCCTGATCAAGTAAATCAGTTTGCAGAAGACGCCAAGACTTTATTAGCACCTTTTACATCCTTAGGGGAAGTTAATGGTCATAAATTAAGCATTTTGAGAGATACTGGGGCCAAGGCAGCAGTGATCAGGAGGGAATCTTACAGTGATAGGTATTTACTAGGGAATAAAACTGCGGGACTTTTAGAGGAAAAAATGCCCAAAACTGAATTTATCAGTAATGTTCAAACTAGATCGCAAGTAAAAGCGGCATCAGCTAGAAATAAGTCCCCAGAAAATAAGGTTCAATCCGACTGTAGGGTAACTGAAAGTGGTTCTGAAACCAATGTTGAATTGCCTCCTGTCGATCAAGAAGCAAGCGAGTTAAAGCTCCTCGATATAACAAAAAATTTATTCTCCGAGAAGCAAAAGCAATGTGAGGATTTAAAGGGTTTATTTGAAAAGGCTAATAGGGGGTCGATTAGTGAGTCTAAGGAAAATTATGAAATATTTAACGGTCTTTTAATGAAATGTCGGAAAACTCGTCTAGGAAATGAAACTAGAGTGATAGTAATTCCTAAAGAGTTAAGGGAGAAAGTTATGGCGTTATGTCATGAAGGAACGTCAGCTCATTTAGGAGTAACAAAAACAAAGGGCAAGCTTTTAGCATATTTTTTTTGGCCGAAGTGCTTCGGAGAAATCGAACAGTATGTTAAAAGTTGCGATGTTTGCCAGCGAGTAGGAAAATCTCAAGAAAAAAAGAAGGCTCCCTTAAAATTAGTGCCGATTATTTCCGAAATCTTTTCAAAAATTAATATTGATATTTCTGGGCCCCTGCCAGTCACCGAAAATGGAAATAAATATATCTTAACTGCTATGTATTTAGCTTCAAAATACCCCGATGCAATACCTCTTAAGGATATGAGCTCTAAGTCCGTCACAAATGCTTTGTTGTGCATTTTTAGCAGAATAGGTTTTCCCAAGGAGATTCAGTGCGATCAGGGTACTTCGTTTATGAGTGTTTTGACGACTGGATTGTTCGAGAAATTTGGAATTAAGGTATGCCGGAGCTCCGTGTATCATCCACAGTCAAACCCAATAGAAAGATTCCATAGAACCATCAAAAGACTTTTAAAAACATTGTGTCTAGAGACTAAGGAAGACTGGGATAAACATTTACCCTCAGCATTGTTAGCTCTTAGGACTGTTACGCACGAGAGTACGGGATTCAGCCCGGCTGAATTAGTGCATGGGAAAAATTTAAGAACCCCGGGAAACCCTAATGTATGAGAATTGGGTACACCCTCATGAGGAATTAAGCCCTGTAACCGAATATGTTTTAAAATTGATCAACTGCTTGAAGCGATGTCAGGAATTAGCAGTGAAAAGAATGGAGGAAAGCCAAATTAAACGTAAACATTGGTATGACAAAAATGCCGTAAAACGGGAATTTATTAAGGGAGATCAAGTTTTAATTTTTGTTACTTCAAGACCTAACAAATTTTCACCTCAGTGGATAGGTCCAGGAACTGTGGAGAGTAACTTATCTGAAACTAATTATATTATAAGTATATCGGGGAGAAGAAACGAATCCCAAGTTTATCACGTAAACATGCTAAAGCCATATAACAAAAGGCCCGAGTTTATAAACTTTTTAAACAATGAGAGTGATGTGTTAGAGGATGCGGAAAACGAGGTAAATATTCCGCATATAACCTCAGATCCAAACGTATATAGTTTCGCGGATATTATAGAAAATAGTCAATTGCATAACAAGCTAACTTTTGATCAAATTGATGAACTCAGAAAATTATTAAATAAATACTCGAGCACTTTCTCAATAAATCCTGGATTGACGAATTTAGCCGAGCATGATATACATTTGGGAAAAAATGAACCCATCAGAGCTAAACCTTACAGAACCTCTCCTAGACAGACAGAAATTTTAAAACGCGAGATACAAAAAATGCTAGATTTAGGGGTAATAGAAATTGGGGAGAGTGACTATACGTCACCCATTTTACTTGTAGAAGCTAGTCATAAGGAGCCGAGACCCTGTGTAGATTACAGGAAACTAAACGAAATTACTCGAAGTGAGTATTTTCCCTTGCCAAATATTGAAGAACATGTGGAGCAAGTGGCGGCTGCATTGGTAATCTCCGTGCTAGATCTCTCGAAGGGATATTGGCAAATTCCGTTGAGTGAAAATGCTAAGAGGTTAGCCGCGTTTGTAACTCCTTTCGGAACCTATAGGCCGCTAAGAATGCCGTTCGGATTAAAAAATGCGCCATTTTTTTTTAGCAAGATGATGTCACAGCTGCTGAAAGGATGTGAAGAAATTGCTGTACCATATCTTGACGATGTTGCTATTTTCTCTAGTTCTTGGGAACAACACTTAAAACATTTAAATTGTATTTTAAAACGAATTTCTGATGGTAAGCTTACTATCAAGCCCTCCAAATGTATGTTTGCGCAAGATACTGTTAAATATTTGGGACATGTTGTAGGACAGGGCCTAAGACGCCCTGCTGAAATTAAAGTTGAGGCTATAAGAAATTTTCCAACGCCAAAAACGAAAACAGATATAAGAGCATTCCTTGGTCTGACAGGATATCATAGCAGGTATATTTCTATGTACTCTGTAATAGCTGCGCCTCTAACAGACGCACTAAAGGGAAGGGAGAAGAAGCAGGCTGTAAATTGGACTCCCGAATGTAATGAGAGTTTCTTGACTCTAAAGGAAAAGCTATCAAATCAACCAGTGCTTCGAGCTCCAGACTTCTCAAAACAATTTATAGTGCAAACTGATGCGTCAGATATAGGAATGGGGGTTGTTCTCGCGCAAGAAGATGAGAGTGGAAATGAACATCCTGTCATATATCTGAGTAAAAAAATTTCTCAAGCAGAAAGTAACTATAGCACAACTGAAAAGGAATGCTTAGCAATTGTTTTTGCTGTGAAAAGACTGCATTTCTATCTCGATAATAATGATTTTCTCGTGGTCACAGATCATAATCCTCTTGTATGGTTACGTAGAAACTGTAGTACAAACCAGCGGCTAATGCGCTGGGCACTATCTCTACAATCCTAAAATTTTACTTTAAAACACAGATCGGGAAAATCAAACAAAAATGCAGATGCTTTAAGCAGGTATATTTCATAGCTTAATTTACTATTAAGTGAGTAAAAATTTGCATTGCCTTTTACTTTAAATTAATGCATATATCAGTACTTCATCAGAAAATTGTGTGTATTTTAGAGAGTTTATTTATTGATAGCTTTCTTGATTTAACTCAAGTTTTTAAATTATACTCATTAAATTGTTTAAGTACTTAAAAGAATTTTGATGTGTAATTTGATAATTAATAGAGTGCATGCCATTAATATGCAAAATGTGGTATATAATGAAATTGCCTCATTGGTTGTCTGATTTTGGCACTTGTGTGAACTTTTACACAGTGTAATAGCAATCTTTTGTATGAACTATTAGTGAGCTTGTTCTGAGCTATTATATGAAATATTGGAAGCACTGCTTACGAATTTTCATCTCAAGTTTCGTGAAAATTCGCATTTAAGGGGAGAGGAAGCTGTGACGAAAGCCTACGCTGACATTGCGTCAGCTAAACTGTGACAAAAGGCCACTCGGACATTGCCGAAGGCCGCTGGCGAAGACGTCGGGGATCTTCTCCTCCCCCTTTGATCCAGAGGGTTCTCGTTTTTGGGAGAAAACTCGCGAAGCTGCTGGAAGCGAGAGCCGGCGCGAATAAAAGGAGATGCGTGGAGGCGTACGGGGATTTTGCTCTGCAGACTGGTGTTTGTTTTTGGAGAGGCTCTTATGCCTCGTATTCTATGATCGGGCGAAGTTTTCCCCGCATCTCTCTCCCACACCAGGAGTTTTGTGATTTTTTATTGTCAACTTCTGTAAATACAAATTTCTTATTTTTAAATATTTTAGTCAAGGAAATAAAAGTCCTATTTACGCTATCCGTTTGTTTGTTTCTGTCCCGGACGCCACAGCGTCTACAGATTTTCAAAAGTGAAATTTCGTGTCCTTTTCGGGTCTGTTCTGTGATACATCCGATCTTGATTCTACCGGACATCGGATATCCGGTGTCCCCCGTATGACGTATACGTACCGAATATCCAGCTCGGATGTTTGAAACCTGTATATACTATACATATTTTAAAATATCCCACAGCTTCTAAATTCGTACTGGTAAAAGTTTGTAATTCTCACATATTTCAAAACATTTAACTAAATTTTAAACATCAAATTTGACGTGCCGGATACCCCGTATATTTCGTGCGAACCCGATTCCGGTATTCCCAAGACTGTCAGATACCGGATATCGGATGTCTTATGGACCACAGGTCGCATTAGGTGGGAAATTTTCGTGACCTTTTAGTATTTTTCGTGACTTTTTCGTTACTTTCGTGACCGATTTTCAAATTCGTGACTTACGTGCCCTGTAGACACCCTGCATAAAATATGTTTTCTGTTCAAATTTCGACTGACAATTTTTCGCTTTCAGCCAAACAAATTGCGTGTTCATCACCGAAAAGTAAATATGAAATTCGTCGACTTCAAACTCAAACGTTTCCGATCATGTCGATTTCTTGCTGTAAATTTTGCAATCTGCGTTTCGTTCGGTTTTTCCCGTTGTTCTTTGTCACACACACCACAAGTGTGCTTTATAACCTTCCTGCAATTTGAGCGCTACACTTCCTCGCCACCCTTCAGAACGTTGAGTCATAATATAGAAGTTTCCTCTTTCTCTCGCTCTCTTTGATTGCACTAAGAGCAGACGACGCTTTTGAAGTGAGAAACCACCATCTCCACACTAGGGATTTCTGGGATGTTTTTAACCAAAGCCTGAACGCCCAAGCGTAGGGAATTTCTTTTCCCTAGTGCACATCGAGATAAGAACTTTTTTTTCTTTCTATTAGAGAGTGGAAAGAAAAAAATTAAAAAAAAAAAAAAGCGCTGAAAATAAGAGAGAGAAGGAAAAATGCAAGAAAATATAAAGGAAGGAGGAAAATGCTGGAATTTTTTTCTAGAAAGAAGATAAACACATGCAAGAGAGTAAACACGAAAATTGGAACTGTGTGCAGTGTGAATAAGATGTTACGAAGAGAAGAGAGGATGAAAGTGATATGTACTAACTTTCCCCGTATGCTACAGAGCAAAGGAGGAAATAATTGTAAAAAATGCGGCTGAAACATCTCATCGACGATGGACTCTGTCGGTCTATTCTCTATTTCCATTTTCAATTTCCAAGTTAAAATTTTTTCCTTCGCTTTGATTTGGCTTCAGTAATTTTAAATAAGAATTTTTAAAAGACATAGTATTAAGTCAGTAGCGTCACTACGGGGAGGCCAGAGGGGCGGTCAGCCCCGGGTGAGCCCTTTCGGGGAAGTAGGGGGGGGACGCCCAAAATGAGAAAACGAGCTTTTGAAATATACAATTTTTTTACGCATTTAATTACGTATTTCAACGTGTCATAGCTGAAAATAAATCTAGCTTACTGAAAGTTACACCAAATAAATAAAATGGAAGTTTGTTTGTTTTTTTGCACAACTGAAAATTATATAAAGTACAAAACTACAAATTTATACAACACGTCTTTTCTTTTTTTAATAGGTGGAGGGAGGGAACATCCATGCTAAGAACGCCAGATTATGTTATTCTATTTGGAATTACTCGGATTTTATTTATAATATACGATTATTCCTATTAGAATTACACGGGCCGTGAATATCAAACGCTTTGTGTAATAATTATAGTAGGATGTTAGAAAATTGGAAGATACATGCAAATTTAAACTAAAATGTTAAAATTGCACTTAAAAAAAGACATCATAGGAATTAGTATACGCATTTCTTTCTCTTTTAGATAAAATATAATCTTTTCATATACAAATTATATGGCTATGGAGGAAAAAATTATTATTCAATGAATAAATTCAAAATATTCAATGAATAATGTTTCTTCACCATAAGAAAAGGTGTATTATGATAACTGTAATCAAATGTATGTATATAGATGTACAGCAACTGCAATAGAAGCAATATAGCGATAGACATTTCAACATTTATTAATTTGCATAAGTGTAAGTAATATTTAATCAGATAACGTGACTTTTTCCGCTATTACAGCTATACTTTCTTCTCTTTTTTCAGAATTAACTTTTTGATCTGGGGCAATAATTATTTTAAGTTTTAATAATTAACAATTATTTTTGCGAATAGTATAAATCTGAGGCGTTACGAGGAAATCTTTCTTTTTTGTAAGTGATAAGAAATAGGAGCTATGAAACAAAAAATGGCGGAATGGAAGAAGTATATCGAACACATTTGCAAATGTCTACTGGAAAAACAAAAAAATAATAATGAGAAACTTATAAAAACTGATACCTGTATATTAAAGAGTAAAAATTGTTTTCTACTTTCGCAGAGAACCTCGTTTTTGCTGTTTTTGTTCTTTCGCGTTGAACATCGGATTGATTGCTTGTAACTCGGAAAATCACTACGAGCAAATTTATGTCTTCTATGTTGGATTTCTTCAAGTTACACTTTATTTACACTTAATTTCGAACCATTACTAATTGATATTTACGACTGCCAATAAAAAATCAGTTTATACCAGAATCGCGTATTTTGAAATAATTTTCTACTCTTGACTATCACCGAGTCAAGAGTAGTAAGTCGGGTTTCATTAAGATCGTTTGAATTTTATATTTATTTCACTTTCGTTCCCAACGCTTAATAATTGGTAGAATTTTTTCGCAAATTTTCGTGAAATTTGAATCTGATGTACTTTTGTGGCATTTTTTGTTTCCAAGGATGCTCGCCCCACCAACTCCCATTTTGATTTATGAATTGATCTAACGACACTTTCCTCTGAGTTATTCCAGGGGAAAAGACCTTGACTCTTTCCCCAATATACTTGATTATATCGGCAACGGGCACACAATTCTGAAAGTATTGGTATTAGAAATCTGTTCCTTTTTAGCCTACTTTCCCGTAAAAGTAAAAAAAAATAATAATAAAGCATGAAAGAAGGCTTAATGTATCGTGAAAATATCGTTAAAAACCAAGAAAAGTCAAAAATAAGTGAAGTAATTAAATAAAGATTGAAAAATAAAAAATTTGAAAGTAGGGTATTGAGATGGGGAAAAAGTGTGTCTGTCGGTCTGTCGGTCTGTCTGTCTGTCGGTCTGTCTGTCGGTCTGTCTGTCTGTCGGTCGGTCTGTCTGTCGGTCTGTCTGTCGGTCTGTCTGTCTGTCGGTCTGTCGGTCTGTCCCCCCCTAATAACTTTTGAACGAATTGTCCGATTGGAAAAATTCTTTTTGCATTCGAAAGATCTCGGCGAGGACATCTCATTTCTATATTTCACTTTTTGATTTGAACAATTTTTTGTTCAATTTTGAACAGTTCAAAAAATTTTAACATTAGCGCCTATGGACAAAATTGAAGCAAATTCTGTAAACTCTGGGCACAAGAGCCAAGTTCCTATTGAAAGCTTATTGAAAGGAGTTCTCGGCGTGAAATATTGATTTGAACAGTTTTTGTTCATTTTTGAACAGTTCAAAAAATTAACACAGAGCTTACGGGGAAATTTCAACCCTATATAAATCCTGATCTAACGGACCGATTTGCTTGGAACAAACTTTATCGGAAAGCTCTTATAACGTAGAACATGTAGAAATAGAAAGTTTATCCAGAACGTACGAGCCTATTTTGCTATGAAATTTTTTGATCGGGATTTTCAAGGATATTTCTCAGTGACTCAATGAGTGAAATAATGAATGAATGAATAAATGAAAGAGTGAAAGAATAAATCAATGAATAAATGAATGAGGAAAAGAATGAATGAATAAATTATTGAATAAATGAAAATATAAATAAATGAGTGAATAAATACATGAATGCGTAAATGAATGAATAAACACTTGAATGAGGTAACGAATGAATGAATAAATGCATGGCTGAATAAATGAAAGAATGAATGAGTGAGTGAATGAATATGTATTATCCGTTGAAAAAGGTATATTTTCAATAATTAGAACTAAAGATAAATAAGAAAGAGAGAGAAAGAGATAGCTAGATTATAAATTTGAATTTGGTGTATACGGGAAAGTAGGCTCGTATAGTTCTAGACGGAACTTCTTGTTGCTTTTTAATATTAAGAATTTCGAAGCTACACAGTCATAATCAAATTGTAACCCCTAACTACGCCACTGCGTCCAGAGTCAGTGGTCTGTTTCGTAACATCACGGAAACTGTTGCGAATAATTCGGCATTATCTCCGCTCCCATTTGGCGCCGAATTGTCGCCAAGTCGCTTCTAAACGCCACTTTGAATAGGCGACGCATTTGTGCAGACGGACTGAACCGGGCGACAACTAGCAAGAAAGTCAGGAAAATAAAAGAGTATTAAAAAAGAGAGAAATAGAGGGGGGATGCGAACAACAAGAGAAAACCCCCCACTTTTTTTTCCGAAGTCGGAAACCCGTACATTGCCGTGTGTAGGAAGTGCTGTGATGGATATTTTTTTCACACAAGTGGTAGAAGTTTGTCATGCGTGTATTTTAAAAATTGGAAAAAAGCCTTGATTTTTTTTCTCTGTATGTTATCTCCAGTCTGGGTTACCTCGGCTTAGAACCAAGCTCTTCGCGAAATCTGTTGAATAGTTGTTTCTGATGCATGATGGGCCGCGTTTTGCTTCGATTAACCGGAATTTCCACTATCCAAAATTCGATTATCCAAAATGCCTGTTATAATAAATTCCAGAAATCCTATTTGCGAAATAGTTGAATTTTGGAATCTCTCGAAATTTGATTGTTTAAAATTTCGGCTGGTTATCCGAAATTCGAGGTATCAGACCCCAAAAGCTACGGAACAACCCCTCCCCTCGAACAATGCCCTCCAACTGATAAGACCTTTTAAAAGATCCACCTGAAAATTTTAATGGCGCAGTCTGCGCTATGCCCCCTTCCCTTCCTTGCTGGGAACCACTTTCGCAGGTAGCTTGATCATTTCACATTTTCTGAAATTAAGCAGTAACGGCAATTATAATAAGAGTTTGACTGAAAGCTTCTCTGAAGAAAAATTAAATCCATTCGGTTTGTTTGCACTAGGGACCTTTTAAAATCAACTTGAAAACGGAATTTATCGTACAAATTATTAGTATTTAGTGCCAGTCATTCAAAGAAGGTGCGCCCTTTGATATGTTGCTTCAAAAATATAATATTCGTATGAAAAATGTATTTACAACTAAAAATAAATAAATAAGATAATTTGGGGGGTGGGGGGAAGTAGAACCGACTTCAAGTTATAAGTTGTGCTAAAAGGTAAAAAATGTGTAAATTCATTCTTTAAACAACATCGATACGACTTTGAAACATATTTTTTTTAAGTTGGTGCAAAATTATGATAGACAAAATCTTTTGTTATCATGAATCAATTACAAATATAAATGGCCGAGAGTGTGCAACAAGTCTCCTCAAGTCCCAATATGAACATGATATAATGGTAATTAGACTCATAATTTGGTACCGACTTCAAAAGTTATGTTTAAAACTCTCGTATAGATCTTGTTTAAAGAATGAAGTTATTTTTTACTTTTTAGAGCAATTTATAATTTGAAGTCTGCTCTTTTTTCTTTCCAAATATTATTTTATCTCCTCTGTTTGTCAACCGATTTTCTTCAATTATTATTTAGTAAATAATTGATAAGTTTCAGTTTTATCAAAAATGTTTGGAAATATAGTTAATTACTTTTTTCTCCTAATTCGAAGCTTTTTACTTTCTTCTATATCCAAATTGAAGAAAGTATTGGATTCGTGAAAATTTTCGAATTTTGAAGCCTTCGTTCGACCGTTTTCGAACATTTTTGGAAAATGTCTGTGTGTCTGTATGGTCTTTTTTGTGTGTGTGTGTGGCCGCTGTTACTAAAAAATGCATAGAATCGAACGAAATTTGGTGCACACATAGACCCTGATGAGCCTACTGATAGCTAAGGAGCCGATGCCCCTAGCCATCATTTTCGAAATTTTTCATAATGTTTTAAGCATTTAAATTGTATGAGAACCTTTCAAAGCCATTTTCTTATGTAAGGCTTTAATGACTAATTGCAATCATTATCTTGCAAGCGGCATCTACTAGCGAAAAAAAACCAACAGGTGTTAGCAAGACTATAAAAAGTGTCAGTCAATGTCTAAAAATTCCTAAGCTCTTTAGTACAATCAATAATCAATGTAAACTTCTTCCAATTGGTGCACTTTCAATTTAAAACGAGCTTCTGTACTGAAAATCATTCTGAGAAGCATGACTTCTGCATTTGGCAGACATATTTGTTGAGGAAGGTTTCTGTCAGGTTCGAAGGAGGTAAAGACAAATCTTCACCGCCCCGTATATAATTACTTTTTCGGGCAGGCATGTAAATAAATATTTTCCGATCAAAAAAGAAAAAAGCTCTTTCTCTGCATAGTTCTGAAAACGTGATTATTCCCACGTCGCAGACGATTATTTACAGCTAGGTATTTATCGACTCGGTATATTACGTCCCAACTTCCTGTAATATATTTACAAACAGGAGACAATCGCGACCCAATGAACAAGCGATCAGGAACCCAGTGAAATGCTTTTCAAATACGGCCTACGCATGCGCCAGAAACAAAAGGCGCCGGAAAACGAGGTCAAGGTTCTCCGAGGGAAAGTTTGCAGTGGAAGTGTCCCCTTTTCATTTCCTCATTGATTCATAACATACACATAAAACTTATTTCGCATTCTTTAGCAATAACTGATCAGAAAATGTTGATCCCAGCGCCGATATTTTCGAATCCGCTAATAACGAGCTCGGATTGAACGAAAGCCCGGTTTTATCGAATAATTGAAAGCAACGAATTATTGATTTATAAGAAAATGTATGGTGCATAACTTTTTCATCACAAACAACGCACTGAAAAACTGAGCGCAAAATATTTAAGCTGTATAATTTTTTTAAAGGGTCTATTGCGTGTGTGTGTGGTTTTTTTTCCATAGCAAGGAACTTATTTTTTGATGGGTTTGTTCATGTGATAGTTTTTATTTATTTATTTATTCATATCACTTAAGGTCGTCATTCTTTCGAATTCTTATTTTTGAAATCTGGTTATTTTTTAAAGTTTCATTTTTTATGTTCACGATTTTTGTGCTTTTGCAATTTTTTGTGAAGAATCTTTCTGCGATTGCTCTTCTTGTGAAGGGGTCCGGTACCACAGATGACTACTTTCCCAAATGATTCTCTATGAACTATGGAAAATCTCCCACAAACGTTCTATATACAAGTAAGCCTACATTGACTACTAAAGACCACATGCTATAAGATAATCCCATTAAATTATGAAGAGAAATTTTAATAAAGTTATACATGTGCAGATTTAACAAGCTATTGCTATAAATTCTGCACAAAATCGCATTTCTCATAGGAATTTTAAACTTCCTTCAACAGAAAAAAAAAAGGACGGAAAGGGAGACTCTGTACATATAAGAGTAAGTAATTAAATCAAGAATAATATTGTCACGCGGTGAAAAATCAATATAGAGACCCTTTAAAGTGATGCTCTCAGAGGCATTACATGGATGTCCAAATTTTTAGGATACAATAGTCAAAGAGAAAAAAGAAAAATGCATTTACTGAAGAGCTGCAGCTCATATCAAGTCCTACAACTTTCAAGAAGGATTTCACATTTAAAATATTAAACGAAAATATGAGCGAAGCAGGATTTTCAAGGCTCTTTGAACCCTGAAAATGTCTTTTAGAAGACAATTACTCAAAAAAATTAACTAATTTGGCATTAAACCCTTTTCCAAAAAATTTAGTAGTATTGTACGTACGGCTTGAAGGTGAGAGTAGGAATCAACAGGCTCTATTCTAGAAGATGCCAAGTTTGTTTGAAAATACCTTACATCTGATGCATGCTTTTTTTTTAAATTAATTTAAATTATTAAGTAATGAATAATTTTCTAAAGAAGTTTTTCTCTCTTAATTAATTTTTTTTTTCTATGCACTTCGTATTTTTTCTACTTTGACAAAATATGGTGCAGGTAAAATATATTTCCAGACGCGGGCAATTTCCTACTGCTTGTGGGCACCGAATAGCTAGAATGTAATAAATCGATATGTGCTTTACGGTATTTATTTTTAATTATTTATTTACTAGCTGATCCCCCGCAAACATCTGCGGGCTATAAGCTCAACAATCAAACTTAAGAATGATCGTTCGATCTAAATAAACCAAGGTGTTGCCACTGAAAAGCATCGGAAATGAAAAAATTGAGTTATGAATGGAAATACTTTTTTTTATGTTTATTTATTCATCTTTATTCCTTTTTAATTTTTTCAAATTTGTTGTTTTTCATTTGTTGTTTGTTCTACTTCAAGTTTCTGATGATCAGACCCTGCTACTGTCCACTCGGGACGTATTTCTTGTCCACTTCCCGCTAAAGTTAAATAGACGCGGAAATGACACAATTCTTGCCGCGAAATGCTTTGTTTTCCCTAGAAGCGAAGGCCGAACGGACGGCCTCTGAAAATGAAATCGCGTTTTCGGAAGTTCGCACAAATATTCATTGCCAGTTTCAAGGTAAATAAAAACAAACGATGATTGTTCGAATTTGAACTTGAGATCGGCTTAATCCCCCGGATATTTTCAGGGACGAAGAAAAAAGGTCAATTTAAATACGGTGTGTGACCTCGGTTTATTTAGAGGATTCCATTTTTAATGATTTTTTTTATATATCGCTTATAGAAATAAACAGTGTCATATCTGCAAAAAATCGTTTATATATATATATATATATATATATATCAAATTTTTCAGATTTTTGCGCTCTTTATCTTGGGAATACTGCCGTAAGAAATGTTCAAAAATGAAAGCTAGAGGCCAACTGTATTTTTTTGGTGCAGTACTGTAATAACTACTTTTTATAGTTATTTCTAATTTTTTGACATCATTAACATCCATCATGTGAGAGAAAACTAGAACAATAACTATTTTCTGAACAAAATCGATTAAAATAATCAGTGAAACAAATAAGGTAATTAAATAAAACGAATTGTAGAACGTGCAAACTAATCTCTTGAAAAATGTCCATTTTGCAGATATGACACAGTTTATTTCTATAAGCGATATACTTCTTGCGGATTTCCAGTGATTATCTGGAAATTGCGAATTTTCAAACTATCCACGGATTTAATTTTAAAACTCGTGATTTTTTATTTTTTGTACTGAATTGTTAAAAGCAAATAACAATGTTATTATCACGTAAGTTTATATCAGTGAAAAAAAAAACTTCAATTAGAAATGGTACTGCAAACGACTAATGAGATGACAAACATTAAAATTTAAAATGACAACTGACAAATGACGTCACAAAGAAGTGTACTTATCGATAGAGACTAATTTATGGACTTGATTTTGGCGACTGCTCCCATTTAAATAGGGGCCTCAAAAGAAGGGAATAAGTACACAGGGCGGTCTGATTTCCCAAATACGGAACTTCCTGTTGATAGACAAACAACATTGAACTGGTGATCTGTCATTACAGTGTACATTATGTATTTAATGGTAAAAAAATAACGATAAATAATCCGGAAGAGGAGCAATGAGCTCTGACCATCTGACATTTTAAGAAAAACGACATGGATTCATTGAAAAATGTCTAACAAAAACAATACTTTCGATTAAAAGAGTTGATATTTGTTTTCAGGGTCAACAGATGTATAATGTATCTTTGCATCGATTGCTGATGCAAAGACACATAAGATTTCTATCTATAAAAATTACTTCTAATATAATTACCAATAATATAAATCCTAACCCAACTTTAGTCAAGTTAAAAATTATTTCCGGGGAATGCTACATGCTATTCAGTTTCATTATATAACAAATTTATAACTGACAATGATAAAAAATTATCATTGTTGGCTATAAAGTCCCCCCTCCCCCCCTTTTTTTTTTGTAAGTCTACTTTTATTTTTACTTTAGGGTTTATTTTTCTTATTTTGTATGTACCACCTTTTCCCAAAAATTTAAGCCCCAATGAGTTCGTGATTTTCTTCTCTATCCGTTAGCCACGATGTTCCGCGAAATGAATACGATTCTTAACTGAATGTCGGACAGAAGGTCCAAAACCAAAAAGTCCACGGACATAAGGTCCACGTCCAAAAGGTTCAGCGGACAGAAGGTCCATAACCAAAAGGTCCGACGGACATAAGGTCTACGGACGGAATGCCCAGTTTATTGGACAGGCAGGACACTTCCAGTTTTCTGAGCAGAGGGGACATAAGGTCCGGTGGTGTTTTCCCTATCATTTGCACCAGTTCCCTATCATTCACACCACCACTTTGCTTTACACTGCCTCATATGCATTAGTTCAAAGACATGAATGTTCCCTTTCAATGAAAATGAGCAACGGCATCTGATGAACAAAAATTAAAAAAAAAAAAAAAAAAAAAATCACTTTTAAAGTTGGAGAAATTAAAAAAAAAAAGTATGCCGATTCAGGTCCTACTACAGGCGAGTTTGCACTACCGGCTATGATCACGTCCATCGATTGTTGAACCAATATTCATGAACAGTCTTATGTATCGCTGATGAATGAAATCACAAGTTTTCATTCAAAATACTCTCTGCTCACAAAAATTACAGACTGAGCATTAATCAGAAGTTTAATGTTAAATTAAACTAGCAAAAGATTTCAAATTATACGTCACTACTACGCTTTACTGAAGCAATTTTCAATAAAATTTCCACCAGAAACCTCTCAAATTCAACTTTTTCCAATGCAATTTAAAAACACAGAAACGGAAAAAGAGAAAAGAAAGAAAAAAAAGAAAAATCTGCAAGTTAAATAGATGAGTAAATTAGAGGGAGTGGAAAAAAAAAAAAACATCTCGAATAAAATTTGAAAAACTAGCAGCAGTTTTCAAAAGGCAGAACCTTCTTTGCATCCCACCCTGTCATTTTCGAAACCCGAAATTAGAGTATTTCAGCGGTTTTGCGTTCCCCCCAAAGAGGTCACCCACCCCCCGACAATCCCCTTCGAACACTCGAACACAGAGAGGGCGGGAACATTCGTTTTATTTATTTTTAAAATTTCTTCTCCGCGGAAAATGCTCACACTCCCCCCAACTTAGTTACTTCTTATACCTTACTTTACTTGGGCTTTTAGTATTGTAGCGATTATTCGTAGGTAAAACCGGTTTCATTTGATTTTCGTGGAACTCTCTCTGCGCCCCCCCCCCCCCTCAAACAACACACCAAGAAGCCGTTTAACGCTCTTTTTCCCTTCGATTTATTCTGGAGTTTGGTTACGCATTCACAAGAATCGTTTAAGAAATGCTTCCTTCAAAAAATAAAATTACGGAATATTTTCATGCATTGTTGCGAAATAATTAGATGCTATGTTTGTTTAGATTTATTGGTAACGCATTTGCATCGATATATTGTTAGATTTGCGTAAATTAAAAAGAAAACTGGAGGGGGGCAAAATAAAGTTATAAATAAAGCAAATTGTAAATATTACACTAAAAAGCTATTTCTCTCATTCCTTTATTAAACAAAAAATTCGTAAGAAGAATAAAGCAAATGTATTAAAACAAACATATAGTAAAAAAAAAAATCCCGTCCATTATTTAACCTCTTCATTCCAAGTGCACCCAATTGGGTACATTTTAAAACACTGTTTATTAACAACTGTTTGTGCAACTTGAAAGCCAAAACAACCAATTGTTTTTGAAATTAATCAACAGATAGTTTACTTCGTTCTAAACAAGGAAAGCATGAAAAATAGGGCATTAATTATTATTTAAACTAATTATTAATCAAAATAATTTTTTTAATAGTTATTTTGTTTTGTAAACATTTTTTAAATCAGAGAACCAAAAAATTGCGTCAAAATTGTTTGTGCTTAGTTCTGATGTCTGAAGAAGTTATTTCATCAAGATGCTAAAATGTATAGTATAAATATGGTTGCACTGAGAGATCAATTTAAAAAATCAAAACAGAACCCCCTTCTTTGTAGATACTCCTCTCCTACGGAAAATCATTTTTGTCCCGCTAATGTCCGCTATAGAGAGGTTTTACTGGATTTGACATATTTCTTTTTCTTAAAATGTTATTTTTAATTTCCTCTTAATTCAAGGAAATTAACTTTCCACTATAGTGATGATGGCACACTCCTTCGAAGGCCTCACGTCTTGTCAGAAAAGCATCGTCTTTTATAAGTTAAGAAAAAAAGAAGAGAGAGAGAAAGAGAGATAAATTCGCCCCTCGATAGAATGATGAAGAATAGTATCGCTGGAAAAGGAGGGGCCATAAAAGCAGGCGCCGAGACACCCGCAAACGGTCACTTCTTCAACACAACAGAAAAGATCGACCCCGGTTTATCTCCTGCCCCTCCTCCCTCTCTTTCTCTTCTTCAGTTCTTTTCTTGTTTTATGGAGGAAACGGCGTTTGATGAGGAACGATCTTTCACATTCCCAAAGATGGATGGTGAACGGGAAGAGATATTGAGTTCTTACTCGTGGAGCACGTTGCGTTATTGCCGATGGTATGCACGTCTTGGTGGACAATATTCAGTGTACAGTCATTCAGGATGTTTTTGAACCATGGGGAGGAACTTGGCACAACTTTATAGTTGTTAGTAGCATACCTGCTAACCCCTATTTCAAAAAATGCAGAAGATAATCTAAAAATTTGCTGAAGAAATTACATAAAATGCAGAATATTTTATGCAATACCAAATTACACCATAGATGGTTAAAGTAAACTAAAAATAAAATTTTATTATCATTACTGAATCTTTACAATTATTTCATGTTGACGTTTTAAACAAAACACATAAAATGAGTGAAATAAAATGAGTGATTTGGTCCAATTATATTATAAAAGCAAATCTTTAGCCATGATTATTAATAAGACCATTCAAGACCTTTGATCATCTCTATTATAAAACAAAATGTTACAAATTTAAAAAGTAAAAACTTGTAAGCAAATGAATTTCTTATTTCTTGTGCAAAAAATAATCACCATGCAGTGGAAAACATGTTCAAATATATCACCATGCAGTGGAAAACATAGCCAGTTGGTCAAAGCTGAAGAGGACACGCCGAGCATGTGTGATCAATTTGCAGTCTATGGAACATTTAGGACACATTTGTGGCACATGCGGCAAAAACTCAGTTCAGGCTTTGTTTTTCAATGCTTGTGCATATGTGCCTAAAGAGTAGCGCATCATACTTTATTACTCCTAGCAAAAATGAGGAAGATTTTATCATTAATGCAGAAAAGCAGAAAATGGGGACTAAACGAGGAAAGCTTCTGCAAAATGAGGAAGGGTTGGCAGCTATGTAGTAGTAATTCTCTGTGTATAGCTCGCGGGTTATCTACAAAAAAAAACTTTTTTTACTACCTGCGGGCAATATAACGATGCGGGCAGTACATGAAATTAAAAAAAAAAAAGTATTATTAAAAAGACTACTACCGTTCAAAAATATCGAATTCGCTTTTCCTGCAAAACAAAATGCAGAGAACTAAATCGTAGGTTTCGAATCAATGGTCCAAAGCAGATTGGGGCTTGGCCGCTGCAGGCGAATGTATTGTTTTCTAGTGATGTAACCCATGTTTTTTTCAGGATGCGGGTTATACACCGAACTTAGTTTTTCTAGAATGAATTTTTCTTCCTGCGGACTATACAACGATGAGGGCTATTTACCGATAATTAAGGTACCCCATTTGAGAGATATTCAGTTCTTGCTCGTAGACCACGTTGCGTTAGTGCCGATGGTACCTATACACCATTTTGGTGGACAATACTCAGTGTACAGTCATTCAGGGTGTCTTTGAACCATGGGGAGGAACTTGGCACAACTTTATATTTTTTAGTACCCCAGTTGAGAGATATTCAGTTCTTACTCGTAGAGCACGTTGCGTTAGTGCCGATGGTACCTATACACCATTTTGGTGGACAATACTCAGTGTACAGTCATTCAGGGTGTCTTTGAACCATGGGGAGGAACTTGGCACAACTTTATATTTTTTAGTACCCCAGTTGAGAGATATTCAGTTCTTACTCGTAGAGCACGTTGCGTTAGTGCCGATGGTACCTATACACCATTTTGGTGGACAATACTCAGTGTACAGTCATTCAGGGTGTCTTTGAACCATGGGGAGGAACTTGGCACAACTTTATATTTTTTAGTACCCCAGTTGAGAGATATTCAGTTCTTACTCGAGAACACGTTGCGTTATTGCCGATGGTATACACCACTTTGGTGGACAATATTCACAGTATACAGTCAGTCATTCAGGGTCTTTGAACCATGGGAAGGAACTTTGCACAACTTTATATTTTGTAGCTTCCCATTTGAGAAATATTGAGTTCCTTATAAGAATTGTGCTTTTCATTTTGTACACCTGTACACTTTCAGAATGATATTTCTTTGATTAAGGAAAGACTATTCTTTGCCACAGTAAGATCGTTGTACATTTTTGTGGGAAATACTTATAACATAGCCCCAAGTTTGAGTTTTCCACACTGCACATCTGCTTTTCCTTGAGTTTATTTTGGTAATTTCTCGAAAGCCTTTTAGTATCATGGCGATATTAATCGTTACAAAATTTTGTGGGAAATATTTACAATATAGTCACGATTTTGAGATTCCCACACTGTGCATTTGTTGTTCCCTTGAGTTGATTTTGGAGATTTCTAGGAATTCTTTTAGTGTCATGGTGACATTCAATATTACACATTTTGGCGGGAAATATTTACAATATAGCCAGGATTTTGAGTTTTCCACACTGTACATCTGCTTTCTCCTCGAGTTTATTTTGGTGATTTCTGGGAACTTTTTCAGTATTATGGGGATATTAATCGTTACAAATTTCGGTGGGAAATATTTACAACATAATCCCGATTTTGAGATTCCCACACTGCATCTGTTGGTTCCTTGAGCTGATTTTGAGGATTTCTAGGAATTCTTTTAGCATCATGGTTATATTAATCGTTCCAAATTTGGGTGAATACAATATCTTTTCGATTTTTAGTTTGCCACATATTAATGAGTTGTAGCTCTAGTCTGTACTTTCTAATATGATTCAGATGAATTTGATAGCTAGTAATGCTTTTTTCTGCAGTCCAACATCAAATGCTATCAAAGGGAAACAGGAATTGAACTTATAAAACCGATTGCATGTGCTATAATTTATTTATTTTTCAATATCGCTTCGTGTATTTTTTTGCACGGATTTTGACAAAACGCATCTACCGAATGAAAACAGCTTTGTGTGATGTTGATCGGAAATCGCGGGCACTTGATGCATTTGTCGTCTGCAGCGCCACCTGTCTTCGTCTCCCTGCAACGCTGTGAAGTGAAACTCTCCGTGCGTGCAGCCATGTGCAGGCAAGCGATGCTCCACACTCCACGGAGCAAGATGATACGCTCGTCTCGGGAGCCTCCGCGTTTGATTTCCTCGGTTTCCAATCTCATGAGCGTTCTGCAAAGAGGGAGCTTGCATGCACGCGTTATTGTTGTGTTTTATTTAACGAACGGCTTTATTGTTGTCTCCTAGCATGGAGAGTTAGAGAGAAAAATGTGCCGTTTCGAAACAGGCGCGGCTTTTACACTCAAATGATTTAGCCGTTTATTTTCCTCATGAGTCACATGACAGAACGAATCTGGAAAAACTACGAGGAGAACGTCTTGCATTAGGAAAAAAAAAAGAAAATCCCAACGCGCGCCTGAAGACATCTCTAGAATAGTAGTAGGCATTGCTGCGGAGACGGTTTGGAAAAGGACCGACTCCGACTCCTGGAATTTCAAAATTCATTCTCCCGACTCCTTTACAAAAATAAATTAGGGATTCAGCGAATATTCGGTACATTTTTCAGCGATTCCGATTCATCTACCCCAAATCAACCAGACTCCGACTCCACCAGCTCCTTGCGAAAGCAATAGTAAGGCCTCGGCTAACAGGTAGGGGGCCGTTCATAAATGATGTCACGCTTTTTTCCCAAAAATTTGACCCCCCCTCCCCCTTTGTCACAATATGTCACTTCAGTGGACCTCCCCCCCCCCCTTTGTCACATGTCACGCTATGTTGAATTTCTTGTTACACCCTCCCCTCCCCTTGTCACACTTTCGCGAACCCCCCTCCCCCCTCGAAGCGTAACATCATTTATGAATGATCCCTAGGTAGGAGTCTGGTGGAGACAAGACTCCGACTCCACAGCCCCGCTAGCAGCAGAAGAAAGCAGCTTACCATGACTTAAGTAAAAAGGTTCTAGAACGGAGATGCAGAGATTTATGATGGAGCGCGGAGCAATGACTTTTTGCTTGGAGCAGGTGTAGAGCAGGAAACTCAGAAATGTGTCGTGCTCCACGGCTCCCATACTTGTTATTAGTATTTCATTTAGGTTTTCAAAATGACTTTTCCTCACAAAAACTCGCTTTGAGCGAACCACGACAAGGAATAAAATAGGATTTTTCAATTTCTTCATAAAAATCGAAGACGAGGATGAATAAACATAAAATGCAATTTTATTGCTTAGTAAAAATAATAAATGAAATAAATAGGTATGATGGGTAATATTATTCCTATATATATATATATATATATATAAACCATTTAAAGCGCCAGCGGAACCTAAAGAAAATTTAAGAAATCGGAGCAGAGCCACGGAGCGACCTTGCATCACAAGTGACAGAGCGCTCCGTCTTTTTTGTCTAAAACTATTTGTTGTGTTTTTAAATATATCAATTATTAATTTTATATTTAATTTATTACTGATTATTATTATTTTATTTTAAATATTTTATTGACTTATTTATTTATTTATTGTTATTATTTTAGGTTAACTGTAAAATCTAATTTAAAAATAATGTTGAGAGAGCGAAAACCAATTTATTAATAAAGGCAGCATTTAAGGGCAGTCCAGAAATGTTTGGATAAAATTTTGCTGCTAAAATTTGCCTGAAAGGCTATTAACCAATTTAAAAGTACCAATATCGTCTTGCCGCATTTAATCCTGTTTTAATCACAAGAGTATTCCACCAACCCTCGTGTGCCATTTTTCATTCCTCGTTTTTGGGGGTGTGGCAGGGAGTGTGTCTTTTGTTCTGGGCAGGCAGGAAGTAATCGAAGGATCCATTTCCGTTGGAGTACCGCAGAAGACACAAAACACAGCAAAAACTGGTGGGATGACTAGTTGAGCCGATTTCCTTTTTGTGAGTTAGTTGAAATAACCTTGTAAAAGTCGAGATAGGAAGAAGAAAAAGGAAAGAAAAAAAAACTGATCAAATTCGCGACAGACACGCCGCCCACGTGTCGCAGTGGAAACGCTCCTTTCGCCGCTGTTTATCATTCAGTTACTAGAATTCTATTTTTCGATGCCCGGTATTCCAGGGATGCCCACCAGGAGGGGGTGGAGGCAGTAGACCCGTTATTCAGGACGGATTTCTTCGGGGGAAGTGAGCTAATTTCATGGTTTTACAAGAAAATTTGGTTAAATTCTAGACAATCTACACCATTTCAAAAGGGGGGGGGGGAGGGAGGTTACCCCCAAGCACCCCGTTATCTACGCCAGTGGGTGGAGGACGTGCCATTAAAATTTTTAGGGGAGTCAGGGGCTTTTGAATTTAGGGGGGTTATCTTTAGGGATGCGCCATCGCTCTGAAGGGGGTTGTTTCCCTGGACGTTCTAAATTTTAATTTATTAAAAACCCTACCCATGGTTCAAACATTTTCTCGCCTCTGTGCAAAGAGGTTTGTCTAAAAAGTACAATTCGAAAAGCATGTGTTCGTTTCTTGCAAAATTCTATGAATCTTTGATACATATTCCCGTATTATTAATCATTGCAACTCACTTTATAGGAACCCAATTTATGGCGAAATAACTTGTGAGACAGTTTCGTTAACTGCAAAAATAATTACCGTTTCTAATTAAACATAGTAAACTTTCATTTTGCTTATCGGGAAATGTCATCATTAAAAATGACGTTTCAAATTATTGACTGAAGTAGCATTTATGTACCAACATGTGTATGGTATGGTATAATGTATCGTTCATTACTTATGCTCTTGCCAATTTTTCCCCTCTTTACTTCTATAGAAATATATTGCCATTTTTTCGTCATGAAATTTTAAACCAGTTTCAATAAGTTTCAATTGCAGAATGTTTTTCATTCGTCCAGTCTACACGAAACAATAGTAGATTCATTGATGTTCATTATAGTAAGAGTTCACTCAAAAAGTTAAACCGGTTTTCCTTAAAATGAAAAAAAAAAAAAAAACGTAAGTACTGCTAAGCGTAAGTTTTAAGCAGTAAATCAAACGAAATGATACTGAAAAGATAAAACTGCTCTATAATCTCTACTTATACGCTACAATCTTTACTCATTTAATTTTTATAAAGCTCGTAATAATTTAAGAACTTGTTTATGCTAATTTAATGATAATAATACACAAACAGCGAAGAGGTTAAAAAATTACGACTAGATGGTTTTATTCAATAATAATTAGTCCAATATTATTATTTTGATATAAAATTAATATCCAGATAATAATAATTGATTAATAACTGATCTATATATTGATACTGCTGATATCTAGGTGATGTTGCTTATACCCGAAACAGTATAGCTGTCTTTAAACTGATTCTAAAGAAATTCATAAAGGGATGGTAACAATCACGAGTTTTTGTTTTGAGTTGCAAATTTCAGGCCTCACGACAATGGATATTTAAAGAATAAAATTAGTAATAATAGTAATAAGATCAATGCGACATACTAAAATGTGACAAAAATTAGGTGAGAATAAAATATCGTTCTACAGGTCTAAAACTAGAGCACGATGCAGAAATTATTTGACTAAAACTTCAACTCCAAACTCTGATGAACAAGATTTCTTAAATGCATTTAATTAATCAAGTTACCAATCAATACTGATTCGTAGTCCTTGGGGCAAGCCCGGGTCACTGGAGCGTGTCCTACGATTCCAGTGTTCCAGAAATTTACTTCCCCTCTTGCTCTTTCCTTCCTTTTTTCATTTTTTCCTTTCTCCCTCTTCCCATCCCATCCTTCTGGAGGGGAGACCAGGCAGGCATGTTTACTCCCAGGAATTGCAAACATTCCTTACTTATATCCCTCCACTTTTCAATACACCCCGGGTGGGATAAAGGGGACTCGGTGCAAATCACCAAAAATCGAACAAAAACTGGAAGGGGTCGTGCATAAATGAAATTAATAATGCATCGCACAACACGAAAGAAAAAATCATCGAAAGGATGTTAATACGATGGCCGTAATTGGTGAAGATGATATTGTCTGAAGCGAGCGTTTTTGCACCCAGAATAAGTAATTTTAGGAGATCTAAAGTTTTCAAATTTTGCTGTAATAATATTTTATGAAAAAAAGCGTGTGACAAACACTTCACATGCAGGGTTTAATTTTCCCCCAAAAAAGCAAACCAGTTACGATGACACCTTTGTTCCACGTGACCTCTGGGAAAAAAAGACAGCATCTAAACACTTATTTTGTTAAATGTATAAAAAGTTAGACGAATGAGTCACACATTAATTTAATTAATTTTCTTAATAAAGTGAATAAACAAATAAATAAAATTCAAAAAAAAAAAAAGCAAAGAAACAACAACAAAACAATCCTAAATGAGCATAAAATTTTTTTGAAAGCTTATAAAAGAATGAAATAAAAAATACTTTTATTTAAATGCATATCCTATTCTCTTTGTTCTTTCTGCCAGTTAGAAACTGCTTAAAATAATATTTACATCACTCAACGTATTAAATGCTAGAAAAATCAACATTTTTAAATGACTGATGGTGACACAAAGAAAATACGATAATTACCTATATGAAAATATGGCGTTTCTTATTTCACTACTTTGCATTTTACTAATGTTACGCAATCAGTTTCTAGTGACTTCTTTTTTTTTTTTTTTTCCTTTCTTTTTTCTTTTTGGAAAAAATTTGCCCATTTCATGTTATATGCTCCTACAGCGACATAGGCTTTTAGAATCTGCGAAAAATATTTTTATCGCGCAAAACAATTAATTTCCCCTAAATTCACAAGAAAATTACATATTTTGTTGCATATAATAACTAATAGGTTGACTTAATTTGAAACATATTTAAGTTAATACTTTTAGAAGAATCTATACTTTGTTTCAAGCATATGTCAAACAAGGGTTCTGTGTCTTCACCAATTACGTGAGTGCTTTCATTAGGATCAGTATTATAGTCCAGAATAGAAAGGAAATGTTTAGTAGCGTCACGAATCTTATTTTCACTGCAATGAAACCATTAATGGAGGAAAACTACATCTCCAGGAACTCTTAAACCTGAAGAAAAGGTGATGAAAATGAAGATTTAAAACCCTGTCACAATGTGGTTACATTTATTTGCTAATAAATGTCAAATTCCGTAACAAAACTGCCAAGTTCAAATTCGTGCAAAATAAACTTCAGAGAGTAAAACTCATATGAATCTTGGCTAGTAAGAACAGTGGCGTAGCTGGACCCAGATTTCAGGGGGGGGGGGGGGGTTCTTTGGGAGAAGTGAGCTTATTTCATTGTTTTACGAGAAAAATTGGTTAAATTCTAGACAATCTTCACCATTTCAGGGGGGGGGGTTATCCCCAAAACACCCCCCTTATCTACGCCAGTGAGTAAGAACTAAGGAGACCAATTAAATAAAAGAGTGATATTTCGACGCTTTAACGTCTATAACGCTAGTTACAAAACTAGGAGAGGGAACTATTATTTTTTATTTGTTATTTTGTTGATGCTGCTGAAACTAATAAATGCACGGTTATGATGTTATCAGTATGTGATTTGAATGTAAGTTCCAACTATCGGACAGTAGTAAAGAGTGCTTCATTGTTCAAATACTAAAAGTTCATTCTTTTCAAAACCCAGCATTTTTGTAGATAGCGTTGTTTGACATCAAGGAAATTTGTGTGTAGAATTTTAACAGTACAGGTAACCATTATACTGCTTAATTTATAGAAATTATGAAGGTAAAATTAAAAATGGATAAAAGTCTAGCTTTTACTTATGAGACGAAAAAATGAATAAGTAAAATAAAATGAGATAACTGAAGAGCGTGTAAGGAAGTTTTTTGGAAAAACACAAAGAAAGTTAGCGAATGTAAGCATTTTTTTTAATCCTTTAATCATGAATATATACATGCAAAAATTACCGGCAATAAAGTTCTTTTTAGAACTTCGTGTATGAAATTTAAAAATCAAAACGTGGGTACTGGCTATGAAAACAAATCAAAAAGATGTCATGCATGATCAACTTATTCGGGGGGGGGGAGGGGGGGGAGAGAAACGGTTTACGCCTTTTTCATTTTTTTTACTGGTTGAAAAAACAGGATTATATTTTTGATCGGTAAATTAGCAGAATAACACGAGTCATTTACCCAAATAAAAATATTTAGTGTGTTTTGACTTCGGGAAATTATGCGTGTAAAATTTAAAGTTCAAAATACAAAGATATTGATAATGAGGCACGCAAACTTTAAAAAAAAAGCGCAGCATAATTAGCTTTTTTACAGAAAAAGCGTTGAAAAAAAAGGGTTAAAGAGGTTAAACAACCAAAAAATCATTTTTGACAACATCCAAGTTTTCAAGAGTATTTTATCACTGAACTTCAGCAGTTTTTTTTCTTTTTTGAAAAATCGCTTTTGCAGAGGTCTGGAGAATCTCAAAAGAGAAAATGAACCCAAAAAGGAAGAAAATGCACCCTATCAGCAATTAGCTGGCATGGAAAGGAGTGCTCGGAAGGAGGAACAAACGAAAGATGGAACGGAATTCAGACGATCGATAATAGCTGTTGGTATGGAAGCTCCACCGAGGACCATATTTGCACGAATATAAGGGGTTGACTGGGGGAGGGGGGAGGGAAGGCGTTGGGTCTCAGGGGATTAAAATATGCAGGTGTCGTCTGGTTTATTTCACAAAAACGTTTTTTCTAATTCAAAGTATGGGGTTAATTATCGAAAATATAGATTCTGATTGTACCAGTGCCGGATATTAAAAGGAGACTTACTGCAGCAATACTCCTCAGAACATGAGTGAAGATTTAACCATGCATTGCATGCAGTGTGACAGTTACAGCGATGGTGGAAACATCAATTGGTTGAACAAATTATCAGCTGTTTCCAACGATTAGTTGGATGTCGGATATAACGAAATGGTCATAATGACGAAGACAACGACGTAATCAATATAACGATTTTAGTTATAGCATTGGATTGATATACTATGCAAGTGAGTTAAGGATAAGATGGATATAGTTTGGGCAATCAAGTTCCTAACGCATGCAGTTGTAGCAATGGGCCGTCTATAACGACAATGCATGCCAAACTATACGCACTGTTAGGATTTTCCGGTTAAGTTATAAAAATACTAACGCCTATTTCGAGTTTTAAAATTTAATCGCTCATGGTTTCGGCTTTTGGAAAATTCCAGCCTTCTTGCGAAGTCATACACTTTCCACCATCATAGTGACGTATTTTCCGATGTTAGACACGTGTTTGCTTCACGTCATGAAATGAAGTTTCTTTGACTATGCTTCCTTGATTTGGATTGGCCAGCTTACTAATATCGGGCAATGAGAGAAGATGGAATGCTATGCAAATGAATCTGGCTGTATAAAAGGCTTGACCAAATGCTTTGCAATGTTCTTGTTCTTGTAGTTACGTTTTTCAGTGAGCCAAACAGGCTGTTAGCTCTTAGGAGCGTTGCTCTCTCGTAGGCCACTTTACCGCCATGACAGCATTTTGTGCTGTACTTTAATTTCATTTAAAATCATCTGTAAATATCCACCTAGGCTATCTTCAAAGGCCATCTTTCAAAGAGAAGGACAATAAACTCAATTAAAAGGAAGATATGTTTCTTTGCTGGTATCTGCTAGAATTTCAAACAACGCTCTGCTGCTTTGAGCTGTTTAAAATGTATTCTTCACCGGTTTTCAAGACCATGCATATACCCAAACTGTACGCACCAACTAGGAGGGACTAATGGGACCACCCTTCCCCCCCCCCCCAGAAGACATAAGATATCCGGTATTCAACCGATTTTTTACGTCCGGAGCCCGATCGACCAC
Organism: Octonoba sinensis; assembly: GCA_038502835.1. Lineage (NCBI taxonomy): Eukaryota > Metazoa > Arthropoda > Arachnida > Araneae > Uloboridae > Octonoba > Octonoba sinensis. The sequence goes on along the minus strand of CM076599.1, from coordinate 101,032,825 downwards.
TGCATTAAAGGTCCGGTTACCTAGCATGTCAAATTTGGTTTACAAAATTTAAATTATTATGTTTTGAAAATATAAAATAAAAATTTGCAACGTAATTGGAAGCTTTGGGATGATGGTTAAAAATATTTACATAATTTATGAGTTTTAAGCCAGAACCGATCCGTCAGACAGTGGGGACCGGCTATCAGAAAAAATCAATATACGATGCATCCCTCATCCTGACGTTACCCCCTCTCCTTCCCCACCACCATAAAAAAAAATCCTGGGTGCGCTAGTGCATTTAATGTATATCTCTTGGAGTGGAGATGGTGATAAATTTATTTGTGTAAAAACAATTTTGTATAAAGAAAGAAGGAAGCCCGGTGTCAAAACAGAACCATTGGTATAATTATATATTGCGCTGGAAAGTAAAAATAAATTAATTCGCTATATAACCTCATTGTAACCTTTACACGTCATTTTAAAAGTTGGCTCGAAGTTACGAACGAGACATAATTATCGTTATTTTTTAAGCACTCCTTCCATGAACAAGATGTTATACTGGAACGCTGAAAATTATAACGCCATTTGTAACACAGAGTGGGGAAAGAAGAAAAAAATGAATGCTTGTGACAGAGGCCTTACTGAACAATGTCGTAAACAATGTTGAATTGAAAATAACGATGCATTAGATGTAACATACACGAGGAAAACTATTGACCGAATACCACAACTGAATATATGTAATAATGCCTGATATAAATGATTGGCAAAACAGTTGAGTGATGCAAAGAAAATGCACATTGAATAAATTCTGTAACAAAATACAGTTTCTTTCTCATTTGTTGTTCCTTCTTCATACAATCATACAGCCCTTTCTCACCTAGTGGTAAAAATTTGGATTATTATTTTCTTAGAACACATTTCTTTCCGCCATAATCCATATAACGTAAATACCAAATTTCAATGACATACATTAGAACGCGCTCTACGTAGGTATAAACGAGGTAACTTTAATTGAAACTTTTATTTCGAAAAGGTAACATCTCCATTTTGGAAAAGAAAAAGCTCTCAGGATTAATTTATTCATTTTTATGGCATAATTAATCAAAAATCGTTTTAATTTACCAATATTGCATTGCTATTACCTACTAAAGTAAAATAGTTAAAGATATGGCCCATAAAGTTTTCTAATTTTTCACAATCCCTTTTTTCTGTCTAATAAAAAAAACATTTTGTTTTAAAGAGTTGTTACCTTTTCGAAATAAACCGTTCTGTTATTCTGTATATACCATAATAGGATTGGCAATATGGCTAATAATCAAGGGAAAAGCGAAGGTGTTAGGGAGGGGTTGTACTCATAGAGAAGGTATAAATCTCTGCTCAAAGGTTTTTTCCTCTCCGTCCGTTGAGTCCCGAGGTAATACACAGTATTGAGTACAGTAAAATATGAATAATAATCGTTTGAGTGTAGCGATGTGGGTCGCATTATGAATAGAATAATCCCAGTATAATGCACTTATTGTATATGACAGTTACGGTTGTGAGAGTTTTAATTAGTAAAGATCTAAATGCAAATGTTTTTCATTTCCTCTGTATTGTAGATTGAATGTAATTAATTAATTGCAATGACACGTTGAATGTAACAATGCTGTGCAAAATGGCATGAATTATCCTCTGACTTATAATCATGCATGTTAGAGATATAACGATGCAAGGCTTGTTTGACTCGGAAGTCTAGATTATAAGAATTTGTGCCTGAAAATATTCTCCGTCTTTAATCAATTTCCCTATTTCCCTTCATTATTTCAGAATTTCCCCAAACAGAGAAATTTCTCGGCTACCGAACAATCTGCATTTCTTACCCTCCCCTCATGGGGAAAACAAATTTAGGCAACGAGAGACATTATCGGCGCTGAAGAAACAATCGAAAGTTGTAAAAACCGATAAATCGTTGCTCGTCTGGAAAGATATTTCAATAGGATTCCTTCCCATAATTCACTTTTGGAATAAAAGCGACGGGGCTGACACGATGCGACCATTAATCAGCGTTCGGAAGCCGTTATTTTCCATCCATTCAAATCAAAGTGTACTTTAAGCTTTAAAAGATGGCAACAAGAATCACATACATTTTCCCGGAGGATGATGGGAAAATTATCGGATTCTATTCGATAGAATTGTTTCGACACATTTACACGTTCAAAAATGAAGAAAAGAAAAAAAAAGAGGATAAATTATATTCCCATATTCGTACAGACGTTTTATTTTATTTCATATTTTTTTACTACCCGCGTGAGCGAATTTTGAATTACGGCGTGAACGACAATTTTCGAATTAAGACCTTTCAACGTAATCTATTGCTTTTGCAGAAGAAATGGAAAACAAATATATTTTTAAACAGGAGCAGCAATCTGTTACTGTCATATTTTTGAACGTCATCATTACGCTTTTTTAAAAGTTTCGCTCAAGTCTATTTAAACTTCTAGTTTTATTCTCCTATTCCTGCCCTTGTTTTAAATCAACAGTACTACTATTGTAGACATCAGTGTGGTATCCTTTTGTTCAATTACGTGTAGGGAAACTTGGAGCGAAATGAAAAATTTAGGAGAAATTATGTTCTTACAAACGAGCAAATTGGAAATTAAAAAATTACAATGAATAAAAAGAGAACAATGTATTTTACAATATTACTGTTCTTGAAGTGTTATTCTTGTTTTTCTGCAGTGCCCGTGTACTACAGAATAAAAGTGAAAAATTATCATTTTACCCTAATGGAATACCGCTTGTAAAATGGAATAAAAAAGAAAAGAAAAAAAAACCGGAAAGAAAGAACAATATTTTTCTTCAAATGAATTCTGCAAAACTGAAATCATTTGAAAAAAATATTTGAATTTAATACGCTTTATTCATTTATTTTTCAAACGGTTTAGAGAAACAAATTTAATTTCTGTTCATAAATCGTTGGACAAAATTTAATTTGTGTATTCAAGACACAAATTTCAGATGCGTAATGCAGGATCCAATTGCCGAAAAATTGGAGTTGGACGGTTAATCCGTTCTGCGCTGTGATCAAGACGGAAAAAGAAAAAAAAGCACAATTCTCTCTCTTTCTACGATTATTGTACGGAAAAATGGTTCTAAACTGTGGCCTCAATGACAAGGTCGTTAGAAAACAATGAAAAGATTGCTTTGCTAGACGGTTTCTCCTAGAATGCATGAATCATTTGGAAAGAGTCTCCGGGAATTTTCCCAGAATCGCATGACTTTGGAAGAAAGAAATTGAGTTTTTACTCAGAATGAGTTCAGCTACCGTTAAGTGGTGTTTACTTTGCCGGTGCAAACTGTTCTACATTAGAGTAATTTTATCTTTCTCGTCATTTAGCTTCAGAACTAGATTAATTCTTTGAGTTCAATAAAGCAATTTAATTTTAACTAGAATCAGGGTTGAAATTCTTGCTACAGGACGGTGGCAAAAACTAGAAAAACTAGGGCAAAAGTGAAGACAATAACTTTTCTTCTTAAATAGTGTAGTAAGGTCTGAAATTTCATAAGGGTTTAAGTAATTATGTTAATTTTTGGGTTTTATGGAATGTCTATACTTTTGCTAATTAGTAAATATTACAAGTAAAACAACTATTTAGTGGGCACAAGGAATCCTATTATTGCCATTTTTGCCGCTTTAGGTGGCAAAACCTATTTTGGCTAGTATGATTTTTACCAGGTTTTCTCCATATTTTTTCTCTCCTATGGCAAAACTTATCAGCCATGACCATGGATGACCCTGAGTAGACAAAGCTCAAACCACAATTAAATAAATAAAATAAGACATGCAAAAAATGAAATGTAACACGTACAAAACATGATATTGAAAAATAAAAAATAAAAAGTATACCGCAGGCCCACTTGAACCATTTCAGAGAAATTTGGAATCGTGAAACACGCACGCACACAAAAAAACTTGACAGTTTAGTGAATAGGTATATTTTTCTCTTCTAAATAATCATTACGTTCACTGAGTTTCCCACCTTATTTACTTATATGCAGTTTTATGAGTCCATTATTTCCTTGGTTTTCTAATCTTACTTTGATGCACATTAATAATTTATTCTGATTTTAAATATGTTTCTTGTATTTTTCATCAATTTATATTTTTCTGAAGCATCTTGAGTATTTTTCACTTAAAACTCCCTGTAATTTACATTTATTTTAGAGCAAGCTCTCATTCAAAATTCTTGGTGTAGTAGTTTCTGCAATGTTGATCATAATCACTACAGAAAATAGCCAAAATTTTCAGTGTACTACTAACTAGGGGAAATACTAAATTTTCTACGGAAAATTACACGTCTTAGCTTATCCGTTTTTCGAAAGTAATAAAGCAGAATCTAATATTTTACCACTGATGATTTCTTTTGTATTTTATTGTATTTTATATCCCATGTTTGCGTGTTATGTGTACATTCAATTTTGTAGAGAAACTTCAAATATTCAAAGGTGGTAGGACACAAAATATATTTCAAATAAGCGTCAACAAAGCTCGATTTGTAGTCCGAACATGCGAACATGGTAAGAGAATAAGGTTCATCTTCAATTCAGACCTATACCCCAAAGTACCATTTGGGGTGGGGGATACTGGGTGGTATTCGGTATTTACAGTGGAACCTAGAATCAGAGAATCAAAGCTTAAAAATACATCCAGCAAGCAAAAGTGCAGATTTCTGGTGTCACTTACGTCTTGCTGGAGACATTGTAACACACTTGTTGTTGCTCATCCCCGTAGGTCAGCAGGGCTGGATCCAGGATGCCATGCACCCTCAGAAAATCTGGAACTACCAAAAGGTTATCAATAAGGTCGTGCTTGGACACCCCCAAGCATGCAAGTTGATGAGTTGGCGAGGCCTACTCAGAAAACACTTCGAGCATATTTCAAAACACTTAGGAACCTTGAGAAAATGTCAGGGATCTAACATGTCCTCTAATTAAGCGTGTAAAAGTGGTTTGATCCCGCCTGTTACAGCCATGAACTATACTAGAGATTGACCCGGACCTTACCCTGATACCAGCGTATAAATTCCCAATGAAAACGAAACAGCAACGACAGTCGTTGCAGTGAATTACATGCTACCTAGAATCTTCGTGAAGGTATACGTCAATCTTTCGCTCACTGCTGTGAACTATTACTGTAGACTTTAATGAACATCGCCTTTGAGCGTGCATTTTGAGTCGTTTTCTAATATGAACAAATGGTAGTGAGCAACTTAGGTTTTTTCTCCCCTCCTGTTTTATTACTGTTGAAACTTGACTGTGGGCAACTCATACTTTTTTGGCACACGATGTGGATTTTGATCATAGGTTCTAAGTAAATTCTTTTCGCTCAGGCGTGGCTAGATACTCTTTCATTCCTCCCCAAATAATTTACGAACCCTTCGTCTATCGTCATTATTTTTTTAGTACTTATCAATCCCTCATTAGACAACTTGCTGTCTGGTCTAGCTAGGCATACCAAATGCAACGATCTGCTGCTTTCGATAACATGTAAACATGTGTTTCGCATTCCAGCAATAAGAACTGTAGCACCGCTCACAGAACAAGAAGTAAAAAATCAGGGCGCGTAAAAGCTTTGAAGGGTGGGCGGGACTATCTATGACACCCCAAGGCCACATCGCAGCGGTTGCCAAAATGAGATAGCATAATAACTACTCCCGGTCTAAACAATAATAAAAAATAACAAAAGTTATTTCTTCTCCAGCAGGAATTTTTCCTACTTCGTACTTATCAAATTGGTCTTCTTCGTCACAAACACGTGGATCGTGAAAGCTTCGAATAATAAAAAATGTATGGAATTCAGTAAGAATTGAAATGACCTTAAATTTAATTTTTGTATCCAAAACACTGTAGTCCACATCATTTGTGAAAGTAGAGCTCCCAAACAGTCTTACGCATTAAAATAAATAATGTTCAAATTAACATCATTTTATTTATCTATTTTCTTTGTAACGACTTGTAAATGCACGAATTACTGTGTGCATTTACAAGATGTTAACTACTAAATTAACCCCTTGAAGCACGAGTTTTTTTCGCCAAAACTGGTAAAAAATGAACGAGTTTTTTTGACAGAAAATGAATATATAGGTACAGTATAAATTGCTTTTGGCAATTTCAGTTGTAGGAGGTGACTAGCGAGAGGGGGTGATGTAAAAGTTATATAAAAAAACGGGCATTAGAAATAAAATAACGCGAGATACAAGATCACCCGTGGCAGACACGGGCAAGTACAAATTTGCCGGTAACTTTCGCCCGTCCGCCCGTGTCAGACACGGGCAAATGCGTTAAGGGGTTAAAGAGTACCGTAATTATCGGTAAATAGCCCGCATCGTTGTATAGTCCGCAGGAAGAAAAATTCATTCTAAAAAAAATAAGTTCGGTATATAACCCGCACCGTTGTATAACCCGCACCCAGAAAAAAAAACATGAGATACACCCCTAGAAAACAATATATATGCCTGTAGCGACCGAGCCCCATTTGGACCATTGTTTCGAAAGCTACGATTTATTTCTCTGCACTTTGTTTTGCAGGAAAAGAGATTTCGATATTTTTGAACTGTAGTTGTCTTTTTAATGGTAATTTTTTTTTAATTTCATGTATTGCCCGCATCGTTATATTGCCCGCAGGTAGTAAAAAAGTGAGTTTTTTTTGTAGATAACCCGCGGGATATACACAGATAATTACGCTACTATAAAGTGTTACTAAAGTTCTTTTGAGCAGAGGGCTCCTTTCCTTTCCCATGAAAATTATTACAATAAATAATGTCCAGAGAATCTAAGGCTGCATTTACACATAAGAGCGACACAGACATTTTGTTTCTGTCATAACAGACTTGCTATGGTATCAAACTAACAGCGATAACTTATATAGAGCAATCAACAAATCGCGGCCATCTGAGTAAATGCCACTTTTAATGACGCAATATAAAACACCAATCAGTCAATACGAAGGCGCGGTTACTAAGTTACGTAGAACCAATGAAGCGCCCTGGAAGGTTCCATTGCTGTTGCGCTTGGTGTGAATGCAAATAGAAGAATGGTAAGAATAAAAGAGATAATACTAAGAATGAATTCAATAGCTACAGATAGTGAATAAATAACTTCCTAGGGAATTAGACCATCAACATACATATATATCTTTATAAGTGCATCGTAAATATGTATGAAAATCGTCTACAGAATCTGAATTTTTATGAACTATTGACACTGTCCATGAAATACACCATCGTTTTCCAACCTAAAAAGGTTGGTGTTGCGATCCCCCCAAAAAGCAAAATTAAAAAAAGGAAGAAAAATGTAAGAAAAAAAAAGCTTAGCAACAACATTGCTACAATATTTTATTTGTACAATCTTCAATTTTGTAATACTTGATAAATAATTTAATATGCTTTACTTAATAAAAGTATCTTTCGCATATGGGTCTCACATTGACCAATCGTACCAAACGTAACCTATGTGGTTGCGACCCCCAGGTTGAGAAATGATGAAATATACTACAGTATATCACGTCGTAGGTAATGTGATATACTAATATATTACCCATAGATTTTATAGACAATAAATGGCATTTGCTTTTAGGAATACACAGATTATTAGTCTTATTATTTTCAACCCACTATAACAGGGGTTCCCAAGCTTTTAAACATTCAATTCCACTTTTTAGAAGCTTAATCTATGTAGATCAACTCAACCCCGTAGCATTACCCCCCCCCCCTCTCCCCAGAGATACGTAACTAATTTATAACTTTTTATGTACTTCATTTTAGTACTTTATTCAGGTACATATATTGTTATTTTTGTTATTTGTTTACTTTACTTCACGTATATCCCTAACGTATAATATTTACCACCAATAAGGGCAACATATTTTCTTGCAGGTGAAGATTTTTTACGGTTCTTAAAGGAGTTTGTATGGAACAGAAAACGTTTCACTTAATGCCTGAAACTAAAAAGCCTTTTATTGTTTTTGAAGCTATCTTCATTTCTACGCTAACTGAAATTTTCCGAAAAGAAAAAAAAAACAATTTTGTCTTGCTTTGTGATATTTTTGATGATGCATAAATATTAGAAATCAGTTACACAACAATCCTAATTATAAAACTAACTATATTATTAAAACGTCGCAGACCCACCGAAAATCAACTCTCTACACAACATTGGGTCGGGACCCACAGTTTGGCAAACGGTGCGACTGTAACAAACAGTTAAAATCACCAATGAGTAACTTTCGCAGAATTTAAAACGTGCCAAGAAGCACATTACATTTCGCACTTTTTGACAGCGGTTGTAATTTATTTACAAATGAAATCACATTACCGTTTTTCCATTACTTCTTCCGCATCAGTAATCCATCATTTACTTCGTGACACTACTGTAACCGTAATTGTACGAAATGAAATGTCGAAAAAAACATCTGCCGCAAAATTCGTTTGCACAGAACTTCGTTCGGATATTCATTCTTCTTCCTCGTATTGGGAAGAAAAGAAACTGATTAATGTTCATTTGCGAATTTGTAATCGATTGCGTGCGCAAATTTTTAAATTTCTTCTGATTATGCATAGAACTTTTAACTTACTCTTGAATTAAAAATTAATGGACGCCAATTGTCATTAATATTTCGCTGTTGTACCTGTCTAAGGAAGCTGAAAGAATTCTCTGTAAATAAGATTTCGTACATGATTAAAATGCAAGCCATGACTTAAAATATTTTTCTTTCTCCCCCTCCCCCCTTCTCTCGTATTTTTTTTATTTTCTCCAGTCCCGCGTTCTTTATTTCTTTGTCTCTTTTTTTAACTTAAAATGTTTCAGCTAATTGGAACTAATATAAATAGAAAATTGGAACCAATAAAAAATGTTATAAAATAGGTAAATGGCTAGATAATCCATGCATAGAGCCTTCGCTTCCTTTTACAGGACCTGGATCAAAAATGTAAAATCTATGACTCCCCTCCAAAAAATATACGAAAAAAGAATTTAAACTCTCAAAAATGTTGAAGCCATAAATATTATAATTTAAGAAACATTTGTGAAAATATGTTACACATTATTGTAAATTTATACAGATTAAAAATAAGTAAAAATAAATTACAAAATAGCTTAAAACTCTACAAAAAATTTAATAAGAATTTATTTACAAAATAGTTCCAAAAAAAGCTTTATTATCTTTTTTCTTTACTTAAAAGCACATTTTGCACACTGCAAGACATTTATTTATTTGTTTATTTATTTTTACACGTTTTTCAATTACTACAAAATGTTTGATGTGGTTAATTTGACACATTCTAATTTCCATCATGCCATATCCTCAATAAAATATCGTAATATTTTCAAACTTTCGTGCAATTTAATTCTTCTAGAAATTAAAGAAACAAAAAATATGTTTGTCTTTAAAATCAAAAATTGCTCCACATTAGTCTCGATAGTTACCGTGGTTGAGCGTTTGAGAAAAACTTGTGATGTTCATAAAAAAAAGTTTCCCCCACCCCTCGCTGATCCTAATAATGGAATATCATAAAGAAAGCCGAAAATATTAGAATGATTTTTATCTTAAAGAAATCCCTTGCATTGAGGTTATTCCTTAGTCTTTTATCGACTAGAAAAACCCTTTGAAAAAAAATTACAGTTGAACTCGGTTATAGTGACATCGTTTATAGCGACAACTTTGTTATTTTATTCCTTAGTCTTTTATCGACTAACAAAAACCCTTTGAAAAAAAATACTATTAGGATCATTTTTTACCTTTCTTGAGAGCAGATTACACCGAAAGCGGAAGAGAAACACATGTACATATACGAAATTAGAGCATTTTCCAGCTGGTGTGGTACATCAAGCATAATCTACAAGTGCCGGCAGGGTGGCGTGGTGGTATGGCGCTGACCTCGTACGCCCAAGTTCGCAGGATCAAACCTGGCCCAATTCGGTGGATTTGCAAGATGCAGATAATCGTCAGCACCCATGTCGTTTGATTACGCGCATGTTGAAGTCTGTTGAGTATCTGTTTGGCTTGGATACTCACGGCTAAATTAAATTCCTAGTGCAGATTCGCGTCAGTTAGAGCTCAGGTGGCGCCATCTAGGGGGACACAGCGTCAAATTTCTGGTAATGGCGTTCGCCAATAGTGGAGCTACTTGAAAGAATGGATGCCGGTTTCCGGGGAATGCACTAGGCCGGCAAAGGTATACCATACGCAGTCCCGTTAGAAGGAAAGAATCTTACAAGTGGGCCATGATATTTGAAATTCTGCATTTTGTTTTTTCAATCGGAATTTTTGCGAGAGGTCTATCTTAACGATCGATATTTTTGTGAAAATCTATTTTTATGACCGGGGTTTTTGCAAAATAATTTGTTTTGCAATCGAATTTTTTTGTAAAAATTTCATTTATGCTACGGAGGATGGATAATGCTAAAATGGGGTGCGGAAAAAAATAAAGGCTCAGAAAGTGGTGATTGCAAAACTTAATCAACAGCAAGTTTTAAAAATCATGATTCGAAAGAAGGGAATATTAGTTGTTTCAATTGCTGGCATTGCGCTAAGATGATATTTGAATTTATATAAAGTTAAATTTTCGTAAGTGCGCTTTTCATAAACTAATGTTATGGGAAGAACCTCAGTAAACTTCTTTAGTTAATATAGAGGGGAGATTAAGTATGAAAATGGGTGGTACAGAAATTCAACTTCACGAAGAGCGCGATGGCCCAAAAAAGGAAGAAAAACACTGAATCAGAGGAAGCATTCCATTTTTCGCTCTACGGCCAAAAATTTTAACAAGCTTTGATAAAAAAAAAAACTTCGAAAAATATCTACAACTTATGTAAATAAATATAAACGATATGTATATAGACAGATATTATGTGTTTGCCTTTTCCTGCTTCAATGATCATTTTCAAAAATACATGTTTTAACGATGTTTGTTAAGTAATAAATACCTGTCAGGTACCAAAACGCGCAGAAAGGATTGCAAAATCCAAACGATTTATACTTCAACCTCGTTTGAGGCTTCATCAGTAACAATTCTACGGGAGAATTCAAACAAAATCCTATATTTAAATGAATTGCGTTTTTAAAAACAACTCATGCTTATATTGTATTATATTCAGAGGCGAAGTTTCACAAATAGGATATAGCCTCAGGTCTCTGAGGTTAGTTCTTCTAGCAAATTAACTGATGCAAAGAGAATGTTTTTGAAATGGCAACTAGCAGGTTGTTATGTTCCACGATTGCTCGTTCTGGATGAATGTTTCCATGTTTATATTCACGAGAAATACAACCTGTTAATGGTAAATGAGGAGAACACGAAAGTGTGAATGTAACGAAGGTAAATGTAAACAATGCACTGATTTACTGTGTTGCCAATGTTGAAGTTTCAACAAATACGCTGATTATATAAATCCTTAACACGTTGAGAACGGAGCTGATTTTTGCTACCTGTAAAAATAAGCTTTTCAGTTTTTTAGTAAAACACTTATTTATAACCACATGAAGTTTTTTTCATCTAACAAAACTAGGTTATGAGACTATAGCTGATATAAACCACCAGTGGTACACGCCGCCATATGAACCATTCGTGTGTGAGCCACCAGTGGTACACGCCGCCAGATGAACCATTCGTGGGTAAGCCACCAGTGGTACAAGCTGGCAGATGAACCATTTGTGTGAGCCACCAGTGGTACACGCCGCCAGATGAACCATTCGTGTGTAAGCCACCGGTGGTACACACCGCCAGATGAACCATTTGTGTGTAAGCCACCGGTGGTACACGCCGCTAGATGAACCATTCGTGTGTGAGCCACCGGTGGTACACGCCGCCAGATGAACCATTCGTGTGTGAGCCACCGGTGGTACACGCCGCCAGATGAACCATTCGTGTGTGAGCCACCAGTGGTGCACACTGCCAGATAAACTATTCGTATGTCAGCCACCGGTGGTACACGCCGCAAGATGAAACATTCGTGTGTGAGCCACCAGTGGTACACGCCGTCCTCAACGCGTTAAAATTAAAATATTAGAGCAACAGAAAAAGAGCACAAGAAATAAGAAGCGAGCATCCTAACGAGTTTCAAAAATTGATGCCGCTCTTAGCTCCGCTATCCGAGGGCAGATAACTAAAATGGATCGATTATTATTACTAGCTGGTATGCTTTGAATCTAATATTTTCGGAGAAAAAATCCGACAACTTGCACAATCAAATTGTATGGGCTCCCGACTCGATACCCATCATTAACTCACTCGGCTCATGGTCAATAAATGGAATTCTACATGTATATCAGGGTTCGTGATTTTTTTAATCAAAAAAATCGGATTTTTAAAATTTAAATCAGATTTTTAAATTTAAATCGGATTTTTTTAATTTTTTTTAAAAAAGACCTTAAATATTTTGGATATTTATTATGTTACATTCCTAATAATATGGCATGTTAATCAATATGGAAAATCACACTTTAAGCTATTTTCACAGCAATAAATATTTTTTAATAATAATAATGATAAAAAATGTTTAATACAAATGCATGACTCAAATGAAAGTTAACCCTACCAGGAATAATAGTGGCATGAGGATACTCCAAAAAATAAATTCAGGAGATGTGGAAAACCCTCTCCGTAGAGATAACATAGGAGATGACGATTGCCGGAGGCCTGCTGCGATTCCCCTTAATCATTTTTCTATTTCATAAATGAAAAAGCCTGAAATATTTTTACTCATTTAGTAAAATTATATGCTCACACCATTACTAAAAACTGAAACTTTTTGTTTTAATCAAATATTTTCATTGAAAACTTCTATGATAAAAAATATTTTAGAAGGAAAAAAACATTAAGGTATTAGGGGGATGAAACTTTAGGGATACATATTCGAAATTCTAGCAATTGTTTTAAACACTATCATTCTGAATTATTTATTGTGTGGCATTTATTTAATTGATCTAAAATACTATTTTTAAGGTAAAAAATTATTATGAATTCTAACTAGAATGATTGATGCTTTGCTGTTGAGATGCTCGAACAATAAGAGTAATATTGTAAAATTTAAAAAAAAAAAAGAAATTAGTTCTAAACTTATGAAATATGTTATGCACACAGAGAGATAGACCTAGGAAGTTTTGTTTGAAACAGTGGTTGTAATTGCAACATATTTCATTTTTACACTACTTTCTAACATTGTAAAATCAATGATTTTTTTGAAAAAAAATATCACTTGATTTAAATCAACGAATCCCGAAGTATATACAAGAGTTGCTCGTTTAAATCTATATGTTCAAACTTTTCAAAACGAAGTTGGGTATAGTATAGTAAAGAAGATAGCAACAGTCGTTTTCATTTTTTAATCACCATCGACTGAAAGAAAAATTAAATATTTTGCTGTTAACCATTTAATCTTTTACACGACTCAAGTGGGCCGCAATTGCCTCCATTGTATCCTAACTGCATCCGCACCTGACACCACATGACTTTTAACACTAGATTTACCAGGTCGTTTTCAACCATTTCAAAACTTTCATTTTACGTCAAGCTGCTACTAATTACAATAAAACTTTCCATCACATTAACTTGTCCTATTTAGTACTTGCCGTGTATTAGGGAAAGCTCATGCAATTGAAAGCTGCACTATAATTAGCAACAAATTGAGCAAAATGGAAGCTTCGAAACAGTCAAAATGACTGCTTCGTAAACTAGTGTTAAATGCAAAGAATCCGGAAGATACCGGGTACTTTAGTTACATTATTCCTATAAAACCAAAGTGAGTAGATACTTTATCGCAACAATTTCGGTAATTTATTTCATACAAAAAACACCACTGGATCAGTTTATACATTGATGACATGTTGTCTTAACCCCTAATTTTTAAATCAAGTGGGAAAAAAAAGAAAAAATCTGTTTCGGACATTGAGCATATATTCGTTCAGATAAATTTAAGAAAATGTAAACACAGAGTTTAGCGGCTGCAATCAATGAAAATGGTGCATAATTCATAATAATTCATATCAATCCATCATGTAGTTTCCTATAATCAAAAGCCGCTCTAGTTCAAGATTTCGCCTCGCATTTTTCTTCTTGTGTCTCTTCCACACAATGTCACTGAATCTATCCAGACCAAAACAAGAAAAAGAAAAAAAAAAAGATCGATCTTTTCTAGCGAGAAACATTGCCAATTCAAGACCCACCTGTGTGATTTTTGTATCTATTATTACTCATTTTGTTCGCTTATGTATTCACAATTTTCGACTTCAATAGGTGTAATCATTTGATTCATCTTTGTCATCTGTTTTTTTTTTTTTTTTTTTTGTTAAAGAATGCTTTGAACATCCTTTTTTTTTTTTTTACATGCGAGAAACATTTTCCTGAAATTAGATTATTACCAAAAATATTTTCAACATAGAAAAAAAATGTAACTAATGATCTAGAAACACGAAAAGGTTTTTGTTTTTTCCCGTGTGATCTGCGGTCAACGCTTTCATTCAATTTCTGAAAATACGAACTCTTTTATAACGACTCCGGTTCTGACGACAAACCGGTTATAACGTCAATTAGTGTCTAGTCCTAGCATATTCTTATTGAAAATAACGTCAACAACTTGTGATTTAACGTTAAACAACTTCTGTTTTAACATCATAGCTTAAATTACAACTTCGGTCTGAGCGACATTTTGAAACAAAATATTGTTACAAAATCAGCGATACAGGCAATAGGAGAGAAATCCTGACTGCGTGTACGAAAATCCAGCTTTTGGACTGCGACCTTTCTTCAAGTAAACTTATTTTTAAATAAGTCTTTAGTGGTAATAATTCCAGAACATTTAGTCCTGGAATTCTCACCCTCATCCCATCTCGTCGTGCACTCGTAACTAGAATGTGGTTCGACTTACTCTTTACTTGTACAGCCCATTGTCCGGTTCCTAGCTCTCAACACATTTTAACGCCAAGACTTAGTGGTTCATAATATATGGGGGTGTACCTGAAACTGCGAACATTTATAGCAAAACTACTAAAGAGATATCGGACTCTCCGAGATCAATCACGAAACAAAATGTTGTTACAAAATCAGCGATACAGACTATCGGAGACAAACTCTGACAGCGTGTACGAAAATCCAACTTTTGGATTAATGGAGGCAATTCAAACAACGTCATTGGTCACGTGGCAGAGATGAAAGCAATGTAAACTAAGGAAGATGTAGCAACGCTTTACTTCGAGTTCGACAAATCTAATTAAAAACTAGGCCTAAATAAAGTTCTTCTACATTACATAAAATTAACACTAAATAAAACACTATAACTATTTTAATGATTAATAAATTTATTTTATAATGATTAAATTAAATGTAAATACTGGGTTATAATCAAAAAAAGCCAAGTAGTTTAATTATTTTTAAGATAACTAATTTTGCCAAGTGAACTCCACGTAGAACTCAATTGAAAATCTTAGTAAACAAAGAGCGGATATCACGTGACAACGGTGATCGTTCACGAGTCCCCCTAGCGGTGAATTCCCCCTATTGCACACCTGTTAGTAGTTTTTACTAAATCGTTACGGAGTAATAGCGATTTTTTAAGTAGTGGAGTATCGTTTATACGACGCTAAAACGGACAGTGGGAAAACGTCCTATAAGCTATAACGTCGTACAGTCGATTTACCCTTCTCGCTAAATCCAAGAATTGGGATCACACTAAAACGTCGGATAAATGTAAACATCGCATGAACGATCGTCGTATAAACGATACTCGACTGTACTATTAGTCTGATCCATCACCATCCATTTTTTAAATCTGAAGTTCAACTCATCAGACAAAACGATAACATTAAAAATTTAAAACAGAGGCAGAAATGTAATTTCTAAACTAAAACAGTTCAATTAGCTCCTAAAACAGCAATTCTTTACGAAACTAAACTTCTCAAAAGAGTTAATCTTAATTCCTAAAAGAAGAGGTAATAGTCCCTCATAGGAATAGGATGGGGAGAAGGTTGGTTAGAAGCCCACAAAAGATTAAGAAATATTAGTTCAGATTTTTAAAGTTTTAACACTAAAATCAGGAAGTTGTATACTCGAACTCGACTTAAACTAGTAAATGATTCCGGAAAACATTTGTTTCACGTGTGATTATCCAGAAGATGACTGATCAGAAGAGCAAAAGGTCATGTGACAACCGATTTAGCGAATAACTCGGGGACTATTGATTCCATAAGTACATTTAAGGATTTGATTCCAATGTCAAGACGGCAGTGCAAATAGGATCTGACGGACAAATGCAAATGTGACTTCAAGCTAATGAATTTTTTAATGACTCAATTTTATCGAAGCCCTATTATTATTCCTTGAATTACAGGTCGACCACGGAATTTTGATGGTTGGACGCTTCTGCGCATGGCAGAAAAGAACGAATCCGTTCGAGTTTTAGGGAAGTTTGTTTAATAGGTGCATTTATTTAGTACGCGATCGGAATGTTTGCTTCTCTGTTTGTTGAAATTGACTAAATTTATAAACTGACATATAGCATCAGTTCAGAAAAAATCATGCATGCTAAAGGGACTAGAACAAGAACATATGGAGGCACATTCTTTTTACCAGCAGTTCCTCTCTTGAGCATGAATGGATTCTTCTTGGCACTCTGCCAGCCGGCTTGCATTGGTTGATGGTAGAACAGAACTGTATTTATTCATAGGCATAACAGGTTGCGCATTTTGAAAATAACATACTTACAACAGTTTAAAATGTTTGTGTCTCACCAGATCTTTAAAAGAAACGTCATCTTAAATTGCATATGCATTCTGTACAGTCATTCAGGGTAACTTTGTACCACGTCATACTTTTTAGTATATTTGACTTTTGAAAAAAAGCTACCACCAGAACATATTATATCCTGTGAGCAGTTTCAAATGACTCTATGAAATAGATCTGGGTAAAATTAGATTTTCAGTGCATTTTTTCATCCATGTTTCACTTTCAGTGTGAGAACTGAAACAACATACCAACGAGGCACATATCTGCCAGTGCCCCCCTCCCCATAATTTACTTTTATTACTTTATTTTGTTTATTTATTTTTCCAGTACATCATTGATATTTTTATCGCAGTTGATACATTTTTCCATCAGGAAAAAATACTCGTAGTCGTACTGAATTGTACCTATAGCTACTTACTATCAGTGGCGGATTATTTAGGCGGGGGAGAGTACGTGCTCCCCTGAAAGGAATAAACGAATTTTTTAAATATACCATTAAATATTTTTTAGTTATTTTTCTGTACTTTAATAAAGTAAATTATTTGGTCTTAACCCGTGGGAATGCGCGCTATTCGAAACCATTTTTCCCCATCTAAAAAATTTCCAATCCATTTAAAATTCCTCAAGAAAACAAAAATTCAAGTACCAAATATAAGTACGTTTAATACCGATGTAACCTACAATGCAGTTACAATGAAACTTGACGATCTTATTGAATGAATGATTGATTATAAAATAATACCTCGGGTCTCATAGACAAAGCGCCCGTGCTCGCGGGTTAAGGGGTCATAAAAGGCATAACAATATCTAAATATCTTAATAGAACTTGAAATCTTGTACAACAGCGAACCACTCTTACAACCTTAGCGAACCCCTCGATAGCGAAAAGTATTCGTGGATCATCGCTCCTGCTTTCTTTGGAAGTCAAGTCGCTAATGATAATGAAAAGATACATCTGCCGTGCTGATGCATCCTTGAAAAAAATAAACACCTCGCCAAAATTGGCGTCTAAACGACGGAAGTAGTGCGATTTTCGTAATCTAGGCCCTTCCAACCACCCTCTTCTTTCCATCAATGGCAACCCGATTTGCCTGTTTCTTCTACCGCCCCTTTTCTGGGAACTGTCAGCAGAACCGTGCTATTTGGCTGCCACCGAGCCGCTTATTGTAGGGGCCCTACAATTATGAACACTGGCCAGGGCCCTTTTTTTATGAACACCCCTCGCGGCATTCCAACCCTCCCCCGAAGGGTCAGAGCAAGTGCACAACATTTCCCCGCACATTCCGATTTACGCTTATGCCCAATCACTTTTCCGCCGTGCTTCTTATTTAGATTCCCAACAAATGCTTCAAACACTTTTGATGAGAAGAGCGATTGTTTCGCCTCAGTTTTTATGGGAACAAACTCTTATTTTTCAACCTGAGAGCGGAATTGGAGAGTTATTAGAGATATTCCCTCAAAAAATCTGGAACCGGAGAAAACCGGAACTTCCTATTATAATTTCAGTGAAAAGGGCTCTTGTATTCCGCTATAATCTTGAAACTCAAATCAAGTCCAAATGATAACCTCCACACATCCACACATACTACTACATAAACATAGAAATCCTACCTGCACATTTTGGTGAAATTACGTAATTGCCATCAGGTGGATCTTTGTCCCTTATTTTACCTAAATACAGTGTTTCGGCGGGAGGGGTGAGGAGAGGGAAGAGGCTGGTCCCCACAGAAAAGGCCGTGGTAGCCTAGCGGTTACTATGTCGGACTTCCAATCGGAAGGTGGTGTGTTCGATATCCGCTGAAGACCCACCATATACACTTGAGGATACGTGCAGTTAAATTCCGCGGACCCCACTACCTCGCCCTCGGGGAGGGGTCCCCCCAGAAGGTATCAGATATCCAGTATCCTGGCGACTAAACGAAAAATCCGGTTAACCGGCATTCAAATTCTATTTTTTAAATTTAAGTACTTATCATGTATTCAAAATACACGTAAATTAAAAATTTATTTCATAGTTGGAAGCTGTGAGATGCGTTAAAATATGTATAGAATTTAAAGGTTTCAAATATCAACCGCATATCCTGTATGGATCCGTCAAACTAGATACACCAATATACGACAAAATCATTATCCGATGTATTCCTTTCCTCCCCCTCCCCCCACCCCCAAAAGCGAATTCAAAACTTTTTCTATAATATATAGCTACTGAAGACTGAAGTAGTTATGCATTATAGAAAAAGGGGAAACATGCAATATAACAATTTATGATTAAAGCCTTAAAAGCGATCATTTGACCACTCTGGTAGGTTTGGTATTATAGTCTTTCTCAATTTTTAATCAATTCAATTTCAAGGTCAGTTACTGATGAAGTAATGAAGGAGAAGGGTGAACCTGAAGGAACTGTCCTCTCTCTCAAAACGCGGGGAAAGACATATCTTACAATTCTCCTAAAAGGTCACTAGCACCATTTGCACTCATTTATTCAAAAAGAAAGAACAAAGGAAAAAAAAAAAAAAGCTTTGTATTTGTTTTTACAACTTTATCATAACATTTTTACGTGCAATATCGTATCTTTACGTTTCTCCCAAAAAAATATTTTTTATTCGCGACGCCTTAAAGTTATTATTTTGCATCAAGTTTCTTCTAAACAGCCTGAAATAGCTCCCATACTATACACAGTGTGTTTAAGCCCAGAGGTATGTTTGGAAATTTTTCTAAAAATTGATATTTAAAAAAATATATATATTTATTTTTTAAATTCTAGATGTTGTGCTTTAGAATTCTATTTCTTTTAAATAAATAATTATTTACCAGTAATATTCCTTTTTTTTCTTTGATGGAAAAATCATTCGGGCAAGAAATTGAAGTAAAATGTTTATGACTTTTTTTGACTTAAAAAAATAATATAAACAAAACAAATCTGAAAAAAATGAGCGGTAAAATGATAATAGTAACAAAACAATAAAATAAATTCATTAAAAAAGTTAATGTTGACTTTTTATTTTAAAGTGCGGACAACGTGGAGAATAAAATTTAACGTAATACAGAATTCCCGGCTGGTAATTTTATTATGTAAAAAGAGGAAGGAAACTTATGGTTCTGGAGGACTATTTAGCTTATCTGAAATCGTTTTTTCGGTTTAAACAATAAACTGTCAAAAATAATAAAAAATTAAAACTTTAATTTTATTTTTATAAATCGACTCTACATTTTACTCCAATGTACGAAGTATTCGCAAAAAAAAAAAAAAAAAAAAAATCCCACTCAAATTTCAGTCTAAATTTCTACCCATTAATCACCCATGAAACAAATTTCACTTTTTTTTCTTTCCACTACGTCCTTTCTCTTATACGTATTTTCCTCCCCCACTCCCTCTTCTTAACACGTACCACGTAGCCTTAGGTTTGTCCAAATATTTGCAATATATATTTTAAAATCTGTGTGTTTTATAAAGTGGGCTTTCTCATTTATTGATTGCGCACAAAAATGTATCATATCGCTTATAGAAATTAACAGTGTCATATCTGAAAACAAAAAATCGTTTTTTTTTTTTGGTTTTTAGCCTACTTTCCCGTAAAAGTAAAAAAAAATAATAATAAGGCATGAAAGAAGGCTTAATGTATCGTGAAAATATCGTTAAAAATCAAGAAAAGTCAAAAATAAGTGAAGTAATTAAATAAAAATTGAAAAATAAAAAATTTGAAAGTAGGGTATTGAGATGGGGAAAAAGTGTGTCTGTCGGTCTGTCGGTCTGTCTGTCGGTGTGTCTGTCGGTCTGTCTGTCTGTCGGTCTGTCTGTCTGTCCCCCCCTAATAACTTTTAAACGAATTGTCTGATTGGAAAAATTCTTTTTGCATTCGAAAGATCTCGGCGAGGACATCTCATTTCTATATTTTACTTTTTGATTTGAACAATTTTTTGTTCAATTTTGAACAGTTCAAAAAAATTTAACATTAGCGCCTATGGACAAAATTGAAGCAAATTCTGTAAACTCTGGGCACAAGAGCCAAGTTCCTATTGCAAGCTTATTGAAAGGAGTTCTCGGCGTGAAATATTGATTTGAACAGTTTTTGTTCATTTTTGAACAGTTCAAAAAATTAACACAGAGCTTACGGGGAAATTTCAACCCTATATAAATCCTGATCTAACGGACCGATTTGCTTGGAACAAACTTTATCGGAAAGCTCTTATAACGTAGAACATGTAGAAATGGAAAGTTTGTCCAGAACTTATGAGCCTATTTTGCTATGAAATTTTTTGATCGGGATTTTCAAGGATATTTCTCAGTGACTCAATGAGTGAAATAATGAATGAATGAATAAATGAAAGAGTGAAAGAATAAATCAATGAATAAATGAATGTGGAAAAGAATGAATGAATAAATTATTGAATAAATGAAAATATAAATAAATGAGTGAATAAATACATGAATGCGTAAATGAATGAATAAACACTTGAATGAGGTAACGAATGAATGAATAAATGCATGGCTGAATAAATGAAAGAATGATGAGTGAGTGAATGAATATGTATTATCCGTTGAAAAAGGTATATTTTCAATAATTAGAACTAAAGATAAATAAGAAAGAGAGAGAAAGAGATAGCTAGATTATAAATTTGAATTTGGTGTATACGGGAAAGTAGGCTCGTATAGTTCTAGACGGAACTTCTTGTTATATCAAAATTTTCAGTTTTTTCTCTTTAAATTGCGAATAGTGCCGTAACTAAATGTTCAAAAATTAAGGCTAGAAGCCAACTGTATTTTGTGGTGCAATACCGTAATAACTACTTTTTAAAGTTATTTCTAATTTTTTTGACATCATTAACATCCATCCTGTGAGAGAAAATTAGAACAATAACTATTTTCTGAACAAAATCAGTTAATAATCATTGAAACAAATAAGGTAATTAAATAGAACAAATTGTAAAAAGTTCAAACTCCTCCCTTGAAAAACGTCCATTTTGCAGATATGACATTGTTCATTTCTATAAGCAATATGTCTGTAGGCATCAATAATAATTGTATGTGTGTATCAACAATGTTGTCTGTTGGCTCACACAAAATTATATCTCTGTGTAATATTAAGTATGTTATAATAATAATTTAACTGTGCTAGTAAACTGTAATTATTTTTTATTACAATTACGTATGTTATTAACATACATCAACTACCCTAATTCAGCAAAACTTCTCTATAGCGGACAAAAATATTTGTCCGTAATAGAGAGGTGTCCGTAACAGAGAGGGCTGCAAGAGAATTAAAAACCTAAGAGGGATGTCCACATTTGAGAGGTATACGTACGGAGTGGTTTTACTGAACTACCACTATTTCATCATCGCAGATGCTGTCGATGGAATGCGTTATAGCTCCTAGAAAACATATTACGTTATGAATTTTATTTTTCTGTGCTTCTAAAGGAACGAAACCGAGCTGCGAAAGTAGTATTTCTAAAAAAGAGAAGTCTAGAAAGAAGGCTAATGTTTTTTGCTCGTATAAGGGCATTAGTACGGAATATGGAAAAAAAAGAGTGAAATGTACGAGTTGAATTCGGGCCAACCATGCCGCTTTATCGTCTGCACTAGGCAGTGATGACTTCTTTACTCTTTATTAGAAAAGGAAACTATTTCACTTCGTTTCCGCTGCAGATATTTTCATTTGAATTTCCAAGTCTCGTATCGCCAGAAAACCCGAACTTTCTCAAAATATTAATACCTAGGAAAACAATTTTCTCCCTTGCGCTTGTTCCGCCAACCTTGAAACAAACGCCGAATTTTAATTAACCAAACGATACCGCGCGATGCATACATAATACAACACCCAACGCACCGACCGACACCACCAGAGAGGCCTAAATCCCCTCCCCCCTGTCCAAGCGATTCGATATGTTCGAAAAGGAACGGAGGATTTTATCTCTCCCTTCTCTCCCTCCTCGCCACGCGGTATCATCAATCACCCGACAGTGCGTGTGACAGGCGACCGCAGCGCCATCTAGGGCCGAAAAAATCGATATTTTCCTATGATTCACTGTCTACGTTGTGTTTTAATGGATAAAAGTGCATTCATATTTCAACAGCGGGTGGGCTCCACGCACGTTCTAAAGCGAGGGAGGAATAAATAAATTCAAAAAATAAATAAGTCTAAAGACGCGGTTTTAAAAATTTTAAAGTCTGCAATTATGTATGAGAACTTTTGTGTAAAATTAATGAATCGGTGTTCCATGCCGTGGGGGGAGAAGACATTTTTCCGATTTGTGTTTCTTTCAATTTTCGCGGTTATTGTTTTGTGAATAAATTTATGGCATTTTAACGGCACTTATACGATACGCAGAAGCTATTTGATCAAATGCGTTCCATTTTGCTTCAGGTAATTGAAGCAAAATCCATTAAATTATTTGAACGACAAAGACAAGGTTAAATTATTCGTGTTTTCTTTTTTTGAAAACCATATTGATGTTTAAAAACTAATCGCTGAAAGACGTTTTCTTGTAGCACAGTGTAGTACATAAATAAATAATTATTGTAAGAGAAACTTATCAATATTCTACACAAGATGAATAATGTTTTTTTCTGCAAAATTTAAATTTTAGTGAAAGGTAAATGTGTCGCATGGAATTGCGTGCATGTTTCTATAATGATAGCAGTCTACAATAAAAATAAATTATGAGATTAATTGATCTTCTTTTTCTAAAATTACGAGTGTTACAAAAGCTTGTGTTATTTGCGCTTCTGTTCATTGAAGATATTTTTTCCAAAAAATATCCTTTTTCTAATTTTGTTTTATTATTATTATATTTATTTATTTATTTTTGACGTTATCTTTCTCTTCGCGCGATGAAACTAATTTCAACATGCAGCGGAAGAGAGAGAAAAGAAGAAATCCAACGGAAGCGCTTTAAAAAACAATTATATTTTAAAATCAGTAAACAGAAGACGAATTATTTATTAATGTTAATTTTTTTTCTCATACAGAAAGACTAAAAGATTTAAACTCTCTTCTTATGACTATTATTATTGTTATTTCGATTGCAGGAACATTACCGGTAAAAAATGATTATTATAAAATAAATAAAAAATGGGCCCGCTGAATATGGGTTCTGTGCCTGACCTTTGGATCATGGACCTCCTGCTAGACCTTCTGTCCATTGGACCTTTTAGTTTCGGACCTTCTCTCCGAATTCCGACCCTTTTGACCCAGGTGCATTCTCTAATTCGAAGATATTGAAGCTCCTCTTAAAAATGGATACTGTTATAGCAGTCGATTCTTTCATTTTCTCTCCTTTCCTTATTACATTAAAAATGTGATTCGTTTTTTACAATGAATTTGGGATTGAGATCATGTAAAATTAGTGTAAAATCTCGTTGCAGCGAATACCGATATTCCGTTACAAGGAAACACATTTTTAGTCCCATTTCAAATCCCCAAAGAATAGGCCTTTTCCGTTACAACGATGTATTCTCCCGGTCCCTTGGAGTTCGCTGTATCAGGATTTTTTTATATTACGTTATGTTTACACATGTTTTGACCGATCCGATGACTTGATCTTGTCATCGGATTCTCTCTCGGTGAAATGTTGGCTTGGGAAAATACACTAAAAATGTATCAAATACCCCCTACCAAGTCTCCTTAGCTCTGTATAATTTGTCTCTCTTTAATTTTTTTTTTTCGATTTATTATTTTTGTATGTTTTCGAATTATATGTCGTTCCCCAATTCTTTCACTGAAAAACTAAGCAAAATGTTTGAGTGATGCGACCCACAAGAATCGAGGCGCAATCCACAGCTTGTTAAATTTTTTCCTGAGAAACATATCTGACAAATTTTAAAACAGGGAAGAACTATGCTTCTCCAAAAGAGAATATAGGACATTCCTCCAGTTGACCTTCTGGTTGTGGGTGGACCTAAACTCTTTTCCTTGGACAATTTCGTTTCAGACCTTATGCCCCGATGGAATCCGGACAGAAGGTCCAAAACCAAAAGGTCCACGGACATGAGGTTCACGTTCTGCCCGGATGCCTCTCCATGTAGCTGTCAATGCGCGCATCAAAGAGTCATTCGACTCTGCCATTCCAAATTCTTTACAGTACGCAATAAACAAGTAGCGAATTTACCCTCCCCCTTTTTTTTAATGTATCTATGTATAAATTACTTGAAACTCTTCTGTCATGCCACCATTTTTACTTTCCTTTCGCTTAAACCAATTATTTACAATTCAACGACTCCAATAAAAAGCCCTACAGTTGTTTAAGAGGCTTGAGAATGGACACCAGAGGAGGAAAACAATCAATCCATTGTATGCATTTTATTGGTAAAGCACAATACCTGACGGCTACTGCAGTAGTAGCTCGCTGGGGAGCTGCGATCTGGATTGTAAAGATAACATCCATGTGCAAAAGGTACCTGAGGGCACCGAATCCCTCAGGTGTACGAATCCCTTTCCCTTTACTTTTACCGCAGATGAAAGCTAACTCAGACATTTTCCATTGTTTAGATGTCTACAGATCTGAGACAGTAGCCAAGAGGATTGGACAGGCTGGCGCCCTATCCAGCTTCTTTTCCCTTTTCCCTAGCTTTAGAACAGGTGTTCTCCGAACACAAAAGAATTTCTGCCAAAGATGAGCTCTATTTCGGACATTCAACTGTTTCGAATTTACTTTTGGAATTTCCCACATCACAGTGGGAAAATCATCAACATTTAGTGTGGGAATTTCCTACATCACAGTGGGAAAATCGTCAACATTTAGTGTTGGAATTTCCTATATTACAGTGGGAAAATCATCAACACCGATAACAGATTTCAAAACTTTGTTTCAACGTCATTGTAGATATTTTATGAATTTTCGAAGAATTATAAGAAAAATGAATTTCACTATAGTCACTGGAATGAATGACTGATGCATGGTGGTAGAGAGGAGAGTAACTTTCCTTTTCTTTGATTTTCAATATCTTCATATTGAAAATGCTTAGCTTGGAAAACTTGTTTATTAGTGGGAAAATTA
This sequence comes from Octonoba sinensis, assembly GCA_038502835.1. NCBI lineage: Eukaryota > Metazoa > Arthropoda > Arachnida > Araneae > Uloboridae > Octonoba > Octonoba sinensis. The sequence goes on along the minus strand of CM076599.1, from coordinate 101,007,092 downwards.
GTGTAAACAATTTGAGGGAAATTAAATCATAAATTCCGATTCCTCATGGGTCCCAAAAATTCGAATTTTAGACGGAAAAAAAATTCTATTTTATCTCCTTCCTTTTTTTTGCGTAGTTTAAATACCAACATAAAAATTTCGACACTATGGCATATCGAAATAATAATCATAATAACACATAAATGAATATGTAATAATAATATACAAATAAATTAAATGGTCCGCTTTGTCAAGAAACGTTGCTCAAAATAGAAAATTGTGGGGTCCATGAGGAACTAGAAGATCTTTTTCTCTCTCACTCTACCTTTCTTTTCTCTTTTTTTTTTTTTTTTTGTCATGATTTACAAACTAACGCGATGTTTTGACACTAGGCCACATAGACAACCCAATAATTACAAAAGTAAAATAAGATAGAAAATAAGAAACTGTTCAGTCCGGACAATGTGAAGTTTTGGGACCCATGAAGACATGAGGAACCGGAGGATACCCCCATTTGACTTCCTACAAATAATATTCAAAATATTGTTTCCACGTGCAGTTTTGTGTTGCTACTTGGTTTCCTTACAATTGCACGGTGTCGTGCCCGAAGCTCACAGTAGGAGAAACGTGGCTGTAGCTCACATTGGCCAGCATCTCGTGTCCCAAGCTCACAAATATATTCGTACCCAACTCTCTTGTCCCCCAGAAGGATGGTGGAAACGAGGAAAATGGATTATTTTGCTTATTTTGAACTTAACTATAGATAATTCAGGGTTTTGTGCATAACCTTTTATTTTCTTTACTCCTGCAGTGAAATTTCTTTTGCTCTTAACTGGTGGTATACAATGATTCTATTTAATTGTGAGTTCCACGATTTCACTGAAATTTTGGTCCTGTGCTGTTGTCCATCAACATTCCCTAATTAAAAGGGAACACTGGGATTGTTCATCCACTGTTCTACAAAGTAATCTGTAAAATGTTTCAGTTTGTCATTATTTGGAATATTTTTCATGATTTGGAAAAAAAACTTCACACACGTGAGCCGGTGTAGGCTCCTCCCAACTGTCAAGTTGATACGTCAGGGAAACGGGTGATATATTTGTGAGTTTGGGACACGATATATTGGTCTATGTGAGCTAGAGCCACGATTTCCCTACTGTGAGCTTCAAGCACGAGAGCTTCGGCCACGGACCCCAATTGCACAGCTTTTTTCCTTGCCAGAACATTTTGAAAATCGGGAAAAAAAAAAAAAAGTGGGGGGGGGGGGGGTGTCCGCTGTAAGGCATATCTTAGATGGAATATCGTTCAGCTTAAATGAAAAACTCTTTTTGGTACATTGCATCCATTTACTAAAAAATTTAAATAGAAAAATCAAAGCATTAAAACTCAAGTTGAACTTTAGATAAAATAATTTTCAACTTCAGACAATGAAGCAAAAAATTCTTAAAACATAAATTAATTCTATGATGATATCTGCCTAAATGAGGATGAAAACCAAGGGCATTACCTAAATTATATAAATATCAAATTAAATTAACCAATTTTTAATTGGTTAAATTCGTCTCATATTCGTTTAAACCGCCAATTCGATCAGACCACATTAGACTAGAAGTTTCATTGTCATTAGACTAGAAGTTTCATTAGACTAGAAGTTTCATTTGTAAACCTTAATTACAAATTAAAGGGAAAAAAGAAAAAAAGAACAATACCTTTAAATCATTATTTTTGCTTCGTAATACATTTGAGTAACGTCTGTTCCGTTTGGAAATGTATTTAATATTTCATATTACAAGGCCAGTAGTAGTCTATAATGTCATACGAAGGCAATATGTTTTTTCTTTTTCTTCTTACGAATTCTAATTGGTGACACAAGGGTTTTGATACTTTTAAAAAGTTCACACTGAAATAGATGTTTAATATCGGCTGACACAAATTTATTTTGTGCTAAAACAAAGTATGAGCAATTTAAAAAGCGAGATTATACTAGTTCTTAAACTTTACTGAACTGTGTCTCTAATTAGCCTGGGAAAAAAATGTTAATGGTGATTTTAGTTTCAAAATTTTTTAAAAATAATCGTATTTTAAAAAATCGCAAAAAAGGAAAGGGGGATAGGGGAGGAAGAAATTAAAAGTAAAATTAATAAAGATTCCTAGTTGACGTTTTACATTTTAAATTAATTTTTCCTCATGAGGAAAATTGGCAAGTTTGTCCAGAATTAAACAAGCCAGCTTTCCTTTGTTGTACCAACCTCAAATTATAAATACATGTAGCTTGAGTGCCATATTGTTTTAAATGAAAATTTCAACGTTTTACGCACCTGATATTGAAACAAAATAAATGTCTTTTAATAAAAAGAAAATTATTACCTTTCATGCAAATGATCCCAAATTCATTCTTTCAAACTACTAGGCAATATATTTTAGTCAGTTTAATCTATAAATAACTTTTAATCAGATATTATTTAAAATCAATTACAATTTTCCAATGAGTAGGAGAACGCAGAACTGAACCTTCACCAAAAATGAAAAGGAGAAGAAAAAAACCCCGTTTAATATAAAAGATTTACAACTGAACTCGCAAAAACTTATATAAATAAAAAAGGAAGCTCTGTCTAGAACTATACGAGCCTACTTTTCCGTATAGAACAAAGTCAAATCTACAATCTAACTATCTTTTTCTCTTTCTCATTTAGCTTTAGTTCGTAATTACTTCAAGTATACCTATTGCAACGGATAAAACATATTCATTTCCATTGACTTATTCTTTCATTCATTTACATTTATTTATTATTATTTTTTCCCCTTTAATTTATTCACTCATTCATTTATTAATTCATTGAGAAATATCTTTAAAAATCCCGATCGAAAAATTTCATAGGAAAACAGGCTCATTTAGTTCTGGTTGAACGTATCTGTATATGTTCTACCGCCATAAGATCCTTCCGATAAAGTTTGTTTGAAGCAAATAAGTCTGTTAGTTCAGATAGGATTGAAATTTCCCCTTTGGCGGTATGCTATTTTTTTTTTTTTGAACTGTTCAAAAATGAATAAAAATTGTTCAAATCAAAAAATATTTCACGCCCAGAGTTTAAAAATTCTTAAATTGAAGCAAATTTGTAAAATGCTCAAAATTAAACGAAAAATTATTCAAATCAAAAAGTAAAATACGGGAATGATATAATAACCTCGCCGACAGACCGACAGACACATTTTCCCCATCTCAAAACCCTACTTTCATTTTTTTTTTATTTTACAATCTTTATATAATTACTTCGCTTATTTTTTATTTTTCTTTATTTTTAACGATATTTTTGGCTTTGTACGGAAATTTTTCTGTTTTTCGAAAATTGTTGGTATTGAAATTGGAAATGAAGGTAAGCCATACTGCAAATAGCAACACTTTTTGTGCCGTTCTTCAATTCTCGTAAAATTTAAATCTTTTAAATTCAAAATTTTAATGGAATTTACGAAAGTCGTTTTTTTGCGAGAAAATTTTAAACACGATTTCATGCAAAAAAAACAAAAAAAAAACATACACACTTAGTTTTTAAAAGGGCTTTCACAAGAAACAATTTACTTTTCTTGTTGAACCCGAGTTCTCATTAAATCCCAGCTCGCAGTGATAACCGAGGTCGACTGTACTATAAAAATGTTCTTCATTTCCGAAATTGTCTTATTCGATCAGTAAAACACAGTTCTAGTTTTTAATTGTTGCAAAAAAAAACTTTACTAATAAAAAAAGCAGCAAGTATGTGTCTGTCTGTTTGTGTCCGGCATAAGGCCAAGACCGTTACCGTTCTACGGATTTTCATGAAATTTGGCACGGAATTAGTTTGGAATATGGGGGTGTGCACCTCGGAGAGTTTTTTCTGAAATTCGAATTTGTTCTTATTTTATTTCAATTTATAGCTGAAAAATGCATAAAAAGGTTCTTTTCTATAGGAAGAAATTACGCATCGTTTCAAACTTGATACCATTGAAAAGTCCGTTAACCGTTAAAAACTACCCCAGGAAGTTTTGCTCTACGTGCTAAATTGGAAGCCTCTAAATTAACTAGAAAAGAAGTTATAAGCGTTTTTCTCTGCAGTTTGAAATTATTTTTTTACGGTAATTAACTTTAATTTTATTTTCACCACACGATTGATGAAGCACTTGCTTTTATTTTATTTGAAACCATGCCGATTGGCTTAATATCTTTGTTTTAACGAATTAAAATTTATTTCTTGCGGTTTTTAGCATTTTGAGGAGTAGCCAATTTTTAATTAATTAATTTCTTTTTTTCGGATTTTGATTATTCTTTTTTTGAACGAATTAATTTTTTTCCATTCGGCTTACAGGCGATCGATTGCTTTATTTTGATATACTTATTTTGACCCTTAGAAAACAATACATTCGCCAGTAGCGCCCGAGCCCCAATCTGCTTTGCACCATTGTTTCAAAAGCTACGATTTATTTCTGTGCATTTTGTTTTGCAGGAAAAGATATTTCGATATTTTTAAACGGTAGTTGTCCTTTTAATAATACTTTTTTTTTTTGAATTTCATGTATTGCCCGCAGGTAGTAAAAAAAGAAGTTTTTTTCGTAGATACCCCGCGGGCTATACACAGATAATTACGGTACTTTCTTTTTAGATTAATTTCTTTCTTTTTTCCTTTTTTATTGTGTGTTTTTTGAAAAAAAAAGAAAATGCTTAAATGTGTAGGATCGCTGGTTGATTGCAGTGGGCGGCTAATTTTTAATTATGTGGAATGCTATAAATTTTAATAAAATAGCATAATTTACACAAAAAAAAGTTATCACTAAATACACAATGACGAACAGACTGGTCTTTTCCTTTTTTTTCCACGGTCATAACCGTGCGGGTACCGCTAGTAAAAAAACACGAAGATAAAAAATTTTCTTCTAAGTTATAAATTGCATTAAAAAAAAATCGTCGGCAGCATTTTTATTTAGTGTGAAGAATAAATAAACAAAAAACCATTTTCAGAAATTCTGCTTTTTTTTTTTTTTCTATTTTTCAGTTCTCAAAAATAAAATAAATTTTAGCGTCTTCAGATTTTTAAAATAAGAAGGTTTGAAATTTTCCTTTTTCCCGCTAATCCAAGAATTTTAGGCGCTGATGCTAAATTTTTTATTCAAAAGCTACCTCAAGTTTAACGGACGAAGAAAAATACAGGAATAGAAATGAACGCCATCTATTGGAAATACTATTCGTAAGAATAAAATATCAGTGTTCTGTTTCGATTAATTTATGCTTTTGATTTTTTAACTGATCAACTGTGGATGGTTAGAGCAAATAATTTTTAATACAAACGATTTATATTATATTGTCACATCAAATAAACAATATAAGGCCGAAAATATTGCCTAAAAAGAAAAAATTTTAACAATCGATAAGAATATTTAAGCTTTGGTTCTAATTCACTTTAAAAGAGTGATCGAGTGAGAGTTTAAATTTTAAAAAATCAAGTATATATTGGTGATCACAATTCGAGTGGGAAAAAGTTTATGAAAGGAAGAAATGGGATATTAAAAGCGAAAGTTATAAAAATTGAGAAAATATAAGTAAACTACTAATTTATTGAATGCTATTATACGCATTGAGTATTTAAAAAATAAAAAAGTAAATAACGCAGTTAGTTAAAAAAGAACACCATTTTCATTATTGGAAGCATTTTTTTTCTAACAAAACATTCAAAAGCAGTTTCGAAATTGTAATTACAAAATTTTGTGATTTTATTCCAACTAGTTGATTGAATAATCTTTCCCCTCGGAAATATTTCCCTATCTCCATTTGTCATTGTTTGGCTTCCCCCCCCCCCTTTTTGTTAAATTACCATTAAGATAATAATCTGAAGCTTTATATTTTGCACAACTTAAGTTTCACTTTATTGTTAGCTAAAAGATGGCAGCACAAACTAAAATACTTCACAATACATCGAACTCTGTTTATGTTCTTTGCACAGCATAAATAACATTCTATTAAAAATTTTGAGCAGGTTATTGATAAAGAATAAGATTATTTTTTTGGGCATGCGTTGGAGGGGGAGGACTCTGATATTTAATTTTCTCTTACTAAATTAAAAACGAAGTCCTTTTTTTAGAATGTTAACGCTGAACTCTCACTTTTTGGCTAATTTTTAGAAATTCATTCGAAGATAAAATCAGCACACATAGATGGGCGTTTATTTTCATAGATCATATATTACGGCCTGATATCATTCAAATTACTACTTAAGTATGTGGTAAAATACTATGCTGAAAAAAGGAGATATACAGGTGCACAAATCTTAGAACAATAAAAGTAGTAACTGTTACTTTTTTAAATAATTAAATATGATTTTCTTTTAAGAGTGATGGCATGGTCACAGGTACTTATCTGAATATTTTTATATAATAAATTCTTACGATAAACTATGCAAAAATTATGCTCTGTAAACAAAGTTCGTTCCGATTTCATTTGATTTATCTTTTTTCACATCATGATAGAGAAATGAATGACAAACTGCTGGCGAATAGAACTCTGACGAATGACTGCAAAAAATCTTCTCAGGTTCTCTATCTGTATTTAAAACTTGCGAGTAGTATTTATTAAAGTTTCGTAAATCATTGTTGTTTCGTGTGATACTTTATTATCGTTGCACGAATGAAAAATTGCTTGTTTCGATTCCCACGCCCCCCTCATCCAGATCAAACCGCGCTTATTATCAAAGATAGGGTGTAAAACGAGGCTCATTGCAGAAGAAGTCATTACTTCATTTATGACACATTTGGCATGTAAAGTCACTGAAGTTTTTAAAGATCCATTGCTATTATACTGCAACTGCATGTTTTATTTACATTAATTGTTAAGGCATTTCAGCAGTTATTTGTGCATATATGACAGTTTTCTATGAAGTCCTTCAATCTTGCAGGAAAGAACAAAACTATTTTTCGTATCTATTGTCATTTGATGTAAGTATTGTTCCTAAAAATAAAAAAAAAGAGAAATATTAGTATATGGACTTTTGGGCTCCCGGGACTTGGATGTTGCCAAAAGGGTTCTACAATAAGGAAAATGTTATAAAACGTTGGTCTATAAATAGAGTCCTCGAAAAGTATTCCATTGCAGTGTTTCACGAGCACTGTTTTCTATTCCAATTATCTTCGTCAGTTTGCAGTATAGTGATATTTTTTCCACGTCAAAGATCTTATTGATTTCTATTCAGAAGCGGTGTCGCAAATAACATCCAATAATATAAGATAAGGATTCTTCTAAAATAAAAGAAATGTGTCAGTATGATAAATTTGCTTAAAAAAATCATGCTGCGCCTCTTGCTTATATATCTTCTTCTTCTCTTTATTATTACTTTCAATTTTCTCTTCTCGTTTTTGACAAGAAGAAAGAAAATCTCACGCTTCCTCTGTACAATCGAGACCCATTCACTCCCGTATAATCGAGACACACTCTTTTATCTCGCAATAGAACTTACATTTACATCCGCCTACAAACATCATTTGAATAACAAATACTAGTGTTATTCATTACATCATCAATTAGAATTTGCCTTTCAAAATTTTGAATAATCCATTGACGGCAATATTTATTGGTGCACAACTTGCAAAACTGCCACTTCCTGACAAATAGAACTACATTTTACCACTTTAAGGTCTGGAAATTGCTTTTGTGAGTAGCAGCTTTCCGTTGGCCAAGACTTTAGGTGGCTGGCTGTTTTACGACGTGAACTTTTTACTCGCTATGTTGCCTACACGATGATATTTATGAGACAACGCTAAAATGATGTTTCGTTTGCGGCGTTTTTTAAAATTTTATCTGATTTAGTACACTGTTCCGGAACTCTGGGTGTTTTCTTCAAAATATCTGATATTTTCTAACACAGTTGACTCATAACGACCCAGCACGATATAACAATTTTAGAAAAAGAACCGATTGACTTAAATTTAAACTTTCTTTCATATTTATTAGAAAAGTCCAAATGGGTTCATTATAAGACAAAATACTGTGAAAAAAAAAACATTTTTTACTATAATGCTTATTTGTGGTTTCTCAACGTGAACAACGTGAAATTATTTTTTATTACAGTCAGTTTACTTGCACAAAATTAAATTATTATTATTTTTTACTAGCCAAAAAAAAAAAAAAAAAAAAAAAAAAAAAAAAAAAAGAAGAATCGGTCGGAAAGGCACTATTGATTTTGAGCAAAACAAAATTTTCTGAACTTAACATGAAAATTTCGGCAAAAGTTTGCATTATGAATTATGCAAAAGTATGCATTATGAAAGTATGTAATTAGGTGACTATTTAAGGCAACATATGTTTAATAAAATACCTACTAACTTTTAAAACAATTCAACTATTTATGGGATGCAAAAGGATTGTAACGCACGGCACGCTCGTTTTGGGCGAAGCACGTGTTCGGGGTTGGCATGCTTCCAAAATATAAGTTTTTACTTATTCCTAGTAGAAATTAAGAAAATCCAATTAAAATATTAGATATCTTAAAAGTTCGTGCAAATATGTCGCCGATTTCACGGTGCAAAAATCTCGCAATAACGAATTTTCATTAGTGAGCGATCGATGGTGGACCTCCGTCCACCTCAGCTAAAGGGGCAGCTAAAATTCTCATTTTCTCACACAGAAAAATAAATATGCAATGAACGGTTGTGAAGCGATAATATTGGTTCACAAGAATTTCGCACATAAATGTAAACGTTAAGCTTAATTTTAAAACATTGGGAAACTAAGAACAATCTTAAAAAATCGGGAGAACTAAACTAACAAGAAGTTCCGTCTAGAACTATACGAGCCTACTTTCCCGTATACACCAAATTCAAATTTATAATCTAGCTATCTCTTTCTCTCTCTTTATTATTTATCTTTAGTTCTAATTATTGAAAATATACTTTTTTCAACGGATAATACATATTCATTCACTCACTCATTCATTCTTTCATTTATTCAGCCATGCATTTATTCATTCATTCGTTACCTCATTCAAGTGTTTATTCATTCATTTACGCATTCATGTATTTATTCACTCATTTATTTATATTTTCATTTATTCAATAATTTATTCATTCATTCTTTTCCTCATTCATTTATTCATTGATTTATTCTTTCACTCTTTCATTTATTCATTCATTCATTATTTCACTCATTGAGTCACTGAGAAATATCCTTGAAAATCCCGATCAAAAAATTTCATAGCAAAATAGGCTCGTACGTTCTGGATAAACTTTCTATTTCTACATGTTCTACGTTATAAGAGCTTTCCGATAAAGTTTGTTCCAAGCAAATCGGTCCGTTAGATCAGGATTTATATAGGGTTGAAATTTCCCCGTAAGCTCTGTGTTAATTTTTTGAACTGTTCAAAAATGAACAAAAACTGTTCAAATCAATATTTCACGCCGAGAACTCCTTTCAATAAGCTTGCAATAGGAACTTGGCTCTTGTGCCCAGAGTTTACAGAATTTGCTTCAATTTTGTCCATAGGCGCTAATGTTAAAATTTTTTGAACTGTTCAAAATTGAACAAAAAATTGTTCAAATCAAAAAGTGAAATATAGAAATGAGATGTCCTCGCCGAGATCTTTCGAATGCAAAAAGAATTTTTCCAATCGGACAATTCGTTCAAAAGTTATTAGGGGGGGACAGACCGACAGACCGACAGACAGACAGACCGACAGACAGACCGACAGACAGACCGACAGACCGACCGACAGACAGACCGACAGACAGACCGACCAGACACGACAGACCGACAGACCGACAGACACACTTTTTCCCCATCTCAATACCCTACTTTCAAATTTTTTATTTTTCAATCTTTATTTAATTACTTCACTTATTTTTGACTTTTCTTGATTTTTAACGATATTTTCACGATACATTAAGCCTTCTTTCATGCTTTATTATTATTTTTTTTTACTTTTACGGGAAAGTAGGCTAAAAAAACGGAAGACCGAAAGATTGGGTGAAAAACGGTAGCCTGCTTTAATAATTGGGATAGTTGGGAACTCTGTACCGTCAAACAAGTCTTAAGATTAATTAATGGAAAAAATTTCAGAAAACCGAATTCATTTTCAATTTTCGGATCAGGTTCGCCAAAATTTTCGGAAATTTCGGATCAGAATCATCCCTGCATAAAGGATTAATATCAAAGAGAGTAGAAGATCGTTGTTCATATGTCCGACAACCTCGATTTTTCTCTCTTTTTTAAAGCAGGTGGGGATTTTCTTTTTTTTTTTGTAAGATTAGGTTATTACGAGATTTATGTAGGTTAATTCCTTATTTCCCTGCAGGAAAATCTTTTCGAATAATCAGTAAAGCGAACATTAAGTATTCGACACATTTGGCAAAACAAGAACTGAATATTATGGAAATTCCATCATTTCAGTAGGATATCAGATACTGTGAAGAACACGTGTGATCCTGTGAAACCGGATCGTCGTGGATTTATTCAACAAAAATGCATTCGATGACAATCGAAACGACATGTTCGCCAATTCCGATGTCAGCTGTCATTTTTATTTCGGGAAAAACGCTTCTAAAATTTATTTAGTAGTCGAGAATGTCACCTCAAATTAAAGCAGGATCATTTCCCCATCTGTTTATTATTTCAGTAGTCTCACATAGAAGCATACACAGAAGATGCGATTAAGCTAGGGGCAGACAACGCAGGGCAAATTTGATGAATGTAAGTGGCGCAACCGGCGTGTCCAGATATTTCTGGACAAATTCAGCGCCATTGAAATTGCAACAAAAATGTAAAATACACATAGAGATTTTGTTCCCTTGAAGTAAACCTTTTGTCTTAAGTTATTACTTCCTTGTGCAAAGTAAGGAGAGTATTGAATTCGCGAAAAAGCTTTAACTTTAAGCTTAAATTTACATTTTAATTACCCATGAAACAGTTTTGATTGATTTTTGCACGGCGTCCGCGCTTACGTGAGTTGTATAGATATACATTTGACCATCAACGAGTGCATTTTGAGTAATCAGCATAAGAACAAGCAAACCTCGCAAATAACCTTAGCATTAAAATAATCTTAGCAAATAACTTCAACAGTGGCGTTTCCAGGATGGGCGTCACCCAGGGTGGTAATTTGTGGTGTCACCCCCTCTTCAAAAAAAAAAAAAAAAAAGAGGAGAAAAAAAAAACATTGTGTTGTATAAACTTTTAGTTTTGCAGTTTAAGTTATTTTCATTTGTGCATAATAATACAATTTTAGAGATGCCAATTGATTTATTTGGAGTAACTTTCAGTAAACTAGACTTATTTTCAGTTACGATACGTTGAAATAACATCAGTAAAATTGTATATTTCAAGTATATGTGTTTTTCAAAAACTCTTTATTTGATTTTGGGTGCCACCTCCCAGCACCCCAGAAAAGGTGTCACCCGGGGCGGACCCTCCCCGCCCCGAGTATCGCCCCGTAAAATCACATCTCTTCAAATGTTTAGATTCATTTACTCAATCATTTGTAAATATTTATGTCCCGATGGCCCCACTTCTCTGTTTCCAATCGACTCCTAATTGATTTATCAGCTTTTGCAGCGGAAAATAGTAAATCGCACAAAATCAGTCACTTTTTCTCAAAACAGAATTTTCAAAAATTGACTATTTTACAAAACCAGAATTTGAACACGTTTAAGTCCCCAATTTGGACCGAATCGTGATGGACTACAAACTTTGTTCGTAGAGTTGTCCAAGCTGCTCTTCGAAAGATATAACAATATCATTTACCACAGAAAGACAAAAAAAAAAAAACGAACAGCCTCCCTTAAACTCCTCATGTCATATCTGTTTACATCGAAATTGATGAACTATTCAATTGTCGCTAATGAAGGTTAAACAGTACATACAAAGAAAGTTGTAAAAGTTGCATTTTGCTCACTAAAAATCATACTATAAAGCTCGATACTTAAGGCTAAATGCTAATCATATAATAATAGTATTAGCAGAGAGTACTTCCTCGACACATGTTGCGTCAAGATATATAGTTCATAAAATCAAATGCAAGAACTACTTTGATCTCACCGCAGTGGAACATTTAGTTTCTTAACGAAAGTGATTACAAATGAACTTTTTAAATGATAAAAAAAGCAAATATTAAGTAGTTTATTTCCAACATGGAGAACAATAATTTTAGTTCATGTAGTGTGACAATGAGTTAAGAAAGCATTGAGACATTTATAGTTTCTAATAAGTGGTGAGAAATTTAATTGCTGAGGGTAAATGATGAGACAATTCGTTTCGAAGGGAAAATGATCAAAAAATTTGTTTATTAAGAGAAATAAATAATGAAAGAATTGGATAGTTAGTTTCTAAGGAGAAATACTAAGTCGATGAGATTCTAAATGTGAATGATTAAAGAATTAGTTTGCTATATGGAAGGAGTAATTCTTTTTTAACCCTACACTGCGCCGTGTTGTTTTTAAACAACACCTCCATTTTTCGTTCACTAAGCTTTTATTTTGTAATATTTGTAACATGTGGCGCATTCTTTCATTTCATTTTGTATGTGTGATCATATTAGTTAAATAGATTCCCCTAGATCTTGTAAACTGAACTCAAGGTTCATCTTTTTTCACAAAATCATAAGACATGTTGATTTCGTAAAAAACAGTAACTTCTTAATTTTTTTTCCTACAAATTTTAAGCAACAATTTTATTTTAAAAAATCGTCTCTAATTGCTTACATAGTCTTAAAATAAAATAAATATAAGTTTAATTTTGTTTAAAATAAATTCACGCTCATCCAAAGAAAAAACCGACATTATCGCATAGACCTCTACAGATGTTAAAATTTTTGTTTAAAATCTTTCAGTGAAATTATTATTAAACTTTATTGGTAATCAAAGTAAAAATTTGCACGTGTAACTAATAATTATCAGTTACCTGTGCAAATTTTTACTTTAATAAATTTTATAAATTTATAAATAATTATAAAATAAATTATTTTAATAAGTTTTCATATTTTAGTGCTAGTTTATGATTATAATGAATGCCTATTTATTATTGATTTGGTTTAATTTGTTAAAATGATTATATAAAAAATTATTATTGTTACCCCTAAATGCGCAGTGTTGTTTTTAAACAACATGTCAATTTTTCTCGAATTCTACTTTTCCAAATTAAATGAGAATTTTTTAAGTATTTTTCCCACTTATAACTAGCACAAACAAACACGAAAAAAAAATTTTACAAAGAAAAAAAAATGCGCAGTGTAGGGTTAAAGCGACGATGACTATTTTTTTTTTTACTGCGGGAGAATAATAATACAAATCGAAAAATTAAATCCTAAAATACAGCTAAAAGACAAGCAAAAAATTAATTTTATAAAACTTTAGTAAAAAAAAAAAGAATTAAATTTTGATCGTCTCTATTTATTGCTGCTGGAAATATAATTTGAAAAAAAAAAAAAAATACTACAGCTACTTTTATTGCTTTAAAAAAAGTTGTGCGAATAAATGAAAAAATTAAAGCACTGTTTTTAGCATGATGTAAAGGAAATTGCTCACCGTTTTTGAATAGTGGGAACTCGTGGTTTTGTTTTCCTTCGAGCTTCGAAACATTTCTGATCAAGAACGAAATGTGGAGGAACCATTACAGCCGCAAACTCTCTCCTTCTGTAAACATTTTGAAAGTGTTTTATTTTAAGGAGGTAAAGAGAATGATATCTGGCGTCGAACACCACTTGTAGTCTATGGCAATGTTTAGGAAAGAGACATAGAAGTCCCTAGAGACAGCTAAAAAAAAAGATCGTTTGCGACAGACTGAATGTCCTTGATCAAGCAAAAATGTTCGTTTGCATTCCTTCAGATCTTATGCTAGCCAAAGCTAAAGTAAATTCATTAAATGGTTGCAAAAAGAGGTTTTTTTTAAATCATCCGACAGGAACTTGCGGCAATTAAGGTGCACCTTTCTCCTCCAAAAATGCCCACCATGCAGAGATTTTTAAAGATATTTAACATGTTGCTTTTCTTTAAAATGTTTAAAGACTGAAAGAGGTTTTTTTTTTTGTTAAACAATGTAAAAAATGAATAAATCAGTAACAATAATAATGAAAATTTGTGTCTAAAACTTGAAAAATTGACAACCCGGCAGTCTTAATAACTTGGCCACACCCTACAGAGCGAAAAATTAGAACAATACGCGTTTCTTTAAAAAAATGTATCCAGTATTTGCAAAGTCGGCTAGTTAATTTTCATTATACACAGCTTTATACCTTTACAAAGTGTTTCTCTCAGGTCTGTCTTATCCTCTTATCAGGTAAATTACTGTACACTGTGCATCCATTAAATTTTCATTTTCATGTATATGCTGTATGACTTCATAAAATATGTACTTTTTCCTTTGTTTAAAGACATTTGGGCAGTTTGTTCTTTATTATATTCTCAAGAAAACATTACACACAAGTAAAGTACTACATTTTCTGAACACACACATAGTTATTCCTTTTTCACTCCATTCCCGATAACCCATATTAGGCCGCGTTTTCGGCACTCTACTGTATTTCATGTAATCCATGCATATTACATTCATACCGAAAATACAAAAATTGTTTTATACCGAATGGTATAAAACAATTTTTGTACTCAAAACGTTGATCACAGAGTACTTTCAATTTCGATGTGATACCCTATTTCAATTAAAATCAAAATATATATCAGTGGCGTACCCTCAGGATTTTTTCAAAGGCATATTCGAGCTGTACGTTACATAGGTTCTCAACGTGGGCGTTTGAGACTTTCAGGGCAGTAAAAGACCTAGAGAAAACTAGGGCGCATTGAGATGACATGAAGGGGCACTGGCAGATCAATTAAATATAGTCTAAAATAGACTAAACACGCTGGTTATGTACGAACAAAAGTATTAGTTTTATGGTCGATTGTTCAACGATTTCTGATAGCATTCCCATCTTCATATTTAGCTGAACGTGGGTACAGTGCTGTAGCAACATTGATAACTAAAAAGAGAAATCGGCTCCATATTAGTGAACGCGGCGACTTACGATTGTTTTTAAGTAAAATCGAGCCTGATATTAGCAAACTCCTTAAAATGCATCAAAGTCAACCTTCTCATTAGTTAAGTTACGAATTCAATGAGTGAAAATTTTAATAAAAATGCTGTTCAATATAATTAAGTACGCGTTTTGATTGCTCTCATTAAGAGTCTTTCTTAAAAACAGAAATAGGATAGGGTAATATCCTATCTACGAATAAAATTTATAATATTACACATTTAAAAATATATTCATGGGAATAGCTATTTCAGATTCGCCAGTAAAGAAAGGGGAGCTTTAGAAAAAAAATATTCTCAAAGTGGGCGGTGGGCAAAAAAAGGTTGAGAACTTATGTGTTAAAACAAGAAAAAATATTACACGCACGCACACACAAATATATATTTATATATAGACACAGTGAGGGGGCATGTTCATATCGTTCGAATTTCATGCAAAAACTTTGAATGCAGGGGGGGGGGGGGAGGGTAAAAGGATGTAGTAGAAGGCAGTGGCGGATCCAGAGACTCGATTTTGGAGGGGCGATTCTAAGCCCGTCATTTAGAGGGGAGGGGGGGGGGGATTATCTCCCCACTCTCGTGTAAATAATATATACCTATGTGTATAGAAAATATTTTGTTGTTTTTTAAAGCAATAAGCCTTGAGTTTATTATACGTTAGCCCCCTTTCCCTGCCTTTCCCGCCTCTTGAAAAATGTAAAATGTCGACTTAGTCTATTCGTCCTCATCGACATGCATGTTCTAGCGTGTACGAACATAGAAGCTATTTAGTTATGAGGTCCATTTTTATCGGTTTAATTGCGATTTACAAATAAAAGAATATATTTCATCATTTTCTCCATTGTTCTAATATTTTGTTTTGTTATTTGTTTTTCCCCCCATTTCGTCATGGAATGAAAATTTAGAAAACGAAACACTCAATATTACAAGTGATGGATGCAGAGGTCAGGGGTCTTCTAAAAGAAAAATGTTTTTTAATCTTTGAATATGATGTGATGATGATAATCTGCTGATTTCTTTTTCCGCATTGAGAAGGAGCGCTGCAAGCAATTCTTGGCTTGGCAAAATAAAAGGTAGAATCAATCACCTCTGCATTCCAGTTTGCCGGTGTTTCAGTCACACTAGTTAAAAACTTTTCAATTCCTCTGTCGTGAAACGACGCTATTTGTGTTCCTGAGCTAATTTTAAGTAAAGATTCGGTTTTCTTTGTTTTCGTACACTTTTTATTTTTCCTTTGTACTTCATTCTTCCTGTTGCATGAAATCCACTCCCCTGGATTTCATTTGTCGGGGGGGAGATTACCCCAATTGCCCTCTCCCTGTGGATCCGCCATTGTTTAGAAGATAATTCATTTTTTTGGCGTACTGAGGTTAATGCTGTAGCTCCGACAAGTTGTTTTCCCAGCATTTACACTCTGCTAGGAGAGAAACAACTTTTACAGAATTTCTTTACTTTCCTCTTCTTTTATTTTTTCCTTTGAGAGTTTGCATACTTGGCTTGGTTTGGGCTCGGCGATTTTTATCACAGTCACCAATACTGAGCCATAAAATCGCCAACTGTTACATTGTCAAGGAACTGATGAACTGAGGTGCTACATTAATACATTAGTATACGGCCTTATTCGAAACCCTGTTATTCTACTCGTAATGAGAAAAAATGTTAAAAACATAACCGTAACTGACGCAACATGAAACAGACATATGTACTGGAAAATAAAAACAAATTCAGAAATCTGTGAATTATGAACTTTTGACAAGGACATTTTTATTCAAGTGAAAAAGTAATGCATGCTTAAAGAGATGTACACTTGTGTTATTCTTTTGTGTTAGTCTAACTACACTGCTCTACAGTGGTTCGCTAACAACAACCAAATTACTACTTTTATTATAGATTCATATTGTTATTCAAATACCTGCAAGTAGAAAAGCTCCACCACGTCACATTTTTGTGTAACAAAAATTAGATCTTTCTGCTATTTTTTATGATTTTTTTATCGCATGTGGCAACCCAACGCTTCTAGTTCCCTACAATCTCGCCGTATCTAGTTATTTCTGGCATCCCATTATGTAAAGCTTCCTTGTTGAATATAGTTGTGGGTTTTTGTATTATAGTTCATGTTAAAAATGGCAAATTTTGAGCGCAGACACTGCAAAACTATGCCAGATAAGTTTTGTTACATTTGTAGGCGGTTTATTTTTAAACCTCAAGGTAAAAAATGTGAATAAGGCTTGTTTCTTGTACTTCGGGTGTCAAGTTGGTGACCAAGATGAAAATTGGGCTCCTCACGTGTGTTGCGTGAGTTGCAATGTGGTTCTTGGTCAGTGGATCAAAGGCAAAAAAGCTCTTTACCACTTGCTGTCCCAAAGGTGTGGCGAGGACCTTCAAATGTTGATGATTGTTACTTTTGTCTTAAAGACATAGAAGGATATTCCAGAAAGCAAATACATAAAATTGAGTATCCGAATACCGAATATCCCATCTGCACAGACAGTTCCTCACGGCAAGCACTTAATGGTACCAACTGTTCCATTGAATTGAAAAGATATTGACATTCAAGAGAGGTGAGTGACATTGCAGACACAACTGAAACAGATGTTGTTGAAGGCACTTGTAACCCAAACAGCGAACTCCATTTTATTCGTCAAAATGAACTGAATGATCTGCTTCGCAAACCAATAGCCCATTTAGCTTCCATGAAATAAACGTACGCTAACGTGGTGACTATTCTAATTGCATTTAAATATAAACAGTTCAATTGGCGAATTTGTGGAGACTTAAAGGTCTATATTAATGGGTCTTCAGGAGAGATTTACTGAGTATTGTGGTTTTTTATATTTGTGGGATAGTCGAGCAACAGCACAGCATTTCGTAAAATAGGAATGACCACCCAGAATATACTTCACCTTATAGCTAGTAATGTTAAATACAACTCTCTTATTGAAAGGGGAAAAATTCTGCACCCTCCACTTCAAATTAAATTAGGACTGATGAGAAACCTTGTTAAGGATATGGACAAAGAAGAAGTATGAGGTTTAAAATTTTTAAAAGAACGTTTTCTACAATTGAGTGAAGCAAAACTTAAAGAAGATGTTTTTATTGGACCTCAAAATTAGACAAGTGATTTGCGACCCTGATTTCAAAAGGAAGCTTAATCAAACAGAGTTAGCAGCTTGGAAATCGTTTGTGAAGGTGGTGAAATATTTTTAGCAAAAAAGAAAGATAAAAATTATAAAATCCTAATTTAAGATCTTCTTAAGTCCTTCCAGTCCTGGTGTGGGATGTCACTTAAAATTCCCGTTCTACATTCACATTTGAATTATGTCCCAAAAAGATCTTGGTGAACATAGCTATGAACAAGGGGAAAGATTTCACAAGGACAATTATATTATGGATACTTGATAGCAATGTCATTGGGAACCAACAGTGATGGGTGACTACTGCAGATTTATAAAGAGAAAAGATTTAACGTCACATAAGAAAAAAATGACAACATTTCATCGCATTTAATTAAAGTTTGATAGTTTTATGTTTTATTTAGTCTAAAACGTGTATCTTTTCTCAATCGAAATAGAATTTCATGAAGAATTAAGGAGATTAATCATGATAAAAATTGTGATTTAAATGCATTTTTGAGTTTCTTCTCGTACTATACGATGGTCATAACAAAAAAACTGTACGTGTTACAGCTTTTTTACAATTATATTCGAATTCTACACTACAAAATTAGTTGAAAATAGCTAATTGTATGTGTGTTAGGGAAAAAAGTTTATTTTTGTCGACTAGTGTTATTTATGCATGCAAAAAATAGTAACTGACGCAACACAAGAGAAAAACGGGCTTCTAATATTCATCTAGTGACAACAAAACTGTTTATTGTGAAGAATTTTTTTCTCACAAGTGGGTAGGAAGAGTGCTTGTAAATAACATCTGTATGCCAAAAAATATGAGAAAGTAATACTAGTTAAAAATTTTCATTTTAATGTTTCCCAAAGATATCCACTTTTACATGGAATTCACCCTGAATAAATCTAATTTGAAATAAGTAAAATCAACATCAAAGGGCGTAAATTAAAGGTCAAAAATAGACTGGTTTCAAGGACAATCAGCCTCTTTCGTCGGTGCCGAGAGTAGAAATGAAATGCTAGTGTGGACAAGAAGTTTAAATACATAAGAGTCGAGTCCCGATCCAATCAGGTCATTTTAGCCTCATGAAGCTAAAATTAGAAGCAGACCTTCTACTATCGGAGAGTTGGATTTTCTGGAACCCTACCATGTTCATTAAAAGCTTAAATCAGATTTGTAACGAGTCTTATGCTATCCATCATATTTCTTCCATTTTGTTAAACGATTTCAAATTTGCATTTTCCAATATCTCGTGTTTTATCAATGAGGCGAATCGTGTTTTAGCAAATGCTGAGACCTGATTGGTTCCGGATTCAAGTCTTACGTATTTAAACTATATAGGTCCACACTAGCATTTCCTTTCTACTCTCGATATTGAGGAAGGGGGCTGATTGCCCTGGAATGTGTAGATTCTGTACCATCGTGTTAATAAAATTTCCAAACAAATTGGTATTTAGTCTCCAAACTGCTAGTCAAATCTATGAAGATATTTCCATAAATTTAAGACTATTTCTCTACTTTAATCATTCAGTTTTCTTTTTAACCGAGTTCACAAAGGAAGGAGGTTATACATTCATATTGTATGTATGTCTTTTTTTTTTGTTTTTTTTTTTTTTGTTTGTTTGTTTGTCCACTCATAACTTCTTACCGGATGAACCGATTTTTATGATTTTTTCTTTAATCGATCGAGGGTGGTTTCCCATAGGTCCCATACCTTTGTTTGACCATATTCCATAATTAGAAAAAAGTTATAGGCTGAAATGTGGTCATTTTTTTGCCTTTTCATCTATAACTTTTGACTAAATGAACCGATTTTGATTATTTTTTCTTTGGTTGACAGAGGGTTGTCTAACTGAAATATCGCACATCAATTTGACTACTTTTGTTTTTTAGAAAAAACGTTATGGGTGAAAAATAAGTATTTTTTCATTTTAATTGGAAAGGCTAGGCTTGATTTTTCTTTGTTGGGAAAAATTGTCGATAAACATGAAACTCATTGTTGAAAAAGAGTGTTGTCATTAAGATGTAATATTAAAAGCAATTATAACAAGAAATTGACCAAAGGCTTCTCTGAAGAAGAAATTAAATCCAATCAGTTTGCTTGCTCTTGTGACTCTAAAATTGATTTCAAAACAAAATTTATCATACAAACGGTCAGTTTTTAGTGTCATTCCCTCAAAGAAAGTTTCCCCTTTGGTATGTATGTTTTAAAGATAGAGTATTTATATAAAAATGTATTTACACTAAAAAGAATAAAATAAAATAATTTTTGGAAAAAAATAGAACCGCCTTTAAACTGTAAATTGCGCTAAAAAGTAAAAAATAAAATTATTCTTTAAACAACTTCGATACGACTTTTAAACATAATTTTTGAAGTCGCTGCAAGAGTATGATGAATTTTGATGCATGATTCCTTTTGTAACTATGAACCAATTACAACTATGAATAGCGTAGAGTTTGCAACAGTTTCAATGTAAAATAACGAATGGCGTAATTATAATTAGACTGCCATAATTTTTCACAGACTTCAAAAATTATGTTTAAAAGTCGTATCGAAGTTGTTTAAAGAATAATTTTATTTTTTACTTTTTAGCGCAATTTACAGTTTGAAGGCGGTTCTATTTTTTTTCCAAAAATTATTTTATTAACTTTTACAGTTTCGTAGAGTCTTAGAAACAGTCGTAATTTTTGCTTACATTTACTAATAGATTTCTATCTTTAGCTTAAAATATTTTGAATATGTCATAAGCTCTTTTTATTTTCCCTAACGCCATAAATTTCGCTGTTTCGTCGCACCAAGCAATCTTAAGTGCTTCGCTACATATTATTGATAAATGGAATTCTATATCTGTACGAAGGATCTCTCACTCCTTTCTAGCTCTCACCTTTCGCAGACGTTAATTTCACTTTCCGGCAAATTGCCAGAAGTGAATTGGACCAAATAATTTACGCATTTTTTATGGTGGTCACTGAGTGCTTACAGAAACTACAAGATATACATTTAAGCATCATCTAGTTTCACACCGGAGATTAACAATAATTTAATTAAAAAAACTACTGCTTTAAACTAAATTTAATTACTTACATAATGTGTTACATTATATAATCAATATTGCTTTTTCATAAAATGGAAAAGAACCGCGTGAAAAAACCTCATAATATATATAAAATCGAAAATTCAATTGTGAAAAAGAATCATCCCTAAGACCAAAAGTAAATCCCAAACGCAGGTAATAACTACTCCAGAAAAGGGGGCAACCGAAAATTGGCGATAAATGCACCCGACCTAATTTCCGTGAATAGCTCTCCTTTTCTAAGTTTGTAACCCTGTAAGAATAAAAATCGCCAAAAGTCGCCAGGGTGGACCCAATTCTGGAGTCAACCCTATACTTTTATTGAAACACTGAAAAAAATTGCAATATTTGCTTATATAAGGAATTAATCAGAAATAAAATTGGATCTTAGGAGAGCCCAACCCATTGGCGTGGTTGGCGATGAGTACACAATCTTGGTAACCCTGATTTGATCAAAACCCAGCTTCTATCGTTCTGCGAGATTCACGCCAAATTGGAGCTTTTGAAATGGGGTGGGTTCTCCTAGGAGTTTGCCATATAATATTTAATACTTACTGCAATGATGGCATGCTACATATGTATAAAAAACGTTTAATTATTAAGAACACATGCGATTAGCAACATACATTCTAAGCGTACATTTTTCAACTGTCTCACTAAAAACATTTCTTTTCGTTGCCATTCGGCTTTTACAAAGAGTTCAAATGTATATACTTATGATAAAAATAAATATACTTATGATAAAAATCATAAGAAAATATTGTAATAAGTCCTGTATTTCGCATAAGCTTAGAGCAGAGGTCTTCAAACTGTATTCTGCCGAATGCGTCACATTAACTGACACATGTATTTAATAACACTTATAAATGAAATTAATATGGAAAAAAACTGTAGATAAACCAATAAAAGTTATTAAAAAAATTAAGATAAAAGAAAAATGCAAGCACATTCCAGTTACCAAATAGGGTGAGGGTCGGGATTTTGAAAAAAAAAAAAAATCGAAAAATTTTTATTTACATATTTCCAAAGTTTAGACATTCAAGAATATACCATTAAAAGGATTTTTTCAAAATTCCTATTATTTCATGAGTTATAGACGTTTTAGTGACGTGGCATCGGTTCCAGTCCGACCGCTACAAATCAATAAAAGACGGTAGGCGAGTCAATAAAAGACGGTTGAATGTCCCTTATAAAATCTTTATTGTATAATATCCCTTTTGAATCTATATTTAATTAAAGGACATAGAAACTTGTTTTGTTGGAATATTCTCCTTTTAGTTCCTCCTATAGAAA
Organism: Octonoba sinensis; assembly: GCA_038502835.1. NCBI lineage: Eukaryota > Metazoa > Arthropoda > Arachnida > Araneae > Uloboridae > Octonoba > Octonoba sinensis. The sequence goes on along the minus strand of CM076599.1, from coordinate 100,984,598 downwards.
TATTCTCCTTTTATTTTAAGTTAGAAGCTAATGCTTTTGCAGGACGAAGCACGTATCGGGCACTCAGAACTCCGGACTTCAGAGGCGTCAAAGGAACTGCTCGTTTTCACCGGAGAACATCGGAGAATGAGCATTTTGTGAAGTAGAGGAAGGTTTCTTATATGCAGCAAGAATCCCGATAAAAATTTGTAAGTATTCTGTACCATTCTATAAGTAAAATTCCCGAAACTTTTCTCAAAACTTTGAACGCTTTTTTCTCGAGCTGGCGGTAAAGATATCTCGAGTTCTAATGGACCGATTTACTTCAAATTTGGAGAGGATGTTCTTTATACTTCATTTTATCGTGTGAACCTTGCACAAAACAGTAACTTTTCATTTAATATTTTTTAAAATTCGGAATTGTTAAAAAAATATGCAAAAAAGAACATTTTTTTTTTCAAACAGCCGCCATTTTGTAAATTTAAAAAAAAAAATACTTGTCGAAGGTTCATACGACAGCCGCATCCTTAATAATTAAGAATCCATCTGTTTTTTATTTTCCAGATCACCAGGAGGGTTGGAATAATGCACGCCATGACACCCTCTTTTTTTTGGATCCCCACTTTGACTGCTCATAGCCATGGATGCTCATAACTCTGTCAATTTTATTTATTTTTTTGGTTAATTTTTCTATGTAATAATAAAACATCAATAAACAAATGATAATAAAATGGATAGTAAAAATCTTTTTTGTTTCCTCTGTACAGCGCTTCAAAAACCGGGCGAAACACTTTCATGCCTCTACACTAGAATACCCCCTTAAACACGAACAAGAATTTAATGAAAGAAATTAAAATTAATGGATACATCCATCCCCCACCCCGACTTTATCTCATGGTTCTGATTTCTTCTGATCTCATTGTTTTCCCTTTAGGGACCGTGCATAAATGATGTCACGCTTTTTTCTCACATTTTTGACCCCCCCCCCCTTTGTCACAAAATGTCACATTTGAATGGACACCCCTCTCCCCGTTGTCAAATGTGCCGCTATGTTGCATAAGCAGAGATGTCACACCTCTTGTGACCCCCTCCCCTCCCCCTGTCACACTTTGTTACAATTTCACGAAGCCCCCGCCTCCCTTGAAGCGAGACATCATTTATGAATGATCCCTTAGCCGTCCATTGTTTTTGTTTCCCCAATTCAGTCGGATTTGACCGATTCTGGGCTAAAGCCAACTGTAAAGTATGTTTAAAATTGGACACCTTTAAAATCCTCAAATCTAGACACCCCCTCTGATCTTGGTTTAGGAGGGAACCAAATGTTGATGCTTTAAAACTTTCGAATGGGAGACATATATGTGGAGTAACTCTAAAAGTAAAGAAGATTTTGAGGAAGGAGGTTTCAGCCCGGTGCCAGGTGCACCCCTTCCAAACTCTTACCGTACTCCAGGGGATATGCGTACCACACTGGGAAACACTGCATTAAGAGAGTCATGAAAAGGATGCAATTAAAACACACTGTAGACAAGCAAAATAATTGACGAATTTTTTATTAAAATCGTCTAATAAAAGTGACTTGCTTTTATTTAAAAGCATATAATGCAGAATGCACAAAAAGAATGTTTTCAGAATGCACATTCGTAGATAAGCGCTATCTGCACATATACTCATACTCGCAAAAGCACTACCTGTATATAAACTAGCAAAAGCCCTATCTGTTTATAAATCAGCAAACACTATCTGTATGTAAATTACACTGTAAAAAATTCTAGTTCAACCTTTTACCAAAAAAAAAAAATGGTGAAATTTAGCTGCAACCAACATTTGGTACTAAGTTGAACCATTAAAAGTGTGTAGTTTCACCTAGTTTCACCTTGAATGTGAAACTAGGAACCATTATAATGGTTCAACTTTAGTATCGAATGTTGGAAGGCTACGGTAGCCTAGTAGTTAGAGCGTCGGACTTCCACCTGGAAGGTCGCGTGTTCGATTCCCGCTGAAGACCAGCCATGTACATGGGGATACGTGCATGTAAAATCAGTGGACCCCGCTACCTCGTTCCGTGCGCAAGTAATCCTAAGGCCTCGGCTAAGAGGTAGGGGTCTGGTAGAGAACAGTACCAAATGTTGGTTGCAGCTAAATTTCCCATTCATTCATTTTTTCATTTTTGGTGAAACGTTGGACTAGAATTTTTTAGTGTATAACTAACTGCTAACATTATGGCCCCACTTATTGTTTTTTTTACAACAAAGTGGAAAAACTCGAACAGATATATTTCTCCAAGTTACTAACTATGTTTGTACAATTGTGTGGTCTTAGATATCACACCTTGCATAAAAGTCTTTAATAATTCAAAAGCACTTCAGAAACGTTCACAACCGTCAACTTCTCGTTGTTTAAAATTTCTAGCCATACTGGTCAATTAATGAAGCATCCTAAATGTAAAGCACAGTAAAAATTGACGACTCAGGACCACGCTCTCGATTAACAATCTAATTACATCTTCTTCGATGAAGTAACAAACTTCACATAGGAGGCGATAACTTTTCAAGAATCCTATTTGTCGGTTGCAATTGTACGAGCAGTGTTCCTTTTGGCCGCACCCAAAGCGGGTTGGGCCGCAGAAAGGTGAATAGAAATTGAGGCAATAAACAACACAGTGGGTTTGGGAAGGTGGATTTAATTGCGCCCCAATCGCCCACTTCTGAAAACAAAACGGCATAGTAGAGTAATGTTCGATTGGCTTGTTTTCATTCACGTCGTCGAAGCTTGGAAGCATACTAAACAGTTAAGGCTACAAAAAAAAAAAATTACAGGGATCTGGAACAGATCCGCTTCTAATAAGTACTTGCTGCGGCTCCGATCCGCTCCGACTAAGTACTTGCTCGGGCTCCTCTCCTCTCTGACTAAGTACTTGTTCCGACTCCTCCCCGCTGCGACTGAGTAATTGCTCGGGCTCCTCTCCGCTCCGACTAAGTACTTGTTCCGGCTCCGCTCTGACTCAGCTCCGACTAAGGACTTGCTCCGACTCAGCTCATACTTGCTCGGGATCCGCTACGACTAAGTACTTGTTCCGGCTCCGCTCCGACTAAGTATTTGCTCCGGCTTCGCTCCGACTAAGTACTTTCTCCGGCTTCGCTCCGACTAAGTATTTGCTCCGGCTTCGCTAAGACTATGTACTTTCTCCGGCTTCGTTCCGACTAAGTTCTTGCTCCGGCTTCGCTCCAACTTTGTACTTACTCAGGCTTCGATCCGACTGAGTACTTGCTCCGGCTCAGCTCCGACTTCTGAATACTTACTCCAGCCCCATTCCAGCTTTGCTCCGCGCTCCAAATAATTTCAATAGATTCTATTATTTATCTCTTTTTTTAAGTTATAATTTTTTACATGATGAAAAATCAAAAAAGACTTTAAAAATTCAGAGCCATGGAGTACAACAAATTTCTTTGCTCCAACTCCGCTTCAGCAGTCTCGAGCGAAACCTCGTTGTTCCACTGCTCCGCGCTCCTGAGCCACGCTTCGCTCCAGGTCCCTGATTTTTAAAACTGAGCAAAATTTTATAAGAGCGTTAATGAATTAAAATTCAGGAAGTGAATACAGAAATGGACGGCTGGCATTTGGAAGTAGTAATGGATATAATCGAATGACCATAAACTAAGCATTCGATTATACATGATCATTCGAAAGTGTGTTTCTAGCGTTTCGATTACGAGTAATTCACGCTATCGAGACTAGTAGTGAATCAAATGATTATTCAGGATCACTTGAGACCTCAATTGTAACGTTTCGACTATAAATAGTTCGCATAGTCAACTGACTGACCGCCGTATTCACCATCAACCCTGACCTTATGGTCAGACGCGGAACCGGTCGTAAACTCCGAGTTAGCGCCGATTTCGTATTCACCGTCAACCTTAACTTCCCTCCATAACCATGCGTGGTCACATAACCTAACCAAGCTCCAGACCAAGGTCGAAAGCTCCTGCGCATGCGCATTGAAGCGATTTTGTCAAGTAAACATTGTCCATGAAAGCAATGGAGGGTCGCTTCTTGCAAGTTCGATATTTAGAACTGTTAGAAAAAGAGGAATCAAGAAGAAAAAGAAAATCTAAAAACAGAGTTGATTTATTGAATCAGATCGGTTTCACTCGTTAATCAAACACAACACTATCAATCCCATGCCAAGTAAAATTACATTTTCCCATTCCGATGTACCATACAAATATAATTTTGCTGGGACTGTTATAAATCAACTATGAAACAGCACGGGTCAATTAAGCATTTTTAACAGGATTCAATTTTTGTATATTTTAAAAATATTTTTGTGGAAAATCAAATGATGCTGTGAAAATTCAAAACTATAGTGATAAAAGAATTGTAACAGTAATAATTCTGTGAAAAGTATGTTTTAAGAAAATCTACAATACTTGAATGAGACGGAACATGTTTAATTCCTTCAAAAATGCCCCCAAATAAGGAAAAGAAAAACAATTTGTAAAAGTGTTCAGAAAATTGTGCAATATATTATCTCTTCACATTACTAAATTTCATTCTCCAGCGTTCACGTACAAAGTAAAAGTCAATCTAGGATTTATGACAGCGTTTGGTTTTTATAAATTTTAGAAATATATCTTGCAAAAAATCAATTCATATTGTGAACATTCAAAGTTTAAACATGTAGTGTGAGAAAGTTTTGTTATTATTTGTGCTTATATAATAAACAATTATAAGTTTCTGTAGCTGCAACTGCTATTTAGATTATTCCTTATTTATTTCTAAAGCTTAACAAATCAATTTGCTTAAAAGCAATTGGCTTTAAACAAATACAATTTTCAAGATTTATTACAACTGTATTATCAGGAGGTAAAATTTTACACGCTTAATTTTCAAATAAAATTTACATGCATCTATTAATTTTTCCTGCGATTGGATTTGAAAGTATTTTTTACTGTCAAGAAGTTAGGCAAGAAATATGAAAAATTAACTTACCATCTTGGACAATATACTTGCATCCGAGTCAAACGTTGTCGTCAAGGGGCTCGACAACGCTCCCATGGCCAGAATTCTGTTCTCCAATGAATTGGGCACTTCCACCAAATTTTTTCCCCCACCTGTTTTTATCAGGGACATCCTGTGTTTGGCCGATTGTTTGGTGGCCCTTTTCTTCATATTGAAGTACAGTTGTTTTAATTGCAAGTGGGTTCTTGGGGTAACCCCGACTTGCCCATTAAATACATTGGCGATTTTTATGTACGCTTCAGTTTTTTTTTCCTAACGAAACCCTGTTGGTTTCTTTGTTTTCGATGATGTTTTTATATTTCCCCACAAGGAACACCAACAGCTCCTTTTCGTAGGGCGTGAAGATAACTCTTTTCGTTGTTTTGTCCATCGCAAAAAAAGGAGCAGCAGCAGTCGTAAGAAAAGGAGCAAGTCGAAAACGCTTGTTGTACACAAACCTCTCCAAAATCATGTGATCGCAATTGACCAATAGGACGCATGGTCTGCGCTCGGAGTTGAGTAACCTCATGGTTAAGAAACCCTGGGTACATTTTCATCAGTGAATACCGATTTTCAACCTCGCGTGGTTGAGCCTCAACTCCGAGTTAACGGACCTCGTGGTTTCACGCTTTTGGCAAGGTTGACGGTGAATATGGCTGTAAAACTAACGGCCTTATTCACCAGCCGATTTGAACCTTCGAACTATAGATCAAGATCAAAGGCTTCCTCAACCAATCAGAGCGCTCAAATCGGCGGTTCGAGTGTTTGTGACAGAGGTTCAAATCGGTTGGTGAGTAAGGCTGTTAATCATTTGATCATTCGGGAGCTCGACTGCTACGTTTCGATTACGAATGGTTCTCGTAGTCAACTGTCAATCATTGATTAGGAACATTCGAAAAGTCGGCTTGTGTAGCGAATGACGATTATAAATTAATTGATTATAGAATCGTCAAAGTAGTGAGAAATAGGTTAACCATTCGATAACTCTTCTTAAAAACTTTTCCGTGAAAAGTGAACAACAGAACATTGAAATGAATGACTGAACCCACCATATGCAAAGTCCTCCAACTCGTATTTTATTTGTTTATTTTTTATTAGAAAGCCTGGCTTGCTTAAATCAAAGTATTTATTTAAAATTAAAATAATTAGCGATTAGACGATTTGTTTGGTTTTAATACTCTTTTATTATTATTATCAGTATTATTATAAATTCCTCCGGCATGAATTTTCCCCATTTGCAGATTTGCAATAATTTATTGTATATGATAATAAAATAGTTTTAACCTTTGTTATTATGTATCTTTGTTATTATTAATTAATGGGACTCGTCCAATTTACACAATATAAATTATGTAAAAATATCCTTAAGTATCAAAAACATTTTAGCAGCAATAAAATCTTGAAAATAATCTGTCGCTTGATTATTCACATCTATCGATTATGTCATGCAAGAAAGTAGCTGCAGGACAACCACAGCTCGTAGTTCATAACTACACAGACTCATAATTCATAATATTTTAATGTATTACTTGTTTATAATATGAGAATAATTCTTTTTATTCATTAGCTTTAGCCGCAAATTTAAGTTACTTACTGAAATTTGCATTATTATCCTGAGTTCTTTCCTTCGTACAAAGCGAATTGAATGAACGGCTCACCTCATTTGCTTCCAATTTAACTTATTTTCGAGTTTAGCAGAAGTTTTATTCCTAAAAATTTGTAATAAACAAATAAAACAAGATGGTTTATTGACGATAAAGGTATTGAACGAAAACAATTATCCAAGGGCAGTAGCCATTTATAGAGGTGTAATTATTATATGCGTAAAACCATAGATATAGTACCTAAGCGTAAAACTACATTAATACACACAACTACAGCAATAGCATTATCAGAAAAGTACAATACACATTTGTAACAAAAGATCAATTAATTCTCTTTTGATACATTTAGTTATCAAAATAATAATTTCTCATTTAGTCAAGGTTTACTTTATTCAAGCCTTGAATAATATTTATTTTTTTAAACGCTTAACTGTTGCTTGACTGTTACTCCGTGACGGAAACTTGTCACGCACTTTTAATGTAGGTTTGCGCTGCATGCCATTTTCTTTCACAGATATTTAGAATTATAATTTCCATTAAATTCCGCGATTAATTTTGGTATGAACTATACTTTAAAACACATACAATTTTTATTTACACTTTTTTAAAAAATCTTTTGGCCAGATAAATTCAAATCATAACCATTTTTACTTATGCACTTTATCCTGTGGCGTAGGCTTCCTGTTTCGGTACCTCGCCATGTGCATTTTTTTTCCGTCAGTTGGAAACTTGATATCTTTCACGAGTGACGCTTTTTCGCTAGCTCCCCAGCAGAGGAATTCTTTTGTGTTTCCTTCTGACTGGGGATGCCTCTTATAACTGCCTTTTTGAAATGATTACTGAAATGAAAATTATCCTTGACAAAATGCATTGATTGAAGTACTCAAGGTGCTGTAAATTTTTAGGATAGCATAGTGAATGCGTTCATCGACCGATCAAAAGAAACAAGTCCTTTTTTTATATCTAGTAAGTGTATGATATGATTCACGATCCATGTGCTGAATTTGAAATATGTAAATGATTTCATCTACATTGAAGGACACTCATTAATTGAAGACTACACTTCATCAAGAAATATGCTATGCCAATAAACGACTGCATCACGGACATTATGTATTTTGAAACGAATATGGAAGAGCATTATACAGCAAAGGTGCGCTTTCTGGGGATCAAGAGTATATCATGCATCAATCAGCGAAGGTATCAATAAGAGTGCTAATTCAAGCCGTGGATCCGCAGGTCATTAACATTTTTTATGATTGATCAATCATTACTTCATATATTTTTTTTGTTGGCCAATTCAGTTTTCCTTTTTTTATATTAATGCCTAAGATGTAGAATTTTTGATTTTTAAGGTATTTAAATATAATCAAGAATTTTTTATGAAATTAATGAAGTAACTATTATGAATAAATAATTGATTTGTTTTAATTATGAATATAGAATTATTCACAATAACAACTGATCTTTTATTTCAGCATATGAATAATGATATATTTAATTCATTTTTTTATAACACAACGCAATATACTTTGAATTAAGTATTTAAATCTAAAATACTTATTAATCAATGTGTTTTAATATTTTTTTACACGGTACATGATATTTTATATTAATAATTAAACCACACATTCTTAACAACATTACAGGTAGAGAAAAGGAAAAACCCACTTTCCTTTTAGTCGAAAATGAAAAGTTTCCCGCAATTATTTTAATATTTGTTTGTGTGAAATTGGATGCATGAAGAATCCTCTACATTAAATGTCTAATATAAGGACCACTCACAATGCTTGGGAAATTTGGTTCCTAATACACAGTCAACCAAAACACTGGAGGAAAATCTTCTTTTGAACGATGAGCAATTGTTGAACTTTTCGTGATAAGTTTCTAAGTCTGGAATCAGTGCGTTTAGACTCAAATTTATTTTGAATTTTAGACTTCATCCCACTAACCCAAAATTCTCTAACCTCAATGGGAAAAAAAACAAAAACAAGAGCACGTGATAAAGAAATTTATGAAGCACATTTTATTAACCAAATTACTGGAGAAAAATATTTAATGCAGTAAAAAATTTGCTTATTCGATGTAATTGCCACCGGACTGAAGTCGGAAAAACGAAAATTCCGGATAATAGAGGTCGTATCAAAACTGGCAAAGATTATGTAGGTTTCCGAGATATAGGTGCTTGAAAATGAAATCATTTTTCACAATTTATTATTAACAATGTATGTAATTAATAAAAACAAACTATTTTTTAAATAAAATATTACAAACAATATACAACTTCTCAACAAATTTTACTTTAACATTTAAAGTTCAAAATGAAGCTTAGCTGTAGCAAAATCCACAATAAGCAAGGCTGAAGTAAGCTAAATAAACCAACAGTCTTCCTGAAAGCAGCTAGTGTGATTTAAAAAAAAAAAAACATCGAATTCTTATTTGCTAAATCATTCCAATGATACTTACGATGAAACCTTCTTAATTCGAACATAAACCGTGTCCGCTGCCACATCTGTTGAATGTCAGAGTTTTCAATTGAAAGACGAGGCAGTTCTTTCATCTGTTTCACTCCTTCGGACCAACCAACTCACATTCATTTATTTTTCAAAAACGAAAAAAAAAAAAAAAAAAAACTGCACGCGACTTCATTAGCTGCTGCGATATCTCAGACTGCAAACTGTGCAGCGGAATTGATACAATCGTGCGTCGTTAATTTCTTTTATCAGCTAAATATCGTATTTTGTCAGGATTCGCTGACAAAAATACGATAATTGGCAGAAAATAATATTCCAGAACCAAGAAGAAATTAGTTTGGTGGAACGAATTTTAGGCAAAGCATTTGTCTAATTGTCTAAGCAAAATATTTGATTAAATTTTCAAGGTCAAAGTATGCTCGAAATGAGCTGTTTTAAGCCGAAATGGTAAAGCAAAGATACTCATGTTGGTTTTGCAATTTTGAATTTACATGTTTGACTAAGCTATATACAAATGATTTTGCAACTTATACACTATAAACAAATAGTGGTGCTGCACAAATCGGAAAAAATTCCAGAAACAAATTGAGAATCTTCATTTTATGAGGTTTATTGGTATACGTCATCATTTCTCAACCTAGGCGTTGCGACCCAAAGGGGGCTCGCGTATGAGTATAAAGAAGTCGTAATCTGATCAAAAAAGTAAAAAAGATCATTTTATTAAACAAAATACCTTAAATTATGAGCAAATGTTACAAAATTCAGTGTTGTGCAAAGAAAATATTGCAGCAAGGTGGTCGAGAGGCTTTTCCTGCATTTTTTGGCATTTAAGGGGGTCGCCATTCCCACAAGGTTGAGAAACGATGGTATATTGGAGAGCAAAAAGGGGAACTTGTCTGTAGAATCTCCGTCTCGGCTTGAGAAAATAATTCTATCTGTCTCTTTCGGTTACAAGAATCCGCAATTTAGCAGATCTACTTAGGGATCATTCATAAATGATGTCACGCATCTAGGGGAGAGGGGGGTTCGTGAAATTTTGACAAACTGTGACAGGGGGAGGGGAGGTGGTAACAAGAAGTGTGACACCCCTGCTTATGAAACAGAGCGTGACATGTGACAAAGTGGGGAGGGAGCCCGTTCAAGTGCGACATTTTGTGACAAAGGGGGGGGGGTCAAATATGTGGGGGGAAAAGCGTGACAACATTTATGAACGGTCCCTTAGGAAAACAAATGCTTGTGTAGCAAATTCTTCCTTAACCATATCGAATTATAATTCATAAAAAAATAAGTTCTGCTTATTCTTTTCAAAAACAACGGAATTTCCGAGTTGTGTATGGTATCTTGGAAGATTCGTTATCTGAGGATGAATCCAAAGAAAAAGCTACAAATTTACTTAAAGAACAGAACTTAAAAGGGGTACTTATAAACCATTTTTCCAGATAATCACTTTTTATGGGTGGAGGGGGGGGGGGGGGCGAGCAATCTGGTCTGTATTGGGGGTTTCTCTAGACGCTCACTTCTCTAAAAATTGAAGAATTGATGCAAATTGAAAATGGTTCCGAAGAACTTTCTCAATCGGTCGAGACGTTTTTTTTCCCGAACTAGTTCACTGCGATTGAACAAATTGGACCCGCGCTCAGAAAAATGCCTAAATAGATTAGATCAGGGGTCTCCAAACTACGGCCCGAGGGCCACATCCGGCCCGCGGACAGATTTTGTCCGGCCCGCGGAGAGCTAGCATACTTGAAAGAAAACTCCTTCTAGAGAACATATTTATTTTTTATAGCAAATTAAATTAAGTTTACTGAAGTAATCTATTTTTATGTTGAATAATTATGTTGTAGGGTAATCAATATGGCCCTAAGGCTGGAAAGTTTGGAGACCCCTGGATTAGATGATTATGTGAAAGCCTTGTCGGCAAATAAGTCTCTCAATTCCTTTTTATATTTTCTATCGATATATTTTTTAATTAAATTTGTAACCATCCTCGTATTAATTTGTCAACGTAGTCAAAAAGCTAATAAGTAAAGCATTTTTTTATGGTGACTGTATTAGAAGGTTGAAGTGGGAGGTTAATTACTGTATTCCAAATCGAGCAATACACAAAATTCATGATGAAAAAAATACAAGCATCTTTTTGCTCTCATTTTTAAGCAAAAGAAGTTCTTTAAACAACAAATCAAAATTTTCGAAGTCGCAGAAAATAATTCTTGACACAAACCTTTTTTTTCTTTTTCCAATTGCCTACCATCAGTAAATTTACTTATTTATTTTTTCCTGATGACTTAACTGAAATGGTTTATTGCAGAAACCATGGAGATCATTCTTTGTTGATAGGGCCTTTAAGGTAGACATAAATTACATTTTTTCCCAATGTTTCTGTGTCCATTAAAATTCATTAAAAAGTTATACCACACATAAATGGTTGCCATTATTACTATTTTTTCGCATTTTTTTTTTTTTGGCCCCGTATAAACTTTTATCAGCGGAAACTCCACGACTTCCATGGGCTACCGTCAGCACAGTGACGGTTTGGGTCAAGACTAGATGATAAATGTCAAGTAGATGACGTAATAAAAGATCTTGACGAGGCTGTAAATTTGTTTTTAGTGGTACCTTAGTTTTAGTCCGGGCAAAGGCGATGTGAGAGGAATAAGTGCGCAGGTCCTTTAATGCAGGTCATTCTCAATTCAGACCACGCGAGCATCAAAGGCAACTCTGGTAATTGAAAATTATGGGTTGTCTAATGGTTCTGACAGTTTGCTATTGTTTAGAATGGAATTGCCTTGTAGGGAAAGAGTGCTCTACAGAAATGACGCTGAAGGTCAGAGCCGGACCTGTTGCTAACACAGTGAGGGGTCAATGTGTTTGCCCTAAACTTTTCATCAAGTGAACGATAACATCATGAAATGTAGCAATTTTAATGTAAACTGTTTAAAGCAATTGTGTTTTGGATTCTGTATGAATTCATTAAAAAGACATTATTTATTACAATTCTTGAGCAGAATACCTCAAATTCCATTTCGAAAATAATTTTTCAAGGATTACAATAGGGATTTTAAGCATACAGAATCCAGAATCGTGGATTTAAATCAAAAATACGCGAAGCAAACTGCGTGCTGATTCAAACTTCAAGCGCTTTTCAAGCCACAACTATGCAATTAATTTTCAGTTCAAGAAAAATTGTTCAAACATCTAGTTCATGCATTCTTTGCAGCTCGTGCATTTTAATCCTTAAAGGCCGCATGTTACCATTTGGCAACATACCCAATTTAGTGTCATAAAATATAGTACGAGAAATAAATTGAAGCTTTACTGCCTGCTCTTCCATATACAATAAAGATACTGTAACTGAAATCAATTTTTGCTTCTAGATCGAGGTGCAAAATACCAATAGATTTTGAGACACAGGAATAAACCCGGGAAATTTGGGGAATAAGCCCGGAACTTCGGGGAACATTATTGGGAATTTTGAGAGTAAACAGACACCATCTTTTTTTATATTAGGCCTAATGTGTTTCTTTTATATGTGATCTATCATATCTTACATTCTTGGATGTTCCCAAAAAGCTGTTTAATAAGATGTTGAAAGTATTCTTGTTGAAGCCGCTTTTATGTGTGGAAGCAATGTAACTCGAATTTGTGGTTGATGTCCGAATATTGTATAAGTAACTAATTACTTTAAGCGTTCTTATATCAAGATATTTTTATGAGTGTTACAATTTTATCTTAGTACTATGATAAAAAGCAAAAATAAAATATAAATATTTCATTATAAATCAATAAAAAACTCAGTGAGCCGCATTGCACATTCAGTTAGCTGCAAGCAAGGGTAATAATGTTTTTCTCATTTTATGCCACATACAATTTTAAGACTAATTTTCATTTACATCATCAAAAGAATTAAAATTGAAATAGGTAAGGAAAAAAGTTAAAATATAAAATAAATATTTTATTTTTTAAAACTAATTGAAAATCCCGGGGAATTTTCAAAATTTCCTTCCCAAAAAACCCGGGTTTTCCTATCCTTTGCAACACTACTTCTAGATAGCACTAATGCTGATGAAAAATGAAAACATATTTCCTTTTTCACCATTAGCTGCAGGGATGTTTTGTTTAGTTTTTATGCGTTTAAGTATTCCATACTTCGTGTTCTTCAGTGAAGAATAAAAAATTACTTGGACAGTGTAGCTTTTTAACAATATTTATCAATGTTTTGGGATATTTGACTGTAAAACCTTTGTTGCTTTTTCAATTCAAGCGCGATATTACCAAACAGTTTTTCATCCATAAAATACATTTAAAATAAAATGATTTTTTAAAGCATTTCCTCCCTTAATTTAGGCAAGAGCTAAAACTAAAAAATCATACTTTAAATGTCCCTTTTTTTTAAATCACGCACTTTAGGGTTACAAAATGTTCACTTAATCGTCAAAACCACTCCTGGGATTTTTTTCTCTGAAGTGTAATGAAGTAGATTCGATAATTCAAGCGCCAGTAAATCGGGCATCAGTTAATAAAAAAAGTGAGAAAGGTTTAGTTTTTATGCAATAAAAGAAAACATATTTTAAGTTTTGTTATTTTTTGCTTACATTTTTCATTTAAATGGCATTTAAATAGGAAAAAAAAAAAACTACGAGGTGTGATTGGAAAGTTTTAAGAATTGGCTTGTAATTTCACAATGGCGGTATTTACATGCTACTGTGATGCATTTCCTTCAAAATAGTCCCCTTCTGACTGAACACGCCGACTCCAACGGTGTTTCACTTTTGGAAACATTTCTGGAATTTTTTTTTCTCGACTGTGCTAAGGACGCTCGCCGGATTTGCCTGGATGTCTTCAATCGAGGAAAATCGCTTCCCTTTCAGTGAAAATTTCAGTTTAGAAAACAGGTAGAAGAATTTTTGATCAAATTTAACATTCCTGTGCTCCACAACCGCCCTATCCCCTGATATAGCCCCTGCAGACTCCTACCTGTTTATTAAACTGAAAATTTTACTGTCGATTCAAATCGCCTCCCTTTCAGTGAAATTTTCAGTTTAGGAAACAGGTAGGAGTCCGCAGGGGTTATATCAGAGGAATAGGGCGGTTGTGGAGCACAGGAATGTTAAATTTGGTCAAAAATTCTTCCACCTGTTTCCTAAACTGAAATTTTCACTGAAAGGGAAGCGATTTGCCTCGATTGAAGACATCCAGGCAAATCCGGCGAGCGACCTTCACACACTTGAGAAAAAAATTTCCAGAAATGTTTCCAAAAGTGGAAACACCGTTGGAGTCGGTGTGTTCAGTCAGAAGGGGACTATTTTGAAGAAGATGCATCACAATGGCATGTAAGTACCGCCATTGTGAAATCATAAGCCCATTCTTAAAACTTTCCAATCACACCTCGTATCCCGTAACTCATGCGACATTATTTTCAGACTTTTTTTCGTCATAAAAAACATATTTAAATAATGATTCAATGAAATATTTTTCATTTTAAGTTTTGCCAAGTGGATGTTTTTCTTCAGACGTAGCGTTTGTATGTCAATAGGGTTTTTGTGTCAATCCAATAGCCTTTTCAGAAAAAAGGAGCTCGAGAACCTTAACTTTTCATTTTTTACACAAACATTATCATCCACAAAAAATAATACCAATTACAAATATTGCGGTTTTAAGAACAGGGAACCGAGTCTCAACACTGTCGTTAGTGTGGGTGTGTGTGTAGGAGAGAGAGAAAACGACTCAAACCTAAAATATTTATACGAAATGTCGAAATGTGCTTTTCTCATAAGAAATGAAAGTATTTTTTGCGACTATATTTTCCAAGTCAGTAATTTGACATCAAGTATCAGAGTATGTAACGTTAGAAATAGAAATTGCTACACACGTTACAGGAGAGTTATTCACAAAAAATATTTTTCTTACTGATTGAAAAATGATTATAAAAATTTGCATTAAGGCCCCCGTATGATTTGAAGTATGAACTTGTTTTATTCAAAACCTTTCTCCTGTCACTTACAACCTTTTACTTCTCGTTTTTACTTCTACTGTGTTTTGTCATCGAGTGAATGTTCTAGCAAATATCCATAGCATATGGGTCATTCATAAATGATATCACATTATTCATGAATATATTTGACCCTCCCTCCTTGTGACAAAATGTCTCACTTACCCCCCCCCCCCCGTCACATGACACGGCATATTACATAAACATATGTAATTGCAGTTCAGAAACATATGTAATTGCAGTATATGTGTACTTAATTGTATAAAATGAAATTAAGGTTTACGACAAAAATAAAATTGGTGTATTAGCCAAAAATATTAATTGTTTGAATTCCGTAACAATGATCTGAGCTATTTTATTTTAAAAGTGTAAATACCCGAGATTTCCTTTTAAACTTTTTCCTAGGAGTTCATTTAAACCTTAATTAGCATCGATGTTTTCGATAGAAAATGAAATCAATGACAATACAAAAACAATAAATAAGTAAAATAATGTAAAAATATTTAATCTTTATTAATATTAATTATTAACGATTTGAAATGTTTTTAATTTAACCGAAACCTGTGATGTCATACTTCTTGCTACCCCCTCTCGTGTCACAAACTGTCACAATTTTTCGAACTCCTTGCACCCTCTAAAAGTGTGGCATCGTTTGTGAATGATCCCGATGCACACGTATATTAAGGAAATTCCACAATTTTAGAAAGTAAAACGCTTTGGGCTACAAATCAAGATGACGAAGCATAAACGATAATTTTTAAAAATTGAATTTCAAGTTCTTGGGAGTCTTTCATGCCTGAGGTCATTTATTTGTTTCTCCCACAGTGGCAATTCAACTTCATATATTGTAGCCAAATGTCCCATGTTAGGTGAACTGATCTCTAAGGACCGTTCATAAATGATGTCACGCTTTTTTCCCACATATTTGACCCCCTCTCCCCCCTTTGTCACATGTCACGCTATGTTGCGTAAGCAGGATGTCACACTTCTTGTTATTCCTCACCTCCCCTTGTCCCAATTTCACGCCCCCCTCGAAGCGTGACATCCTTTATGAATGATCCCCTAGTAAAATTCTCCAGTAAAAAGATAATTGTTCCGATACAAGCAAAGCACCCTTTAATTGAATTTCAACCAACACATTGGAAAGGAATTTCTTAGTAGCTCTGGAATCGGCAATTTCTCCCTGGGCTGACATTTGTAATAGAGTTGCTGAAAAATGGTCACAGAACGAAAACTGACACTAAAAGGCCAAACCTAACATCGACACCACCTTCGGATGATGGATTCGCTAAGATAATGGTCTGATAGCATTTCAACAGCCACTATTAATCCACCTCCCACTGCTTCTTGGTCCAAAACATTTTTTTATCTCACGATCTCGCGTTCCTCGTGAGCTTGCTCTCGAGCAAGAGATGTTGTCTCTCGCTTATTCGTTGCAGGGAGCAAAATTAAGACTCAAATTTTGAAGGAATATTTTTATAACAAGTGGGACTAGTCGACCCGTGCGGAATTCCTCACTACGTACCAAATCGTTTTGTGTGGTATTCCATTCTTTAAAAATTTGAGAGAAAGAACACATCAAGAAGAATAGAAAAAAGTAAACGAGTGTTGGTACAAAAGAAGACATGTAATTAAACACATCAGTACAAATAGCTGTTACAAACCTTTTTTTACAGAAGTATTATATTTAAACATACTAATAATGTACACGTTTACAAAACCTCTTTAAATACAATGTTGGAAGTAAAGGATTCTCTAATATTTCTTTATCATAAAGTTCTGTTTATTATGACGGAAGTGCAATTAAAAAAAGAAATATGTAAACTCTGATGTTTCAAGTGAATATCCGATTGGATATCAATTGAATCTGATTCGATATCTGTGGAAAAATCGACGCATCCATTAAAGGACTTCTTCCTAGATGATTTTAACCCTTTATCTACTGCATTATGATCTGCAATGATATTTTTTACAGAAATAGTTTATCAAGGTTTTTGTACTGAAAATTAAGGGATTTACATCCATAAAATGCTCAGTCTGTAAGTATTTATTTCTTTACAGCTAATAAGTGCCACAGAGTAATTACCCTGTGAAATTAATTACATACACTTTTTAATCAAAATATTTCGTCAAATAGTTTTCTAAGCTCTTAACTAACACATTAAAAAAAATCAGTGACTTGATTCTTGAATTTTACTGCTTTTCTGGAGCGAAACTCTAAGGGAGCAATCTGTTAAATGGAAGTTCAAAACACAGCATCGGTTTCAAGACTATCTATGTTCCTTTCCTCGCTAAAATACTCAATTGCTGATATGTATCCTGAAAAAGGGGAAATTGAAGACTGTCCCGGCAAAGCACCATCAGAATATTGGTAAAAATGGTTGCTGAGATGGAATTTATAGAGAATGGTACTTATAAGTACCGTCGGTAGATAAAGGGCTAAATCTTAAATTTAAGAGAAGCGGTACATTTTTAGGCCATGGGTCTATTTTTCGTCATTATCCGGCACGATAAGCTTTGAAATGAGGGGATATCATGGAATTTGATGCAGGAATAAGGAAGATTTACAAAAACTTAACAAGATTTATTCTCAACTGATTGCTGTGAAAAATGTGAATATTGAATAGGTATTTCGAAGTAGATAATTGCTTCGTCGAAATTAGCATTTCTTAAATTTAAAAAGGAAAAAATGAATAGGCAGAAGTTCAATAATACTTTAAAAAATAAGCACATAATTAGAAAATGCAAAACATAATTGGTTTTATCATCGAAATCCTAAATAACAACTCGCTCATCGGATGAAACATGAACCGAACTCGGTACTTTTTGGGAAAATGAATTTATTCTTAAAATTTCTGGTTAATATCTCAGAGCTATCAAAACATTATTTCAGAATTGATGTAGTTGACTGATGTAATAAAATTTTTTGTTGAAGAAAATTATAAAATGTACAGCTTTTTATTTTTTCATTTAGAAGTGAAATTTCGAAATATGAATCAAGTAACGAGAACATACCTTGGGCGTTCTGGCAAAAGACACTAAGCTCACGAAGAAAATTTTAACCGACTATAGCAGTGAATAAATATGTGCAATTAGTTAATTATTAATTTAGTCATTATATAAACCTAATTACGCAATTATAAAGTTACTTCAGTAATTAACTGTAAGTGTCAAAAGGGTCTGTGAAAGGTTTCTTACTGCTTTTCATTACGGTTTGAAAGTTTAAACTGACAATTCCTCAAATCTGGAGTGAGGGACTTAAACCAGAACACCATGGAGTTCATACCTCTTTATTCTATGAAATCAATTAAAATAAAAAAGTGAGTAAAAATTACGAAATGACGGAGTTCTTATCGCTGTACGCCAAGATTGATAAGCAAGAATGAATGATTTTGATACTAACGTTAAATTCAAACATAGCTTACTACCCCTTTTTTAGTTTAAGAAGGGGTGCCCATCGGGATGGGGGGGAGGGGGGTCAAGGTACAGACTGCGCCATTGAGATTTTGAAAAACGGGTTGTTTCAGGGGTTTTACGGGGAGGGGCACCCCTGGTTTAACTAAGTTTTTCAAGTGCGTAAAACAAGCGTAGTTTGAAATCAATTTTCTTGTGCATTTCATTCTGCATCGTGTAGAAAAGCAAACAATTGCGTACTTGTCCAAAGTGGTTCTATTTTAAATATATAAGATCTAAGGATAAAAGTTATGAAGATATCAAGAATACAAAACTGTTTTGTAAATGGTGTAACAATTATTTCTTTTAAGTACAATAATGCATCGCAGACTTTGCATGAAATTTTATGGTAAAGAAACTTTTACTTCGTATAAAAATTAACGTAAGTGCAAGGGTTCACCACTGGGTTCATGCATGGTTGCGCCCGCTGACTGGGACATTTACTCGTGTTAACTTATTTTTTTAAATAAAAATGTAATTATTTCTTATTTGGTGAAATTCAATCAAGAGAGCATATCTTAAGGTTTTACAATGATTTTGCTGTAAATTATAAATTAACAATAAGCAGTGGTGTAGTCCTGAAAAAAAAGCTGGGGGGACGCTTATGTTAAAATTTAAAAAATGTGGGGGGACGCTTGCATCAAACTAAAAAGGTAGGGGGAAGCCGTCCCCCTGCGTCCCCCCTCGACTACACCACTGACAACAAGAGCTTTTAAAAGGCCGACTACTGGCGCTTTTACTCTACAATATCTAGCTCAATTAGTAGCTAATTAGAATGAAATAGACCAGCTCAACTGTAATATCCGTGTATTTTTTTTCCGGCGATTATTGCAAAACAAAAGAATAAACAACTAAGAAAATCATTAAAACGGCAAAATCAACAATACCATTTGCCTATAATAAAAATTGAAATTAATTTTAAAATAAAACTTACCTTTGGGAAAAATCCTTCGATAAGCAATAAAATGAAGCAGATAAAATTCCCGGTAACAAATTTTCGGACAAGGAACTTTCTGGTGGGACTTTAAAAGGCACAAACAAAATGACGCAGAAGTGACATCGACAATATTCAGAAACTCGAAAAGTAGATTTAGCAGCAAGGTACGACGACGTGCACGTCGACTTCGAAACCGGATGTCAATTTAGCTTTCGCGGCACTTCCACAAGTTTTCGATTCCAACTTGACCGCCATCTGGTGGAAAGAGAATGTGTGTGCTTTCAAACGTTTACCACTCAAAATTTAAGGGGCGATTTCAGAGGCCTATTTAAAAGAAACAGGTGGCAGGTCGTCTAGGTTAATGGAAATTTGAAGGCTTCCATCAAAATCTGCAAAATATTCTATAGTGTAATTTCAGACTAAGAAATTGCAAAAATTAATAAAGTGATTGCGAGTGTTTCTAATTCCTAAAGACTCGCCATAAACACAGGCGCACTTTTAATAGGACAGGGGTTAGGGTCTTATAGCCCCATGAAGAATTAAAATTACGTATACATCCATACATACATACACATTTATGAATATAATTAAGTCTGTGTGTTTGTATGTGTTATAAGTGAATCTCCTCCCCCCTTTCATAGAAAATTTCTTGACATTCCCTTGATATTACTTATCATCAGGGCCCGATTTACATTTTGAATCACTATAGGCACAACTCATCTTTGGGGGCTCCTCACGCAACAAAAATTTTTTAAACATAACATTCAGTATGTGTTTGTAAAACTTACCAGTCACAACAAAACTTCGGGGCCCCCAAAGCGCAAAAACTAATTTGTTTTTCAAATGTCAAAGAGTCAGACTAACATTTGGGAGCCTCCAACGTGCAAAATGATTTTGCTTTAAAATTACAAAATGTTTGAATAAAATCTGGAGGCCCCCCAAAGTGCAAAATCGATTTTGTTTTTCAAATTTCAAACTGTCAGACCAAAACTTGGGGGCCCCTAAAGTGAAAATTCCTTGTGGTTTTAAAATAATTAATTCATACAAATTTCCTGTGAAGCAACAGAACACTAACAGTTTGTTTTTGAAAGATGCTATTTTAAAATATTTTTCTAAAAAAATTTAAATTAAAAAAATGATAATAATAACCAAAATTAGCCCCCCCCCTCAAAGTGGGAACCCTAGGCCTGAGCCTAATGATGATAAGGCCCTGTTTATCATCACTCTGTAACTCTCATGTTCCCCCTTGCACTGGAAGTGGTTTGAACCGCCTGAATCCGTAATTATGAATTTGCTCTGTAATTTTTATTAACGCTCTCCGAATTCTCAATTAGTATAATGAAGGGATCATGGCATGGTCAGGCTCGGGAAAGGCTTAGGGAACTTTGTTTTGCAGGTGCGTTTATTTAGTACGCGAATCAAAATGTTTGCTTCTCTGTTTGTTGAAAGTAACTGAATTTATAAACTATAATATAGCATCAGTTCTGAAGAGATAAAGTATGCTAAAGGAATTAGAACGAGAAGATAGTGGCACGTTCTCTATACCAGCCCTTGAACGTGAATGAATTCTTGCTGGCACTCTGCCAGCTGGCTTGCTGTGGTTGATGGTAAACTGTACATTGTACAGTGTGCATAATTACAAATTTTGCTCTTCTTAAAATTCCCCTCAAACGAACTATAAACTTGTATGTAATTGTGGAGGCTTGGGCTCGGAAAAATCAAGGTGCATTACCACAATTTTCCGCGACATAGGCTAAACCTATATTAGATATTTAAAAACAGGAAAAGGCGAACTAAGAGGTTTTTTTCTTCCCCTATTATCCGTATTTGGATCCGACGCGACGTGAGAAGAGGCCTAGAGGTTTGAGACGAAAGAGATAAAAGAAATGAAGAGGAACAGGTTAGCTCATCCAGTACACTACAACATGTGACACTACAGTACACTACAACTACAGAATGTGATTGTCGTGATGACTTATGAGTTTAAAACATGACGAACGTAATTGTTTTTGTTCATATAATTTTTTCTCAAACGTTCTGTTTAAAAATGGCAGATTTTTTAAAACATGAAATATGCATTCGTATGAGCACGTTCTTTGTAAAAAAATGCCAATGAGATTGAGAAGCTATTATTAGCTGATGTCCCGCAGAACATCTGCGGTCTTAAGTTCAACAATCAAACTTCGCTGAAATGTTTTTTAAAAACAGTTTTCAAGTTATGTCTTGTCTGCTACTACATTGAGTGCATTATATAACTGTCCGTGACTAAAACTGGTTTCTAAAGGGTTAAGAAAAGATCGCTAGATATAAGCATGAGAATAATCGCTCGATATAAACAAATTAAGGTGCTGCCACTCCAAAGAATCGGAAATCAAAAATTGAGTAATGAATGAAAATACTTTTTAAGAAATTGAAATAAATTTGTTGAAGTCCGTAAATTAACGTAATAAATACAAACATTATGTTACTTTTTCTATGCTAATCATTAAGCAAATTTTAAAATGTAGTTTTACCATAGTTTGTTTTTTGTATGATGCCAATATCGTATCGTACCGCAGAATTTAATCGTAACTGGTCCACGTTAAGTGAAATATATATATGGATTTTTTTTACGTTTTGGCAGGAAATCAGAGGCGTTGCGCTATTACAGTGCCTCTGATTTTGATCGGGTGCTTTACGTAGTACTTGATCGTTGCAAATTTTACGTATAGGTAAAATTTGCAGCGAGTTTTTAACCGATTTCACAAAGGAAGGAGATTATAGATTCGTACTGTATGTATGTCGTTTTTAAAATACTTTTAAGAATTTCTATGGATTTTGCTACAGAACATGGATTTTACTTGTAATATGTTTACGTAAAAGTCTTTTTCTTTTCTCTCATGTTATTAGATGGCTTTATTACGGTAAAAGCCATCCTCTTTTTACTGGAATTGTCGGAGAACTTAAAATCGGGGTTTTATAGCCATTAAAACAGCCAGACTTTTGAGTGCGGTATATCTTTCGCTTTGCCCTGGGCTTAATAGCTTTCTATGGCATGTGAATTGAGAAGGAAAATTCTAAAACAGCGAAAGATAACTCAAGAGAAAGCAGGGCGATAGCAAATTGAGAGAGGGGCAGAGGAAAAAAGATAGGAAGAAGGTGCTAAATATCCGCACCTTTCCCCATTCAGATAGTGGAAATGGAAAACTCTTGTATGGGATCGTTTGTGCAACGGTTTCGCGACACTGTTCGAACACAGGTGAGAAATGGTGCAAGATGCACCCCCGTTTTGCTCCTCCCCCCTTTTTTTTTGTTTCAAGGAAGGAATGTTTGGATTGTCAATGATGCTCTTGGACTGTTGGAATGGAATGCGGGTGATCTGCGCTGCAGAAAAATTTCTATTTACCCTCGAGTAATTCCATTTATTTATGGTGATGAACGAATTTCCAGTGATCGTCGACGTCCAAACCTATTGATATCAAGAACGAAAAAGATGTGTGGATGACGTAAACCTCTGTTTTAGGAATGTTCCTTTGAGAAGGTACCAGAACATTTGTCAAAATGCAAGTAAACTTGATTTTGACATTATTTGTTAATATAATATTATAAAGACTCTGGACATTTGCTCATAATTATGCATCATTCATTTCCCCTACCCCCAAAAAGATATGAAATCTTGTTTTGTGCAAGTCAAAATGTAAATTTAATGGGACATTATTGATATCATTTGTGTGTGTTGCCCGTGACAAAAGAGAAAAATCCAAAATGCAGACACGGTTGCAGAATTTTTCCATGACTTGTTTCTTTTATTTCTCTTGATAATAAAAAAGCACAGAATGCGCTTCAAAATACTGCACCGTTTAACATCCCCAGTCAAAATTTCATTGCTGCTCAACTTTTTAGAAAAATCGCCAAATGAAAATAAAAATTAACGATTTTATTTTTCCATTCATGAGACTCAAATAGCAAGGATCTGGATCAGCAACTCTGCGCTTCAAATAGTTTGAATGGGAATTATATTATTTCTCCCTTTCTTTATTTAATTTATTGATAAATAATATATGTGATTAAAAATTTAAAAAGTTACCTTTTTAATTTAAGAAATTTAACAATATTACGCAAAAAGAGATAAAACGCTCCGTGGGGTCTGTAGACACATTGTCCTGGGTTACTGAGGACTGAGGACATTTTCAAACTAGCCCCATTCAGCTTTCAATAGTAAAAATATTAATTTAATAGATGGATCATATAAGAAGACAGTACCAGCAGACTTTTGGACATAAAATTGAGAAATTAAAAATTGAAAAAGTAATATTAGACTTTAAACCCGTTTAAATCCGCGAGGTTAAATTATTTGTCAATTTACAAATTAAAATGCACGAATTTAGTAAATGAATTCATATATCTTTACATGTGGATTTTAATTTATTTGACCGGTGTTTTACTTTATTTTATTTATTTATCTTTTCCTTATAAGTTCGTAATGCATTTCATTTTATCCGTGAAAGATATTCTTAACACACTCAAATTGCAGTCCTTTATAACAAAACTACTCTCAGAAACGCATGCTCAAACCTCACGAAACTTTCGTCGCATTTGACGAAATGGCTTCGTGAAAAATGCTCCGAGTAAACCTTTCGTCAAATTGGCGAAATTTGTGCAGCAACTTTTTTAAGCCACGTGATCGCGCTAGGAAAGAATCGTTATAAATGACGAAATTTTCTTGACGCGATTGAAGCATCGTCAAAAGTGAGAGCTCCATTTCTGAGAGTGTATATTAGATATAATCTTAATTAAAATATGTTGTATTAAGTTTAATTTTCTAGGAAGCAAGCTATTTAGGTCCAAATTTATTTTATCATCGTTTTTATTAGACCTACCGCATGAGGCGAAAACAACATTTTCTAAAAATCATTATTAAGCATCTGCATTGACAAATAATTTAATGCATCAATCGCATTCAAGATAAAAGTGCAAATTCTTCTGTTAAGATAAACATTAAAAATTAAAATAAATTTTTAAAAAACCTTGCTGCTTTAAAAATGGTATTTAGCACTTTTTTCCCCTGCAAAAAATGAAAACTGGCCACATTAGTAGTCTCCTTCTACCAAACTTAGATATCAAACTTGGATGAAAATCATTCCAAACACATACTCAGAATCAAAAAATGAAACTTATCACTTCGGTTCTACGATCTAACCAAAGCATCGCCACCCAAGCCGATGAAATATTTATTTCGTAGAACTCAGCTCACGTTCTTGTTTCAATCAGCCCACTTATTAGAGCCTGTTCTCAACTAAGATGCGAAATTCCTTTTTATCTCCATTCTAGCTTTATTCCAGCTATTTTATGCTACTCAGCTATTTGTGATAAGCAGTTCACTTGAGGTACTAATTGCGGTTAAGATTTCAATTTATTATTTAATTGAATACGGGTATTCTCCGACTTTCGTTAGGTTTACGCTTTGATGTGATTCGTTTTCCTTATTTCATTTAACAATTGCATTTTTTACGATAATATGTTGTTTCTTTTTCGTCTACGTTCAGTTTTTTTCAAATATTTTGCATGTTGCCGAGTCTTATACAAATCATCAGTACTCGTTGAATGATTTAAACAAAATTTAATACAAATTTCAAACATCTCTTCGAAGGGATTAAAGGCCAAGTTCCGATCGAAATTCCAAATCCGATTTTTATTTATTTCGATTTGAAGGACAATTCGAAATGAGAGATGCCATTTTGGACAACGGAACAGTGTTTCAGATAATGTTTGCCAAACATTTGAAAAGGAAATTAGGAAAGCTAAATTTAAAAATTTGTACTTATTTTTGCATATAATTTGGGGCTTTCAAATTTACGTAAAATAAAGGCAAAAGCATAGGATTTAAAATTTAGATCATTTCTTAACCAAAAAAAAAAAAAAGTGATGTTTTAAATGTAAATAAATTTCAAGTACTTCATATAACGTGTACTGAAATACTTTCGGACTACAACTTATAAGCTCATTTAACACCAAAGAAAATTCTTCTTTCTTGGTAGTTTTCCTTAGGCTTAGCTTTAGAATAGATGATAAAAGAATAACATTAGAGTCAGAAAAAAGACAATAACAAATTTTTCAAAAATGATCACTGTACCAAATAGGTAGTTTCTTTGAATTTCTGATTAAAATGAAGGAAAATTGAAAGAAAAAAAATCCGAAAAAAATGAAGAGTAGAACGTACCAGTGCAAGCTATGAAACTGAAAACAATTAAAAAGATGATATATATGTGGTGGGATAATTTGAAGATGATTCGTAGGAAAGAAAGTTTGACCCAAAGCAGCAATTGAAAGCTGTGGTAGTTTCGCACGCGTCATGCATTAATGGGATCTTTGTGTTATTATTTACTAGTGCACAAAAGGAAATCATTTTTTCTTTGACTGATCTGCAACTAGTACTAGTGTACTAATAGTGGATCAAACGCTGCTTTTCCCTTTGCAGAGGAGGAAAATCACACAATTAAAGTTGCTATAAGATTAAGTGCTCTTAAAAATAAGTATCAACTGGTCGATTTGCACGCCAGAACCGCTGCGGACCTCCACCAGAGTTCCCTCTCGCCTTGTCCACTGGTCAATTAATAAATAAGCTGCAGGTAAAAAACAAATAGTCAATTTGAATTCCACCTTCGTAATTAACCAACAAACATAGATGACCCATAACAACCCCTACTATGATTGGTACTGCGCAAACCATTTTCTCTCGACTCTAGGTATAATTGCTGCTGAATGACGGTGAAAATAATATTGAACTAATGGGTCAGGGTCACTTTTGCTATTAGATGAAATTTCACTTCTTACCGCATTATAAACTTTTTTTTTTTAGAACTCACACCTTTCAAGTAGATGTAGTCTAGAAAAAAATTTTTCCTAAAATTAATCGTAAGCTAAGTGATGGAAATAAAGAACGAAACTTTGACAAATTCCATCTCGTACGAGCGCTCGTGAAAAACTCATGAGAAAGATTAGCCAACGGACCACCTTTTAGAAAGTTTCATTACACCATAAAGCACCACTTCACACTTGGCCGTTATCTTCGGTGTCAAAAGTGACGGATATGTGACCCGCGAATTCAAGAAAGATTCCCTAGTCAGCAACAACTTTCGATCTACAGGTGACAAACGTGCGAGATAACCCCTTATGTTTCCAGCACTTAATGGAATGTCTGTATTCGGCTTGCATCCAGTGCTCAGACACCTTCATTATCAATTTGACACGTTTCCCATTTAGATGAGCAAAGTATCTGGAATTAACAACCTTGCCTTTGAAGGGTACGTTACGAGTTTTCCGAGTCGGGATGGGAATTAAAAGCTTATAATGTACTCATTTATCATGTTAATCTCAATAATACAAGTTATTTTTATCAGTGCTTTCACATAAAAGATTTTTGCAGATAAATGGAAATTTGCGTTTCTCGCTCCCTCGATATATAATAGTCAATTGACTTGACTCATTGGCAATGAGTCTAGTCACCATAATTACACAATGAATAATATTGTGTTTAAACAATAATTGAGAGTTGCAACGTAAATTCAAGCGACGATTTCAGCTCAATTAGAAAAGAAAATTTCGATCAATTAATGCTAAGCGAGTACGGAGTAAAAGTACAGTGGCTAGAATAGATAGTGTGCCGTTCGCCATTGTCCTCCAGCGCTTTTTTTGTACCCGAAAGTAAGCCTCCACTAGATGGCGCTCTATTCGACAGCGAGGTAAGTTCGAGCCCGCCGGAAGACGGCTTTGGGGCCAGCTGCTACGATTAAAGGCCCTGTGTAACCAAAAGTCTTTCGTTCAACGGATTGTCATTCAGAAAGTGACAAGTGACACTGATGCACTAACATGAATTGATTGCTGTTAACTACTTTCAGATTAGTTTTTTCCGTAAAGAAGCAGGAAATGAAATAAATATCTCACTCATTCGAACTGTGAAATACGAACAACTTTCATTTTTTTTATTCTATAAAATAAATAAATGAAAACGATTTTGTAACAAATATCCATTTTTGGTTTTTGTAAACTTATGTGCGATACATCGGTTTAATTCTGACCACTTCAAAGAAAACAAGAATTTCTAAAGGGCAAAGTCTTGCAATGCTATAATAAATGTCTGTGGTTTTTTAAATCTGCATTCGAACAGAATAATTTGCTTTCGAAAGTATCGCTTTTTTTTGGCTCTCATATTGGTGAACTAAATGTGGGTTTGAATACATTCACTATTTGCTGTTCGCTAACACAGTAAAAGCTCATCGAACTTGGTGAAAATAAATTTTATTTCACAGTAATTTTGAGGTTGATTCGTTTGCCGTAAAAGTTTATCTGTTATGCGAAAGAAAAATGCACAAAATTTTGAAATATACCTTGTGGTTTTGAGTTACACCTAAAGTAATCGATTTTTAACGAAATTTAACTTAAAAGGTATTGCTATTGATATGTAGTTCTTTTTGCGTCCCACCTTACCTTTTCCGCAAGTTCTGTTTTTCCAATCTAAGGATTCATTGCCAAAAGTTTATGAACACATTACTAATATTATTATGTATTATTGTTATTGGAAAAAAAAACCTTCACACTGCTTTTTCACATAAAGTCTGTTAAGCTGTTCACTTTCGTTTTTCTATTCGCCCATATGACAAACTGAAATTTTTACTTTTTTTTTACTTACAGAAGTTACATTTATTTGATTTGCTAAAATTTTCGAAAAAGGCGGATCCATACATTTTAAGTTACACTGAGCACTTTTGGACACGTGTGAAATATATACGTATGGTATTTGTGTGTGTCTGTAAATGATAACCATTTTGTTGTGAGCACTGTAATTAAAAATATTTTTAAAAATGAACGAAATACGATACACACATAAGCTATACGGGTAAGAGCTGGTGGTGAAAAATTGGTAATAGCCACTAGCGTAGAGGGATGCTCCCCTCCAAATGGTGACTTATGTATGGGAGGGTTTAGAGGGAGGGGCAGGGATGTAACTAGAGGGGGGCAGACAGAGCGTAAGCCCCGGGCGCCAGATTATTTTAGGGGTGCCAAATTGACTAAATGTGTGTGTTTACCTAAATACATATTAATTTTTGTTTATATAAGAGGGGAGGGGGCGCTAAATCCTGGTCTTGCCCCAGCTAGAAAATGATCTAGTTACGTCCCTGGGGAGGGATGTAAAACCAGGAGCAGTAATAATCCCCGAAGACCCCCCCCCCCTAAATAAGGGTCTGGCTAAACCAATGGCCGTTACTTATTTTGGGGTGGTACAAAGAACCGTATCTTGGATTTTTCCGGGGAGGGGCGAAACTGAAAAAGGCCGCCCCCCTCCATCCTATTATTGTTGATATTTCATATAACTTTAATGCATTGGCCCTTTTTTCTTATAGGATTTTTAACTTTGGGGTCACTGTTAAACCCATAAAACTTTCGTTTTAATTTTATAATGTTCCCACGACTTGTAACTTTCTACTCAACATTAGGGGCTAGAACCATATGAAGGGAGCGGAGATATGAAATTCTGACAGTTGAGGGTCCGAGAGTTCTCCTCCCCCCCCCCGGGTAAAATTTTGAAAACTATATGCAAACTGATGCATTTTGAGGCTTTATAAGAGATGAATTTGGGACTACAAAAATATTTGAAAAAAAAAAAAGCATAACTTTTTGAAATTTTAGCGCTCTTACACATAAGATGCAGAACAAAAAATTGGCATTTTTTTTTAATCCAGGGACAACCCCCCCCCCCCTCTTAGTAACGCCCATATTGAAGAGCCACGGGTCTGCCTTCTTAAACGACACATACAAACTCCTCTCCCTCCAAGGAAGCTTTGAAAATTTGTTTAATAAAACTATTGTATTGTTTGAGCATAGCTTTGATTCAAGATTATTTTAATTACATATTTGTTTCTATTTTGGTTTAGTATGTAACTGAAACTTGACCAACATTTTGTGTATCATAATGTGACAAAGGTACCCACCAGAGGGGGCGGGGGGGGGGGGTTTCAGTTTTTTTTAATAAAATTCTACTGTTGTCTGGAACTGCAAAAAGTTTTAAAAGATGTGACTCAAAAATTAAATTTTATATATGAAACAATATTGACGTTAAAAAAGAAGAAATGTTATATCAAAATGAAATTGTTCTTGTCATAACAACAAAATAAATTTAAAGCTAAGCTTTTTGCTTTGGTTCAAGATTTTTTTTATTATTTGTTTCTATTTTGGTTTTGTATGTAATTGAAACTTGACCAAAACTTTGTGCATCATAATGTGTTTTTAAATAAATGTAAGTAAAAAAAATTAAATCTATATTAAAAAAAAAAATCTAACACAAAATTTTAAGCATGCAGTTCATTTAAAAAATGACATTGCAAGTGTTTATTATTTTTTTAAAATATACATCAGATTGCAATGTGCTTTTTAAAAAACTTATGTGATAGTAATTACGGTTAATTTTTATTTATTTATTTATGTTAAATTATAGTACATAGACATATAGCCTTTCTTTTTTTAGGTAATATGAGCATAATAATGCAATTATTTTCAACAGCTCATTCACACTATATTGGACTAAAAAACATAATCTTTAAAATGTATAACAATATTCTCTTAACAAAATACATGGTTTTCATTTAAGACTGCTTCCGAAAACTAAATAAAAACATTTTTCATGCTTGTTTTCACCTAAACGACAGCCGTCTATTTATTGCTCCAAATTCTTTTCTAGAACAGATGATTGAATATTTTTTAAAAAATCACATATTTTTTGCACCTCCTTTTTTTAGTACTGAAAAAAGTGCGAAAACTAAGGCGAGTAAATGCTTCTTTAACGTTCGCTCTGCTAATCAGTTACCTCGCTGTCGATGCTAGCGCCACCTACCGGTGGCTTAGTTTCGCTTTCAACATTTTCGCGCCGAACGGCACACTAGGTATTCTAGCCACTGTAGTAAAAGTCTACTTCTCTGTGCCTACTTCCTTAACCTTTAACTGCTGTGTGCGGTCTGAGAGAGCGAGCAGCATTTTCAAATCGTTAGTCTCTTTCTTAAAAATCAAGAATTACTTATTTTGCTTGACTTAATTCTTAATTTGCATAAAACTAAGTTTTTTATCTTTTGAAAATTGGTTAAATGAAATTAACATTTTGAACATAACTGTAATTTAATCATAGCATTTTGTTTAGTACATAAAATTTAATTATTTTAAAGCTTCTTTCCAAGTGGTCTATGAGACCGTTTACAGTTGTTATGCCAAAATATTAGTCACAGCTGTTAAGGGTTAAAAAAAAGTTATTCTATGACTACGATTAAGACTGATGTATCTGTTAAATTTTAAAAGAGTTTCCCAATGCGGATTTCTAAAAATGTTCTTGTACTTGCAACTGTTAATGAGAGCCAGAGCAGCAATGGGATACATGCATTTTGTTATTTACCTTTCTTTCTACGTGATATTAATTAGAATAATCTTAAGCAGGGTATTTCATTGATGCGAAATGGAATAACTCAAGGATTCCTACTCTGAAAAAGCATTTTTCAAATAAATGTATAGCGCAGCCGCACCGATATCCCCCCCCCCCCCCAAAAAAAAAAAAAAAAGACATTCACTGTACAGATTTACATAGTTTACCTCCATTTCGTTTACAACAATAAGGCGTTGGATTAACGCAGATGACTCACACTCACACTACAAATAATTAATATAATAAATTTAAATGTAGGCCGGTTCTACAAGTAACAATGCACGCTAAATACACTTACCACAAATGTTTCAGAATAGCTCAATAGGTCTCGAACCAAATTATTCATTGGTACAAAAATGTAAGTTTACTGAATTTTTCAGTAAAAATAAAGTTGTTTTCTACATTATAACTGGTACAGATACAATTTGGAAGTTATAATTTTATATAAGTTGTATATTTCCAAAGAAAGTAACGTTAATCATAAGCAACCTCGGTTTTAACGTCGCAGTTTAAATGCAGACCTTTGTTTTTACTTCATTTTTTCACCGTTTTTAAAATTTTATTTTATTTAATTTATTTTTTAAACGTTTTTTCCTAACAAAATTCTAAGAACATAAGTGGAAAGAAAGTCATTAGTGGTAATAATTCTAGAGCACGTAAACTTTAGTATTGCCTCCTTCGTTCCACAATCAGTAGTAGCAATTAGAAAGTGCAGTGGCGTAGCTAGACCCTAATTTCGGGGGGAATGAGCTGATTTCATTGTTGTTTTTTTTTTTTGGGGGGGGGGGGGGGTTACGTCACTGAGAAGGTGATTAGACTTAGCCCTTATTAGTTTAATCTGTATTGCTCATTGTCCGTTTCCTAGATCTGGACAAATGTCAGTTTAGAATGAGGGTGGGTGCTCGTGAAATAGTGGACATTTATCACAGGACTCTAATATCAATCACGAAATAAAATATTCAAGGAAACTAACAGAATATACGAAATAAAATAACAAATGAAACGGAGCCAAAATGTTAAGATCCAATACTTATTAGCCAGTTATAATATGCAACACAAATTCATGAAATTTTTATTTCTGGATTTGTAGTATATGACAGACTTTTAATAGTTTTTGGGTTGTGTCACTTCAGTTGCAGGGGTTCGATAGTACAAGAGCTAATTTTAGATAACTTGGAGAAAAACATATATTTTGATTTACAGCTAATGATTTTACCAAAATTTACCCTATTTAGTCTAACAATATCACTGCGGAAATTTGTCATTTGCTAGTGCAACTTGTATATGTTTCTGAAAATCCCCCCCCCCCCCTGAATAAAATAAAAAACGGCTTGTTCTGTCTCCCTTGTCAATTCATTCCTGTCACTGATCCGTACCAATACGTTGCACGGCGTCTGTCAGAAATAGGACTAGCATGAATGAACTGCAGGCATTTTACCTGAAGGTGATATTTTTTTCTTTTCTACAATTATTAAAATGCATGTTTCAAGTAAATATGCACTAAAGTATACAAATAAAATGGAAAATGTTAAACAACACATTTCTTAAGATAAAATTTGAAATGAAATGGTTTCCTTACAATTTTTGAAAAAAATTGCAAAAAAAAAAAAAAACATCACATTTTAAAATTTTATTATTAAATACAAGGAAACGAAAGAAAATATGTAGGTTTTAAGTTGAATTTTTATTTTTTTACAGGTGTAAAAGCATTGAATTCAAATATTAGTTTATAATCCCAAGTTATCTCGGACAAATGGAAAAAAGTTAAATATTAGTCTTTGTATGATAGTTTTTGAAACATGGGACAACGCAAAGTGATACCTGACATTCTGTACACTGGTATGTGGTCTCTTTTCTTAGTGGCTTACCTCTGGAATCTCTTTTACGTGAATCCAAATCCCTTGAACTATCGTCTTCAATAAGGCTACATACAAAAGTATTACACTTCCACTATTTTCAACGTCTACTACTTCATAACCGCCATCTGAAAAATCATCGCTTTCGACAGTATTTTCCTTTTTTTTTTCAACGCCCCCCCCCCCCCCCCAAGTCTCCTTCTTTATACATTATTAATCCACAAGTGGTCGTATTCTATGCAAAAGGGAAAACACCAGTCCCGCCAAAAGAACTGCAAACTGCAAAACTTGGAAAAATGCCAATCAAAGTTGAATATTTCCTTTTATTTCCTCCAGGCCAAGTTAAACCGTGATAAAACAAATGGTACTGAAATTCTGCTTCGTCCGAGTTTTCCCGGGATAATCAGGCAAGCAGTTAAATGTCCTAGAAAGAATTCACATTGAATGTAATACCCAAAATAGTCTAATTTAGTGGGCTTTCAACTTTGTGGACTTACAGAGCCTTTAGAACTCTCTTTCTATACACAGTCAAACCTCGTTAACGCGAGGTCGAGGGGGACGCCAAAATTTTTCGTGTTAACAGATGGTTGCGGGATTTTGAATTTAGTAAAAATGTTTGTTTCTTATGAAAGAAAAAATATAGCAACCAATAGTATATTTATACAAAAATGCACATATACACACACACACATACGAATTTATATACTTCGATTAGGAAATTTATATGAAATTTACTAAACTAGTTTAAAGCTGTGATAGCATTTTGCTATTATCAATTTTTTGAAACAACATCCTTTTACTAAAGTCTCGATGTCTTCTAAACTATTTAACGCATGCGAGACATTCTCTTGCTGCAGTAAAAATTGTTGCAGTTTGTAATGCTGCCGTAGCTTCGTTCAGTGATTAGATTTTGGGCTTCCGGATCAGCACCTTCTTTGTCCGTTTCAAGTTCATATACACTTTCCTTTTAAGATTCTCTATTTATATCTTCATTTGTCAGTGCGTCTGAAGAAAAGGCCTCGTCATCTATTTGCACATATTCTTAAAAACAGGGCTATACCAAAACTGTGTAACTTTTAGCAGCTTCTTCGAGAACTGAAGAAGTTGTTCCTTCATCCTGCTCTTCTTTGACAGCTTCCTCCGAACCTTCTATAAACCCTTCACGGCGAAAGCAATTTTGTATTGTTGAACGTTTCATTCTCCT
Source organism: Octonoba sinensis (assembly GCA_038502835.1). Classification (NCBI taxonomy): domain Eukaryota; kingdom Metazoa; phylum Arthropoda; class Arachnida; order Araneae; family Uloboridae; genus Octonoba; species Octonoba sinensis. The sequence goes on along the minus strand of CM076599.1, from coordinate 100,950,661 downwards.
CCATGCGCTTCTTAAATAACACATGGCATCTAATAGATCGATAGAAAATTCACCGTCATTGTCAAAACAGACCATTGTTTTCAGACCATTTCTCTACGATAGTACATTTTTAAACACCTTGAATCCCTTGGTCGCAAGGCTGAATTTTCGCTGTAGCTTTTGGGCGGTAGAAACACACTTTATAGCTTTGAGTCCTTTAACTTCTACGTGGGCAGCCAGTGCAATGAACGGAAATGAAGAAAAGAATGCTTGATTGACACTCCCCCTCTTGAAAATCTTCTGGGTGGGAAATCTTCCTGATTCAGTTTTGAAACTTTAGCCCATTGTCCCCTAATGGAAGTGTCCATTGCTGATCTATGCCCATTAATGGGGCCCTTGCCAATTCATTCCTATCACTGCTCCGTACCAACACGCTTGCACAGCGTCTGTCAGAAATACGACTAAAGCATGAGTGAACTGCAAGCATTTTACCTGTTTCGCTATAGCTCCAAGGAAATTTCATGTCAAAGGATGTTTTTCCACTTTTTTTATTTTTTGCAACTGAAAAATTTTTGTTTTTCGTCTTAAGCGGGATTTTGTTCAAATCAATTTCGTCTTAAACGATTAATTTAGCACTAATTCTTAGATTATCTGACGAGGAATAGCATTCCTTTCATTTTAAGGGAGTTTGCATTAATGGGTTTGGCTGTATATGTGTATATATATATGTTAATTTTTTTTACACTAAAAATTTTCAAGTCTTTCACTCAAAAAAATAACTTCAAGTTCCACAATAATAATTTATTAACTTATTTAGGTAACAAATTGTCATTGAACAGATTTAGTTTGTAATTAATATCTGTCATACATTCATTTTGTAATATAACAAAAATATTCAGTTTTAAATAATTTGTCATGTTTCTAGCAATAAAAAAATGTACTCTACAAAACATCTTTTCAACAACTTGATAACAATAACAGAGACCCTATATGGGAATTATTTTCCAAATCTTTTGCTTGCTATCCAAATAAGACTTTGAACGGAAGCCAATTCCTTAGAAGTTGTTCTATTTCTAAATAGTAATACATTTATTTTAATGAGTTTCAGTTTAGAAAAAGCAGGATTTCTTCAAGTCTACCTTTACAGCATCTCATAAAGTCTCTATACAAAGTTTTAAGATGCTACACCTATCTCGGGCAACAAAAGTTTTACTTCCAATATACAAACATGTGGTGTATCTTCAGAACATGGAATCTACAACAGACATGCAACTAGAAAACACTCATAGGTGGCATCTTAGCAAGTGGAATGATAATGGAAACAATAAATTAAAATATACATTCAGGATTTCCATAGCAGTTTGAGAAAACACAATTCTGAATTGTTTATTCTTTTGAGGGGAAAATATCACTCCTTTTCACATACCACAACACATTTTGCTTGATTCCCCCCACTTTTCAGCTTGTTACAACCATTGCAATATTTTTTAGTTTCCTAAAATTGCCAAAAATTTCATATATCTGTGATTTTGTAACTAAATTCAATAGCTGCCAACCTTTACATTTTGAAAGCTTAATATGCAAAAAAGAATTTTGTGCCAAAGTACTTAAAAATACTTTAAAATTTTCATTCAAAAACAAGATATTAGGACCACGTTCAGTTTGCCACTAAATTTTCTTTCACATTTGGCAAAAGTTTAACATTACTTATGAGGCAGTCAATTTTAAATGCTCATGAAACTTTTGCTAAGCTAAAAATTTCATGCAGTAAGATAGCAGGTACACAGGTATACAATGTCCCCATTTTCCGACTTAATTTTCTCCAACTCGTAGGAAACCTGATATCACACATACAAAAGACATAAAACAAACTGCACTTTACAGACAGGAATAAGTCTACATGAAATGAGTAAGAAATTATTCTGAATATAATGATGACCATCATGAAAATGAAACAGTTAACATACTATAAAACCTCGATTTTATGTTTCTTGATATAATAGTAAATATATGTAACCTCAACATATTAAGACAATTAGGGAAATATAATAGTAAGATAATATATTAGGATAATCACTTTGATTTAATTTGTTTCAAATTAGGTTCTTAACTCCTTGAGAAGTGAAGTCTGATTAATTTAGGGATAATTAAATATAAGAAATAAAGAGAAAAAATATGCTTTGGGACAATAGCCAAGAATTTAATATTTATAACTTAATCTAATGCCATCAGACATCTCTCTCTCTTTTCTGACATAATATATACAATAGAAAAATGCATTAATAAAAAGTTATACATGTTGTTGTTACAATCAAATACTTTTTATTAGAAAAAAAGTTTTAAATATACTTAACTTTACGACAAAGATGATGGAAAAACACAAAAATGTATGCTGTTTACGTTTTGTAAAGAATCTAATTGCTGAAGGGAGTTAGTAAACATCATATGTGTTAATTTGTGCACAAAACTACCATAATTTTAAGATACACTTGCTGTGCATAATGCATGCCTGTTTTTAAATTTAGCTGGTGCACACATCATTCCCAAAGTCTTAGGTAGCTGTATGCTCATGTGTATGAAATCATCAAAAGATTCCAAAAGTAACACCAGAAGCTGCTTTCATCTCGGTTCAAATGATAAAATTTATTTCTTATGGGTGAATCTTTTTTTTACTTTAGAACATCTTTTAGGAAGTTGTGACACTTAAACAACTTAATGATATGCATTGCTAAGTGGTTTCAGCTCAGAGATGTCAAAAAACTGTCAAATCGGGGTTTCATGGTAATGACTAGATATATTTTACAATTGAATCACATGACTATTACTGAAATTATGTACAAATTAATCAACAAATGACACTGTCGGCAGTCAATATTGCACTAAGGCAATGAATGCATATCACATGCCAGATACTGCTGCACACAGAACAGCAAAAAAGAAAAGGATAAACACAGCATCTACAGGGTTACAGAACAAAATTTCAAGACTTTTTCATACCATTACTCAGGGATGTAACTAGGTCATTTTCTAACTGGAGCAAAACCAGGATTTAGCGCCCCTCCCCCTCTTATATGCACAAAAAGGTATATGTATTTAGGTAAACATACACGTTTAGTCAATTTGGCGCCCCTAAAATAATCTGGTGCCTGGGGCATACGCCCCATCTGCCCCCTCTAGTTACGTCCCTGCCATTACTTAAAATATAATGATATGAAAGTGGTAGATTAATAATTCAAGTTAATTTCAGATTTATTATGGTAACTCTTTACTATAGCATAACTAATTTTAAAATTTTGATGTATATATATATATATATATATATATATATATAACCTGTAGACACCTGAGAATAAAGAAATAAAAAATCATCATCTTCATATCATAAAAAGCAAATAAAAAATTTAAAATAAAATAAAATAATAATAAAACAAGTTGAAATCATAGAAATAGAGAAATTTCTGTGCATTATCAAGTTTAAAAAAAAAAAAAATTAGTAATATTTGATAAATTGTGAATGACGTTTTTAGAAACATGCAATTATTGACAGGGCTTAATTTCTAACAAAAAAAGTGTAGGAGCACCACAGTCTTCACAACTTATTTTCATACATAAATGGGCATGAATTTTGTCAAACATGTAAAAATTAACATAAAATTAGAAAAAAGTACAGGAGCTGAGCTCCCTCACAAATCAAGCCCTGATTATTGATAGAGATAATTATTTAAATAAAATGAGAGAGAAAAAAAAGAGTGAATGATGAATGAAAAATGGACAAAAAGTACTTAGATTTCATAAAAATATGAAGATGAATTGAAAAATTCATATTTACTTTTCAAAGAGTTTAGGTTATTTTAATAACTTATCTCCGATGTGCATTAATGTGCCAACTATACATTACATAAATATTTGCAAGACTATGCATAATAAGTCCAAATATATATCAGGAAAATTGTAGAAATAAGGCGATTGCAATGATTATAGAATATTTTTAAAATAAAATCTTCATTTGGAAGAGTTATTTGTACAAAGTTACCAATAACAATTAATTGAGGGAAGTAAAATTTCAGAACAAATTGATTATATCTTTTCCAAAAATGTTTTTTTAAAAGAACTTTCTAACTTGAGTCATTTATCTTAAGTAGTTCTCTAAAACTTATATATCATTGATGCATTATAATTACAGAGAGTTTAACTTTATTATAAAAAGATTTTTCAAGACCATGGATATTCTTCACAAATAAAAATAAAACAATCTCTTATAAGATGACCCCCACAAAAAAACAGGATTGATTGAATGATTGCATTTAAAATTGCAAGTGATACTTGAGAAAATAAAGTAAAAACTTTGGGCTTTTGAGTAAGAATAGCAACATATAAAGAAAATTAGGTATAAAAGAACAAACAAATCTCATGCATAATTGTAAATAAATATGCCTTTTTATATAAATTTTTACAAGTTCTAATTCTGTGGGATTTTAAAGAACATTTTTAAAAATTGAATAATTGTAAATTTAAAAAAAAAAACTATTACTTCCTCCCCCCCCCCCCAGCTACATAAAATATTTTCAAAAATGCTCCAAACATTTACTATTGCACAACTAAATAGAGGGGGAAACAGAGAGGAGAAAGATATGCAATATTTAAAAGGTAAAGATCACCCCTTCCCATCCCTCCCCCATCTGTTTTTTTTTCTTACTTGCAAAATACATTCATTTTTTCCTGATAGCAAAATGAATAAGTAGGAATGCGGTTATAGCTTTCATAATTGTTTTTATAATACAATAAGAACAATGTCAAAATGAATGATTTTGCAGTTAATGTATTACAACTAGTGCTATACAATATGAATTTTTTAAAAAATATATGATGTTTTTTATGAGAAGTCTAAGATATTCTCTGCAAAACGATTGTTAAAAGTATATTGTGTAATATCAAATATAATTTTCGAAAATGAGAGCAATTGACATCTTAAGCTCAGCAAAAATAAATAAATAAAATGAAATTAAAACTATAGATTTTTGTGCTGAATGTAGGCTACGAAAGAACAAAGCTAATTGGAATATGCATTTAATTTTGCAAAACAATGCCTAAAAACAAAATGAGTTTTTCTACATAAGACATTTCTTTCAGATTAAATTGTTCTGCAGTAATTGGAAAGTATGTTCCACTTATTAGCACCAGGGTATTGTTTGGACACATAAAAAAGGCAGACCCCACCGAAAAAAAGTAACTTAGTAAAAATGTCTTACATTCTCAAATGAACTTAAACAAAAAATTTAATGTAACATTTATCTGCAGAATTGCATAGTGGATAATTATTTTGACATGATATAATGCCAAAACAATTTTATTCACAATTTCCACATTTTGAGTCTTCCCTAAAAAATAAAAACCTCATATCAACTCATAAAAGTATTGAAAAATCTATTTCAAAGACAGTGGGAAATGTAATACTTTTATAAATAAATGCAACAAAATAGGCATCAAATAAGCATATCTTTATCAAATTTTTGTTTCATATTTTGATTCACTTTTATAGCAAATGTTTCAGATATTAAGATTACATAAAACCTTTACATGACAAACAAATGCATAAACATTAATCTAATGTTGCCTCCTTTCTTTTACACATTTTCCGTAATTCTTTGAATTATCCAAGAGGCACTAAAAGATTTTTCACAGGTCTAAACTTTACATGACTTATGTAACATTATCCAAGCAAATATCATGATCGCAAAGGAAAACTATCGTGCTAGAAACAATTACCGACCCAAATGCATCAGATTAATTATAGGTGGATGAACTGTATTTTATGGAGAAAAAACACGAAACTCTACAGCAGTGGTCTCAGTACTCATACTGTCCACCCATCTTGTTACCGAGATCTTGATCTTGCATTGGAGGAGCTTGCTGTTGGCCCATCTGTGGGATCATGGCTGGGGGTTGTATCTGTTGGTGGAAACTTGTCTCTTTGTAGACGAACCAGAGACTTGAAATCCAGAGCATGCAATTGGCAAAGCCAAAGATCTGCAATATTATGAGTGACATGCACAAATTAATTTTCTACCTCTATAGGTTAAATATTTTGATTCTCAAAAGAACAGCAGTTATTTTGTCCCCCCCCCCTTTTATACAATCTTTTTATGAGTTTTTCAAAAAGAATAAATAAGCTTATGAACAAATCAGGAGCATATTTTTAAGCACAGTAAAACTCCACCTGTACAAAACCCAATCAGCTGAATCCAGAGTTATGTGAATTGAGTTGCAGAGAAAAAAAATACTGAAGGGAAGGAAAGGGGGGGGGGGGTAGCACACAGACGATTGCTCAGAATCAACACAACTTGTGCATGGAAACAGTTTGTTGTTTCTTTTTATCAGTATTTTAAATACAGTATTTTATCATATAGTCTGATATTTAATTTCTTATGTATAAAAATACTACTGTTCTATCAAATACTCTCTCTGTATTTCATCCTTAATAAATATATCCAATCATTCAAATTTCTTTGTTTCCAAATAATTTGGCAAATAGAAATTCTAGTGCAACACAAAATTAATATCAGGATTCAGTCTAAAAAAATTTAACAGAGAATGATTATTTATTTACTGTTATTTATTATTTATTGAAGAAATAAATAAGTTGAATAATTGAAGCAAAATAAAAATGCATTGATTAGATAAAGACCATTTTTGCAATTGTGCATTTTAGAAAGGGATTCTTTTGGAAGCTAAAGAAATCTCATATGGAGACCACATGGCTTTCTTGAGTGCTTATTAAACTATGTAAATATTTTTATTAAATAAAAGGTATGGTTGTAACCAAGGACACACCCACAGAAAGGGGGGATGACTAAAATAACATGAACGTCTGCAATAATTTCTTTATTTATATCAAAAAGAACTGTCAGTGCATGCATGTTAAGATATTCTACCATCATAGCAACCATGCTTTCCCCCAAGAAGATTTAACATGGCTTAATACAAGCCTGAGTTCGCAAATTGAAGCATTTACTCCAAGCATATAGAAGCTCCACCCTAACTGAAAATATAAGTACCATGTGCTATTTTTATGAGTACCATGTGCAATAAGATACATACCAGAGAAACATTCAGGGAGGCGAAATTTCCAGCATTAACCGTACGGCACACCTGCACATCTTCCTTGCAGAGATCAATATCCTGGAAGAGGTTTGAAGGATTTGTATAGTACTTGACATCCGAGACGCCCTGAGCCCAGGCACAAGAACCAGCGAACCAAAAGATTGAAAGAACTCCAGATGCTAACAGATCCTGAAAAATAAATGGTCTACATTAGAATTTTAGCTGCTTAAGATATATCTTTGTTAATATAATCAGAAAGAAAATATTATCAAACCTTTAGGAATGACACTGGGAATACGTTACTACACAACCATGTAATAATATTAACAGGGTAAACTCTTCAAAAATATACAAACCAGGAAAAAACGTTAGGCACCACTTATTATGTTTCAAAAATAACGTCACAATATTTCGTTCCCCCTGAGCCATTCCATTTCAGATCTGGCAGAGGGTGTCACATGACCCTCACAGATTTTTTTTTTTAAAATTACAGTAGTTACAAATAAGGGACATATGAAATATCCCAAAAGGATTAAGCAAAAAAAAAAAAAATTATTTTGCTAGTTACAGCCTTTTAAAATTTGGAACAAAATTGGCCGTTTCCAGAAAATCGGCAAAACACTCACTTTTAAAATGGCCTCTGATGCAAAAGTTTTTAACCGATTCAAATAATTTTTTTTCTATAAATAATTAAGGGATGGTATTTTATTTAGACACTAATTTGAAAAATCTAGTTGGCTTCATTGATAAAGAAAAAAAGTGTTTTTGAAGTGAAAAAAAAAAAAAAAAAAACACATTTTTACCGATTTTATGATTTTTTTCTTAGGAAAGAAATTTATTTTTGACAAAACAGAGGTGGCAATCCAAAGTGCTGTTACGGAAGTTTTGTATCAAATTTTATTGCAAGCCTGAGATGCATATCCCCTCAGAATTTAAAGTTTGAAAATGTTCAAAAATTATGATTTTTGAAGTGTGATTACTCAAAAAAGCCATTTTTTAAAAATCTGAAAATCTGCTCATTTGTTGCCCTTGAAGTGCTTAATGAGCTGCTATAAGTTATATTGTGTATTTTTGCCCCAGATATTTTATATGATTTTTCAAAAATGGCCTTTTGTGAGTTTCTCAAAAAAGCCAGAAATTCAAAGTTGTACTTATTCAATCACTTTAATATAACAATATTTATTAATAAATATACCATATTGCTACACAATTACTACAGATAAATCGTGCATAACGTTCTTAGACTTTAAATAGCACCTTGCACAAAGTGTAGCCACCGTGATTTAATACATGTTATTCTGTTCATTCGAATTACTAGTTTCAAACTCACACGCTTTACATCAAATACATTACAGCACTGATTTACATAGTTTTAAACACATGTGTAGTTACAAAGATAAAACAACGTGAAAAAGCAAATTCAGATTAAAATTAACGCAAATAGCTATTTCGAAGCTACAAATGGAGCCTCTTCATCAGTGCATAAAAGAAGAAGAAACGCTCAACACACAAGCAAGAAAGCTGTGAGTGAAAAAGGCAATAACCAGAGAGACACCGGTATTTATACCAAATGTGTCGGATTAGCGATTGACCAATCAGAGGCCAGGAACAAGGCGGGAACAGAGCCCGAAGGAAAAGGCGGGAAACGAATATGTAAATTGCAGGAGAAAACCAAAAAGGGAGAGAAAAATTATAAAAATTGTTTCCAAATGTCAGGAAAATATGGAGTGCTGGAAAAATCATTTACTACAAAATGAGAATTTTTCCAAATGTGATAAGCTTCCCAAAAATCAAGTTCATAGACAGAAGAGCATTTGCTGATAATTCTAGCAGAAGAAAATTCAAAACAATGATCTAAAGTCCAACAATGCTGGGCAATGGAAGAACGTGCAAGTTCTTTACGCTTAACAATTTTCATGTTCTTTCAGACGGTGCTTTAAGGCACGTTTAGTCTGACCTATGTAAAACAAACCACATTTGCAAGAAATACTATAAATACCCCAGTTGTTGTGCAAATCAATGGGATACTTCAAATTTGTAAATATTATTTTATTCACAGGGGAAAATGCAGTATCAAACCCAAACTTCTTCAATATTTTAGCACTTTGCTGACTGATTTTTGGATAAAAAGGTAAAATAATAGTATAAGCAGGCTTGCACTTAGAAACATTGCCAGAAGGTGAAGGCTTAATTAACCTGTTATAAATAGAATCAACGACCTTAGGAGAATAACCACAATCCAAAGCCACAGCCTTAATGTACGAAAGCTCAGCATCCAAAGAGTTAGAAGAGGAACATATATTCAAAGCACGGAAAACAAGAGCCTTGAAAGAGGCCAACTTTTGGTTTGGGGGGTGAGAAGAACATTTGTGAGGAGGTAGTGTAATAGCAAAGGGCTTACGAAACACTGAAGTCATAAAATCGTCATTACTTTTAGTAATTAAAACGTCCAAGAATGAAAGAGAACTATCAACTTCCATTTCAATAGTGAATTGAATGCAAGGATCAATGGAATTAAGCTTATCAAGTAAATGATCAATATCCACTTGCTTCTGATCAAGCAATACAAAACAATCATCAACATAACGGACATAAAAAGGAAACTTTATGGTTTCGAAAAGTTTAGTCTCAAAATAGTGCATATAAATGTCACTTAAAATAGGGCTTAAAGGATTACCCATAGCTAAACCTTCAGTCATAAGAAAGTACACACCATCAAATACAAACGTATTTTGCTCAAGACAAACACGAGGGAGAGAAATAAGTTCTTCAATCTCAAAACTAGAGAAATGATATTCCTGAAGTCTCAATTTAAGACCATCCAATGCGCCATTAACCGGCACATTGGTGAAAAGCGAGTTTACATCAAAAGAAGCCATAGTTAATCCAAAAGGTTTGAAATCACGAAGCTTATGAACGAAGCCGACGGAATTTTTGACAGTGAAAGAATTACCATTCAAAAGAGGAGAAAAGATGGAGACCAAGTGTTTAGCAAGTTTATAAGAAGCAGTATTAATATTGGAGAAGATTGGTCTGAAAGAACATGAAAATTATGTTAAGCGTAAAGAACTTGCACGTTCTTCCATTGCCCAGCATTGTTGGACTTTAGATCATTGTTTTGAATTTTCTTCTGCTAGAATTATCAGCAAATGCTCTTCTGTCTATGAGCTTGATTTTTGGGAAGCTTATCACATTTGGAAAAATTCTCATTCTGTAGTAAATGATTTTTCCAGCACTCCATATTTTCCTGACATTTGGAAACAATTTTTATAATTTTTATAATTTTTCTCTCCTTTTTTGGTTTTCTCCTGCAATTTACATATTTGTTTCCCGCCTTTTCCTTCGGGCTCTGTTCCCGCCTTGTTCCTGGCCTCCGATTGGTCAATCGCTAATCCGACACATTTGGTATAAATACCGGTGTCTCTCTGGTTATTGCCTTGTTCACTCACAGCTTTCTTGCTTGTGTGTTGAGCGTTTCTTCTTCTTTTATGCACTGATGAAGAGGCTCCATTTGTAGCTTCGAAATAGCTATTTGCGTTAATTTTAATCTGAATTTGTGCTTTTTCACGTTGTTTTATCTTTGTACTTACATTTTTGCACAAAGTATTTTGATCATTTGTCTTATACATGTGTAGTTATGTACTTAAAGCAAAATAAGTAGAGTCAAGTTCTTGAATCATCTGCTACTTGTTATTACCAAAAAAATGCAAAGACTAGGAGGGTTCAAATGGGGTCAATCATTTCAGACTTTCAACATTACTTTATATTGGTCTAGTTCTTTTTCACCGGATTCTTCTGGCTATTGAAATATTTTTTCTAGATTATCTGTGTACAAATTATTGGATAGTGTCCCTAAACCATCGGTGATACATTCGTAATTTGTCCCATTCAATAATTGTCATTCACACGGTCAATAAATTTTCCTATTAAGAAATCACACATTGAGTTTCATTTGTTTAAGAGGCTGGTAGTTTTCTAACTGCTTCCCACTTCTTGTTTGTTCATGCATCCCATGCAAGCATTACTATTTTAATGATTTTTACTATTTAGCAGTACTTTAGAATTGCCAATAATGTTTTGATTGTATTCCTACGATAAATTTTACGTTTGCTGTTACATGGTATTTGATGTAAAGTGTGAATTTGAAACTAATTCGGATGAACAGAATAACATGCATTAAATCACAAGAGTTACACTTTGTGCAAGGTGCTATTTAAAGTCTAAGAAGGTTAAGTACAATTTAGCTGCAGTAATTGAGTAACAATATGGTATATTTATTAATAAATATTGATTAAATCTTATATTAAAGTGATTAAATAAGTGCAAGTTTGAATTTCTGGCTTTTTTGAGAAACGCACAAAAGGCCATTTTTGAAAAATTATATAAAATATCTGGGGCAAAAATACACAATATGACTTATAGCAGCTCATTTAGCACTTCAAGGGCAACAAATGGGCAGATTTTCAGATTTCTAAAAAATGGCTTTTTTGAGTAATCACACTTCAAAAATTGTAATTTTTGAACATTTTCAAATTTTAAACTTTAAATTCTGAGGGGATATGCATCTCAGGCTTGCAATAAAATTTGATACAAAACTTCCATAACAGCACTTTGGATTGCCACCTCTGTTTTGTCAAGAATAAATTTCTTTCATAAGAAAAAAATCATAAAATCGGTAAAAATGCAATTTTTTTTTCACTTCAAAAACACTTTTTTTTCTTTATCAATGAAGCCAACTAGATTTTTCAAATTAGTGTCTAAATAAAATACCATCCCTTAGTTATTTATAGGAAAAAAAATTATTTGAATCGGTTAAAAACTTTTATAACAGAGGCCATTTTAAAAGTGAGTGTTTTGCTGATTTTCTGGAAACAGCCTTTTTTGTTCTAAATTTTAAAAGGCTGTAACTAGAAAAATAAATTTTTTGTTGCTTAATCCTTTTGGGATATTTCATATGACCCTTAGTTGTAACTACTGTAATTTTTTTTTAAAAAATCTGTAAGGGTCATGTGACAAGTTTTAGACCTGCCTGCCTGATTTCAAATGGAATGACTCCCCTGGGACTTTTAATAATTTAAGGTGAATAACAATTTACAAAATTTAAAACTTCATAACATAACTTTCTGGTAATTAACACTTATATCTAGAACTGCGGAGCGGGTCAATTTGACCCCTAAGGAAAAGTTAATGCACAAATGACGAAAAACTTGAATTAATGAAATGGTCTGCAGCAGAAGGTGGAATAGTAAAGATTTTTGGTCAAGGTCATTACATTATGGTCAAAGCAAGAAGCTACATTTGAATGCAGTGAAAAATTACAATAAATTTTTAGATTTTTTGAAGTGTGAAATTAGTATATGTGTAAAAAAGGTGTCCCGACGCTATAATCTTTCTATTCAAGAATCACATTCTGAAAAATGACTCAGAATGAGATTATAATGATGAAAATGTTTTGTTTTTGAGTAGTGGGGGTGAGTATGAATACCTGCCTGATGACAAGGGAAGTTAGGATTCAAATAAAGAAAATGAAAGTGAAAATGACTCTGGGAATGCTTAAGGAATTGCTGGTGCAGGAGACTTTTTATAGATGAATTTATACTGAAGAACATCCACCATTTTTTCAAAATACAATGCCAAGGGACCGATTTCGTGAAATAATGAGATTTTTATGCTTTGACATAAAACCAACACGATCAAAGCATTTAGACACAGACAAATTTGCCCTTATTCCACCAAGTCCTATACAACTGTAGACGAACATTTATTTCCAACAAAAGCTAGGTGTAGGTTTAACCAATACATGCCATACAAACCAGATAAGTTTGGTATAAAGTTCTGGTTAGCTGCAGATGTTGACTCAAAATATCTGATAAATGGATTTATGTATCTTGGAAAAGATAACCAAAGTCCATCCAACGCTCCTCTTTCTGAGCACGCAGTGCTACGACTAATAAATTCGTATGAGAACATAGAGAGAAATTTCACAACGGACAATTTTTGCACAACACTGAAGCTTGCACAATTTTTGAAATCCAAAGACCCCAACCTTGTAGGAACTGTAAAACGCCCAAGAAGAGAAATATAAGTTTCTGTAAAAATGTAAAGATCCATATTGCATTCGACTATGGTACTAACCAATTAAGACATCAGTCTAACTGTTTATTAAGGTAAAAAGATAAAAATGTTTTGTTGCTAAGTAGTCTCCATCCAACTGTAGAAATTTTAGATAACCCAAACAAATTAGCCGATACAATCACTTTCTACGACGCAACTAAATATGGTGTGGACATCATTGACCAACTGGCTTGGAAATATACACTAAAATCTTGCTTCACAAAGGTGGCCAGTTCAGGATTTTTGTAATATTTCGGACCTTGCCATTAATGCCTGGGTTTAATATAAAGCTGTAATTGGAAAATCTATTAGCAGATGGCAATTCATTCAAGACTTGGCAGAAGAATTGAGAGAAAAGTTTGTTCACATCCGACAAAAAAAGGTGGCAAAAAGAGAATGAAATAATCAATGAAAACAACGGACAATCACAAATTTAGCGTAAACGAGTCAGATGTCAGAGCTCGAAGTATGAAAATAAAACTGTAGACATCTACTCAAAATCTAAAGCACCAATTTGTGGAAAATGTACAAAATGTATCACTAAGTTTTGTGCACAATGCATACAGTAAATTTAAGTTTATAATCTGCAAAACTAGTAAGAAACAAATTACATTTTTAATATTTAAAAACTATATCTGCAAGTGTTGAAAATAGATACTCAGTTTTTCCATTGAAATCAGGAAATATGTAATATTTTGTTAACCCATTAACCGCCAAAAGTCGAAATCGTTATTTGTTTTCGATACAATTAACAAAAGTTATTATTTAGGTCACATACAATAGTAATATGCTGCAAAAAGAAGGAAATTCTAACTATCTTTAGAAATATGGGGTCGGCGGAAAAGGAGTACGGATGGGAAGAATTCTCGTCAGAAACTATGCTGAGATTTCAATGTGTTTTAAAAATTGGAAAATTTTATGAGCACTATTCTAGTTTTAAAATATGCATTACACCTTATAGGATACTAAAATTTATTAAACATAAAGGTATATGCGCACTTGAGGAATTATACATTTGAGAATATAATCAGTAACTATTTGCCATACATGATATGCTTCACTGCAGTCATGTTGTAAAGCAACATTACAAATACTGCAGCGATAAATTGTTTGGCTGTGTATTCTTTTCTTGTCGGTTGAATTTACAATGATATGCTTCCCAGTTACTGGCTCTGGAAAGTTGAATTTACTTGACCGTCTCATCGCTGTTTTTTCCTGACACCTACATCACTATCAAAGGGGGGTCTGCAAAAGACGAAGTGCAACCTCCCTTTTGAATTCAAAGCAGTACTTTCTTATTTCCTTCTTCAAATAATCTTTAAAGTTTCCAAGCATTTGTCAATGCAACATAGATATAATTTGTAAATATTTACCACCGCCATTTTTTACCTCGAACTTTAATTCTGTAATTTGAAACCACGTAGTCACACGAATAAACAGCCCCCCCCCCCCATTTTCAGGTTATATTGCTCAAAGATACGTGGCTGGGGAACTCACACCTTTCTCTTCCGGATTTTGGAGTAGCGAGAAACATTTTTTACAGGTTCAATATTACCAAAATTCTCCTATTCATTCGCATCGTCATCGGAGTTTTCATCTAAAATACGTGATAATGCTTCTTCTAATGTAAAATACTTTGTTCTAGGCATTTTTTACAAAAAGGAGAAGAGAATCAAATTCACACATCCAAATTCACAGAATAGGTCTTTACCTGAAAACAAGTAGAAACATTTTACCCCTTTTCCGCTGACGTTGCGCGAGCGCAACACCTGTATTTGCTTCCCCCTCCACCCCCATACAAACAGTTGATTTGCGGAATATACTGATAAGCTGTGACCTTGAACCAAAGTATTTTACTTCCATGCCCTATTTTGTGTTTTTTAACAATCTTTCTAGAAAAATCCAAGATCTCAAATTTGGACAAAAAAAAAAAAAAAATCAGCAAAAATAGCGCTTGTTTTTAGAAGTAAAAAAAAATTTTTGAATCATTGTTTTTATGGGAATCAGTGTTTCTAATGGGTTAAAGAGGTATGTTATTGTACTGGAGGATATAAAATTTTAAATAATACCAGTTTATAAAAATAACATTAATTTCTCTTGAGTTATATAATGTATTAAATGTAAATTCCAGGATAAAAAAAACTCGGTGGCACGCCAGCCCTTTTGGGGGTTATGACCTACTGCGCCAATCCCAGTTTTAGAGACCGAGGGCCCTGGGGGGCAGAAACAGAAGTTCCGGTCAAGTGGTCGGCCCGACACGGAGCCCCCAGTGTTTAGTTCCCAAGCATGCTTGGTCCTCATTTTATCGACCCCACTGCAGGGATGAAAAGCTGAGTTGACTCTGCTCAGCCCGGGAATCGAACCCCGGACCTGTGGCATGGTAGCACGGAAGGCTACCACTCAGCCACTGGGCTTCTAAATTCTGAGATACATTGTATATTATTTAAAAATTAAAATGTTTTAGTTAACTAAATTAAGCGCTTGATTATTTTTATTGGTTTACAATAAAAGGGTTAAAATTACCCTCTCTGCGGTTTTAGTTATACCAAAAGCCCCGCAGTTCTAGTGTTAAAACTACGGAACCACCGAATAATACCCCCCCACCACCACCACCGTATCGTCCAAGCAATCAAGCCCCGGCCAAATGCCCATGAAGCGAACATCCCTCACCAAAAAAAAAAACCTCTAGGCTCATGCCTGAGCCCATGCCCCCCCCCCCTTTGTAATAGGATTTAGGGATCTAATTTATTTAAAGTTTACCGTGGTAGTTCTACATTTTACTTGGTTTGTTTTGTAACACTTCATTTAAATAAAAAAAAAAACGAAAAAAAGAGGGCAATTTAGCAAACTTTTCCATTACTTAACATTTTACTCACATGCACAAATTTTACTCTGATTGGCGCCATTTGAACTGAATCATTTTTTTCAAATATTTTACATCTTTCATTTTTTGGCAACATTAATTTCTTAAATAAAAGTGCAACATAATATAAGTTGTGATTATTGAATTTTTAAGAAATATTATTGATATCTTAATGGAGATTTTTAGACTGTTTACCATGTTGGAATACAGGTTTTAAGGAACTGTTGTGCTTATCCGAAGGGGAATTTTTGAGAGGATCGTGACAATATTTACGAACTGTTGTCTTTAGTCTAAGGGGAATTTTTAGTGACTAATATCTTTATTCTTTTTAGATTTTTAGGGATTGCTATCTTTATTTAAATAGGGATTTTTAGGGAGAGTTTTCCTCATTAAACAGGGATTTCCACAGACCATTGTCCTTAACCTGGCAGGAATTTTAAGAGAAAACTGCCGACAATTTTAACAGGTTCTTTATGGACTGTTGACATTATTTTGGAGCGGTTGCCCTGGTTCAAATGAGGATTTCAAGAGACTGTGTGATCTTTAATTAGAAGCTGTTATATTTATTCCCTTAGGAATTTTTAAGATCCAACTTTTGACCTTGCTTTACTGCTCAAAAGGACTTATGGACTGCTGTTATTACTTTAATGTAGACTTTTACGAGCTGCTGTCTTTAATCCAACAAGATATTTAATTGTTAGAAATTGTCGAACAAGACAATTTCTAACAATTGCGGCTAAGAACTATTGACTTTATTCCAATAGAAAGTTTTAAGTAAGTTTCTTCCAATTGACACATTGAACACCAGTCAAGTAACTTGAATTTTTTCTCCACCAGGAAATGTTGCAATCATCAAGATAAACTGTGTAATGTTGGGCAAGTTGGCTAGTAAAATAAATAAATTATCAAGGGAAAATTCAATGTGTGCACATCTAAAAAGAAATATATTTACAGAAAAGTAATATTAAAATAACTTCAAAAAACAAAAATACTTACACCTCTTTTTAAAACTAATATGAGTATTCAGATCATGATTCTGTGCAGCAACCAATAACAATGGCTCTAATGCATGCATAAAAGCGGTGAAAGAACTATTTAAAGCAATATTAAATTCCACTTCTTAGCAATCTTCTCCTAATAAAAGTAATCTTATAAATAATAAAATAATATGCAAAAGAAAAGAAAAAAGTAAAATAATTAGAAATGAAAAATAAATATTAATGCAAAAGAAATAGAGCCTAAAAATGCTGAAAGTATAATAATAGAAAACTGATGCCTTTCTCTATCAAAGTAATTTTAAAATCACTGTAAAACCAAAATCTTACAATTCAATGTTCCCTACCACCTACCACCTCATAATGGATAACACAGAGTATTAAATCTTTCTTACAAGAATATATCATCTTATCTATGATATGATTAGAAAAAAGCAAGTTTAAATATTTTTTTGATATCAAAAGTTATCAAAAGCGTCTCTGGGTGGAACCCCCGATTCACATCTCTTTACTTCATTCAAAAGACCCATTTGTTTATTTGAATTCATCTAAAAACCATAAGATTTGTTCCTCTCTTTTTAGTTTTCTTGACAGCTTTCCATAGATTGTTTTATTAAAAGCGGTAAAAAATACTCGAAAAACAAAGAAACAAAAAAAAAAAAAATAATAATAATAATAATAATAATAATAATAATACCATGGTTTTATTATTATTTCTCAAGTCATTTTATACTTGTGTATACTGTATACCAGTGGTCGGCAAACCATCGATCGCCAGCCCATTTTCGGTCGATCACGACAGCGTTTTGGACAGTTTGTATGGTTTTTTTGGAGTGGGGAATCAAATGACTTTTGTTGAGTTGGAAGGCGAGCATATTTTTTTTCCGGAAAATATTTGTTAATTTATCAGACCATTCGACGGACCTAAGAAAAGACTTGCCAATAATATGAAATGTCAGTCATCACATTAACTATGCTCTCGGTCAGAGTTAATTAAAGTATGTAACGGCTT
The DNA here is from genome assembly GCA_038502835.1 of Octonoba sinensis. NCBI lineage: Eukaryota > Metazoa > Arthropoda > Arachnida > Araneae > Uloboridae > Octonoba > Octonoba sinensis. The sequence continues at coordinate 100,932,597 of CM076599.1, read as the reverse complement.
CTCACATGGGCGTTTTTTACTTAAACAAATAAAAAAATAACAGTATTTATCAAATTTAAAGGAAATAATATATTAGTATCTGTCATATTGCTTTGATGCGAGTTAACGGCGCTAAGATAACATTATTTTAGAAACTTTAAGGTAGGTATTTTATAAGCATCAAAACTTGCTCGAACAAGAATTAACCTACAATTTAAAGACAGGCGCACTCCCAACATCCAACATGTCCTATTAGTCGTGTATGCCCCCCCCCCCCCCCGGTCCTCTGAGTCGATCTTGGTGTTCACGGAACTGGAAAAGTAGATCTTCTGTCAATTTAGCTTGCCGATCGCTGCTGTATACCCTCCCCCCTCTTGAATTTTTGTTTTTGGCACAAATCAACTTGAGTTGTGTCAAGAGCTTCCTCCCAGAAATCAAAAACATGAGTCAAAAAATTTCGAAATTTGATACGTGGATCTGATATATTAGATTTTTAAACCAAAGGGCAGAAGATAAGAATGTTTTCTGAAAAGAAGATACAAGCATTACTTCATTATTCCAATATTCTTTGTCAAATGTATAAAAACTGTATTGTCAAAGAAAGGGGATAGTTGTTACACATGGGTCAGTCATTTTTGAAAAAAATTTCCTGGGAAAGTTGGGAGATGGCTTACAAACAGGTACGCATATAGACATACATACGATAATAACACGGAAATGAATAAATGAAAAAGAAAAATTATGCAAATAATTCCGAGATTAAAGTATTTTAAAATGTAAAGTTCAAACTTGATGTTCAGATGCATTTTATTTGTTACTGTGATGGTTCACAAAACAAGGTTCAAATGCAAAATTTGCAAATACGATGTGATGATTGCACATCGAATACAATTGATTTTTCAAATTGAAAAAAAAAAGAGTGCAACGAAAGGAAAAGTTTTCATTGGTTAAAAAAATATATAAATCCTTTTTTCTTGCAACTGAATGTAATAAAACTATAATATTGGTATAGCAATATATCTTTGAACAATGATTACAAAACCGGCAAGTATAATTTTGTCAATCATTCCCGGTTGATTTTGTCTTTTTTTCAGGCAATGAAATCAATTACATTTTAAGTGAATTTAGATATGTACTGTAACCACGAGAGAGTTGTTGAGAGAAGAACTTAAGTACAGTATTGTTTCAAAACTTATAAGTTGTCTTGTTTAACTTGTGTCCAATGATGTTTGTCCAACTGTGCCTGAATAAAGGTATTTTATTAATATGTTTATGTGTAAAGGTAAGGATCTACTCAAATTAGAAAATAAAGAGCTTACAGTTACCTGTATGTGTTAAAATAAAGTACAGTAGAGCCTTGGTTATTTGAGCCCTGACTAACCGAGCTCTGGGTTAACCGAGGTGCATTAGTCCTTGAAAAAAACTTCTTTGGCTCGGGTCATTTTTTTGCGATCGTGCTGATGGCGCCCTCACTGCCTGATGTTGGTTGCTTTTCATTTTTCTAGTGAGCAATTTGTTCACGGTTTGTTTATTTTTGTTAGTACTGTACTGTATTTGTTAAGTGAAGAGTGATACACGCAAACGAGCTGTAGTGTCTTTAACACAACAGCTTTAGAGACTAAATTACAAGCCATCAACAGACTCGATAAAGCAAAGAATTTTAAAAATTTCTCAGATTGACGTGCGAGAACATTTTTTATTCATTTCACCCTCGTTTCAATCTCGATTTGGACAGAGTATGTGTTATCCTAATTTTCGATTATCTGAGATACCCTCGGCCCGCATTACCTCGGATAAGCAAGACTCTACTATACATCTAAATAAATTTCAATTAAATTGTTACGCTCATCATAAATAACTACAAAGGCATTCCAAACTTTTAAAAATGCCAACCATAATTTCAGCTGCATATTTGATGAATACCTTTAAACATTTGGCAGATAACATAGAACTTTATTATTTAAGATTTTGCACACATTGAAACAACATCCTAATACAGTACCGAACCCCAAATTCGGAATCCCAAAGTTCGGAAAATCCTAAAATTCGGCACTTTTCCCGAAAATTTCCGATTTTTTTTTTTTGTAAATTCAGAAAAATATTAATGTAAGAATCTGTTTAATTAATAAATGTCAGTAAATTTTGATTCAAATAGAAGCAATTTTGTAGATATATTTATGCTTTATATGAACTAAACTCAGGAAACCAAGATAAACCAGAAAACCCTACTATGTTGAAAAGTAAAATTTGATTTCTTGGGCTCAGTTAAACATCTTTTTTCCCTATAAAAATTTTCTTTTTCCCTTAAATTCTTAAAAATTTGTGTTTCAAGTTTTATTCCCTGGAAAACGGAAAAAGAAAGAAAGATAAAGAAACTTGCTCTATTTTTTGTCTTTGTGGTCATAAATGGCGCCCAAGTAACCCTTGCAATTTGTACAAATGGCCTGGCATTTTAGTTTGACTTTTCTGCTAATATTTTTTTAAGATGTAGCTCTATTTTCTTTTTCATGCAATTGCAGGTGATTCAGTGAAATGGTTAACTATCATGGTGGGTATGATTTATTGCTGAATTGTGTGTTGTAATTTGGAGCGTTTTATTTAAATCCATGAATAAGTTATTTTTTGTTTGGTAAAAATATCTTAACACATGGCTTTACTTAGATTGCCTTTTCCATAAACAGTTACTTATTTATGTACCAGTTAAGAAAACAATGCGATATGAAGTAAAAATGCGCATATTAGCGTTGATGTTTTCGTAAGTCCGCCATTTTTGGTCCGGTTCCGAAATTCGGCAAATTCCGAAATCCGGCTTGGCGCCGGTCCTGAGCATGCAGAATTTGGGGCTCGGTACTGTATTCAAAAAAAGCACATTAAGAAAGTTTTAAAAGTTATATTGTATGAGTCCTGAAAGCATAGCTTACGACTCATACAAATTAAAATGAAAGTAAGCTATTTAAAATTTTATGGCTGTCAATGTCTCTAATTCAATTTCTGCAATTACATCTATCAAAATTCATAGACAACAAAAAGCAACATCACATTCTAACATTCTAATCTTTAGAAACCCCACTTCTAATTTAAATTTTTTCTAATATAAAAACACATACGGTATATATTTTTAAGAAACTTTAAAAACTTACATCATACGTGAACATAACATAGTAATTCACCGATCATGTCACAGCAATGTTATGTGATATAGATCCACAATTATATGAGTGATTATTAGAATCGACCAACTAACCGTTAAAGTATAAAATTTTTGTAAATTAGCTGCAACAATTGAAATTTTGATCTGCCGAAGCCCATGCCAGGAAATAAAGTATTGAAATAAAAGCGTTTTATCACTCAGCATTTAATTTTAACATTTCAGATTTTATAGTCGTAAAATCAAAAAAAGAAATAAAGTAAGAAAAAGTAACTACAAAGGCATTCCAAACTTTTAAAAATGTCAACCATAGTTTCAGCTGCATATTTGATGAATACATTTAAACATTTGGCAGATAACATAGAGCTTTATTTAAGATTTTAATCTTACCACCACAGCTGTCATAGGATTGGTAGAGTACAAGCGATGCATGAAAACATAGATAAAGATGATTCCAGCTGTGTACATCAGAGTCAGGATCCCAGCTGCGACATAGAATTCTGCATTGCTCGAAAAATTGAATGGCCATGAATATGTTTTGAAAGCAACGTTGGAAAGATTGCCACACTTTTCGGGAATACGAAGCTCCGATTTTTCCATTCTAAAAAAAAAAAAAAAAAAATAATAAATACATAAAAACTAAGCTAAAGTAAATAAGTGTTAAACACGCAATCAGCTTTAAACAATGGCGACTCGTGGGTTACTAAAGTGGAGGTTCACAAAACAAATTTCAAATGCAAAATTTCTAGATACGAAGTGATGATTGCACATTGAATACAACTGATTTTTCACAAATTGAACAAAAAGAGTACAACAAAAGGAAAAGTTTTCATTGGTTAAAAAAATAAATAAATCTTTTTCTTGCAATGGAATGTAATAAAACCATAATATTGTTATAGCAATATATCTTTGAACAATGATTACAAAACAGACAAGTATAATTTTATCAATCATTCCTGATTTATTTTGTCTTTTTTTCAGGCAATGAAATCAATTACATTTTAAGTGAATTTAGGCATGCCAATAGACTGCTTTTTTTAATTGAGAGAATGGCTTGAATCTTTGGCCTCGTTCAGAGTGCCTCTTAAAAAATCTTTAGAATATTAATACATAAAACCCCCTTAAGTCCTGCAGATTGCCTCAACGTGGCAAGGGGGTGGCACTGGGCGGAATGGGCGATGCACGTCAGGAGTTTTATAACTCCTGGTAGGGTCACCCATGGCGAGAAGGCCATTCCATATGCTCAGCTAAAATCTGCAGGCGAACCCAATCCAAGGTGTGAGGTACCGTGCCGAGGGATGTATGGCATCTGGGTCATGATGTTGCTAACGGTCCACTCGAGGTACCTGGCGAGTCCTCGTTTTATCTAGCCTTGCGCCTGCACAGGGAGGCTATGCAGGTGTTGACTTTTTATTTCCCCCCAGTTATTTGGTCTTTTATGGATTCTTCTTTAAAAAACTCTCAAAATTCAAAAATTGAAAAAATTTCCAAAAAAAATGAAGAGTTGAGTCATTCTGACGAATGTACTCAACGGGCCTGTGAAACAACTCCTATGGAGTTGGATCCTGGCACTAGGGGCAACACCAGCAATCCTGCTGCTGGAGGAAGTGAAGTTGCAAGTCTGCAACCCACCAACTCTGCAGCAGGGGAGCAGGTAGTACTTACTAAGACACAAAGAAGGAATAAACGTAGGCAGGAAAGAAGGAAGTTGGATCGAGAGGCGAAAGCCACTATGACAACTAATCCTGAGAAGTCTGTGGGAACCAAGCGACTGCGGTCCGAAGTTTCAACACCCTCTCCTGCCCAAACTGCCGTACATAAGAGGGCAAGAACTGTGCAATCACGGACCTATGCCCAAGTAACGAATATGTTCAAGATGGCTATTGTGAAGGAGGCCTATCCAAAGGATAAGCTCACTCAGGGGGACATCGAACATATTCAGATGGAGATATTGAGGAGAACGGACATGATCCCTGATGGGAATCATACGCCGAAGATCTACCGGATAATTGCAAATGCTGGAACATTGCTCATCTTTTGTGGTGATGTTGAAACTGCAGAGTGGTTAAAGTCGGTGTTTCATGGTAATGGCGAGGTTGTTGGTGGCACTACACTCAAAGTCTTGAAGGCTAGTGAACTTCCAAAACCTATTAAGGTGGCATTCAAAACAAGAGACCTTTTCACTAAGGATGCAGCCCTGTTGCTAAGGCGGCTTAACAAGTTAAACCCAGGATTGAATTCGGAGGAGTGGCGTTTCATCCACAAGTTGGAGGAACAATACACCATACGATGGATATTCGAGGTTGACTGTGAGGCTGCTGAGGCTATCAGGAATGCAAACTATGGTGCTTTTACCGGTCTCGATCATGGGATCTTCAAAATATTGAATGACCCCAATAAAAGGACGGAAGATATTTCGGCTGAACCATCTACCTCCTTACAGGAGCAGTCTCCTGAAAGCAAGGAAACCTCCTCCCAGGTAGGTGATTCTGACAAAGATTCTGATTTACTAATGTTTAATGAATTAGAGTTAGGTTCTAGCTCTGATGAAACATTGCGTGCCCATTCACCTCTGTCAAAAGAGATGATGGAAGAAGTGTTAGAAACAGAGCATACGGAGGGTGATGGTCAAACCACCACCTAATCTTGACTTGTTTGGTTTTGTCCTCACTTGTCTTTTCTTTTTGGTCTTGCTTTTTACTTATGGCTGGTCATTTGAAAGTTGGTCAAATCAATCTTCATCATAGCCGTGCTGCTTCTGCTCTTTTGAGCATGAAAATGGCTAAAGGAGACTTTGATATTGTTCTTATTCAGGAGCCTTGGACCAGAAATGGACAGATTCTTGGTCTTAGTAGTCGGGATCATAAGATTCATTACGATCTTACCTGTGATAGGCCCAGAGCATGTATTATTACTAGCACTAGGCTTAATGCTCTAAATTTAGTTAGCTACTTAGATGGTGAAAATGTCGCAGTCAAGGTTACTTATGAGGTTGTTGAGCATAGGGATGATTTTATCTTTATGTCTTCTTATCTCCCTTATGAGAACAAGGATCCTCTCTCAGTGAAAATGAAAACTTTTATTGAACACTGTAAGATGGATAATAAGAAGTTTATCATTGGTTGTGATGCTAATGCGCACAATGTAGTCTGGGGCAGCTCTGACTGCAACAAACGCGGTGATAGCTTACTTGAGGATATTTTATATTTTAATTTAAACATTTTAAACAAAGGCAATAAACTTACCTTCATTACTGCAAACAGAAAAGAGGTTATTGATCTAACACTGTGCAATAACTGTTGCACTAATCTGGTTAATGACTGGAGGGTGTCTGATGAAGTTACTTTATCAGACCACCGCCTGGTCACTTTCTCTGTTTCAGGTCCTACGAGACTAAAAAACATCCAAAGGAACCCCAGAAACACCATTTGAGCGTCCTATGTGGAGGATTTGGAGCATCTTACTAGAGGTAACTTTAGTAAATTTAACTCGGTAGCTGACTTGGAATTGTCTGTTGACACAGTGCAACGCGCCATTCTCCAGTCTTACTACCAAAATTGTAAGATACTGTTATTGACTCGCCAAGGTTAATTCCTTGGTGGACAAAAGAGATCAATAATCTACGTAGTAGGTGCAGGAAGCTCTTTAATAGAGCAAAGAAGAATGGTGATTGGGTATCTTATAAAACCTCCCTCACCAACTATAATAAAGCTATCTGGGATGCAAAATATAATTCCTGGAAACAGTTCTGTGATAATATTAACGATGTTTCTTCAACTGCCAGAATTACTAGATTCATGGTCAGAGATAGAAACAGTGATCTTAATACAATTAAACTTCCAAATGGCAGGTATACGGAATCAGGAGGGGAAACTCTGGCAGAAATGCTAAAAGTTCACTTTCCAGGTTCAGATATCATTAATGGCCCAGTCCCTTCTGCTACCATACCTACTCGTAGATGTGTAAAGCGTAAATGGGTGTGTGCTAAAAAGATTATTACCTATGAACGAGTCGTTTGGGCTATTGATTCTTTCAAGCCCTTCAAAACCCCTGGTGTGGATGGCATATTCCCCGCCCTTCTTCAGAAAGGGTTAAAGACTCTTGCCCCCATACTTTGTAAGATCTTCAGAGCATGCATTGCTTATGAGCACGTTCCGACTGCTTGGAGGCAAACTAAGGTTATTTTTATACCTAAAATTGGAAAGGATAATTATTGTGAGGCTAAATCCTTTAGGCCCATTAGTCTCACTTCTTTCCTCTTAAAGGCTTTAGAAAAGCTTATTGATAGGCATATTAGAGAAACAATTTTGTTGGTGTCACCACTCTCTCCCTCTCAGCATGCTTATCAGTCTGGCAGGTCTACTGAAACTGCTTTGTATAGTCTCTCCTATATTTTGGAAAATTCTATAAAAGACAAGGAAATAGCCCTAGCTGTCTTCCTCGACATTGAAGGGGCTTTTGATAGGGTACCTGTAAACACTATTTTGGGTGCCCTCAACAGGCGAGGCATTGACACAACTATTGTTAATTGGATTGAAAATCTGTTATCATATAGGTATGTTAACGCCACTCTGTGTGGTGACAAACTTACTGTGCAAGCAAATGCTGGCTGTCCTCCGGGTGGTGTACTTTCACCTACCCTTTGGTGTCTCGTAGTCGATTCACTTTTAAATAATATTACGGCTTTTGGTCTTTCCTGCATCAGCTATGCTGATGACGTAACTATTGTAGCCAGAGGTAAGTTTATTGACACTGTCTCCTCCATTTTATCGCAAGGGTTAAAATGTGTGGAAAGGTGGTGTCATTCTGAAGGTCTCTCTGTGAATCCTCTTAAAACTACTATGGTTGCTTTCACACGCAAGAGAACTATCGAGGTGCGTAGTGTCAGCTTCTTTGGACAATCTCTCACCTGTTCTGATGAGGTAAAGTACCTTGGAGTCTATTTCGACTCCAAACTTAACTGGAACAAGCATTTTACCCATTGCCTGGCCAAGGCTTGTAAAGTATTTTGGTCCTGCAAAAGAGCCGTTGGCTGTACTTGGGGCCTTAAGCCCAAGGTTGTCCATTGGATCTATACGATGATAATATGTCCCATCATTACGTATGGCTCCATTGTTTGGTGGTCAAGAACCGGCTTAAGTACTGTTAAGACTGAGCTTAACAAGTTGCAAAGGATGGTCTGTATTGCCATAAGTGGTTGTATAAGGACCACACCTACTGCTTCTCTTGAGTTGCTCTTAGATCTTTGTCCCCTCTACATGCGCATTGAGGCTGAGGCTTTCTTGTGCATGGAGAGGCTTAAGCATTCCGGGCTCTGGAAATCCTATTCTGGGTACCTTTCCTGGAAAAACTTTGATGAGGAGGTCCTGGGGCATCCCCTTTCTGGCTTGCCGAGTGATTCTTTTGACACTCATTGGGCGTTTGATAGGCCCTATCAAGTGATCTTTCCCTCTCGGCGTGATTGGAGTGATCTGCCTCCAATGCACGGTAAGAGTTGCGCTCTCTGGTTCACTGACGGCTCCAAAATGAATTTGAATACAGGTGCTGGAGCTTATTGTCCCAGTGATGGCACTGAGTACTCCTGTCCTCTAGGCAGGTTCAGTACTGTCTTTCAGGTGGAGGTCTTTGCTATTCTTAGGTGCTGTATTTTGTGTTCAGAGAAGGGCTACCGTAACAGGTGTGTTCATATCTGCTCTGATAGTCAAGCTGCTTTACTGGCCTTAAATAAAGTCGCTATGACTTCCCGAATTGTTTGGGAATGTTTCAACTTGCTTTGTACTCTTGCAAAGCATAATAGGATTACTCTTTATTGGGTGCCTGGGCATTCAGGTGTCGCGGGCAATGAAATTGCTGATCGCCTGGCTAGGAAAGGTTCTGACACTCCCTTTATTGGCCCAGAGCCTGCAATTGGGATTTCTAGGAATCTTATTAGGACCACTGTCTTTAATATTTTTAAAGATAAGCAGTATCGTAACTGGCGTAATATAGATGGACAACGCCAGGCTAAAGAGCTTAATTACGGTTGCCCCAGCATCAGGGCGAAAGAGTTACTAAAACTGAATAGAAATGGTATCAGGAAGGCAATTGGTCTTCTTACTGGTCACTGTACCTTAAAGCGGCATCTCACTATTATGGGGGTCAGTAACGACCCAACCTGTAGGGGTTGCCATTTTCATGAGGAAACCGTTGCACATATCTTATGTAGTTGTGAAGTGTTTTCTGCTTATAGGTTTGAACACCTGGGTCGTCATATCATTGAACCCTGGGAAATTCATGACATTCCTATTAGGTGCCTGCTGAACTTTGCGTCAGCTACTGGTCTCTTCTAGAGACATGCTCATCTTTTTGGGGTTTAGTACAATAGACCTCTGGTCGCAGTGCTTGGCCGTTTGTGCCCCCCTTTCCCTCATTTCATTTCATTTCATCAATACATAAAAACTGAAACAGCCCCAATCAAATTCCTTTTCCATGCAAAAAGCAAGTTTTGTGCAAGCCCAATGTACTTGCAACGATTGTAGAAAAATGTTCAAAGATTGATACGTAGAATAATATAGAATCTCTTCTTTTTTAGCAGTCACTTGGGGCACACTGGAAGGGTGAGAAAGGCCGACGCCGGGGGGGGGGGGGGTGTTGAATGAAGATACATATATAACAGAAATACATGACAACATTAAAATAACAAATGCAATAGCATGAATAGAATAAGAGTACAGTAGAGGGCCGATTATCGGGACTGGTTGGGACCGAGGTAGATCCGGTTAAAGAAAAATACGGATAATTGGCTTGACAACTTTAAAGCACAAATAGGGCTAGGATTTTTAGGCAGCTTCCCATTACACGTTTTACATGCTTAAAACGGACACTTGCAGTAGTGTATATTTTATTACATTACGAATGGCATGATTAGAAGATTTTTCTTTTCTTCATTTTTAATTTTTTAAAAAAAATATTTACAACAAATGATACAGAAGTAGTATTATACATAAAAAAGATTCATACACTGTACTAACCAGCGGCGTACGCAAGGGGTGGGTCAGGGGTTTAAATCCTTCCCCCTTGAGCCCTAAATAATAATGCTTTCTAACACACTCGAATTTCTTTTAGTAGTTTCAGAAAACTCTTGAAAAAATTCTGCATACACCACTCGTACTGACTGTATAAGAAAAACATTGTGATGTAAAGTAATTATCGATAGTCTTCTGCTACATAGAGAACATTTTCTTTTTATTGTTTTCTTTTCAGCGCTGCCTTCTTGTTTGTAAAAAATTGATACGAAGTTTAAAATTGCACGGCTGTTTTACTTAATATCTAACATAGTTGATGCACTGATGCCATATTCAAGGGCTATGTTGTTTGCATTTTCTTTTTTTTCCAATTCTTTAACAATTTCTATTTTTTGATCTACAGATAACATTACTATTTTGCTTCCCCGACATGTTTAAAAACACCTTACAAGTCATAATTAGAAAAATGTGCATTCCTTTAGTTTTGTGTAACGCGAGTGCAGACAATGAAACCACACGATCACTTCCCGAGGTGCACAGTCTACCCTTTACAAGCGAGTTTTTCAACAGTGTTCCTGGAAACTAAGTTAAGCAGAGATAATTTAATTTGACCCCTTGACCGTGAATGCAGTGAACAGTCTTCAGCTATTTTTCTTGTTAGTTTCAGTACTCGATTTCCGCTCTTATTCCTCTGAAAAGAATCTTAATCCTTTTATTCACATCCTTCTACTTCCCATGCTAATTATAACTGAATCAAACATATCTGAGTGGGGGGTCCCCTCTTTCTTAGAGTGCCAAAAGGCAAAGGAATCAGATTTTCAATCTCCGTTAGAGAATCTTAAAGTCGTTGTCTTCATGTATTGTTTTTCCAGAGCACAGGAAAAAAAACCACGTGTGGTCCCTAACTAATCCAGTTGATTGGACATCCGGTTAAGCGGCGTCTGGATAAGCAGCGCTCTACTGTATTTCCAATTAAAGAATAGTAAGCAACAAAGAGAAATCATCAAAAGTATCATGCCACTTACTTAAATGGATATCCAAATTTATACTGCACATCTTTTTGATAATCCTTACACTTTATTTCCATGGTAGCAACTGCCTCAAAACCTGCCGTAGTAGCAAATGCAAAAATAGCCATTACCTAGAGATATGAGAAAAATTGAAAATTAGCAAATATTCTACACTTCACAGCAACTTTTCAGAACCCTCAGATACTTGGTCTTTAACAAGCCAACACAGTAAATCAAATACGGTACCACTGCTTTGAAATGAGAAACAAACAGTGATGTGACTTTTAACCATAATTCAATCATTTTGATTGGATAGATAGAGCAAGAAAACATTTTAGTCCATAAGAGGAAACAATTTTAAAAATAAGGAACCTTTACCATACAAGACAGAGTCTAATGGGTGCTGCAAAACCCTTGGGGCATGACAATGCCAAGCATGATTCTATAGTTTTCCTTGAGGTAGGTGCTGAAGCAGGAGATTAGAAAAATATATGGACTTCAATTGTGCATTTCCCCCCATTAAATTTTAAATATACTAAGATAGATTCAATAGTGATGTTTTGTCTCTGTAGAATGATTTAATTTTGCTCATGTTTAGATGTTTTCAAAAATTTAAAGCTTTTTAAATTTAAATTGGATTTTTAAATTTTTTAAACAGACCATTAGAGACTTTGTATATTTATTACGAAGTCTTTAAGGTCACACTTATGAAAATAATATGGCATGTTAATCATACAAAAACACATTTTAAGCTATTTTTACTGCAGTTGATCTTTTTTTAACAATAATAAAGATGAACCAAATTTTTAATATCAATGCATGACTTAAATAAAATTAACACAACCCCGAATAATAGTAGTGCACTCTAAGAAAAAATAAACAAATTTAATGTTTTTTTTTTTTTCTTTTTTGCAGTTGAAAGCTGAAAAAAAATCAAACACAACCATTCTAAATTTACTGTGTGGTATTCATTAAATAGAACTAAAATACCTTACACTTAATGTGTGGTATACATTAACTAGAACTAAAATACTGTTAAAAAAATAAAAAAATAATAATAATTAGTTCAAAAGTTATAAAATATGCACACAGAGACAGAGGGACCTATGGATTTGAGCTTGAAATAGAGATTGTAAATGCAACATATTTTTTTTTATGTTTAGAACCCAACACTTTCTAACACTAAAATAAATTTTCAAGAAATTTTTTTAAAATGATTTAAATCAACAAACCCTGCTTCAAAGTATCATTTAGAGCATTTACTAAGCCATACTCTAGTTGTGGATGACGGGCAGTATGAGGCCAGCCGAGCTTTTACAGGTTGACAGGACATAATTGGGAAAGAAGCAAAGGGGTCAAAAAATTAACAATTCGAGACAAACCGCTTTTTCTGCTTTTTTTTTTAGTTTATTGGAATATAACTGTTTTTTTCCTAAAAGTATATTCAGAAACTGAATACAACTGCATTCCTTTTCATATCATCTAATCCGGCAGAAAGAACGAGTCTTCTTAATAATAAATAGCCCCTCTAAGAGAAATTTCACAAATTGCAGTCTCTTGTTTTTAAACCATGGTGGTCCTCGAACTTCTTGTAAAGATCTTTGTTTTGATGTATTGGTTACAGTTCCTCGAAAATACGCCTGCAGAAAATTTTAAAACATCGCAAAGATGCAAAATGTATTTTATGAAGGAATACACTTTTAAACAAATGACTCACACCAAAAAAACGTTTTTTTTTTTCGAAATCTAAAATTAACAACTTATGAATATGTCTATAAAGCTAATAATTACACTGCATTTAAAAATAAATATAATTTTTTTTTTTTAAATAGTAAATAACTTTAATTCTAGATTATTTTTTTTCCTTTTTACTTTTTTTAAGTTGAACAATTAAAGTAAACTTCTATAATTTAATTCTATAAAAGTAATTTAAGAATTCTTACATGATATGTAATGCTTTTATCACTTTAAAAGGCGCTTATGTAGCATAAAGTATTATAAAATGTAAATCCCCATTTGAAGATCATATTCGCTGGATTTTGCGACTTCGTTATAAAGAGGTCCGACTGTATATCATGACATTTATCCAAACCAAAGTTTATATTACTTGAAGTTAAACACTTTAAATTCATCTTAGATTACCTTATAAATTCACGCCATTAATGGAATAATGAAAAAATATGATTATATAAGAGGAAGCATAATGGAACTAGATTTATAGTGATGAGCAGGACAATGACAAGACTGAGAACCAAAATATATACCTACCGTAAAATCCCGAAAGTAACCTTCCTCTATTTAAAAACCAAACTGGCAAATTTCAGATAGAGGGGGTTATAATCGAGATTTTCGAAAAAAATTATCCAAAAAAAAAAAAAAAAAAAAAAAAAAAAAAAAAAAAAAAGGTTTTAATATTAAGTGCATCTACAGAAGATAAATAACAAGTATAACCCATTTAAAATTATTTTAAAAGAAATCATTAACATAAAACAGGATTCAAAAAATAAATAAACAAAAATATGTCTTATTTTCTAATACTAAATGATCGCATGGGGATGCCATCTTTACAGAAGAAAGGATTTAGCACTTAAGTTAGCAGAAATCCCTATAGTTTGCATTTACAACTGCATGGAAACCCAAATTTGGCATGTTTGGGACCAGTGCTATGTCCATATTTCGTAATGTGCCAAATTTCAAAACACAACCGAAAGTGGTGGATTTGCACGATCAAAAATGGCGACTTAATGAAAGAATCACACCGAGTACATGAAATTTATTTTTAAGCATATAGACCTTGAATTTTTAGGAAAAAATAAATAAAATAAAATACAAAATACAAAAAGAAGTTGAACATACTTAATATTCATCATAAGAAAATAATTCACAATTAGTTTTAAAATCTTCAGCTATTTTGGGAGGGGGTGTGGGTATATTAAGGAATATGGATTAATTTTACTTTTGGCGGGAAAAAGGGGGGTTACATTCGATGAAGGGGTTACTTTCAGGATTTCACGGTACTATGATTCTCTTTTAAGTTTACTTTCATTCACCCACCAAACAAGTAACATACTAAACTTTTAAGGCAATGTCATTTTCTCTATGTTAATTTTGTAACATTAAATATGACACCAATCTAAACTCATGTTTGTGAAAATTGCAACACCATGAAGGACTTACGCAAGTGAGCTGAAATTTTCAGGTAATGCAAAGTAGCGCATGCGTACGCGGAGCAGCGCCCTCTGAATGGCGGATGAATCTGAATAAATAGACGGCTGTAGCGAGGCGCGTATGGTTATCGGTGGTTACCTGCTAGTGGTAAACGTTAGCTCAATCTTTACTTATGCCTCTTCGACGAAAGAGAGTGAGATTCGAACAACTTACAGAGTTTGAACGGGGGAGAATCATCGGCCTTCGTGAAGCTGGATTGTCGTATCGTGCAGTAGCCGCTCTATGCAGCGTAACAGCAGCACAGTGATGAGTGTTTGGAAGCAGTGGACCCCGAAATGTGACGTCAACTCGCGATGATAGACACCTGGTCTGCATGGCGTGGACGGACCGTACAGCTTCCTCTAGACAATTGGCAGCAGTGGTCAATAGCAACAGGTGTTTTATTGTGTGCTTCATCAATTCGTAGACGTCTGCTGCAGTGTGGACTGCGCACAAGGACTCCTTTATACAGGATCCCCCTCACGCTAAACCATCGCCGCCTGCGGCTACAATGGGCCAATCAGCATAGAGACTGGCGTGCTGATTGGCAGCATGTCGTGTTTTCTGACGAATCCCGCTTCAATTTGTGGTACCATGATGGCCACACAGACGCTATGCCGGTGAACGCCACCTTCCGGAGTGCATTATCGAACGCCACAGTGGACGAACACCCGGAGTTACGGTCTGGGGCGCCATAGCCTATCATGGACGACCTCAATTGGTACGAATTGTGGGCAATCTGAACAGCAACCGGTACATCAGTGAAGTTCTACAGCCCCAAGCTGTTCCCTCCCTTCAAACCTTGCCAGGCACTGCATTTCAATAGGGCAATGCCCGCCCCCATATTGCTAGGACTGTTCAATCCTTCTTTGCAACACAACAGATACATCTTCTTCCTTGGCCTGCGTATTCCCCGGATATGTCGCCAATTGAAGATGTGTGGGATTTCGTTGGTCGGCGTCTCGCTCGTGATCCTCGTCCTGTTGCTTCTGTAGACGAACTTTGGGTACGCATACAAACAATATGGAATGCTCTTCCTCAGGTAGACAATCAAAATTTGTTTGACTCCATGCCACGTCGTGTAGCAACACTTATTGCGGCGCGTGGTGGTTACACAAAATAGATTCCGATCTCTTGTTATTGTTTGTTTGCTTTGAAAATTTGATCATTTATTTGTACCACTACCACTCAACTGTGTATTAAATTTCATTCAATTATGACGATTCCTTTATGGTGTTGCAATTTTCACAAACATGAGTTTATATACAACATCAATAGGAACTTTTATTGCTGTAGTTCTATAATTATGGTATTATACCCAAATTAAAAGTATGTATCAGACTTAGCATAATTGATATTTTCTCAAATCCATATTGATTTAGATGTAAATGTTAGATAAAATGTAACTCAGACAACATAAGAGGCACCCATTTATATGAATAATGAACCTAACTTTTGTTCTAAATGACGTTATAATTATTAAAAATCTTGATACATTAATATTTTTATGAATACAAGCAAATTTGTACTGACTAAGTGAGGTTTAATTGGTAATTAACACATTTAATGATATTCTGGTTTACATAAAATCCCATATGTAAATAAACATAGTTTTCAAATAGTTTGTGTGCAAGCAACCGTGATCTATAATACCAATATACAGTGGAACCCCGCCATTCGTCCACTTCTCTAGTCATACAATTCGTTATTCGTCCAACTTGTTCAAGTAAAATTCAACTCGTCATTTGTATGCTTGCTCCATGATTCTGACAGCGCCAGTGGCCAGGGTTGCCTGTTTGGCTTTTTTTATGAAAAAAATCCAGAAATTTTGCTCGTTTTGAAGTCGTCTAGAAATAGTTTGTTTGACGTTTTGGATTTTGAAAAATTCTGATACTTTTTGAGATTTTACTGACAATTTCAATTTTCTAAGGGGAGCAGCAAGAGGAAATGGTTGAAGAACTTTCTTTTCCAGAGGAGGAAAGTACTAAATTAAGCAGTTCTTTTGCAGAAATTAAAGAGCTGTGTTACCACTGGGAGAAAACACAGAGAATGGTGGGAAAATGGCATCCCAACACTGCTGTGGTCAACAGCATGTGGTCATTTTTCTAAAACGACAATGTTGACCGTTTTAGAAAAATTCTGAAAAATTGTCAAAAGCAGACAACACTGAATAGGTTTTTAGAGAAAGAAACCGAAGATTCTTCTAGTACAAAAATTCAGAAAAAAAAGGAAGAACAGCATAAAGGGAGAAAACACTTGAAGGGATGTTACCTGATATTTTTAAGGAAGGGGACTCCTCTTCCAAACTGTAACATCAACATTTCCCTTCCTCCTCTCAACATTCCACTTATGCCATCAACTCACCTCATTACCAGTAAAGTGCAGTTGAATTTTTATTTATGTATAATTTCATAATTTCATGTACAGTACTGTACATTTGTTTTACATAGGTTTAAATAAGCAACCATCTGTGGGTCTGGAACCGATTAATCCAATGCTAATGTTAAAAGTTTTTGAACTGTTCAAAATAGAACTATTCAAATCAAATTATAAAATATGGAAATGAGCTGTCTGAGATGTCCTAGTTGAAATCTTTTGAATGCAAAAAAAAAATCTTCTGAATTGGACAAATCCTTCGAAGGTCATGGGGGGGGGGGGGGGGGGGGAGACAAACAGACCGAGTAACAAGACAAACAAACATTTTCCCCCATCTCAAAACCCTGCTTTCAATTTTTTTATTTTTCAATATTTATTTAATTACTTCACTTATTTTTGACTTTTTCTTAAATTTAACAATCTTTTTATGAAACATAAAGCCCTTTTCCCTTTTTTCACTTTCATGAGAAAGTAGGATAAAAGGAAATAAAAAACACTAGTACATAGTTCTCCTATATGAGTGATATAAATACTTTAAATTATCAAGGGGTGCTACAGTCTTTTAGTTAGTGGCGCCAAAGCTAGTTCCAGAACCAGTTCAGCACCCGGCTGCTCATGTTTATACTGTCTTTTGTTTGCACACATATGATTTAAGCATTGAAACTGAAAATTTTCTTAACTCCCCCCCCCCCCCCCATCTAAATTTAAATAATGGCACCCATGAACAAAGGCCATGAATTTAAACAATTTAAAAAAAGAGCTTACGAATAAAATACAGCAATGAAGAATAATAACAAAATGCAAAGAGCAATGAAAATATTCTTACAAGTTGAATAATTCTAATAAATCCTCGCGGTTCAATTAGCACTCTGAGATTCAAATCCATTCTGATATCTAAAAAAGAAGATCCTTTCAGTTGTATCACAAAATACAGCATAAATTAGAGCTGACAATTTACAAAGGAATGCATAAAACAGAATAATAATTTTTAACTTCTTTTTAAATTTAAAGTACAAACAGTTTTGTAAAATAACAAAAAATATATTTTGAACAACGATGAAGTAATAATTAACAAGTTAATGCTAATATAAATAACACTTGAAAATGTATTTGTTTTGAGTTTATTGTCTCTTTTTAGATGGATGTTCTAACATCTAGAACCTCACTTTTTTCCACTGAAAAAGTGGTTCCTTGTAACCTTGAAACACGTCGATGCAATCGTTTGGACAATTTGTACTTACTTCATTGTATTTAACCTTTTGACTCACAGGACAAAGATATTCTACCCATTTCTAGCAGGTCATGCTGTTCTGAATCCCTGATCTCAAGTCAGGCTGCTTCACGAAAAGGATATTGCTTTTCTATGAAACCTTCACTTTATTCAGATAACAAAATACTCATAACATAGCAAATACAATAAGGAATATAAATCAGCTGTTAATGGATGAAAAGTTGAAGAAGTCTGTTCCTCCTACGACAGTTTTTGAAAATCACTAGAGGTTCTCAAGTTTGGAATGGAAATGGGAGGAAGGTGGAGGGTCCAACAGATGGTTAAACTTTAAAACTAAACCCATTAGAAAAATTTGCTAGGGGGCTTTCTTTAACGAGAAATAACTGATAGAGGGAAATATATACTTACTGTTAGTTTGGGCGGTCATAGCACACGTGGAGTGTTAAAAAAAGAAAAGTAAGGTATTTTCAGAAAGAAGTAAGGAAAAGTAGGGCATTCTCAACGAAATAATAATAACAACAATAAATAAAGTTTAACTTAGTTTCAGATAGCTATCTTTTATTTTAGAATGTTTGGAAAATATTACCCTACCCAGAAAAAATCTTTAAAAATATATACATAATTGTGAAAATTACAAAAAATGCAAAGTTTTTGAAAGAGTAAAATTAAAATAATATTACATAACTAAAAACAATTTTATAAAAACAACGTTTTTCTTGCACACTAAAAAGGTAGAAAATAATATTCCTATGAGACTAGCAGAATTTTTGAATACATTGGTCCCATTATGGTAACAGAGTTCCTAATTCTTATAAAATGAAAAACGTTTGGCGCATGAATTCTTTATATTATTATGTTATGAATGTTTGTTTAACAGATCATTGCTGTGTATATAAAGTTTAAGGAGGAGTCTTGATCTTTGAGTACATGCGCCCAAAGCCCATTGCCTCCAGTTCATCAGTTGCAATGGGGAGCCGAGGAGTGAATCATCCGGTTCAAACATGTTTTAATATTGCTCTTTGCTTTCTGGAAAGATAAGACAAGTAAAGAAACATGTGCTCCATGTATTCCTTTACTTGCCTTAACTTTCCAGAACATTTCAGCTAGACAATGGTAAGAAAAGTGTTTTTGTACTGCTAAAGTATTTCTCATAACTGATATTTGGCAGCAATGATCTTCAGATTGAAGAAAGCTATCCTTAACTTGTGGAAATTTTAACATTAAAACCAATGTACTCAAATCTGGACCAGGAAAACAGATCGTTAAATCCTATTAAGACCTTGCTCTACCTTCAGCGTGATGAAAAAAAGAAAAAATTACATCCTATTAGAAATAGGAAGAAAAATAGTAGACATTTTCCTTTATTTATTCACTTTTTTTCTCTCTCCTTCCACCTACTTGCATGGGCTTTTCATCAAACCCAAACATTTTGGGAGATGCTAATGCACTGCAAAACAATCTTGCTCTTATGTCAAGATTCTAAGACAGCCAATCGGTCATCTACTGGCTAGACAATTGTAGACAAAATAAAAACTGCTGTTACTTAATGATTGCGACTGTTCTGGTCATCTGTAGGACAGTGAAGTAGCTGGCAAGGGAAGGGCGACACCCAGGAGGTTATTGATGGTGTCACCCCATGGAAAAGATTAAAAAAAAAAAAAAAATATTTAAGCGGGAATTATGCATTGTGATGCAATACATTAAAAAAATCATCACAACTTGTAAACAAAAAAAGGGGGGGAGGGGAATGTCATTCTTATTGGCATATCATAATATTTATACGGTATTTCTTGATGGCAATATGGCATGTTTAGCAGTTAAAAAACACTTTGAATATATTTTGGGAAGAAAACTTTTTCAAGTTGAAAATAGAAAGAAAGAAATAAAAAAAATTATCCAATTTGAAGCATTTGCTTTGTTCAATGGGGTTTTTAAGGGTTCTTTTTTCGTCGTGGGTGTCACCACTTAGTTACGCCACTGCTGCAGGAACATAAGTGTGACAAAACTCAGGATCATATCTAATTGGGACCATGTTACAACAACCACGTGGTTGAGAAATTGCAAACATTGAAATATTTCAATGCTCACAATTTGCAAATATCAATGTGTCTACTCATTATGGATGTAACGAATATTCGGCCACTATTCGGTATTCGGCCTAACCGAATAGTCATTTCATCACGTAGCTGAATATTTGGCTTGGCCAAATACACGGTAGAATCATATTGGCCTGGCCGAATATTGATGGATTATTCGGCCGAATAGTTCTGCTACAATAGAAATGTAAAAAAATAAAGAAATTGGTGGATTTTAAACATTTAAAATTGTGTTATAGTTATTGCAAAACACATTAGTACATAGTTCTAATAAATAAAAATAATTTAGCAAAAAACTACATTTTTTAACCCTTGTTTTCAGGGTTGGAAAAAACCCGGGTTTTTTCGGGTTTTATTGGGCTTTTTCGGGCTTGATTGGGTTTTTTCAAAAGTTTGAGGTTTTCTTTGTTTTTATTTGTAAGAGGTTGCCTCCACATAATGGTATTAATTAAAGTGAAAAAGAATAAATATTACGTATTTCTTTTAAGAATATTTTGTTTTAACTAAAAAAATTTTTGAAAAATAAAATAATTGCCTTTTAAATATTAATTATTCCATTCTGTCCTTTACAACTAAATTAACTTTTTAAAAGTCAATTACTTTGCACCTTGTTTATTGTATTTTTAGTGTTCAATAAAATCCTATCAAAGGGTTTAAGAAACAAGTTATTTTTAAGTCTAGTTAATTGCAAGTATTTTATGTTTAAAGGAGTTTAAGCTAATTACTTTCAAAATTACTGCAATCTCTTACATGCATCGATGCCGTTGAAACACTCAAACATCGTAGGTGGAAACGCAAAATAAAATTATTACACGTCCCCCGGGACGCATAATTGTTAGCAATTTTCATTGCGGAAAAAAAAAAGTCAAATAAAAAATCTATAGGCAAAAATATTTTTGTGCATCCTTGACCAGCATTTTGTTAGATGTCACAGATAGTTTTCTTAAACTTAGTTTCTCTTAAAACATATCTATCATTTTGAGTGAAATTCTGATATTTTCTTTCTTTTGGGCATGTTTCTATACTTCTTTTAATAGAGAATTTTTTGTAGGGGAAAGAAATTTTATTTTGATTATGTAGAACAAATTCAAAGCCCTCCAGCATTTTTGAGTTTTTATCCATGATAAAAATATATTTGGTTTAAGTCAGTTTTTTTTTTTTTTTTACAAAGTGGAGTTCAATTTGACCATGAAGTTTAAAAAAACCCACCTGTAGGGTTTTTTAAGTGGGTTCTTATTATTGAGTCAACCCTCAAAATTTTACACCCATGACATATGAGGAATATATTATGGAAGTATGTTATTATGTTTGGTCAAAAAAGGTATTCTTATTTGTTTACATAAGTAAAGTTCAATTTTAAACAAGAAATTTTGAAAAAATCCACCAGTGGGTTTTTTCAAGTGGGTTTTTATTTTTTATCCAATTCTCAAAAATTTTTAGACATTGCATATAATGTATGTATTATGAAAGTAGTATGTGTTATGTTTGGTCGAAATCAGTATTTTTATTTGTTGACATAAGTGGAGTTCAATTTTGAACAAGAATTTGGAAAAAACCCACCTGTGGGTTTTTTCAAGTTGGTTTTTGTTTTTGAGCTAACCCTCAAAACTTTATACCCATGACATATAATGTATGTATTATATTTGGTCTAAATCAGTACTTTTATTAGTTTACTTAGGTAAAATATAATTTTAAGCAACAATTTTGAAAAAACCCGCTTGGGTTTTTTCAACTGGGTTTTTTTGAAAAAACCCACCCGGGTTTTTTCGGGTTGGGAAAAATCGAACCAACCCTGCTTGTTTTTAGGTTTTACTGAACGAAAAGATTTTAAAGTTATAAATTTCTATTTTATACTTAACATTTGCTCCAAAATCTGGCAATATTTAATTATGATGGAGAATATGACACTTTTATTTTGTTATTATTGACAATGTGGAAGTCTGATTTTGTTTGGGTACACTGATTTATGGGCCATTTCACAGTATTTTGTCCAAACAGTGTCCGCAACAAAACTCATGGTTGATAATTTTTTTCAATAAATATCTGAAGTCAAGTGTTTAAACCATGAAAATATGCTTGTTGTTTTGAATTTGCATGAGTATTTATAGAGATATTCAGTATTTAATCAGAAAATTTTAAAAATTATATTGCGGACTCTACAAGCCAAAATTTCATAAAATCTTATATAGATCAAAAATATAACAATTCTCAATGAAAATTTTGCTTGAAATGGTAAAAGACGAAGAGCATTTATGCACTCGCACACTATTTGAATTTCAAATAGGAATTTGTATTTGTTTTTTCAATTCAGAAATATGTAGCTGTAGAGTCCAGCACAAAAAAACATAAAAAAGTTTTGTTTTCATTGCTCTGAATTAACCCACATCATTAATTTTTTGTATTTTCTAATTTTATACAACATTTGACATATTTATGGCAAAAAAATTTAAACTGGTTAAATAATTTCCTATTAATAGCAATTTCAAAAGTGTGCTGGACTCTACAAAAATGTGCTGGACTCTACACTTAACTTCAATTATTCAAATTTTCCATTTTGTTTTCACTTACATTTTAATTCCGTTTGTGACAATAATTTGTTTTGGCAGTTTGTTTAGTTTTTATCTTTTGCACTTTACTTTTGGCATCATAATAGTATAGGTATGATATACTTATATATTTACAAATATATAAGTATATCATACCTCAGGAACATTCCACAAACTCGAAGAATGCATCACTTTCGAGTTCATGACAAAGAACTAATTTACAGTGTTAATTCTCCGTACATAGATTTAAAACAAGTAGATATATCGCTTTTAAATAAGGAACATAGTGCAGATAATAATATTTTATCACACCACAAGCAGCACCTTTGTAAAGGTGAATGGATTGCTGTTCTATTTAATGACCAGTGGTGGGCTGGTGAAATAGTTAATGAAGATTTAAATAATTCTATGCAATTAAAATTTTTATTTCAGCCAGTGGGAAACAATAAATTAAGCCATTAAAAAAACCAGAATTTGAAACAATTCCAGCAACGGGATACTTGATGAAACTTCCTAGAGATCCAGAACCAATTGACTGCGGCAGATTTTTTTCTTATGATAAAAGAAACAGCAAAATGTATTTCTTCTATAATTGAAAATATTTAATTATTTTTTCTTGTTGTAAAACAAATTTATATGTAAATTTTTTTGACATAAATCAATTGGATACAAATTGTAGAGTCCGCAACATTGAGCATTTCAATGTGTATGCAGTTTTTTGGTTCTAAAATTTAAAATTTTCATTTAAAATAATAAAATTTTTGTATTCTTACTATCTATAGTGTACTAGTGTTATAAAAAACCAAGCATTGATAGCATGTGATAAATAGATTCAGAGGGAATGGAGCTCAATTTTGATCAAGTTTTTACTGTATTTTTAGGCTTAGAGTCCGCAACATGACACTTTTTTTGTTATAACTACTTAATTTACCGTTCAATTATCACTTAATTTTATTTTCAAATAATGTATTGGTAGGACTTCCACACAGGAAAAAAAAAAAGGTATTTCCCTATCTTAATGTAATAAATATTCAGGTTCAAACTTTGTGAAATGTAGAGTCCGCAACATTCAAATACTGTGAAATGGCCCTTATGGAAAAATATTGCCTAAGAGAGAAATGTAAAAGGCCTAGAATATATCATGAATATTACGATAGCATAAGTAATTGGGGTTTTTGAAAATAAAAATAAATTCCAGTTAAATGCATTAAATTTTAATAGATCTTTTAAAAATAGGGAAGTAAAAAAACGCATAAAATAAAAATATTAACTTTTTTCTTTAAAAATATCCTCATAAAACTATTTTGATGGAAGCGTACAAGGTAAAAGTACACTAAGCCTTAGTATTTCTTACATTTGAATTAAATAATTAGTATAGTTAATGCTAATGCTTACATTAAAACCTATCATTTCCATTCCACTGGTTTGTGAAATTTTGTGCTTTATTGCATTCAAAACAATACAGAAATACATTAATTTTAGATAGTTTTAGATTCTTAACAAACAGAATTAAATCATACTTCATAGATTAATGTGGGGAATTGATGTTTGATTTTTGGTAACACTTTTAAATTTGACAAAATCTTTCTATTACAACGATTTTCTAGAAATTTTAATATTCGGTCTAAGACTTTGGCCGAATACTCTGCATCGGCTTAGAAGAAATGGCAGAATATTCGGCATCGGCCTAGAAGAAATGGCCGAATAATTGGCTTTGGCCTGGAAGAAGTGGCCGAATATTCGGTATTCGGCCAAATCACTATTCGTTACACCCCTACTACTCATATTTAAAAATCATGGAAAACCACACAAGCATAATTAAAAACAAACAGCACGTTAATAAAATATTTCGATCGAGCAAGAGAGATGTGCTTTTAAATTTAATAATATCCTGAAGAATTATACTTACTATTTTGTCAAAAAAGGTTTTAAAATATAATTACAGCGTTCCCCCAACTAGTAATATTCATACATAAACAAGAATCAAAATAACAAATAACATATAAAATATTTTTTCCGCGCAAGACAAAAAAAAAAAAAAAAATGCAAAGAATAAAAATAAAGGAGTATCTATGTTTTTCAGTTTTTAAATAACTTGAGGCTTTTGAATTATTGAAGAAAAATAACTAAAATATTTAAAAAGTATCATAAAATATTTGATCCTTCAAGCTGCACACCAAAGTACTTACACTTAAAATGTAGAGCTTACAATTAAGAGAGAATCTCAGTATCTAATATGAAACAAAATTGCAATATATAATTTGTTTTCTGTTTTTCTATTATTCTTAATATATTTACATAGTTCTGGCTTATATAGGCACTAAAGTATTTCCACAGTACGACCTATATGAGAGAAGTCACTTGTGCTCTGTAGTCAATCCAATCGATCAATAAGATGGTATTGCCAATCCTAAAACACTAAACTAACAAAACAATGTAGAAGGCAATCCGCATTGGACGCATCTATGTTGCCTTCACGGAGTAAAAAGAAGGAGACGAATCTCCATAGTAAAAGTTTGTCCGGACGATTCCACTGGCGCTAGATGGCGCGCATGTAAAATGTCTTGCCATGAGGGTGATTCGCAACATAATTTAATGTTGCAAATAAAATTATTTAAAAGGGTTTTTTTAAGAGTATTTAAATCGATATAGTCAATTTTTGAGAAGCTGGTTATAGGATCATGGACTACTTTTAGATTCAGAATGTGTTTGTGATTTCTTTTTATTATATTTGGTTCATTTTATTTTAGTTCGATGGTTTCGGTTTGCGACTGATGGTTTCGGTTTGCGACTAATGGTTTCGTTTTGCTACGGATGGTTTCGGTTTGCTGTGATTGTAACTAGAGATGAAAAAAGCCCGTAAATTTTCGGGAAGAAACTGGGAAATTTGGGAACATTGGGAATTTTGAGATGTTTTCAGTCTTAAAATATTGTTACAGAACATATAACATTGTAACGCTATATTATTTTTATTTTAGATACATGACCAAGCGTCAAACATAACATTTTATATCAAATCTATAATTGAGAAAATTAACTAGTAAATTCAATAGGCTTTTTTATTGCAGTATTATTGATTCTAAAAATTTATTTGATTTGGTTGCTTTCCAGAAAATAAGATTAACCTTCAAAATATTTTTTTTTTCTTTACTCGTTGATTTAAATTATTATAAGCAATAATATATCTGTTTTATTCATAGCATTTTATTACAACTTTAACGACACAGTTGAAGGGGTAATTTTTTGACAAGAAACACTGTTTAAAGCACTATTATACATTTCAACAATTTTTTTTAAAGGCAGGTTTTAAATATTTTTATGTGTTATTTTGTTTTTTATTGATAACTTAAACAACTATGAAGTTTCACAATGGGGCCGTTCAAAAATGACGTCACGCTTTTTTCCCATATATTTGACCCCCTACCCCCCTTTGTCACAATATGTCACACTTCAGCGGACCCCTTTTGTCATGCGTCACGCTATGTTGCATAATGCATGATGTTACAATTCTTGTTACCCCCTCCCCTCCCCTTGTCACACTTTGTCACAATTTCACGAAACTCCCTCCCCCCCTCGAAGCGTGACATCATTTATGAATGATCCCTATGTAAATAAAAAATATTAACAACTTCCTTTTTTTCATTCTCAACAAAAATATTTTTTACAGGTACCAACATTACGAAATAAATATGTTGTCTGTTTTAAAATGCTTTAACAGTAATGTTCGGGAAAATAATTCTATTATAATGAAAATTTCATAAAAATGTATTTATTTTTGATGTGTTAAAATTACTATTTCAAAAAAAAAAAAAAAAAAACGATCCCAGTTTTTAGAAATTTGAAACTTTTCGATATTGCTTTAAATTCTCGGGGGGGGGGGGGGGGGTGCGGTTTTTCCGAAAATAAAGTAGGCGTTTAGACATCTTTGCAAAGCTAATTGTAACTTTAATTTAACTAAAAACGGTTTCAACTTTAATGTAAAGTTAAGTAAAAAACATGTCCATTAAATGTGATAACGCACGCCTCCCCAAAAGCTGTGGACCCTCCCTCTCCAAGGCGTAACAAAGTCAGTCCCCCCCCCCCCCACACACACAAAAAAAGGATGCGAGCTCCAGTGGTGGTGGGTATTGTGCAAACCGCACGCCATTGAAGTTTTTAAGGGGATTGTTTTAGGTGTCTTTGCTTCTTTTAAGGGGTGGGGAGGCTTCTTTTTTTCAGTGGTGAACAATTGAAGGGTAAGTATATATTTATTAGGGGTGCCCTTTGGGGTCATGGCACAGATTGCTTCATTAAAATTTTATAGGGGTCGTTTTGGCTTTGTTGAATTTTGAAGGGAACATCGTTTTGGGGGATGCACCATCCTCTTGGAGCGGAAATGGTATATACATAAATATAGTATATATCAAGGGCGCACACGAAAGGAAGGAGGGGGACATGTTGCCGATTGCTCCATAGAAAATTTTAAGGGGTTGTTTACGAAGGGTGAAGGTGAGCCGAATTTTGAGAGGGGTCATCGTTTGGGGGGAATGCACCGCGAAGGCCGTATCCAGACAGGGGCCCTCGGGCCCCCCGGCCAACGAAATCCAACGAAAAGGGTCCCCCGCGTAGTGACGCCACTGATATGTATATATATATATATGTAATATGGAAAAATCCTTTGTATCCTTTGTCAGGCTGTGATATGGAGAAGTCCTTTGTCTCCTTTGTCTGGCTTTTTCCATATTAAACTTGACAACTCAGGGTTGTCTCACTCATAAATTTCTCTAACGCGTTACCATATATGGTCATGCCTAAGCTCAAGTTGGTTTCCCTCATTAATTCCCTCCAGACTATTTTTTTCCCCGTAGACTTAGGCCAGCCCCTGTCTAAGGCATTAAAGCCAATAATATATTTTATTTTCCATATGGCCCTCCTATTTAAACCACGTGCTATCACGTGGTGTAGGGAATGTTGTCTGCAGTCTAAGAGATTTTCCCCCATATAAATACGACTGCCCGAACGAAAATCGGGGTTCTTGCTTCTTGAAACGTGCTGATGACTTCATGTCCTTCGTTCCAACAATATTAATGTTATGATATTTGTGTGTTAAAGTTTACCAATAAAGAATTGCAACGAAACCCTGTGCCTCGTCTTACATGGGTTTTAGCGGCCACAGCTGTAGAAGATAGAACGGGACAGCCGTTCTTACAAGCCGGTAGGATTTATGTTCCTATCCGGGCTCCTGCAGAAAAAAAAAACAATCGAAGAAAAGCAATACTAAATCTGCAATGTGCCGCGCCGATGTAGCAGCGTGGATCATCTTTCCAGACGGTTCAATGAACCGATGTGCGCTTCTTCCACCTGGGGAAAAGCTCGCCCCCGTTGTGGCTTTTAGAAGCGAAGAGTGTTTGCGTTCTGCGGAGTGATTAAACGAAAGGGTCGTTATGTGTGGTGCTTTAGAATGGAAATTATTTTCATGTGCTGAAGTGAATGTTGATAGAGTAATTTTTAATGTGTTATTCCAAAATGGTATTATTTCGAATTTTCTTCATAAATATCTTATAATTATATGAATATCTTTTTCTCCCGTTGGGTTTTTTTTACATGATATTGCTTTAGAATTTATTATGATATAAATTGATCATGTGCTTTGGAAGAATAAGTTATTTATTTGATGATATATTAATTATCGGTTTAAATTTTTAAAAGGGATCTTGTCAGCACGGTTTTTTTTTTTTTTTGACATTAAGATGTTTGAAATAGTAAATTTATCAATGTGCTGTGTAATTGAAATTATGGTATATTTTTTGCAGTATTATGAATAGTTCTGTATATATTTTAGATGTTATGCATTTGTTTACGCGGAATATTTTTGTTGTTAAAGTGGGAAGGTAAAAAAGGAAAAATGTCAAAAATTTGTGTGTTATTAGAATTATGTTATTACGTAGTGGTAAAATGAGCAAGACCATTGAAAATGAAAAAAATTCTGACTTAGAGTCTTCCCACAAAGAAAATTCAAACATGGATGGAGATAACTTAAACCGTAAGGATGCGGAAACTCAAGCAGAGGCAACTGCCGATTTAAGCTTAATAAAAATGGATTCAGAATGTCAAACGATTAGTGATAAAATAAAAGAGATAAGTTTGGCAGATGGCTCTTCTACTTCAAAAATTGAAATAAAAGACAAAAATTCGGGTAGCTCACCTGAAATTTTATTATTTGAACCAGAGTTAGGGATAAATTTTTCAGCATGGTTAGCTCACTTTAACCAGCAAACGGCTCAGAACAATTTAAATGATAATTGGAAATTAAAAAATTTTCAGAAGTTTATTCGCGGGTCAGCCTTAAAGCTCTACATCAATCAATGCCTTTGCTGTAATTCCTTTCATGAAATCATTCAAATTTTTGAAGAACATTACTTTACTCCAGCAAATAGTTTTCTTGATTTTCAAAATTTAAAATTTTCTGGAAATCCAAAAGAGTTGTACTCCTATTTTACTGAAAAAGTAGAAATGGGAAGAAAAATAAAACTTAGTAATCAACATATCCTTGAGGGGCTTTCAGTGGGGCTACCTGCCCAAGTTAGGGCATTTTTGGTAATAAAAGAGCCAGAAACTCCCACCGAATGGCTTCAGGTAGTTTCAAAATTAATAAATGAAGTTCCACATGAAACACCCAAGTCCGCTTATAAAGGGGAGCAACAAAATATTTTTAGGGTGAAGCCCCCCTTTTATCAAAATTGGATGCCAAAAAATCATGACCAAAGTAATTTTCGTCAACGAAATAACTATTCTCGTCAAGATAGTAACAATGTATACCAACCTAATTTTTACCAACAGAATAAACCTAGGTTTGTAGGTTATAATGAAAGACAAAATGCAGTAAAAAGACAGACTGCACATTTTTCGCAGGAGTTACCCCCTAATCCTTGTAAATTTTGCGCACAACAAGGAATCTCCAACGCATATCATTGGGGACAAACATGTGTGAATAAGCCAAATACATCGAATGCTGGATTTAAACTACCACCTCAGCAGAAAGATAATCAATTAAGAGAAGAAAATCAGAGAGTTAACGAAGTATGACAATTAATAATACCCGGGTATATTATTAAAAATGAGGCGAAATTTAAAAATGATTATCAACTAACTAATGACGCGTACACTCAAAATACAAATTCGAATTTAAAGACTATTTATTTAAATGTTGATACCGGTTCAACATTAAATATCATCCCGAGTGCAATTGCAAAAACATTAAATGTTTCGATTAAAGAAAAAATCGCTGTAAAAATAAAACAAACGAAGGGAATGCTACAGCTTAACCAAACGTGTATTCTTTACCTTAAGGTCGGCAATATAGTTAAACCGGTGGAATTTTATGTTCTAGACACCGATTTACCTTATGCCATATTAGGTTTAAAGAGTTGCGGGGGATTTCGTTTGGTCATAGATTGTGTAGGACATGTCGTTATGCAGGATCAGAGAAGACTGATCACCTTTTCTGATTCCGAACCGAATGACTTGTCTTTGCATATTTTACCTGAAATCCTAGTTAGGAACTGTGGAAATAAAGTAAAAGAAAATAAAAACGAAAATAATAGTACGGGAAAAATACGCAAGAAAATTGATAAGGAAATTAAAAGAGTGAAAGATCCGAAAGAAAGTAAAACTAAGGAAAGGGTGACGGAATTACATTATAACGAAAATGAAAAGAAAAAGAGTAGCACGGAAAAGAAAACTTGTCAAGAGAAAGATAGAAATGAAAAAATGAGTTGCGAAAAGAATAATCATTTTCGTATTTCGTCCGATGTTTCTGGGACTGGTTGCGGCATTGGAGGCCTACAATGTCGCGATTCTGTCGATGGACATTCGGAATTTGAGGAAAATTCAAAGTTAAAAGAAATATTGCGAAATTACGAGGATATATTTTCCAAAAATAAATATGATGTTGGAACAATTAGAATTGAACCTCAACGGGTAAGGTTAACATCCGACTTACCGGTGTCGTTAAGGGCATATAAAACTTCCCCAAAGCAACAAGAAGAAATTGAAAATCAAATTCAAGAGTTATTAAAGGCTAATATAATAAAAGAAAGCTCATCGCCGTATTCTGCACCTGTTACACTAGTTTTTAAAAGAGACGAAAATAAAAAAAGTCGATTATGTATAGACTACAGAAAATTAAATCAAATTACTAAGTCCGACGCAGAACCATTACCCCTGATAGAAACACTTGTAGATAAATTAGGGAAAAGCAAATATTTTACCAAATTAGACATGGCTTCCGGATATTGGCATATACCAATTCATCCCGACGATACTGAAAAGCTCGCTTTTGTCACTAATAGTGGCTTATATGAGTGGAACAAATTACCCTTCGGGTGGAAAAATTCAGGAAGTATTTTTCAAAGAACTTTGCGTCGAATACTTACAAAACATAAAATAAAATTTGCAGCCAATTACTTTGATGACATAATAGTTTTTTCTGAAACCCTTTCAGAACATTTAGATCATATTCAACAAATGTTTGAGATATGCAGACAGGAAGATTTAAAGTTAAAAGCATCAAAATGTTCTTTCTTACAGACTAAAATTGAATTTTTAGGGTATGAAATTTGTAATGGTATTGTAACGCCCGATAATAGTAATATTGAGGCTATTAAAAAATTACAACCGCCTAAAAATGTTAAATCTCTCCAAAGATTTCTGGGGTCAATAAATGTGTACCATAAATTTATAGATAAATATGCAACTATTAGAAATCCATTAAACCACTTGCTAAAAAAAGATACAACTTGGCAATGGACTGACAAATGCCAAGAAGCATTTCAAGTTTTGAAAAACTCTTTAATTTGTAAACCAATTTTAAAAATATTTGATCCTAAAAAAGAATGTCATATTTGTGTTGATGCAAGTCAAACTGGTGTGGGAGCAATATTAAAACAGCCAGACAGTTCGGGTGCCTTACATCCCATAGCTTTCCATTCCCGCTCATTAAAAGATTACGAGAAGAATTATAGTATTACTGAGTTGGAATGTCTAGCTGTTGTGGATGCTTTAAATAAGTACCACCACTACCTCTTTGGCCATAAATTCGTCATACATAGCGATCACGCGGCGTTAGTTTGGCTCAAAAATGTAAAAAACTTAAAAGGTCGTTTGTTCCGCTGGTCCTTACAATTAAGTATGTATGACTATGATATTAAATATACGAAAGGCACCACAAACTTCGAGGCTGACATGCTCTCAAGAGATATACCTGTAAATAATGAATGTGTTGAAAAAAATATAGGAAACCACGTTTCGCATCTACTGCAATTGGATGAAATTCAAGAGGCTCAAAAAAATGACAATTTAACTGGTAATTTTGTCGAAATTAATAACGTGTTATGCCTGCGTAAAAAGGGTTTTACTAAAATTGTTGTTCCTTTTTCTTTACGCCGTAAATTACTTGAGACTGTCCATGAAAAGTTTGGACACCCAGGAATTCAAAAAACAATTAATTTACTTACGCCTGTATATTATTGGCAAAATATAACATTAGATATAACTGGATTTAACAAACATTGTCATATTTGTCAGGTAAACAAAAAGCCTCGACAAAAAAGATTTGGCCTTTTACAGTCTATGCCTCCAGTTGATAAACCATTTGATCTCGTTGCAGTAGATAGTGTGGGTGGTTTCAACTACTACAATTCCACGAAAAAATATTTAACATTGTTTATAGATCATCATACTAGATACATGTGGTCTTTTGCATCAAAATCAATCACTACTGAAACTTACG
Organism: Octonoba sinensis; assembly: GCA_038502835.1. Taxonomy (NCBI): domain Eukaryota; kingdom Metazoa; phylum Arthropoda; class Arachnida; order Araneae; family Uloboridae; genus Octonoba; species Octonoba sinensis. Next base: position 100,900,231 of record CM076599.1, on the reverse strand, counting down.
TCAACTTTCTTAAACAAATTTTCAGTGTTCAAATACCTAAAAGTGTATTAAGTGATAGAATCCATCATTTACTTCATCTCATTTCAAGAAATTTCTAAAGCACCACAAAATTAAACAGCTTTTAACCACAGCTCATAGACCAGAGACAAATGGTAAGGTGGAACGTCTGAACCAAACAATAGTCACTCGCCTAAAGTGCAAAGTGAACGCAGCTTCTGGAAACGTGCCATGGCCTAAATTATTAGAGCAGGTGACTCAAGAATACAACCTAACTCCACACTCAGTTACGAAGTTCCCACCTGCGTATTTAATGTACGGTACAGTGCCTTTTCAAAATCAGTAAATGAAGACATTTATCCTCCTGTTGAGGAAGCTAGAAAACTGGCAGTGGAAAGAACTAAAGAGTATCATGAAAAAAATAAAATATATTACGATGCCAGATTTGTGACAAATCTTTTAATGCAGATGACTTTGTGATATATGAAGAATTCAAATATCCGAATTCACGAAAACTTTCGCAACCGTTCAGTGGACCATATAAAATTCTTCGAAAAGTTACGGACGTAACTTATGAAATCAATAAACCAAATGCACACAGCAAAGAAAAATCAGACATAGTACATGTGTCAAGATTGAGGAAATATTACCACCACAAATTTCAAACTATCACATGAATAATGTGATATAAGTCATTCACTTTTGAACTGCAACAGAATAATCCAACTGTAATTAAACTGAACTGTAAATACAATTTTGTAAATATCGTTTAGTAAGAGTATAATAATCTGTGATGAAAATGTTCAGTAATTTTTGTAACTGTATAGTATTTCATTCAAAATGTGATATGTTTATATAAAATTTAATACATAAATTTATGTGGGAAAAAGGCTGCAGATATTTCACTTCTTCAATATTTAAAGTAATAGAACTTTTGGGAGGGGGGATGTAATATGGAAAAATCCTTTGTATCCTTTGTCAGGCTGTGATATGGAGAAGTCCTTTGTCTCCTTTGTCTGGCTTTTTCCATATTAAACTTGACAACTCAGGGTTGTCTCACTCATAAATTTCTCTAACGCGTTACCATATATGGTCATGCCTAAGCTCAAGTTGGTTTCCCTCATTAATTCCCTCCAGACTATTTTTTTCCCCGTAGACTTAGGCCAGCCCCTGTCTACAGGCATTAAAGCCAATAATATATTTTATTTTCCATATGGCCCTCCTATTTAAACCACGTGCTATCACGTGGTGTAGGGAATGTTGTCTGCAGTCTAAGAGATTTTCCCCATATAAATACGACTGCCCGAACGAAAATCGGGGTTCTTGCTTCTTGAAACGTGCTGATGACTTCATGTCCTTCGTTCCAACAATATTAATGTTATGATATTTGTGTGTTAAAGTTTACCAATAAAGAATTGCAACGAAACCCTGTGCCTCGTCTTACATGGGTTTTAGCGGCCACAGCTGTAGAAGATAGAACGGGACAGCCGTTCTATATAATATATATATATATGTTTTTAGATTGGGTTTTTATGGGGTCCATTTTCTAGGAGTTTAGGGATCATTCCAAATGATGTCACGCTTCGGGGGGGGGAGGGGGTCGTGAAATTGGGACAAGGGGACGGGAGGGGGTAAAAATAAGTGGGATATCATGCTTATGCAACATAGCGTAGCATATGGGACAAAGGGGGGAGGGGTATGTTGAAGTGTGACATTTTGTGACAAAGGGGGGGAGGGGGTCAAATACATGGGAAAAAAGCGTGACATCATTTATGGACGGCCCCTTAGCAGAATTTTGAAAAAGGTCATCGCTCATAGGTGCGGGCGCCATTACTCTGGGGAGGGGAGGGGAGGGGGCATCGCCTCAATATATTTATATATAAAAAAGCATGTGTGTGTGTGTGGGTGTGTTGGAAGCCGCTCAAAAACATTTACATTCCTGAAGTTTATGAACTAACTGATTCCAGATTATTAAGAGTATAAATAATGAAGTACAGTAAGCGTTAGATAAAAGAAACGACGTGCGGAGTTCAAAAATCGGGTGCCCAACAGACCCGTTGTGTTAGGGGGATCAATTGCACCTCCCCCTCACTTGGAAAATAATTTAATGTATTTCTACGTATGTACATGTATTTTGTGTTGTTTTAATGCAACGTACAATGTGTTTTTACTTCCCTCCATTTAAGAGGGTCGGGGTGGGGGGAGTGCCCCCTGGCCCCGACATTTTCCTCGCATTCATTATGGCACGAATACCAGCTGACCGTCTGCTACCCCTCTTTTAATCCTAAATTATCTAGTCACTAGCTAATTACAGTGATTTTTTACGAAAGCAAAAAATGCATTAAATAAGATACTAAAATAACCTTCTGATTATATGTTTAACTTATAATAAAATGCAATAAAATATTGCAAATAATAATTTCAATTGTTGGAACAACGAGAGACTAATGCGTGCCCGAACGCCCGAACCGCCTGGCCGCTGCCGCCAAAACGAGCTGATTTTCCGCTACCTTTCTCCGAATACTCGGGCTCAAACGAAATTTCTCTTTCCCTACTTGATCAAACGGCAAGACATTTTACTCTAGCGCCATCTGACGGTGGTGGAAAAATCGCGCCATGTTTTCGGCCCGTTCCCCGCTTAGTTGAGGCTCCTTCCTTTTAGACTCCCACCGAATGGCTTCAGGTAGTTTCAAAATTAATAAATGAAGTTCCACATGAAACACCCAAGTCCGCTTATAAAGGGGAGCAACAAAATATTTTTAGGGTGAAGCCCCCCTTTTATCAAAATTGGATGCCAAAAAATCATGACCAAAGTAATTTTCGTCAACGAAATAACTATTCTCGTCAAGATAGTAACAATGTATACCAACCTAATTTTTACCAACAGAATAAACCTAGGTTTGTAGGTTATAATGAAAGACAAAATGCAGTAAAAAGACAGACTGCACATTTTTCGCAGGAGTTACCCCCTAATCCTTGTAAATTTTGCGCACAACAAGGAATCTCCAACGCATATCATTGGGGACAAACATGTGTGAATAAGCCAAATACATCGAATGCTGGATTTAAACTACCACCTCAGCAGAAAGATAATCAATTAAGAGAAGAAAATCAGAGAGTTAACGAAGTATGACAATTAATAATACCCGGGTATATTATTAAAAATGAGGCGAAATTTAAAAATGATTATCAACTAACTAATGACGCGTACACTCAAAATACAAATTCGAATTTAAAGACTATTTATTTAAATGTTGATACCGGTTCAACATTAAATATCATCCCGAGTGCAATTGCAAAAACATTAAATGTTTCGATTAAAGAAAAAATCGCTGTAAAAATAAAACAAACGAAGGGAATGCTACAGCTTAACCAAACGTGTATTCTTTACCTTAAGGTCGGCAATATAGTTAAACCGGTGGAATTTTATGTTCTAGACACCGATTTACCTTATGCCATATTAGGTTTAAAGAGTTGCGGGGGATTTCGTTTGGTCATAGATTGTGTAGGACATGTCGTTATGCAGGATCAGAGAAGACTGATCACCTTTTCTGATTCCGAACCGAATGACTTGTCTTTGCATATTTTACCTGAAATCCTAGTTAGGAACTGTGGAAATAAAGTAAAAGAAAATAAAAACGAAAATAATAGTACGGGAAAAATACGCAAGAAAATTGATAAGGAAATTAAAAGAGTGAAAGATCCGAAAGAAAGTAAAACTAAGGAAAGGGTGACGGAATTACATTATAACGAAAATGAAAAGAAAAAGAGTAGCACGGAAAAGAAAACTTGTCAAGAGAAAGATAGAAATGAAAAAATGAGTTGCGAAAAGAATAATCATTTTCGTATTTCGTCCGATGTTTCTGGGACTGGTTGCGGCATTGGAGGCCTACAATGTCGCGATTCTGTCGATGGACATTCGGAATTTGAGGAAAATTCAAAGTTAAAAGAAATATTGCGAAATTACGAGGATATATTTTCCAAAAATAAATATGATGTTGGAACAATTAGAATTGAACCTCAACGGGTAAGGTTAACATCCGACTTACCGGTGTCGTTAAGGGCATATAAAACTTCCCCAAAGCAACAAGAAGAAATTGAAAATCAAATTCAAGAGTTATTAAAGGCTAATATAATAAAAGAAAGCTCATCGCCGTATTCTGCACCTGTTACACTAGTTTTTAAAAGAGACGAAAATAAAAAAAGTCGATTATGTATAGACTACAGAAAATTAAATCAAATTACTAAGTCCGACGCAGAACCATTACCCCTGATAGAAACACTTGTAGATAAATTAGGGAAAAGCAAATATTTTACCAAATTAGACATGGCTTCCGGATATTGGCATATACCAATTCATCCCGACGATACTGAAAAGCTCGCTTTTGTCACTAATAGTGGCTTATATGAGTGGAACAAATTACCCTTCGGGTGGAAAAATTCAGGAAGTATTTTTCAAAGAACGTTGCGTCGAATACTTACAAAACATAAAATAAAATTTGCAGCCAATTACTTTGATGACATAATAGTTTTTTCTGAAACCCTTTCAGAACATTTAGATCATATTCAACAAATGTTTGAGATATGCAGACAGGAAGATTTAAAGTTAAAAGCATCAAAATGTTCTTTCTTACAGACTAAAATTGAATTTTTAGGGTATGAAATTTGTAATGGTATTGTAACGCCCGATAATAGTAATATTGAGGCTATTAAAAAATTACAACCGCCTAAAAATGTTAAATCTCTCCAAAGATTTCTGGGGTCAATAAATGTGTACCATAAATTTATAGATAAATATGCAACTATTAGAAATCCATTAAACCACTTGCTAAAAAAAGATACAACTTGGCAATGGACTGACAAATGCCAAGAAGCATTTCAAGTTTTGAAAAACTCTTTAATTTGTAAACCAATTTTAAAAATATTTGATCCTAAAAAAGAATGTCATATTTGTGTTGATGCAAGTCAAACTGGTGTGGGAGCAATATTAAAACAGCCAGACAGTTCGGGTGCCTTACATCCCATAGCTTTCCATTCCCGCTCATTAAAAGATTACGAGAAGAATTATAGTATTACTGAGTTGGAATGTCTAGCTGTTGTGGATGCTTTAAATAAGTACCACCACTACCTCTTTGGCCATAAATTCGTCATACATAGCGATCACGCGGCGTTAGTTTGGCTCAAAAATGTAAAAAACTTAAAAGGTCGTTTGTTCCGCTGGTCCTTACAATTAAGTATGTATGACTATGATATTAAATATACGAAAGGCACCACAAACTTCGAGGCTGACATGCTCTCAAGAGATATACCTGTAAATAATGAATGTGTTGAAAAAAATATAGGAAACCACGTTTCGCATCTACTGCAATTGGATGAAATTCAAGAGGCTCAAAAAAATGACAATTTAACTGGTAATTTTATCGAAATTAATAACGTGTTATGCCTGCGTAAAAAGGGTTTTACTAAAATTGTTGTTCCTTTTTCTTTACGCCGTAAATTACTTGAGACTGTCCATGAAAAGTTTGGACACCCAGGAATTCAAAAAACAATTAATTTACTTACGCCTGTATATTATTGGCAAAATATAACATTAGATATAACTGGATTTAACAAACATTGTCATATTTGTCAGGTAAACAAAAAGCCTCGACAAAAAAGATTTGGCCTTTTACAGTCTATGCCTCCAGTTGATAAACCATTTGATCTCGTTGCAGTAGATAGTGTGGGTGGTTTCAACTACTACAATTCCACGAAAAAATATTTAACATTGTTTATAGATCATCATACTAGATACATGTGGTCTTTTGCATCAAAATCAATCACTACCGAAACTTACGTCAACTTTCTTAAACAAATTTTCAGTGTTCAAATACCTAAAAGTGTATTAAGTGATAGAAATCCATCATTTACTTCATCTCATTTCAAGAAATTTCTAAAGCACCACAAAATTAAACAGCTTTTAACCACAGCTCATAGACCAGAGACAAATGGTAAGGTGGAACGTCTGAACCAAACAATAGTCACTCGCCTAAAGTGCAAAGTGAACGCAGCTTCTGGAAACGTGCCATGGCCTAAATTATTAGAGCAGGTGACTCAAGAATACAACCTAACTCCACACTCAGTTACGAAGTTCCCACCTGCGTATTTAATGTACGGTACAGTGCCTTTTCAAAATCCAGTAAATGAAGACATTTATCCTCCTGTTGAGGAAGCTAGAAAACTGGCAGTGGAAAGAACTAAAGAGTATCATGAAAAAAATAAAATATATTACGATGCCAGATTTGTCGACAAATCTTTTAATGCAGATGACTTTGTGATATATGAAGAATTCAAATATCCGAATTCACGAAAACTTTCGCAACCGTTCAGTGGACCATATAAAATTCTTCGAAAAGTTACGGACGTAACTTATGAAATCAATAAACCAAATGCACACAGCAAAGAAAAATCAGACATAGTACATGTGTCAAGATTGAGGAAATATTACCCACCAACAAATTTCAAACTATCACATGAATAATGTGATATAAGTCATTCACTTTTGAACTGCAACAGAATAATCCAACTGTAATTAAACTGAACTGTAAATACAATTTTGTAAATATCGTTTAGTAAGAGTATAATAATCTGTGATGAAAATGTTCAGTAATTTTTGTAACTGTATAGTATTTCATTCAAAATGTGATATGTTTATATAAAATTTAATACATAAATTTATGTGGGGAAAAAGGCTGCAGATATTTCACTTCTTCAATATTTAAAGTAATAGAACTTTTGGGGAGGGGGGATGTAATATGGAAAAATCCTTTGTATCCTTTGTCAGGCTGTGATATGGAGAAGTCCTTTGTCTCCTTTGTCTGGCTTTTTCCATATTAAACTTGACAACTCAGGGTTGTCTCACTCATAAATTTCTCTAACGCGTTACCATATATGGTCATGCCTAAGCTCAAGTTGGTTTCCCTCATTAATTCCCTCCAGACTATTTTTTTCCCCGTAGACTTAGGCCAGCCCCTGTCTAAGGCATTAAAGCCAATAATATATTTTATTTTCCATATGGCCCTCCTATTTAAACCACGTGCTATCACGTGGTGTAGGGAATGTTGTCTGCAGTCTAAGAGATTTTCCCCCATATAAATACGACTGCCCGAACGAAAATCGGGGTTCTTGCTTCTTGAAACGTGCTGATGACTTCATGTCCTTCGTTCCAACAATATTAATGTTATGATATTTGTGTGTTAAAGTTTACCAATAAAGAATTGCAACGAAACCCTGTGCCTCGTCTTACATGGGTTTTAGCGGCCACAGCTGTAGAAGATAGAACGGGACAGCCGTTCTTACATATATATATATGTTTTTAGATTGGGTTTTTATGGGGTCCTTTTCTAGGAGTTTAGGGATCATTCCAAATGATGTCACGCTTCGGGGGGGGAGGGGGTCGTGAAACAGGGACAAGGGGACGGGAGGGGGTAAAAATAAGTGGGATATCATGCTTATGCAACATAGCGTAGCATATGGGACAAAGGGGGGAGGGGTATGTTGAAGTGTGACATTTTGTGACAAAGGGGAGGTGGGGGTCAAATACATGGGAAAAAATCGTGACATCATTTATGGACGGCCCCTTAGCAGAATTTTGAAAAAGGTCATCGCTCATAGGTGCGGGCGCCATTACTCTGGGGAGGGGAGAGGAGGGGGCATCGCCTCAATATATTTATATATAAAAAAGCATGTGTGTGTGTGTGCGGTGTGTTGGAAGCCGCTCAAAAACATTTACATTATTGAAGTTTATGAACTAACTGATTCCAGATTATTAAGAGTATAAATAATGAAGTACAGTAAGCGTTAGATAAAAGAAACGACGTGCGGAGTTCAAAAATCGGGGGCCAACAGACCCGTTGTGTTAGGGCGATAAATTGCACCTCCCCCCTCACTTGGAAAATAATTTAATGTATTTCTACGTATGTACATGTATTTTGTGTTGGTTTAATGCAACGTACAATGTGTTTTTACTTCCCTCCACTTAAGAGGGTCGGGGTGGGGGGAGTGCCCCCTGGCCCCGACATTTTCCTCGCATTCATTATGGCACGAATACCAGCTGACCGTCTGCTACCCCTCTTTTAATCCTAAATTATCTAGTCAATAGCTAATTATAGTGATTTTTTGCGAAAGCAAAAAATGCATTAAATAAGATACTAAAATAACCTTCTAATTATATTTTTAACTTATAATAAAATGCAATAAAATATTGCAAATAATAATTTCAATTGTTGGAACAACGAGAGACTAATGCGTGCCCAAACGCCCGAACCGCCTGGCCGCTGCCGCCAAAACGAGCTGATTTTCCGCTACCTTTCTCCGAATACTCGGGCTCAAACGAAATTTCTCTTTCCCTACTTGATCAAACGGCAAGACATTTTACTCTAGCGCCATCTGACGGCAGTGGAAAAATCGCGCCATGTTTTCGGCCCGTTCCCCGCTTAGTTGAGGCTCCTTCCTTTTATACTCCCTGGTTGCCTTCTACAACGAAAGAAACCGTCTCCCAGATTGGCGCACTTTATCGCACTTTTGGCAACTATATTTCTGTTGCCAACTTATTTTCGAATAAGGAAAATATAAAAGGAAACTCGTACACAAAGGCAAAGCGGAATTCAAAAATACAAAAAACATTCAGTTTGTACAGTAGGTAGTAAATTAAATATTTCAATGCATTTAGCTGTGTTAAAAATAGTTTCTCTGTTGAACGACTGCAAATTTTGAACGATGGCCTTTTCAACCGACTTCACAAAGGAAGGAGGTTATACATTCATACTGTATGTATGTCGTTTTTTTTTTGTTTTGTTTGTTGTTGCATCATGATATCATTAATTAGGCGTTTCTATTGTATTATACGAAAAGAATTTCAAAAAGAAATTGTTTCATAAGAAAACTCGAATTTTCATACATCAACTTGATATTATATTTGCTTCCATTTACAAGTAATCAAGACAAGATAAAATGATCTGTAACCTCTGAAGTTCAATTATGTATTCTATGGCCCATCCTTGGATGAAATTGTATCTATTAATGGGGTGAATTACGGTGAGGTACTTTGATAGGTATGAACTTTAAATGTAGACAAGTAGGACATCCAGACTATGTTCCTTCCATTTTTTTTTTTTTTTTTTTTTTTTTTTTTTTTTTTTTTTTTTTTTTTTTTTTTTTTTTTTTTTTTTTTTTTTTTTTTTTTTTTTTTTTTTTTTTTTTTTTTTTTTTTTTTTTTTTTTTTTTTTTTTTTTTTTTTTTTTTTTTTTTTTTTTTTTTTTTTTTTTTTTTTTTTTTTTTTTTTTTTTTTTTTTTTTTTTTTTTTTTTTTTTTTTTTTTTTTTTTTTTTTTTTTTTTTTTTTTTTTTTTTTTTTTTTTTTTTTTTTTTTTTTTTTTTTTTTTTTTTTTTTTTTTTTTTTTTTTTTTTTTTTTTTTTTTTTTTTTTTTTTTTTTTTTTTTTTTTTTTTTTTTTTTTTTTTTTTTTTTTTTTTTTTTTTTTTTTTTTTTTTTTTTTTTTTTTTTTTTTTTTTTTTTTTTTTTTTTTTTTTTTTTTTTTTTTTTTTTTTTTTTTTTTTTTTTCAATCCTAGAGTTTGTAGGATTGAGATCTAAAATGTACTCCATTAAAGCAGAAGACCAGGAGAAAAAAACGGCAAAGGGTGTTGCAAAGACTGTGGTGAAAAAACGCATCAAACATGAAAATTATAGGGAATGCTTACTCAGTTTAAAATCAACGTGGGAAGTTCAACACAGAATCAACAGTCATAAGCATATACAGTCAAAATGAACAAAATTGCTCTGAGTGCTTTTGACGATAAAAGATATATTTTAAATGATGGAATATCATCCTATCCATATGGGCACTGCAATATTGTGAAGAAACAAATAGAAGATTAATAAGGATCCTATGAAGAAAATTTTTGAAAGCTAGAAAAAAGAAAAAAAAAGGAAAAATTTTGAAAATTGGAAGAAGGAAAAAAAAAAAAAGAAGTATTATGAGAAGCATTCACCATGTATAAGAAGTTTTCAACTGAAATTTTTTGATGAAAAGAAGAAGTTTTCAGCTAGTATTTTTTGATGAAAAGAAGAAGTTTTTAAAAATATTCTTTACAGTCATTGAATTGATTTTGATGAAAATTGAAGAGATGAAGATTTTTGAATGGAAAGTCTTTGATGAAGATTTTGAATGGAAAGTCTTTGATGAAAATTGAAGACAGCTGCTGCAGCACTTTTTTTTTTAAATTTACTTATATGAGCTCATTTTTAATTTAATTAATTGATGGCCATTTAATTTTTTTAGTATGCAATTAGAATTTTTCTTTTGTTTTTAAATAAGATTTTCATTTTTTATTTTTTCATTTTATTTTTAAAGGTACCTTAGTGTATGTTTGTAACCTTTTAACGAAATAGTTTTTCTCTTTTCAGATGGTGCATAGTAATTTTTTTCCTTTTCAGATGTTGATTTATTTTATTTTATTTTATGTATATATGTATGTATGTATGTATGTATGTATGTATGTATGTATGTATATATGTTTGCATGAATGAAAGCGGGTCAGTGATTTCAATGGTTGAATTTGGAGAAGGTGGCCGATACCTGGGTTAACAAAAAAACCTCCAAATGATGATACCCTGATTGAGACCTCCAGGTGTCATGAGTTTTCAAACTCAGGCAAAGGCCCGTGTTTTTGTTTGTTTCATTTCAGGTTCCAATGGATTATTTTCGTGTAACAAGATTTAGGTGAGATATTTTTACATTTATATTGTTTCACTGACTGTAGAAGTGAAGTCTCCGTTTGAGACTTATTTTATTTGACATCTAGGGTCAATGAAACGATCTTTTGTTTTTTCTGATTATTTTGAATTTTATGATGCAGTATTTTTTAATGGATTTTTCATGTAATGTATTCTAATTTGAATTTAGATATAAAAAAAAAGTTGATGGGGTGTGATTTTAAAAAATCACATCGGGATGGTGGTGGGACCATCAACTTAAAATTAAATTAATTTCCCTTTCAGAAGTAAAAGTCATTTAGTTCCAAGTCCAAAAATAATACTTAAATGAATGAATTAATATTTCTCTCACTAGGTGGCTCTTCGTAAAAATACGTTGTCATGGTGACCGCTATATCACCGTTGCCATCCCTAAAAAGCTAAACTTCAGACGCAGAGTAACAAGTAAGAAAAACAACTCAACTCCACTCAGAAACCCTCGTCATCTTCTATGAGGAAACCCTACTACTCAACCCCACTCGGCAGGCGGAGGAGCAGGCGCAAGGGGCGTGGCAGGGGGAGCAGGCGGAGGAGGGGGCGTGGCAGGGGGAGCAGGCGGAGGAGGGGGCGTGGTCGATCCCCGATCCCCCTGCTGCCGTAGAACTCTCCTTTTCCATCTACTGACCAATGAAAAATAAATAGTCGCAATAGTATCGAATGATACACTATCATAGAACACTACCAAGAAAGAGCTTGATGTTCATTGGGTGCTGATAAATCGACTAGAATAAGCCTAGTTAGAACGTAAGTCTCGTTTGGATGCTACTGATATCTCAGTTTTGAACAAGACACTTCTGCCGCACCTAGCTTTGAACTAATGTTTTCTTATGAACAACGTGTTATGCACCTCAGTTCCCCCCCCCCCCCTATGAGGATTTTCTCCTCTTTTATTTTTTTTTTTATTTAGAAAGAGAAAGCCTGTAAACCTCTAATTATGCTTGATTACTCCATATTAGAATGACTGATGATTTTGAATATCATATTTCAGTTTTTCAAAAAGTGCATATTCATCTTAGCCTCACAAATTCACGAGCAGAAATAATTATTGCGTAATTTTGTTGTAGCTTCTTCGTCATCATGTTTTGATGATTGATTTTCGAATATGAAAGCATAATCAAATTATTTAAAATTTTGAGGCAATCATCCTCTATTCATTGCTAAATTTTAAGATTTTAGTCCAATATTTAAATTTTTTTGCAATCAAAAAATCAGTATTCATATTAACATGAGAGATAACGCATATTACATACCTGGGTAAGTTTCTATTTTATTTTATAAAAGTAATAAAAGCCATGTATTTACATATGTTTCAAGCGGTGTCTTTAATTGTTAACTTATAATTCTGTGAAGTTGGTGTGAATTTGGTTTAAAACGATGTTTTCTTAATACGAACTCAAAAACACATGAACAATATAAATTCGGTTCTTAATTGTTCATAATATATAAAATATATATCACAAGAAACATTGGTTATGTAAGATTTTAAACCCGTTTTTAGAATTGCCAGGTTTACCGTTATTCCGTCAATCATCTATAGCAAAACATATATGTAACGTGAAATATCCATGGAGAACGATAGGTGTGTTAAAGAAAACTTAAATAAATAAATAAAATAAAATACAGAAAACAAAAATCAATTATACGCAGAAGTAGTTAATTATGACGTAGAAATATGAAAAGAGACTTGGAGCAACAAATAATCAATAATAAGTACAATTCAAAGAAATTAATGGCAAAATCTGCTACTTCTCAGTTGTATGGGCCCTGAAGCCAAGCTCACCCGTAGGAACCACGCCAACTTAATGCAACAAATGAAGGGTCGAGGGGAAAAATGATCATTTTATTGCCAAATTGAGTTCTTAGTGCATACAAGTTATAGGCACAGTGCATATGTGATATCATTTAGGCAAGAAATATGCAAACGATCCAACCATTGATGACGCTTCTGACGAGGAAAAATGAGCAAAATCCAGAAGTTGATTTTATAAAAATGGAATTCTGAGAACTTAGAGATTTATGAAACTATGATAGTTTTCTCCGCGGTTCTTCCCTCCCAAATAGGTAGCGTTTATTGTCAAATATCAGCAACTTGTTCATAGAGGTTTGTTAGAAATTTATCGCCAGATATCTCTCAATATAGCCAACGTTCGTGTTGGCGAGTACTCGGAAAAGCATTTGCCAGACACAGACATTGACCCTTTACAGCTCACAAGTACCGTAAAATACAAACAACCAACAGCAAAAAATGCACATTGGTATGGTTGATAGTAGCCAAAACCAGAACGAGAAAGAGTTGCTGTATGCGGAAATGAGCTGATGTCGGATTTTCAGAGATCTGTACTATCCCATTTTCTTTTGGAGAATTGTGTATTATTCCAGAGGAAACTCGGCGTCATTTTATTTCATGGCTCCTGCGAATTTAAAAGATGCTTTGCTTGCCCGTTGTTATGGATTGCAACTAGTATAAAGAACTTGGGTTACTGATTGCGTGTATTGACTTCATACTGGTGACTAAAAAAGTGTCAACTTTAGAAATCGAGCCAAAATCCATCATTACCGCAAATCTCTCATTCTTTATCATTTACTGAAAGGTTCTGAGGTTTAAAGTATCAATTAATGAATAAGTTTTAACCTCGCATTAAAAAAGAATATAACTGAAATTACCCCAGAAAAGAAACGTAAGGATACTTTTTTTCCCTTTAGGTGGATTCTTTTTTTTTTTCTTTTTCTCTCTCTTTCCCATTATTAAGAACAATTTTAGCAAGCGGTGAAACCAAGATTTCAGTAATGATGAAGACTAAGGCACTCGCGCTCACTGTGGCTTTTGGAGCGATTTAAAAAATTGTCAACTTTTAAATTGCCAGTTTGAAAGGTTTCCAGAAGGTGCTCATGAAAAGTCTAGCCGACTTATTTGAAATTCTGACTCATGTACAAATATATATTATGGATGTAACGAACATTCGGCACATTTTTAAGTGACACCGACTTCTCAACCCCAAATCAGTCCGACTCTGACTCCGACCTCGGCCCCAAAATCAGCCTGACTCCGACTTCAAATCTTTGTCGCCAAGGAAATCCATAGCTCCAATTCGTTAGCGTAGATGGAATCAATAACAAACGACAAGCAAAAGCGTCCTTTAAGGTTGAAGTAGCCAAGAAATAAAATGGCGCTAAGTTTCTTTTGTGATACAGACTTCCTTGCCTAAAAAAAAGACTTGGTCAATTTTTTCAAATTTTGCTTTTATGTTTGAAGTTTTGTAAAAAAAAAAAAAAAAAAAAAAAAAAAACGGTTGACGAGTTTTAGTTATATCAAATAAAAGTTTTGGAACCAGTTTATTATTAGTTAATTATTTCCCCTTTTCTTTAGTCAAGTAAGCCTCATTTATAAGCGTAATGTTATATATTGTTATAGATAGCAGATAGCAACATGTCTTCGTTGAATAAATTATTAGATAATAAATATAAAACTCATTGTTAAAAAAAGTTTGTTGTCACTAAGCAGTAATATTAAAAGGAATTATAATAAGAGTCTGAGTGAAGGCTTCTCTGAAACAATCGAATGTAAAATGAGAATAGTGTATGGAAGCATTTAAGTTTTATTCAGCTGCCACACAACTTAGTATGAAATCGGTAAAATCACAAGCGGCTACATTTATGAGCGCAATTGACCCTGCGGCGACAATGATTTACAGCACATTTGCTTCGGCGCTATAAGCACCTAATTTGATGAATAATACTTATATAATTAATTATACACATAGCATAATGTTTACAATGCTAAATTTAGTTATTAAGGACGAATTTCGACTTTTGGGCGAACTCTAATAATTGTACATATGGAAATGGATAAACAAAGGTGAACTGTGACGTTATTTAAAAAATCACAAAATCAATATGGAAGCGCGTGACAACTACTGTACGGCAGCCAATTTCTAGAGATGGCGTTGCAGGCCTAAACGCAAAATACGCTTTACAAAACGATTCTGAGGCCAAGTTCGCAATGAAGCTTTCGAGCAGATTTTGGGGTTTGACGCTTTTTACATTTTTCAGGAATACGTACCCTTCTTCTAGTCGCCGACGGTCTTTTTCACGTTAGTGTACGAAATTCTGATACGTAAAATAGTATTATGAGCGGGATCAGATTTTGATTTATATGGATATCGAAAGGGTGAGAAACTTAACCTAAACTTCCGTCACTGTCTCTATTCTTGAGAAAGCACCAGTAGCGGATTTAGGCTTAGGCCCGTGAGGCATGGGCCTAGGGCGGCAAATTTTGAGGGGCGCCAAATTTTTTAAGACGATTAAAAGTAAAAATCGATTGGGTTTTCTGTAAATTGTAAGACCAAATTTTAAAGTTTTTTTTAAATTGCGCTCTTACTATCTAAATATAGAACCATTTTGAGGGTAGAATTTCTTTGTTAAAATAATTAATCAGGCTAGTACTAAAATGTGAAACATCTAACAAAAAGATATTTCAGATATCTAACTAAAAGATATTTAATTGTTATATTCAAAAAATAAATGTTTTATTTATACCTGAATTAGATTTCTTATTATTATTGTTATTATTTTCATTATTTTATACACACACAGATATATATATAAATTGTTACGAAAGAAGAAGGGCGCTATATCGTCTCGGGTCTAGGGCGCCCTCAAACCAAAATCCGCTGACTCACTCGTATGAAAAAATGCGATTTTCTATCGCCTACTGCTTCAACTGCAAAAAAAAAAGTGGGGAGTGGGAAGAAAGATTTCACGAGTTGCGAACCTGACGGCAAATTTAAAAACACCGGTCCACGAAATTAAAAGAAAAAAAAAATAGCGATCCGCTGTCTAAACATCGGAACCGCAACCCTCAAAATGATAACTTTAATAGCATAGGGGTATCAAGGAGGGCCAGGGTCACACAGCAAGAGTTAGGTGGGCTGGGTTGGCGCCCAGTAAACTTATCTCAGACCGGTTATGAGCGTTTGACGGACTTGACTTCGAGCTAAAAAGGGGAGGGGGGTGGAGTAGAAAGGTCCACTGTCTACAAAATATCAAGAATCGCGGCTATAATCGAACGATGGTCATTTTGAATAAATTCACCATAGCATCACGTTTTGAACGAAATAATGTCGTTTTTAGGCATCTGTCCCGTTGTACCCAAAAACAACATCGGGACGACAAATGTCTTCCCCCCTCCCCTCTACAGAGAGAGGGTATAACGATTTTAAAAAATAAAGAAAAGAAAAAGAAATATTTTGTGAAATCCACACCAAATATTCTTACAGAAAATTACTCTTCAGAAAAATGTAAAACTGCAATGATTTTTTTTTTCACTTCATCATTCTTGTTCTTTTCATTAAAAAAAAGTGCCACTTCGATTTAACAATACTCAATTCAACAATTTTTGAAAATTAGATAGATTTTTAAAGACCCGAATTGGATTTGATGAATGTTATATTTCCCCAATTTAATACCTTTGATTTAACAATAGCATTTGACAATGCGGAGACAATCGTTAAATCGGGGTTACACCAAAAAAATGGGCTTTTTAGCCTACTTTCCCGTAAAAGTAAAAAAAAATAATAATAAAGCATGAAAGAAGGCTTAATGTATCATGAAAATATCGTTAGAAATCAAGAAAAGTCAAAAATAAATTAAGTAATTAAATAAAGATTGAAAAATAAAAAATTTGAAAGTAGGGTTTTGAGATGGGGAAAAAGTGTGTCTGTCGGTCTGTCGGTCTGTCTGTCTGTCGGTCTGTCTGTCTGTCGGTCTGTCCCCCCCTAATAACT
Source organism: Octonoba sinensis (assembly GCA_038502835.1). NCBI lineage: Eukaryota > Metazoa > Arthropoda > Arachnida > Araneae > Uloboridae > Octonoba > Octonoba sinensis. The sequence goes on along the minus strand of CM076599.1, from coordinate 100,883,662 downwards.
TTTGAACAAATTGTCCGATTCGAAAAATTCTTTTTGCATTCGAAAGATCTCGGCGAGGACATCTGATTTCCATATTTTACTTTTTGATTTGAACAATTTTTTGTTCAATTTTGAACAGTTCAAAAAATTTTAACATTAGCGCCTATGGGTGAAAATGAAGCAAATTATGTAAACTCTGGGTACAAGATCTAAGTTCCCATGAACAAGCTCACTGGAAGAAGTTCTTGGCGTGAAATATTGATTTGAACAATTTTTGTTCATTTTTGAACAGTTCAAAAAAAATTAACATACCGCCTACGGGGAAATTTCAATCCTATATAATTCCTGATCAAACGGACCGATTTGCTTGGAACAAACTTTATCGGAAAGCTCTTATGACGTAGAACATGTACAAATAGAAAGTTCATCCAGAACTAACGAGCCTATTTTCCTATGAAATTTTTTGATCGGGATTTTCAAGAATATTTTTGAATTAATGTATGATTAAATGAATAAGCAAAAAATTAATGAATAAATGAGTGAATAAATACATGAATGACTTAATAAATGAATGATTGAATGAATATGTATTAACCGTTGAAAACGGTATATTTGAAGCAATTAAGAACTAAAGCTAAACGAGAAAGACAGAGAGAGAGATAGCTAGATTATAAATTTGAATTCGCTGTATACGGGAAAGTAGGCTCGTATAGTTCTACGCGGAACTTCTTGTTAAATAAACAATCTAGTACTAAGAAATGAGTTCTCCATTTTGAGGGGAGAAATGCAAACGGTTACTTTAATTATTGAGCACCTCTGGATAAAATTTATATAAGTTGCATTGGTATGACCCTAAATATTCGAAAAGCATTTTTAGCATATTAAATTTTTCTCTATCCTACTAGATACACGGGATTCTGCCCCAGTCTCAGAGAGCATTTCGGCCAGACGTACGGAAAAGCCACCAGACACATCCTCAAAGAGCAACCGAATTTAAAAGACAGGCTTTCTGCAGTTCATTACCATTCGAAACGCGAAAAGAGAAAACCGAAGAACCTCAGGGAATGGGATGGTCAGGAGAGAGACTACGCCCGCTGTGAGCCCCCGTTCAGTTACAGGGACAAATACTCTGATGGTTCGAAAGACGAGGACAGACATGGCAAGACACTCTGCGAGAAGCACCCGAGGGAACGAAAGGACGGCGATAAACATCGGAAGAACGATTACGACAGAAAAATGAGGGATGCAGAGTGGGAAGAACGTAGTAGGTACTTTAGAGACGTCAAAGAAGGAGACAAAAGGCAAGAACGTAGTAGGTGTTCCAGAGACGTCAAAGAAGGAGACAAGATTCGGGAAAAGGAATATGATAGATATGCTCGAGATTTTCAAAATGATGACAAAAGAAGATATGCTTACGACTGCATGTGTCCCAGATATTTCTGCATTGCGGAGGTTAGAGGTAAGTATATGCAAGTGTTTTTCGGGAATTTAATTGATTTGAACCATGGACTAAAGATAAAACTAGACTGATCGTTAGGCTGGCATTTAAGCGCTCCGCAGTTCACATAGAGTGTTCGAATTACAATCACGTGACTTTGGCGAGCTGAATAGCTTACATTCTCAGAAACGCATGCTCAAATCTCACGAAACTTTCGTCGTATTTGACAAAATGGCTTCGTGAAAAATTCTCCGAGTAAACCTTTCGTCAAATTGCCGAAATTTGTGTGATAACTTTTCAAAGTCACGTGATCGCGCGAGGAAAGTATCGTTGTAAATGATGAAATTTTCTTGACGATTGAAAAGTCCTCAAAAGTGACGATTCTATTTCTGAGAGTGTATCTTTCAGCCAAGTGTTTTTTTCCACAATAGTGTTTTTCTGATTTAGTTAAACAGGGGTCATTTAATTTCACCAGGATCACGAAAAAGGCACCAAAAGCAGACCCTTTCCTCTCTTTTTTGAATGCAGAATTTCCACTCCTTAAAGCTGCTCTTCAGTCAGAGTTTCAAATCTTCGAAACCAATGTTAACCTACGGGAAAAGTTGGACTAAGTTTTAGAAAGTTCCTTTGAAGTTTTCGAGTCCGGAATTTTTTTGAGTATTTTTCAAGCCTATATCTCGGTCTTTTAGTTTTTACTTTTTTAAAATATCACTTACCGTATTTTTAAAAAATCGTTAAAAAAAGAATTTTGGAAAAAACGTGGTACTGTTAGACGTTTCGCTCTATAAAATATTTTCAAAGCATGTTACCGAAATTTTAAAAACAACAAGACCAGCAAAACATTTCCAGCTTTCTTTTGAACTTTTGTTTGAAATAATGCAAACATTTTTAAAGACAAAAAAATCCGTCCAAAGTTTGAAAATATTTCCAAAAAAAGCTCGAAATTCCTATAAGCCACGCCTCCCACCGCTTCCCATGCAAGGGGGCATGATTTACGAGGTCGATTAGCTTAATGACTCTCACTCCGGGAAGCATTGCTGCTTCGGATTCGGACAATGGGGAAAGTGTAGTCAACCTCTTCAGACCCTCAAACCGGCCAGACACAGCTTTTTGGAAGAAATTTGGAGAAGCTATGACTTATATGTAATCCTTTATGTGAGCAAATTCCTGTTCCCACGGTACTATAAAAATATTTTTCACGAATTAAATGTTTGTACAATTGGGAAAAAAAACATTTTTTTAAAAATGTAAGCTTGAAAACATTACTGCTCTTTAATTAGTAAATCAAATAAGAAATTATTTAATGTAAGTAATTATTCATTTGTAGGTTATTGATTTAATTTTCTTCTAAACAATCCATTCTTCTTTTCTTCAAAAACTTTCTGAAGAGAAAAGCGTTGCCTTTATTTCCCCCCCCCCCCCTGCCCTCTTAAAGACAACTGTGTATGCCACAGATATAACTAAATTGAGCGAGATAGAGTTTTTTTGTTTTTTACTGAAGGGATAAAGGAATGATAAACTTTAAATGTTTTCGTAAATTAAAAAGGGATTTTTGAGAAAATGAATGAAATTTAAAAATTTTATATTGGCCTCTTTCTGAATGCAATGTGTCAATAATTTGTGTTTTAGAAACCGAAAAAAAAAAAAAAAATTAAATATTGATTAAATAAACCAACATCTTCCGGTGGAGCTGGAATTTTGAAAAACAAAATTACATATAAAGGTCGACAGCTGGGGGGGGGGGGGGGGAATACTAACAACCTCCTTTCTTTCTTTTATTTCCTTTTTTTTATGCCATTCGTATTATTTATTAGCCTTTCCTTTCATAAGATTTTCCCATCTTTCGAGATCTTTTACTTCTTCTTATCCTACTTTTCCGTAAAAGTAAAAAAAAAAAAAAAAAAAACAACGAAAGAAGGCTAATGTATCAGATCACAAGAATATCGTTAAAAATAGGAAAAAGTCATAAACAAGTGAAGTAAATAAATACACATTGAAAAATTTAAAAAAAATTGAAAGTAGGGGTTTGAGATGGAGTAATTGTGTCTGTCGGTCTGTCTCCCCCCCCCCCCCCTGTAGAGCCCCATTTGTCCCCGAGGGCAAGGGGCATCTAAAAATCCGATGCGCCAGACAATGGCAGGTGCGGGGGGTTCTGAGTGCGCATGTCTCCCCCCCCCCCCCCCAATAACTTTTGAAGGAATTGTCCGATTCGAAAGATTTTTTTCCCTGCATTCGAAAGATCTTGGCGAGGACATCTCATTTTCATATTTTACTTTTTGATTTGAACAATTTTTCGTTCAATTTTGAACAGCAAAAATTCTGAACATTAGGGACTTCGGGATTTTTTCCCGAAGCAAAGTATGCAAATTCTGGGCAGAAGATCCAAGCGTATTGGAAGGAGCTCTCGGCGTGAAATATTTTTTTATCCACTCCGAATTTCATAGTTCAGAAAAAAAAAACCGACAGCGCCTACGGGAAAATTTCACTCGTATACAAATCCTGAGCTAACCAACCGATTAACTTAAAATAAACTTTATCGGAAAGATGTTATGACGTAGAACATATACAGTGGAAATCCGCCATTCGTACTTGTCCCTCAATTCGTACGGCGCCAGGGGTCAGCTGGGTCGCCAGTTTGGCTTTTTTTAAGAAAAAAATCGAGAAATTATGCTCATTTTGAACTCGTCTAGAAGTAATTTGTTTCGCGTTTTGGATTTTTTTTAACTTTTAATACTTTTTGAGATTTTACTGACAATTTTAGCTTTCTAAGGGGCCATCTAGAGGAAGTGGTTGAAGAACTTTCTTCTTCAGAGGAGGAAAGCAGTAAGAAAAGCATTTACTTTGCAGAAATTAAAGAGCTGCGTTATTCCTGCAAGAAAACGCAGAGAGTGATGGGAAAACAGCATCCCAACACTGCTGTGGTCAACAGCAATGTTGGGATGCTTTGTTCAACGACAATGTTATTGGCCATTTTAGAAAAATTCTGAACAATCGTCAAAGCCAGACAATATTGGACAGGTTTTTAGGGAAAGAAGCCCAAGATTCTTCTAGTGCAAAAAGAAAGGACAACAGAAAGGGAGAAAACACTTGAAGGGATATTACCTGATGTTTTTATAGAAGGGGCCTCCTCTTCCTCTTCCAGCCCTTTCATTTCCTCATCTCAACATTCCACATATGCCATCAGCTCACCTCAGTACAAGCAAAGTGCAGTTAAATTTTAATTTATCTATAATTTCATGTACAGTACTGTACATTTGTTTTTCATAGGTTTAAATAAGCAACCCTCTGTGTGTCTGGACAGGATTAATCCAATTTACACTGTATTTTATGCGAAAAAATAATTCGCTATTCGTACAACTTGCCATTCGAGCTGCCTCCTGTAATGAATTGTGTGCGAATAGCGAGGTTCCACCGTACAGTACACTTCCTCGGGGAATGGCGAAAAGCATGGGACATTGTTTAGAAAACAAACCACATGTTTCTTTTCCTGAATCGCAAAAATTATTTTCTTCACAGTTCACATGACTAAACTAAATACAGTGGAACCTCGGTAGCTCGACGCGCAGATAAGTCGACTAACCCTTGGTAAGTCGACATATCCCTCCCCTAATGGTTGGCCCAATGCTAATTTCAATGGGCGAAAAACTCTCTAACTTGACACACAATTTTCAAAAACCCCTGTAAGTCGACCTCCATTTTGTATTCTTATTAACTTTTTCCTCCGGTATTTTTCCACGGTGCACAATTCTGGGAATTTTACAGCGGTGTTTTTTCATCAATAAATGAATTCTTTTCTTAAAAGTGGTCCAAGAAAATTTCCTTATTCCCCTTGTACCTTTCTACGAACACGAGAAAAAAGTTAATTGCAAATTAGCAAGCCTAATAGTGTTGGGGAATTTATGTTTTCTCTTCAGAGGTAAAGCAAACAAAAATTATGGATTTTTTTCTCATGAGGTATTTTGATTTATTTATATTTTTATTTATTTGTAATGTATTAACTTTTCAAAATAATAATAGATAAATAATAAACGAGAATAATTTCGTACACTGGAATTCACTCTTATAACTTGAATGACAAGTAAATAACAATACAGACCAATATCAGCGATTGAAGTTACGGAATCTCGGTAACTTGACACCTGCTTATCTAAACGGCACGCGACTTTTTTAACCTTTTCAGTTTAGCCCGCAGCTTTCCAAAGGCTGCCCATTCCTGGTTATGCAATGTTTGCTGTGTGGCACTGCGAAATAATATCTTATTAGCTAAAGAATAAAAACGGTTTGGTTGTTTCTCATCCATAAGCTTACTTCTTTGCATTGCAACACGGGCTCCTTGTAACTCTGAAACACGTGTCCGCAATTTTTGATTATGTTGACATTTTATTCTTTAGGTTCGCAGCTCAAATGAGGACTAATTATTTCTCTACATTAAATTTATGCATGCGAACTCGCGTCATTAAAGAAAAAAGAACTATGTCTCTTATGCAAAATTTCTGCATATGATTTAAGTCAGGGGTTCCCAACTTTTTTTTTCCTAGCGAAGCCCTTCTAAAACTCGGAAAGAAATTGGCGAATCCCTTTGGTAGTCCTTAGTAAACGGGTAGGAAAACAATAAAATTTGCTTGCACATTCATTTTTCCAGCTTCACAACAGTTCATAACAAGTAATGAAACAATTCTTAAAACATCTAAATGGAAATAAAAACTAACATAATAGCTACAATAATAATAATAATATTAGTAATACAAGCATTTAAAAAATTAATTACTTATTTTTATTATTTGTTCTTTTTGTATAATTATTAGTAGCAGTAAACATACGAATTTGCAAAAGCTCTGTTTTTAGTAATTATTTCCTCGATACTGTGAAAAAGTTGTGGAATAGTGGAATGACACCAGAAATATAAGTAAAAAAAAATTTAGAATCAATCAATAAATATCTTAGGGTATCTTAGGGCTCCATTCCCACGTTGAAATATACAAAATTCGCAACAGTTATGGAAATTTACAGAAATATTGGGAAATTTACATGTTTTCAAATTTTCATTGAGATAGAGCAGGAAAGTTGGAATAAAGTATTATTAAAATGTGAGTACAAAATTTGAAATTAAAATATCTTCCTTCGCACTAGCGTGGAAAAAGTGAGAAATGATAGTAGAAACATACCTCTAAAATTAATATAGATCAATTAATACCTTTTGATCAATAAACCACTTCGCGATCCAAATTTTCAAATTTACGCAATGCAGAAATAAGTGCATTTCAAATTTTATGCGTATAGTTCCTATGCCCCACAACTTTTCCGTATTATCGGGAAAACAATTTTATACAAAAAAAAAAAATCATTTTTAATCTCCGTTCTAATATGTATGAACATTTTAAATTTTGTTTTTTGTTTTGCGTTAGCAATTAAAAATCCAGCTATTGCAATATTATATTCGCGATTTGAAATTTTTCCCCTGAAAAAAAAAATATCAACCATTTCCAATGACTGGGTTTGAGCTTAAAAATTCCCTAGTAAGCATGGGAATTAATTAATTTGAAAATTGTTTTGATTTCATCTGTCATTTTTTGCTCTTTTCACCGGAGAAAAAAACTCTCCAAAATAATAATAATAATTACGTTTTCTGATGGGCATGTGAACCCGAATTGTTCATTTTCTCTGTCAGATTACTAATCACTACAATATGGATGCCTTTTCTTTCAAATGGTAATTTTTTTCTTGAATTTTGATGTTTAATATGACGGGATCTCAATATGCATTAAATTTAACATTGATTTTAGACTTTGAGTCATCATATGACATTTATTTTTTCATTATTATTATTTTTGTTGTTGTTAATATTTTTTTTTACGAAAAGGAGAGAAATCCGTTCGTGATGCATGAAAAATTTCAGAATTTAAAAGTTATTGTCTCATTTTTTAACTGTATGTTACATTCCTGCAAATTTGCATTTTGTAATGAAATTTATCTCAACGAATCTTTTTATTTCGCACATCCCAGAAAACACAAAACAAACAAACAAGACGAGGAAAAGAACTATGTAGAATTCATTTCAGAAGATAATTCCATACATTACAGGTTTTGCATTTGAATAACTGAATTTGTCACTAAATCTTCTTGTCATTTTTTTGTGCATGTATATTATTTTCAGATTATTCACTGTTAATCATGTACTTCCGTCTTCAAGTTTCAAAAGGTATATTGAAACATTTTTTGAAGTATATACTCCGGAAACTGTTTTTAAATGCGCTGTAGATGGACTTCCTTTATTTACTCCTTATTATTTTAACCAGATGTACTTATCTCCTTTTGCGTAAATTATATCCTTCGGGAAAACCGTTGTCATTTTGAGTAGCATCGCATATTGAATCTTTATTGGTTATATTCATTTCTGTTCTATGCTGCTTCAGTTTGAAGTGCGATCTTCCGCGCTCCTCCGTTTTTATTTACTGGATAATAAAAACAGGCAAGCTCGCACATGAAGAATCGGCACAGAAGAAATGATGCAAATGCGCGTCTCAAGCCCCTCCCCCCCCTTGTCGATGTGCCCCGTCTGTTCCGTATTTGCAGTTTTAAAATTGGCAGCCCTCACCTCAACCTGCAACCATACAAACTTTATCTCGATTCAACAAGTCTTGGTAAAAAGCTGTCGCCCTGCGAGGTCTTCTAATGGTGTTTTTGTGCATTCAATCATAAAAGAAAACCAGGAAAACTCTCAACTTATTTCTCGATAGGTATTAAATAGAAATTATCACAGCAACCACCTCAGCTTGCTTATCAAAGCAACGTTTGTTGCCAGGATAAGAAATTGGGACTTCTGGTTCCGAGGAATATGCCGCCCCAGTAGTCAGGCTGCCATTTTGAAAGTTTTGAATACCTTTTGCGCAGGGAACTGGAGCAGAGTTATTATTATCATTATTATTATTATTATTTATGTTAATTTATTTTTTTGAGTTGCTATGCTACAGCTCCCCTCCGAATCTTATGTTATAGTTTCAAGTCCGCTCCAGCTCCATTCACTGCTCTGAATACCTTTTAATGGCAAATACAATATTTATCGCTTTCGTTTATTCAGTGTATTACGGAAAAAATTTAAAAGTCGTTTAAACCCTAATATTTCAATAAGTACTTAATGTTTCGTACATAATGAAGAAAAAAAGTAATAAATAAATGCACTCGGAAAAAAGGCCACTGTTTCAAAACAGTCATTGCCAACCATTTGCTTATTTTCTTTCTTTTTTTTTAAGTTCTTTTTTTCCTTTCTTCCCTGCCTTCTTTTTCTTCTTTTTTTTTTGGTGAATTTGTAATTGCCGCATACTTTTGCAACAGCGAAAGTATGTTATGCACATCCCCAGTTTCAAGTTCGTGATTTAATTTTGCTGAGCAATATATATTTTACAACATACATACGTAGATACTCATAGGTGTGCGTGCGGGGCTTAGAGATACCATTGTACCCCCATTAGCAAATAAAAATGAAAGCTAATTACAAAACTGGCAACCTCTTTCGCGTTTGTATTCAATAGATATGCTTCTTTGCGTTTAATTTGTCATAAGTTTCCCTGGAGATGCATCTGGGACCCAAATCTTATGGGCAGGGCCGGCCTTATCAGTGCGCAAAGTACAAAGGCGCCATCATCTTGGGGGCGCCTCAGCGTAAGAGCAAAAAAAAAAAAAAAAAAAAAAAAAAAAAAAAAAAAAAAAACAATAATCCGTGTTTTATAAAATTAGTTCAACAAAATTCTAGTTGTCTCCACGTAAGCAGACCCATTGATAGTGACTCCTATCAGATACTCCATCTTTCAAGTGAAAGAACTTAGCGTCAAAATTCACTTGTAGCGATGGTACTATACCTACTGTGGTGCTTGATAGAGATGATTAAATGGTACCAATCCCTGTGAACCACACTAGGTCTTCAATTACGAGAAGCCAACAGCAGCCCATTAGAAATAAAAAAATACATTATTTGTTTCATGTATGTAATTATTAAAATTTTTAAAGTAATTGAAAACGCAATAAAATTATACACAATTTGAATTCATATTATTTTAGTTTGTATGATGAAAGAGGGCTAGGGGCGACTATTTTTATAAAGTCCAAGGGCGCCGAATACCGTCGGGCCGGCCCTGCTTATGGGTGTATTTTGGTACCCCCTTTAGAACAGTAGCGTCCCCCCCCGTTGCTAAAGCTCTGCGCACGCTTATATAAACACATATTACTTGACTACATATTGAAGTGCCAATGAAGCGGAACTACACAGAAAGTAAAGAACCATTGAAAACGTTCTTTTGTCAGAGAAAAAGAAAACCAGGATGTTTTATTCGAAAAATGATTCGGGAATTTTATTTTAAATGACAGAAATATAAAGGAAAGAAATAAAATGAATGTGATGGTCTCATCATATTGATCAAGTATTCAATATGCAATAATTAGCAAAACATAATTGAAGAAGTGTATATAAATAAATAAAATAAAATGCAAAATAACTAAATAAATTATATAAAATAAAGAAAGAAAAGCAAACATTCATTTAGTTTCAGAAAAAAAAAATAGAGTAGTGGAGCTTAACAAATCTTCATTTGCTACTCCTGTTTCGAGCAAAACTCGTTGCTTAGGTTACCTCTTTTCTTATTTATTCATTTAATTTTAATCATACTAACGCAAAAATTTCTGCTCTTAAATTAAGCTTTATACAAGAGACGAATTAGCGCTCTTTATGTAACAATAACTGAAAACAGCATTCAGCAAGTTTTCGCTAAATAATTATTTTTTAATTTTTTTTTTTTTTTTTTGAATATCAAGCAATTTATCACAAATTTTGATTCATCAATTTGTACTAAATTAGGTCTAGAAGCAAGTTTTCAGAAAGACAAACCTTTGTTTTAAAAGTATCGTTTACATTTTCATTTTTACAGCACTAAATATGCAATTTACAAACAATTCGGGAGAATGAAAGAAGGGTAACAATATGTTTTCTTTTCGTTTCAACTCTCAGCCACAGAGAATTAATTTTGGAACCGGAAAAGGAGCAACGTTGTGTAAGTAGTAGAAAACACGTGCATGCCGCTAGCGACTACACTAACTGCAGGGGGTCTCGGCCTGAAGTGACAGGTCAATTATGGGGGACAGTAGACCCTTCTTCCAAGAGCTATCGTACATTTCATTGGTCGTTGAAATGTCAATCACTTGAGGTTGACACACTCCCCTCATGCCCTTCGAAGGCCATCTTAAGCCTAACCACGAAATTTTTTCTGACTGAAGAGCAGCCTTAAGCAGACTTCCGGTTTCTAAGGTTTCTACTTTGCGTACAAAGGAACTCGCTGTCTAGCTTTATTATTAGTCTATGGTTTGAACATGGCAGTGTCAAACGAATGATTATGTACGTGAATTTGACTTTTGGATGCTGTTTCGCGTTTTCAAGAGAGAAATAAAAGCCCCTCCTGCATTGTTTATTTTCCTGCTTTCATTTCCACCAGTTAATGTCTCTAAGCTGCAAAATAAGGCGAGGTCTTTGCTTGGTTTTGACCATGCTCAAAGCCAAACAAGGCGGAATGTGCGTTAATCTAGATCTAAATCAAGAGATTTTGTGGGATGCATTATAAGGCCTGAACAGGTGGGAGAGAAGGAGGGGGGGGGGGGGTAAAGTCACAGCAAGATTTAAGTTATACTGGAGAGGTACAAGAATATTTTCTTGTAGGAGCAAAAAAAATAAAAATATAGCAAAACTTAGCTTGATGATTCCATTTTAAAAAAATAATAAGTTGCATATACGGACACATAAACGGCTATCAAGGTTGGTTACTTAGCAGAAAGATAACTAGAGCAAAAAGTAGTAAATTACTTGCGGCTGCCAGCATGGGAGTGCGACACTGATTACACAACCACGGGGTCATATTTTCAATTGAAAGCAAATGGAAAGAAAAAACGATGTTTGACTGCAGCGCATTCGAATGCCCCCCCCCCCCCCCCCGCTAGAAATTACCTCTCACTTTACAAAAGCTCAATCACACAGCTCAACCAGAAAATGAATTCATTCAAATATCAATGTCTAAAACGATATTAGAATATAAATAGCGTTTCAAGAAAATTCAGTTCAGTAATTTCATTTTAACTTGGTGATGGTGATAAAGACTCCAAATACAATTCTTCACCCGAAATCACAAAATGTTCCAAAATCTATTGAAAAAGTGGATGTTATATTTATGCGCTAAGCTGATAACGGTATTCATCGTGAAACACTGAAGTAGATAATAGTGAATTGCATTCTAAAGTCACAAAGCATGCTTAAATTAATTGCTACAAAACAAAAAGAAAGAAAGAAATATCCCAATAATGTAAAATAACACTAGAACAATTTCGCTCTTTCTAAAGTAACGACTACAAACTTTTGTTCCGTCACTCCCTGCCTCCTCCCTTCCTCTGGAAAAAAGGCAGAAAAAGTATGATAAAAGAGCATTTAAATGAAAATAATTTGGTAATTGCAAATTCCTTTCTAGAATGCATGCCAGAGCCTTGGTGCCCGAAAGACCGCGGAGACATGCACCACTTTCATCACCACCCTTCCAATAAATCAGAAGCCCTGTCTCGTGGAGAAGATTCGATGCACAAACCGAACGCAAGGTACTGCCCAGATCATCTTCGGAGAAAACCTAGAGTCATGCCACACAGATACGGTGGTGTAATTCCGAAGTATACCGGACACATACCTGGTAAGAACTAAATTCAATTCAGTGCCGTTTTCAAAAACGTTACTAGCAAATTTTGCATTGCAGAAATATTTCCATACCTCGCAGTACGGACGTAGAAGACCTGTAAACCAAGGGCCGTATCTTTTTAAATTCACATAAACAGAGTCACTAACCGGCTTAGTTGAGTGAAATTAATTATTTATAAAGGTACTTCATAAACTACACAAATGACCTTAACTTCAGACCGGTTGCTCTGGGACCGTGTAAGCTGTTGCCCATGAAATTCGTTGTGGCCTCAACCCAATGTCCTCCAATTGAAACCGTACCTCTGAGGGTGCCAACCCCAGGTGATGGTCTCTCATCTGGGAGCTGGTTCAAAAATTAAGAGACCTTTCAAAGGGGCGGGGATTGGACTCCTGTCTATAAAGGCCCCTCTAAACTCAGGAGCAGCGCACCCTCTCTTCCTTGCTGCTCGCGAGGGCTCTCCAACAACAACAACAACCTAACAACTTCTACGATTTTTTTCAATTTTGCGAAAATTGATCAACAACGTTTCTACGAAAAATAATTAAAAACAGTTAACATATATATCTATACCACTGGGTAATAGGCGCAAGAATAATCTGAACCCACTAGCACAGGGGTTCCCAAACTTTTCCATTGGGAGAATTACAATTTTCCCGCGTCACCCTAATTGTATAATACCAGCTTAAAAATAAAGAAGATTTGCTATTTAGATTATTTGCCGTGAGCCGTGCTTCACGGCTCACGGCACCCCTCATCTTCATCGTGGCACACAGTTTGGGAACCTCTGGGCCACACTGTTGAAACTTTCCGTAAGAAAATAGTAATACAAACATTTATTTTATTGTTATTCTACCATATTTAATTACAACAGTTGAATAACCATTGAAAAGATGGTACTCAAACCGCTGGTTGGGAAAAAAATCGTATATTCTGTTTCTCCTAAAGAACGTTTAACTAACCGTAATTTACAAGCGCCACTAGGTCTCGTAGTCAATAAGAATCGGGCGTCCATCTTGGTTGTGGAACCTTACCGGTCGTACGTTGTTGTTAAAATATGAATAAAGATTTATCAGTTCAAATCTGCATGTGTATATAAAAAAGAAGATAAAGAAAAAATGGCTTAAGCAGCGGTTACTAAATAGAAACACATGCACACGTAAATCAAAAATTGGAGACATCGGATTCCCGAACTGTTGGCGAATGAGCGAACCCATAATTTGAGCTGCTGAAGCTTGTTTCTATTTTAATTTTTGCAGTAAATAAAATGATTTTCGTCAATGTACAGTAAATTTAGACCAAAAATGACTTTGGATCCAATCAAAAATTGAAATCTTATTTTTAATGCAGTTTGCCTGTTGGAAAAGAAGATTTACTGATAAAAAAACGACCGCTTTGAGTGGTGTAGATGGACGAATGATTAGAGCGCAAAGTTGGTATACCATACGCCCGGGGCTCGATTCCGCACGCTTCGTTTACGGTTTCTACGCCTCGAAAGGATTCAAAAACCGTAAAAATTTAGTTTTGAAACCATTTTTAAATGGTTATAAAACCGTAAACTTTTTTATTAACGGCTTTTTAACAAAGCTGATTGGAAATGGTTTAGGTACCGTAAAGATAGAAAATGTTCCAAACCGTAAATTTAATGGTGAATTTGATAGACAAACTGCTGCCGGCTATTTAACCGTAATTTTATGATGAAATTTCTAACAGTGTAGCAGATACGACGAGATTGGATTGAAATCAAACTAATCACAATTTGAATGCAGTCTCAAAAAGTGACATAAAGGCATGTGCGAAATTTTACATTAATTAATTATAAATAAAACAAATAGTGTATGTGCGAAAATTTGAAAACAAGAAGACATCCATTCTCTTAATTTTCCTAGCAAGTAACTTTAAAATATGTTAGAATTAAGCTTAGTTTGCATATTTTCATAAAAATTTAGTTATAATGCTTGAAAATAAAAGCAAAATACTGATCATTCGAATTACTGTTATAAATCATTAATGCTTACGTTTTTAATGCAGGAATGGACTTTACTTTTGGAGAGTCTTACGGGCTGATCTCGGATAAATTGCTCCGGCGACATCGAGACAATATGGCCAAGTCGAGCAGACGACTATAAAGAAACTATCTTCTTCGATAATGGACTGATCTTCTCCACAATAAATCATATTTTACAAAGCTTGTTTATCATTTGTATATACTTGCATTTGAGGGCGCACTTGAACTGATGTCTCGCTGTTTTAAATAATTTTTGGAAAAAAAAAAAAAATAGAATCGACTTCAAATTACAAACTGCGCTTAAAAGTGAACAAGAAGTTCCGTCTAGAACTATACGAGCCTACTTTCCCGTATAGACCAGCTTCAAATTTATAATCTAGCTATATCTCTCTCTTTCTCGTTTAGCTTTAGTTCTTAATTGCTTCAAATATGCCTTTTTCAACGGTTAATACAGATTCGTTCAATCATTCATTTATTCAGTCATTCATGTATTTATTTACTCATTTATTCATTCATTATTTTGCTTATTCATTTAATCTTTCATTAATTCAAAAATATTCTTGAAAATCCCGATCAAAAAATTTCATAAGAAAATAGCCTCGTTAGTTCTGGATGAATTTTTATCTGTACATGTTCTACGTCATGATAGCTTTCCGATAAAGTTTGTTCCAAGCAAATCGGCCCGTTACATCAGGATTTATATAGGATTGAAATTTCCCCGTAGGCACTATGTTAATTTTTTTTGAACTGTTCAAAAATGAACAAAAATTGTTCAAATCAATATTTCACGGGACAGACCGACAGACCGACAGACTCACTTTTTCCCCATCTCAAAACCCTACTTTCAATTTTTTTATTTTTTAATCTTTATTTAATTACTTAACTTATTTTTGACTTTTCTTGATTTCTAACGATATTTTCAAGATACATTAAGCCTTCTTTCATGCTTTATTATTATTTTTTTTTACTTTTACGAGAAAGTAGGCTAAAAATGAATTAATGCTTTAAAGAACATCGATACAATTTTTAGGCATAATTTTTGATGCCAGTGCAAAATTATCTAATTATCATTACGCCATGTATTAATTTACAGTGAAACTGTTGCAAACTCTAAGCTATATTTGTAATTGATTCATGATACAAATGTAATCATGAATCACCACCTATCAAAATTTTGCACCTACTTCAAAAATTATGTTTAAAAGTCGTATCGATGTTGTTTAAGGAATTAATTTATTTTTCACTTTTTAGCGCAATTTATAATTTGAAGTCTGTTCTACTTTTTTCTAAAAATTATTTCATTTTACTCTTTTTAGTGTAAATACATTTTTAATGCAAATACTAATATGAAATATTAGTCTGGAAAACTAGAACTATGGAACTAGTACTATAGAACTAGTCTGGAAATAATTTATTTGGCTTTTTTAGATTTGTCTTAAATTGTAATACTTTTTGAGATTTTACTGACAATTATAACTTTCTAAGGTGGCAGCAAGAGGAAATAGTCCAAGAATTTTCTTCTTCAGAGAGGGAAAGTAGTAAGGAAAGCATTTCCTTTGCAGAAATTGAAGAGCTGTATTACCCCTACGAGAAAACACTGAGAGTGGTGGAAAAATGGCATCCCAACACTGCTGTGGTCATCAGCAATAACTTGTTTAACGACAATGCTATTGACCATTTTAGAAAAATTCTGAACAATCGATAAAGGCAGACAACATTGGACAGGTTTTTAGAGAAAGTAACCCAAGATTTTTCTAGTGCAAAAAGAAAAAAAAAGAGAATGAACAGCAAGAAAGGGAGCAAACACCAAAAGGGATATTACCTGGTGTTTTTATAGAAGGTGACTCCTCTTCCAAACAGAAACATCAACATTTCTCTTCCTACTCTCAACATTCCACTTATGCCATCAACTCACCTGAGTACCAGTGAAGTGCAGTTAAATTTTTATTCATGTATAATTTCATGTAGAGTACCGTACACTTGTTTTTCATAGGTTTAAATAAGCAACCTTCTGTGGGTCTGGAACGGATTAATCCAATTTACATTGTATCTTATGTGAAAAAATGATTCGCCATTCGTACAACTCGCCATTCGAACTGCCTCCTGGAACGAATTGTGTACGAATAGCGGGGTTCCACTGTATTTTTAAAAAATCCATATCGAAGGGCAGACCTTCTTTGAGTAAATGACACTAAAACCTAAATGATAAATTCCATTTTGAAGACGATTTTTAAAGGTCACTAGAGCAAACTGATTGGATTAAATTTTTGCTTCAAACTCTTGTTATAATTGCTTTTAATGTTACAGCTTAATGGCAACAAACTCTTTTTAACAATGAGTTTTATATTTATTAATAATTTTCCCAACAAAGAAAAATCAAACCAAGCCTTTCTAATTAAAATAAAAAATACTTATTTTTCTCCCATAACGTTTTTTCTAAAAAAAAAACAAATGCAGTCAAATTGATGTGCGATATTTGAGTTAGACGACCCTCTATCGAGTAAAGAAAAAATCATCAAAATCGGTTCCTTTAGTCAAAAGTCCTGTATGAAAAAACAAAAAAAAAAAGAAATGATTACGTTTCTGCCCATAACTTTTTTTTTTCTGATTACACTGTACAACAAATTTGAACTTTTTTTTTTTTTTTGTCCTTTAGATGAAACTATGTGATTATATCTAAACGGAAGGTGCTTGATTCAAATATCCAAACCAAAATAGTCCATCACGTACCGTTTTTGCTGGAGACCCACTTCTCATATTTATACAATTTGGCTGTAGAAGAATGTAACTGAGGTTTACTTAAAACTTAATTGAAAACACAAACACTAAAATAATTTTTTGGGGACGTTTCTTCTTGTATTCACCTGTTGGTGTGCCCTGAAAGCAGATCAGAAATATTCAGTTCCTTATTACTTCCATTCCATCGACCAGTGGCGTAGCTAGACCCGGATTTCAGGGGGGTTTCTTCGGGAGAAGTCGGCAAATTTCATTCTTCCCAAGAAAAATTGGTCAAATTTTAGACAATCTTTAACATTTCAGGGGGAGTTTTATCCCCAAAACCACCCCCTTATCTACGCCAGTGCCATCGACCGCTGAAACGCTTTTCAAACACAGAGCTGTCCTGATGAAACCTTTCCCCATGCTCATCACTAATTGCGCGAAGGTTTTGAGGAAATAAGCCTATATGGAAGTCCAAAAAATGTAGTCTTAATGACACATGGCAACCTAATAATACAAAAGCGTTTTATCATGTCGCCAACAAGATTTTCGTAGTTTTCAGCTTTCTCATTTCCAAGGAAACGTGAGCACTGATTTAAAGGCCAGCCAGGCGGATTTTTCGGCTTCTGACTGTTTGTTTTCATAGTTTTCATTTTGAAAGTGCATCCTTAAGTTGTTTGCCAATAAAAATCCTTTCCTTTACTTTTGCCTCACTTAAATTTTTGAATTTGTTCCTGAGAAGCAAGAAATTCACTCCTTCTCTGTCCAGAGCTTTTACAAATATCTCGATAAACCAAGTTTAATGTGCAATTGTGGAAGAAGGCACATTGTAGATTTACAAGTGACTCATTTGATATGTTTTTGCCCCTCATAATTTAAAAATTTCCTTGGTGTTTGCAGAATATGCTATAGAGGAATAAATAGGAAAAAATTACTTTGATGAAGGAGCACTGATAAACAAGAGCCACTCAGCTGAATTGTGTGCTCATGTCTTAATGCTTGAAAGCTTGAAATAGTACATTCACATCACAGCAAGCAAAATATGCTGCCACAATATTGAATAAAGGTTGATATATCACCATGTATAATCTTGCATACATACTGCCTCAACATTGTTATGTTACTCCATTTATACTGCCTGCAGTCTGCCACAAGATTGACTGTCAAGGTGTATGCAGTGTAATGTCAGTGTAAAATCAAGGTGCCTTATTTTTGCAATATTGCATTCACTTTGCCACCGGCAGTAAACACTGATATGACAGTGCTTTGTCAGTATAATATCAATGTGCGTTATTTTTGTAATATTGCATTCACCTTGTCCCCGACAGTAAATACTGATATGACAGTATAAAAGCAAGGTGCCTTACTTTCGGAATATTGCATTCATCTTGTCACCGACAGTATAATGATATGACAGTGCTTTGTCAGTATAAAAATCAAGGTGTCTTATTTTTGCAATATTGCATTCACCTTGTCACCGACAGTATATACTGACATGACAGTATAAAATCAAGGTGCCTTTTTTTTAAATATTGCATTGTTCTCATTTTATTCGACACGTGATTTACACTAGACCATCATGCCGTGTTTGCGTTATGCTTCCATTCTTTTTTCATAGTCTTCTCAGTAGATAACCACACATCTACTATCCTATGTTACATTAATAAATGAGATAATGCATACATAATTACTGAAAACAATATTTCCCTACACTACTCTTTATTGTTGAACAACCAACAAACGAGAAACCACGTGTGAGTGTGAGGAGAGACACGCCGCCGATTGGAACGATGGGTAAAATTCTTTCTACCCCAACGCATTTGCAGCTCAACAGCTTTCCATTGGCTGTTACTTACCGTGACGACAACAGCATTGAATCAATGTTGATTTGAACTATTTTTTGTAATATTGATGCAGATAACACTAATACAGTGTTGATGATGTAATATAATATCAATATTGTTATTTAAAGGTAATTACCATGTTGCATACATGCTGTTATTGCAGTATTGTTATATCAACATTCATGCAACCTTTCAACAGTATTTAAGAAGTTCATATTGAAGCTGTCAGTATATTACCAAGGTCTATCAAGGTTGTTGCAAGATGTTTTGCTAATAGGGATAGTATTTCTTCTTTGTCCGCAAAATAGTCTACAAAACGTCTTTGTCGTCTTGTAAAGGACTATCGAAGCTTATAGAAAGTAGATAAAGCTTAGAGAAGACATTGAAAGAGTTCCGTATGTTTCGAAATTATTGAAGAGGAGTCATCATTATTTGAAAATAACAGAGTGAAATAGCTGGGAAAAAAACAGGAAGTTAACATCTACAAACGGCGAAGTAAACGGTTTCAACCATTTGAATTTGTCATATGGAATTTTGCTAAAAACATTTAGTTATGAAGTTTCATCCTTGCTGTTATTTTTAATGTGCAAGTTAGGTGTATACAATTATCCTATACATTTTTGGTGGGAGTAAACTGCGTTCATCGCATTCCCAATCCTTTGGGCGAAGGCAATAATAGTTCGATAAAATAAACTTTTGCGTCTAATTTTACATAAATTTACCGTGTTATTTATTTATGTTTGAAAGATATTTCTCCTTAAATGATCTCAGCGGATCACATATCCTGCCCGTGGGCCGCAGATTGAGGACAATTGTTACAGAATTTCTTAAGATTCCAAGCAGACTGTGTATGTCCGACACCCCCGGAGGTGTCGGTTTGCCACTGTTTTTTACTTGCATCAATCTCGTGAGAAAATAAATCCATGTTAACATTTATTCCCAGAGTTTCTGGGGTAAATGTAAACATCAAGTTCATTTTCGCTAAAAACTTAAAAAGTAAAGTTTGAACTTATCTTATTTGTAATTTTTTCCCTTTTCGTGTATTTATAAATACTCGTATATTGGAGTGTTTGTAATGAAATGTTTAAAAATAAATTGAATTATTCAGAAATGAAAAATTATATATATTTTTTTTTGCTAGTGAAATGTTTTATTAATTTTATTCTAGTTATCGATTGATAATCATTTAAAAACTTTTCTAAACTGCTTCAAGAGCTTATACCTGTTCCGAAACACAGTTTGGGGCTATTCATGACAAAATGTTTTAGTTTACCTTAAGCTTTGTTAGAATTGTACTTTTTTTTTGTAGAAACTGTTTTGTGTTATATTTATGTGCATCAAGTGAATAAAAAGAAATGTTTTTGTTAATATTTGTCTTATTTTTAGTATTTTAAAATTCAGAGCCTAAGGCATTTGCTGGTTAAAAAGTCTTTAAAAAAAAAATTGTATTAAAACTGAAAGGTTCAGAGTTCCGAGAAAATAATTACCTCCTTTTTACAGCATTTAAAATAAATAACTCATATATAATGACTGCAAATATTACCATAAAAAATTTAAATTGGCTATAAAAATACGTATTTTTTTATTACAATACAAATGCTGTTTTTGGCTGAGGATTTCATATTAATATCAATGTATAAATAATAAGTTGTGTCGATAAAAAGAGTAATTCAGTGCCATTTATAAAACGTAAAAAGCGAGTCGACTACAAACGCAGACACACGACGTGGGGTATGTCATTTAATATTAAAAAATGTCAAGTTCTACACATAGGTCATAAAAATAAATGCGCAGCATATAACTTGCAAGGACAACAAATTAAATCAGGGAATACTGTAAACGATTTAGGTGTAGTGGTTTCTAGTGATCTTAAAATGGGGTATCAATGTAGAGAAGCAAGTAATAAGGCAAATAGAATGTTGGGGTATATTGAAAAACATGTTTCGTGTAAATCAAAAGACGTTATTTTGCCATTGTACAGAGGACTGGTTAGGCCACATCTAGAGTATGCAGTACAATTTTGGTCGCCATATTTAAAAAAAGATATTGACATGTTGGAAAAAGTTCAACGCAGGGCTACAAAAATTATTAAAGGAACCTCAGGTATGGCTTATGAAAACAGATTAAAGAAATTTAACATGTATACGTTACAAGAAAGAAGGAAGCGGGGAGATTTGATTCAGTTGTTCAAATTTATAAAGTTAAATGAAACAGAAGGTTTACAATTTTCTCATAGTAATAGGACTCGGGGAAATGGATTGAAATTATTTAAATCACAATTTAAGAGGGAGTGTAGGAAACATTGCTTTTTCAGTAGAGTTGTCGACGATTGGAACACTTTGCCATCGCACATTGTTAATTCTAAGGATGTTAAATCGTTTAAGGAAGGTTTGGATCGTTACTCTGGGATTGTGAAGAGAGCAGCCAGTTGAAATCTGATAATGTTTCTCTCTTAGCTTTTGTTCAAATAGTTTTTTATGTAAATTGATAATGCTTTTTCTTTTTCTTTCATGCAAATGGGCGTTCAAGATAAAAGTAGGGACAAGAAGAAGAGGAAGAGGAGCATGAAGAAGTCAAGCAGGAATTGCTCATCTATTCACCAACCTTGTTGGGCCTAGCGCCTGTTGTTGGTGTACTTTTTGTATTGTATTGTATTGTAAATGAAAAGTACACAAATCCAACTGCAAAGTCATCTAAAAAAGTCATTAACAACGTTTTTAAAATACCATACAATACAAAAAGTACACCAACAACAGGCGCTAGGCCCAACAAGGTTGGTGAATAGATGAGCAATTCCTGCTTGACTTCTTCATGCTCCTCTTACTCTTCTTCTTGTCCCAACTATTATCTTGAACTCCCATTTTCATGAAAGAAAAAGCAGTATCAATTTACATATAAAACTATTTGAACAAAAGCTAAGAGAGAAACATTATCAGATTTCAACTGGCTGCGCTCTTCACAATCCCCCAGTGACGACCCAAACCTTCCTTAAACGATTTAACATCCTTAGAATTAACAATGTACGATGGCAAAGTGTTCCAATCGTCGACAACTCTACTGATATGTATCTTGTCTACTGAATGTATACAAACCTAATCAAAGTGTTGACTAAATAACGAGTTAATATGTGACGTTTTGAAAACGTCCGTGCAACAAAACGCATTATCGGCTGCAAATTGTCATCAAGCGACGTTTTAAAAACATGTAAATGGAGCAGAAAACGTCAGCACTTGACGTTTATAAGATGGCATTGGAAAACGTCTAATTGACGTCTTTTGACTCGTTTATCGTTTTTGTTTACGTTTTGAATATGCTGTGTT
The DNA here is from genome assembly GCA_038502835.1 of Octonoba sinensis. NCBI lineage: Eukaryota > Metazoa > Arthropoda > Arachnida > Araneae > Uloboridae > Octonoba > Octonoba sinensis. The sequence continues at coordinate 100,861,640 of CM076599.1, read as the reverse complement.
CATGCTACTTCGGAAATCGTCATAAAAACAAAAAATTACTAGTACATTACTCACAAGAAGTATAGTATTGGCTACAATGATTACAACTGTATCCCTCAATTCATTCAAGAATCAAGAGATAGGGAAGGATCTAAATTTAAAAGCATTAAAATTGCGTTTACAATTACCCTAACTGACTCTACAGTAGAAAGTCTCTAATCCGTATCGCAAACTGGCCGAACTGATTTTTCTTTACAAAATAAAAAGACAAGGAACACATTAATGTAACTAACTTTAAAAAGTATGTAAATTAAACAACCTAAAAATTTGCAAGTAAAAAATAAATGTTTTGAACCGTCGTGGTAATAGTTTTTTTTTTCTTAAGTTAATTCTTATTAAAACATCTGTTCCTTGTGTAAATAACTCGTGGGCAGATTGCGCGAGTTGAGGATAGTTTTGTGATAAACAAAATGCTGATATAAAATTCTAAAACTGGCATAGTTTCTTTCCCTTTCCTACAGGCGCGTAGCCAAGGGGTGGCTGAAGAGGCTGGAGCCACCCCTGAAATAATTCAACCTCGAAAGTTGGAAATAGATCTATGTATGCTTAGATAATTTTAGTTTAAAATAAAAGCTCTTGTTATTTTCCAAATTTGCGAACTGTGTTCGCAAATTGCGAGACTGCTCGCAGGTGAGCGCGCAGCGAGAGAATTTTTCTCCCGGAGGACATGCAGCTTGTGACAAAGCGTATTGGTCAAGTTTCTCACAGAAAAAAGGCTCTGTCAGCGGCAAACATCCCAGAGAAGAGATACGTATCCCTCTAGGGCCCGAGTGCGATGTGGTTGATCATTTGACAAATGACTAACCCATAAACCCATAAATATACCCCCCCTCCCCATAAACTCTTAATAAAAAGTTGAATACTTTACCGATTTTGAGAAATTGTTCTAGTTTTAGCTAATGAAGCCGAAACCCTAGCTGCCAAATTTAACATAAAGGTAAAAACACCTAGAGCGTGTAGATTTCAAAAGAACCACCCAAATATAGCCAACAAAACAACTCAAGAATATTATAGAATCACGACTTTTAATTCCTACCTAGATGATCTGATATCGTCACTTAATGAGCGCTTTTTGCCTCATAAAGACACATTTCTTCCTTGAGAAACCTTATTCCCCAACACGCTGTTGAAAAGAGTTTTCAAGACATAGAACCGTGCATCTCATTCATTCTATGAAGATGATCTTTCTTAATATAAAGATGTGATTGAAGTTTCTCAACTTTAAGGGGATTAAAAACTTACCTCAAAGCACGAATAACTAAAATCGTTTAACTGGGTTGGCTTTACTCAATTATACATAGACACTGTTCAGTATCAGATGACATGGTACCCAAGTAGCAAAGTGACGTTTTCTACACGTAATTTTTAAGACATAAAAATCAAAAGACGTCTCTTGTAAAAATAGCCCAGAAACGTAAAAATTGAATTTGTGACCTTTTTGAGACATTTACGCAAAAAATAGTCAGTTTGGTGTCGTTTTAAAATTGTCAGCGTTAATCCCAGTAACGTTTTTGCTGTATGGAGATTTTCAGTCTTTTAAAATCGCCATCTCCGACTCAAGCGCGCATGCGCAATGCACGATCGACGATGAACAAGATGGATCGTCTGGATGGTACAATGGGAGCACGTGTTTGGATTTTATGTTTGTTTGAAGAAAAGATTACAGGTAAGCAATAGGATGCACTTTTTTTGCATTTCGTATGCTTTGTATGATCAATGTTTTTTTAAAAAGAGGTACGGAAGTGCGCGCGTGTGTGTGTGTTTATTTTTAATGTTTCTACTTTCCTTGCATGTAAAAATTTAGAAACAGGTATGGCTGGCTGCTTGATATTTTTTTATAACAATAAGGTGCTTATGACTGTCTGTCAGTTCAACTATGTTTTAGTATTTGTCTGCAATCATTTATGCGTAATAAAATAATTCAAGCATACACTTGAAATTTTAAATAATTTGGTACATGGGCGTATCAATATAAGGTGTTTTCTTTCGTTCTTTTTTTTTTTTTAGTCAATCTCAATTGTTGTTAGACTTAGCTGCTAATCTAGGAGAAGTTTTTTTTATCTTTAAAGATATTTTTGTCATAAATGATTGAAATGTGCACATTTCATATGTTTCTATGCATCATTATTTTAAATCAGCAATTTAATTTAATGCCAGATAATAATGATTTTGTTGTATCAATAAGTTTTCCTATGGCAGTAATTTCAAACTTAATGAACTACCTAATATTGCCTGCATTATTTTACTGTGAGGAAATCATATTTAAATGCAAAAGGTCTTGAGAAGTTTTCAATTCTATATTTTTTTATCTACCACTTTAACTGGTATATTGCCATCTGTTTGATCTCATTATATGTTTATTAGTTATATGTTATTGATTTTTAATTACTAGCTGTTGCATGCAGCTCTGCACAAGTTATAAAAGCAGCACAATCTTTAATAAAGAGCAAAAAATAATTTTTTAAAAAGTTTACCCATTTTTTGTTTAGTTTCGTACGTGTAACTATTTTGTCACACAAACCAGAATATTAAAATTAATGAATATGAATGTGCTTTATAATTAAATGATTCTTTGACCATATCACTGAATTTGTCTAACAAATAGCCCTTTGCAGTGAGAATATAATCTGCAATTACTTGCTAAACGGAAAAAAAAAAAATTTAAGGTGTATTTATGTGCTTGCACACAAAAGCTATCTCAACATGTTAAATGTTTTGACTCCCATTATCAACTATGTCCAGGAAACCCATTAAAACTTGGCTTGTCACATGTGGGTGGTCCTCTGCAACTTCAGTATGGTTAACTAAACAATCATAATGATGTTGGACAAAATGACGTAAACATGAGGTAAAGTCAGTGGTGTAGTCGAGGGAGGACGCAGGGGGACGGCGTCCCCCTAGCTTTTTGTTTTAACACAAACGTCCCCCCAGTTATTTTGAATTTTAACATAAGCGTACCCCCATTTTTTGATGTTCATATATGTAATCGTCCCCCCAGCGTTTCTTCCAGGACTACACTACTGGGTAAAGTAGATTTTTAAAAAATACTGTGCCAAATATCGTCTTAAATTTTATAAAGTAAACAAAAGGTTAAATAACAAGTTGAAAAAGCTAATTGCAACCATGTGGCAATTAAAAAAACTAATTGATTTTGTCATTTATATTTAATATAAATATTTATATAGATTACATTTATATTATATTTTATATAGATTATTTTCTGTTAACTAGAGAAAAGTACCACAAGCCGAAAAGAATGTGGGATTTCTTCACCTGAAATGGAAACATTCGAGGAAAAAAAGGAATTATTAGTGACGAGGCTTCAATGAGAAAGCAAGCTTTAAAGAAAGAATAAGTTTTAAAACTGGTGAGTAAAGAAATAATAAACTTTTTTTACAACTTCAAGTTTGTAAATATAGATATTTAACAGAGTTTTATGGGTTTTTCTACCTCTGACATATATGATAATTTATTCTCTCACCCCCCCTCTTTTTTACAAAAATGTATGTTTTTAACCACTTAAAGTGCTTATCTTCAATAAAAGACCTTCATAAAAACCAACTTTTTCAATTCGTCTGCAAGAGTAATTAATTCTTATTCAGTGTGTGGTACATAATGTGTGAATTATTATATAGATACACAATAAAAAACAATTTTCACTTCTACTCTAGAGCCAATTTAGTTTCATAGCCGTTCTTTGATAAATTCTTTTGCTATACATCTATACAATGATTAAAAATAGTAACAAAATAATTCAAGGCCGTATCCAGAGGGGGGGGGGCACGCCCCCCCCCTCAAATCCTAAAATTGTTTGCAATATACCATATATTCCTCTCTGAAACTTTCCTCAACATAAGTGTTTCAAAGTTAGCCCCCCCCCCCCCCCCAAAAAAAATTAATTCTGGCTACGGCCTTGGAATAATTCTTGGTCACGCTTTTTTGGAGTACTTAATGGTCTCGTGTTTTTTAGTTTTATGAACTGTTCTAACAAACAATATTATGGCACACCGACCGCACAACTTTTTCTATATTACAGGGTGAGTCACAAAAATGTATTACACTGTTTCTTTTTAATGCACTATAAATCAAGAATAATGTAAGATAATATGCATTGCCTGGAAGAAAATTGTATAAGATTATTTTCAGTTTTGTTAGGGATTCTCAAGAGTCATATGTGAGACCCGTTAGTACTGATAAAAAACTTTAAATTTAATTTCGTCTGAAAAACGTTATAAAATGACGTTTTTAAAACGTATGCAAACCACATCGCAGTGTCGACTAAATAACGACAATCATGTGACGATTTCAAAACGTCCGCAAACCTAAACGATTATCGGCTACAAAACGTCATCAAGTGACGTTTTAACAAGAAGTTCCGTCTAGAACTATACGAGCCTACTTTCCCGTATACACCAAATTCAAATTTATAGTCTAGCTATCTCTTTCTCTCTCTTTCTTATTTATTTTTAGTTCTAATTATTGAAAATATACCTTTTTCAACGGATAATACAAATTCATTCACTCACTCATTCATTCTTTCATTTATTCAGCCATGCATTTATTCATTCATTCGTTACCTCATTCAAGTGTTTATTCATTCATTTACGCATTCATGTATTTATTCACTCATTTATTTATATTTTCATTTATTCAATAATTTATTCATTCATTCTTTTCCTCATTCATTTATTCATTGATTTATTCTTTCACTCTTTCATTTATTCATTCATTCTTTCATTATTTCACTCATTGAGTCACTGAGAAATATCCTTGAAAATCCCGATCAAAAAATTTCATAGCAAAATAGGCTCGTAAGTTCTGGATAAACTTTCTATTTCTACATGTTCTACGTTATAAGAGCTTTCCGATAAAGTTTGTTCCAAGCAAATCGGTCCGTTAGATCAGGATTTATATAGGGTTGAAATTTCCCCGTAAGCTCTGTGTTAATTTTTTGAACTGTTCAAAAATGAACAAAAACTGTTCAAATCAATATTTCACGCCGAGAACTCCTTTCAATAAGCTTGCAATAGGAACTTGGCTCTTGTGCCCAGAGTTTACAGAATTTGCTTCATTTTTGTCCATAGGCGCTAATGTTAAAATTTTTTGAACTGTTCAAAATTGAACAAAAACTGTTCAAATCAATATTTCACGCCGAGAACTCCTTTCAATAAGCTTGCAATAGGAACTTGGCTCTTGTGCCCAGAGTTTACAGAATTTGCTTCATTTTTGTCCATAGGCGCTAATGTTAAAATTTTTTGAACTGTTCAAAATTGAACAAAAAATTGTTCAAATCAAAAAGTAAAATATAGAAATGAGATGTCCTCGCCGAGATCTTTCGAATGCAAAAAGAATTTTTTGAATCGGACAATTCGTTCAAAAGTTATTAGGGGGGGACAGACCGACAGACAGACAGACCGACAGACACACTTTTTCCCCATCTCAATACCCTACTTTCAAATTTTTTATTTTTCAATCTTTATTTAATTACTTCACTTATTTTTGACTTTTCTTGATTTTTAACGATATTTTCACGATACATTAAGCCTTCTTTCATGCTTTATCATTATTTTTTTTTTACTTTTACGGGAAAGTAGGCTAAAAACGTGTAAACGGATCAGAAACGTCAGCAATTGACGTTTAGAAGATGTCATTGGAAAACGTCTGGATTTACGTTTAATGTTGAGACATTTTGACCAAATATTGACGTTTTTTGACATCCTTTTTTTTACGTTTTGGAAACGTACTCATGCTACTTGGGTAATTAACAAATTTGCCACCAGTTTTGTTAGAAAAGTAATGGTAACTTTGTTTTTTGCTCAAATACTATTTTTACACCTACTATTAAACTTTAATTGAAATATAAGTTCTCATTTCTTTATTTTAAAAACCATTTGTTTTTCAAGTAATCAAGGTATTTCTCCTGAATGCAGTTTATGCAAAAAGCGTTAAGATGCCAAAAAAAAAAAAAAAATTTTATAGTTTGATTAATTTTGATTTGATAATTATTGGGAAGGATATAGTTATCGTTTTCGAATGCAGGGTTGCCACAGAAGAAATGGAATAAAAATAGTTGCTTTAGTAGCATAAAAGCACGAAAATAGTAGCCTAAATAGTAGCCACGGCTCAATGACAAACAAGTCTTAATTAACTTGTTCAGTGATGGGTACTTACTTGTTACATTCGGATCTTATATTTCTACATAAAGAGTTGCTATGAATACAGTGTAATTTATAAAAAAGCAATTGCATTTTTATATGAAATAAACACGTTTCCGAGCATTAACTTTTTAAACTGAAATAAGTATTTCATATCTACCAAAGATTAAAAATATCAATAAATAAGGAGTGAAGTAAAAAAAAAAAGATTGCAATATGAGAGAGAAGAGCAAGGTTATTAATAGAAAATAAACATACTTGAGATTTAAACACACAATAGCTGATCTCTTATTTAGATACGTGTATAATATTGAGCTACTTGATTAATGAAATTCTAAGACCAAGAGGAGACAACATTAAGTTTACTTTTTTTTCACAAATTTAACAATTATTTTATAATATTGGAAAAATCACCCAATAGACAATTGCTAGAGATAATCAAAAATTTGAAAAAATCAATTTGAAATTACATGGCAAAGAAAAAAAAATATTTTTTAAAACTAGATTATTAACTAGGCTGAAATATTTAATTCTTGTAATTAACTTGCATGATCACTAAAACTTACAAGAATTTTGACACAAATTATATTATTCTCGGCCGAATTTTTCAAGTGGGCGTGACAAAATGACACGCCCGTGCAAGTTTGTACTACAGAAGTTGAAATGTAACAAAGATTAAAAATTATGGTAAGTTCAAAGTTATTGAGCTCCAAGATGCAGAATCTGATAGTAAATGAGCACTAGAAAGTTTTTCCGAAGCCTATGCAATCGTAATTCGAAATGCGTAAAAAATCAAGACCAAGCCTTTAAAGAGCAAAAAACAGAAAAAATGCGTAAATTTTACTCGAAGTTTAAAAGTTGGCAGGCTAGGCTACTTTCAAAACTTTTCATTGAAAAGAAAGAAGGGATTGTAGTGGAAACAAAATTCTTACTTTCCAAAAATACAGAAAAAAACACATGTCTGTCTATGTGATGATTGGGTGTTTCGGACATATCATTGCAATCCTTCGCCGTGCAACACAGTGGATATTGTGGTCAAGCACCACTGCCATTGGTTGCCAGTGTTCGAGAGAAAAGGTAAGGGTTACAGAAAAATAAAGAGAAAAGGCGCATATCGCATGCACACGGCACAGCTTCTGTGTCGACTACCAAATCACCCATGAAAAACGCAAACTAACCCCTATCATTGGCAGCAGTGTCAGCTTCATTGGCAATTGCTTCAAGGTCAATATGAAGTGTAGGCAGTCGCTTGGGCCAAGATGAAAGTTTGAAAAATTATGGCACAATTTTCCGTGAAATAAAAGAACATTTTTTTCTCAAAAATATTTTTTGGTGCATTTGAATAAAAGAATTTCAAAAGAGGCAAATAAAAGTCGCCTAATAATTGCCTCTTGGAAAAATTAGTTGCTTTTTCGCCCGATTTCGAAGAAAATAGTTGCCATAGTCGCCTGATGCTGAAAATAGTTGCTTTTTAGTCGCCTGTGGCAACCCTGCGAATGTAACATTTATATCTCTCAGCCTTCCCCGAAAAAAAATCCTGGCTACGCCCCTGTTCCTAGAGGGCGCTCGCACCCTTATACTCCCATGAGTGGAAGCCAAATCAATGTTAATGATACTAAAATCTGTCATTCTTTTAGAAGCCGTTGTTTATACCAATTTTTTTTCACCAACTTGAAATTGGTGTCAATCATCAACAAACACTATTAACTATATATGGTTTTAACCCAATAAAATTGGTACATTACTTTTACAGAAAATGTTCAATATAATTGCCGTTATAAATTCGCCGGATGGCAGATAATTGCTAAATAAAAATCAATGTTTAAGCACTTTTTGGGAGTATTGACCTCACTCTAGCTAAGATTTTTAAGGACTTTTTATTCAAAAGAGGCTTTTTTTTTTTCTTCCTGCGGTTGCTTTGTACTGATAGAGTTTTTTTATAGGGACTGTTGACTTTGTTTCGGAAGTTTCCTTCATTCTAAAAAGGATTTAAGGCACTGTTGACCTTATCCTGTTTAGAATTTTTACATGGACTGATAACCAGGTTCCGACAAATCCCGGGCACCAGGTCGCCTAAAAAAAATGCCTTGGCGACTAGTTATCAAATGAAAATATTATAGCTGGCTCCTAAAAATTTTCCCTGGCTCCTAAGATTTTGGCATTTTTGTCGGACTCTGCTGATAACGTTATTTCAGAAAGGTTACCCTTTATGGACTTTTAGGAATTGTTGTTATTATTCTGATGGGGATTATCAGAGGAATCGTTGATGTTATTTGGAAAATGTTCAGCGGCGGACTGATAATGCGGGCATTCGGGCAAATGCCCGGTGGGCCGGTCTAACCTGGGCCGGTCGCAAAATATCTATTTTTTTTTATAAAGTATACAGCTTTTACAATGTTCATAAAAAAAAGGGGATCAAAACTTTGCCATAACCCGGGCTTCAGAGAGTGCAATGCAGCAATGGGGCAAAACCTCTAGGGTCTGGCCGTTGGGCCACAAGGGGGGGGGGGCAGAATTTCTCAGGGGCGGCTGGTCCCTTATAGACAACCTAAACGGCTGCCTGAGAAGGAAAAATAATTACGTTTTATTTTTAAATTAAAAAAAATTAAAATAAATAAATGAAATACATCACTTTTGCGCTTTAGGCTACTGCCTAAGTCGTCTATATGGACGAGTTCTCGGGGCTGGCATGAGAAATTCTCAGGGCCGGCTCGTCCATATAGAAAACCTAGGTGCCCGTCTGTTATGCCAACTTTTAAGAGCCGCAAAATTGATGTTTTTAATTTTCAACTTTCTACAAGCTACAAAATACGGCCCTGAGAATTTCTCAATCCAGGTGATTCTCAGGGGCGGCCCCAGAGAATTTCTCTCCGGCCAGTTGTCTCAGCCGATTATCTCACTGCGCAACGCCCTAAAGTGCGGCGACTGTTAACAGCTAATTTATATACAGTATGGGACATGGGGCCGCCATCTTTCCAAATTTCGGAATTTTCCGGATTTTGGGTCAAGCGCGATAAAATTTAAAAAAAGCGCGATAAAATTTAAAAAAAAGCAATTTTGGGGCCTTTGGGTTATAGGATCGTACTAGGTCGCACCTAGTGTTGCAAGTTTATCGCAGAAAAAAAAGAGCCGGAAATTCGCAGCAAATTGCGCGAAATGTTCGCGAGAACACAAATATAATGTAATAAAAAACCAGAATATCTGCCATTAAATTTATTTTCTTAAATAAAAAAGGAATAATTTTATTACTTTCAATTTTATGCAATATTTAGGTATTTAATTAAATGTACAGCATTTTGGTACAAAATATTGTACATGATTAAATTATTTTCTTTAATGCTTCGTCGTTATCACTTAACACGTTTTTATATGCAGAAAAGAACCGTTCAGCATCTGCGCTATTAGTCGGAACTGACAAACATCGGATTGCTACTTTGGATAGGTTGGGAAAACTTTCTCTCTTGAATTTAAAGAATTGAATTGCCCTCCGTCAACGTGTAACTCATTTGGGGAAGGATATCATAGGGTTATTGTTAACAATGGAACAACTATCAACTTCGTCAAAAATATTTAAATATTTGTATTGATTTGGATCAAAAACTTCCTCTAAACATGAGTGGAATTATCTATAACTAGGTTTATAGTTATTTTTCTATTCCTGAATTCTTCTAAAAGTTTGGTACATCTGTTATACATTTTAAAACTTCAGAACAGTATAAATTGTCGTTAAAGTGTAAGTAAAAAAACAAAATAAGTCTCAAATTTTAAACAATCGTGGTATTTTTTAAAAAGTCGCAGATTTTAGGAAACAGCTTTACAAATGGAAGGAATTCACGGAGTGACAAACTTGCATCCCTAATCGTGCCATTTTCCTAGCGATTTCTTCCCTAAACACCTCGAAACCCGAGCCCGCCCGAACCTGAACTGATTTTATATAGTACATCGATTAAATGTAGGCTTTTTGCTGCTATCGCAATTGGTTCTAATGATTTTCTTTTAATTTTAAGTAAAGAATATATATTTTTTTAAGCTATCATGAAATGCTGAGGTTGAGATTAAATTCTGGTGAGCTAAAATGCATGAAAAATGTTGGAAAATCTTTGGTTTGGCAGCACTTTCGGGAAGGTTTTGATTCGCAGTCGAATTTAAAACTAGAATATATTCGGTGCAACTCTTGCAGTTATGAGACCTACTAATATTAGATATGGGTCTCTAGTCTGGAGAAAATTGAAAATGAAAGTGGACGCACACAAACTAGCAAAGAAACATTATTAGAATAAAAAAAAGGAAGCTGGAAATAGCTTTCAAATGCAAGCAATCCGAACTTTTAACAATAAATTTATCTAAACTAGAATCTTTCCCATGAGTGTTCACAATGCTCCTTCGTTTAACAATTTTATCAACGTTTCATGCCCAGAGCGGAAGAAAGACCCTTTTATGACTTCTTCCTTTTACAAGCACCACAGGGGATTGCGTTAATTGCTCTCCACTTTCAACTAAACCCTACTGACCATTCAATAATAACGCCTCAGCTGCATATACAGAAACAGATGCGTAGAACAGGAAGATGGGGAGATAGTGGGAGATAAAATGATACTAGTTTCTTTCTCAATCTCTCATCTCCCCTAACAAATGGTACTGTAGCCATAAAAAGGCTATTTTCTCACGTTCTTTAAGCATAAACTATTCTAATTTAAATGGTTTTTTCCCCCAATGGTCGTTTACTTTGCCTGTAGGTTGTTGTATGAATATTTTACCATGAGCTCGAGCCCACCCACTTTCCTCTCGTGAAAGCTGTATCCACCACCTCCATCCCTTATACGTCGGTGGATCGGTCTGTCCTGCGCGTTTTTTTTTTTTCAGAATTCCAACCCAATATATTTAGAGAAGTGCATTGAATGAGAAGCAATATTGACGCGAGCATAAACCTATTACAAGCTATTTTAATTCTAAAGAGAAAATTGATGATGATTGTTATAAAAAGAGAAAGTTGATGTCCTCTGAAGAAGTACAATCTGCTGAATCAGATTTCGTTTCACTAGACACTTCCTGAAGGTAATTTTATTTTTGCCGCTTTTAGTACTAATGCATTATCTAACTAGAAGTTCCGTCCAAAACTATACGAGCCTACTTTCCGTTAAAAACCAACTTCAAACTTAATATCCAGCTATCTCTCTTTCTCATTTAGCTTTAGTTCTTATTACTTCAAATACCTTTTTCAACGGTTAATACATATTCATTCATTCATCATTCATTCTTTCATTTATTCATTTACTCATTAATGTATTTATTCACTCATTTATTTATTTTTCCATTCGTTCACTCATTTATTTATTTTAGAATTTATTCATTCAAAAATATCCTTAGAAATCCCGATGAAAAAATTTCATATGAAAATAGGCTCGCTTAGTTCCGATTGAACTTCGTATTTGTACATGTTCTACGTCATAAAATCTTTCCGATGAAGTTTGTTCCAAGCAAATCCGTCTGTTAGATCATGATTTATATAAGATTGAAAATTCCCCGTAAGGATTAAGTTAATTTTTTTTTTCTTTTTTCGAAAATGAATAAAGGTTGTTCATATTAAAAAATCTTTTACTCTGAGCTTCTTCCAGTATGCTTGTTCATAGGAGCTTGGATCCTACGCCCAGAGTTCACATAATTTGCCCATAGGCGCTAATGTTGAGATATTTTGAACTATTCAAAATTAAGCGAAAAAATGGGCAAATCAAAAAGTCAAATGTAGAAATGAGATGCCCACGCCAAGATCTTTCGATTCAAAAATAAAATATTTCGAATCGGACAAATCCTTCAAAAGTTATTATGGGGGGGGGGGGGGGGGGCAGACAGACCGACAGACACATTTTCTCCATCTCAAAAGCATACTTTCAAATTTTTCATTTTTCAGTCTTTTTTAAATTACTTCACTTATTTTAACTTTTTCTTTATTTTTCACGATATTCTCACGATACATTTAGCATTCTTTCATGCTTTATTAGTTTTGTTTAAAACTTTGACGGGAAAGTAGGCTAAAAATGATAATGGGGAAAAAGTTATCAGTTGAGATTAAAAATAGTTCTATGTTCTATGTGACATAAATTTTTATTCCTGTAAATTCGTTAAGTTTGGTAAGTTTTATTTTTATTTTTATTTTTTTGTTTTTTTGTTAAAGGTATTCTTGTTTTATTGCATATTTAACTTTCTGTATTAGCAATTTTTTAAAACATTTGGATTGACTTAACAGTTTTATTCTTTCCATTGTATTCACTCAGACTGGTGATTCAGAAATTGTTCGTTAATCACGATCCTTTCCAAGGCACGTAAACTTGATCAGTGTTTAATTTTTAACATAATATTGTATTTTTCTCTTGTATTTTCCCCTAAAACAGCTTCAGTTCTAGTTAAATTCTGTCTGAAGCGAAAATTATATAAAAACGTAAATCAGATTGTTTTTAAATTGATAAATATGTTTTTTCCCTTCAATTCTCACATTAAAATGAGTCTGGTCAGAAACTCCATGTATAAATTTTTTTTAATCATCAATTCGACCAATTGTTTTCGTAAAATTAACTGCGAGAAATCAACCCCCCCCCCCCAAAATTGGGGTCTAGCTACGCCACTGTTTTTGGTTATCGTATACCACTCGCCTATAAGTCATGAAATTATCACAAAAAACGAAGTTGGAGTTGGCTTACATTCGAAGGTAAAACCTCGAAAAACCTAGACTTTTCCCGATATTATTTTAATCTCTTAACAATAAAAGAAAAGAATTCCGGTAATTTCTGATATGATTTTATATTCTCTAGTTACTTAATTGCAATAAAAGATCAGACGATCGGGAAAATGCGAGAACGCCGAATTTCAATTTTGCGAATGTTCTGTATCGCGAGAAAATTAGAGCTCATTTTAAAAAAATAAATGTAATAAAACAACAAGAAATAAAAAAAGCAAAATTTAATGATATTAACTCACAATTAAAGCAACAATTAATAACACTCTAATTCTAATCGCAAAACAAACCCTTTTCAGAAAATCGAGAAATAAATTTGAGCTGCACAATTCCGATCTTAATGTTCATTGCGTTTTATTTTCCTTCTTTTTAAAATGACATATTTCCAGAAAAAAAAAAAAAAAAAAAACACTGCGCAAAATATTTCCTGATTTTTTTGAAGAAGTTCCGGATTTTGGGTCTTTTGGGATTACGAATTTATGGTCCTATACTGTATTATGTATCATTACACTTCCATGCTGAATAAGAAAAATAACTCGCGTAAACATTTAATATTTTAATACATATCGACATATTTACTGACAATATTTTAAGTTCCTGCAATCTGCAAAATACCTGCCCTCCAAAGGGCCGGTCTGTTTGAAATATGCCCGGGCCGAATTTTCTTCCCAGTCCGCCCCTGAAAATGTTGGTCTTATTCTGATGGGGATTTGAATATGTGACACGTGGCATTACTTTTTTCAATACTCGAGGTAATTCGTGAACGTCAGGCAACGCAGCTAGTTTTTATTTAATCTTCTCGGTGGAAAGAAGGAAATTTGTTCTTGTAAAAGGTAATAGAAAGCACATGTCTTTTTATTAGTAGTGTATATTTTATTGGGGGAGAGGAGGGAATATTTTTTAAAATATGTTCTTTAAAAGTCAAGCAGTTTCTAATTTTATTAAAAAAGCATTTCAATTACAAATATTTCACACATTTTTATCACAAGTATAGCAATAAATCACCAGGTTAAACACACAAAATTTTCATCTAAAAAATCACTTAAGTACAACAAATAAAATATGTCATACTATGTATAAAAGTAATGCTTATTTAAGGTTTAATTCAAATTTTCTTAGGACTTATTGAGCTTATTGACTACAAGAAGATGGCTAAAATACTGTATGTGGAAATAAGATTCCTTTTTTTTTACAATTTACAATAGATAAAATTTATTTTATAGCAAGTTGTAAGACAATTCATAAATATAGAAGAGTTCCAATTATTTAAAGAGATTATACATTTTAACTAAATCTGTAGTGCTTACATAAAGTCAAAGTCCCACATTTTATTTTCTTTATAGAAGAAAGTCAGTTTTATAATTAGGAAATAAATGAGCTTAAAGTAAATTTGAAAAATCTTTCAAAATGATAACATTCATATGTCAATCATTAAAGAATGTCAAAAACATTAGTTTGGTTTTGCATTGCCAAATGGAATGCACTCAGTCAAGATTAGCATAAAGCACATAATTTTTTTTTAGAGATAATAATCACCTACATTTTAACCATAAGATGCTCAATAATTAAAAAAGAATAATATGCTTTTTTTTCTCTTGGAATTCACTTACACACATCAATTGTTTTCTTGGAACATCAAAATTTACATGTAGTACATTTTGAACATAATGTAAGATATGTCACAAATGATTAAAAAAAAGAAAAAGAAAAAAAATACAGAGTAATACTAATGCAACAATGCACTATTTAAATTGCATAATATGCTTCGTAAATAAGGTACAGCATTTCACCGAACTACAGAACTCGCAGAACAGTGATGGGAAGGAGCAAAAGTTAGTCCCCTCATTACCAGGCTCATTAATAAACAAATTTGTGTATATGCAATTTAAGAAAACTTGCCTACTTGTCATAGTAAATTTAATGAATACAGCACTAGGCTCACTTTTTTGTTTTTTGGCTAATAATTCCTTTTATACAAGAAATAATTAAACATTTACTGACTTGGAATAAAACAAACATGTGGAACAAAATTACGGTAATATATATTTTGATATGCAATTGTGGTTTAATAACTTGTGTGTTTCAGTGGAGAATAATTAATATATTGTTACCAAATTGGAGCTCAATGGATACAAAAAAAATAAATAAATAAATAAATAAATTTCTAAGAGAATAAACAGAAGAAAATACATGTGAAATAATTTGATATGCTACCAAAAATGGCTTTTATCATAATCTTTTTATCATAAACAATCAATGAATTTAAAACAAAGTGACTGTATATTAGCAAAATCTTATGAACATAACTATTATAAAGCTGTAGTTGTGTTTAATAAGGAATTCAGCAATTTATTATGAAAAAAAAAAATAAGACAAAATACCACCACTGAAAAAACAACACTTTTACCTAATATTAATTCAAAAGCTGTATTAAATGTACAATAATATTGCATTTTGATGATTTAAAAAAAAAAAAAAACAACAAACAAAAACTCAAAAATAGAAACAAAATTCAGATTTTTAATCCTGTAATATCAAATGAGTAAATGTAATAAAAGAGAAAGAGAAATAAACCCATTTTTATGCAGTCTTTCAACAACCATTACTTCTACTGAGGAGGAGGTTTTCTTGATATTATTACAAAATTCTGTTTACAGATGTTGATTATGTATTATAATGTGATTATTTTGTGTTAATTTAGTTAAATTTGGCATTAATTCTGTTATTTTTCATTCAAAATTGGTTTAGTTTTTTAGATCTTAACTTGAAAATTATGTTTCTTGCTGAATTAACATTTAGTATAGGTTTCTGTCGGTCGAGCAAGAAATCGCCACGATTAGTTTTGGAGCCAAATTTGGCAATTTCTCGTCAAGTGTGGCAACTTTCAAACCATATATATAGATAACTAGGTTTTACTGAACTTTTCCTTTCTGTAAATCTTATAAAGCATCAGAATTATTTTCTCGCCAAGACATGAAACATCCCCAATAAAGGAAAAACTATATTACAAAATTTTAAACAGATAAAAAATAGATAAAATAATTGAGAAAGAAAAAAAAAATCATGAAAAATAACATTAACAACTCCCCCCCCCCCCCCCTCCAAAAAAAAAAATAAAGAGAAATAAGAATTAGCACCATAAAATGATTTGAAAAGGTTCTGAAAATTTTGAACATGAATAATAACAAATGAATTCAGATCTACCATTTATCAACCACATACCAAAATAATTGATAGTGCACTTTCAATGGCACAGTGTCAAACAAAGTAAGATTGGAACAATATAAGACTTGGCATCAGTACTTTATGACAGCAAGATTTTGGCAATTTTTACATGGAAAAAATTCAATGCTTGTGAAATGTTACATCATATGGAAGAAAATAAATCTTCACTAAGTACATGAAACACCTGGGTTGTACCTTTATATTTATTGAATGTACACCAAAACGTTCTTGCAACAAAAATTGATAAGCATGCATTTTAAAACTAGAGTATATTATTTATTTTACATGGTTGCATAAGAGAAATGAGTATTCATTTTCTTATTTGGACATCTAAAAATTTTATTAATATATTAAAAGTTATTTAAGCAAAAATTAGTAGATGCAGCATTTGCATTAAAAGCTTTGGCTAATGTTATATAGTTACATACAAATAATTCCAAAAGGGCTAAAGCCACAGACAGAATGGAAAGATATGGAAACAGCATATTAAACATTAAAAATGCATAGCAGAAGATAAAATGTTAACTTTTATCATAAATACAAAAGTGACAACCAGCAACAAGCTCAGGGCTCAGAACAGGGAGGGTCCTAGTCAATTTACCAATCCCATCAACAAGAGTCCAACTGCCTACATTCCCTATTAAAGTAGAAATTTCCTAGATTAGACTGAGATTTGCAAAGCTTAAAACAATAACCTCTGTACGCATAAATGCAGCCCATCAACATTTGACCTTGAATTACACAACCACACCTTGAATTAGACGATTGATATTGCCACATGATACATAAAAAGTGAAAGCAAAAGTACACTGAAACATCTACTTTCATCATTTGAAAAGCCGAGTCAGAAAACGAAATTAACAAATGTATTTCATTTAAAACACACTTTTGAAAGTCTTTAATTACATAAAGCTAATTTAAAGCAAAAAACAATCTGTAATTTGGCCTTTTTATTTATCAGTTGCACAGTTGTACAGTCACACACTTTGGCTAATAATAGAGCATTTTAACCCAGATGACGAAACTTTTGTGCATTTTACAGCCCTATCTGGCAGAGCATGGTGGGCTTCTATGGATCGCTGGGGGACCTACGGTTTTAAGCAGAATCTGATCCAATAGGACATGTTCGGAAATGCAATACCGAGAAATGCTTTAAGATCAGAATCAACGACCCAAAAGCCAACTTTGGAACAGCAATTAATGTTGAATGACTTTAAAAAAAAAGTTCTATAATTTTAAGAAGGAAAAAAACTTATTTTGTACACATCTTCAAAGCAGAAAAATAACAAATGGTGGAAATATTTGCAAAATTTCAGTTTACATCAATAAGCAAAATTTGAAAACTGATCACACACGCTACATTTACGAAATGTATTACAGATCTTTTTTGCTTTATTTTTTGAACACATCAAGGGGAGGGAAGAAAAAAAATCAATCCTGAAAATATTAAATTTACAATGAATGATCTCTACTGTTAATGAATAGCAAAAAACTTCCAACAGAACAGGTAAGAATAAGATTCAATCTAAATGTTACAGAGGTACATACATACATCAGGAGCTAGAATTCAGGGAGAGATGATAGTATTCCTTCCCGAGTAAATTTGAAATAAATTCAGTGAAAATGAAAAAATCTGCATTTTTTGACTTGTATATAAAGTTCCCAATACAAGGGTGGAAAATCAAAAATTCCATTCTGTATCAGCTTTGTATCAGTAAAAATACCAGCTTTGTACCAGGACAACTAGCAACTTTTCAATTTGGAACTCTCAGTTTTGTATTGGGTCAATGACAATTTTGTATTAGAAGAATCAGTTTTGGATCCGGTTATTTCCTAATCTTAGCAGTAATTCTGCTAAAGAAAACAGTTTGTAAAGAGAAAACATTTCTTGTGATGTACATATAATCATAATGTTTTAAGTGATGTGTTTCAGTGAATCCTATGGTAATGCATGCTATTTTAAATTCCTTCCCGCAGGAGAAAACTCTGGCTACCTTACTATACACCATTCTAATAAAAATAAGAATTTATATTTGACTAGAATTTAAAAATTTTTGAAATGTGTGAATACACAAAAGGCTGAAATAGGCAAATAACAGTGCTATTTTTTCTCCCTTCCCAAAAAGGTATACTATTCAAAACTTGAAAATTGAATTCTACCTCCTATATATACAGGTATATAAAACAAAGAAAAAAAAGTCGTAGTAAGAAATTACTCCTTCCCCATTTAAAGAAAAATAACATCTATTAATATTTCATTCCTGTTACAAATATTTGCCAAGAAGAATAAGGGAAAAAACATCAATGATTGAAGAAGCTTTTTTAAGTAAAGACTCCAACTATTCAACTATAACTTGCTTTTTGGACTCAAATTCAGGGAAAATTTTGCCATTAGTTGGTTATTATGCAATGAATGTTGCTTTAAAAAAGCATCATTTAAAAAGAACTGAATTATTTTAATTATCTTTTTCTCATATTTAAAAAAGAGAAAAGAAAAGAGTTTTGTTTATCTCAATGTTTACATTATTCATAACACAGATCTAGATTAATCAGTTTCCTAAATACGAGAAGGTTTATCTTTTTCTGAATGTTTCACTAATTTAAAAAAAGAAACAAGGAGTCGAAGAATATTCGTATGTAAAGCTATTTTGAAAGACGGAAAAAATGTGCATATCACAACTTTACAACAATTACCTTAAAACACTGAAATTCAACAAAATGGAAAATGAACAAGAAAATAACTTCTTCAACAACATGCTGACAATATCACTACATTAATCTACCTCAAAATAACTGAAAATACCCAATTTGAAAACAAAGGATACTACCACACACAAAACAATAGTAAGAAAAACAATAGAAAAGAAAAAAAATGACTGAACAGTAAGATTAAAAACAAAAAAGAAGGAACATTTATCCTTCGACTTCAGCAAAAGCTTCTTCTGCCAGCATGTAATACTTGTTTGCTAATTTTCCTTTCATACACGACATAGCAACTTCTGCAGCTAAATTGTACAATTCACCTTTGAAAGAAACAAAAAAGGAAAATAGAAATATTTTATAATACTACTGAAAGTAAAGAAAGGTATACACTGCATCTAATACATGCAATTAATTACCAAATACAGGAGTTGGAAAAACTTATCCTCCAAATGTGTAGGGGGGGGGGGGATTATTAATGCATTATACTCATGGCAAAATTGCATTACTCAAAATTATTTGTGATATAGTATATCACACATTTATTTATTAGTTATCCCTTTAGAAACTTGTAACTACGTCATTTGACTGATATTTTTAGATACTGAAAAATTCGTGAGCTTGGATAGTTACGAAGTCCCATCTCCCCTTTTCCCCATACACAATTATTTAAATTAAAGGAACAATTTCAGGATAAAATCAGTTTCATAATAGTTATAAAAAATATTTAAAAAATTATTCTTAAATAATTTAAGGGAAATGAAATTCTTTCTTCTATTAGCAACAATTTATTTCAAATAATGAGAAAGAAACTAATATTGAATTTCCTAAGCGTACCCCTCTTTTGTTTTGGGAAAACATCAAAAATTCAAGAAACTTGTAGTTCACAGAACTAGAAAATAAATATAATAAAAGGGGGGAGCTTGTAGAAGTAATAAATAGATATTTAATTGAAAAAAAGAAATATTGTTCAGAATTAAACAAGCTAACTTTCCTGTATATCAGCATTGATTTACTAATTTCAGCTAAATCTCTCTCTCAGTGCTCCAGCAAAATTCCACATCACGATTCATCCTTTTCCAACTCATACTTCTTTTTGTTCGTTGGATGCCATGTGAATAATGAATCCCTATTTTGATGCCAAGAAATTTTTTTCTTGCATTTTTAAAAAAACTCTTTCATTTCATATCTAATATCTTCATTTTAACTTGTAAAATTGAAAAAAATCTCTATCACTTAATTATAATTGTCTTTCGCCATTTTGAAAACACCTTGTTCTTAAAATAACGTGAAAATTGGTAGGAAATATTTTTAAAAGAATGAAAATGAAATATAATGAACGAATTTAGGATCGAAAATGAACATTTCCATACAGTTACTTGTTTTTTCGATCACCATTTTGCCTTCACAAACAATGTGGAGGCATGTGTTTCTACGTAGTCTGTAACACAGATTGGAAAAGACGGCTCAAAAGCGAGTTCTTTGACAAAAATTTCGCCCACACAAAAATGTAGTTTTTCAGTAAAATAATGTAATGCTTTATCCCACTGCCTTAACACAATTTGTAGCAGCTTTCGGAGCAGGTAAAACGTCCTTTTTGTATCAGTTTGGAGCAGAAGAATTTTAACTTTTGTATCAGTTTGGAGCAGAAGAAATCAACTTTTGTATCAGTTTAGGAGCCGAAAATATTAACTTTGTACCATTTTTGGAGGATTTTTTTCTTTCTTTTTTAAATATTAAATGGCTGTTTTAAAGCAATGTCATTTTCATACATCAAGGGTAAGAGCAGATTCAAGTCTTCAAAATGATAGGAAATGTAAACGTCAGTCATCCTTCAAAAACTGAATTACTTTTATATTTCTTAAGAAATTATTCATAACCTATTCAAAAAGTAAGACTAATTAAACCTATAACCGTTATAAGGGTGTTTTCAATACTTTTCTCAAGAAACAGATTATTATTTAAAAAATGTTTTATTGTTTTTTTCTTCTTCTAATAGTTAAGAATAGCTGGAAGAAAGCTTAAAATTTTCTTCTTTTCAAAAATCATTGCACTCTTTTTTGTTTAATAGCTAGAACAATATTCTTTCAAGAAAATAAGCAAAAACTAACTAATATGAAAGGTTCAACTAGTTTAAACTATTTATCATTAATTAAAATTTGTTTTTTAAATGGTACTTTTTTAGGTATAATCATTGTGATTATAGTAACAGTAAAATTTTGAATGAATTAAATATAATTTCATATTTTATCAAAAAATATATTTGAAGTCGATCCTATTTTCTACCTGCAGTAATATTTATTATTTTTCTGATTAAAAAATATTCCTTTAAATTACAATCCTAAATGCTCACTTAGATGCATTTAGGATTGGAAGTAATTAATGGCACTAAAAGTAAATTGCTGAGCTTTATAATTTTGCAGCAAGAAAATTCAAGAACCAAATCATATTTTTCAGTTCTATAATAGAAAGGCAAAATGTATTTCTTATTACATGTTGATAATTTAATGTCTAATGATTTATTTATTTTTTACAACAATTTGTCTTTACATCTTTCAAAAATAGTGCAATAGTTACAATTAAATTTCAAGAGTCCTAGGGTTACAGCAATTGGATGCTGAAAGAAACTAAATTAAATGAAAAGAAAGAGGAAATGCGTGATAATTTCATAACTTTCAAATCTAGTTAAAAAATTGGAACTTTAAAGCAAATTTACTTTTATGAGGTCGTTCATCCACAACAAAATTTCTATTTCTTCTAATAATATTGCTTAACATATTTGCTAAAAATTATCAAATCATTAAGATATACATGTTTTTTTTTAATGTTTTTCTAACTTAACTAATTGTTTTACTTATTTTGTTCTTTATATTTATGTTTTATGTTTTTGAATTGCTTGTGGTTATATGATATAAATTACAGAGCTTAAGGAGTAATGAGAAAAGAAAAAAAACTGAAATTCAATGTTTAATTTTACAGCGTTTGAAAGTCTATCTCTAAACACTTTCGGGAACAAATATATATTTTCAAACAATGTTTTTATTTAAAATAAATATACATTTTATTTATTTACTTTGAGAAGAAACATTATAAATAGTTGAAATGAAAAAAATCCGATTTTTATAGGGGATGCAAAAAGATTGTAGAACGTATGCGCTCCTTTGCTTGCACGTGTAAAGTAGGCTTAAGGAATTTGAAAAAATTGTTATAATGGAGCAGCAATATTTTTAACATCTGTTCTGTTATTGATTTTTCACATTGATTAGTATTTCCTAAACATTAGACGCTAAGTTTTTTTTTTTTTTTTCACGTTCAATTAAATTAAACTTTATCTATTTCAAGAAAAACTTACTAAATAAAATGTTCAACATAAATAGTGATGAGAGGAATGATATTTTTCTTTATAATACTACAAAATATTAGAAATCGTATCACTGATTCTTCTATAAGAGTGGGATGCATCACTCATTTTGCTCAAGTTTCTCATCCATATTTGATGTTCTTAAGAGAGGGTAGAGCTAATATTAATTAATAAACTGCTTCAAAGGTAAAAAAATTAGTTGACTAAAGGAAAAATGCATCGAATGATGTCGATTTTAAGGTTAAAAAAATATAATATCTAAAATTTTCCCCCCCGAAAATCGCTGTTTGGCGCAAATTTTGCGAAAAAACGCATTTTGTAGCAGCATGTAGCAGAAAAATAGTTTTGGCGCAGTTTGGCGCAGCCGTGGGAGCCCTGTGTAATGTAACTATGAGAAAAATATCTGGATCAAATTCCAAGACTTTTAATGCAAAAATTGAAATTAAAGAATGCACTTTGTTTCCGTTGGAAGTGACATGTTTCTGCAAGACTCTGAACAAATAGGAATCGAGGAGATAAAGAATATTCTTTCACCGGTTAAGATTGTTTACTTGGTTTCTTTTGAGTGAATGATAGGTTTGATTTGCAATATTCATTATAAATTACATACTAAGTAGCATAAGACGGTAATTTTTTGTAAATATAGAACACACCACTTTTAGACGAATCGTTGCAGCAAAAAAGGAGCAAGAAGACCGGCAAAAAAAAAAAAAAAAAATCAGGGGGGAAAAAAGGTGGTGTGGCATCTGCACAGTAGAACACAGCATGCTGCTTTCAATAAAATTTTAATTTCACCGTGTTTTGATGCAGCATTGTAATATTGCTAAGTGCAAGCTATTTTGTTAGTTACTGTGTGTAAAGAAACATGAAATATTCTATGTTATATATGTTAGTTGTGGCAAGGCTGAACTTGATCCAGTTAGATAACTGTTACGGATCAGGCTGTTTCATTTCTGGAAACATCAAAAGAATCGACGTCGCACTTGTTCCGCCGCTAATGGCGCTAGTTCCCGACCCATAAAAGTTTGTTCACATCATTTAAAAACCTCTTTATTTTGCTAATACGATGTCCTTTCCTGGTATCCGGAAACGTTCAGATGAATATTTTTAGTGGAAAGTGTCCTGTCGCTGTTTTGAATGTAATTTTTAAAGATTTTAGCAGTCAATTAATTTGTTCAAATGAAAATGCGGTACTTTTCCGTTTTGGGGAGGCTGGCGATGGTTATTTTTCGCTTTTCACCAAATCAAACTACTACTTTAACATTTTGGGTTGCGGTTCACAATGTTTAAATATTTTTCCCAAAAAACAAACTTCAG
The DNA here is from genome assembly GCA_038502835.1 of Octonoba sinensis. NCBI lineage: Eukaryota > Metazoa > Arthropoda > Arachnida > Araneae > Uloboridae > Octonoba > Octonoba sinensis. The sequence goes on along the minus strand of CM076599.1, from coordinate 100,838,113 downwards.
ACACAAAACAAATTTATTTGGCAAAAAAAAAAAAAATAATAATAATAACCATCGCCAGCACCCCCCAAAACGGAAAAGTACTGAAAGTTATTCTTTTTTCAGTAGTAATTACATTCTTAACTCTGAAATAAATTAAATTTAATGATATTCGACTTTTTAGCGAAATATAATAGCATTCCTAATTAATGTATTTGAACGTGTAATAGCTTTCAAATTAAAAATTGCTTTGAGCAGGCTGTCTGGCAATAATGCTTATGCCAATGTAATTACTTCAATATAAATAAACAATTGTTGCAAAAATAATGCTTAACCCTTTCGGGACGGGCGCCACAGTCAGTGAGCTGCCGCCACCAGCCGGGGTTCTAACAGAATACATTGTCACTTGGGGATGGGCGATTTGCGCTGCTAAGCCTAACTTTGGTAAAAAATTCATAAAAAATTATTTTTTTATTCAATTTCTTCAAAATTTGGTATATTATAAGAAAAAGTTGTTGTCAGCTATCTGGATTAATTTTAAAACTTCATCATAATATTTTCCGTAAAAATTCTATAAAATAAATTTTAGAATGGTGAAATTCTTGACTTACCTCAAAAAGTTACGTACGAAAAATATTCAAAAAAAAAAAAATCACAGAATTTAGTTCATGCAGCATATAAATACAAATAAAATAATAAAAATTATATTAATAATAAAAATTATCCCTGCTGTCATGAGATGTATAAGGCATGCATTCTGCAAGTTCTGTGTCTGATAGTATGTGAGTATCAGAGTCACTATCACTTTCCAGTTCCTTTGAAATATCAAAACTATCATCACTATCTGAAAACGAATCATTCACTAATTTAGTGTATTCCTCTTTTTTTTTCAAATATAGTTTTGTCTTTGCCGTCTTAATAATAAAGCATTTGCCAAATGATATAAGAAAATTTCCTCTGAGCGCTAGCCAAACCCAAATAGAAATGAAGACAAAGAAGCAAACCACTGAATATCTATACATTGACAAAAAAAGAAATAAAAGTATTTGGAAAGATCCTAACCATTTTCATGTGTTTATATCAGCTGATTTAGTTAAAGCTCCAGCTTGTTTATTTCCATTATTTATTGCCGCTGCCGCTCTGTCATAAATCCTTGCCTCCTTCTCGAACCAAGAAAAAAAGAATAAAAAAATGCAATGGAAATGAAGGTCAACATTCTAAAGTCTGGATATATTACACCATAACAGTCATAGGGCCCCATCTAGTATAGAAGAAAAATACTAATATTTCATTCCATCTGAAATTAGATCGGCGAGATGTATTCATCACACCCGGCTGTGAGGTAGCTCTCGCTGGCAGGTCGTATACGTCACACCCGTCCCAAAAGGGTTAATAAGTGTTAAGGCATTGAAATATTAAATTTTTTTAGCCCCCCCCCCCCACCCGTAAAATGACACGTATGGATGCCAATGTTCCAGAATATCAACATTGATTTTCTACATGAAATCTCTCTCCCTTTGTTGGCTTAGAATACAAATTATTCGAATATACTTCTTTAACAATTTCTGAAAACAAAATATGATTCTTTTACGGAGAAAAAAAAGCTTTTAATCAATATTAAAATACCAAATTCATTCTGTCAAACCATTAGGCACCATGCTTCAGTAAATTCAAATATTAGGGAATTTTTTATTAGAATAAAATTTAAATATTATAAAAGCTTATTCCTTTGCTTCTATTTGAATACAAATAAACATAACCACCCCAGAAATGGCAAACATTTCAATATTGATAAATGAAAATAAAAAAATGCTTCCAAAGAAATTTTCAGAAAATAATTTCCCTTACCCGCTTTGTTGGGATTTTTCTTCAATTCAAAACCGCCTTTTCTATGAAGTTCAGCTTGTCTAGCTAACAGTTCAAAACTTGGATCATCCATACAGCCATCATATTCTCCTCCTTCATCTGCTTCCTCTGTTTTGATAGCTCTCTCATACCAAAACACAGCTTCACACCAATTTTTCATGCTATGCAAAAGCCAATGCATTCGAACATCAGCAATTTTTCAAATGATACAGATTACAAACAAAGACAAAATTGTTTACTTTTTTATCTTATAATCGTATTGCTTTTTAGCCTACTTTCCCGTAAAAGTGAAAATAATAATAATAAAGCATGAAAGAAGGCTTAATATATCGTGAAAATGTTGTTAGAAATCAAGAAAAGTCAAAAATAAGTGAAGTAATTAAATAAAGATCGAAAAATAAAAAATTTGAAAGTAGGGTTTTGAGATGGGAAAAAAGTGTTTCTGTCGGTCTGCACCCTAATAACTTTTGAACGAATTGTCCGACTCAAAAAATTTTTTTCGCAATCGAAAGATCTCGGCAAGGACATCTCATTTCTATATTTTACTTTTTGATGTGAAAAATTTTTCATTTAATTTTGAACAGTTGAAAAAATTTTAACAATAGCGCCTATGGGCAAAAATGAAGCAAATTATGTAAACTCTGGGGCACACAATGCAAGTTCTTATGAGCAAGCTTAATAGAAAAAGTCTCAGCACGAAATATTGATTTGAAAAATTTTTGAACAGTTCAAAAAAATTAACATAGTGCCTACGGGGAAATTTCAATCCTATATAAATCCTGATCTAACGGGCCGATTTGCTTGGAACATACTTTATTAGAAAGCTCTTATAACTTAGAACATGTACAGATAGAAAGTTCATCCAGAACAGAATTAACAAGCCTATTTTCCTATGAAATTTTTTGATTGGGATTTTAAATAATATTTTTGAATTAATGAATGATTAAATGAATAAGTGAAAGAATGAATGAACAAATGAGTAAATAAATGAGCGAATGATTGAAAAAATAAGTAAATGAGTGAATAAATGAGCGAATGAATGAAAAAATAAGTAAATGAGTGAATACATACATGAATGAGTGAATGAATGGCTGAATGATTGAATGAGTGAATGAATATGTAACCGTTGAAAAAGGTATTTTTGAAGCAATTAACAACTAAAGCTAAACGAGAAAAAGAGATAGAGAGGTCCAGAGAGAGAGGTCTCTTAACTAGATTATAAATTTGAAGTTGGTGTATATGGGAAAGTAGGTTCGTATAGTTCTAGACTGAACTTCTTGTTTAAATTAAACATTGTGATGAAGTATAAACTCTAGAGCAATTCAAAAAATCAAACAAATACCTCAGTTTTATTTATTTACTTGTTTTCATGAATTTTAAAATTACTGAATTTTAGAACTATGGATGACTCTGAGGAAAGATTCTATGAAAATAACACACATTAACTTCTTACTTGACTTTGTCTCCACTATCATAAGTTTTGGCAAGAAAGATCATTGAAGCTCTGTCACCAGCATTTGCAGCCTGTTTCATGTAATCCATTCCTATCTCAAAGTTCTCAGTAGTTTCCTTCAAAAAGCATTTTAAAAATGAGCAAATTGGTTACGATACAATAAAGCATCAGAGTACAAATACAGTAGAATCTTGATTAACTGACATAATTGGATTCACAGTGTCCATAAAAACATAATTTTTGAAAAGTTCAAGAATGCTTCATTAATCCAATTAAACAATGCATTACGAATGCCTAAACTGTGATAAAAATTATGTAATTATAGACATTGTATTAAATATTTGCTTATTTAAATTGTTCTTTTATCATCAGTTTCATATTCAAATAGCAAATTATGCATTTTTTGTTTTTTCAGTTACTTATTACTTAAATAATACCTCCCCTTAATTTTAACATAATATTTGTTAAAGCCTTATAAATTTATTTAAATGTTTCTTAAATATAATGATCAGCAGATGGTGCAACGATACTGTAGAATTGAAGTTTAAACACCAAAGCATGACAGAGACGACAAGGTATTATGATACGAGTGCAACGTAATCTGCTGTAATATTTCTTATGTTTTGATGTCTAAAATTAAAATAATGAAAAAGATGCCTGTCCCTGCTTCTCCTTTGCGCCGCCATTTCTAAAGTTATATTAAATAGTCCACGCAATCTCCCTTAGTTACATCATATAAAAGTTTTAACATATTTTAATTTCATAATATTATATGTAATTGTATATTATATTTAATTTCATAACTTGAAACTTGACTTGTCTCCCCAAAAGCTACCAGTAGATCATGATCAACGGATTGGCAACTACTGTTCTACAGATTCCTACTGTTAATAATTCTTAACCTATAACTTCAACGTAACCGATGTAAATTTGAAAAACTATTTAAAAAATTGGCTTGTTGGCCTCTGACATGTTTCTGGCATCTATAAAGTACAAATGAGTAAATAGGTAAGCCTAGTTTTTCAATCTTAATCCTCACTGGATATGGGTACATCAGAATTGATGGCACTGCATCAATCCGATTAGCTAACCTTCTTTCTTTATTTTTTTGATAACATTACATATATTTAATAATGTTTCATCATTGTTAAATAAAGAATATGTCTTTTTTTTACACCCTGATTATTTAATTTCAAGTATAAACTAGGGGGTCTGCACTCTGGTCCCTAACACCTGGAACAGCAAGCAGTTAAATTTCAGATTGCTTCGCGACCAGAGCTCATTGTGATTGTTCATTGCATTGCCCAATGAGTACTATGTTCAGATAGTACTATGTTCTTTTAGTGCCATCACTGTAAGATAGACCAGAATAAACGCTTTCTCTTTTGCGAAAAGAAGTATGAGTTTATATGGATATTAAGAATATAATACTTAGCTCCGTTATGAGTGTATGAGTACGAAGTATGGACGCCTTACACACCATTGAAATTGTATATAAAGTTATAAAATAATATGTCCACTCGGAAATTTAAAGTAAACTGAATCATATCCTTAGGACAAAATTCTAAATTCCAACAGCAATATACATATAAAAAAAAACACAAGAACTTTTTATTTAGTTTTATAACTCTTTGCAACAACAGGAAGAATTTAAGTACTCAACTTTTTATTGCATATTTGAAGATTTGTGTAAAGACGTTTTCATATTTCGCAACAAAGAAATTACTTTAAAACTTAAAGAAATGTAATGTTTTCCTTGAGGAAAAATACTTTAAAATAAGAATGCATGAGAAAAAGTTTGCCAAAAGTCTCAGGGATTGAAACATTCCTAAAAGTGTTGCCACTCCAGATAATTAACAGTAAAAGTAATCTAAAGACTTCAGAAATAAAAGGAAAGCATCAACACTGTGCTGGCACTTAAGATAACTTTAAAATTAATTTAAACAATAAACGCAAGCACTGCTGATGCTATCTCCCTTCCGATTACCTGATGTTATTAGCCATTACGACTTCATTGGTTCTTGCGACACCATCATTAAGTTTATATATATAAATATAACAGAAATTTGCTATGTATATAGCACTAGGCAGCACCATAGGTTTATTCGATCAAACATTCTTAATTCTGTAGTTAGGCTTCTAATGATACTTAACAGCAACACATACATAATACTTTTAAAAAATTGGAACAGAAAAATAAAAGCAGAAATCTTACTGGCACATTAATATCACACAGCAAATCATGAGGAATTTGCAAATAAATTTTTGCAATCAAATTCACAGCTTCCAAATTACTACAGCATGCAGCTTGCTTTAAATGATAAAATGCTGCATCATGATCATACTCCTGATTTTCAGATGAAAAGCGACCTATTTCATGGTATTTGACCAGGTCCATGTGAATCTATAAACACATATTAATGAAGTTGTATAAAAATGCATCACATAAGCTTGAATTTAGATACATAACTAATAATGTTAAAATGATAATAGTATATGCAGTAGGATTACATTGAAAAGTGATTTTGTGCACCCCTTGTCCGCCGAATTTTGATATCTGGACCAAATATCGAAATCCATCCAGATACCGCCGGATATATACATATATATATATTATAAAAGAGCAGTGTCTCTCAGTCTGTCTGATCGCTATAGAATCCTAGGCCATTTCACACATCGGGACCACAATTGACATGGTTAATGTTTACGACCCGAGAAACTTATCGCTGCAAAAATGAAAGTTGTCACTCAATTAATTTTTTCTTAATTATTTTTTAATTTTTCAATGATTTTTGTTCCGCCTACATAACAATCCCCCCCCCCCCCATGCACTGGCAGTATCTTTTAAACTATGCAACGGATTTTGATGCGGTTTTTATCAATAGACAGAGTGCTTGAAGAGGAAGGTTTATAGACCTGTTACAAAAAATTACTACAGGCAGTTCTCTTTTTATTCCAATTTTATGCAAATTTCTACATAAATTCCAAAATATGGGGGTGGAAAAAACCTTACACATATTTATGTATTATATCGAAAGCGCTGATTTTTCTGCACAAGATGATATTTGTTCTAAATTTCTAAGTCAATAAGAACGCCAGTTATAAGCTTTTTAGTTTGATTTCTTAAGGCCTACCTTGACCCAAAAATAATAATTAGCAGTTTTCTCAACTCCGGGTGAATAGTGTTAGCTTAATTTCAATTTAAAACTTATTTTTCAAAATAGAGACATGAGTTTAGTTTGTAAGCAGTGGTAATCAATCTAAGATCATTGCCAAGACTCATTCCAGATGAAAAATATGCAACAAATGACGCCATGCTACAATTTGGCAGTTTTAACTACCCTTTGATGACAAATCTGACTGTACTGGCAGAATTGTTCCCAAGTTTTCTTAACTAATCCCTTTACTTGTTATATTCCTTTTTCAAGTGTTAACAATGTCTAATGTTTTTTTTTTTGACAATTAGACAGACGGAGTCTTTCAAACGCTACAGGCTTTATGCCACAGGCATTTTTTTTATACTCCTAGCAAGGACAGCATCGCCCCATGTGACGTTTTTTTTATATTCTTAGCTGGAACAGCACATCACATTCTTATCAAGGACATCGTGGCAGGTGACGGATTTTATACTCTTAGCAAGGACAGCGACGTAGGTGACATTTTTACAGTTCAGCACGGGTGACACCGATTGGATACTGCTGGTACAGTGGAACCCCGTTATTCGTACAAAATTCGTTCCAGGAGGCAGTTCGAATGGCGGTTTGTACGAATGCTGAATTATTTTTTCACAAAACATGCAATGTAAATTGGATTAATACGTTCCATACCCACAGATGGTTGCTCATATAAACCTATGAAAAAAAATGTACAGTACTGTACATGAAATTATAGATAAATAAAAATTTAACTGCACTTTGCTTGTACTGAGGTGAGCTGATGGCATAAGTGGAATGTTGAGAGGAGGAAGAGAAATGGTTCGAACAGGAGTCCCGTTCCATAAAAACATCAGGTTACATCCCTTCAGGTGTTTTCTCCCTTTCAGCTGTTCTTTCTTTTTTCTGTCTTTTTGCACTAGAAGAATCTAGGGTTCCTTTCTCTAAAAACCTGTCCATTGTCCAATGTTGTCTGCATTTGACGATTGTTCAGAATTTTTCTAAAATGGTCAATAACACTGTTGTTGAACAAGTTAATGCTCTTGACCACAGCAGTGTTGGGATGCCATTTTCCACCACTTTCAGTGCAGGAGTAGCACAACTCTAATTTCTGCGAAGGAAATGCTTTCCTTACTACTTTCCTCCTCTGAAGAAGAAAATTCTTGGACCACTTCCTCTTGCTGCCCCCTTAGAAAGTTATAATTGTCAATAAAATCTCAAAAAGTATTAACACTTTTAAAAAATCCAAAACGCCAAACAAATTATTTTTAGACGAGTTCAAAATGAGCATAATTTCTCGGTTATTTTCTTTAAAGAAGCCAAACTGGCAACCCAGTTGGCCCCTGGCTTCGTACAAATTGCAGAAGTACAAACGGCGAGTTGAATTTTACTTGAGCAAGCTGGACGAATAGCGAGTTGTACGAATAGCGAGGCGGACAAATGGTGGGGTTTCACTGTGTGTGTGTATATATACACTAGTAAGCCTGGCGGTCATACGAAATGACCGCTGTTCTAGATATAATAAATTGTAATTAAAATGATTTGTGCAAAGGTGTCTGATAATTCAAACTGAATTACCTAGGTCAGGCGGCGAGGACGCCCTTTTGCTTACTGCCCCACACTACTACATATTTATTTACTATATAATCAAATTGTTTACGAAAAATATATATTTATCATCCAAAGAACTTATTGAAAATTTTATTATGCTTTTCAAAAGAAAAGTTTTAACGAAACTGGGAAAAAGAGAGCTGGCACTCTATGAAGAAAAATATAAAAAGGGCAGACCATAAGTAAGTTAAAAAGAAAGAAAGGATTAAATTAAATTCGCGTATACATTATTTTTTAACAGAGATTACAAATACAGCGAAGCCTCACTCAATATGCCAGATAAACGTTTCGATTATTATTAGTATATTTGTTAAATTTGTTACAATAACAATGGCAACTGCATTGATTTGTCTAGCTACAAGCAAAGATCAAAACAAGGAGTTGTGTGGGTTAACCGCCTACTCTTCCCATTGCTACTTAACATGAGCAATGATGACCTAAAACTGAACTTTATTCACTATAATTTTTTTAAAAAAATGTTTGAAAATGCCATCAAGACACCTCCAGTTTAGTTGACTGCTTTGCTCTTTTTTTTTTAAAAACCTCAGAGATTTATTCTCATTAAAAAAAAAGAAATGCATGAGGAGGGGGGTGACATACACATGAATTTTGTTTGTTATTGCCTTTTATGGATCCAGACTCTTGACCAATCATACTCTCTTAAAGTTGTAGAAATGTCAAATAACTAATAGAGAAATAAATAAATACATAATGGGTATTTCAACTTTAAGATCATATTGAAATATACCGTATATTTCTGAATATAGGCCGATTCATGTATAAGCCGAGAGTGCATTATTCCTTCAAAAATGTACCAAAAATTCAAAACTCGTATATAAGCTGAGAAAAAAAATTGTAGTTGAAAGAGAGTCGCCAAAGGGGGAGATAACACAGATCAAGTATTTTCCAATCAAGACGGTGTGAAAGTGAGAAACTTGGCGCCAACGGCAACAGATTGATCTCTGGTAACCTTGTCTGAGGCGACCGCCGAGTCCCGAGTAAATGAGCACATTTTTCCCTATTCATTCATTGCTTTTTGCCCCTGCATTTTCTAGTTTGTTTTACTTTTTTTATTGTTTTTATTCAGTTATTTTCTACATTTATATTAGAAGGATGAGCGGGAATAGAAAGGCATGTACAGCTAGTTGCGAGCGTATTATTATAGTCGGGAGCAAATTTCGCCATATTATTTCAGCGATGATTTCACAAAATCCAGCTGTAAAATATATGAATATTCTTCTAAATAAAACTCTACTTACTTTAAGCTAATTATTTCCTTAATGTAGAAGACATAAATTACATAGTTAGAGCTCTATATTAGTCTATATTTCACGATATATAGACCAACATTTTTTTTAGATTATCGGACCCGTATATAAGCCGACACCCCCGATTTAGCTTTCAACAAAGTTCCAAAAATTCTCAGCTTATACACAGAAATATACGGTAGCTAAAAGCTCAAACTAATTCATATGGACAATAATAATAAAAAAAAAAAAATGCCCTTCAAAATTATTTAAATTACGTGCACTATTGGTAAAATCATTTTAACCCTTATTCTCATAAAGTAGCATATATGCTACCTGGGGTTTTCCCCTACTTTCTATTTGTTAACAAAAAGAAAGTAGGGGAAAGCCCCAGGGAGCAATATGCTACTTCATGAGAATAAGGGTTAAGGATCTTGTATAACCTTTTATTGCACATACCTAAGTTTTACTGCATACAAATATACAAATATAATAAATTTAGTCAAAATATAGCAAGAAAATATTCTTATATGTAAAACATTACTATATTTTTTAAAAAAATGTAAGCACAAAACAGTCTACAAGTACATTATAGAAGTTGTCAACAACTGTGAACTTACATAACCCAAGACGGAATTTCCAAAATTTGTGTTTTCATTGCTCTCCCTCAACTCAATCAACAGATCTGCATTCTGCACACAGGAAGGTCTTGACCGTCTTTCAACAAGTTGACTAAATTCAACCATTTCATTTTCCTAACATACAAAATGCAATATGTAAAAATTAAACATTATAAAGTAGGTCAAAAATTTACAAATATAATATAATTACCGTAAAAACCTGCGTATCGGCCACGGCTCATGTGCGAAAAAACCGAATTAAATCTTCACTGCAGTTCATACAATGGTGCGACCCATACGCTAATTCTTTTCTCAGTTGTTAAGTCCAGAAGTCAATATGTTACCAGAATTGCCAAGAGGGAATGAATGAAAAGGAATTTCCCATTAACATCTTCACGGAACAATGCCAAGGTCAAAGGAATCCCTGTTTTCAAACTTTCCCAAGTGCAAATCTTTTTAGGGGGCAGGGGAGAAAAGCAGGTGCAAAGTACTTAGAAATAATAAAAGTTATCTCCAGGTCTCTGGGGAATAGCGTGGGGAGATAAGGCATGCTAGGGCATCTAAAGAAAACAAATAAAGGGTGAAGGAGTAAGTTTAGAACCCACAGTAGCTCAAGACAGCCAAGTATATTTTCCCCTCTTCTCTGCAATGCAGCCCCTCCCCCGTGGTGGCGTCGCTCTCCCTTGAAAACTAACTGGCTGGGTGCATGTGATGGCTGAAAGTGACAAGGGCTATTGTGCTTTGATTAATATGAGGGACAAAAGGAATGGAATCCAAAGTTACAAGGAAAGGTTTAAACAGTCCTTCTCACTACTTGATGAAGGGAGGGGAGGATTAACATGTCAGTCAGTAGGGCTAATGGAATGGAGTAGGGAGAAGTAGAATTTGAAACTCTGATAAGTGTCTGGGATTTAGGACACAATTTGTTTGCCCTTGGAACACAAAGAAGTGAAGCAAACTTGCTACCTTCCCCTAATTTATCACTGTGTGCCTGTGCCCCACTGGTTTGCTCCTTTATCTTTTCTCACAGAGTCACAATGGAGTTGTTGTAGCAGTTCCCTCTCCCCCTAACACTTGTTGCATCATTATATCCTTTTAATTACATTTTTAATGCTTAATTTCCTTCATAAATTTTAAATTTTTTTTAAAATAATGCTTGAATAAATGTGTACTTTGTATGGCAAGTTTCTTCACTGAAGATTTACGATGCGGCCCATACGCAAGGTGCGGCGCTTCCGCGATTTTTTTCCCCAAAGCGATTATAATTTCGGGTGTGGCGCTTACGCGGGTGCGGCCGATACGCAGATTTTTACAGTACAAAATATAAAGAAAATATATTTCAATGTCAGTTTTGACATGAAAAAATGTGAATATAGTTAATACAATTACATTTGTTACACTATTATCAGGGGTGGTACTGGAAAAATCCTGAAACTAATTTGCAAAATCTTTAAGGTTGAAACAAAGTTTTAAGCTATATATGTATATATATGTTATTATTACTATTTGTAAAGAAAAGTTATATTCTGAATCGTCATTTGTCACATAAAAATGCAGGTACATCTTTTGTAAGAATTGAATAAATTTTTATGTATTTACAGATCTATTAATCTTTGAAGAACATTCTGAATGCACTGTTAACTGCATAACTTCCATCTTACAGTTCCAAACAAAATACGGATAAAACCTATGAAAAATTCTGCATCACATTTTGCAAATTAACTTTGCGTGTAGAAGTAGCCATCGAATTGCACGATGGGTGGCAAAGTTACGTATTTTAGTGTGATTGGCTATGGCGTTAAATTTCAGGATAACACTAAAAATAATTGGAAATAATTTTTGAAAATCCGGAATTCCGGACTTAAAAGCCTTAAAATATCTGGAGTTTCGGCCTACGGCCGGAAAAGTACCAGCTCTGTATTATTCCTATTTTAAGGAACTGCAACAAACATATTATGGTACATTTATAGCTAAATACACACACATATATATATATAGGTTTTGGATCAATAAGATATTCATCAATCCTCAATGAAGACTAAGTGCTCACGTGAAATTATTCACCTAACTACCACATTTTCAAATGCCTGCAACCCTTTCTCTCTCTATTGCAGCAGTATTTTCTCTTAATTTCAAGAACAGCCTGAAGTTTAAATAGTTTTAAACAATGATCTCTGGTTTTGTCTATAACTATTCACAAGTATAATAGCTTTTGAACAAATTTCACAGGGACAGTTCCATTATGAATGTTCATATTTCATTTTTTGAAGAGTGCTTTACCACTAATGTTGCCAAGTCCTTTCTCCGCTAATATTTAAGAAACAGAAAATTTGAAAGGTGCTTCTTGGTTTGTGCAGTGTAAATGCAGGAAAATCTGTTCTTGGTACATGACCAAACATAATATTTTACGGGCTTATAGGCCGTGGTCCAAACAAGATGTTTCTGGCAGATGTTTCGCTTGACGTGTTTCAGGCTTCTTCAGAGTGAATATGAAGTCAAGGCAGAGGTCTGGTCCTTATATATGAAGCAACACATGTGCTTAAACCTCATTAGATAAGTCACCATCTCAGGCTTGCTGGGAATGATTCTGATTGGTTCCTCATTTTTGTTCTTGGCATTGATTGGTGCTCTTTGAAGCAGTGGAACCCATAACTCTTGTTCACTTTCAAAATTTCTTCTTTCCTGTTTATGTTGTGAGGATGTTTATGTATTTCAATAGGCTTCTTTATGAAGGCGGGCAAAGTAATGAATATTAGTAGAGAGCACTTTAGTTTTTTCAAACAGGAGATGGAGTCCCGTAGCAATAGTATGCTCAGCAATAGCCGAGATCTGAGAATGTTTAAGACAGCATTGTCTCTCATGCTCTTTTATTCTTGTATTGATACTCCTGATTGTGGTGCCTTTGTAAACCTTACCATAGTTACAAGGAATTTTTTACACACCTGCCGAGGAAAGGGGGTCCCTCATGTCTTTTGCTGACCGAAGGGCTTGTTGTAATTTTGATGTTGGTTTGTAAACTGTCTCGATGAATGGCAAAAAAGCTTTGCCTTTGACCTTGATGTTTTTTAAGCTCTTGTGTAAAGGCTGGACACGTTGTCATAAAGCTCTTTTGATTTCAGCTTTATTATAACCATTGGCTTTAAGTGCTGCAGTGAGATGCTTAATTTCATCATCTAAATGTTAGGGTTTATTAATTCTCCTTGCATGGTCAATTAGAGTTTTGATAATGCCCCTTTTCTGCTGGGGGTGATGGTTTGAGCCCTTGTTCAAATATCAATCGATATCTGTAGGTTCCCTATAAACTTCATGGCCCAGGCTTTGGTCTTCTTTTGCGAGTAATAAGTACATCTAAGAAAGAAATCTTTTGAGTCTTTTTCTATTTCCATTGTAAATGTGATAGCAGGGTGAACGCTGTTAATATTTTCGAGAAACTTATTGAGCTCTTCTTCACCATGATCCCAAATAATGAATGTATCATCAACATATCTAAACCAAACTGCAGGCTTCAAACTAGCTATTTCCAGAGCTTTGGGTTCAAACTTTTCCATATAAAAGTTGACAACGACTGGACTTAAAGGGCTACCCAATGCAATGCCATCAGTCTGCTAGTAATAATCCTTATTCCAGAGAAAGTAAGTTGAGGTAAGACAGTGTTGAAATAGCTGAGTAATATCGCGAGGGAAAATTTTAAAATCATTAGAGAAACAGTTCAAATCAATCAAAGTTTGATGCTAAACATTGTATAATTTATTAATTCATAGCCCCTAAGTGCATAAAAGCATTATTATTTTTTAAATGTAGCTTTTAGTGTAATTAACTGCTAGTTGTTACCTTTTAAACATTTTAGAATATTAAAATCGCAATTTTGGAAGAGAAATTGCGAATTTAAAACTTTTTGTGTCAGATGTATCAGGAATTGAAAATTGGCCCAATTTGGCACATAATTTTCACCTCTGAAAATGCTATAATCATACATTTATAGATAAAAGAATGCTTTAAAGAATAATTCAGAGCTTACATCAGTAATGCTGCACTCTGACTCGCACCTTCGTCTTCTTCCTCTGGCAGACCCAACTCCAGAATCATTGCTATGGAACATAAAGTGGTTATTGTTCTCCTCAGCTCCCAGACCAGCATCTTCATCATCACAATCATGAGCACTATCATCAAAGCTGTAACCACGTATTTCTGAGATGTCAAAACCGCATTCCCTATTTGAAATGACGCTGCTGTCACTGGATTCGGACATGAATGAGAATGATCCAGATGGACTGTTTCCAGATGCTGAACGTGAACGGATGTAGTCCTTCCAATGAGATCTTTCTTTATTTGATGGGCTGATACAGATGTCTTCTGTACCCCTTACCTTAGTTTTGCACGACATCTGGAGAGAAAAAAATTATAATTAGACTAATCATTTGAAAAAAAAAAACCAATTATTATTTTAAAGACCACTAGTAAAAGATACACCAATAAAATTAACCGGGTTTTGAGTTTTCACTAAGTTGGAGCAGGTTAAAGTTAAAGTGGATGAATATCATTAAAAGGTAGGAAAATCTCTCTGACCTCTTGAGCTCGAAAAACAGTACCATATTTAATGTGAAAATGGTCTAAAGTAAAGCAAACTAAAGTAACAAAAAAATGATAAGGATAATATTTAGAAGTTGAGAGAGAAACTTGTACGTATTAAAGGAGTTGTAAATCACAATTGATGCATTTAAAGAATTATACCTTGTATTTGGTGGTTTGATGGGTGCTCCTAAAATTAATAGGAGAAACATGTAAAAAATCTGATGTATTTCATTTTAAACATTTGGCAGATTCTTCCTTATTTTGTCAATAAAATTTGTGAGATAACCTAAATTTTTATGTAGATTGTGCATATTATTTTTCCTACTACAAAAATGTACTTTAAATGTATGAAATTAAAATTCTGCCCTTTTAAATACCTCTAAGTAAAAATAAGGATTTTTAAAGGCCCTCAAAAAACAAAAATCAAAATTAAGCTCTTCTTAAGCCTCGTACAAATTCTGCTTTTGTACTCAATATTGTCCATTTTCAATACCTACTATGAATGACTGAACCATCAGGAATCTTAATTGCACCTTAAAATGGGAATCTTCAACAATGGCTACCTTGTATTTTATTATACTACACCGAAGCTTGGCAAGTTTTGAATGCATTCATTATTTTCTTGACACTGTTTTCAACATTGAGGATAGAACAATTAAATAAGAATAAATTTTTAAAATATTAAAAACAAGTTTTTAGTTTTTAAAATGTATTTTGTAATTTTAGTTTTTTAATGGAATTTTTTGAAATGCTAAATAAAAATTTTATTGTTTTACAATAAAATGCATTACCAGGCTATTTTGTGATTTGATTGACGTGTCCCATTTTAAGACAAACCACAGACTTCAACACAAAAACAAATTTAACATGCTTACACAATGTTTTTAAACTTAAATTCTTTTTTTTTGCTTACATTTTTAATAAAGTAATTATATATATATTCATATCTGTCCACTTTTACTTTTAATATTAAAACCTTATATTCATACCAAGAAATATGTCTTGTCTCTCACTCTTTCTTGATGTGAAAATCAAAAGATCATGAAAAGAAAATATATTAACAAACCCCTTTCTTTATTACTATTATTATTGCACAGAAATCCCTTTCTAGAAAATCTTGCACTTCTGGAAAATAATCTAGAAGCCAATAAAAAAACATGATGAAAATTTTAGTGTTATTTTGTCTTCCATTACCTGAAGGGTAGCCAATTTATTATTCTGAAGCTTTTCAGTAGTTGCCAAATCAAAGGGGGAAAGACCAAGACTTTCACAAATGGCATTACAAATATGCGAATGGAAGAACAAAGCCATCCCACGTGTTCCCAAGTTTCCATCACCGAATCCGATACCAGCAGCTGTATGAATCTGCGGATCTGTGTACAAATCTCCTACTCCTTGTATGTCAACAACTATCAATTCATGTCCTGATCTTTCAAACGTAAAATGACTGAAAGCCTGTAAAAGTAAATACACAAAAATGTTAAAGTACTAAAAATGAAACTAAATATTTAAAATATTGTTAATATCACACATAAACAAAAAAGAAGCAACTTGGTTTTATAAAATAAAATAGATGCATGATACATATCAATAGGATTAATCATTCATTCACCTAAAGCAATATAATTCAATTTTTCAAAATTTACTTGTAAAATATAAAATTACAATCAAGAAAGGTTAACAATAGTGATCTTAAAAGATGTCCATGATTTTTTTTTCGCTACAAAACTGAGCTTCCTTATTATGAGTCAACAATATTTGTAACTATGCAAGATAGTGCTTTTCTAGTTAAGTTATTTTGTATGTGATAGCCATCAACAGTGAACTTTTCAAAAGTACTGCTTTTCTTGACATGCTAAGAGCTACTTAGTATTGGGCAACATCAAACCAATATTACTTTTTCAATACACTCGAAAACATTCCGGGAGTCGCAACTTTAATAACCATTTAGGACCATTTTAAAATAGCAAGGCAATTTCCCTCCTTTGATTATATGTCTGTTATGATGGAATTGCTCTGTTATGAAATCAGCAAGGTAATTTACATTAACATGCACAATGCTGCATCAACATGTTTGTAGAAAGGTTTAGTAATGATTAAAATCATTTAAAGCTCATTGTCTTCGTGAAAACATTGCCTAAAATGCATATCCCTATTGTTGGTGAGTTATTTCTTTTTTTCTGAAAAACAAATCCCATGATTTTTTTTTTCTAAACTAACAACAAGTTTGGTAATGTTTGATCCAGTCCTTTTTATTTATAACCATTTTAAAGGGGAATTTTAGCAAGGTTGGGTTTTTTCCAATAAACCAATTTCTTCCAGGACTAAAATAAACTAGAAGAAACCAATAAAAAGAAAAGTAACCATTAAAAATTGAAATAGATTTAACATCTTAGAATACTGTAAAAACACGTACTTTCGCAAGGCTTAAATTTTTGCGAGCCTGTCGTAATCGCAAACATTCAAGACTCACGACGCACTTTTCTTTTGCCTCACATAATAATTTAAAAAAAAAAAAAAAAAATCGGAAAATTTTCACTTAATAAAAGTTAATGATTTATTGCACAGTTACAAACTCTTTCTTACAACAATTTCTTGAATAATACAGCTATTTCTTGCATATAAAACAATAATACAACTAATAGCCTGCAGCTCATTCACTTACCATAATTTTTACCAGCTTGTTGAAGCCATTCAAAATTATCTCATGCTTGGCTTCAACACCGTTAAATATGTGCACATGCCAAAAAGTGTGAATCGGTTTTAATCGTGATATTATATATTTAGATACTTTGGGGATTTTTCAACTTTCAGCTCTGTTTATATAGTATTAATAAAATTTTCAGCTAGCGAAACCATTGATATCTTCATTTTTGCGAAAATTACGGCTCTGGAAAATAAGTGCTTTTACAGCAATTAAAGTTTTAGAATAACTACCTTAATATTAGAAATATTATTTTAGAAGGGGAAAAGCAATTTCTAATAACAAACATTGATGGATATCTACAGCTAGTGTGTGTTACGTCACGAGTTTAGGGAGGAGGCATTATTACAAAAGTTTATGGGAAATGTTTTCCTGTTTCTGCTTCTTTCTGCTGAGAGAAATACCAAATAATTCTCATAAAAATGTATTTCTTTTTTTCAAATGTGTCACATTACAATAAAATGCATATATTCATATTTTAGCATTAATATCTGAATGCTAATTTTAAAGGACTATTGGTCTAAAACTTTGAATAGGTAACTAATCTCATATTATTATTGCCTTTATGAATATGTGGGGTATAATAGTTAGTACACACTATTTGTTCAATAGTTTTTTATGATGCACTCTTAAGTGGATTGCATCTCATTTCTTTATGAACTTTTGTCTTTGCACATTTGGTTTACAACAGTAATTTTCGTCCAAGTTTACCGCCAAATGGGGCTTTCCTAAATAGTGGTAATCATTACGACCAGCCTTATCTGAATATTTGGCATGTAAACATGATTTTGTGATGCATATTCATGCATTTAATTAGACATTTTTGTTTGCAAAATATGCCTATTTTACTTTATTTTATTTCTTGATGCTCCTGTGCATAAATAACTTTTACTTACTCATTTGTGAGAGGAAAAGTCTCCAGGTTTCTGAGTGGTTATTTTTTAAATCCTAATGTCGGGCATCCCTGCTTTTCACTCTCGGAAGTGGTAAATAATAAATGTCACGGTACAAACCATTAAAGTAACAGTTATGACCAAATTGATTACGATAGTGTTAGTTGACTGTTGCCTCTCATAAGAAATTACTTTTTTTTTTTCTTGAATTTAATGCAAACTTTTTAAATTGAATATGCAAATTATGTGAGTGACGGCTGATGGATGGATATAAGCAAAGAAAATGTGCTGCTCGCTCTCTCGGCTTGCTTCCTCCCGGCCCCTGACTTTACCTCCCAGTTTTCACTCGGCAATTTTTTAGCATAAATAGACCTGCGGTCGCAGTGCTAGTGCTCCTCAGAGCCACCTCCTAAACAATTCAATTCATTCATTTGACTCAGCAATGCTGTTTCTCCTGGTGTTAATGTCTCGTTCTTGAAGATGAGATTGTTCCAGTAAAGAATGCTATAGCCTTCTACTGGAGATGATGACTGCAGATGCATAGACAACAGTGCTAGATTTTTTCAAGTTGATGTTTTTCTGTGATATCATTCAGGAAAATAGAATAATATTATAGCATATAAAGTGATAAAACTTTAACGATAGAGGGGGAAAACAGTATTTCATTTTGGCTTTGACAACATTTTGAATTTGAGCATTATAAAATTAATTATCCAAGCAACTTAGATAAAATCATCTACTTCATACATACATCTCAATTTCAAATAAAAAAACCTGTGGAAAAACTTACTTGTGGAGTGAGTCTCATTTTTTCACAACTTATAAATCCAGAATTTGAGTTGTATTTTATGTAATCCCCCTCAATAAAATGTTCCAAATGATAAAGAGGTTTTCCAGGTCTTTTAAAAAATTCGATGACACACATTTGGCAGATATCAACCTGTAACATGAACATATTTAAGAAAAATGCTTTATAAGCTACTCAGTTTTAAAAATGTAGTCTCATCTGCAGAGAACTCTCATTGCAAGATTATCAAAGCCATATTTAGATGAATATTATGTACAAGGAAGAAATTATAAAATTAATATTGAATACACTTGATTTTATTAAATGCAGGTGCAGAAAATAAAAAATTCGGTTTTGTATCGGGTCCACTTACAATTTTTCTATCAGAACTCTCAGTTTTGTACCAAGTTGATAACAATATTGTATCAGAACTATCAGTCTTGTATCAGGTTAATTCACAATTTTTTCAGTAATTCTGTTTGAAGAAAATAGTTTGTGAGGAGGAAAAATTTTTTGCTGTGTACAATTAATCAATGTTTTTCAAACTACTGCTGTTAATTTAAATAAAAAAAAATCTTTGCTTCATAATCAATTAATATTAAATAAATTCCACTACATTTACAAAACAAATTACTGTAATTCAAAATACAAAAAGAAAATGTAGCTACAAATAAATTTTCAAGTTGCAAAATTTTGTTTCTCAATATTGGAAAAGGAAAATTATGCCATATCATGTGCAAAGATTTTACTTTTCTTTTGTGAAAAACAAATTTCTTTGAACTGAAAGCATTTAACTCTTTAAATTATAAAAATATATTTATTAAACTAACAAAGTACTCTTGTTTAGTACAAGATGCATCTCTCTTTTTTTTTGGCCATTTAGGTATTGCATGTTTATTATTATTGTTATTATTATTTTACATGAAAGAAAAGTCTTCCTGGAAAAAAAAAAGAAAAAGAAATCATTGGGGAGAGGGGGGGGGGGGGTAGAAATACTGTCTTAAGTGGGAGGTCCAATTTTTCTAAGCTGAAGCTCTACATATACAGCTTTTAATGTACATGTGCACTCATAGAAAGGAGCTTAAAAAGGTAAATGACATTTGAGTGGGGGTTGCCATAATCTTTTATGAATTGGTAATATTAAAAAAACACAAGTGTTAAGAATTTTTCTTTTCTTCTTTTTATGTAGTTTTTAATGACGAAAAGTGCAATTAACAACCGATCGTTTCCCTTTAAAGGACATTTTAGGGTCTTAAAATCGTAGCTATGGTGCAGTTTGGCACAGAAATCGTGAATTTTAATCTTATTGTAGCGGACGCATCAGAAATTGAACATTAGCATAATTTGGCGCAGATTCTCCATCGCTGTAAATGTTAAAACTTACAACATTCCCTCATATTTAGAAATTTGTTCCAGCCATAATAGCAAAATATATGCAATATCTTTTTCACCCCAGAACAGAATGTGCTGAAAAGTAGAAAGTATGTTGCCAAACAAACAGCTTCACATCAGAATAATTGTAGGCATTATTGAAAATTACTTAAAATGAAAGGAATACTTTTCAAGAAGGAAATTCCATTTTCTTCAGAATTTCCAGAGAGTAGCATATGCCACTGGGATCTGGGGATTATTCCCCCAACAACTCCACACTTTATTAAAATTAGGTGCAGTTTGCATCACTTTTCACTTGCATTAATTATCTTGCAGAACATTTTTAATCAACTAAAGGTTTAGAAGATAAAAGTTGTAAATATTTGTCCTTTGGCTTCAGTTGGATGTTTTCCATCTAGAAGCTCTTTTTTCTAATGCAAAAGGGGTTCCTTGCAACCCCAAAACAGATGTCTGCAGTCTTTTGGAAAATTTGTGGGTATTTACGTTGTTCCAATTTACTTTTTAACAAACGGTTTGTTACAGAACATTTCAAAACGGTTTGTTACAGAACATTTCAAAACATTTTGCTATGAAGTATTATTCTTGTCCAAAACATTCTCCTGCTGGAGATTACTCTTTAAAAAGAAGCTCACTTTTTTCGGTGGGTTGTGTCGATTGTATTCTTCTCCCCATAATTTAGCTTCACACTGTAATTTCACATCTTCAAAATAAACGCTACGATCAACGTCTTCCATATATCTCTTTGCAACATAATTAGATGCAGTTCTCCAATTTTGACGATGGCAAAATGTTGATAATTTTTTCCTATTGTAAAACACAAAAATTTGTAAGAAAACAAATAATAAGCATGCAAGATTTATGAGCATTTTGATCTCAATATTAAATTTGAAAGCAAAATTGAAATGAGTTCCCTGGGAACTCTTTTAACAAACTAAATAAAAAAACTTTATTAAATAAAATAGTTTTTTACAACACAATGAAAGACAAGGACCTCAATTTAAAAATCTATAGCTTTTAAATTAAGCAGAAAATCTGAAACATTTTTTATTTTTATTTTCTTTAAAGTCTCTCTCAAATACTATTTAAAATGAGAGGGGGGGGGGGGGGATTTTGAACATTTTTCTCTTTCTTTTCAGTTGGTAACTTTTGAATTTGTAATACACCATATTTACCAATCACAATTATTCAGTAAATAATGTTCAGTTTTGTAAGATTGCATTATATTATTTCTGGAAAGATGTTATGTTAATCAAGTTTTTAGACAAAATTCAACCCCTTGCATTTCTTCATTTCTTTGGAATTTTATACTATCAAATTAGAATTAATCATGTCGAACAAAAACAGAAGCACAAAGAATACATACAATTATTTTTGGATAAGAATGACACCTGATAAACTTAAAGCATAAATGAGAGATATCAATAAATAATATTAATTAATCAATAACCCGAGCATGCACAAAATGATTTTGCTATAAAGTTTGAACATTTAACACAATTATTCATTTCCAAGAATTTTAATTTGATGTGTATTCCTAGTTGAAACGTTAAACGTCAAATAATTTCAAGAGAACTGAATACTGAATTTTAATATTTAAAGAAATCTAAAATTTATAAAGGTTATCAGATACAGGAAAGAAGATTTAACAATAAAATACATATAACATGACAAAGCTTCAGCTTTATTTCATACTTACAGTCTATAACATGATCTCATTGCACCATGGCTGAAGGGCTAGAAAAAAAATGTACAATCCAGAACTTACTTGGTGTACATTTGACTGATGGAATTATATTCATGAATTTTAACTTATAACAACACAAAACACTTTGCCTTAATAGCTTTTAAATGTGTAATGTAGTTAAAATATGAAAAATAATTCTAAGTAAGTATATATAATTTTTTTTAACATTTAGATATTTAAAAAAAATAAGTTAAAATTATTCTTGGAAAGTTATGATTTTAAAAAATATAGGATAATTTTCCACTGTATTTGCACTTATCGCTTAATAACAACAGAAATAAAATTTTCTAAATTTTAGAAGGGATACAATTAAAGCATTTTAAGAATATTTATAAGGAATCAATTGCTACAAATTATTTAGTATCTTGAATTAAAATAATAATACTAATAATTCACATTTTTACAATGAGAGGATAAAGTGAGTATTTCTGGAATACAAAAAGCACTAGAAATTCAGAAAATTAATACTGGACTAAAAATACATGCTTACTTTAGAAAATGTGTTCCTTATACATCTGTCTTACAAATAATAACCAGCAATTCTCTCAAGCGTGCATCAAAAGAATTTTAATATTTTCACTAACTGAATGAACAGTTTTAAACATGAGATGTTAAATCTAGGAGTTATGATGATGCCCAGGAAAAATTCTAAGCAGCAAAATGAACAATCTCAGGGTTGCCACAGAAGAAATGGAACAAAAATAGTTGCTTTAGTAGCATAAAAGCACGAAAATAGTAGCCTAAATAGTAGCCATGGCTCAATGACAAACAAGTCTTAATTAACTTGTTCAGTGATGGGTACTTACTTATTACATTCGGATCTTATATTTCTACATAAAGAGTTGCTATGAATACAGTGTAATTTATAAAAAAGCAATTGCATTTTTATATGAAATAAACACGTTTCCGAGCATTAACTTTCTAAACTGAAATAACTATTTCATATCTACCAAACATTAAAAATATCAATGAATAAGTAGAAATTAAAAAAAAGATTGCAATATGAGAAAGAAGAGCAAGGTTATTAATAGAAAATAAACATACTTGAGATTTAAACACACAATAGCTGATCTCTTATTTAGAAACGTGTATAATATTGAGCTACTTGATTAATGAAATTCTAAGACCAAGAGGAGACAATATCAAAAACATTAAGTTTACTTTTTTTTCACAAACTTAACAATTATTTTATAATATTGGAAAAATCACCCAATAGACAATTGCTAGAGATAATCAAAAATTTTAAAAAATCGATTTGAAATTACATGGCAAAAAAAAAAAACTTTGGAAAAAATATTTTTTAAAACTAGATTATTAACTAGGTTGAAATATTTAATTCTTGTAATTAACTTGTATGATCACTAAAACTTACAAGAATTTTGACAGAAATTATTTTATTTTCGGCCGAATTTTTCAAGTGGGCGTGACAAAATGACACCCGTGCAAGTTTGTACTACAGAAGTTGAAATGTAATAAATATTAAAAATTATGGTAAGTTCAAAGTTATTGAGCTCTAAGATGCAGAATCTGATAGTAAATGAGCACTAGGAAGTTTTTCCGAAGCCTATGCAATCGGAATTCGAAATGCGTAAAAAATCAAGACCAAGCCTTTAAAGAGCAAAAAACAGAAAAAATGCGTAAATTTTACTCGTAGTTTGTAAAAGTTGGCAGGCTAGGCTACTTTCAAAACTTTTCATTAAAAATAAAGAAGGGATTTCAGTGAAAACGAAATTCTTACTTTCCAAAAATACAGAAAAAACACATGTCTGTCTATGTGATGATTGGGTGTTTCGGACATATCATTGCAATCCTTCGCCGTGCAACACAGTGGATATTGTGGTCAAGCACCACTGCCATTGGTTGCCAGTGTTCGAGAGAAAAGGTAAGGGTTACAGAAAAATAAAGAGAAAAGGCGCATATCGCGATATTGAAATGCATATCGCGTGCACACGGCACAGCTTCTGTGTTGACTACTAAATCACCCATGAAAAAAGCAAACTAACCCCTTTCATTGGCAGCAGTGTCAGCTTCATTGGCAATTGCTTCAAGGTCAATATGAAGAGTAGGCAGTCGCTTGGGCCAAGATGGAAGTTTGAAAAATTATGGCACAATTTTCCGTGAAATATAAGAAAATTTTTTTCTCAAAAATATTTTTTGGTGCATTTGAATAAAAGAATTTCAAAAGAGGCAAAAAAAAAGTCGCCTAATAGTTGCCTCTTGGAAAAATTAGTTGCTTTTTCGCCCGATTTCGAAGAAAATAGTTGCCATAGTCGCCTGATGCTGAAAATAGTTGCAAATAGTTGCTTTTTAGTCGCCTGTGGCAACCCTGATTCTAGGTGCCCTTTTTAATAATAAAAAAAATCAGCATAAAAAAAAATCTTGATTAAATGGAAATGCTACACAAGTACAAGATGATATATACATGTTACCACCAATTAATGAAATTTGGCATCTCATGCAATGCCTACGTATTCTACAGAATACTAGTGTCGCAGGCATTGCTAGTAGAATACTTAAAAAAATATGCAGAAGAAAATTATTTTTTACAAAGGCAAAATCGATTGTGCTTTAAAATCACTTTTACAAATTTATTCAGCTTGCAACATTTGACCACTATAACTTAACTACATTCTCTGGGATAAATCCTTTAGCTTGGGGCCATTAAGCTTGATCATTATCACATCATCAGCAATTTTTTTAGACATACGATTTCTCTTTATTAAATTCAACTGGTGAAAAATTCACGCTCTCACATTCTGCAGTACTAAATGGCAAAATCAGCAAAAATTTTAATTTTTTCCCGATGTTTTCAAAAAATCAGAAGAATATTTTTCATATAAAAAACCCTTTCCAAGCTACTTGCAGAATGGATTAGAGGTGAAAATTACATTGTAGCATGGGCAAAGCTTGCAGGTAGGAGCAGAAAAATTTTTACCTCTGTTCTTTCACGTCTACAGCTATTGTTAACAACAATGAATTAGGCAAGAGAAGTTTTGATTCGATCCAAGACTTTAGGCATCAAAATTTGGCGCTTAGGTTTGGAAATATAGCCATAAAATCAAAATTTTTGGTTGCTAACATCGCTTATTTCTAATGCTGCTTTTAACAGCAAATTACAATAATGAAAGTTCTATTTTTACAACAGTTTCAGATCAGACCCTGAATGATCAGTAGCCCTTTTTTACACAAAAAAAAAAAAAAAAAAAAAATCTGTGCTGAAATAACTAGATTTGTACATAGAAAAAATAATTGCATTATCCATTAAGTACTCCAAAATTGAAATTTAGCTTGCAATGCCAGTTTGTAGACTGGCAGAGAAATTTTTCTTTTAAATAAGGAATAAATAAATCCTCTGATTTAAAAGCTTGTACCAAGCTTACCACAATAGATTTAAACAATTATACTCTAAATAGCTGTACTTAATTTATATACTACCTAGTAATTTTACATTTAAAGAAATTGAATAACAAAATGAAACATTAAAGCTTTCATTCTTAATGAATTTATATGATATCATTCTGACAGTAATAAAATGCTCAGAACAAATCTAGATCAAAATTAGCAAAGTAGCAAAGAGAAGAAGCAGTTAACTTAAATGGTACAAATTTTCTTTTCTTTTTTAATAAAAAAAAAGGCCAAAGCTAACTTTAAATAATTCAATCTGTAAAAAAAAATAGAGTTTTGTTTCATTACCAATTAGGCATTACATCTATTAGTGGAAAAAAAAAAACCTTGGAACAACAAGAATTTCCGTCTAGAACTATGCAAGGCTTCTTTCCCAAATACAAATTGATAATCTAGCTATCTCTCGCCTTCTCACTTCGCTTTAGTTCTTAATTACTTCAAATATACCTTTTAAAAAGGTTCACAGGCATTCATTCACTCATTCATTTATTCACTCACTAATTTATTCATCCAGATCAAAAGGGAAAATAGACTCGGTTTAGTCCTGGATAAACTTCGTATTTGTACATGTTCTACAGGAAACATTCCTGTTGAGAGCTTCTTAACAAAAAGAGTTAGTTACTGAGCTTTTACAAGAGCGAATGACTGGACTGCAAGAAGACAGCTTTTCCTATCAGGATATTAGAGCTCAGATCTTTTTGTGAATTTTCAGAAATGTACATTATACTAATCAATTTCATTGTGGGTTTATTGTGACTTTAGAGGTCTTTTTCACATAAACAAACATGCCCCAAAAAGCAGATTTTTATGTTGGAATTCTCGAAGTTTATATTATCGAGACTCTACTACATCAATTTTGTTGCATTCGCTGAAAAAAATCTTTAAACTGAACTGATTAATGTCAAATACATGGTTATTACGTCATTGAATTCAACCAGCCATTTGAGCCTCTACTAAAAAAACCTGTTAAAAAGATTGAACTGTATATTATATATATACAGTAAAAACTTAAATGATCATTTCTGATGGGAATATTCATTTTGAACAGTAAAAACGAGAAAACCTTAAATGCAGGGGACAGCATAATGCATGATGATACTATTAAACTGTTAAAAACAAGACAATACATATGAGAAAATGATAGAAGTGAAAACAATGGTCAGTGGTTCACTACATAAACAGTTTGCAACATGATCAAGTATTAATTTTGACTGTACGTTCCTTTCATATATACACATGTAAAAACCAACCAAGCATGGAAGTTAGTACGATTTCAATTGCACTTTCAATAATCATTTTGCTTGACATCACATAGTTATATGTATATCAACAAATAGATGAGCAGAATATGAAAAACCTGTTCCATTTTATGTTTTCCTGAAACGGTTGAATACATCATATGAAAAAAAATTCTGGTTTAGTGAAGGTGGTGCATAGAGTTTTAGATATGTACTTGATTTCACATAAAACGTTTAACATCCAACAGCCAAGTCCTATTTCAGACAACAATAGCAACTTAAAAGTCATTTTAAAAATTTGGAGATATGAACACCGATAAAACCAATAGAAGTGAACATCATTTATAAACAATCCTTCAGAATGCTGTTTTATAATATAATAAAAACTCTTGAAACAAAAATTATGTACCTCTTTCGCAATTTTAACCAATACTTCATCTTTCACCCAAGTCTGACGTACTGCGTTGAATCTATAACGACACACAACTTCAGTGTCCAGCTGTTCCAGATGAAATTCTTCCCATGGATCAGAAAGATGCAAGGCTTTTTTGGCAGCCTCTTTCCAGTGCTGACGAACATGAACTGCTGAAATTATTGCATAATTTTCAATAGAAAAAATAAAGTTTTATTTACGTTTAATAATTTAAACTTGATAAATATTTGATTTTGCTTATAAGGAAAGCAAGTAAAGTTCTATCTGCCGTGTTTTTGCTCCGTCCCTGCCAGTCCTGCTCACATTCTTAGCTATCTTGGAACCTCATGGAGGAATTTGATTGCTGAGCAGGAGTGAATATACAACAAGCTTCAGCAACATTTTTTTTTTTTTTTTTTTTTTTGAGCCTGGTGTAGGCTTTCCTACGCCAGGGGGATAAGAAACAACAACAGGACAGCAAGTGCAAAAATGATGACTGAAATCTAAGCCCATATATAGCAGAGGTTCCAACAGGGTGCCGGGGTACTCAGGGGTAACACAACAAAATATGAGGGGTGTCACAAGGCACTCACGATAAGAAATCTTCTTTGTTCCTAAACCAGATATTATATGACTAGGGTGCCACAATGAAATTCTAATTCTTCCAAATTTGCCATGACTTGGAGAAGTTTGGGAGCCCCTGCTCTAAAGGATTAATATGTCAAAGAAGAAAAGAGTTTAAACTAGAAGCCTGCACTCAACAAATCAAGTTACATTCATAGATGTTTTTCAAATATCCTTTTTTCAGGTTTATACATTTTTTTTTCTTTCTCATACTTCAAAATTGTTTATTTGTATGTCAGACAATGTGCATATAAAGGACAATGTACTTAAGTTATAGTGCTGATACATTAGTAATAAAAATTTTTTTTAAAGGAAGCTACTAATGAAACTATTTGAGATTACTGTTCCAGAAGAATTGAAAAATAATGCACAAGTATACATGAAATTTGGAAATAATTTTCAATTTTCATCAGCAGAAATTGAAAAAAATAGGTTTATAAACATACAATATCAATTCAACAAATTAACTGTCCAAAATAAAGCGTAGCTTTTGTTTGTTACAATTATTGAACAGGATAACAATTTTTTTACCATGTTGATGAAAATGATTATAACCTTTGACTTTTGAGGCAAACAAATAAGAAAACAACTAAAATAAAATATTAAACTAATTATGGTTAAATAAAGTCAGATTTTTAAAATTTAAAACAAATTAGCCAGATCAGAATGAAATCAATTTTAATACCTAAGAGTCATGATATGCTGAGATGTCATTTATTGGATCATTTCAAGATCAACTCTAATACACAAATACTTAAGCTTGCATAGCCTTCTTTTTTTGGTTCTGAGAGTCATTCATTTCAGCACAACATTAAAACATGGTATGCCAATGTGTGGGGAAAATTCATTTTTTAACAAAATAAATAAGAAATAAAGAATTTCATTTAATTTTAAATCATTTTTTCGTTAGTAGTTCAAAATATTTTATTATTAGGACGTATTAATTTTTTTAAAAACTAAATTAGCTATTAAAACATGTAGTTCAAATTTATTAAGGGAATTAGCAAAGAAATGTATAGTTCATTAACAGCTGTGATTATGCTGTGTCTAGAAAGTTAACTTACTAAAATTGAATGATAAATGTAGGTATTAAATCACATAGTATCAAGCAAAAGGTAAGCTTTATTTTAAAGGGGCACCTTAAATATGCCTATTAAGAATGTAAGCATTTAGAATACTAACACTCACCAAATAAAACAATAACCACATTCATATCCTAAAAATTCTTAATAACAATATTTACTGAGTTACTACTGAAGGCTGCTCAACCTATATTCTTGAATACAGGCATCTTTAAAATTCGGTAGCTTTTAGAAACAATACATCCCACAAAATTAAAACTTTTTGAATATTATAACTGAATTGAATGTTAAATTGTTCATTTGTTTGAATTTGAAAGTAATGTGGTCTGTTTGAAACAACATATCATTGCAAGGACTAAATGTAAGCGTTCCATGGCATGTGTGCTTCGATTTCATTTCTCCCAGTTCCAAATATTCTAGAGCATTTTGTACACTCTAGAACATGAATAGAAAAAAATTGTTACAATTTAATTATGAATTATGATATAAATTAAAATCTAAAGTTATATTAACTTACATTTTTCGATTGAATTGGAGACAACTGAATCATTTGTATGACTGTTTCCATCTTTGAAATTGTAAGTTCTCTCAACCAAATGAAGGGCTTGAATTTCCAAATCAAATTGCTCCTCCTCCATTTTTTTTTCAAAAGGGTTCACCACAAATATTCACACAAGCCTAGGAAGACATTAAAAACATAAAGCATAATGGAATGATTAATTTCACTATAGAAAAAGCATTTAGGAAATATTCGAATAATATTTTAAAAAGTTCTATTACACTTTGATGTACAGAACCACTACCATACTAAGCACAAATGCGGAATCTGCAACTAAGCTCAAAAGGAGGTATTGACGATTGAAATTTTCCGCCTCTATGTATTTGATTCAGATGCCACTTCTTTCTTTAAAATATTACCCATTCACATGTGACCACAAAACATCGTAATTTGGTAAAATAAGTGACAACGAACCACCTGGTGGCAATAACTCAATTTCATCAAAAAATGCAGATAGCATACTTTTGTGATTAGTATGGCTATATTGCAACCAGCAACTAGTGGACAGCAGTCCAAATCCAGACCACAGAGGGTCAAAACTGGATGCCAATTTATTATTTTTTTTTTGAAAGTATATTATAAATTCCAAAAAAGGCATCTTTATCCAAATTTCAAGTCACCCAAAAAGTAACCTGGTTACGTAATAAAATTCCAGGTTACCAAATAAGGCAAAAGAAAAAAAAGCCAACTTTATACTTTTCGCCTAGTCTGGCAATTCTGGCAACTTACAAATAAAAATTAGTAAGAAAATAATTTTTTCTGGACCTCACCAAATTTTTTTAGAAACTTTGAAAAGTGGATCAATGTGCCCAAAGTTCGGGGTACCTTGGTCCACCCTAGGGACACGTTGGACCACATCAAATAAAGAACTTCTGTTGAAAAATTGGTGATAAATATTAATCAATATTATAATTAGATTATTTTCTTTTGTATTAGAAGTGAAAAATATAATTTTAAAGGACAATAGAGAGAGTTCAATTAAGTTATTGTATTCAGAAAAATATCTTAGCTTATAGAAAAAAAATAAAACAACTTCCTTTAAAAAATGGGAGAAATTCTTAAGTATTAAAATAAAATATACAATCTTTTAGAATTAACATTAATGATTTAAAATGAAACTTAATGCTTGTTAAAGTTAAAAAAAGGATATTTTAATGAATAATTGTGAAGTTGAAAGCTTGCTACTTCTGAGCAGACACAATGTTGTGACAAAATAAGGACTATGTTACCTTTTTGCTGTTGCTTCATCAAAATGTTATAAAGGTCTTTTCTCTATTGCGTCTCATATAAATCTCATATTGTGATTCACTAGTAAAAAATTTGTTAAAAGAAGTAGATTCTGAGAAACTTTTTTTTCCTTTGTTTACTTCTATCAAAAAATATTATTGTCAAATGTGATGGTTTTTTAATATTTAAAGGCAAAATGTCTTTTATACATTAAGTTATTTTTTTACACTAGTTTCAACTTTGGCTATTTTTTTTTTTTTTTTTTTTTGGGGGGGGGGGGATTTTTTTCGACAAAGTAATACTAAAAATCTTATTTTCCACCAAACAATAAATTTTTAATTATCTAAACTTCTTGTCAATTATCTGCGTTAGAGCAGATGTTCTTCAATTTTTGTTTCTTCTGAAAAACTGTAAAATGATAGATGGGTGTAACAAAAGTGCGTATTTGGCAAAAAAATAAAAAATAATAATAATAATTTGGTATGATTTTTGTTAATAAATTTTCATTCACAAATATTGTTTCACTTCTATGTTCGAAAGTTTCATTATTATTAATGTTGAACATACATAACTTGAAATAAATAGCTGTATAATACAAATATAAATTACATAAATAATTGGAATAATTATATAATTATTGTGAGGATTAAAAAAAATTGTTAAAAATTTTTTTTTTTTTTTTTTCATTCACTCTGGGTAGGTTGGTCCACGGTCCTACCTACCCCAAAAAACTTGGACCCCATATTCTCAGATTTACAAAATGCTGTAATATTTTTTCTTTATCAGGAAAACTAAACAAACTACAAATAATTATGAAGTAAAAGAGCTCACTTTATGATAGAAATTTAATGTACTGTTCCAATCTTATTGAAACTAACTTAAAAAAAAGTTGATTATGAAAGTTACTTGGCAGTGCCAAAATTGAACTTGGAATAAAACTTGCTCAATCTTGATAAAATTATTTTGAGCAAGAAAAAGTGATTTCGATATAGAAGACGATCGATATAGAGAATGATATTTCTTTCACTTGAATAAAATATTTATTTAAAAGGATGCAAATTCTTACACATTAAAATATAAATCACTTGTATTCATTTTATTGTCACATTATGAATTTTATTGCATTCAAAGCTATACAAAAAAAACAATAATTTTAGATTTTTTTAACCTAATTAAATCGTGATTAGGCCGAACAGCCAAATATTCCGCCATTTCTTTTAGGCCAAAGTCGAATATTCGGCCATTTCTTCTAGGCCGAATCCGAATATTTGGCCAATGTCTTATGCCGAATACCAAATATTTGGAGGCCAAATATTAAAATATCTAGAAAATCGTTGTAATAGAAAGTGTTTGTCAAATTTAAAAGTATTCACAAAGTCAAAGACCAGTCCCACACATTAATCTGTCATGTATGAATTATTTCTGTTTGTTAATCTAAAACTATCTAAAATTAATGTATTTTCCGTATTGTTTTGAATGCAATAAAACTGAGAATTTCACCCACAAGTGGAATAGAAATGACAGGTTTTAATGTAAGCATTGACATTATTTTACTAATTATTTAATTCAAATTAAAGAAAATGCTCAAAATAGTGTTATGATGTTATGAAGATATTTTTAAAGTTATATAAGTTAATATTCTTATTTTATGGGTTTCTTTACAAATCTATTTTTAAAAGATCTATTGAAATTTAATACATTTACTGGAATATATTTTTATTTTCAAAAACCCCAATAACTTAGGCTATCTTAATATTCATAATACCCATTCTAGGCTTTTTACATTTCTCTTTTACTCAATATTCACAATAAATCTGTCTAACCAAACAAAGTCCGACTTCCACTTGGTTAATAGCAACAAAGTATCATATTCTCAGGCATAATTAACTATTGGCAGTTTTTGGGAGCAATTGCTAAGTACAAAATACATTATTATAACTTTAAAATTTGTTTTTGTTCAGTCAAACTTAAAGAAATGTTTAAAAAAAGTAGCTTTTCAAAATTATTTTTATTTATTCAAACTCTATACCAATGTGTTCTTTTGCAATAACTATAATACAATTTTAAAGGTTTAAAATCTACTAATTTCTTTATATTTTTACATTTCTACTGCAGCCTGCAGCAGAACTATTTGACCAAATAGTCCATCAATATTTGACCAGGCCGAATTTGATATTACCAAGTATTCAACCAGGTCGAATATTCAGCTTAGTCATGAAAGGACTATTCGGTCAAAGGGCCGAATAATGGCCGAATATTCGTTACATCCCTAATTTAAACCCTGATGATAAAACAAGAATTTTCTTTTCAGCACTTGACTTGAAAATTTATTCCTTATTTATTCATGATATTTATTAATGCTAATTTTGTGCCAGAAAGTAAACAATTTTTTCATGCATTTGATTTACTTTAAATTGCATTACTAATTCTTTTAAAATAATATCTGAAGAAATCCATAAGTAAGAATAGAATTGTTTCTTTTACTTGGTGCTATGGATTATTCAACATGCTAATTATTATTGCATGCGTTTTTTTTTAAATTTCTGTTGGTTAATGCTACCTTTTCAGTAATTGTTTTTACTTCATTTAATGTCAGTTCTTAGGTACTATTAACACAAACTGGAATCATCAAAATGCCAGACAAAATTCATTTGCTCTAAATCACTGCCATCCAGAAAGTTTAAGGTAAAATTTGAGGGTTTTTTTGTCCTAAATATAATGCAGGTAAAATGAAATTTACATAAATTGATTCATTTTTTGTTTATCATATTGCAACACATTGTTTTAACTTGCAGTTTCTATCATATGGAGAATAAAAAGTTGTGTTTTTGGAAATAGAGCAAAATGTATTTGAACAACTAACAAGCAAATAATGAGAAATAAATCATAAAAAAGAAGTTGGAAAATTTTGAAGTTTGGTAAATAACTTAATACGAACCAGTGCAGTATTTTTCACACGCAAATAGTCAGGGATAACAGCAGAAGCCTCTGGATCCTGAAATCCACCAAGGGGGAGAACTAAAATAAATGAACAAATAAATAAGCCATACAAAATTAATGTTAGGAGTTGGTAGTTAATTAGTATGTTATCTCAATTGTCAAGTAGGATAAAATTAGAGTTCACAGCGTGAAAAACAAAATTGTAAATTAGGGTTTATTTTGTGCTGTATAAATATTTTGATAAATACAATGGATGAAATTAGTAGAACAAATTTTCAAACTAAACAGGATTCTGAGATTATAATATCTCAATTTACAAGCATGTACAATGAACCAGAAAAATTAAAATTACATCATGAATAGAGACAATTTCCATAAGTTCAGAGAACTTATTTTTGTTTCTTTTCTGATGCTTAACATCAATCGACTTCACATTAGGTGATTAAAAAATGCGTGGTCTTTATATATATATATATATATATATATATATATATATATATATAATTGATATCCTATTTAAACTTTCTTTTATTTTAATACTGTTACGTGTATAATTTTTTTTTTTTTTTAGTTTTTTAGATCTTGAGCTTACCAAACCAGACTTTGAATTCTTTTATCTTTCATAATTTCTCTCCTTCTTGAAAACTCTGTCCTATCACCAATTCTATCTTATTTTCAAATGTCATTACAAGTAACTGTAATTTAGTTAATTTTTAAATGTATTTGTGTTTTCATCTTTAGTCACCTTGAATGCTAAAGAAATATCACAAATGTATCAAACTGATTGCAACTAACATATGGGATGACCATTCCTTTTTCCTCTTGATTTGTCTCAATAACAATATTGAGGGAAAAAATCCATTCTTTCTTTTTATACAAACATGATAAATAAATTGATCCGAGTTGAAAAATAAGTGAAATGTGATTTTTCAAAATAAGAAAGGATTAGTAGAAAGATGAATAATTATTTGAAATATATAAATGAAAAAAAAATGAAATGAATTAAATTTCGTGAATAAGTATTGGATGTGAATTTTGAAAAAAGAATTTTATGAAACAATTTGTGACGTAAAGTTTGCAAAAAAAAGAATTTTATGAAACAACTTGCGATGTGAAGTTTAAAAAAAAGAATTTTATGAAACATTTTGCGATGTGAATTTTGAAAAGAGAAATTTATGAAACATTTTGTAATGTGAAGTTTTGAAGAAAAAAAAAGAATTTTGTCAAATATTTTGTAATGAAAATTTAAGTATTATGTCGAATGTTTAATATCATTTATGTAAGTTGATAAAAAAAAAAAGTTGCAAAATATAGAATTTTATGGGTTGTGATTTTTTACTAAAGCTATAGTCTATTACTAAAATATTCAATTGTGAATTATTATAAAAATGTGAATAGACAACTGTGATTTATTATTATTGTATTAGTATTATTTTTTGCTATTACTCAAGAAAACTTTGCTAGTGAAATTTCTGTATGTTAGTGGTATTCGTTTCAGCACAGAACTGTGATATTTTTTTCACCCAAATTAGGACTGATTAAAGACAGACTAACTATAATTGGAAAAAATTTCTTATTTCCAGGAACTTTTACAAAAAAAAGTGTTGAATATAATTGTATTGCATTTTTAATCGTAGTTGCACCTACATCATATAAGTATTACATTATAGCATTTCAATGATTTTATGATATATTTTCATTGTGTTTTTATTGTACTTTTTTTTTTACTGTGTAATGTGATGCTCTTGGTCATGTG
The DNA here is from genome assembly GCA_038502835.1 of Octonoba sinensis. Taxonomy (NCBI): domain Eukaryota; kingdom Metazoa; phylum Arthropoda; class Arachnida; order Araneae; family Uloboridae; genus Octonoba; species Octonoba sinensis. Next base: position 100,802,853 of record CM076599.1, on the reverse strand, counting down.
ATGCTTTTTGCACTTAATTTTTTTTTTCTTTCTGTCAAATTTTTTACAAATTTTCTCCCTTTACCTTGCGAATTGCTGAGTCTGTCCACCAATGCAGGCATGGTGGCCAGCCTCGTCTTGGTCGGGGGGGGGGGGGGGAGGTATATTCTATAACATTACAAATACAACTCTTTTAAACAAGGCCGTATCCAGAGGGGGGGCACGGGCCTGGAGCTCCCCCCCCCCCCCAGGTTCCCGAAATTTTTTTGCAATGCAGCATATATTCCTCGTTGAAACTTTCCTCAACATAAGTGTTTCAAAGTCAGGGCCCCCCCCCCCCCCCACCCCAAAAAAAAAAAATTTCTGGCTACTGCCTTGCTTTTAAACCCCTTTGTAAATTCAGTTTCAATTTTAAAACATAAAAACTAAAGTGATCTACAAACAATTGTATGTACGTTCCCTTAAACCGGTCCCTTTTTTCTCACAGCAGGTAAGAAATATGTAAAGTGAGACTCAGATGTTTTTGCAGAGTCCGCAAAACAAAAAACAGTAGCAGTCTCATATGTCAGACCGCTAGAAAGATTATTTAAAGCTAAAGCAATTTCGCATGAATTCCATGGGGATTCATAAGCTGTACATAGTGTATATAATATTTGCGTATTCTTTGATGCATTGTGTTCCGTCTTCATATTATTTTGAATGTGTGTATTTCCCATGTTGAAGCTGCAAATAAATGAATGATTGATGATTTTGGTCACAACTGTTCTACAAGATTGATTCCACTAAAAAATGTGTTGATGTAACCGTTATATTACAAATAGATATATACAACCAAAAAACAATAAACCAACGATTAATAATACACAATCCCCTGAATTTCACACAAATTTTCAGAAGTAAACACTACACAACACACTGCATTGAAAAATAACAATATTCCTCAAATCAGTGGCACACCCAAGAGGGGGTTTTGGGGGTTAACCCCCCCCCCAAAACCTGACTTTTGAAAAACGATTAATACCCTTTTCCCCCCTGAAAAAATGTATGTATGTATGTATATATATATATACATATACCATTTAAATATCACAACCACCCTGTATGTATATTATTCACCAAATTTCAGTATCAACATCACAAACTTTATTTATTCCATCAGTATAAGCAAAACACAACGTTTGGATCGAGAGAATTTCCTCCGTTTTTTCTTCTGTTGGATAGACATGTGGGCTTAACCAAAATAAACTACCCCCCCCCCCTCCAAATAGGTTATCCTCATAGGCTTTAATGAGGTGAGAGGTTGACCCAAGGGATAGTTTCCGGGGGTTTGAAGATCAGCTAATATCCAGGGCTGGGTTTTTGCCGGCAAAAAGTGGTTTCTGCCGTGCCAGTGGCAGAAAGTGGTTATAACCGGTTTTTACCGGCAAAAACTGGCAATAACTGGCATAAACACATTTTGTGACATTATCTGAAAATTTTTTAGTAGTATTAATTTCCTCAAGTACATTTTATTCAGAATAAGTAACAAATAAAAAATATTGTTGATAGTTTTAATTAAAAAATAAATTTGTATTAGAAAAATAAGTAATGTCGTCTTTTAAAACAAATACTGGTAAAAATGAAGATTTTTCAAATTTTGTAACTTTTGCATCCACAATAATGACATTGCCAACAAGAAATGCTGGTCATGAAAGAATATTTTCAAGCTTTTATTTCATTCAGAACAAATTAAGAAACAGTCTGGGTTCAGAAAGGTTAGCAAAATTAGTCGTATGCTATGGAATGCTCGTATAAAAAGGGATAGTATTTTTGAGTTCGAGGGGTAATTTTGTAAAATAATTGTAAAAGATATTTCATTTTAAAAAATTTCTGATATTTTTTGTGCTTCAATTATTTACTTATATATTTTCTCAAGAACCATTTCTATTTGTATATAATAGACAACCTTAAAGTTATTGCCATTGCTTTGTATTATTTATTTAAAAATACTCTGAAAAGTGATTTCTTAAAATATAATAGCATTTTTTTACCTTTAAATAGAAATTCAACTGTAAACAATAATATTAATAGTTAAACTTGTACAGCCTCAGATTACCATTATTATGGTTTTTTTTTTTTTCAAATGAAAGAAAATTAGTATTGTATAAACAAAGTATATTTATATGATCATTTTGAAACTTTTTGCAACTTTGAATAACATTCATTATTTTTAGTTATAATAAATTTTAATTTAACCTAATTGTTTACATATCAAATACATGTGTGAATTATGAATCATTGCAGATTAAAGTTCTTATATTAGTATTATTTCTTAGTTTCTGCCAGTTTTTGCCACTTACTGGCAGAAACTAGTTTCTGCCATGCCAGTTTAAACCGGTTATAACCACTGGTTTTAACCACCCCGGCAGAAACTTGACAGCCCTGCTAATATCCCCTGCGAAAAATAAAAACTTTTTTGCCTTTTCATTCACTTTCACTTAACTTATAAAGTTTACTGTAGGAGTTGCACTCGCCCCCTCCCTATCATTCTTTCCAGGATCCATCTGTGGAACCCCCTCCTCTCCAGTTTGCCCATTTTTTGTGCACCCCTTCCACACACACATTTTCTACTCCTTGTCGTACACGTCTTTTTATCTATGCAAACAAATAGAATCATCTTTTTAACCATTTCCCCCTCTCTATTCCGAATAGATCCATCCACACATCATGCACGATTCCCGTTTTTTTCTATGATAAGCAAGCGTGTTGCAGTTTCCCGGAAATTCTTTTTTTTTTTTTTTTATGCAAGGTCTCCCTAATCGACGCATTTTCTAGAATTTATGGTAGGAATGCCGGAATGCGATAGTCTTCCGATTCCTAGAAATGTTGATTAAAGGACCTAGTTTTGAGGGTCATAGCACACAAGCCTTACTAGGGCCTACACTTGCGGGAGAGTTGAAGATTCATTTCTTTTGACCATATTGTCAGACAGCACAATAGATCATGTAGAGTTGCTTGATTTTAAATAGAAAAATATAAATTTTTTACCATATATAGTATATGGGACCTCAAATACGGAACGCTCGGGGCCGCGATCTTTCCTGATTTCGGAATTTTCCGGATTTTGGGTTCTTATTCAAAAAATTTTGTAAGTAGCATCAGAGCCCATTTAATTTACTCTGGAACTTTTTATTAGTATTTTGCTCATTTATAGCATTTTTATTATCGTATATACTCGCCTATAAAGCCAAATTTAGAACAAAAAACAAAGTTGGAGCAGGCTTACATTCGAGGCAAAGCATTGAAACATCTAGACTTTTCCCGATATTGTTTTAACCTCTTTAACTAAACAATAAAAGAAAAGAATTCTGCCAAATTTTGATATGATTTCATATTCTCTAGGCCTCTTAAATTGTAGTAAAAGATCAGCCTATCGGGAAAATGCGAGAAATGCGGATTTTCAATTTCGTAAATGATCTGTATCGTGCGAAAATTGGAGCTCATTTAGAAAAATAAATATAAGAAAACTACAAGGAATAAAAAGAAGCAAAATTCAATGATATTAGCTCAGAATTAAAGCAACAATTAAGAAAAACTAATTGCAAAACCGAACCCTTTTCAGAAAATCGCGAAATAATTTTTTTGAAAACAGCACTTCTCCAATCTTAAACATGTACATTACAATTTATTTTCTTTCTCTTTAAAACACCTATTTCTAAACATGATGCAAAACATTTCCCGATTTTTTTTCATAAAACAAAAGACGTTTTTTTTCAGCTGCAGATTTTTTCGAAAAAGTTCTGGATTGTGGGGTTTTCGGATTTCTATGTGCGCCTATGCCTCAAATTAATTTCTAAAATATCTTCATTTTTTCTCCTTTGACTCGAAACTTTTAAATGAGAGGATGGTTGTTACAGTAAAGAAGTTGTACAAGATTGCTTTGTAAATGCACCTATCAAATCATGAAGCAAGCAAAAACTGTGCAAAGAAATCATTTTCAATTGTGTTATACAGTAGAACTTGGATAATTCGAAGCTGAAGGGACCACAGCCAAACTTCGAATTATCCAAAACTTTGAATTACACAAGTCTAATTTTTGTAGCCTAATTTATGGCCCCACGAATACCGGTAATATTTATTCAGTCAAGAATAACGTCAATAATCTTTTCTGGAAAATGTCAAGGCATATAAAATAATTAAACATTGTATTTGCCGACAAAATAAAATTTATTTCGTACATAACATAAAAGATAAAACTATAGCATATACATACGAAAACAGGAACATATAAGTAGAGTATTACTTTTACAAAATATTCTTTGGTTAAGTTCTGAAAATTATATAAAAAATTACCTGCCACTTTTTTTAAAAAATGAGAAATTTGGGATTGCTTCTATGAATTGAGTCTTTTGATTTTAACACATAATAAATATATTTTCTACTCATGAGCTGACCATTTGAGCAACCAATAATAATCAGTCACGTGTCTAAACATTGTGAAGAGAACCAGTACCACTTTCGGTCTTGGGGATCAATGCAGGAGGTCAGTTGTCATGTTCCCAACAGTTGAATGAAAGGAATCTTTCACAATAGAAAGCAAGACAGAAATCTCACTAATCTACCAATTGTTGCAAATAAAAAAGTAGGATAAAATTTTTGCAGACAAAAAAATTATTTCAACCTACTTTTGTCGATTTCGGATGAGAAAACCTTCGAATTAAAGAAGTTGAACTTCAAATTATCCAAAAATTTTAACATTGATTTGAATACTAAGTTCAAGGGACCAAGCGAAATCTTTGAATTAAAGGAAAATTCGAATTAAAGACGTTCAAATTATCCAAGTTCTACTGTATTTATTGGAAGAGTTTTGCTGCTAGTAGAAGTGGCTGGAAAAAACTGGTTTAGAAGGCCTTGCCTCACCCTGGGCTAGAGTGCCATGGATGATAATTAGAATATTAATTTTAATAAATGTTATTAATTAAGTTACACAATTTGTGATTTTATATTCTTTATATTTTAAATGGTTCTAACCAACAAACACATTGATATGGAAATGATGTTACTGTATTTTATAAATATGTGAAATGATTTACACAATCGTTATGTAATCACCATTCTTTGGCCCTAAGGTATCATAATGAGCAATAATAATAAAATTACGCTTCTAATGCAATGAAATTTATACAAAATCATGCAATACTATTATGACCACTCCCACATTTAGCTCACACAGTCCATTTCTGTCTGTCTCACATTAAAGTACAAAATCAGCATTTGTCATAAACACAGGACTACTAAATTAGAAAAAAAAGCATTCATCAAAGACCATCTTTGCTTTTTTCTAAAATTTCCTGAAAATACTCCATACCTCCCAATTACTCAGCCACTTAGGGCTTCAGGGTTTCTCTTTTCATAAATTGACTAGTTTTTTTTAAACACAATAAAATAAGCACCACCTCATTTAAATTCAATAAAATTGCTAAATTGCTTTGTTATATTTTTTTTTCTTACATTTTAATCTGGTGATGTAAATCTCTTTTGGCCACCTTAGCAGTTTAACTAAAATAAGTTCTTTATAAAGCTTCTAAAACTGTCCAAAATTTTCAAATAATATCTGTGGTATAAAGGAAAATAGTTATAATACTTTTTAAATACAAATAATCTTCAAGGTGTAATGGGGTAGAGAGAGCTTTGGAGTGGGTTCAGGGAAGAAAAGTGGGGTCCTGCATGTGTCACGTAAGAGAAGGATTCAGGGTTGCTTGTTTGGCGGGGAAAAGGGGAACGTTTGCCACATTTGGCAAGTCCTCTTAGCATTGAGAACTAGAAAAAATGGAGATAATTATTTAGATTTATTAAACAGATGAGATTAAGTCAAGTAGAGTTTATTTATACTTATAATCACAATAATTGAAAAAAATTAACGATCTTATTTTTTTTATTTTTACAAGAACTGACATTAATAAAAGAATTAGCATACAATATCATACATTTCACATTTTCTGGATAAGAAAATGTCAGTTAGAAATTGAAACAACTAAAATACCGTTACCTACATTGTGCTCAAACTTTGTGATAAAACATTTTTAAAAAAAATCTGAGACCATTAAATTAATAATTGGTTTTTATAGCACATTACAGGGTTTCTATCATGTTAGACATTTACAAATAGTTGCCGAAACAGTAGCTTATGTAATTAAAAGAACTAAAAAAAACTGTGGGCCTAAAATATCCCTTGATTATTTTTGTAGTGCATCCATAAAGGTTTTCTACAATCTACTATTATTAAAAAATGCAAAACTACAATAATTGAAAATGAGATTTAATGGGGAGCAAATGCAAATTGGCTAGTGATTTTCTCTTTTTTAAAATTCCTTACTTCTCCAGGAATATTTCCTTAGAAATAAATTGAATTCTCGCAAAGTTGCCGTTACACTTCAGAAATACACTAATTCATCAGCAATTTTTCATATTAAAATAAAGATAAGTGAATTCTGCCTTTTTTTTTCTTTTGCAGAGTGATAGGAAAAAACATTAGCTTTTAAAACGTCAGCAATTTGATTCCACGCATGTAATAAAATATTCAAAAAATTAAATTAATATAAAAAAACGATTCAATTTCAGAGATTAATGTTAAATATTTTGAAAGAAAATTTTTTTATTCTTACTAATACAAAATGGGAAAAAAGTATAATTGAAAAAAAAATTCTCATTCGAGAGACAAGTATGTAACAATGACTATATTCATCTTAGTTTTTTTTAAATGTTTTTTTCTTTCTTCTTTTTCATTCGTAATTTTTTACTGAAGGGGGGGGAGCTGATCTCTGAATTTTTTGGCGACCTCCTCCCTCTTTAGCCCAGACATTTTTACATTTTCAAATTTACTGAATGAAAAATCACCCAATAAACAATCGCTTGAACTTCTTTTTTAAATTAAATGTCTAATGAAAATTTTAAAAAATACCAGAACTTCAGAATTTCTTGATATCCATATTCTATCGCCATCTTATATGTCTTTTGTCTCTGCATAAGATTTGTTTTTCAATGCAACAAAATACGAGCTTATGAATGTAAAGACATCCGACAAAAGTTTTATTGAAGAATGGATCTCTTAAAATCCCGAAACATGTGTCTGTATTACACATTTTTTGCTCTAAAAACAAGAAAAGAAAAGGCTTCGTATCCTGTTTTTACTTTTTAGTACAAAGGCATTCATTTAGTTTTAAAATCATATCTTATTTAGGAAAATAATCTTTGTAAAACTTTATTTTAATTTAAAAATAATTTCATTTGTTTTACTTCAGGTAAAAAGAAGGAAATATTAATCAATCCTGTAAAACGAATATTAAATACTTTTGACAATAAAGTTATAAATAGTGTTGCTTCATTTTTCGTATTAAGTGAAATAATCAAACTCAATTTTTCTTCCGCGCACAGATATCGTTAAAACCTACCCCCTTTGAAATCGCCAAATATGCGCGAAATCCAAAAAAAAGCTGGTAACATTTATAAAAATAATATAGAAAATCTAATTAAAAGATATAAATAAACACCCTTGTGAAAGGTTACAGCTCCTCCTTTAACGAATTTTTCTTTGCAGTTAAAAGCACAACAATATTTCAACATTTTTTGACGAAAGTGTCAACTTAGCTCCATTGAACTGAATGCTAACTAGTACTCCAGTGTCCTCCAGTCACGTGAAGAAAACCTGTTTGGCGTTTGGGGGTGTTGGTCCCCTCGCTGGAGAAGACATGCTCTCTCTAACCCATTACACCTCGAAGCAAATAATAGTATGATATTTTTTTTAAAAATGCATACTTATGCTGAAAATTATAAAAATAAATAAATACATTATTTTTAAAATCTAATACGGGATAATTCATAAATGATGTCACACTTTGAGAGGGGGGGGGGGGGGGTTCATGAAATTATGATGAGGGGGAGGGGTAACAAGAAGTATGCAACATAACCTGATGCAACATAGCATGACATGTGACAAAGGAGGGGGTCAAATATATGGGAAAAAAGTGTGACATCATACATGAACGATCCCTACGTATATGTTGTTAAACAAGATTAATTATTGAGCAAGAAGTTCCGTCTAGAACTATACGAGCCTGCTTTCCTGTATACACCAAATTCAAATTTATAATCTAGCTATCTCTTTCTCTATCTTTCTCCTTTAGCTTTAGTTCTTAATTTTTTCAAATATACCCTTTTCAACGGATAATACATATTCATTCTTGCAGCCATTCATTCTTTCATTTATTCAGCCATTCATTTATTCATTCGTTTACTCATTCATGTGTTTATTCATTCATGTATTTATTCATTTATTCATTCTTTTCCTCATTCACTTATTCATTGATCCATTCTTTCACTGTGTCATTTATTCATTCTTTCACTCCTTCATTTATTCATTGAGAAATATCCTTAAAAATCCCGATAAACCATTTCATAGGAAAATAGGCTCGTTAGTTCTGGATGAACTTTCTATTTGTTCATGTTCTACGTTATAAGAGCTTTCCGATAAAGTTTGTTCCAAGCAAATTGATCCGTTAGATCAGGATTTATACTGTATTGAAATTTCTCCATAAGCGCTATGTTAATTTTTTGAACTGTTCAAAAATGAACAAAAACTGTTCAAACTAATATTTTACACCAAGAGGTTCCTCCAGTAAGCTTGTTCATTGGAACGTGGATCTTGCACACAGAGTTTACATCATTTGCTTCTTTTCGCCCACAGGCACTAATATTAAATTTTTTTGAACTGTTCAAAATTGAACGAAAAATTGTTCAAATCAAAAAGTAAAATATGAAAATGAGATGTCCGCGCCGAGATCTTTCGAATGCAAAAAGAATTTTTCGAATTGGACAATTCGTTCAAAAGTTATTAGGGGGGGACAGACCGACAGACACACATTTTCCCCATCTCAAAACCCTACTTTCAAAATTTTTATTTTTCAATCTTTATTTAATTACTTCACTTTTTATTGACTTTTCTTTATTTTTAACGATATTTTCACGATACATTAAGCCTTCTTTCATGCTTTTTTCTTATTATTTTTACTTTATCGGGAAAGTAGGCTAAAAAGCTAATACTGGAACAAAATTAGGGGTACCGATGTTGTTTCTTGCCAAGCTTAAAGACATCTCGATCTTGTTAGATAACCCTACTTTTTGCTAGAATTTTCTGGAATATTTCTATCCCCTGATCCACAATGCTATATAAGGAGCACTGGAAAGAAGTAAGAGTTCAATTCAGATTTTGGCAAGTGCCTGTCAGTCTAAGCTGTTGTGCTGTCAGCTTCGGCTTGATTCCTATTTATATTTGGGAATTAAGTACAAGATTACCGTTGGTTTTACAGTGATGTGTGCTCGCTGTGAGATATTTTTGTGTGCTTAAATCTATACATAGTGTAGTAAATACCTTGTAAATAAATTGCTCTGTATGTTCAAGAAGTTAGCCATTAGTTTAAAGAACAATGGACCTGTAACAATACTGGAAGTATTTGTATTATTTATAGCTGTTTATTGCCCATCCATGCATTCTTTTACAGCAGATGCAGTTTCCCATCATTTAAATGCAGACATAGGCTCTGAAATTTCAGTCAGGGTATCCGCTACACTTCAAATTTTCAGTTCCATGACTTACATGCTACAGTTTTCTTGACAAAAACATACTTTTTAACCCAGTTACCTAAATCAATCTTTCACAAAAATCCAATTGCATTTTTCTGAGCTAAAAAACTAAGCGCTGTGTTTTTGAATAGTTTCGAGTTACAATAAATCACAAACACAGCAACAGTTTTTGCATTGTATTTTTCTTATCACTCATTTTCATAGAAAACAATTGCAATTTAGAACATTATTTTAAAAGTTCATTGATAACTAAATCAAGTTCACAACAAATATATAGAAAATAAATAATATTTTATTTATTTTCTATATATTTGTTGCCAAATATAGCCAATCTAAGCTAGCATATGTGTTACAGCTTTCAAATTTCTAAATAGTACCGAACCCCAAATTCGGCATGCTCGGGACCGGCGCCAAGCCGGATTTCGGAACCCGATAAAAAATGGCGGATTTACGAAAACATCAACGCTAATATGCGCATTTTTACTTCAGATCGCACTGTTTTAACTGTTTTTGGAAAAGGTAATATAAGTAAAGCCCTGTGTTAAAATATTTTTACCAAACAAAAAAATAACTTATTCATGGATTTAAATAAAACGCTCCAAATTACAACACACAATTCGGCAAAAATAAATCATATCCACCATGGTAGTTAACCATTTCACTGAATTACCTGCAATTGCATGAAAAAGAAAATAGAGCTGCATCTAAAAAAATATTAGCAGAGAAATAAAACTAAAATGCCAGGCCATTTGTACAAATTATAAGGGTTACTGGGCGCCATTTATGACCACAAAGAAAAAAAATAGAGCAAGTTTCTTTATCTTTCTTTTTTCTTTTTCCAGGGAATAAAACTTGAAAAACGAATTTTTAAGAATTTAAGGGAAAAAATAATTTTTTTATAGGGAAAAAAGATACTTAACTAAGCCTAACAAATCAATTTTCACTTTCCAACCATAGTAGGGTTTTCTGGTTTTATCTTGGTTTCCCGAGCTTAGTTCATATAAAGCATAAATATATCTACAAAATTGCTTCTAATTGAATTAAAATTTCATTTATTAATTTAAAAGAGTCTTACATTAATATTCTTCTAAATTTACAAAAAAAAAAAAAAAAAAAAAAAAAAAAAACGGAAATTTTCGGGAAAAGTGCCGAATTTTAGGATTTTCAGAACTTCGGGATTCCGAATTTGGGGTTCGGTACTGTAACTGAAATATTTGCATGATGCAGAAGGATTGAACTCGTGAAAAAAGTTCACAATTTTCCAGGAAACATTTGCGAAGTGTTGGCATGGTTCCAAAAACGAGATAGCTTGAGAATTTTACCTAAACAAGTTAGATACTGAAAATGTTATTAAAATAATGTTGATAAAACAGCATTTCTTCAAAAGAAATTGAATTTTTGTAGAATTCCCCACACAGGACATGTTAATTAATTAAAAATTACCTTCAAAGTTATTATAGTTAAATAAAAACTCAAGGGTGTCCATTTAGGAGGAAACTGAGTCATATTTATGAACTTTTCCCATTTGAAAAACGGACCTTTCAAAAATTTCCAAATTCTAAAAACGAATCTTTGACAAAGTTATTAAGTACAAAAATGGAACCTAGCTATCTACCGATAAAAGATTTATATTTTCTGAAAACAATTTCGAATAAATTTGCACACAATTATTATTTTATTTCTTCTGTAAAATAGTAGTGTATTGTATTTGGTACAAAAACGGGGAAAATCACTGTTTTCTTCTTCTTTTTTTTTTTTTTTGTGCATAAGAAATGCATTGTCGCGCAGTTTACAGCCTTGAATATAGAAAAACGATGTTTTAGTAAATTTATATCATAGGTTCCAGAGCCTAAAATCCATGACAAACTTTTAATTTTCCTGACTTTTGAGCACTTTTCACAAAAAATCATGACTTTCCGTGACAAATTTCAGTCCCAATCTAATACATGACTTTCCAGGTGCGTAGATACCCTGTTCATTTTCAAATAAAATTCTACATTTGTTTGACATAATCCAATTGGCTGTTAAATCTCCTACTTTGTATTTTGAGGATAGGAGATGGCTAAAAAATGAGCATGTGACAATGCATGTTTTTGCTTTTCTTAAAAGGCATGCACTTTATCTTGTTGCTTTTTACACTAGTTTCCAAATTTTTTTGAATAACTAATCACAATAGCTTCAGCTATATTATAATTATCTAAACCAATGGAGATCGGTTTGAAATGATTAAGTAGATCCTGTACATGTACATCCTCTTCCAGAACTATATTGAAAAATTTTGATGATTTGTCTATAGAATTTCTATTTTCTTCTTCGAAAATCTGTATAAAAATTAGCCAAATTTCATATATAACTTTTTAGGGAATTATATTCACTACTACCAAGGTCGTAGCCAGAAATTTTTTCGGGGGGGGGGGGGGGGGGCTCGACTTTAAAACACTTATGTTGAGGAAAGCTTCAGGGAGGAATATGTGCTACACTGCGAAAAATTTCCCGATTTAGGGGGGGGGGGGGATACGGCCTTGACTACTACTATACTGATGGTAAGCTAAATTCCATTCCCTTACTATCATAAACTTTAATAATTATATGATTATTGGTTTTGTTTTGAATTGAGAAGGTGTTTATCTTCCTCATATCTCACAACCCACTTGTTAATTCAACTTAGTAATAAGTTTTCAACATTCTTGTGTTCATTGATTTTTGTTAAAACACTTGATTTAAATCAACGATTTTTAAAAAAAAAATCATACACTTTCAGATCAGTTGAAGGTATATCAGTGTTTTAATGACACACTCACCAAATGTAAAGAAATCTTGTTACATTGGGTTTTTTTTATTGCTATTTATCTTGTAATAAACCAGGAAAATGACGCAAGTTTTTTTCTTTTAATTATGCATTTTAAGTTTAGAAAAAACAAGCCAAAGTTAGCAGGAACGTAACTAGGTCCTTTTCTAACTGGGGCAAGACCAAGATTTAGTGCCCCCTACCCCCTTATAAACACGAAAAGGAATATGTATTTAGGTGAACACACACATTTAGTCAATTTTGCGCCCATAAAATAATCTGGCGCCCGGGGCATACACCCCATCTGCCCCCCTCTAGTTACGTCCCGGAAAGTTAGTGCCCAGATGGTAATAAAAAGTTCTATCAGTTAAGAAACAAACTATTGAGTATTGCGATAATGTTTGGAAATGTGAAAGTTTATAGTAAAATTGAATGACTTTTCTGATAGTGAGGCCCATTCGGTTTTGGGGAAGGGCTTGATGAATTGTTTGTCTGGTTTTTTTTCTGGGGGGGGGGGGGATTCCTTTGCTCTTTAGAGGAGGTGTGCTATCATTCCGAGAGGGAGTGAGCAACCCTGTTTATGATAAATGAAGAAATCCAACATGATAAAGAACAAATTTGTGATGAAAAATATGCACAAAAGTACAAGAAATCACTCGTTTAAAAGCTACAACAAGCCCCTTTTTTAGGGCAGGAAAGTGATGTTGAATGCCAAGGATGTGTTCTTTTTTCCCCAACTACAATGGATTTTTTCAAATGTCTAAATATTTACACCCTATATAAGTAATTTTGATAAGGTAATTAAGAAGAAATAAGGATAAATATAAAATTCAATGTCTACAAGATTTCAAAAAAAAAAAGAAAGAAAAAAAATAGCTTTCATTTCAGTATTTAAAATCAAAAATAAAATACTTTAACAAACAATAATTTTTCGTTTTTTTTTTTTTTTTTAATTTCGAGTAATTTCATCAAAGCTCCTGAAGGTGTGGATCATTTCGATTTAGAATCAAGATTATACAGTACCTAATAAATGAAATATCTTGAGAAATAAAATGTTTATTACCTTCAGCAATGGTAAGTTAATCGCAAAAACTTCAATATCTTTGCAGAATGCTGAAGCAAATGGAGACATCTGGCTATCGCTTCCTCCGCTGGAACAAAACAAACTTTTCACGATGATTATACTAAGAGGTTTTAAGATATGGACTGATCGAGTTCCTAAAGGGAAATATTGGCGATTATATTTTAAATCTGATTTAATCTGAGCTTCTTTGCGATTTTACTTTGCAATCAGATTACACCTGATTGCAAACAGAGAAATTTTTATTCTGCTTTAAAACGGTATTATCTGTATTAAAGCGTTAAAGTAGGCCAAGAACTACTAGAACCTTCTTTTGAAGGAAACCAATAATTCGCCTTGACCGTTCAAAAGGCCTTGCTTATAATTTTCGGCACCCTCTACGCCTCCTCCTTTCACTCAATTTATAAGCCCCAACAGTTTAAAACTGCAAACAGGGCAATAAACTATTTATAAAAGTCGGTTTTTTCTCCTTTATAACATGAAGATACCCTGTTAGTAAACAAGCCTACGACGTAGAATGAAGAAAGGCTTTCTGATTGGCTGAATATAATCAATAATAGACACACTGTGAAGTGTAGGGGAAAGTGGGAGCGGTGCAAATTCTAGATTTGTACATTTACATAAAATTCTATAAATAATTTTTGTTTATAATTTGATATGTCTTGAAAACCGGGCGGAGACATGCAGTTATCTTACACTTCCTAAAGAAGTTTAAATACTTTATAGAGATAAAATAGATCTACTGCTTCCGATTTGAAACAAACATTAAACCTTTATTTCCTGCAGTCAGATGAAATAATATTTCACTTAAATAAAATTCCTTTTCTTTGGCTATGAAATAATAAGGAAATAAATATAAATCATCTAGAGCGCACTCACAAATAGTCTTTTTTAGGTTAACATGGTGGCGAACCAGTGGCCCATACCACCCGCGTAGCGTCACTGGCGGGTGTATATGATAACTAAGGTTGCAAGTTTGTCGCGGAAAAAAGAATGCGAAATTCGCGGGACATTCGCGCAAATTTCGCGAAATGTTCGCAAGAACACAAATATAACAAAATATAGCAGATCAACAATGAAAGTTATTCTTCATCCTATAAAATAGGGATATTTTTAAAAATAGAAGGACTATTAACTTCGTTAAAAGCATTTAAATATTTGTATTGACTAGGAGCAAAAACTCAGCAAACATTAAAAAATTTTTAGGCTAGTTGGCGAAATCTAATTATTCAAAAAAACAAGTTTGAATTTTTTATTGGCACACGTTTAGAGCCTTTTAGACACTTTGGGTGCTCAGATTTTATCCTTGGTTTCTGAAATTTTTAAAAAATCGGACATTTCGCGAGTGAATAATTACAAAAAATAAAATAAGAAAAATTCGCGGAATTTAGGAAAAAGCTCTAAAATTCGCGAAAATCATCGCGGGAATTCGCGGCGCGACAAACTTGCAACCCTAATGATAACTGATGATAAGAGCAGACTAAGTTCCAATTTTCTCCCTTATGTCAACCCATCGATGAATGCACTGTTTTTTTTCTACGAACCTGAGGCCTAATAACTATAGGGTGGCGACAGAGCTGGCAAAATGCCTCGGGCCCCCGGCCCGAGCGACTGCGAGCCCAGAATACCTTACATTTTAAACAGAATTTAGTAAAAATTACAAATTTTATATATTTAAATTAATTAAAGTTAGACACAATTAAAATACCATATACAAATTCAAATAAATTATTAAGATTTATACGCATTAAGGCATTCATAAGAACAGGATCAATTTTAGAACGCATCCATTTGTTGCTTCATTTTTTTGCCTTGGTACTGTGTTGCCGTGCTACCGAGAGACCAGGAAAGTACTGATCTACTAAAAAAAGCTCTAAAAATTGTTGAAATATGTATAAAAAAAGACATCTAATCATTTGCCAGAGAATTCTCAGTTTTCGGTCCACCCTCAGAGATAAAATAAAAATGTCTTCGCGTATTAGAGAACTTGCTGATTTATCAATAGAGAAAATCATTTCATGTCATCCCTCTTTCTGAATTATGTACTGCATTAATGTTGTTTGTTACAATTCCTGTTACTACAAATGGTGCTGAAAGATCATTTTCGAAACTAAAATTAATAAATCCCTATTTAATTAACTATGGGAAAAGACGCTTAAGTAGCTTGGCTATTCTGTCTATTGAAAATTCTTTGGCCCGATCTTTAAACTTAGATGATATAAACTTTTGTCGGAACAGAAAGCTCGGAGAAAAGAGTTTTATTAATAAATATCTTAAGATTAAATTATTTTATTATTAATATGTAATACCTATACTTTTGAGAATTAAATTTATAAGATATTTAATTAAAATGTAACAATAATAGTAATCCTGTTTGGTAAATTCTTCAGTAATTTATTAAAATTAAAATACAAATTAACGATTTTTTCTGGGGGCCCATCCTATGAATTTGCCACGGGCCTCAGATGGTATAGTTACGCCACTGGTACGAACTCTACTTTTTATGTACCGTTCTAAGTCTTTTCATAGTTTTTCTTTCATAAATATTCAAAACAAAGAACAATACGTTCATTTTGTTCAAAATTCTTAGTTTTTAATAGTATTTTCCAGATTTTAAGCCTATTGCATGCTAAATCAGAAAATATGTAAAAAAATTGTATTTTTTCCTTTTACACCGCTTTGAAAGTAAATTGTAAACAGTGTAAAAATCTGCACGTTCAAAATGCATACAGTTGATGCATTTCGTCCACTGACTCAACATAGCCAAACCGTAGGCCAGAAATTATGTGTTTTTGTGCTAATTATCACTTTTATCAGTAACAAGAGCCATAATATAACTGTAGGATATTTCATATTTCTAAATAGGGAAATTATTTGTTCGATATACAGTTTAAAGATGGGTTTACTATTATACAGCTCTTAAATTTGAAGCGTTAATTAAAATGAGTATTTGGTTTTAACTTTTCAGTATATCTGTTGGTTACAAGAAAACTTTTTCTCTTCATAGAAAAACGAATTCCTCGAAATCCTTAAGCAAGTTTGTGCAACAATTTTATGTGTTTTATTTTATTAATTTTCTTCTTCACAAAAATAATCTATTATATTTCTGATCAGAAAGGATTATATAAAAATTTTCAAAATACTTGAAGAATAGAAAAATGCAACTTTATCTGAATGAACAAACTAAAATGCCTCCTTTCTAGTTATATTACCATTTTTTGAAATATTTTCTGAGGAAAAAATTCATCCATGCGGATGACTGAAAGTCTTCAGACAATGTTTACATTTATTCTTTGAGATGATATTTACTTACTGTTTTGATTTTTTTTTTTTAAATGTTCGTAACACATGTATATTTAATTATAGAAAAGAAAAAAAAAGGAGCTGCAATCACCTGGAGTTTTTAGAAAATAAAAACTATATTTATGGCACAAGGCATGTGGATGACATTTCGGTGAAAAAAATCAATTTTCAGTGCAAAATAAATAAATAAATAAATTTTGGTATAGTTAAATATTAGAATTACATTACTAAAGTAAAAAATTATGCAAAAAAATTCTCTTTAAGAAATAAAGCTTAACAAAAATATCAGTACAGAGCACACTTTCCTACTTTTGTAGAATAACCCTTGTATATAGTACCAAAAGTAAAATTAGAAGAATCTATACCATAAAATATGGTGAACTGGAACAAAACTTCTTGGTCATAAATTCTCCTTGAAGAAATGCGAGGGAATTTTTAGTCAACATTATGTTTTTTTAGGAAGGTCAAATCCTGAAGAGTTGTGAAATTAAGTTTTGTCATGGTGTTAGCACTATTGCCTTATCAGCAAGTGGCAAACAGAAACCCAAAACTGCTGCTGTTTTCATCACCTACAAAACTTCTCATGTCAAACACAAACCTTTATGACATAAACCTTTTAAGACGTAAGATGCTTTACAGCGACATAGGACAAAGACAATTTTCTCAGAACATGTACCCACTGGTTCTACACAACTTCATAACAACCCCCTCATGTTCAATTGGAATGTGTTACTGAGTCGTTAAAAGGGACTTTCAGCCAGTCAACAGTGATTGGTTGATTGAGATATCGAAGACAAATATCATTGCTATTACTGTGATAACCAGAGCGACAATCTGTTACGATGGAAATATTTTGTCTCGCATTTGAAGCACCTTGAAGGTGCTTACACAAAAAAAGATGACAAAGACAAAAACATGTCTTTTCCACATACAGAGCGTATTTTCAGCTTAAAAAAAATAGGCTCTGCGTCGACGGGGTGGCGTAATGTAAGGAACAGGTTCGAACCTGGCCTAAGTAGGTGGATTTTCAAGATGCAGAAAATCGTCTGCGCCCATGTCACATGATTGTGTGGCATCGGCTTGTTTCAAGCACATAACTTTCGGGAATGACATCAATAAATTGAATTTGGATTACATTTTTGTCAACCTCAAATCAAGTATTTTTTAAACTAATTTTTTACTCTTTCTTGAGTGCAATGTTGTTTTTTAATTTTTAAAAATCATACCATTACTTGCATCAGAAATAAAAGTTGAGATTGAGAGTAATTACTTGTTCCTATTCACCCTCATTGTTATCTGCTTGTGTTACTTTTAGTAAGATGTAAATCAAAACAAATCAAGATTTTAACATTTCTTGTTCCGATTCAACCTTTTCTACTAGGTAAATTGAAATGCTAGTAAAAAATTAATGTATAAAAACCATTTTCAAAAATATATTAACTCTTTGAAACATAATTTTTCCTCAAAGTTGCAAGAACAAAACAAGACTGAAGCTTCTAGCCAAAAAAAATCTCATTTTTTACCTTCAAAGTTGAAAAGTGTTCTAATTTCACCAAGCTTTACTATAATATATTACTGAATATAACTTAGAAAAATGAATGAATTATTATCAAATAAATTCTGATTATGGGGTATGTAAACAACCAACATAATACATAACGATAAATAAAAATAAGACAGAACAAAATATGCATGCAAGAAAGTCAAAGACAAATATCATAAACCTGTCCCATCGTCAGTGGGGGAGGGCAGGAAATAAATAACCTATATAACATACTTGCCAACATTCCCAGAAATAAAATTAAGTAGATGGTTGTGATGCACTGCAATTCTCCCGGAATCGCATATATTTTCCTTGTTATTTAGGGAAAAATAGGTATTTGTAACTATCCCTTAAATCATATGCAAGTTCCTTATGTAATATGTCTCAGGGGATAACAGACTAAGTAATCCTCCTTTTATGGTTAAAATTGATTTTATAGTGACTGAAAACCTAGGTTTCTCCTGCAAACCCTTTTGTCAAGTAAATTAAGTAGGAAAATAAGTTAGTCTTAAAGGATATTTTTTCCTTCCCAAAAAGATTCCTTTAAAACAGATTTTCTTCAAGTACAAAACCAGAAGATAATAAAAAATAGGAGAAATGGGTAAAATCCAGGTGAGTTAGCAAGCATGCATAATATAGCCTTACAGCTAGGTTCTGAAGTATTCAAATCATAGCAGCTAGAAAAAAGAATTCAAGGTGAAGAACTAAATAGATTGTAATATATTTTTGTTGGTAATAATTATTACTACTGCCGGCAGAAATTTTTTACAATCTATTTAGTTTTTTACCTTGAATTCTTTTAACCACATGGTACAGCGTGGAATATATAATATAATAAGAGAGTTGATTATGAGACTGATACTCTGTCAACTGCACTGCCGAGGCCTAATGTATAACGTACTAGGAAAGCATTGGGGGGGGGGGGGGGGGGGGGGGAGAAAAAAGAATCAGCAATAAAAATTCACAAAATTTTATTCCCAGATCTCAGTAACAAATATGTCTCTTGACAAGTCATAATTTACAATCCTCGAGGAATATCAACAGAGGCTGCATTTTCCTGAGGAGATTTGCGCTGCAAATTGCAAGCATAATATAATCGACATAATGGTCACAGAGCTGCGATCAATGTGCAAATTTAAGACAAACAGGCACTGATTGTTCTTTAAAATATCTGCACTTAAAAATACCAACCTCTTTTAATTATTTTTTTCTTTGAAATCAAAGCATTTCTTAAAAAATGTAAAATCAAAACTTTGATTAGTATTACTTTTACCTTCCAAGAATGATAAGAATATTTTTGTCTAAGTAAAAAAGCCAATACATAAAGTTGTTCATGCATATATTATAAATAAATCAAAAGTATTCATAATAAATATAGAATTTTTTGAATAATGCCTTTCTGTTCAAATAAATATAAATAATGCACCTACAATTCAAAAAATCATTAAATTTTGATAATATATTATATTTGGTCCACTAAAATAAATTTTAAGACTAAAGGAATTACAATTCTCAATCAAAATAACTGACAATCTAATAAATTATAGTATAGAAAATATTTCACACACAAAAAAGAAAATTAGAAATACAAATGAATCCTTTGAATGGAAGATATTGGAGATAAGCTTATGAAAAATGGCAACATTTTTTGGAAATGTTAGAAATTTTCAACTTAAAATGAAGTCTATACTTGTAACAAGATTTTCATATTAATAAGCATTTTTAATGAATGAAATAGTTAAACATATAGCACCTTAACCATAAATACATTCTCAAAATATGGAATGCCAATTCAAGTAACATGCAACTTTACATAATTTACAAGATAATTGCATAGTACATTATAGTCAACCTCGACGAACATTCGAGTTAGGACCATTCATAAATGCAGCTGATACAGCTCAACACTCAAAACGGCACTCCAACAAAATTTAATAAATTTCAACTTTATTGCATATATCTTTCTGGATATGAATATGTTCACTTTATGTGGGTACAAAAGATGGAAGCATAAAAGAATAGAGATGCAAAACTAAGTTCTCATTTTGCAGTCAGTCAGTAGTTCATACGTTGCACATTTTATTCCATAACCCTAAGAACTTTACCAATCGCGATTGTCCTACCTACAAGGAGAAAAGAACAGACTAAATTAATAAAAGGCTTTGTTTACAATTCATAAACAAAGTCATTTTTTTTTATCCTTAATTTTTTTTTTTTTGAGAATTTGCTGTTATAACCAAATTTTACAGGAACAGTCACCTTTCATTAATCAACTGAATAATACTGAACTGTGGTAGATTCAAGAAAACCAAACCTATAGATGCTTAAGGAAAGCATCTACAGGTGATGGGACAAAAAAAAAAATATTGGCCTAAAATAACTGCTTTACTTAGGGTTTAGATAACTGAGGAATATATTTTATCTTAAAAATATACTCTTATCAGTACTAATATTTTACTTCATCTTAAGTTTGTACAATACTAATCATACACATTTCTAAGAATTAAAATGCACATTTTACTCGAAAATGGTCGGTAAGGTTTCTTTCCTAGATTCAACAAATTAATACAGTAGAACCCGTTATCCAAATCCCGTTTATCCGAAAATCAACTTAACAGAAAAGGCAAATGAGGAAATTTTTCCCATAACGGACAAATGCTCCGATTTTTTTTTAAAATTATTTTTTCATAAAGGGCAAATGGCCCCTTTTTTCCATAACTATCAAAAATATTGTCAGTACATAGTAAAATACTAAATGACATAAACTTAAATGATTAATATTTCGTATGGCATTTATTGCAACATTTATGTTACATTCAAGTTCAGAACCGGTTAATTTGCTTGCCAATCCATTGCATTCTGCAGTTTAAAGAAGTTCAATGCGGGGGGGGGGGGGGGGGGGGGGGGGCGTGTTGGTTATAAACATGGCCTTCGCCTATAATTCTTGCTTGTCTGAAAATTTTTATGATACCTGGGTTAACCGAAAACGTTACAGTCCTGTTCTTTTCAAATAATCGGGGTTCTACTGTAATAACATCTTTTGATGAAATCTATGGTATGTCGGTAAATAAAATATGAGTGCAATTTCAATAAATTACGATGTCTTAAGGATTTTTGAAAAATTATGTACTCAGTTACACTGCTTTTTTTATTAATATTACTGGAGAGGACATCTGTTGGTTACGTAATGTAACCATTCAAAGCATGGAGCCGGAACCTTTCATTTCATGGCACGCTAAAGGACTTGCAACTTAAAAGCATCAGTATAACTTCAAACTTGCTTGGTAGCCAATTCCAAAAAAAAAATAAACAAAAATTAACAGATATAAAAAGAGAAGCAAATAACACATTGGTTGTTAAAAGGCTAATTAATACACAATCACAAGCTCTTCAATGCAGTGGACAGAACCCTCTGCTTTTTCAGTTTCTTGTCTAATTTTTCGCTAATGAAACAGTGGCCGGTCAACACACTATTTCTGCTAGGCACTGTAGTGAAGGTAGAGCAAGAAACTAGTGTTCAATCAGGCTGTTTCTATCAGGTCTGCCAGTTTAAAATTTTCGGGGGGGGGGGGGGGAGCAACAGACCCCCTTGATTGACCAAATGACGGGCCTGGCTCCTATGCTGTAAGAAAAACATTGTGGTGCCATTTATAGGCAGTGTAACCGAGGTAAAACTTTGATAATTTGGTATTATTGTTAATGCTCTAAAATTTTAAAGTTCACTTTGACAGCTAAAAGCTCCTCAGTATAATCCCCAAGTAAGGAAGTTGGAAATAAAGTTATCAAGATAAAAAAAAGAGTTTGTCTTTTTTAATTAAAAAAAAAAGTAAAAGAATTTCGAAGTCAACAAACACTACGTTAATGAAATTTTGATGTAAGGAAAACTTCTAAGGTAAACAATTTTGTTACTTTGAAAAAATAATCAAAGAACAGACCAAAAAAAAAAAAAGCATACCTTCATCTCGCAATGTAAATCTTCCCATCTGTGGAAAGTCTTTGAAAGGCTCAAGGCAAATAACACCAGCACATTCTAGCCTCATAATTGCTATTTGATCTTGTTTGACAAACCTTGGACGTGTCTTACCCTTGTCGCCTGTTTTCTTATCCACTAAGCAAATTAGTGCCTAAAATATTAAATTTAACATACTTCCAGAACATTATAAAATTGTATACAGTCCAATACAATTTTCCAATATTATTACTACAAAGTAGAAAAGAGCTTAAAATTGCATATTATATAACATGTCATATTACTTTGATAAATGTAACACAATAAACTTACAGAATCTTTAATGTCTGTTCAATAAAATCAAAAAAAGAAAAAATTTGATTTAAATGTTTAAAATTTAAACCAGATTTTTTTTTTTTTTTTTTTAAATCATGAACCCTAGTGTCTACTAGTTATTGGCTATTAAATAAAATTTGAATTTTAGGAATAGTTTTATATTAATCAAAATTAAATCAGTAAGAATAAAAGAAGACAAAAAACAGTAACTCATAACAGTAACAACGTCAAAACTATATGTACGCAAATAAAATTTAATTAATTGGATTTTCGGATTTCACACATAAAATCAGAAAAACTCCAGGGAAAACGGAGCACATCTCAGCTATGAAGTTACCTTAAAAAATTTCAAATGTTTTTAACGAAGTTAATAATTCTTCCATTTTTAACAACCTTTGATGATGAAGAATAATTTGCATTGCAAATATGCTATATTTAATTATATTTGTGTTCTTGCGAACATTTCGCAAAATTTGGCGCAAATGTCCCGCGAATTTTGCGCTCTTTTTTCCCCGACAAACTTGCAACCCTAATGATAGTGAATAGAATCTAGAGAGTTTTATAGCAGCGGACTAATCAGATATCGAAATCTGCAAAAAATCAAGACTTAAATTTTTTGCCTAATATTCAAGTAAAACATAGATGCATGATTTTAAAGTGATATTTAGCTCTATGAAAGGTAAAAACAGCCAAGCAATGGTTTGCAACATTTAAATAGAAATCGATATTTAAAAGTTTCCAGGAAAAAAAGGAAAATAGGTTTTTCCTACGAAGCCCAGGTGAAGTGTTTTTTCAAACCCAGAAATAAATTATCAAAATTGTTTTTAAAATCAGAAACCCATAAAAAGTCAAATCACAGAAACAAGAAATCCCAATGAAAAAACATACATATTTATAATTTAAAAATGAAATTGTGATGCATACCTTAACAGATACTTCTTCAATAGCAGCATGAATATGTAAAACAGCACTGTAACCTGGACAAATGATAGATTTGTGTTCTAACACAACCACCTGTACAAATAAATATAAAACTCATATACAAACTATTTCAGTTTTGAGTCTATAAACACACAAACACAAGGCAGTGGCTAAATTTTCTTACGACAGAACCAAAGATGTGTGAAACTAATTCTGTAACTTATTCAGATAAGTGAATGTTATAACAAGATTGATAAAACAAATTTCTTTTGAGTGGATGCAAATAAAGGTCAAGACTCAGAAATTTTGCAAGTGGCCAGTGGCCACTAAACTTGATTAACTTGGTGGCAACCTATGCATCATAAAGCAAAAGTGCAAAGCGGGGGAGGGGGGGGGGGGATAAATGGTGCATCAGTGCACTACAATTCCTTATGTGTCTTATTTTCAGTGAAGAAAACATAATATTTTGTTAAAACTATCAAGTCTTCAAAAAAAAAAAAAAAAATGTATATGACATTCAAATTGGAAAAAGAAAAAACTTGCTTCCTTTCAATACAGTTTTTCATGTTTAATGTTATAGAGCACAAAATATGTAAATGCAAAATTTTACTTGTTTCATCATAGAAGCAACAGATAACAAAAATCCCCCTCACAGAAACGAACCTTTTACAAAAACTGCGATCACCAATACGAACCATTTTCGAACACAAGTATAAAAAAATGTATATTTCCAGTTCTAGTTTTGTTCAGTACATTTAATTTTCATTCTTTTTAAAACTCTTTTTAAAGCTTTCACACTATTTTTAAAATGGTGCGACACTTGAGTCTGATTTTATAAAGCGAAAATGGCCGATATGAAATGTAAGTTTGAAATGAAAGTTGTGAAAAAAAAAAAAAATCAAGATTAATATTGTTTCCTACTATATTTAAAAGATTTATATGGCAGAGAGAAGGAATTCAAAGAAAAAAAAAATAGCGTAATCGGGAAAAATTATCGCCATTTTTTTCTTGTGAAAGGGGAAATAAAGACTATCGGCCGAAACTCGGTAACTTGAATGCCGAATTGATGCGTTTTTATTGTGCTTGCATACATGAAAGAAGCAAGAGTTGAAAATTCCATAGAAGGTATTTGAAAAGGAGGAATTTACTTTAGAAAATTTTAAAAAAAAAAGGAAAGGTGGCGATTGCTCCTAATTTTTTGAATCGCCACTTTTTCAAACAAGGTCGCCACGTGGAGAGTGGCGACCGCGAATCTCGACCTTTAGGTGCAAAATAAGCTGTATAAAAAAACTGCATCAAATAACTAGTCGACCTGTGCGGAATTCTGCACAAATGTCGGAGAAAGGACATCATGAAGAATAGAAAAAAGCGAAAGGGTGTTGGTACAAAAAAAGACATGTAATTTAATACATCAGTACAAATAGCTGTTACATCCCCCCCCCCACTATTATTTAGATATTCAACATAATTAAATAATCACAATAATAATGATAATTATTTTTATTAGTACAGTGGGCTCCGTTTAATGTGATCAGTTTGGGTCATTGATTTTGATAACAATAACCGATTGATAACAACGCACGATAAATTAGTAAATTTCAAAATAAAAATGAAAAAACTCACCTTATAATTTATGTACGGTTTATTATCCTTTAAAACATAAGAACTGTATACATAATTAAAAAAATTGATCAATTGTTGACTGTCCATAATTTTTTCTAAGAAGCTCATTGATAAATTGTTCGAAATCGTAATGTTTTTTAAAGTCATTGGAGCAGTGATGTACTCCACGTTTCAACACTTTCAATGCATTTCTCATTTCAGCACTTATAGGAGATGGCTCAATATGAAGAGATTCTTCACCTGACTCATCATCAATTCCATCATTCGTCTGTTTTCCTATGACAATCTGATAGACTTCAGATTCTGTTAATGTGGAAGCTACTGGAATGTTTTGATCTACTTCCACCCATGACTAGAACTCTTCAGTGGTCATATTCGAAGGAGTTTCTACAATTTCTTGAGATTTCTGGTCATTTTTTATGCAAGATCCTGCGTAGGCGAAGCAGTTTCTGATTGTTTGAGCAGAAACTCGATCCCAAGAAGCTGTTAACAGGTGCACCGCATCAAGAACGTTAGTATTCTTGGCCAAGTCATTAGCCCCAAGATTTTGTGTGTTCTCTATTTCATCCAGTAATCGTGCCCACATTTCGTGGCGATAATAAGCTTTTAAAGCACAAATAATTCCTTGATCACAAGGCTGCAAAAGGGAAGTAGTGTTTGTGGATAAAAAAACAATATGCTGTAATGTTCGGCAACTACTCGTCAAAAAGTAGTTAACTACCAACTACTAACTACTCTAAACAAAACTAGTTGTAACTAGTAGTTGACTTTTCTCCAAAAGTAGTTAACTACTAGTTATATATATATAATTCATTTGAATTTCCATTTTTAAGCTTGTTCTTAAATATTTAATCCTAATAATTCAACTTAATAATATTTTTAATCATTAAAACAATTTTAAAGAAATTCCTGTAAAACATTCAAAGATTGAATATTTCCAAATAACACTGAACAATTAATATAGCAAGAGAATATGAATAAAGGCAAAAGCTTTTTCTCTAAATTTAAACTTTTATTTTAATATGTATTTGTTTAATAAAGTTAATAATTTATGTTTTTAAGAAATAGCAATTTTTCGGCAGTTGTAAAATAAAGGGGTTTACAATTAATATCAATTGAAAATTCTCCCTCTGCCCAACCCTCATCCATTAACAAAATATCTTTATACCGCACATGCTTTAGAATTTATATTATATGCTTTCAAATTATGTTGAAGGCAGGGTTGACATATTTAATTTTTTTTTTAATTTAAAAAATAGGATTTTTTTATTTAAATCAGATTGATTTTATTTTTTAAAGCAAAATATGCATGAGCACACAAATACAGTACCCTCAACTGGGGTGACTTTGCCCAATTTAAAACTTCAAGTTAATAATCTTCCCATTACCCATTTTCTGATATCTTAGATAAAATTTGTACCTTTGGAAGGTGGTTCGTAGATGTTATTTATATACAAGTTATTTTCTTTTTATATCATTCCCCCTCGTTAGAAAAAAAAGAAATACGGGTGGGCAAAGTCACCTAGTGACGTGGGGTCACTTTGCCCACCAGATGTTTTCTTCGTATATCGAAGCTGTAAATAAAAGATGGGCGAAGCCACCTCTTCAGGGAGTTAAAAGAGCTACAGTAAACGCAAAAATTGTTCGAAAATTGTTTTTTCCCCTAAAATACAAAAATTAATGCAAATCTTGGATAAATAATGCTAAAAAGTTTTAAAACGTAGGCAAAAAAGATGAACTCTGAAAATAAAGAACAGTTCACCAAGAAATAAGTGCCAAATGAATCATCAAGAACTATGTGCAAATTTTTTTTTCCAAGCCGTCTGTAAAGTGAAAAACTTGTCTGTTTTCAGTGGGCGTAGTGGGCTTGAGAACAATGTTGTCTCGTGAAACGCTGGCTTCATCTGCCACCTGAGGAAAAGTGAACGATTTTCACTTATCCTCTTGGTTCTCATGTATGAGACCTTACAATCTCCATCACTACATTCATTAGTAATTTTCGCCATAAAATGCTTTACAGCTTTTTCCCCAGGATTTTCACCACAATGAATTCATCTTTTATGAAAGTAATCAGTTTTTGGTAAATGGTGGAATCAGTCTTTTCTCCCTCCTACTCCATTTCAGAAAAAAATCCTTTTGGCTTTTATTATTCACCTAAACATCTTGATAAATTAATAAAAAAACTCTTATTACGATGTAACACTTTAAATAACAGGTGGGCAAAGTGACCCCAATTTTCCTGCAAATCGTGGGGCGACATTACCCAGTCAAATGATAATCAACAGATTTGTTGCAGGAACGAAGTTTCAAGCGGATTATATTCATTACATTTACTAATAATAATAATAACTGATGAAACTCGCTTTGTTTTCATAGAAGCTGTGTCAGGGTTCGTATGCTTTTGGCAAAACCAAAAATATGGACTTTCTAAGGACCTACAAAAAAAATTAAGGACCTCACAAATTTTTCGAAATATACAAACTGTTATGTTTATTTCAAAAGGAAGCATTATTGAAAGAGGAAATTTATTTAACATCGTATTTTTATTAGGAACACAACACAAACACTTTTACGGGGCTCTCTTTGACTTGTTGCTTTTTTAATGTCCAGTACCGTCAGGGAGTTAAATAATTATTGGAGCTAGTAATAAGAAGCACACAGCACAAGTATTAATCATATATAAGCAAATTATCATGACATGAAAAATTATCAAAAATAGTTAGTGCTATAAAATACAAATTAAATGAAAAACAACTTAAATACAAAAAATTGTTAAAGAAAACATTGCACTTTGTCTTGAAAATTTGTGTTTAATTTAGAATTTTTTTCATTTTACTTAACTTATGTTGCCAGCATCTCAATTTAGGCTTACTTAAATTTTATCTCTGCCATAAATAATTCTTTAAAATTATTTAGAAGAGCTTGCAAAAATTCAGAAAAAACTTTTTCAACTTGAGAAAAATATTTCATTTTGGAAACAACATACAAATAAAAAATGGAGCCACTTGCAAATCACATAATAGCTCGTAGACATTGAGGAGGAATGTATCAGTGACTGCAACACCTCAAACAACCTATCAGGTATTTACTATGGTGGCGCGAAACTTTTTTTCAAAATTGGGCAAAGTAACCCCAGTTGACGGTAACAAATTCAGTTAATTATTTATGTCTTCAAAGAATTTTAGGATATTTCAGTTGAAATAATTATTTATTACTAGTTCAAAATTACTTATTAATTAATCAAAGAATATAAAAAATGTGTTCTTAATAAACAGAGAACAACAAGAAACAGAAGAGAAAGCTTGTGTTTCTGAATATATAAACAGGGGTGGCAAATATCACATAAAATGTTTACTACAGCTTAATCTTGTTTAATATTTCGATGTTTCATCAAAAATATTAGTTTTGATGCCTTATCAACCCCCAATCTGTTTCTTAATTTTTAGTGCACTATTCCAAATGTAGAAAAACTCCTTTCATGATGCTGTTGATGCTTTTGCTGCAGTCAGCATTTAAAAAAACTTAATGTTCTCTGATAAAACGTCATTCTTTGACACTTTATAATGAAGCTATTCCACTTTTACCTAGAGGACCAGATGCATTAAGGCTACCATATAGGGAGTTAAAACTCTAATGAATTACTTGAACCCAGAATATATTAAAATTTATAATTAAAAAATATTTATATTTTAATATTTTGGAAGAAGCTGATATAAATAGTTTCTTTTTTAATCATAAAAAGCAATATTTTGTCTAAAAAAAGAATGATATAAACCAGTTTTTTCTAAATAAATCATAAAAATCAGTATTTTTTCTTTTTGTTTGTGTTTTATGGTATCCCAAACGCATGCATGGTACTGGAGTAGGGGTAAAGCTTCCCCATAATGAAGATTTGGTCTTCAAATGAAACTTCATTGTGCATGTGCTGGTGCGGGTGCTATTTATTGACTATATTAGAAAGCTTTTTCTAATTTGCGTAAATATTGCAATAAATATTATGATTTTTTATGAGTAATTTTTCATTCTATAACATCATATAAAGAATACATTTGTGTGAGTAATATTCATAAGCTAAAAATTTAAATAATTTAATATTTAAAAAATAGTTTTTTTTTAAAAATAGATTAAAAATTTTTTTTCGAAGTAGTTGGAATTTTGAAAGTAGTTGTAACTAGTAGTTAGGAAAAAAATAGTTTAACTACTAGTTAACTAGTAGTTGCCACTGGTAGTTAACTACTTCTAGTTAACTACTGCCGAACACTAATATGCTGAGTGACATTTAAAATGTGTGCAGTGCAATTGTCCACAAGGAGAAGAATATATTGCTTTAGCTTATCGTCCCACTAACATATACAGTCATGGAAAACGACTGTCGTCATCCAGGCATTCTTGTTGGCATATTAGTCGACAGGAAGTTTTTCAACATCTTTAAAACAACGCGGATTCTTATTTTTACGATAACTAAAAGTCCCTGTTTTTCTCCAGACATACAGACGCAACATAACACAGCGACACGTTCAACAATATTTTCCCGCGTCTTCCATCGCTGCTGAAACCAACCATTTGTTGCAACAAAATCTTGATTTTCCCATTTGAGCAGCTAAACTGCTTTTTGTTGCATAAAGGGGTCCGTTGACTGGAGCATCACATTCTTGAACATTTTCAAACCAAAGTCTTCGAGCCTTTTCAACTTGCTCATCTTTACCAGCTTGATTACGTTTGCACTCTGTATTTTCATTTTGTTTATCTCTTCTAGTAAGTTCATTACGATTTTTCAAAATTTTGCACAATAGAGGCTTAGAAATGTTTAACTGCGCTGTAGCATTGCGCCGACTCATTTTTGGTAACCTGTCATAACGATTTAAAATTTCCATCTTTTGTTGTAATGTTAAA
Organism: Octonoba sinensis; assembly: GCA_038502835.1. Lineage (NCBI taxonomy): Eukaryota > Metazoa > Arthropoda > Arachnida > Araneae > Uloboridae > Octonoba > Octonoba sinensis. Next base: position 100,772,819 of record CM076599.1, on the reverse strand, counting down.
ATCATTTCGTTTTCTGGCTTCCATATCGACAAGCTGCATGTAAGCGAGCAAAGCATAAAATGTGAATAAGCTCCTTCTAAGTTCCGATAAGAAAGACCACCAGCAGGGTGAGTGAAAAATTCTACATGTAATTTCCCCCTCCTGGAAAGAGGGGAAAGAAGAGGGTGGAAAGAACAGGTGGGGAAAGAGCGGGAATGTGGAAGAGGGATAATTCTCGGAAATTCAAACAACAGTGAAGGGAAAGAAAAGAATGCGCTCCTTCGGAATACATTGTGAATATTCCTTTGCAAGTTAAAATGTTAAAAATCTAATCTGATAACATTAGCTGATGTAACGATCACATAAAGCGATAATTTTAACATACAAATGAATAGAGAAAATCGGGAATAAGTGATTTCGATAACAATAAGCAATTGATAACATTAACCACAATCACATTAAGTGGAGCCCACTGTAGTATTCATTGCATTAAAATACACTAACGAAAAAGTTCCATTACTTAAAATATAGTTACTGTTGTTGGTTAGGCTCTACACACTTACAATATAAATGACTGCGTAGAGCCAAACAATTGCTTAAGTTTAATACATAGAAGCAGCTAAAACTGTCCAATTTGCTACACAATAAATACAGAAGTGTTTTGTGTTTGTTTACTTGATAACAGAGGGCGTTAACATACACAATATCAATTTGGCATCCATTAAAGGACCTCTTTCTAGATAATTTTAAATCTCAAATTCAAGAGAAGTGGGACATTTTGATTTTTAGACTGTGGGTCTATTTTTCGTCATTAGCCGGCATGATAAGCCACCTAATGATGAGAGGTACATCGTGAAATTTGATAAACGAATGAGGAAGATCTCACGGAGCGACAGAAACAGGCTAGAGAAATTATATATGTAGATAAATTAATTTCTATTTAAATTGGTCTTTTTTCTGGGTCTAAGAAACAGGTGGAACAAAAAATGCCGCCCTTAAATTGCAAATATAAATAATAAATAAATAACTAAATTATATACATGAATCATGTATATAATTTAGAATGTTAGTGCTGAAAAGAATATCATTTACAATTTAAGAGAACATACCCTTAAATAAATGCTTTATCCACAATTGTTTATTGTAAATATTTTTCCTTCGATTGAATTTTATTTAAAAAAAATCAAAACAATCATGATTTAAGGTAGATGCAGACAAAGACTTTTATATTTATTAGGATACAAATGATTTCTGACTGGCAACAATGCAAAATAATACTCTACACGAAATTAGTTGCACTTTTCTAGACATTTTTAAAAGCTTAAAAGTTGGTAAGATAATAAACTAATATAAGGATATATAAATATGTATATATATCTCTCCAGGAGTTATTTTATGCAATGAGTATTTAATTTAATAAATAATTTTAATAGTATATTTTCCACTATTTTTTAACTTGCTGCATGAAAATAAAAACACCAAAAACAATATAAGTAAAAAGTCCTTTTTATATTTAGTTTATCAAAAATCAACGGTCCAGCAAAACAATTCATTGGAACAAAACGCAGGACTCGCACCACGGGTGTTGGGTATACCAGACCTCTTCTTAGATGATTTTAAATTCCAAATTTTAGAGAAGCGGTATGTTTTTAGACTGTGGGTCTATTTTTCGTCATTAGCCGGAACGATAAGCTTTAAAATGAATTATAAATCATAGAATTTGATAAAGTAATAAGGATGATATCATGTAGTGACAAAAAACAGGCTAGAGAAATAATATATAAAGATTATCATATGGGCAGTTAGTTTTTAACAGGTGGAAGCTTGACACAGATTTATTTAACTTTAAACTTAAACAACAGATAAATTTCAATTCACTCATTTTTAGAATATAATAATAATTCTGTATAGTCACAGGAATTAACATAAATTATTGAGACAGTTTTCTTCAAATACCTGTTAAAAAAAAATTCTAGCTATGAAAGGACAACTTATGGATATTCATGATGTTAACTAAAATAATGTAACATCATTTTTTTAAAATAGACTTCACAAAGGAAGGAGGTTATACATTCGTACTGTATGTAGGTTGTTTTTTGTTTGTTTGTCATAACTTCTCACCGGATGAACCGATTTTCATGAATTTTCTTTTAATCGATAGAGGGTTGTTTCCCCATAGGTCCTGTACCTTCGTTTGACTACATTCGATAATCAGAAAAAAGGCTTGGGCAGAAATATGGTCATTTTTTAGTTTTTCATCCATAAATTTCAACTAAATGAACTGATTTTGATATTTTTTCATTTAATTGATAGAGGGTCGTCTAGCTCAAATATCGCACATCAATTTGACTACATTTGTGTTTTCTAAAAAAAAAAAAAGTTATGGGTGAAAAATAAGTATTTTTTTTTATTTTAATTGGAAAAGCTTGGCTTGATTTTTCTTTGCTGGGAAAACTATTAATAAATATAAAAGTTAAAAATAAAGTATTTATATAAAAAATAGTTACACTAAAAAGAATAAAAGAAAATAATTTTTGAGAAAAAAGAGAACCGACTTCAAAGCAGAGCAACTATAAATTGGGCTAAAGAGTAAAAAATAAATTCATTCTTTAAACAACAGAGATGTGACTTTTAAACAAAGTTTTAGAAGTCAGTGCAAAATTAGGATAGATAAAATCTTTTGCAATGATTAATCAATTGCAAATATAAATGGTTCAGAATTAGCAAGTTTCAAGATGAAGTAACACATGGGGACATGGTGTAATGGTAATTAGACTTAATTTTGCACAGGCTTCTAAAACTATGTTTAAAGTCACATCAATGTTGTTCAAAGAATTAATTTATTTTTTACTTTTTAGAGCAATTTATAGTTTCTCTGCTTTGAAGTTTGTTCTATTTTTAACTCAAAAATTATTTTATTAAATTTATTGTTTCCTGATGTTTCAACATAACAATGGGTAGGAAGCTTCAATTGAATAATTGTTTGATAATATTTTCATTATGTCAGAAGCAGCCTCATGATGTTTACTGTGAAAAAGATTTCGGAAAAATGCAAATTGATATTTTGACATAGGTTCAAATGCAACGATCTAAAAGACTATCTTTATAAACAACAAAATATATGATAAAAGTTATTCAATTAAACACCCTTAAAATCATTTTTTAATTGCTTAAACGTATTAAAGTATTCTCATATGGTTTTTACACGTTATCTCTGGCAAAAAAAAAAAAAGCCTTTTTCTTCAATATGAATGTCAAAATTGTGCAATAACACTGTGCAGCAAATTTGAACTTTTTTTTTGTCCTTTAGATGAAACTATGTGATTCTGTATAAACAAAAGGTGCTTGATTCAAATATCCAAACCAAATTGGTCCATCACATGCCAATTTTGCTGGAGACCCACTTCTCATTTATACAATTTGGTTATAGAAGAATGTAATGGCGGCTTTCCTATTGAAAACACAAACACTAAAATGAGTTTTTTGGCCATTTCATCTTGTGGGCATCTGTTGGTGTGCCCTGATAACAGATTAGTAATATTCAATTTGTATACTTCCATTCTATCGACCGCTGAAACGCTTTTCAAACACACATGTCCTGATGAAACCTTTCCCCATGCTCATCATTAATTGCGCCAAGGTTTTGAGAAAAAAGGCCATATGGGCGTCAAAAAAGTGTAGTTTTAATAACAAAAAATTTAGCAACCTAATAATACAAAAGCATTTTATCATGTCACCAACAAGATTTTTGTAGTTTTCAGCTTTCTCATTTATAAGGAAATGTGAGCACAGTGATTTAAAAGCCAGCCAGGTGATTTATCTGCTTCTGACTGTTTGTTTTCATACTCTTCATCATGAAGGGACTTCCTTAAGTTGTGGACCAATAAAAATCCTTTTTTTTAAAACTTTTGCATCACTTAAATGTTTGAATTTGTTCCTGAGACTCTTCATAAATTTTCCAAATCAGCTGGTATTTCGAATAAATAATGCACATTTAGTGAGTATTACATAAATTTTGAACAAAATCGAAGCATTTCTTGAGTTACAGATTTTTGAACAGCATTACCTGCTACTCTAACGATGTTCAGAACAAAACTGTTTTAAAATAAGATAAAATAAATATCAAAATATTATTTTTATAATAAATAGCTTATTAGGGCTTTTAATCCTTTTTTAAATAAATTAGAATGTTTCCTTTCCAATAATTTTTAGAGCATATTCTTCCCATTCCTCCTTGTTTTGAAAATATACTTTAACAATATTCAAGTCAAAATAAAATTTTCGTTTTAACCCTATCACTACAAGGAAAATTTTTTAATTTGAGTACAGAAATTATTGAATATTGTATATGAAAAATTGGTTAAATGTAAATTATTTTGAAATGACACCAAAACTATTTTGTTAATCTTTCCTTTAACTTTTTCATGTGTTACTTTTGTAAATAAAATTACAAATTTCTGCACTCATTTCAATGTTTACTTTTACCTTTGATTAAAATCATAACAAAATTTTATTATGTTATAGCGATTCAAATACTTTGTTAATCCTTTCATTAATAAATTGCAAAAATTTAAAAATAAAATAAACCAAACACATTGAAAAAGTTGAAAATAAGATTAGTAATACCAAAATTGTGAACTAGTAAAAGAATTAGTAATTTTTAAGTGTACTTGGTGCCTTTCAATGTTTTATGTTACATTTCAGGTGTATGTACTACAAAATAAAATAGAAATTGGTGAGAAATTTGAAAAATTTAAAATTACTTGAAGCTAACATTTATGTTTTCACCTTGAGAACTGCTGATAGATAAAATTCAAGTTGTAATTTCTCTACGGTTTAGATTCTTTCAAAATGTTATTGTTTAACCATTTTTTTTTGTAATTTTCTTGCTGAAAATTTTATTTAATTGGCATATCTAATGCTGCCTTTTCTCTCATTATTACAACTATACCTACCTTACCGGAGCGGCCATATGACCACTTTTGGGACTTTAACCTTTAGATTACGGCGGTACAGCATATGTACCGCGAAGAAGTTTGGCCTTCCTTACGGCTGCGGTACAGCATATATACCAGACCTTTCGTCCCCTTCCTGAGCGGAAGGAAATCACCAGGAGGGGAGAAAGTAATCGAGAGTTGTTAGCATTTCCTGTCCTCGCGACTATTCTTGTCGAAATACGCGGCGCTGATTTACTGTCTGGCGAGTATTTGGAATGTTTCTGTTTTAGACACATATATAATCGACGGATAACATTTATAGTCATATAAATACTCACTGAAACATAGCCAATCACTTGAACGATCTCGGGCGTGGAGACCTGACTTTTAGATTTACAATATATTTATAACGTGTGTTTACGTATTATTACGTGTTGTGGCTTTTTATCTATAAATTTAATATATTTCCTTTGCTCACCCCCCATTAGACTTCAATAATAAGCTGTAGTTTAAATGAGGAAGAAAAAAAGCTGCATGTTTCCAAATTATTATTATTATTATTTTGATTTCTTCTTTTTTTACTTTCTTACGGAAATTAACTTTAGAAATAATATAACTACTTCGAATTGGCGATTGGGAGCAAAAAAATAGCAACTGACTAACAAAAGTTTATATTTTGGCAACCCTTCTAATGAAGTCCATCACACTCAAAAGAGGTATAATGGGAGTTAAGGACCCCTGTGGTTACACTGAGGGGGAAAATATTCCACAGTTTTGCCGTTGTATGAGAGAATTTCGGGAGCTCGAGCGCCGTAACCTAAAGGTTAAACAAAATAAATAAATACTTTATTTTTTCTTGAACTTACTGCACGACTTTTTCTATAACGTAATTATGCAAAATATTATTCAAAAAGTTGTGTAGAAACTTCCAACAAAAAAGGAAACCTAGACTTTAACAATTTTAATCAAAGTTTCAAAAGAGGTCAGCTGACTGATATGATAGGTTTATTGTTACGTTTCAGAGTAAAAGAAACACAAGCATGGCAGCGAACATGGGAAAAGCTTAAACAAATAGAGTAGTTTTATAAATTCTACTAACGGCATGTAAAAGTTGCTTTTTTAAAAATGATATTGTTATTTTTAACTTTTTCATTAAATTGTCATTACAATTACAATTATTGTAAAACATTGTTTATTGTCACATTAATTCAGGTAATAATCTAAATACGAAAAATAAGCTATGAAAGGGATAAGATCTAAAGTGATAAAGCTATGGAAGGGCAAAAATAGGATGGACGGTACACAAATGAAAAGAAAATCTTTATGTTAAAATTAACGCAATCAACTTTTTAAGGTAATAAATAGGCAAACAGTAGTCTATATATTCAGAGATGTTTATGCTGGAAAAATCTATTGATGGTGATTCCCTCCACCCCTCTCCCTGCGTCAAAAGTAGTTTAAATATATTATCTTGAATGTTCGATAAATTTTCAAAGAATATAATTGATTTACCTGAGCATCAAAAACCTTTCCCGTTCGACAAGGATCGGTAAAATCACATAAGACAAAACCAGATGAAACTTCCTAGAGCACAAAAGAGACATGAATTTTCAATCACATATTAACAAAAGTAACAAGTAAAACCATCAAATTTATTTCAACATATTTTCCTCCACACAGGGACAAGTTTGGTAAAAAAAACCAAAAAAGTTGAAAACAAAAATTTAAACTCTACACGAAAAACATATTTTTTAAGCAATGCTTAAAAATTTCAGATACATCTGACTAAATTTTCTATTTATCATTCAAATTTCAAATAAGTTATATCAATGAGCAGCTTATGATAATGAAACATTTCTGTGACACAAAAAGAAATGTATGTTCTTTCTGCTTAAGCCTTCGTAAAATTAATTTTAGATTTTATTTACTGGCTATGCAGATGTTCAGAAAAATTTTTCTATAAGCCAGATTGCAACAATGATGATTGCAACAAATTGCAACAAATTATCCAGATTGCAACAAATTATCTAATCCCCCGCAGCACATAATATGCACATGAAAATTTGCAGTTTTTAAAGTAGCTTATAGTCTGAAAAACATGGTTTTTAATAAATTATATTATAAAAACAATATTACTTTAATAATTATAACAACTGACATGATTGACAAAAGTTGAAGAAAGGCTAAAAATAGTGAAAAAAATTTTTAAATTCAGAAATTAACAATATTGTTGCATAACTTTGTCAAGGCACGAAAGTTACCCAATTTGTGCATTCCATCCTAAATGCTCTTGTCAACTTTTTACATGCATTTCCTTGCCTAAAAAATTCATAAACTTACGATAAACACTGCTAAAAATGAATGCAGATTTTTAAGTGTTGCATTATTTTGAATCGGCTCCAATTTAACTAGACTAAAAATTTTGAGTAGACGTGGCAAAATGATGAGCGAGCAAGTCTTCTGCTACAGAAGAAACATAAGGCTTGAAAAGATGGCAAAAACAAAATTATTCATCTCTAAGCAGTAATATCACACAGTAAGCAAACACAAAAGTTTTACAAAAGGGGATGTACTCCAATTCAGAAATGTGTAAAAAATAGGGACTTATGAGCCTAGTCTTTTATTAAACGAGGATGCGCATAATGAATTTTAATTAGTGATTACATCAAATGAATGTAATCATTAATTAAAATTGATTTTTGCTACAAATTATCATTTTGTCTGACTATTTGTGGACAGGGATCAACAGGAAAAGTAAATTGAACTTACTTCTTCCTCAACACCTTTCAACTTAATTTTAACATTTTCACCTGACATTACAGATAAAACTTCATCTTCATCTGACCATAGTTGTAAAACTTCAACAGCTTTCTGCAAAACAAAAGTAAATTTATTTTAGATTGTCAACTTTTGAAAAATGCATTTCAATATACTACTCCAATGCATTGTAGTTAACTACAAGACCATATAAATGATTCAAACTAATTTTCAAATTCACAACGAATTTTCAAATTACAAAAAATTATAAAATAAATACATAGACAAAATTCTTACTTTAAAAAATTTAGCAAATGCAAATTTGATAAAATTAAAGGTGTGATTCCCATTTTTTTTCAACACTGGAAAATTTGTATAAAAACTGTTAGTTTTCACAATGCAGATAAAATACAAAATGCAAGAAGGAAGAAAGCAGAAAAATGTGCTAATTTGCTTAGAAAAAGCAGAGTTCGTTGATTTAAACCAGCTTTATTTAAATCATGATTTTAATTTGGAGTCCAAAAAGAAATCATTAATTAAAATCATTTTTTTTTTCCTTAAATTAATTTTGCATTTCTATTAACTGTTGTTCTAAACATAAAATATGTTGCATTTACAACCTCTGTTTTCATTAGGAAAGCTTCATAGGTCCCTCTGTCTGTCTATGTGTAACATACACTCACTTTTCAGCACTTTAGAATTAATGTTCATTTTTTAAATTTTACAATATTACTTTTATTCCTCAGCATCTTAACAGCAAAGCATATATCAACCTTTTATATCGCAATTCAAAATAATCATGATCCAGTAAATGTGTTTCTATTTTAATAATAAGATTTTAGATCCATTAAATGTTATGATTAACTACATGAATCATGTGTATAATTTAGAATGTTAGTGCTGAAAAGAATATCATTTACAATTTAAGAGAACATACCCTTAAATAAATGCTTTATCCACAATTGTTTATTGTAAATATTTTTCCTTCGATTGAATTTTATTTAAAAAAAATCAAAACAATCATGAACCCTGGTTTAAAGGTAGATGCAGACAAAGACTTTTATATTTATTAGGATACAAATGATTTCCGACTGGCAATAATGCAGTATGTTGTTAAGTATATTTAACAAATACAAAAGAAAAGATAAACCACATTTCTAAGCCTATTTCATGGGCATCTTGTTCCTGATTGGTGGACATGATAGCTCAAAAACTGAATAACTAATTTAACTGAACCAAAGCTCTTTTTTTTTTTTTTTTGGTTTCCGTAGTAAATTATCTTCTAAATAAATTTAAAAGCGTAGGAAAATATATTTTTGAAAAAAAAAAAAAAAGTCTTTCAAAAGAAATAAATAAACTTTCAGGTGGTATATAACAATTATTTAACCTCCCGAGACCTGGCATCCAATAATTTTATTGATGTGTTTGGCTTTTTCTCCCTGTTGTGACAGATTTTATTTTAGCAAGCAAGACCTGGACTGGAAATATAAAGGAGGAATAGGAAATCACTTTTTATCTTTGAGAATTCGGAAACGGTAGTTTATTTGTTTACAATATGGCACAGAACGTGAATCGAGTTGGAATTCGGCGCTCTCGCAGTTGTTTTGATTTTCATATTATTTTTTCCTCCTTAAATAGTGTTCTAGGATGTTTATACAAGTTTGATATCTTTTTTTATGTTATGAGTAATGAATAAAATTTTTTGTTTATCTATTTTTGTGAAAGTATCGCGTAGTTTTACTGTAGTTATGACCTCAACATACATTCAAATGGATCTGCACCCCAGAAAAATTTAAAAATTCAAGTGTATTAATTTTTTTTGAAAAAAATCACTTTTAATATCCAATTGTTCAGAAAAACTAATAGTTGAGAGAATGTGTTTTTTATTTTGCTCGGGTCACAGGAGGTTAAATAAACTTTTTGAGACTTTCTTAGTTCACTTAGAAGAAAAACTCTGGTTCTGTTAAATAAGTCATTTAGTCTTTTAGGTATCACGGCACCAATCAGGGACAAGACAGCCATGTAATTGGCTTAAAAATCTGTTTTTCTCTTAATTGTTATTTTATTTATTTATTTATTTATTTTTGTATTCAATAAATATACAAAAACCCATACCTCAAAATTTAATATCTTCATTTTTTTTTCTTTTCCTTTTAAAAAACAAACAAGCTGTTTTAAAACATTCTAATTCAGGATAACCCTTTAATGATCCACTTTTTTTGAAATGGAGAGGCATCACTCCCAAGACATACCAATGGCGACAAAGAGATTTCATCTCCATCGTAGTCAACTCTTGCTATGGTTATCAAGCTAACAGTGATCCCGTATCCCTTCGATAGCGCAATCAACAAATCACTATCAACTGAGAGAGAGCTGGTTTTTAATTAAAGCTAATTTTCCCTCAGTTGATTGATGCATCATTAAAACTTTTAATGATGCAATAAAAAACCCCAATCAGTCAATATGACGGCATGGTTATTATGCAGAACCAATTAAACACCCTGAAAGATATTGTCGCTGTTGCTTCTATTTGTTGCGGTTGATCAGAATGTGTCTTAAGATTGCTGTTTCTCAGGATCTTAAGCAAATAAGAAAATTTTATGATTGTTTAGCATCTGGAAGGTAAAGATCATTGTTATTAAAGGGTTACTCTTTAGTTATTTAAAAAATATCCCCCCCCCCCCACCACCAGTTTACTTCTGTTTCAGCTGTTTTGCTGTGCTTCGAGTGTTTTCAAGTATGTTGATGTTTTCTCTACTGCTGTTTTGTATTGATATTACAGCAGTGGAAAGTCCAGTTATTTTTTCCGTACTAAATTCAGAAGTTCCTCTTGGTGGTTGATTGACATCTGTTTAACATTGATTGACATCTGTTGAGTGCCATGCAAATTTATGAGGAACTTCTAGTCAGGTTTCCCTTTAGTTTAAGTGAAGAGTAACTAAAGCGGCTTCAGTGGAAAATTCAGAGTCAGCCACTAGTGAATGATAAAAGTACTTAACGTTTTAATAATATGATTCTATAACAGGGATGCACAAACTATGGCCCGCGGGCCAAAATTGGCCCGTCGAGCCTTTTGAATTGGCCCGCTAACAGGGTTCGTTGATTTAAATCATGATTTAAATCAAGTGATTTTTTTTTCAAAAAAATCATTGATTTTACAATGTTAGAAAGTGTTGTAAAAATGAAATGAGTTGCAATTATAACCCCTGCTTCAAAGAAATCTTCCTAGGTCCATCTGTCTGTGTGCATAACATATTTCATAAATTTAGAACTAATAACTATTTTTTTAATTTTAGAATATTCTTCAAGCATCTTAATAGCAAAAGAATCTTAAAAATATAACTCAGAATAACTCAGAATGATTTTTGACAACAATTGTTAGAGTTTAGAATATGTATCCTTAAAGTTTCATCCATGTTCCCTAATAGTTTAAGGTTTTTTTCCTTCTAAAACATTTTTTATCATAGATGTTTTCAATAAAGATATTTGATTAAAACAAGAAGTTTCAGTTTTTAGTAATGGTGTGGGCATATAAGTTTACTAAATCGGTTAAAATATTTCAGGCTTTTTCATTTATAAAATAGAAAAATGATTAAAGTACACTCAATGTAAAAATTAAGCACACACAATTATTACTTTCTTTAGCTTTTAACAGCAAAATAATTCAGATTAAATTTGTTCATTTCCGCAGTGCTTCTGAGTGTACTGTTATTCCTGGTAGGCTTAAGTTTCATTTGAGTCACGCATTTGTATTAAAATTTGTTTATCATTATTATTATTAAAAAATATTTATTGCTGTGAAAATAGTTTAAAGTGTGTTTTTGCATATTGATTAACATGCCATATTGTTTCTATGAATGTAACATAATAAATATCCAAAATATTTAAGGTCTTTTTTAAAAAATCAAAAAAAAATCCGATTTAAATAAAAAAAATCCGATTTTTTTGATTTTTTTTTTTAAAAAATCAAAAAAAATCACGAACCCTGCCCGCTAATATAGTTGATAAAAAAGAATAATTATAATAAAATAAAAAAAATACGAAAGAAAAAATAATTGCAAAAAAAAAGCTTACGAAAAATCGTAGTAAAAAAATACGATCGCAACGCCGCTACTGAATTTTGGTCGCAATTTTCGGAACTAATCGCCATATTTAATTTTATTTTAGTGGAAATACTTCAGAAACTAATCAAATCATGATAAAAGTGGCAGAATATTGCATTGTCATCTGGTTCTGAGCTATATGTAAAGTTTTAGAACAATAGCTTATCGGGAAATGGTCGAAAATTCGATTGCTGGATTTTTCGAACAGCCATTATGTGCGTTATTTCGTCTATAAAAGAATTTTGTCACATTCCTGCTATGATTTCTTTAGCTAATTCAAAGCAACGATCGTTAGACATAGCAGGCAAAATGTAATTATTTTCGTCTTCATCGCTATCTTGCTCTTTGTCATCGTTCAGGTGTATCATTTGGATGTTTTCCGAAATGGACAACTTGTTTATCAAATTATTAATTTTGTAAAATCTAATCATCAATCATTTTAACAGTAATAAATAATTTCAAAAAGGAGGAAAACGAAATGTAAGAAGCATGTTTACATGGCAGAAACGCGCAAATTTCATACTTGTGTAAAACGACTTGGCTTTTGCGAACTTGATTTTAATAAGGAATTCATTTTCACAGTTGCAATTTTTGTTGCCTTAATATCAATTTTAAATTCGTATCACCTTATTTCAGCTCTTAAATAAAAATATATATATATATAAAACAAAAATAAACGAGGTTTAATTTTCACACAATCAGATATTGCGGAAAATTCGCGAATCTAACGTATTAGAAATTTTCCGAACTTTCTTAAGTCCAACTTTTGTTGCAGTTCGTCTTCGAATACTGACGAGACAATTAAATAAATGTATAAGAATCAAATTGCTTATTTCTTTCAAGTTTAATTATTGAAATAAAATAGAGAAAACGTCGGATTTTTCTCAAATATCGTTGGAGATTTTTTTTTTTCTAATTTTCATCTGCAAGTAATTTGGCTCCAGTAAAAAAAACATTGTTTTTAGACTAAATTGCTCGACCTATAAACACTGAATATGTTACTTGTAACGGAAAAATGCATATTTTTAAAGGCATTAAAAAAAAAAAAAAAAAACGCGAACTTTTCAAAAATGGCGGGAAAATCACGAAAAAATTCCCAGTTTTCTGGTTCCCGGATAAGAGGTTCAGTACTGTATTATTATGCCAATTTAACTAATAACATTGTGTAAATGGTTAGCTAAAAAACAATTGTACCAACCAAATTGACTAGTAGTAATTCTGAATCGCAAGGGTTTAACGTGATGTACAGACTCACAGCATTTGGATTTTGCTATTTAATATATGTGTGTTTATTTCTTCTGTATTTATATTCGCACTTTTAAATAATTTCTCATTTTCACTCTTTATATTTTAAATTTTACATTATAAAATGTCAAAGAAAAATTATCTAAATTATAAAGAAAGTTATAATTTAGAGAATAATGCTGTGTTTTTCTTAGTTTAAATTACCTTTTTATTTTCCATTTGTTTCATTTTCATAATTTGCACACATTTTTGTAACAAATTTTAGTATTCCTCTTTTTTGCCATCTGACCAATCACTTCATTGATATATATAAATGTTGTGAAATTAATTGTTTAGAAATCTTATACCTCATTTTGTTTGAATTCATTTACATTAATTTTTTAAAACTTTTATTTAATAATCTGTTCCTGAGTAGTTTTTTTTTTAATACATGTAATTTGTACATATTACATCTAAATAAAAACTGAAATACAACCTGTATTTTTATGAATAAAACATTACGTTACTTTGGCCCCACAACCTGATACTTTCTAATTCTTAGGCCCTTCACCCAAATCCTGTTCACCCAAATCCCAATTGTGCATCCCTGTTCTATAATAAGTAAATTTTAAATAAATTTTCAGTTTCAGTTTTACATCATATTTTATACGGTCAGCAATCAGTAGCTGATGCGGTATAAATGAAAAGTTTCGACCAAAGGCTCCAAAGGCTGACCGTGGCGCTCATCGTCAACGTAAACCAACATCCTGCTTCATGCAAAACAATTTAAGATACTAAAATATTTAAATAATATAACACTGCAAAGTCATCTAATTAGCAGCAAAATACTTCAGCTTACCCTATTTGGCATCAATAGCAACTGTTGTCCTCTCTTAGAATTTCCAGCTTCTACTTTTCCAAGAACAACTGTGCCCATGTCCTAAAAAAAAACTTAATATCATTCTCCCCAAATGAAGGAAAAAAAAAGGGTAGGGGGAGAACCCCCATAACAACAGAAATTGTAAAAATGACAACACAAACAGCAAAATTGCAGTAAAACTTTCGTTGCAATAAAATCATCGATAACAATAAGCAGCTTTATACGTTTCAGATGTGCAGGAAAAATGTAAATTTGAATGTAAGCTTTAAAACTAAAAGTAGCAGAACATGGAAACAACGATGAATTTATGATTAACCCATTCCTTATAGATGGAACATCTATACCTTCTTAAGGGCACAATGTTAAATTCCTAATGGAACATCTATACCTTCTTAAGGGTACAATGTTAAATTTCTAATATCTCAAGGTTGGTACTCTCTGGTATGCAAGTCAATTTCATTTAAGAAGGTGAACATCTTGCTTGCTTAATGAAAACCTCAAAAATCTCACCCCAGGTTTCAAAAAAGTGTGGTACTGATGCTTATTTCTGTTGGTGGGGGCAAAATATCAAACGGTGAAAGCTGTAAAGCAGTCATAAGGGAAAAGTCATCTCTTCTTCCCCTTGTTTGCTCAGAAAAACACATAATGCAGTAATGAATTTCGAACCTCAAAAATCCGGAATTGGCGGGACCGCGGAGATTCCACATTTTGGAGGTTGAACTTTATTAAAATTGCCATCGTGAAATCAGCTATTCTCAAATATGAGAACGAAAATTGCTTGTTATTAATTTTAAATTCATCCATTAGCTATTATTTTCATATTTTAAAAACGTTTATTTCTAACTCTTCACTATTTCAAAACAACGCATTTTGAAAATGGCAGGATACATTTTGGGTGCTCAAGAACCTTTAATTTTACAAGTTCAAACGAAATAATGTATTCAATTTTAATTGAATGAGTTGCATAAAAAAATACTAAGTGTTGCAGTCACTGTGCATCAACATCAAGGGATTCATGTAATACTCAACCATTAACTAGAAAATTAAGTTCAAACAATGAATCACCGGTGCACGTGTTTACAGGTCCCTTTATCCAGTTTTTTCTTTTCTTGCGATTGTTTATTCTTTATTTCTTCAGTTTTGTATTAATGTTTATTATTATTAGTATCTGAAAAGAAACTGCTGATGGAAAAATTCGATCGAAAAATAATACTGCCGATCGGGAACTTTCCCCTTTTCCCCCTAGATACACAAAAGTGATTTAAGGTACTTTTCATTCTAAAGTAAAAACTAATTAAAGTCTAAAAGATATTTTTCCCACAAGAAAAATATAGGCGTTGCATCGGCATTTAGATGTTTTTCAAAGTCTAGTTTTTTGAACTATCAGTGCTGATGCATCGGTCAAGACCCAATATTTATTTATTTGGTGCTCAATTAAAAAGTTTAAATGCATTTCATAAGAAATGTTAAAGTTTTAAGCAAATATCTTCAAAAAAATTAATAAAACTGTAATCAGAAAAATGTCCGGGTTTTAGAGCTTTCCGGATTTTAGATGTCTGGATTTCCAAGGTTCTACTGTATTCTAAATATTTTATGAGCAGAGTTTATGCCAAAACTGCATTAAAAATGAGTATTAGAGTGCTTGTGGAAGATAAGGGAGGGATATGCAAATAGACAAATTTATTTTAAAAGAAAGTAAACTACTAAACCCTAATTGCATGAAAAGAAAATTCTTCCCCTTATTTTATTAGATGCATATTATAATAGGAAAATTAAATTAAAACAAGAAATAAAAGAGGAAAAAAAATCTCTAAAAAATGTACCTTATATTTGTCTACAACTGGCATCCTAAACGGACCTTCCGTAGGCCTGTTTAAGGATGGCAATGTGTCTATGTACTCCAGGAAGGCAGGTCCTCTGAGGGAAAAAAAAACATTTTTTTAATGAAAGCTTTATTGTATTAATTTATTTATTGATAACAGTATAGCTTGGTTCTACTCACTTATTCAGATTAAAAATAACCAAACACCACTATATCAGAAAAATCTAATGCGACCAATGATTTCATATAAATAATGTTTACTTTTAAGCATTGCCATCAATTGATTGTATATTCATTACAGCCTTAAAAACCAAAAATCTCTTGGGAAAAGAAAAATTGATAGTTTTCGGGTCCATCAAGGCTTTGAAAAAAATTCAAAAAACAATCTCACAAACACACACACATATGCAATAGCAAAACTTTCTGTATCAATCTGCAACACAAGTTTCAGAAGTCAAAATTTATCTGCGGCACCAAATGATGTGGAACCAAATTTACAATCATAAAAAATAGTAAACTATGCATTTTAAAATAGTTGACATATAACAATAACACATGCAGACAATAAATAAATGTTATTATTCAATTTATAAATAAATTAATAAAATCTAAAATTGAACATGCGATTAATGCAAGCTAAGAGAAAATGAAGTAAAGACAATACCATACAGTTTAATATTTGAAAATTATTTATGATGTAACTATGTGAAAACAGGGTAAACATTTAATCCAACTCATTAATAACACTACTAACCAGTTTTGAAGTGACATGTTTAAAAGCAAACTTTGTGGACACATGCTTAAAATAATGAAATTAGTTTTTTTTTTTTTTTTTAAATTTTTTTATAAAGTGGTTAATTAATCTGCAAGCTTCAAGATAAATCTGCAGCGCTCGCAGCCGTGCTGCGCAATTTCTGCTACCGGGCACACCTATATATTCTTCAGATTCAGAAAACTGATTCCCAAACTTTTTTTTTTCAATCAAGGGAGAAAGTAAAAAAACAATTCAAGGCACCAGAGGTGAAATCTAAACCGGCAAAAGAATATTCTAAATTTCCTTCATTCCTATTAGTTTAGCATCTTGCAGAAACATATTACCTACAATGGAAAGTTTATTTGTCCATTTTAATTTTCCCACAAAAAGCCCCAGAATTTAATATAAAGATTTTTTTCTCTCATAATTACGTCACATTATTTTACTGAAAGAAGATATTTTGCTATGTAGGAGGAAATTTTTGTCACAGAACTCTATGTCTAGCTATCTTTTCCAAACCATACAATGGACAAGAAGGCAGATTTTGTGGGGATAGACTGGTTTTTTGTGAACAGCCTAGACCCTAGAGCATATCGTCAACACAACGGTAAAGTTGCGAATCCGATTTTTTTAATGCGAAAATGGGTTTACGCCCTTAAAACTAAGTATTATAATGTAAGTTAATCTTCCAATGGTTTAAGCTTGGAAATGCATACTAATTGGAAATACAATACATACTAAGACAACAAATTCCTCAAAGAAAAACTTGATTAAAGAGAAATATTTAAAGTTGCCATTTGCTCTTCCTGAAAAATCTAATTTTCACAGATTCGCTTTACCATTGTGTCGACGATATCATGAATAAGCTAACATTAGTTATCTAGGGTTCAATGCATTAAATTTTAATAAAAGTTCATTTAACTTTACATATTTAAATATATAAATATTTTTCAGAAAACTCCCTTAAATAGAAATATTTCGAACAAGATAAAAGTTCGTGAAATACTGGTATTTCTTAAGTTTTAATTAAATATTTGTTTTAATGATGCAAATGCTTACATTAAAATATGCGTAATTGGCATTCAACTGCTGGGTAAAATTATCAAATTTATTGCATTCAAAGCAGTACAGAAAATACATTAATTTGATATATTTTTTAATTTTTAAACAAAGGAAAAAATTAAAAATTGTGATCACTGTTAAATTTAGCAAATACTTTCAACTACAATTAATTCCTAGGACTTTTATTATTCGGCTTCTGAATATTCAGCTTCGACCAAGAAGGAAAAGCCGACTATTTGGCTATTCAGTCAAACCACTATTCGTTACGTTCCTAAGTAGAAAAAATCAAGTTAAAAAAAAACTTGCATCAAACATAGACTCGTGTGAAAGAAATTTCAGGGGAGGGGGGGGGGGGGGCAAATGACACCCTCAGTTTGAGAAATATAATGCATATGCGAGTATTTAAGTATCCATCTGATGTTACTACATTATACAATTACATTGACTTATTGAAGTGCTGGTTGTAAATTTCCGCTTTCTCTGTTGTTTTTTCTATATTTTTTCTATAAAACCATATTTTGATAAATGTTACTCTGATACTTTTAATTATTTTTTTTGGAAGGGCAGGTGCACCATTGCTCTAGCAGGGAGGGCACCCCTGCCTGTTAATAATAAATTCATGCAGCAACTTCTTATTTCTGGCATACTGAAAGTAATTTTAATAAAAAAATAATTCTTCAATGATTAATCCACAAAAACTGGCCAGTTATAAATAATCAGAAAAAGGGTTGTTTATTGATTAATCGGTACATCCCTAGTTAAAATCCAAATGTGGAACAGTGCACGCTTATGAAAATACTAAACCGTAACGCTGTTAAAACCTACTATTATAAACTACCCCCGCCTCTAAAAAAAGAAGAGAAATGAAATAAACAAACTTTTCAAATCTCATTCATATTTATATGTGAAATGTTGACGGGTATTTTCCTAAAAATTGTACCGCATGCAGGAGAGGGGAGGGGTTTGGAAGTGAAAAGAAAATTTTAATGTAAAAAATATTAAATGACCATTAATTTTTGAAAAGCAGTGATACACTTGATGTATACGAAAATAGCGGACTGTCCATTAAAATAGTGGACACCCTGAACACTCTATACATGTTCCAAAAAACATGAGTGGCTATTACATTGGCATTGTTATTAATTTTATACTTTCTTTTTTCTATGCTAACAACATCCTTTAGAGTTTTTTTCTGAATCATGCATTTTTGAATGTGAGCATTATCACAATACAGTATGGGACCTCAAATTTGGAACGGTCGGGGTCGCGAACTTTCCGGATTTTCCACATTTTGGGTCCTCATTCAAAAAATTTTGTAAGTAGCATCAGTGCCCATATAATTTGCTCTGTAACTTTTTATTAGCATTTTGTTCAATTATAGCTTTTTTATTACCGTACATACTCGCCTATAAGTCGCAGAATTTAGCACAAAAAAACAAATTTGGAATAGGCTTACATTCGGACGCAAAGCATCGAAACGTCTCTACTTTTCCCGATGTTATTTTAGCCTCTTTAATTAAACAATAAAGGAAAAGAATTCTGTCAAATTTCCAAAAAAACGCTGCAAAACATTTCTCCATTTTTTTTTTTCAAAGCAACAATTAATAAAACCCCTAATTGCAAAAACGAACCCTTTTCAGAAAATTGCGAAATATTTTTTTAAAAGGGGCACATTTCCGATCTTAAACGTGTTTATTACTTTTAATTTCCCTTCTCTTTAAAACACCTATTCCCCCCCCCCCCCAAAAAAAATTATGCAAAACATTTCCATATTTTTTTTTTTTTTCAAAAAGAAACAAAAGATTTAAGGGTACCATCGGTTTTTTTTTTTTTTTTTTGGGGGGGGGGGGGGATTGCATAAGTAGCACTGTTGCATTTAGGCAATTAGAGTGTTTCATTTGGGTTTTAGTCACCCTAACTGAGACAAAAGTGTCCTTAATGCAAGTGATAAAATTTTCTAAAAATATAATTAAAATTCAAGTTTTTCGATATAAACTTAGTTTAGCACAAAAAGAATAAGTGCATTCAATCCTTTTTTTTTTTTACATGCTAACACAACCATAAATCTGGTCCAAAGCTTCCTGAATGTGACAAACTTAAGGGAAATTGCGTCGTATTTAGGCAAATTGACCTTATATTTTCTACTGATTAAAAGTTAGAAATTTTCTAAACTTTAAACAGTTTGAAAATGTACCAAAAGTTGGAAGAATCTCATGCCTGAGAAGTATAGAATGAATTTAAAAAAATGTTGCAATAGCCTCCACCATTTTCTATGTAAAACGTTTTTCCCTTCAATGAAATTAATTTTTAATTAATTGATTCTCTGGTTTTCCACTTTTTTTTTTTTAATTTTGGGGGGTGGGGGGACAAAACTTTATAAAGACAAGAATTGTGGTGCACCCATATTAAATCTAAACAGAGTGCACCATCATAATTTTGTGCTCCATATTGTTAAAATACAATTAAAATTCGAATTTAATAAATAGAAGATACTTAATACTTAAAATAAAAATCCAGAACATTACTTACCGGTACCAAGGGCAAACACTTTCATCTGGTACATCTTTCAAGAAAGCTCCAGTTAACCCAGAACATGGCATAAAAGCAACATCAACTTTTGGATTGAAACCACATTTTTTAAGATAAGGTATGAGTTTTTCTTTGCATTCATTATACCTCAAAAGGAAAATAAGTACAGTTAGATAAGGCAAAAAATCATACTTTGTGGGAAAATTAATCACATAAAATTAATATTAGAACCAGACAGTCATGCATCTTTTTATACTAAGCTCATACAAAAAGTAAAAGGAATTTCATTTTAAATCAGTGAGGTAACGAATAATCTTTTGCAATCTAGTACCCTGATTTTCAATGAAATCTCCATGACAGTTAACTGGTTTTTGAGCAAAATATCTGGAAACGGCCTTATCCAAATTTTTGCGATTTGAACACAACTTAGTGGTGATTCATGCCAACAGACCCACTGCTTTTTGCATTTTGGATAATCATAGGGGTTCTACAATCAAGCAAACAAAAAAGGTTTGATATTGTGCTACTAAAGCAGGGTTGCCACAGAAGAAATGGAACAAAAATAGTTGCTTTAGCAGCATAAAAGCACGAAAATAGTAGCCACGGCTCAATGACAAACAAGTCTTAATTAACTTGTTCAGTGATGGGTACTTACTTATTACATTCGGATCTTATATTTCTACATAAAGAGTTGCTATGAATACAGTGTAATTTATAAAAAAGCAATTGCATTTTTATATGAAATAAACACATTTCCGAGCATTAACTTTCTAAACTGAAATAACTATTCATATCTACCAAAGATTAAAAATATCAAGGAATAAGTAGAAGTTAAAAAAAAAGATTGCAATATGAGAGAGAAGAGCAAGGTTATTAATAGAAAATAAACATACTTGAGATTTAAACACACAATAGCTGATCTCTTATTTAGATATGTGTATAATATTGAGCTACTTGATTAATGAAATTCTAAGACCAAGAGGAGACAACATTAAGTTTACTTTTTTTCACAAATTTAACAATTATTTTATAATATTGGAAAAATCATCCAATAGACAATTGCTAGAGATAATCAAAAATTTTTAAAAATCAATTTGAAATTACATGGCAAAGAAAAAAAAAACTTTGGAAAAAATATTTTTTAAAACTAGATTATTAACTAGTCTGAAATATTTAATTCTTGTAATTAACTTGTATGATCAATAAAACTTACAAGAATTTTGACAGAAATTATTTTATTTTCGGCCGAATTTTTCAAGTGGGAGTGACAAAATGACACCCGTGCAAGTTTGTACTACAGAAGTTGAAATGTAACCAGGCTTGGAGTCGATTACAAAGAAACGTAATCGATTACGATTACGATTACAAAAGGAGAAATTGAGAGATTATGATTACGATTACGATTGTAATCCTTTGCCAAAAAGTAATTACGATTACGGCAACGATTACAGTCGTTGAAAAATGTAATCGATTACGATTATGACATCCGATTACGATTTTGATTACGATTAGATTAGCATAAAATTATCATATATTATGCATACAACTCTCATTTTTACAATAGCGTCATAAATCAAAAGGTTATGATTTTTTATTACATTTTTGATTTAATAAGAGATAACTGAAATGATGATGAATGCAATTAATAATGAAATAATTTCAACATCACAGTTATTGAATTATGACATCGTTGCAGAAATGAGAAATTTGTAATATATATATATTATATATATATATATATAAATCAGGAAAGGCACATTCAGAATTTTTCGAATATTTAAAACTCATGTGAGGGATAACTACATTGATCGTATTTAGTATATAAGCAAAGACGATGCACTAAATGTGTATAGTATATAATGCATAAGTGATTTACCTGGTTCATAGTTATTTTGTGTGCATACAATCAAAATTTTAGTTGGCCGCAATTTTTGAAAATGTAGTATACTTCTCCATTGTATTTATTTTCTAGTTTAAATTGTGCAATTATTTCACATAACACCAATTAGTTTACTGAAAATAATAATTTTGTATGATTCTTTATGAAATCACTTATAAGATGTGTATGAATTGTACGGGATAACAAAATATTCAGATAGTGTAAGAGATAAATAATCTTTCGAAAATAAATGCGGCATTTTAGAATAAGTTCAAAAAATTTGAACATGAACATTCAAATAACTCTTAGCAAAATTAGTAATCGTTAAAAAGTAATATGAATAATAATTATAATACGAATGACTATAATATTTTAATATGATTTTTGTGGGTTTTTTTTTTTTAACATGCACGAGAATATAATTTTTTTCCATGTAACTGTTTTAATAAAAAAAATAAAGTGCAAGTAATTTTACAACACAAATTTAACGTACAAGATTAAACTGAAATACAAAATTCTGTTGAGGTAAGTCTAAGAAGAAAAAGATAATTAACTGTTTAAAATAATTCCTAAATATTAATTCATGCATGTAAAAAACAATTGGGAGAATGTCTGAACATAAATCACAATCTTTTACATACCTATTAATTAAAAAGAATATTAGCATTAAAATATAAATAAATTTAAGATTTAAATGTACGTACTTTTTTAAATATTCGAAGAACATATTTTAAAAAATAATAATAATCACACGTACCAGGGTTAAGATTTCATGCATCTAAGCATAGAGCATCATATAACGCCTGCTCCTAACTTGCTGAAGTGTAAATGTGCTATTCTTTAGAAAATTTTTTCACTTCTGCCGTTAAATAAAGGAGAAAACGCAAAAGGCATTTCGTGTCTCTTTATGTGTGTAGGTGACAGTACTCTTTCCACTAGATTTTCGGGGGGCAGTCTGCTTCGATTATTGAAAGGGAAAATGGGGCGTCCATTCTTAGCTCCAGACTCTCGCCTATTGCCCAACCGTTTGAATATGTTTTGAAGGGATAATTAAGGAAGCAAAATGACCGATGCATTTGGTCCTTCTATAGACAGACGCCTTCCGCTTTCTTATCTACTCCGAAATCTTTTTGACTTGCGGACAGATTTCCGCTCTTTTACCGAAACTGGAGGACGCAAGGAGACCGGAGACCCCCCCTGAGAGCCCCAAGGCGATGCGAGTGACGACTCTCTTTCTTCTCGGGCTCTCCAGCCATTCCCCGTGGAGAGTGGAGCCGCAATTAAGAATTCTGAGAGACCACTACAAGCAGGACAACAAGCGTCTCTAGCAGACTATATGGTCCTGCCATCAAGGGTCTGCGACCGCCACACAGAACCTTTTATATTATGATCGCCCATAGGTTACAAACCGCTTAGGATAGGACTTCAGTAATCAGTACACAGCTTGAATTCTTTTTCTTGTAAACTGATCTCTTCTATTCAATGGTAGTGCTAAAAATTTCAGCTTTCAGCAGGTCAAGATTACACGATTACAGGACCAGCAGATTACGGATTTTTTCCTTAAGATTACGATTAAAATTACGGGAGAAAAAGGATTACGGGATTACACAATTTCGATTATGATTATGAGAATATGCCATCGTCAGATTACGATTACGATTTTGTCAAAATGTAATCGATTACAGCCGATTACGATTACGTAATCGCGATTACTCCAAGCCTGAATGTAACAAAGATTAAAAATTATGGTAAGTTCAAAGTTATTGAGCTCCAAGATGCAGAATCTGATGGTAAATGAGCACTAGGAAGTTTTTCCGAAGCCTATGCAATCGGAATTCGAAATGCGTAAAAAATCAAGACCAAGCCTTTAAAGAGCGAAAAACAGAAAAAATACGTAAATTATACTCGTAGTTTGTAAAAGTTGGCAGGCTAGGCTGCTTTGAAAGCTTTAGATTGAAAAGAAAGAAGGGATTTTAGTGGAAACGAAATTCTTACTTTCCAAAAATACAAAAATACAGAAAAAACACATGTCTGTCTATGTGACGACTGGGTGTTTCGGACATATCGTTGCAATCCTTCGGCGTGCAACACCGTGGATATTGTGGTCAAGCACCACTGCCATTGGTTGCCAGTGTTCGAGAGAAAAGGTAAGGGTTACAGAAAAATAAAGAGAAAAGGTGCATATCGCGTGCACACGGCACAGCTTCTGTGTTGACTACCAAATCACCCATGAAAAAAGCAAACTAACCCCTTTCATTGGCAATTGCTTCAAGGTCAATATGAAGTGTAGGCAGTCGCTTGGGCCAAGATGGAAGTTTGAAAAATTATGGCACAATTTTCCATGAAATAAAAGAAAATTTTTTTTCTTAAAAATATTTTTTTGATGCATTTGAATAAAAGAATTTCAAAAGAGACAAAAAAAAAGTCGCCTAATAGTTAGTTGCCTGTTGGAAAAATTAGTTGCTTTTTCGCCCGATTTCGAAGAAAATAGTTGCCATAGTAGCCTGATGCTGAAAATAGTTGCAAATAGTTGCTTTTTAGTCGCCTGTGGCAACCCTGCTAAAGAGATAAAATTTATTGGTGGATTAACTAGCTTAGCTTTCTTCGGACAGATCATGCGGGACACAAGAACCTGCTCTAGTATAGTTTACTAGTCTGCTGCAAATTCACTTGGACTTTCAATCAAGGTTGGATAAAGTGTTTGTTTGTTCATTACCCAACAAGGATTTGCCAATAAATATTTGTATGTGCAGATTACAGAAATAACATTACTTTCCAATTACTCCACCATAATATATACATATAAGACAGTGAGAAGCAAAGGGATGTAAGTGATCAGAAAATGATTCTGAGAAAAACCAGTTCAAAGTCTGGATCTTATGGGACTTTTAACGCTATTTTATTTCTAAATCATGTTGTGTGGCAGCACCTGTTAAGGCTACCCCTAACATCTAGTGCTTTCCCTATAATTTGCACTAGTTATCTACAATTTTTCAATTTTGTCACTTACACCTCTTTTCTTCTAGGTGCCTCATATACAAATGATAGGAAGAATTTAAAATTAACTGTTAACAGTTAGCAATTAATAGCAATAAAGCTATTTTATCATAATAATAGACAGCAAAAAATGTAAATAAGAGTGAAAAGTTTCCAACTAAATGTATCAACTTAAAATTAAAAGAATCAACAAAAAGAATTCCTCAATTAATACAGTCCTAACTTTCCTAACTTGCACTTCATTAAGGAATTACGTTTAAACAGCCCACCTCTTCAACCCCCCCCCCCCCCCAGGAAAAATCTTTTTATCAAATCATTGCTAAAATTGCAACAGTTGTTTAATAATATAAATCACATTAAAAAAAAAAAAACTTGATGGTCAATTAAAACAAATCATTTTGGATTCTTAATGATCATCCCACTTAGCATAATTTCATAAGGCACTACTACTCCAAACTTCCAAACAAGCTCAGATTTTTAAAAACTAAATAAATATAAAATTTACCTTTCTTCCGACCATTCTACTGTTGGGTCATCCATTTTATTTATAAGTATTACTAAATGCTTTACTCCAGCAGTTTTTGCTAACATTGCATGTTCTCTTGTTTGACCACCTCTTTCAAAACCAGTTTCAAATTCACCTTTCCTTGCAGAGATAACCTAAAAGAATTTGTCAGAGGCAGAAAAATAAATAAATAAAAGTTTTTTGTTGTAACTACATAATAAAAATAAGCAGAATGAACATTGTATAGAAAAATATGCATTATGCAGAGTGCAAACATTGCTACTGCACTGTACCTCTCAATAGATTATTAGATTTCTCCTAGTATTAATTTGGAGAAACAGCAATTTTTTATATTTTTGTAACCAATTAACTATTTCAAATACTTTATTGATGAAATATGAAATATTTTATATTTATTTAGTACTTAGTTGAAGAAGAGATTCAATATTTTATTTATACAAATATTTCTTGAAATTCCATTTTTTCATAAGTTTGTACAAATTATAAAAAATCAACAGAAAGCTTAATTATAGAAGCGCAAAACTTTCAGGCATTGAATGAATAAGAATGAATAATTAAATAAATTGGCTCTCAAAGGTAAAGGGTTTATTTGAGGATCTCTTTTTTAGAATTGCGGACAACAAGAATTTATTGGTTACAGTTCTAGTGCATATGTGCGCAATCAATATCCACACTGAATCATTGACATGTAATCAGAAAATATGCCAAGGAAAAAAAAAGAAAGGAAGAAAAGAAAAATATCACATTTTAAAGGTTTTTTTCTAAAGAATTCGTATTTTAGAATATTTTTTAAAAAATATTTTACAATCGGAATATTCGACTACATTAGAAGAAGTAAACTTTTTTTAAATCAAAATTCAAACAATGCAAAGTTTATGTCTTCAAAGAGTAAGGGAGAAAACAAAGAGAAACATACTAAAACAGCTAAATCTGCTTGACATGCTCCACCAATCATATTAGGGACAAAACTTCTATGGCCAGGGGCATCTAGTAGAGTGAAATGTTTATTTTCTGTTTCAAAATATGCTCTTCCAACTTCCACTGTTTTACCTTTGTCACGCTCTTCCTACAAAAAAAAAAATCATGAAATTAAAAATATCCTTATTAAAGTAGACATATTACAACTACTCGATCTGCTATAACACTTTTTAGAAAGAAAGCCCACCGACTTCTGCTTAAGATAATGTAATTTTAAATTTTCTGCTTACAATAATGTAATATCATATGTTCTATCCTCAAGAGCTAATGTTTATTAGTATATCACAACTATCCTCAAAAGATTTTGTTTTATTATTATATCAAGATTAAATTTACAACCATACTTGCTTACGAACAATGATCTTTTGTTTTTATAAACATGTTCAAAAAAATTTTTTAGTGTAGACATTTATTTACAAGTGTAACTGTAACACTTAACTACTTATAACTTTTTTGGTTTTGATCTCACCACTTATAGTCTTTCATAGTAAGTTAAAGTTTTAAGAATAATAAAGCTGTAAGTAAACAACAAAAACCTTTTCAATTTGTCATAGAATCTATCTTCATGCAGAATTTGGAAAAAACCTAAATGTCCGAAAATGGAAACAAAAAGCGAAAGACTTTTTAAAGCTTTGGGGAGGAAAATTGTTAGGAAGGCCATGGTCCAATATGAGATGTAATGCCAGGGAGTTAGCAGAATTTAGAAGAAAAAACACAAAGAGCCCAGAAAAAATGGACATAGTCTAAGGAATTTTGACTAAATAAGCACACATCATGGAAAATTACATCATGTCTCAATTAAGAAGTCTTTCTTTGTCACTTTAAAAGTCATGAATCCATTTAGCTCAAACATAATTTATAAATTTTATTTGAGCTGAAACATTATGAAAGTTACATTAAAGTAAGTTTAGGAAAATTTTCTCTTTTCTAAATCTAATAACCTAATAAATAACCCTCTGATTTTATTTAAATTCTTTACAATCACATAACTCATTAGGCCATTAAACCTACACAAAAATTCTATCCTTTAATAAACATTTAAAATCATTACCAAAACTAAATCTTATTTTTAGTTATCTCGCCCTATAAATTTAAATGAAATTAATAAAGAAACATTGGTCGGGGCTGCACTCTGGAGACGATCATTAAACATTCCAAAGTAAAATTCTCAGTTCCTATGACAGGCCTCCCGTTCTTTTTTCAAAACAAAAATTTAGGAGTTTTAAGGACCAGTTTTTAAAAGCACAGAGAGGAGTTTGGTTGGCCCAGAAGAGTTGAAAACAAAAATTCAAACTTCGCACATAAAACATTTTTAAAACAACACTTAAAAATTTCTGAAAAAAAATTGTGTTATAAAAAAAAATTTTTGGAAAATGAATTAAAAAGTTTAATGTTTAATGAAGTATAAAAATAGATAAAATAAAATTTAAAAAAAATGGAACTTAATGTACCAGGAATTTAGGTTGAAGTATTTATGGCATAAAATGTAAAATACAGACTTATGCATTACTACCCTAAGCTCTTAAAACATACCTATAGTACATTTAAAAGAAAAAGCCATGAAGCAAAAATGTTATCATAACTCATCATAACTCAATTTCTTGTGAAAATGAACTGTAACACAACGAAAGTTCACTTCTAATAAATATGGCAAATCAAGCTTTTATGTTCTTCAACACTAATAACATTGTACTTATGTCAGTGTTTTTTAAACTATTTTTTCAGCTTTCCTTTTAAAACTGTTTAATTAGTGTACACATTTGATTTCTTCCGTATTCTCAGACAATCTATATGCATTTTGTTTTCTGATTCAACTTTTAATTCTTAACCAAATTTTTTAGTATTTTTTCCTAACCTCTAACTCATCAAAAGTAATTTTTTCTTAAATTTTCCTCCCAACAGTAGCATTGCTATCAAGAGCGACACCCAGGGCGGTTATTGATGGTACCATCCCATGGAAAAGATTAAACAAACAAAAAAACGTGAATTATGCATTGCGATGCAATAAATTTTAAAAAAATCATCACAACTTTGAAACAAAAAAAAAGGGGGGGGGGAGGGGGAAATGTCATTCTTATCATCGGCGTCATAATATGTAAAATATTTCTTGACGGCAATGGCGTGTTTAGCAGTTAAAAAAACATTTTGTATATTTTTTGGGAAGGAAACACTTTTCCAAGTTGAAAATAGAAAGAAAGAAATAGAAAAAAACTATCCAATTTGAAGTATGTGCTTTGTTTAATGGAGCTTTTGAGGGTTATTTTTTTCTTTCGTCGTGGCTGGGTGTCACCCTTCCCCGGCAGGCCGGTGGCACCCGCTCCCACTTGCTAACAATGAATTGCACATTTCTGCAGGAGTTCACTGCAGAAACCAGTTCTCTACTGACAGAAAATTGATTAATTGCACAATTGATTTAAAGATCATCAAACTACAGGCCTGAGAAGACAAACAAGAAAAACTGAAAAATCAAAAACGGTGAGAAAAGAAACTGAATTAAAAAGAGAGACTAAAAAACAACAGTATGTTGTGGGCTTCAAGAAACTTTCTATATCTTTCACATGTATACTTTTTTAAAAACAATCAATGGGTACAGAATTGAGTGAATGGCATCAAATCTAAATAAGTGTCATATTGAGGTAGATTTACATACCAATTTTTGTTTAAATCTTTACATTACTTCTTAAGATATCCGTTAACAAGAAAATGTTCAAATGCATTATTCTCAAAAGGGCTTCAAACATAAACTAATAGCACCACTCACCATTAGCATCAATGTGTGTACTGAATTTTGTTTGTTTCCACAAATTATGTTTTAAGTTAAAGTTCGGCTTCCTTGCAGCAAATGGTGCCCAATTGAATTACGACCATATTCCCATTCAGGTTCACCTGTATACCAACTTTTGTTTGAAATCTTCCATTAGTTCTTGAGATACAGCAGCGCCACCAAACAAGATAACATTTGCTTGCTCACCCCAATTTAGTCTCATTTCTTCTGGTGCAGCGAACTTATTACAAAAAGCCAAAAAAACAGCAACCCTGTTTAAGTCTGTATCAAACATTTAATTTTTTGAAATTACAAGCAGGGAATTATCATAAATACACTAATATTTATCTATATAACGAACAATTATGTTTACATACTTGATTTGTGTCAAGAGCCCAAGAAAGATACCAGGATTCTCTATTTTTTTCTTTTGCTTCTCTTTCATACTTTTCAAGCGTGCGCTTATCAACCATTCCAGTTAAGTACCTATTTTTAAAAAAAACACATATAAATATATATATATATATAGTAATTTTTCTAAAAATGTACACTTTAGTAATACATAAAAACACCAATTACATATATCAAAACACTTACAAAAGTTGGCCTCCAATGGTTGATTTTCCAGCATCTATATGAGAAAAAAATTTATTAGCTAACTTACAATTTTTTAAATTATGCAATACAAATTAGCAGGCTTAACGAAACTTTTACAGTAAGCAAAATAACCTTCAAATGTAAAACTAGTATATGAATTCTCCACCCCCCCCCCCCCTTTTTTGCAAGAAAAGTCATCAAAACATCTATGTATATAAAATGCTAATATTGAAGAATCTTAATGTGTAGTATTGTGCTGCTGAAAATAAATGAACAAGAAATACTATAAATACCCCAGTTACAACTGGGACATTTAAAGTATTTCTTGTAAATAAAATGTGGTCTTTCTTACATAGGTTCGACTAAACGTGCCTTAAAGGACAGTCTGCAAGAACATGAAAACAGGGTTTGAAATTAGCAGTCATTAGTCGTATTTTGCAACTAAATATTCCCATTTGACGACCGCTATTTCACATCTAGTCCTCTCTTTTGACACCTAACCTTTCATAAAACTTTCAGTTTGACAACCACAGTTTTTCACCAAGTCGTCATCTCTGTGGCAGAAAGTTGTTATGCTTTCTGCGACATTTTCAATCCAAAATCTTTCTGCAAGAGTGTTCCACATTTTTAATGTGGAACACTCACACCAGTTTTTTCAATGTTTTCATAAATTAATTCATTCTAATTTTATTCAAAATTTTTACAATTACTATGTATATATATTACATAATTTTTTAAGGTTGAGTGCTACTAAAGGGAGAAAAATAAGTTACGTAAGCTATATTGGAGATTCCTTTTCATGCATAATATAATGATCAACAATTTTAAATTTAACTGAAAATATTACATAAAAATATTCACCCACCCTATAAAGACTAAATATCAAGGCTGTAAAAGGATTGCACATTTCAATACAGAACTAGCTGTAAGCAAAAAAAAAAAGATGCTAAATCTTCTTTTAAATTAAGTGTTCCTATTTTACAGATTACATACAACTCATACCATAGCATTTCATATTTTAGTTTTTGAATAATCTATTAATTACTATAAATATAAATGAGCCAAAAGAATGCAGCAGATTTTTGAGTTTTTATAGCAGACTAGTTTAGTTTTTTTATGGTAAATAATAATCTTTCACAGCTTATTTATTTATTTTTTTAAATGCAGTGATCCTATGCGCCTCAAAGAGTTTGTATCAGATTTTGAAGCAGATAAAAACATTGTTTTGTATCAGTTTGGAGCAGAAGAAATTAAATTTTGTAGTAGTCTACGGCAATAGTAGCTGGATTAGATGATTATTTTCATCCTTCTTAAAAAAATATTTATTACATAAGCTATTCAAAAACTAATACTAACTAAACTTATAGCAATTATGAATGTGTTTTTCGAAAACTTTTCTCAAGAAACGAGTTATTTATTAATTTTTTTCTAATAGTAAAAATTGCTACCTGGAAGAAGACTTAAAATTGTTCTCTTCGTCTTCTGTTTTTTTTTTTATCATTCATGCCACTATACAAGTTTTTCAATTTCTTTTAATAGCTAAATCCTTTTCTTTTCTTTTAATATAAAAGGTTGATTTATTTAAAAACATTTACCATTAAATGGCCCTTATTTTCCAGAGTATAATTTCAGGCTCAATCATTGGGATTGTAGTAATAGTAAAACTTTGATTGAATATAACATTAATTTCATAATTTTATACATAAAAAAATGAAAATTATCCAATTTGCTACCAATAGTAATATTTACAATTTTTCTGATTGAGAAATATTCCTCAAAATTTCAATCCTAACTGCTCACTTGGGTTGGAATTTGGAAACAAGTAATTTTTTTTCCAACTATTTTTACATCTTTCAAAAATTGTGTAATTAGTACAATTAAATTTTAGAAGCTCTAGGATTACAGAAAATGGTTTCCGGTTATTTCTACACACCAAGACTTCCATTTCTTCATATAATCTTCCGTAACATGTTTACTAAAGATTTTAGATTTATTTAAATAGGTTTTTCTTCTTACTTTCAAAATGATTATCACTGACATAAGGCAAAAAAAATTTGGTTCAAATTTCGCAACTTTTTTTTTTAATGACTTTTCTAACTTAACCATTTTTTTTACTTATTTTGTTCTTTATACTTTATATTAAATGTCTTTTAATTGCTTGTGACTAAATTATAGAGCCTAAAGAGTAAAGAAAAAAGAAAAAATGCAATTCAATGTTTAATTTCATACCATTTGAAAGAGCACCACTTAAACACTTTCGTGAACAAATATGCATTCAAACTAAGTATTCAATTAAAATGAAAATTAATTTCATTTATCTATTTTGAAAAGAACCAAAATAAATGGATGAAAGAAAAAGAAAAAAAACGATTTTTGTGGCGGATGCAAAAAGATTGCAGAACATACGCATTCTTTCGCTTGCACATGGAAAGTAGGTTTAAAGAATCTTAAAGAATTGTTGTAATGGGTCAACAATCTTTAACATCTGTTATTGGTTTACATATTGATTATTATTTCCTAAATATTAAAAAATACAAAGTATACTAAGGAGCTACAAAGGAAAATGTTTTGCGTCTTTTCCTTTTTTTATGCTTCATAAAATGGTAAACTTTTTGACCTATTTCATGAAAAATTTACTAGTGCTGACTCTAAGCAATTTTGACAGGGCGCTGCGCCCGGCGGCCCTTTTAAATCTTTTTTGCGCCCGGCGGCCTCTTTCTTCCCTTTTCTATGCGCCCTGCGGTCTATTCAGACCATGCCAACATCGGCCGAACGGCCTTCAAAGCAGGAAGTGCAGTAGGAAAACTTCAATCCAGGCATCCTGCCCCCCCCCCCCTTTATTTGTTACCAATAATTTCTCAGAACTCCAGAGAAGTATCGTCTTCTCCCCTTTAGCTTCTTGGGATAACTGGGGGTAGTAGAGGGACGCATCACGTGCCTTTTTTTATTTTAAAGTGTTTAGCCTTAAACAAATATGAATGTCTGCAACTTAAATTATGATATTTTTAGTTAGGAAGGGCAGCTTGCAATGCGCTACCTGCGGATGATGTGCGGCAATTCGGAAACTCCCAATTTTCAAAAAAAAAAAATCAAACAAAAGCGGCAAAGTCTCCAGATTTTGGGTCCTGATTCAATAAATTTTGTAAATAGCAAGAGAACTCATAGATTTGGCCATTAGCATTTGATTCATTAATAGCATTTTTTAATACAGTATATACTCACTTATAACTCGAGAAATTTAGCACAAAAAAACGAAGTAAATGTCGACTTACGTTCGCGGCAAAACATCGAAAAATTCAGGCTTTTCCCGTTTTTTTTAAAACCTCTTTAATTAAACAATACAAGAAAAGAATATCATCAAATTCTGACATGATTTTAAATTCTCTAGCCTTTTACTAAAGACTTTTAATTATAAAAGATCAGCTTATCGGGAAAATAAAAGAAAGCCCGAACTTCAATTTTACGAATTTTCTATATCGCGTAAAATTTAGCGCTCAGTCTAAAAAACAATAATAATAAATATAATAAAAGCATAAAATATAGAAAGAAGCAAACTTTAATGACATTAACTTAGAATTAAAGCAATAATTAATAAGAACTCTTAATCGCGAAAGTGAACCCTTTTTCAGAAATCACGATCTCAAGCATGAAAACTTTTTCGGACACGATCATGAAAACTACATTTTTATTTAAACAAGTTCATTATAATTAGTTTTTTCTTATTTTTAAAATGTTTATTTCCAAAAGAAAAAAAAACAGTAAAAAAGGCTTCCAGATTTTTCATTGAAATCAAGATTTTTTTTTTTTTGAAAATGTTCCAAATTTTGGGATTACGAATTTGGGGTTCCATGATGTGTAATTGTTCTGGGTTTAGCATTTAGCATCACCAATGAAAAAAAAATTAAATGAAATAAAACAGTAAAAGTCATCGGCGTCATTTCACAAAATCTATACATAAGACAAAACAGTTAAATACTATTTTCAAAGCCAAATAAGCATTCCTTTTCTTTTCAATTCAGATATTTTAATCTCTACATATTAATCAGCTTATATGAGTTAAAAATAGTATTTGTATCTCATGTATTTCTTCGTTTACACGCTGAAAACGGTCATATGCTAATTAGTGAACTGCGTAAAATCGGGCAGCAATCTTCGACAATTTCTGCTTTAGGTTTACAATATTTCTTAAACAATGAACAGCAAAAAACTTGTTGGACCTAAATACAGTTATTCCTCTCCATGACTTTTGACTCCCCCCCCCCCCTCCCATGCCTGAAAAAACTGTTTAAACAGAAAATTATGGCTCTATTAGAAAAAAAATTTAAATTAAATAAGATGTTGAATACAAGCACAATTTGCACATTATTTTCCTCTCATAGCATTTGCCCATAGAAGAATAAAAGAAGTAAAGATTGCACTAGACTAGCATTGTTGCTCCCATTTGCCCTGTGATAAATTATCTTACTTAATTTTAGTGTTTTCTTGCATATAATTGTGCAGCATTTTTTTATCACCTGATATAATTTCTTTCTTAATGGTAAAAAGGACAAAATATATTGAGCCAAAATAAAAAGCTATTTTCTACAAAGTTCCCACCACACCCCTCCTCTAAAAAGAAAAAAAATGTTTGAATTAGAAACAAAATGATTAAGGAAAAATTTGAAAGCTCTATGACTGAGGTTTAAAATGGCACCAAGTTTGAAATTTTAGGTCACTTGTCACCTGAAATACTTGTCAATAATAATCAGAGCCAGCCTTAAGACTTGTGCGGGCCATATTGAGAGCACTTTTGTGAGGGTCGCGATTTGTTGGAACTTTGGTACACCTCTCCCAAACCTATTCGTGGAGAAATGTCACCAAGGCCTAAAATTTTCTTTGTTGAGTAGTTCATAATTTTGCAGCAGAATACTTATGAAAATGTGCGTAAACGATACATATATTCCTATATATTTTTCAAAATGAAAACCTATGGTAGGATGGGGTAAAATGGATCACTTGGGGAAAAAACTCAAAATAATAGAACTTGAAATTGAAATTTTTAAACCAATATTTTTTATGTTATATTTCAATGTGTTAGCAACATTTTTCATTCTGAAAAAGTTAGATTCTTAAATATGGCAACACAAAAAAATATTTTTGTAATTTTTGGATGATAGTGTGCTAAAATACATGGTTTACCAACTTCTGAAAATCTCTATATTTTATCAAATAACAACCCAAATTTAAAGGATTTCCACACAAAGAAACTTTGGAGAACAATTACAGCCGAGCATGTAAAAAAAATAATTAAATATTGAATAAAATGGGTCATGGTTAGGCTTAGCTAGATCTATTCTATTATTGTTTTAAAATTTACTCTGCTGCACCTCACTGCAGAAAATTCCTAAATTTAAACAGTGTACGTTATTTTATTGAAATTAAATTTAAAAAATTTTTTTGAATGTTTTCCCTAAAAATGATCATGTTGATGTGGTAGAGAGAAATGATGCTGTTGAAGTGTTATGTGAACCAATCTAGAACAATATTATTTTAAAATTTCAATGTAATTATAATTAAAAATGTTGCTAAATATATTACTTACATTTTTTTTTTCATTTTCAAAGTAATAAATAACTGTTTTCAGCATTATTTTGCATTATGACCCATTTTACCCCACGATGGAGTAAATCAGGTCACAACTTTAAAAGCTCAGTAAAACTATTTCATAATTAAAAAATAAATATTAAAATAGCATAAAATTGATCTAAAGGAGTTCAATGTTAAGATGCAATTGAAAAGAAATGGGAAATGTATCTGGTTTTGTTGCTATGAAACTTTAAATATGAAAATAGCTAAAATTGACCCATTTTACCCCACCTGACCCTATATTTTGAGATACACATGCAAAGTTTGAAACCTTGCTAAACTTGAAGCTTTTTCAATGCTTAAATTTTTTTGTGGTGGGGGGAGGGGTAAAAATATTTTTTAAGCGCGACTCAAGCGTGCCCTTTTTTCAGAGTTCCCCCTGGCGGCCCTTTCATCCTGGAGTCAGCACTATTTACTAAATGAAATAATTGTAAAATAAATCTGCTACAAGAGGGGGATACATCATTCATTCTGTTAAATTTTCTCATCCATATTTGATTGCGGGAAAAATAATAATTGGCGTCATTTTGCAAAGACTTGAGATTTTTA
The DNA here is from genome assembly GCA_038502835.1 of Octonoba sinensis. Lineage (NCBI taxonomy): Eukaryota > Metazoa > Arthropoda > Arachnida > Araneae > Uloboridae > Octonoba > Octonoba sinensis. The sequence continues at coordinate 100,736,857 of CM076599.1, read as the reverse complement.
AAACTTTTAACGTTAAAGACTCTTAACTTTTTTTTGCTTTTAGGGTTCAAAATAACTTAAATTTGGCTTTTAAACACTACAAACATCGAGTTCGTAGCTTATTTGCGAGTTTCTTTAATGCCACGTGTCATGAATAATACTAACAATTTGCTGTTATAATGCAGGAATCTTTCTGCATCTGCTTTCGGGTTTTAATATTTTTGACTCTTATTAATTGCTAGCATTAAAAAGCATACTGAGCAAAAATTTAATATTTTTTGCATAAACATGATTTTTCATTGCATTGATTGGCATAATTATGCCAGGTTGTTATAAAGTGATTCATTGTCTGCAGAAAAACACAGTGATTATACAGAACGATATCAGCAGTTTTGCATAAACATGTGAATTCTCCCAAAAATATGATTTTTTTCAAAAAATGAAAATCTTTCTGCATAAAATCCCTGCTAATATGCGATATTGTCGCCGTGTTTCTGCAACGGGGTCGTCATTTCATATTTATTTTATAGCTTTGTACAATTACATTTTTGTACACATAGTTCATCTAATCTTCTGTATTTTGAGTTTTTATGATACTTGTGAAGACTATACTTCTTGGCCTTTAAATTTTTGAATCATGAATTTTTACTTACAATTGAAGTTTAGTAAGTAGCATTAGATTGTAAATAACACTTGAAATAATTGTTAAGCCAATTACCTCATTTTATTTTATTATTAGGCACTGATTAATAAAGACATGTATATTAATTCATAAATTCAAGTGAAATTACCAACTTCTCAAAAGTTACTAATAACTTGATTGACAGTAAGGTTGTGATTTTATTATCAATTGCACAACTTTCTTCATAGTTATCAGTTATCTCTGCCCAAGCAATTACCTTAAAGTTCTACGTAGCAGAACTGTTTTGGGAACTAAAACAAAACAGCAACTAAACAAAAACAGCTAGGTGCCAATGGCACCTAGAGTGAACTTCCGCAATCCACCACAACTTCAGTAAAATATATAAAACGAATTACATGAAACTGACACATTTTACGAGAATTCTAAATACTACTTCAAAGATTTCCTGAAAAATATTACACCGTTCGATTTTGAATGGGTCTTTGTTCCATTGTAATCTTTATTTACCAATCTATCCACAACTCCAAAGGTAGGTTGCCCATTTTCCTTCTAGCAGAACTTAACATCCTAATTTCAAACTCTGCATGAAAATTGTGTTAAACGTAAAGAACTTGATCATTCTTCTATTGCTCAGCATTGTTGGACATTGTTTTGAATTTTCTTCTGCTAGAATTATTAAATGCTCTTTGGTCTATGACCTTGATTTTTGGGAAGCTTATCACATTTGGAGAAATTCTTCTTTTTTAGTAAATGATTTTCCCAGTACTCCATTTCCAGTTCTCCACTAAAAATTAAATAAAGAAGAAAGAAATAGGAGTTAATTTTTGCGCCACACGAAAACTAGTTTTTCCTCAGATTTTTACCGGAAATTGCTTACCGTGTTTGAAATTTCAATCCTTTTCCTTTTTCCATCCTGGAATTATTTCAATAATCTTGAAAGTTGTAAGAAATTTTTTGAATACACAACCTTAAATCTGCTTATTTGTTGTTTCATTTTTCACAATTAAAAAAGAAAATAAAAGTATAAAGATAGAAACAGCCAAAATCGTGCACGTGCTTCGCCGAAAATCTGATTCTACGTTAGAGATTTTAATCCTTTTGCATCGGATACAAATTTCAATTATTTTCTAAATTAGAAGATATTTTTCACACATGCTACCCTAAATCTGCTTATTTTGCATTTTATTTTAATAGTTTCTGGCTTTTTTTTTTTTTTGAACTGTGCCGATATTGAGCACGCGTTTGTCGAAAATTGCGTTTATCACTATTATTCACTTTATTTATTTACTTCAAATTTGATTTTAGTATTGACAACTATTTAGTTTTTAGAAAATACTAAGTTTTCGATAAAAAAGAAATTTTTAGAAAATTGTTAATTTAGCTGTACGTACGCTACGCTCTGGGTCAAGGTCGCAGTAGAAATTGTTTTCACTCTGAACTCGGATATCTGTAAAGAATGTTTATTATTTTTTTTTATTTTCACTCCTCCAGAAAATAAAATACTCCTCCAAAAACATCCATGGAGTATTTTCACTCTTTGACAAAAATTCCTAGCACGACCTCTGCTTACCGTATATTTCCGTGTATAAGCCGAGAAATTTTGGAACTTTTTTGAAAGCTAAATCGGGGGTGTCGGCTTATGTACGAGTCCCATAATTTAAAAAAAAAGTCTGTCTATATTTCGTGAAATAGCGACTAATAAATAACATAATTAGAGTACTATATATCTCCTACATTAAGGAAATAATTTGATGAAAAAAAGTAAAGTTTTATTTAAAAGAATATATACATATTTTACAACTGGATTTTGTGAAAACATCGCTGAAACAAAATGGCGAAATTTGCTCCCGACTATATTAATTCGCTCGCGACTAGCTGTGCATGCCTTTCTATTCCCTTTCATCCTTCTAATATAAATGCAGAAAATAACTGAATAAAAACAATTAAAAAAAAAGTAAAACAAACTAGCAAACGCAGGGGCAAAAAGCACAATGAACGAATGAACTAGGGAAAAATGTGCTTGCTTGCTTGCCCGCTCGCCACTCGCGTCAGACAGGGTTATTAGAGCTCAATCTGTCGCCGTTGGCGCCTAGCTTTTCACTTTCACATTGGAAAAGACTTGATCCGTGTTACGTGCTTGGCGAAATTATCGCCCTCTTTGGCGATTCTCTTTGTACTGTAATTTTTTTTTCTTCTAATTTTTATCTCGGCTTATATATGAGTTTTGAATTTTAGGGACATTTTTGAAGGAATAATGCACTCTCGGCTTATATAATACGGTACATGGTGTTTGTGATACATACTAAGGACATAACGAATAGTGATTTGGCCGAATTGCCGCATACCAAATATTTGGCCATTTCTTCCTGGCCGAAGCCGAATATCTTAGGTTGAATACAAAATATTCGGCGGTCGAATATTAAAAATTCTAGAAAAGCGTTGCAATAGAAAGTATTTGTCAAATTTAAATGCATTTACAAAGTCAAGCACCAATTCCACACATTAATCTATGATGTATGTTTTAATTACGTTTGTTAAGAATAAATTAATGTATTTTCTGTATTATTTTGAATGCAACAAAACTGAGAATTGCCCCGCAAGTGGATAGAAATGACAGGTCTTAATGTAAGCATTAGCATTATTTTACTGGTTATTTAATTCAAATTAAAGGAATACTATTGCTTAGTGAACTTTGACCTTCTCAAAATAGTTTTTGGAAGGTATTTATAAAAAGTTATAAAAGTTAATATTTTTATTTTATGGATTTCTTTACCTACCTAGTTTAAAAAGACTTATTACTACTTAATGCATTTAACTGGAACATATTTTTATTTTCAAAAACCCCATTAACTCATGCTATCTTAATATTCATGATATAATATTGGTTTTTCATATTTCTCTCTTACCCAATATTCACAATTAATCAGTCTATCCAAACTAAGGCCGACTTCCCCTTTGCTAATAATAACAAAATAAAAGCCTCATATTCTTCATCATAATTAACTATTACCAGCTTTTGCCAAGCAAATGATAAGTATAAAATACAATATTATAACTTTAAAATCTGTTTTTGATCAGTCAAACCTAAAAACAATGTTTCAAAAAGTAGTTTTTTCTTAATTATTTTTATTTATCAAAACTATGTACTAATGTGTTATTTTGCAATAACTATAAAATAATTATCATTGTTTAAAATCTACTAATTTCTTTATTTTCTACTGCAGCAGAACTATTGGGACGAATAGTCCATCAATATTGGGCCAAGCAGAATATTCGGGTAGGTCATGAAATGAATATTTGGCCAGGCCGAATAGTGGATGAATATTCTTTGCATTCCTAATACATACAGTGGCGTACATAACGCCCCCGCAACCCCCGTGGCGCACGAGGTTTTAGGGCGCCCGCTCCAGAAAAAAAAAAAACCTCCACGAGATATATATGAATAAATGTTTTTTATACATATTTTTTTAGCATTTCTTTTCCACTAACGCAATGTCACTCCTAAGCTTTCTGAGTAAAATTCTTTGCTATTCAGGCCACATAACACATAATTAAACCCCTCTTGCTTCCTCTTTCCTGTGTACCTGCATATTATAGTATAGGGATCTATCATACTTTTGTGCGGGCACAAGAGAGCGTGTTGGCAACATATGCCTATTTTATTTTTATTAAAGTTTCTTGACGTTCCTAATGCAAAATGTTTACTCACATGTACAGGGAATTATCTCCAGGGCTCGGGGTAGAACTCGTTTTAATACCTATTGACGAACATCCCGACCTCCGTAATGTTGAAATACCATGTGCTAAAATGTAAACAACTTTCACGGTTCTAACCGTTAAACGAACAGTGAAAAAGAAAGTGAATTCGTACAGTTAACCTTTATGTTAATGTTATTTATTTCCGGTGTGAGTTTGTAAAAATGGTGTTGCCACTCACACGGAAGGATTGTTTGCTGAAGTTTGTTTCAGGATATTTCAAGCTGGGAAAATGCAAATGAACTGATGACGGATGGAACGTTTTTGCAATATAAGCTGGGTGATGATTCCATCCGGTCTCTCTTGGTACTTGAAGATTTGGTACTGAAGCGGGATGGAAACAAATGCGATTGTGATATGTACTAGCTTTTAATGACTGATATTTTGAATCCCTTTTCACTGCATCTCATTGTCTTTAGAACAATCCGAAATCTGCCAAAAAAGAAAAAAATCACAGTGAAAGGGGGGGGGGGGAGTACAGGGGTTGAGTTTCCCCCATGCAAATGAGCTCCGATTAAAAATTATAATGCTACAGTAGCATTATTTGCTACAAAAAAGCATTAATTGATTTTTTAGAGAAAAAGTTTGTTTTAAATGTTTTCTCAGTTTAGGACCCCATATTACTGCTTCAAAGTAAAAGTTTTCTATGCTGCTATTGGGCATAATGGTAAACCAAATTCATCAAAGGTTTGAGAGCATAACCTCAATTAACAATATGTTCAACTTTTTAACTCCCAAAGCATTAACAGATCTATTAACGCTTTCGAGTACACAAATAAAGAACTTGTGGAATCGGTGACTAAATTTTGCGAGAAGAACCAAAATGATGTAGCAATCTCAATTGCATCACAAATTATCATTTTGCGAAACATTTTGGAAATAGGAGAGAGAAACTTGACAAATAAATATAGCTGAAGTTGCACATTTAGTAATGATCGAGAACAATGTTTTACAGAGATGCCACTCTAATCTCAAGGTTTTCAGTAGTAACCTGAATGATTTTCAGTAGTTTCAGCGCTTATCAGTAGTTTATAATATTGGAAAACCGTGGATGCAAAAACTACTCAATATTCAACCTAAAAGCAAAATGTTTGCCTCAGCTGAACCATGGTGGCAACAGAATCCCAGAAAAAAACCCCCTGATAACTCCCTGATTGGGCTCCAAAAATTTCTCTGACGTTATAATTAATTTGTGAGTTACACAGCGTCATTGCCATGTGTAATGACTGTTTCACAGTGGTGAAACCAGAAAAAATATTTAGGGAGGGTGACACTACTTTTCCAACTGAACTTTGTGCAATTCCCTTTTTTTCAGTGAAGGCTCAGGGGTGATAGTAGTAAGGATTTACATTTCCTGAACTTTCAAAACAATTTCCTGAGCCTCGAATTTTTTTCATAGGTACTGTATTTTCTGGCATATAAGACTAAATGTAATTTATCTAGTTAACATTTATGAAAACTATTTGATTCAGAAATGGAAAAAAGTACTTATTTTAACAGGGGTTGCAATGGAAAATCTATAAAATATAGGGCAACAGGAAAATGGTGCAAAGAGGGGAAAATATTTTAATAAATGTGTTGATTATTAAAAAAAAATACAATCGACTCTAAAAATTCATCAAAATGATGAAGAAAACATTACGAAAATTATTTATTGCATTTAATAAGACTGCAAGAAATTAAAACCCAAAAGCTTTTTTTATTGATTCAGAATAAAAGCAACAATAATCTAACAGCAAACACGAACCCTTTACGAAAATCGCGATCGCAAAAATGAAACTCCACATCATAGCTACAAATTTCCAATTAGAATTACAATTCATCCCCCTTTTAAAAACATTTATGTCTAAAAATTCGCGGCAAAAACGTTCCCGACTTATCTCTGAAAGGTCGACTTACACGCGGGTTTCTGTTTGTCTGAAAGTTGGGGGTTCTGCTTACATGCGAATCGACTTACACGCAAGTATATACGGTAAGATATTGATAAAAATAAAAAGGAATTTTATTTACTTACTTTATAATTAAATTTTAAAACGGGTTAAAATGGAAAAAATACGATTCATGTACAGGATGCAGAAAGATCGCGTAAAGAAAAGAACGCATACGTTTTCTTGCGTGCACGTGGAAAGGCCTACGATATTTTAAAGAATTGCACAAATCAATTAATAAATATGCATTGCTTCAATTACAGGGTTCGTACGCTTTTGAAAAAAACCAAAAATAAGGACTTTTTAAGGACCTACAAAAAATTTTAAGGACCTTATAAATTTTTCGAAATATACAAACTGCTATGCTTATTTCATAAGGAAGCATCATTAAAAGAGGAAATTGATTTAACATCGTATTTTTATTAGGAACACAACGCAAACACTTTTATGGTTCTCTCTTTGGTATTCTCTCTAACTCTTTGACTTGTTGCTTTTCTAAAGTCCAATATACAGTCAGGGAGTTAAATAATTATTATTGGAGCTAGTAATAAGAAACACACAACACAAGTATTAATCATATATAAGCAAATTACCGTGATATTAGAAATTATCAAAAATGGTTAGTGCTATAAAATACAAGTTAAATGAAAAACAATTTAAATTTAAAAAATGTTAAAGAAATCGCTGCACTTTGTCCTGAAAATTTGTGTTTAATTTAGATTTTTGTTTCATTTTACTTAACTTATAGTTGCCAGCATCTAAATTTAGGCTTACTTACATTTCTATCTCTGCCATAAATATGTTTTAAAAATTATTTAGAAGAGCTTGCAAAAATTCAGAAAAAAAAAACACTTTCATTTTAGAAACAACATACAAACAAAAAATGGAGCTTTTTCGCTTAAAACTTTGTACATTACCCTCAAATAGTAACTACCAAAATTTAACTAAAATAAAAAATAAAACAAGCAGACTACAAGCTGCAAATACTAAAACAACTGTCAACTTTTTAAATAATTGATATATTTATAGCATGCAAAAAGATAGAAGTCTCAAAAGCTGCGTGCAATTTCTGGAGAAGCACATGCTAGATGTTAGCAAGTTTCCGAAAAATAGGTTTATACATTTTCGCATTATGAGTTATGAAAATTCATGTAAATTAATACATGTCTTTTTAAAAAGTTGCTTGAAAAATTTTCTTGTTCTGTAGTCCCTTTAGATAAAAATACTTGTACAGCAGCTTGAAAAATTGGATCTTTTTGCAAAAAATCGAATTTTCGAAGTTCACAAATAGAAACAGAAAAACTTGGGGAAAACGGAGCATTGGGCAAGAGGGTTTACAGGTTTAAGATAGGTCGATTCCTTCAATTTACTGCAAATTAAGAAATTTCGAGAGATGCAAATTTTGATTAACGCAGCAAATATCCATCATCTCCCACACAACAAAACCCCACAGCGAACGATCACGAAGCCAAATTGGTCGATAAAAATTTACTAAATATTAAAACATTGCTTTAAAACAAATTTTTGATACGGGAATTTATTTGATCTAAAGAAAAACAATGGGAGAACAAGCTGTTTAGCGAAAAATCAGCTGAAAAGCGATCAGGAGAGTTGGCAACTCGGCGCTTATTATAGTGTTAGACGTAAGAAAAATGATGATAAAAATAAATCATTGTTTTACCTTTAATAGTATAAATAAGCAATAAACATACATGCGATTGGTCAAACGCAAAAAAAGCTGAAAGTTTTTTTTTTTTGCCTACATATTAGTTAAATGTATCTCTTTTATTGAGCTAGATATCAACAATATGCTTCTTTGAATCAACCCCCCCCCCCTTCCCTTAAATGAAAACACAAGTTTAAAAAGCAATATTTATTTACCGATTACTTGTTAAGAGCTGCTCCTATGCTTTATTGATAATTGATGAGAATGTAGATGATTTAGTAACAATTTTCATGCAAAAAAAAAAAATATTTATTTACTTTGTAACTAAACAATAAATAGTATTGAATCCCGAAATTTGGCCCTTTTTCGAAAATTTCCGATTTTTGATCATTTGTTAAATTTTTCCCCCTTGGGTCTTTAAAATTCCATTTTTCAAATTTTATTCCTTTTCCTTTTCTCTTTTAAAAGCAAAATGAGGGAACTTGTGTGATTTGTTTTTCCGTAGTCGTAAATGGTACCCAGTTACTGGGGCACCATTGGATTTTGTACAAATGCTTGGTGTTTTGATTCGACTTCTCTACTAAGTTTTTTTTTTATTTAGATGTAGCTCGATTTTATTTTTCATACAATTGCAGGAAATAGCAAATTGGAAGCTGCCATGTGGGTGGGTATAAGTTCATTTTAACTGAATTGGGTGTTGTAGTTTGAAGCATTTTATCAAAATAGATGAACATTTTTCTTTTTTTTTTTTTTTTTGTAAAAATATATAACACATCAATTTACTTATACCTTTTCAAAAAAAAAAAAATTAAAACAACAAAGAGTTAATTATTTATCTACCAGTCGAGAAAGCACTGCAATTTGAAGTAAAGATGCGTTGATGTTTAAGCAAATCCGCCATTTTTGGGTCTGTCCGAAAGCCGCAATAGTACCAAGCAAACCTAATTTGAGGTTCGATTAAGTAGTTGAAATGAAAGAAGTTTGATTCTTGTGAAGAATACAAAAGATAGCATAAAAAATAGAGCGCATGGGTGCCTTCTTATTTTAACAAAAAAAATTAAGCACCTGGAATAAAAATTAAGGACTACTTAAGGACTTTTTAAGGCCTTAAAAATGAAAATGAACTTTAAGGACTTTCTAAGGACCTTTAAGGACCGTACGAACCCTGAATTAAAAGCACAAAAAAAAAAAATTAGGGAGGAAAATTTAGGGTCAAGAAGCAAAATAAAATTTACGGAACTTCGGCAAAAAAAATTCTTGAAATTTCCGGTTTTCCAGAACTTTACCACCCCTGGAGGAGAAAATAACTTAATTTTTTAAGTAATATAATCTGCAACTGCTGAAAGTTTTAAATCTAAAGTTTTTTTTTAAGAATGAAGATCATCCCCCCCCTCCTATCATTATTTTATACTTATATTACTTTATTTTCTCAAGATGCATATTTTTCCTGTATTGAGTAAAGAAAAGTTTTAAAAATTCCAAATTATCACGTGGGGCGGGGGGGGGGGGGGCGGGGGGGCATGGCTCTCTGCGCAACGACAGAATAATGCACAGAACCAAACCCCAAATTCGGCACGCTGGAGAATGGTGTTAGGCCGAATTTTTTACACTACCAAAAATGGCGGATTCTCAGAAACAAATGCTGACACGTGTTCTTTTACGTAAGATTGCAATGCCTTCTTCTCAAACACAAAAACAGTGACCTTTTTTATTGCTTAATCAAAGAAAGAGCGCTTTCAACCAATGGGAAATCGGCAATCGAGCTGACCTCGCGCAATGAAAGGAAATTTCGCCGACGAAACTCCGGACGCTTGCTGGTTTGAATAATTTTCCCTGATATTTGGAGAAAATTTAAATACCCTCTGATATTTTTCAAAACATAAAATTTCCCTGAGGATTCCCTAATTTCCCGGTTATGTTTCCACCCAATAAGATTATTTTTCAATATAAAATACAAATTTAATTCCTAACTTTATTCCTTAATTATTTTAGTACCAAATAGTTAATAACCAAACGAGCAAAGGAACGCCAATCTCCTATTATTCGCAGCTCTAAACTACCATGAATCGTCAGTAAGCGCTCGTTTTGGCGACTGTTGGTGAATCTTTTTTTTATATGTGCGCCAAGCGCGAAAAGTTGAACTTGGCTAAAATATTTTATTTTCCGTAGAAAATAAAGCGCTTTCCGTAATCCGTAGTCAACTTCAAATTTTTGTATTTTTCCGTAGATACTAAGGAGAATCCGTAGCGTTCGGCATCTCTGGCCTTATCATACAAGTCTCGCATATTGCCTTTTATATCTTTCTTACTTTACCTTTCTTAGTAACCATCAGCATCATCAGATAGATCATTATGCAAACAGAAGCTAATCGAATTTTACCTCAGAAGTATGATGACAGAAGAAAGATTGAGCGGTCTTGCTGTTTTACGCATAAAAAGCGCCAGGATTCATAATTAAAACATCGGCGAATTTGTTCAAAAATTTCTTAATTGTAAAAAACAAAGAGGGAAATCTATTAGCACAGATTAATATAACATTGATTTTCTTGTCCAATTAGTGTCTAATTTTGAGAACAAATAGTTTCCCTTGTATCATTGCTGTTACTTAATTCACCTTATAAATAAATAACAGAACCCTTAACGAAATTTTAAATATTGGTACTTTAAGATAGTGCGTTATTTTCTTGTATTATTAAGATAAATTTCATTCCAAACTGGTAAGTGCATGCAATGTTTCAATTTGTTACTTTTTCGAAAATCCGCCTTTTAATGATAAATATGAGTTTAATTATCTTAAATAAAATTAATAGTTATAAATACTCGAATATGCCTTTACCGTAGTGTTTTTGTTTCAATCTTTTGTAATAAGCCAAAGATAGGGAGCACTTCTAAATCTTGCGGGGAGGCGCACCCAAGTCTATGTAATGTACGCCACTGAATACATACATAACATGGAAATTATCTACTCAGACTTAAATTAAATTTTGGTGCAAAAACAATTCAGGCAAACAATTTTCACAAATTAAATTGCACCACTAGTGACCAGCATAAAAAGAGAATGAAATATTTATTTTGAATTTCTATTAAATAAAGCTGTGTAAAAAAGTGCACACAAAAACCGAATTAGGTACACAAGAAAATGACTACAAACAAATTAAGTTAATTATATACAATTTGGAAATAACTAACAGTGATTTACAGAAATTACCAAAAAAAAAGTCTAATATGCTTACCTACATGCCCTATAAAAACTACATTTACATGTTCTTTTCTTGTGCCTTCTTCTTCCTCTAATAAAATTTTTTTTTTACTTTTTGTGACAATTTCTACTTCTTCTACTTCTGCATTTTCATCATCATCAGCAATATGATTGTTTTCTATGTCAACATTTTCCCAATCTAAGGGGAATATTAGAACATTAAATTTCACACAAATTAAATTTTTTTTAAAACAAACTTAACAAAAAGTGCTCATATAAATTTAATCCCACTTTAAAATAAATATTAATATTAAGTAATTCCATTTATGCTACTTTCTACAAAGTACACATTATTGCAACAATATCAACCTCTTTTGAAATGAGAAGCAAAATGGACCACAATTTTTTCACATACAGCAGAGGCCAATCCAGCATTTTTTTAAACAGGGTCAGGTTTTTGTGAATTTTTTAAAAATTTTAGAGAAAAATCAAATAATTTTGTGAAAATTCAAAATTTAAACTGAAAAAAAATTTCATTATTTTTTGCCGCTTATTTAATAAATTATTCTGTAAAAAGTATGTATAACTAAGTATACAATACAATATTCAAACCCAAAAACAATGTTTAAAAAAAGGAGTTTTTCTAAATTATTTTTATTTATTAAAACTATGTACTAATGTGTTCTTTTGCAATAACTATAATATAATACAATTTTAAAATGTTTAAAATCTACCAATTTCTTAATTTTTTTATTTCTTCCGTAGCAGAACTATTTGGCCGAATAGTCCATCAATATTCAGCCTCGCCGTATTTGATCATACCGCATAGTCGACAAGGTTATGAAATGACTAGTCGTAGACTACCCATACAGCACAAGAAGTTTCAGATACGTATCATTAATGTTACAATCTTGCATTTACATAACATATCCCGCAGGTACTTTCAAATACGTTCCAGGAACAAACCGGTTGTAACATATATTTTTGCACGTTGCAGTAACATTGCAGTTTGGTTTCGATGAAACTATGGTACGATGCTTACTTTGTAACGTAAATGCAATGTATATTATACTATTCAATGATATGTGTTTTCTGTGGTTTGGCAACGACGTTCAGCGCATGCGCCGTCCAACGAATCGAAGCGAGAATGATTCGAAAGCACGAAAGGTTCTAGAAGAACAACAGTTTTGAAAGCCAACTGAAAAGTCAAGAGTAAGTAAATAAATTATAGATTATATTGTATGTAAACTGTTCTTTTGTTAAATAATTGCTTTCTGTTCTGTAAGTACTTATTTGCATTACTGTTTTGTTTGTTCTTGTAGGTATACCGAAATTTTGCGTATTTAAGTAATGTCAACAAGGGTTAGCCGTAGTGTTTATTTCTATCAGTGCAAAAATTTGCAATTTGATTTGTTAATTAAACACATAATTATCACTTTTTAAAACATTAATGGCATAGCTGTGTTATCATTATTAGTATTATAGGTATATTAGTATTATAGTATGGGAAGGGTTTTCTTTCAAACATAACTATTCTTCTGCATGCACTTAACATTTTATCAGAAAATAAAATTACTGCTATACTAACAATTCTTCGCATTATTGGTAAATCGATTCTTCATTAAATAATAGAAAGTTTGACAATTAAATGACATTATTGTTTTTTAACAAGGGATAGATTTGTTTTGCCTTTGTATGCCTGTTTGATAAACCTATACATAAACTTGTTTATTTACTACTACTATTGATACTATTATCAAACGTGATATATGAATTTAAACTGATATTTATTGCTAACACACTGCACTGTTGTGAACAGAAAACTTAATTGTTTGTTGGTTAATATCACCATAGTTGAAGTACCTAATCAATGTAAACTTGTTTTGGATGACTGCTTTTGTCCCATCATTATTAGTTTAGTATTAGTATGGGTCATACGGGGTAATTCCTGGTACAAAAATAAAGATATCTGAATATCTCCAGAAGTTTAGTAGAACATATTACTAAATTTAGGACATGAAACAAGCTCACATAATACGTGATCCATTGTTATATTCACTTAACTAATAATTGGTGAAGACTTTGTTTAATTTAATTCATTAGGTGACCATCCCCCGTCTTCGTGGTAAATATTGATCACACCCTGTTTTTTTAGTAATGAAGTCAAGTAAATTATTATATATTATTCTTATTTTGTGCATTTTCACTATAAATATTGCAATGATTGTTTTGTCCCCCTCATAATTCTTATTTAAAAAATAATAATTAAGAAAAGATCACTATATTTATTCGTAATTTCTAATGTGCCTCCCTTCGGCCATCGAAGATTTCCTGCACCTTTTCGAGAAATTTCATTTCAACACTCTTCTCAACTACAACTTTTGTAAGTTTCCCAATAGGTTTTCCTAATAGAGAACAAAATATTCTTGTTCTTGAAGTGCGTGATAAATATCCAAGTACTTTCTTTGCACGTTCTAATATTGAACTGTTTTGTAATTGTTTAATTCCAAATATATTTTTAATGTTGCTATTCTCAACCTCGGGTACTTCTAGCTTTGCATTAGATGTTTCAAAACATAGGATTTTGCTAGTGATAAAGCATCTGTATTAATATCAGACATGGCATTTTAGTTTTTTTGCCAGTGGGGTTTTTCTTAGTATTCAATTTTTATTTTAATACCTAGTAGGGTGATTCTCAAATTTATTGACAGATTGGGTAGGACACAATCTGAAAAATTTTGTTGCATCAAACATAAAAACTTTCCTAATATGAATTCCTCATAATTTACTGCATTGTGAGCAGGTAAATATTTTCAAGTTAATTTATTAACACTTTTTGAAATATCTAAAATATTGTGACAAGTGATAGTATTCCTCACGAGTGCTGCCGCTATTAAACATTCTGTAAATTAATCCCTATCAAAAATAAATCTAATAAATCTTGATTTAGTTATCTTAAATACTTTGTATTTAGTTAAAGTAGTATTGATATTTATTTAATTTTTTTATCAATTAAAAAGTTATTTTGAATGATGAAAAAAAAAAAGACTGGTTATGGGAATTTTTTGTTCCGGACACAGCAAATTTCCATTACTTACTAATTAAAGTAATAAAACAAGACTAGTTTTTCACAACTTGGAAAAAATGTAATGAATGAAATTGAATCAAATATGAAATGATGTTCCCCTAAAGACTTTTACCATATCAGGATAATCATTTTATCAGCATAAAATGCAATTTTTATAATGCAAACATCAAACTGTCAGTCGTTTTGAAAATCACCCAGTAAAACAATACTAAGACTTACTTATAATGTGTCACTTCTTTTCTCCTCTCTTATGGTTGAAATTATCACTTTATTGTATTCAAAACAATGCAGAAAATGCAGTAATTTTCGATCTACCATAGATTAGTGCTTGAAACTGGTGTTTGTGTGAATATAGTGGATCCCCACCATTTGTCCACCTCGCTATTCATCCAACTTGTTCAAGTAAAATTCAACTCGCCATTCGTACTTATCCCGCGATTTGTATGGCGCCAGGGGCCAGCTGGGTTTCCAGTTTGGCTCTTTTTAAGAAAAAAAAAAAAAAAAAAAATCGAGAAATTTTACTCGATTTGAACTCTTCTGCAAATAATTTGTTTGGCGTTTTGGATTTTATTTTATTTAAGTTTCAATATTTTTTGAGATTTTACTAACATTTTAACTTTCTAAGGCGGTAGCAAGAGAAAGTGGTTGGAGAACTTTGTTCTTCACGGAGGAAAGTAGTAAGGAAAGCATTTGCTTTGCAGAAATTTAAGATCTGTGATATCCCTGCGAGAAAACACAGATAGTGGTGGGAACAATACCGCTGTGGTGAACAGCATTAACTTATTCAACGACAGTGTTATTGACCATTTTAAGAAAAATTCGGAACAATCGTCAAAGGTAGATAGAAAATAGAAAAAACAGCAGAAAGAGACAGAACACCTGAAAGGATGTTACCTGATGTTTTTATGGAAGGGGACTCCTCTTCTAACTATTTCTCTTCCTAATCTCAACATTCCGCTTATGCCATCAGCTCACCTCAGTACAAGCAAAGTGCAGTTAAATTTTTATTTATCTATAATTTCATGTAAAGTACTGTACATTTATTTTTCATAGGTTTAAATAAGCAACCATCTCTGGGTCTAAAACGGATTAATCCAATTTACATTGTATCTTATGTGAAAAAATAATTCGCCATTCGTACAACTCACCATTCGAATTGCCTCCTGTAATGAAGTGTACGAATAGCGGGGTTCCACTAAACTCTTTAATTTGACAAATCTTGATAACGATGATTTTCTAGATATTTTAATATTTGGCTTTGGCTAGAAAAAATGACCACAAATTCCACCTCAGCCTGGAAGAAATGTCTGAATATTCAGTATTCTGCCCAATAGCAATTGGTTACCATCCCTAGTATTTAATCATTTTTGTTTTATCCTCATATAAGCGTAAATATTGAACCTTGTACCTAAAACAACGGGAGGCGCAACTGTGGCCCCTAAGGTATTTTATGATAGAAAATGAAGATTGCTCTTAGAAAAATAAATAAGTTTTACATTTAGACATAATTTTTAGGCAGTGGTGCTAGTGAAACTTTCTGAGCTACATTTGAATTTTTCAGAAATGAATGCAAATAGTTTTAGAAAATCACCAAAATGAAGAAGGAACACGCAATCTCGCATAAATAGAGAAAGAGAGCAGATATTTCATTGTTGAAAGTTCCTTTTTGTGATGATGACATCAGATGTTTTCCAAAACATCTGAATGCTCAAATGTATGTGCATTTTAATAGTGTAATATATGAAATGATACTTTTAAAACATTGTTTTTTATTTGTTACAGAATTTGAAAGAAAGGAGCTGTAAACATAAAATGTTTCATGATTTTTGTAGCTTTTTGCATAAAATATTTTATGGTGTATTTCACAAAACACAAAAAAGTGTAATTCAGTATTTTTTAATTATTATTATTGCATGCTCCTTTTAGGCAAGATAGAAAGCATCAATCGTAACTTTTGAAGTAAAAAAAAAAAAAAGTTGTGGGGCAGAGAAGACCTTAATTTGGTGCTAGTCACCATCACTGAAGCGAAATTAGCTGAATTTAACCGTCTGGATCGGATAGTTAAAAATTTGCCCGATAGGCCGAATACCAGATAGTTGCCGGATATCCGTTTCATCCCTAGTTTTTTTGCTCTTTTTTTACTTATTCATTTAGTTTTTGAATATTGTTGGCGAATAGATGAACACATTTTAAAAACAGACACATTAATATTTTCAAATGTTTAGAAGAATAGAACCCCTGTTTTTAGATCTGTACTTTATTTTTTATTAAAAAGTTCTATCTTCCTTAGATATCTGAATTGCATTTCCGGAAGGAGATAATATTCATGAAGCCGAGTTCTTCGTTGAAAAAATTCTGGCAGATGAAGTTTTCACATTGACCTTCCTCATGAAATATGCGATAAGAATTTAAAGAATAAGTTAAGGATTTCATTACACGAATTTTTATTCTTGTTTCATGTGTTTGTTTAAAATAACAAGCCTTCCATTTCTTTCTAAGGGTTAATTAAATCTCTTTTCTTAGTATTAAGATTATTTCTTAGTATTAAGATTTGTTTGTGCTCATCATAGTGATGTGTATTTTTTATGTCATGTAAATAAAAGTTATGGTTCATAGAATTGTGTCTTTGTGTGAGTATCATTCCCATAAAGCAATTTGCAGCATGAAATGCGTTACATATGTCACAAGATTTTATTTTTTTTGCACTAAAGCAATTGATAGAAAATGTACTAAAATAAAAACAAGCTTGATATGAGCAAAAAATATGAAGTGCATAAAAGTTAATTTTTAAAAGAAAAATAAATTAAACATGTTTTTTGAAATATAATTATAAACTCTGTTTTTTTGTGGCATGTAAATGCATTCATTGTAATGAAACTTTGTTTGAAACATAGTTCCTTATTTTCTACAATTTCTTACATGGAGAACAATTTTAAAAAATTATGTTCATGTTCAAAATCCATCCCTAATTCTATAAATTCATAAAAATGCGTAAAAATATTTTCAAGAATTTTTTTTTTTTTCTATATGCACATGTTTGTTTTTTTCAATTTGAATACATTAATTGAAAACTAAGCAACAGTAATATGAAAAATCAAAGTAAAATCCAAGTATTTCTTTAAGAAATGTCTTTCAATTTTGTTAGCATATATCAAAACATAATATCATTCAAAAGATATAGAAAGAAATAAAGCTATATGCAAGAATCTTCCTCCAAGATGCTAATACCAAGTTAAAGAAACCTCTTAAGAAAAAATATTTGCAAGGAATGAGGTAAGGATCTTGTATAAAAAGAATGAAAATATGAAGATAAAGAGAATTGAAACTTTGAAGAATAATTAATAGAAGAAAATACGACATAAGTTTTTCATGGTGATAAAATTCATTTTGTGACAAAACATAGTGTCCTACAAATTTCAAACAGAGAAATTTACCGAAGTTTCTTAATAAAATAGCGTATTTTGTGTGTAAACACAATATTTATTTTACAGATATATATAAATGATGTAAAAGCTTGGGGGGGGGGGGGGTGTCAAGAATTGAATATTTTGGCAATAGTTTTCTACTGCTGTTTATATTTATATAGAATTGAATTAATTTAGAAATAATTACATTTCTTTTGCATGTAAAAAATGTAAATGTAACAATTTTTAGATGGAGCAATCAATTTGAAAAAATCTATTTCGTAAATCTGCATTCAAGCACAATTTTTTGGGTTAAATATAATTTTTATGTCCTCCAAAACTCTTTTTGTGTGTTGGGTATTAGGAATATATTTATAGGTTAATAAATTTATAAATATAGGTTACTGAAATTTGCCTAAAATTATGTTTAATTAATCATTGAATGAAAAGAAAATTAACATTTAATGAAAAAAAATTAAAATTTGCTTTTTAATTGATTAATTAAAATTATACTGTCAAAGTCAATTTTAGTAATCTACACTTAAAAAAGTTACTTTCAAAGTATAATTTTAATTAAGCAATTGAAAAGATTATTTTTTTAATTAAACGTTAATTTTCTTTTCAATTCATAATTATTTAAATTGTACTTTTAAACAAATTTCAGTAACCTATATTTATAAATTTATTAGCTTATAAATATATTCCTAACACCAAAAACATATGCACAATTAATTAAAAACAAAAACAAAAAAAAAAAAAAAAACGACTGGTGGTGAGGGAATGAAATATAGGGAGAGGGGGATTTTAAAGCATTTTGGACATGTACCAGGAATGTTACTGTATCTTTTCAGAAATATTTCAGGATAATGATTAATATAACGGTTATATATCATGGACGTAACTCTGCAATGTTCATGTAACAAATAGGTAACATTCACGTTACAAATAAGCGTTACGTTACAATAAGCTTTCGCTGATATGTTGCATCTACGTTTCAAATATTATGTTATGATCGTGGACATTTTGCCGGAACCGAAACTTAACTGATACGTTACATTGACATTCCGAAACGTATCTGAACATTTCAAGATTTTTAGTGATACGTATCTGCAACGTATATGATACTATGTGGTGCTGTATGGGTAGTAGTAGAAATGACTCCTGAGGGAGAGGTGAACTCAAGGACAAAATTCTAGCTCTCCCCTTCTTTCCCATGGAGCTAATTCGCCAATGGTTACTCTTTTTTTCTTTGGGGGGAGGGGGGGGGGGTGATCAATTCGGACATAGGAGGTATGCTAATGAGCGTTGGTACTTTCATATGCATCTTTTTTTCGATCCTGGTTTTATGGAAAGATTAATTTTTTGCGATCTTAAATTCTGAAACTAATTTATTCTAGAACATAAATAAAATGCCCTTTTGGAGAAGAAGATTATTTTAAAAGTGTATGCATTCTGATAGAAGTTGCACAGCCTATCTGCACTCTTATTTCTTATCACTCATTATTATTTAATTAACTATTTAAAAACTATTTATATACTTTTATTTTACTTTTATACCTATGCATAAATTACTAGCTAACGCCACTAGGCGGCCGTATGAAGGACGCAATATGCAAATTGAACTGCTTTACTATGATTTGTTGCGTCCTTTGGCGCGTGGCTGGGCGGAGTCCAAGATTTCCCAACGTGCCTCTGTATGTAAATGACTGGGCATATAAAAACGCGGACTGGCCTGCATCGGTAGTCGGTTGAGCAGCTAACTCTGTGGTAGTAGGAACTGGCAGCAGACTCGATATGGAGTTTTAACTTTTTCTATGTTGGCTTATTAGAAAGCCTGAGTTAGCCATTTTTTGAATTAATGTTTAAAAGTATTGTTAAAGATTAGGGCGGCCATGTTGCCGTAGGATTAGTCTTTTTTTATTTTATGCCGGTGGTCTACTTTTGTTAGTTGAATTTTAAATGTTTCGTCCACGTCTTAAATAAATGTTGTCTTTTTAAACTTTGCTCCTCATTGAAATTGGTCGACACGCACTCTGCTATTTTATCAGACTAGTATGGTCAAACCCGGTGGACATATCGATAGTTCATCACATTCCACCTTCTTGCTCTAAGGTCAACATTAGAAATAACTGGTTCTTTAGTGGTTTCAATTTGTTTTACTATAAAACATACAAACATTTTCAGTGACCAAGGAAGATTCCCTTTTTCCACTCCTTTTTTTGATTTTGTCCTCTGTGAATAGAATGAAAGAAGATGTCTGCATTCACAAAGGGCTTAAATTGTTCAATAATCCCAAAAATTGAAGAAGTTGTCAATCTTTCCCCCATGTTATTATGTATGATAAATAGGGCTCCTAGATTCTTCTTTTCATTATTGGGGATAAAATGGCAGTTGAAAACCAACATATTCTATTTACTTTGTATTGAATTATCAGTTTAGAATAGTTTCATTTTGCGATGTTTTGAACGCGTGTCTGCTAGTTGCGGGAACAGCGCGCAAACAAACTTTTTTTGAGTGGGATTTAAAAAATTATTGCGGGAATCGTGCAGCTTAGCGCTAACCCTGCTTATTTATCTAGCAGTTGAGAAAACTGCAATTTGATGGAAATTGCGTATGTTTAGTGTTGTATGCTCAAGTCCGTCATTTTGGATTGGATTCCGAAATTCGGCATGGCGGCGGTCCCGAGCATGCCGAATTTGGGGTTCGGTACTGTATTTTATACATGGTGCAAGAATGTAAACAATCATAAACAACATGTAAATGAAACTTTTTATGAACCATCCCTAATGCTGTACACCACTGCAACGGACCTTAACAAAAAAAGCCACCCATAACGAACGAGAATGTGACTAAATAAACCAATCCCTGAATAGTGCCATACGATGAGATTTGAAATTAATTTATAATAAATATATTACTATAAAAAAGTGATTTAAGAGTACAGACTACCTGCAGGTGAATCATCACTGCCAATTTCTATATCACCCCCTTCTTTAAGGTCTATTTCCATAGCTAAAGGTGGTGGATCTAAAAAAAAAATATGTATTTTCATCATATAACAATCAAAGTATTATAATGCAACAATGCTGTTAAATTATCAAAAACTTTTTGTAACAAATGAGTATACATCAGGGATGCAAACTTTTTTGGGTGAAGGGCCAAAAAGTTAGAAAGTATCAGGTCGAGG
Organism: Octonoba sinensis; assembly: GCA_038502835.1. Classification (NCBI taxonomy): domain Eukaryota; kingdom Metazoa; phylum Arthropoda; class Arachnida; order Araneae; family Uloboridae; genus Octonoba; species Octonoba sinensis. The sequence goes on along the minus strand of CM076599.1, from coordinate 100,716,008 downwards.
CCAAAGTAACGTAATGTTTTATTCATAAAAATACAGGGTATATTTAAGTTTTTATTTAGAGGTAATATGTACAAATTACATGTATTAATAATTACTGTACTCGGAAACAGATTATTAAATAAAAGTTTTAAAAAATCAATGTAAATGAATTCAAAGAAAATGAGGTATAATATTTCTAATATTATACCTATGAGTAGGGTTGCAAGTTTGTCGCGGGAAAAAGAGCGCGAATTTCGCGGGATGTTCGCAGCAAATTTCGCAAGAACACACAAATATAATAAAATATAGCATATCTGCAATGAAAGTTATTCTTCATCCTAAAACAAAGGGCTATTGTTAAAAATGAAGGATCATCTTCGTTAAAAACATTTAAATATTTGTATTGACAAGGTTTAAAAACTCTGCATGTTTTAAAAACATTTGAGGCTGGTTGGCGAAATCTATGTTTATTGTTAATGCTTCAAAAAATAATTGTTTATTGGCACAAGTTTAGAGCCTTTCTAGACTTTGGGTGCTCATAGATTTCATCCTTGGTTTCTAAATATTTAAAAAAAAAAAGGACCTTTCGTGAGTCAATATTTAAGAAGAAGAAAAAAAGAAAATTTCGCAGAGTTCAGGAAAAAGCTTTAAAAATCGCGAAAATCATCGCGGGAATTCGCGGCGCGACGAACTTGCAACCCTACCTATGAGGTATAATACTCTATTCATTTATATATCTATCAATGAAGTGATTGGTCAAATCGCAAAAAAGAATACTAAAGTTTTTTACAAAAATGTGTGCAAATTATGAAAATGAAACAAATGGAAAATAAAAAGGTATTTTAAACTTAGAAAAACACAGCATTATTCTCTAAATTATAACTTTCTTTTTAATTTAGATAATGTTTCTTTGAGATATTATAATGTAAAATTTAAAATATATATTAAGAGTTCAAATGAGAAATTAATTAAAAGTGCAAATATAAATACAGAAAAAAATAAAACACATATATTAGCAAAATCCAAATGCTGTGAGGCTGTACATCACATAAACCCTTGCGATTCAGAATTACTATTAGTCAATTTGGCTAGTAGAATTGTTTTTTTAACTAACCATTTACAAAATCTTATTAGTTAAATTGGCATAGTAATATAGCACAGAACCTCTAACTCGGGAATCAGAAAAGTGCGAATTTTTTTCGTTAATTTCCCGCCATTTTTGGAAAGTTCGTGTTTTTTTGCCCATTTAATAACAATACGAATTTTTGAAAATGCCTTTAAAAATACGTATTTTTCCGTTACAAGTAACATATTCAGTGTTTATAAGTCGCACAATTTAGTCTAAGAACTATGTTTTTTAGGGGAGGGGGCGTCAACTTGCAGAGGGAAATTAAAAAAAAAAATCTCCAACGATTTTTGAGAAAAATCAGACCTTTTCTCTATTTTATTTCAATAATTAAACAGGAAAGAAATAAGTAATTAGATTCTTATACATTTTTTTAATTCTCTCATCAGTATTCTCAGAAGACTAATTGCAACAAAAGTCGGACTATACGAAAGTTCGGAAAATTTCTAATACGGCAGATTCGCGAATTTTCCGCAATAGCTGATCGTGTGAAAATTAAACCTCTTTTATTTTTGTTTTATATATTTTTTTATTTATTTAAGAGCTGCAATAAGGTAAAAGGATTTAAAATTGATATTAAGGCAACAAAAATTTTAACTAGCGACTGATTTCAGCTTTTTTCATGAACAAAGGCATATTTGTGAAAATAGTCAAGATTTTTAAAAATTTTTACAATGTGTAGTTAGCGATTTTTTACACACTTCGCAATTGGGATGCCATCCACTTCTGTAAAACTCATTTGCTTTTGTTTCACATGGGATTCTTTTGCTTGGAGATTAGAAGTTTCATCTGTAGTATTATTTTTAAATCTTTTTATATTTTACCTTTTGTAGTAGAGAATTTGAAAGAAATGTAAAAATTAGCATTCAACCTTATGTTTATGAAGATTTTAGAAAAGGGAAGAAGTTGATTAAGAACATTTAGAATGGCTATAGAATATGGAAATAGGAGAATTTTACTGCCTTAGCAAAGTTATACAAAGTTAAATTTGTTGCTTAAAATCAGAAAAATGTTTCTTTTACGGAACTACTGTGATATAACCCCCCCTTGGCGACTTTTTCGTTGGCACCAAGAAACCGTCGCCAACAACAAGATTTTTATGTCGCCAACTTCAAGCACAATACAACACTCTTGGCAATGATTATATCGCCAACAATGTTACATCATACACATAGCAAACATGTCAAGAAAAATCACTAAAAAACAGTAAAATACCAAAAATTGCAAATTATATCTTAGACACAATATCAACGCTACTATGTAAAGCATGTACAGCATTTTTCAACAGCAATTCAATACATTAACGGATCGATAATTACTCGAAAAATAGAATTATTTACTTTACAAACACTCAAAGTTGAATAAAAACCCTTTCTTAAAAGAACACGCAATTTATGCCCAATAATAACTACTGCAATGATTCATTATTGAATAAAATGATATGCACTCTTTAATGAAAAACATAATTAAAATATCGCGCAATTCAACGCAAAACGAATGTTTATTAAAGCTGTGGGAATTTTAAAATAAGAGAGTCCATTAGAAAATATATAACGTTGATCAATTAAAGCACATATTACATCAATCTATTGGAAGCCTACACTAAAACTAGCATAAAAACTAGACAACAAAATTAATAACGGTCATCACTTCAAGTACATTTTTCTTGGAAACCAACATTAAAAATACCATAAAAACACTTTGTTGAAAGAACAAGCATTTCATGCACAATAATGACTATTGCAATTAATTATCATTACATAAAATGACATGCATTATTCAACGAAAAACATAGTAAAAATATCGCGCAATTCCACGGAAAACTTCAAATACATTTTACATTAAACTAACGGAAACCCACTTTAAACTAGCAACGTCCCTAATTACTACAGCTAATATTTTAGAGCAATTGAAAATTCATTATAACCTTACAAACACATAACATAAGCAGATAATAAACTAACAAAAATAAAGAACTCACTTTAAACCAGTTGGCTTTTCAATGTTAATTCCAAATAGCATCAAACTTACAATCTAATACGACAAAATGGTCCGAAAATTACCACTTTATTTTTCTTTGCTTTTAGTCACAATTAACCAAACTTATGCACTTATCAACCAAAACAATTTCGTACTTCAGATAGCACAAACTACAAATCACGTTTCCGTCAGATTCGAAAAATGACGCCTTAACAAACTAATATGAATTCATTTATCTCGCCATAATACAAAACAATTGAACAAAATTAATTCACTTTAACACTTTACATTCTACCTTTATCAACAGGAAATATCTCCACAAACTTTAACGATGAAATTAAGTACTAAAAAGCTACCTATTAGTTAAAGAGAACTTTCTAAAAGTCCAACCATCACACTCTAAAAACACCCATTGCATAATCAGGGTTGCCGCACATTACCTCAGTCAACATCGATGGCGCTGGGTAAACGAAAAGATATCGCTAATCGAAAATCATTACAAATTGGCTCGCTAGTTTGAATGTCGCCAAGGGGGGATTATATCACAGTAGTACCTCTTTTACATTTAGCCTTTCTTGGCGATCAGATCAATTGACATACTTGTATAGTGTTGCTAATAGAGATGAGTTCGGGCCATTGAGAAGGTATAAAAGGTAGAGGGAAGGTAGTCCTACATTCTTGAAGCGGGGATCTAAAGTCATGTGATGACTTTTGACCAGTGAAGTATTGGAAGAAAACTGGTTTCCTTGAAAAAGTTTGAAAGCATTGGCGCAAGTAGAGTCGCGTGAGTTAAGCTCTTGGCTTCAGCTTTTCTTAACGTAAGCATTGAACTTGCTCCCTCCAGTACTAATCCATGCTCTAAGGTTCGGGATCACTTTTGCAGGTCCGAGCCCGAGCCCAAAATGATTTTATAAAGTGTTGTTAATAGATGGGGTGCTACATCGATTAAATATAGGCTTTTTGTTACCATCGCAATTAGTTCTAATGATTTTTCTTTTAATTTCAACTAAAGAATACATATATTTTTAAACTATCATGAAATGCTCCAGCTCAGATTTTAAAAATTCTGCTGAGCTCAAATGCATGAAAAATCTTCGGTTTGGAAGCATTTTCGGGAAGCTCTTGATTCGCAGTCGAATTTAAAACTGGAATATATTCAGTGCAACTATTGCAGTTAGGAGACCTAATAAGATGGGTCTCTAGTCTGGAGCAAATTGAAAATGAAAGGGGACACAAGACTGGTAAAAAACCATTAGTCCGGACTGTAGGTTGATGTATGAATATTTTACCATGAACCCGAGAGTAACTTTACAATGTAGAGCCCGAGCCCGTGTCGGGCCGGGCTCAGGCTGAGCCCGTCTCATCTCTAGTTGCTAATATATATAATTGAAAAAATATGTTTGCTTCAAACATTTTTGTTTCCTTTAAACTGGGCTATACAGTCTTTAAAGTTAGAATTTTTTCACCTTAATTAGCCATTATGAATTTGAATAAATAAATATATATGTAGATGAATAATAAAGTAAATAAATAAACAAGTTACTAATAAAGTGTCTCTTCTTGATATTGAAATTTAATTGATCAAGTAGCTCTGAACGATATACATAAATAGCACATTTATAAATATCAAAAATTTGTTTAATTTGTTTCTGCAATAATAATGTTTGCTCCCCTCACGGTTGTTTTTTTTATTCATTCAGTGTGAAACTTATTTTCTCCAATTTAAGCATTGAAAAAAATCACTCATAATCTTTTATACTCTTCATATAATGTTTGTACTTTACATTTCACTGAATTATCCAACCAAATATCCAAAAATACTATTAGCATTTATAAATACTAGGGTTCACCCAGTCGTCGAAACTCGACCGGAATAATTAAATTTAGCATTGAAACAATTATGCTATTTATATAATTATAACGTCAAGTTTATTTTGACCATCCTCACTTATAGCAAACGTAATGTAAATTGTTGTCCCCACAAGGTCAATTACGCTCATAAATGTAGCCGCTTGTACTTCTGCTGATTTCAAACTAAGTTGAGTGGCACTTGAATAAAACTTAAATGTTTGCTTCTATTCACTACTCTCATTCCCCTGTTGTTCCAGAGAAGCATTCACTCAAGCTCTAATAATTTACTCAACGAAGAATTATTGCTATCTGCTATCTATAACAATATAATATTACAATTACGAAGCTTCTCCTGGCAACCACTTTTTTTTTTCCAAATTCCTGGAGCCCTGGCTTGGACTATTGTTATTAAATGGGTGATTCTACAATTACAGGAAAATTTGTGTTCCGAAGGGATATAATTTCTTGTTATGAACTTAAAAAAACCCTTTTTAAAGCATATTTTTATGCTTCCTTAGCACAAACTTTCTGAGATTTATCTATGAAAAAACTTGATTTTCTATTTCATAATTTTTATTTTTCTACATAAAATGTCATCCACATGCCCTGTCCCATAACTATAATTAGTCCATTCTAGAACATTTATATGAAAAAGAAAAAATGATTTACACTCCTTTTTTTTTTACTTATTAAATATATATCTGTAAAGGATATTTATCTAAAAAAAAGTAAAATTAAATAAAAATATCATCCCAAGAAATTAACTAAAAGGTAGTCCCAAGGATTTTCTGTCATCCACATGGCTGAAAAGTATTTACTTTTTTTTTCAAGAAAATTTAAATTTTTAAAGTGGCAACATCAGCTAAAAGCAAGCATGGAAGCTTGTTGTTTATGAATGAAGTTGCATTTTGCTGTTTTTCAAAGATTTTGGGATTAGCTACAAGTTTTGTTCCATTTTCAAGGTGAGTGTTTTTAATCCTTATCATTAACATGGCTTATAATTTTCAGGTAAAATATAAATATATTTTGATAATGTATTAGTATAAATCTTACAAGTTCTTGACAGAAGTTAAACCTAAAAAGCTTCATGTATGGCTTGCTGAGAACATGTAAATTCTAATTTGTCATCCACATGCCCATTTTTGTATGTCATCCACATGCCTTAATAGGAGGCATGTGGATGACGCACAGGCCATGCGAATGACTAAGGTAGATTGATCTAGTGCAGATTATGCAAATAAAGATTATTTTTGTTATTAGACCTCAGAATACACAGAATATGAACTTCTTTTCTTTTTTTGTAGTACAAGAAAATAAACAGTATTTTTTTGGAAAAAAAAAAAAAACTGATCTTAAAATTTAACACAAAGAATTCATGCCAAAGAACATTCCAACCTAGAATTCTGAAACTTTTTTTAAATTTATTTAAAATTGTTTCTAATAATTTTAATATTTAAGAGTTGGAACAAAGTTTGAATTTGGCAAGACCTAAAATTAAATGCAGTAGTAGTTACATGTGACATACACATGTGTAAAATGTGTTCTTGTAAACTTTTCTTCTGGATATTTTCTAATTAAAAGGCAAATAAAATAATAAATTTTATTCAAACATAGATGTTTAAAATTTTTATGAATGCATTTATTATCTAGTTAGGAGATTCTTTGAAACTAATAATTTCCTTTTATATTTAAGCTTAGTGCATGAAGTGTGAATCACATAAAAAGATAATTTGGTTTTCTTTATTTTAATTCTACATTATCAGAAGTCATATTTTTCCTTTTTAAATAGATGATTAGACTGTATATTAAAGTAGTAAAATGGTTTGGTTATTAGCTGCAATTATTAAAGACAAAAATAACTTATTTTGTCCTATGAGTTGCATAAATAACATTGTTACGAAATGAAATATTTTCTAATTTTAATATAATTCTTAAACATATAAGCTTTTTTTTAAGAATATAAGCAATATTCTCAAAATCATTTTTTTATTTTTTAGTTTGGGAAAAATGGCAAAAAAAAAAGAAATTGACACCAAATGAAATAAAAGAAAGAAGGAAATTAAGAGAGAGGGAAAGACGAGAAAGAATACGGAATGATTCACAGAAATATCAAGAACATCTAATAAGGGAAAAACTGAGATACATCAAGAATAAAGAAAAAGGTATAATTAAATTAGCACAAGATATGACACCTAGAGATTTACGACAAAAGCGTAAAAAATGGAGGAACAATACATTAAGATGCAGGGGAAAAAAGAAAGTTCTTCAGACAGCATTGAACAATACACCTCCAGAGAGTGAACTTGATAAATCGTTGGAATCTGAAGAAAGAATACATTTCAACAGTACACCAAACAATTCAAAAATAGTTTTCTCTTCCCACTTGTGATATTTTACCAATTGTCAAGGAGTGTGAAGCTTCTACAAGTCAGACCTCTTCAAATTCCCCTTTGCTAAATATTGCATTAGTATCAAGGCAGAAAAGTCAAGGACGGAAGATTATGAGACGTGATCGCAGCAAGATTTACCATGAAAACATGAAACTTCGAGAAGAAAATGCTCGATTAAAGAAAAAAATAGAAGCAATTCGGAAGAAAGAATACAGAAAAAATAAGAAATTGACCAGTTTAAAAGATAATAAAAATTCAGCAGAATTAACTCCTAACTCAAAAGTCGATAAATTGCTACAGAATTGCCCTTCAGTTCCCACTGAAGTTCGCAGAAATCTGCTTTTTGGTACAGCCTTGGAACATCAACTGAAGCAGAATGTAAGAAATATAAAATCACATAGAGAAAAACATATTTTCCAGGCTAATTCAAGGAAAAATTTTGAAAAAGTATAGACTTCTGACAAAAGCTAAGAGCTTTTTATCTTCTAAAATGTTCAAATCAATTAAAACTACTTCGAGTTTTCTATCCTATGATAGAAGTAAAAATGCTAGAAAACATTTCATAGAGAAGAAAGTAACAGACTTCTACTTAAGTGATGAAAATTCGATTCAATGTCCTGGAAAAAAAGACACTGTAACAAAAAAAGGAGAGAGAAAACAAAAAAGGTATCTGAATGATACTCTAATTGAACTGCATAAACAATTTATAAATAAGAGCAATTGCAAAATGTCATATGCACTTTTTTGTAGATATCGACCTTTTTGGGTTATCCCTCACAAAATTGAAGAAAGAGACACATGTCTCTGCACACAACATGAAAATTTTGCCTTTACTGTAGCATCTCTGAAGAAAGAAAATGTGATATTAGAAACTTCAGTTGGTGAACTTGTTGCCAATTTGTGCTGCAAACCAAGAAAAAACTCTTGTTATTTGAGAACCTGTCATTTATGCAAGGATAAAATGATTTTATGTGATGAGACTAAGTTTGATCACATGACTGAATATAAAAAATAGGTTTCAAAAAAAGAAGTAAGAATTAGTGGCAAAACCAAGCAAGAAATCACTGTAAATTTAATAAAAAAAGAAACTATCCAATAGACTGTAGGAGAGCTCTATGGTTGTTTGAAAAATGCTATTCCAAAATTTCTTGTGCATTTAATGAACATCAGTCACCAATTCAAAATCTTCAGCAAGTTAAAAAACGAAGTGTCTGAAAAGGAGATAATTCTTCACATTGATTTCTCAGAGAATTACTGTTGTAAATACTCCAAAGAAGTGCAAGTTGTACACTTCGGAGCTTCTCGGCAGCAAATTACATTACACACTGGAGCTGGTACACAGCAAGAAAACAGGAATCTTTTTGCATTTTGTCAAATTTCTTACGCCATGATCCTCAAGCTGTTATGGCACATATCATGCCACTGCTGAAGAAATATCTAAATGATGAAAATCAATCAATTGATACTTTACATTTTTGGTCAGATAGTCCAGCTAACCAATACAGGAATAAAAAAATTTTCTATTTCCTGCAACATTTTCTTCCTAGCGAATTTCCCTGCTTAAGACACATAACATGGAATTATAGTGAGGCTGGACATGGCAAGGGAGCTCCTGATGGTATTGGAGCCACTATTAAACGAACTTCTGACCGTCTTGTCTCTTTGGGAAATGATATTGAAAATTTTGAAAAGTTGGTAGCTGCAACTAAAAAAAATAATGAAAAAATCTATCTAGAAATTGTCAAAGAAGCTGACATAGAAGATATTGATAAGCATATTCCAGATTTTAAATTGATCAACTCTTTCAAAGGTACAATGAAAATTCATCAGGTGAAATGGCAAAAAACCTCTGGAGAACTAGAGATGCATTTTTTTGAGTTGCATTAAATGTGCTCATAATCCCTGTAAAAAATATTTGTTGGGAACTTACTCAGCTCTTACTTCAGTTGAAACAAAATATAAATTACAGAAAAAGAATCAACATCAACAAAGAAAAAAAAAAGCAAAAGATAACTTGGAAAAGTTTAGACAAATTATTCCAAAACTTCAAGTTGGAGACTGGGTTAAATTCAGATATCAGAATGAGTTCTTTCCAGGTGAGATTAAAATGTGGGGCAATTTTATCTCTATATCGGCAATGGAAGCGGCAAGTCAGGACAGAACGATGCGGAAATGGCCAACAAAGCCAGACATTATGGAATACATCACAGATGACATTGAAAAAAAGATCAGTCAACCAGTTCCATGTGGAAGCCGTCTGAGAGCAACAACATTCAGTTTTCCTAGCGAGACATTTTAAATTGAAAAATATTAGCGATTGTTTAAATATTTCATAAATATTGATTAATTGTGCTCTCTGTAGTTGTTACAAGAGTAACAAACCATTGTTTTCATTGAAAATTCATTTGTCTATATAATTTTTGCAAATTGTCATTCACCTGTTCTAAAGTGTCATTAACATGCCCATTATGTCATTCACATGCCTCCTCAAAAATACAAATACAAAAATACAATAAAATACAAACAATTAAGCTCTGCTGATGTTTTATTTCAATTAAGTAACCATTGAAGTATTTTAGTAATTTTTTTCAGATTTCTAAAATGAATTTAATTTTTGGAAATTTCCATACTTCAAATATTCCTGTATTTGTAGAATCGCCCAAATATTATTGGCAGTCATTAATTACATGTAAAATTTATCAAATAAGGAAAACTTTTGAGAGCTCACAGTGGTCCCACATTGGAGCACCCCAAGCAGACATGCTACGGACTCTACATTATGTTCCAAATACAGGGAAATACCCCCCATAATGAAAATACCTTGAGTATTCCATAAACATTTGAAACTTTAAAAAATAATTAACGTGAGCATTATCATTCTTTATATTATAGAAGTTTGCCTGCATAACTTGCTAATTATTTCACTTTGCTATAACTAGACAACAACGTTAAGGTTAAGCTTGCTTACTTTCAAATAAAGTACATAATTTGGTACTCATTGGTTATATGCTCAACCTTTTCTTGCTCGCCAAATGAAATATACACAAAACAATGTTATTTATTAGATTTAAATAGCATTTTGGCGGCATTTTTGAAACAATTGCCAAGGTAGGATTTCTAACAGATAAGCAGCTATAAAATTTAGTACAGCTTTTTTTATAAAGATAATATTCAGCAACAAATTTAAACATATAGAGAGCCATGCACAAGGATGTTACAAATAGTTAATAACGTACACAAGAAATTCACTGTACCATAAATATACAAATATTATTGTTTCAAAATATACATCCGCCAGCAACGTGATAACTTGACCCCTTCCCTCAGCCATACCAAAAAAAAAAAAGCTAAATGTTTAGTATTAAATAAATTTAAAATCATTGCACAATTGAGGCACTTAGAAAGAAAGGGGTTTAAGTGACAAAATTGAAAATTTCGAGATAACCAGTGCAAATGAGAGAAAGCACTATCCTATATTGTGGCAAGAGATGTTAGTGATCTCTAACAGGTGCTCCGCAATAACCTGATGTAGAAAAAAATTAACATTAAAAGGTCTCATAAGATCCAAACTTTGAACGCGTTTTACTCGGAATCGTTTTTTTTTTTTGGTCATTTACATCCCTTTGTTTCTCACTGCCTTAATTTTTCCAATTCCCATCAATGCATAAAATTGATATTCTTGGAGTAACAAAGTTTTTTTATGCTTTTACTAAGAAACATTAAGTGCTCAACTCCATGACTATTTTATGATAGATTTAGTGAAAAAATGAGACTTCAATCTTTGATAAAAAACAGAACAAACTTATTTTGATCATAACAATGTTTTAAAATGCAGGTTATGCAGTCACAATAAGTAGAGAAACAGTCGAGAAGAAACATCTGGAGTTGCCTTGTTTACATTGAGTAGAACTAATAAAAATCGTTTAATATGATATAGTAGGAAGATATTTCTGTAAAATATTAAATTTACTATTCAAATTAATGAATGAAAGTACTAATACAACTGTTTTGTGAACAAAAACCGTCATAGAACACTTGTCAACAATGCATGCACTAATCATCTCGTTTGAAATTACACAAAGTAAGTAAAATTAGAAACTCTCAATTACCTGGTGCTGGTTGTTTTTCACTTTCAGAACTAGGTTCATCTTGTTCAGAAGAGGGTACAGCTTGAGCTGCTACTAAAGTCGCAAAAGATGGAACGAATGGCGGGGCATCTACGTTTAATCCTATAAAAGGCTTTAACAAATTATCGCTATCATCCTCTCCATTATCTAAGGCACCATCAGAATGCTGCTCCCAAGAATCTGGAGTGCCTTGATCATCTGTTTTTTGGTCCATTTTTATGCAAGAGTTATCCAACAAAATGATATAAGTCAAAGCACGGCTGAGATACCCTGCCTTTGCAAAATAGCAAATGCAATCCGCGTGGCCGTCGACACTCGCACTAATCGGACCGCAGTGCGCTAGCACATTTAATTTTTGAGGCTTAAATCTCTTCACTAAAATGCAAAAAAATAAAGATTTTCAAAAAAAAATATTTTGCATTTTTTTCCTTAATTCTATAGCAAAAATTAAATAAAAATACACAATATTAAAATGTTTTTTCCTTTATACGTGAAGCGGTGAAGTACCATAACTACAATTTCTTCCCTTCACTCCGCTCCACTACAATTACAATTTTTATCGGTAAAAGGTGGAGGCATTGTTTAGCAAATTTTTAAATGATTCAATGATTATTTCATATTAATTTCACTTAGAATTTTAGTATGGCTTTATTATCAGCTAAACAGCTTCTAGATGAATTAATGGGAAGGGACAGAGATTTGGGTTTAGAAGAAAAAAAGAATGATTTTACGTGGGATGGACCTGATGTAAGTTTGCCTTAGGCTTAGGATCAATCTGAATATTTCAATTTATCTTATTTATAAGTTTCTTTGTATTTTAATATTTCTTTTATCCTTTAAATCATATAACACAAATTGAAGCATTTTTTAAATACTTGTATAATTTTGATCCAAATCACAGAATGTCTCAGTAGATTCAAATATCAATTGTATATTTCAAAAATACTTTGCTTATTGTATTTAAAATAATTCAATATAAAAACAAAAAATCATGTTGTCCTCCTGTATGTACCCATTCTGTATTAGTTACTCTTAAAGAAAGTTTTGAATGTTTGTCCTCTCAAATTTCTGTAACCAAACATTATGGATGTTTATAGTTGTCATTTTTGAGATGTATAATCTTACATTAATATACGTTATACTACCCTGCAGTATTTCGAAGTACTGCAGTGTGGCAAACTAGAGGAATTTTTCATATTAGCATTTATTTTGAAGTAATGAAATTTCATATTGGTTATCTTGGATCGCATTTTCCCTACTTCCATCTGCTTAATTAAACCGAACCACGGTATAGGATTCTAAAGCAAATAAATAAGTTGAAAGATAAAAAATTCACTAAGCTAAATTTAGGAATTGCTGAGAAATTTTGCTGAGCCTTGTGCCTGTTGCTGGTTGTCACTTTTGTACTTTTATTTGCACCTATAAATAGTACAACACAAACCTGAGGAACCAGTAACTTCACCTATACATTAATGCAAATATAAATTACCAATAATGTAATGCAAAGAGGCAAGTAAAATGCAGTAGTGCTTTCTACACTGTAGTGTGCACAACAAAATATTTTGCAATGTTCTATGATCAGGGTGATACAGGTTTCTTTTGTAGGAAGGAGGAGATATTTTTGGGGAAAAAAATAACCATGGAAATTTTCTAAAAAATCATTTTATGCTATAAAATTTTGTTATTAGACCTTTTTTTAATTTGAATTATGTGCAGAGGTGATTTTTAAATTTTGTAAAGGTGCTTTTTTCATGAGCTTAAATTTTGTAAAGGTGCTTTCTTCATGAGCTTAAATTTTGTAAAGGTGCTTTTTTTCATGAGCTTAAATTTTGTAAAGGTGCTTTTTTCATGAGCTTAAATTTTGTAAAGGTGCTGTTTTCATGAGCTTGAATTTTGTAAAGGTGCTTTTTTCATGAGCTTAAATTTTGTGATGGTGCCTCTTTTATGAACTTGGATTTTGTGAAGGGGCAGCAAAATGGCCCTAATTTTTATTTAGATTGGCTCCTGGTAATGGATTTTCAGCTAGTTGACATTGTCCTGGCAGGATGTATGTGCACATAATATGAATTTATTACAAACGATGACCTAAAATGTGTATTTTTTTGGTAGGGGGTGACGGCTAATCACTAGATAATGTAATCCTCTCATAGCATTCTAAGGAGGAGTTTCATGCAACCTAAACATATGGCTACTCCCCTGATTTTGTTTGAATTAATCAATGATTTTATGTAAAATTGTTCTGCTTCAAAGCTTTGGCATATAAAAAAGCTTAACATCTCATAAAAGACAGGAAATAAGTCGGACAAAAAGTTCTGATTTTTTTTTTAATGAATTAATTCTTTTTAAAAACTTTTTATGTATTTATTGAATTGAGACTTTTTATTAAAGACAAAACTTTACAGGATTAAATGGTGCAATGGGAAATTGTTTGTCTGGGTGTTGACTAGTATAAAATGTGAAGGCAATAAATTGGGCCAAATGGGAGGTGGTAAAACACCCAAAATCCATAAATGCCTGGACAAACATGACGATGAACTTCCTTACCCACAGAAGTAGAAAGTTAAATCTAAGCTCAATCAATCTCGAATTAAAAGGCTGCAAATACTTTCAATATTGTTCTAGAGAAACATACGGAAGAAAAAGCTATAGGCCATTTTAATTTTTCCATTCAAAAATTGAGAAACTTCACTTAAAATCACATTTAGTCAAAACTAACAACCTATTTCCATAGGACGTAAAATTTTTTTAAAAAAAGTGCATACTAATTTAAAATTTGACTAATCTAATTTTTAATTAAGTTATATTTAAGTAATTATTAATTTGTTAGTAAGTTGTATTTTGTCACAACGGGTTTCCGACAACAAAACTTCAATCAACTTCAAAACTTCTAAGAGCGTGAGGTTAGAAATAATGAACCTTCGTGTATAGTGAACTGTTTGTTGGGTCAGCAGACAATTTACTATGACAAGTTTTGATTGTGAATAGAAGCGAGGGTTAACTATTATTTTATTTTTTTATTTCGAAAAGACACTCCACCTCTTTGAATGCTTTTACAATGACCTTTTAATATGTTATGGAGAGAAAGACAGCAAGTTTCATGTAAAACCCTTTAGTAACCTCTGCAGAACCCCAGGGTTTTGCGAAACAAAATTTAAGAAAAGCTGGTATGGATTACGTAGCTCAAAGCTCAGTTAATTTTGAGACCAAAATTTTCTTGTTGTGAATGGCATTATAAAAACGGTCCATTTCAAAAGTTTAATATTTTTGTTTCAACTTAGTATTAATATTTTTGCCATATTTTTAATAGAATTTGAAAGTTAGTTTTTAAAAATTATTTGGAACTACTGTGATATCGCCAACTTCAAATAGAATACAACACTTTTGGCGATGATTTTATCGCCAACAACGTCACATCATACTCATAGCAAACATGTCAAGAAAAATCGCTAAAAAACAAAATACCGAAAATTGCAATTTATATCTTACACACAATATCAACGCTACTATGTAAAGCACGTACACCATTTTTCAACAGCAATTCAATACATTAACAGATAGATAATTACTCGAAAAATAGAATTATTTACTTTACAAACACTCAAACCTGAATAAAAACCCTTTCTTAAAAGAACACGCAATTTATGCCCAATAATAAGTATTGCAATGATTCATTATTGAATAAAATGATATGCATTCTTTAATGAAAAACATAATTAAAATATTGCACAATTCAACGCAAAACGAATGTTTATTAAAGCTGTCGGAATTTTAAAATAAGAGACTCTATTAGAAAATATATAACATTTATCAATTAAAGCACATATTACATCAATCTATTGGAAGCCTACACTAAAACTAGCATAAAAACCCTTTCTTGACAGAACACGCATTATAGACACAATGATTATTGCAGTTAATTTCTTTGCATAAAATGATATGCATTATTCAACGAAAAACATAATAAAAATATCACGCAATTGAACGATAAAGCAATGTTTAATAAAGCTATCCGAATTTTAAAATACCACACTAAACAACAAAATAACTGTCATCATCACTTCAAGTACATTTTGTCTTAAAGTATTGGAAGCCAACATTAAAAATACCATAAAAACACTTTGTTGAAAGAACACGCATTTCATGCACAATAATGACTATTGCAATTAATTATCGTTACATAAAATGATATGCATTATAAAATGATATGCACTTCAAATACATTTTACATTAAACTAACGGAAACCCACTTTATCAAAACTAGCAACGCCCCTAATTACTACACCTAATATTTTAGAACAATTGAAAATTCAGGAACTACTGTGATATAATCCCCCCTTGGTGACTTTTTCGTTGGCGCCAAGAAACCGTCGCCAACAACGAGATTTTTATGTCGCCAACTTCAAATAGAATACAACACTCTTGGCGATGATTTTATCGCCAACAATGTCACATCATAAACATAGCAAACATGTCAAGAAAAATCACTAAAAAACAGTAAAATACCAAAAACTGCAAATTATATCTTACACACAATATCGACGCTACTAAGTAAAGCACGTACAGCATTTTTCAACAACCATTCAATACATTAACGGATTAATAATTGCTTGAAAAATAGAATTATTTACTTTACCAAATCACTCAAACTTGAATAAAAATCCTTCGTTAAAAGAACACGCAATTTATGCCCAATAATTACTACCGCAATGATTCATCATTGCATAAAATGATATGCATTATTCAACGAAAAACATAATTAAAAATATCGCACAATTCAAAGAAAAAGCAATGTTTAATAAAGCTATCCGAATTTTAAAATACCACCCTAGATAACAAAATTAATAACGGTCATCACTTCAAGTACATTTTGCATTAAACTATTGGAAGCCTACCATTAAAAATACCATAAAAACCATTCATTGAAAAAACACGCATTTTAGGCACAATAATGACTATTGCAATTAATTATCATAACATAAAATGATATGCAATTCCAAGCAAAACTTCAAGTACATTTTACATCAAACTAACGGAAACCCACTTTATCAAAGTCAGTAATGCCACTAATTACTACAGCTAATATTTTAGAGCAATTGAAAATTCATAGTTTTATAACCTACAAACACATAAAATAAGCAAATAATAAATTTAGAAAAATAAAGAACTCACTTTAAACCAGTTGGCTTTTCAATATTAATCCTAAATCACTACAAACTTGCTATCCAATATGATGAAATGGTCCGAAAATTAACACTTAATTTTTCATTCCTTTTAGTCACAATTAACCAAACTTATGCACTTATCAATCAAAACAATTTCATACTTCAGATAGCAAAAACACCAAGTCACATTTCCGTCCACTTTAACACATTTCAAAAACATGGCGCCTTAACAAACTATTGTAATATAGAATCATTCATCTGGCCACAATAGAAAACAATTGAACCACATTAATGCACCTTAACACTTTACATTCTTCCTTTAGCAACAGGAAAGATCTCCACAAACTTTAACCATAAAATAAACTACTAAAAAGCTACTTATTTGCAAAAAAAAAAAAATTCTAAAAGTTCGACAATCACAGGGACACACCACCCTTCCCCATCATGTACTTAAGGGTTGCCACACATTACGTCAGCCAACATCGATGGTGCTGGGTTGCCACTGAAACTATTGCCAACCGAAAATCATTACAAATTGGCGCGCTAGCTCGAATGTCGCCAGGGGGGGGGGGGGGGGTTATATCACAGTAGTACCAAAATTCATTGTTTTATAACCTTACAAACACATAAAATAAGCAAATAATAAACTTACAAAAATAAAGAACTCACTTTAAACCAGTTGACTTTTAATCCCAAATAGCAACAAACTTACAATCCAATATGACGAAATGGTCCGAAAATTACCACTTTTCCTTTCTTTGTTTTTAGTCACAATTAACCAAACTTATGCACTTATCAACCAAAACAATTTCGTACTTCAGATAGCACAAACTCCAAACCACGTTTCCGTCAATTTCGAAAAATGGCGCCTTAAAAAATTAATATGAATTCGTTCATCTCGCCACAATAGAAAACAATTGAACCAAATTAATTCACTTTTACACTTTACATTCTTCCTTTAGCAACAGGAAATATCTCCACAAACTTGAACTTTAAAATAAACTACTAAAAAGCTATTTATTAGTAAAAGAAAACTTTCTAAAAGTCCAACCATCACACTCTAAAAACACATTGCATAATCCACTTAGGGTTGCCACACATTACCTCAGCCAACATCGATGGCGCTGGGTAAACGAAAAGATATCGCCAACCGAAAATCATTACAAATTGGCGCACTAGCTCGAAAGTCGCCAAGGGAGGGATTATATCACAGTAGTATTAATTATTTTCCATATGAATAATTTATTTCATTATTTTTTAGGTTTGTAAACATTTCTTAGTAAAGTTTTGCCCAAATGACTTATTTGTAAATACTAAAGCCGACCTAGGAGTGTGTCCCAAAATTCACGATGAAAGACTCAAACGAGAGTAAGTATCATTTAATCTGACTGTTCTGGCTAGACGTGAACAATTCACTTTTTATGCCATCTCCCTTTTCGTGCCTTTTTGTCGCTCTTGTATTATACTACAAGGTTTGTATGGTGCTTAAAATTTATTAGTTTCAGTTCCCGTTTTTCAACAATGGAGAGAGTAGGCCAGACCTAAAAGAATCAAGCTGTTATTTTAGAATTAATTATTTATTCAATAAGATTAGTCAGTTTTTATTATAATTGCTTTATATATAATCTTTGGGTACCAGTGATCATTATTTGATCTCCCCCCCCCCCCTCCAAAGTGAATTACGAAAAAAAAATTTCTGCTTGTAAATACACCAAAGAGAATGAAATGTTAATGTAGTTCATATTTTAAACCTTTAATCAAGTTAAAAAAATCGTTCTAAGTGGTGTAGAAAAAATATGATTTCATTATAATGAAAATTTACTGATGCACTTTATATATTGCAGTAGCGTCATAACGGGGGGGGGGGGGGGCACCCGAGGTGACACCCTGTTGGGGGTTGACGCCCAAAATGAGATCAAGATTGTTTGAAAAAAGAATATATTTGCTGATGCTATGTCAACATATCATAATTGAAAATAAATGTACTTTACTAACCAGACCTTCCTCCAGGCTTGGACGGGAGGGCGCTGCGCCCTGCCTGCCTTTTGATCCTTGAAAGCGCTCTTCTTGCCCTTTTATAGTGAAACGGCACCCTTTCTGCCTTTTTAACCAACTTCACAAAGGAAGGAGGTTATACATTCATATTGTATGTATATGTCGATTTTTTTTTTGTTTGTTTGTTTGGCCACTCATAACTTCTCACCGAATGAACCGATTCCGGAGTAGTCGCCACCATTTTCCCATTTTCGTATCGTCTAATTCACCCTGTCGGGATGTAAGCCGCCTCCCTGGGATAGGCAAAAATCCCAAATACCTTCCTCAATCAATCAATGAACCGATTTTCATGATTTTTTTTAAAATCGATCGAGGGTGGTCTCCCATAGGTCCCGTTCCTTCGTTTGACCATATTCGATAATTAGAAAAAAAATTATGGGCAGAAAGATAGTCATTTTTTGGCTTTTTCATCCATAACTTTCGACTAAATGAACCGATTTTTATAATTTTTTCTTTAATTGATAGAGGGTCATCTAGCTCAAATATTGCACATCAATTTGACTTCATTTGTTTTTTAAAAAAAGGGTAATGGGGGGAAAATTAGCATTTTATATTTTAATTGGAAAGACTTGGCTTGATTTTCCTTTGTTGGGGAAAACTATTAATACATATAAAAGTCATTGTTTAAAAAGAGTTTGTTGCCATTGAGCTATAATATTAAAAGCAATTATAGCAACAGTTTGACTGAAGGCTTCTCTGAGGCAAAAATTAAATCCAATCATTTTGCTTGTTAAAATTGACTTCTAAACGGAATTTATCATACAAATGATTAGTTTTTAGTGCCATTCATTCAAAGAAGGTTTGCTCTTTGGTATGGATTTTTTGAAAAATAAAATATTTATAGAAAAAATATTTACAGTAAAAAGAATAAAATAATTTTTGAGAAAAAAAATAGAATCAACTTCAAAGCAGAACTACTACAAATTGCGCTAAAAAGTAAAAAATAAATTAATTCTTTAAACAACATCGATGTGACTTTTAAACATAGTTTTAGAAGCTGGTGCAAAATTAGGAAAGATAAAATCTTTTGTAATCATGAATCAATTACAAATATATCTATTTTCTCAGAATTAGCAACAGCTCCAATATGAAGTAGCAAATGGTGTAATGGTAATTACTCATAATTTTGCACCGACTTCTAAACTTATGTTTAAAAGTCACATTGATGTTGTTTAAAGAATTAATTTTATTTTTTCCTTTTTAGCACAATTTGTAGTAGTCCTGCTTTGAAGTCGGTTCTATTTTATTCTCAAAAATTATTTTTATTGTTGAGAAGAACTGAGGCTCTTTAAGTTTTGAAGACTCAAAACTCAAAACCTTAAAGCACCGAACAAGCACCCCGCTCTTTTTTCCCTTCCATTATCTGTTACTTCAAGTGATTCCTGGTCCTTAACTTATAGCTTAATAAGTACAGGAAGCAGTTCCTTTTTGTCCTATTGCTCTAAATACACAGTGCGGATTCCGGTCTCCATTTACATGATTTTCTGCTCATAGAAAAAAAAGGACATAAATACGAAAATAAACAAAAAGAAATAGTTAGCAATTGCAAGAAACAGCTTTTTTTGCTGCTCAATCAGTTTTGTAAAGGCAGGTTCAAAACAACTGTTCCGGTGATTCATAGTTCTTAGACTCGGACTTGGTTTTCTTTGTTGAATGTCATGTGAATGATGAACCCTAAATTTTGATACAGTTCCGAACCCCAAATTCGGCATGCTTGAACCTGGCGCTAGGCTGGATTTGGAGGAATTAGCCGCATTTTCGAAACCAGACCCAAAATGGCGTATTTACAAGACCAAAAAGGGCGGATTACGTAAACATCAACACTGGAATGCGCATTTGCAAAGTTTTTTAAACTGGTAGATACATAAGTAAAAAAATTTTTGGAAAGGTAATTTTTGTAAATCTATGTGTTAATATATTTTTATCAAACAAAAAAACTTATTCATGTACTTTAATAAAAGCTTCAAATTACACACACAATTCAGCAAAAATAAACCATACCCACATGGTAGTTTACCATTTCACTATCACCTGCAACTGCATGAAAAAGAAAATAGAGCAACATCTAAAACAATATTAGTAGAGACATCAAACCAAAACTCCAGGCATTTGTACAAATTGCAAGGTTACATGACGCCATTTATGACCATAGAGAAACAAATACTGCAAATTCCTTTTTTTTTTTTTTTTATTTCAAGGGAATAAAACTTGAAAAACTCACTGTTTTAAGAACGCAAGGAAAAGTAATTAGTTTTTTATAGGGAAAAAAGATACTTACCGTATATTTCCGAATATAAGCCGAGAGTGCATTATTCCTTCAAAAATGTACCAAAAATTCAAAACTCGTATATAAGCCGAGATAAAAATTTGAAGGAAAAAAAAAATTACAGTTCAAAGAAAATCGCCAAAATTGGCGAAACTTTCGCTAAGCGGGTAACACAGATCAAGTATTTTCCAATCAAGACGTTGTGAAAGTGAGGAGCTTGACGCCAACGGCGACAAATTGATCTCTGGTAACCCTGTCTGAGGCAAGCTCCGATCGGCGAGTGACCGAGCGCAAGCACATGGCACTCGGGCATTCATTGCTTTTTACCCCTGCGTTTGCTCGTTTGTTTTACTGTTTTTACAGGGTGCGTAGCGGTTTTTAAAAGTGCTTAATAGTGCTTGTTTTTGCTTTTGTTTTTAAAAGCTTTTAAAAGTGCTTATTTTTCATCCATGTTTGTAAGAAGTGCTGAATTCCTCTTATGCAAAAAGATATTTTTTCGTTCGACCGCCGAATGTCGCCATGAATTCCGCGAGAAGCAAAGAGGGTGACTTCCGCTTACCATTCTAAACTGGTTTTCCCAACCTTTCTCTAAATGAGAGAGGAAGGGAAGAAACATGCTTGCGTTGCAGAAGGGTTGCTTTATCGTAACATACCGAATAAGAGCCCCCCCCTGAATTTTCGCGAAATTATCGGAGGAGGCGCTAAAACGATATAAGTGAAGAAAAGTACCAAATAAGTGCCCTCTTTCCGAATAGTACAAGGAAAGTAGCCTCAGCGATGCCGCGGTAGTGCTATAGTGATCAAATGTGCGAAAATCGGAGATGGGGAAGCTTAAAAAAAAAAATGCTTGTAACCTAGTGCGCGTAATTTTTTATCGCGGTAAAAAAATCAAGTTAAATCTGTAAAAAATCGATATGCAAAAGTATTTTTGCATGTCCATGTTTCTTTCAGCTTTTTTTAGATGAAGAGCGAGTATGGAAACAGCGCCAGCTCACATTGCCGCCCGTTTCCCTTCCTGAACTTCCCTTTTGCAGCGGCTCTGAACAGAACTGATTGCTTTTGAACAAAACATAGATTTAATGTCCAAAGATTTCTTTAAGGATATAACTAGCTTGATAATGTTGGAAATATGACGTTTTCTTTTTTTTAATACTGTGGTGGGAAAAGGTCTCGTTTTTGCGACAGAATTTTCGTAAAGCCTTTGTTTTCGTGATTAAGATTTTTTCTTAGCTTTTATTTTGAATTAAAATAATAAATAATATTTTCCTATTTAATTTGATATTCCTTATACTGTCCATGTAATCGATATTGCGAAAAATTCACGACTCTGACATTGGGCCAAGAATTAATCATTTGAGTTTTGGCTTTTAAATATTGGATTTTGATTTTGATTCTTCATCAAATTATTATTGAATCAATTGTTAATTTCATTGAAAAACATTTCTTGCCATAAAAGGTTTATTTTTCATTTGTATCTTTAGAACCATGATATGCTAATTTTTTGCATAGGGACCCGCCTTTTAGAAAATGGGACTTATCAGGGAAGTTTTATGTTCTTTAAATTATCAGGGGATATTCAAAGTTCCCCCAAATATCTGGGAAAATTATCGTTTTCAATATCCAAACGGGCAAGCATCCGAGTTTCGTTTTGCGGAATTTCCTTTCATTGCACGTGGTCAGCTCGAGTGCCGATTTTCCATTGATTGAAAGCGTCATTTCTCCGATTAAACAACAAAAAAAAAAGTCCCTTTTTTTGTCTATGAGTTAAGATGACATTGCAATTTTGCGTAAAAAGACGCGTGTTAGCGTTAATGCTTCCGAGAATCCGCCATTTTTGGTCCTGTTCCAAAATTCGGCCTCACACCGCTCTCCAGCGAGTCGAATTTGGGGCTTGGTACCGTGCATGATATTGCTGTGGCGCAACAAGAAGGGGATCCATGACCCTCTCTCTACCCCCCCCCCCCCCCCCCAAATTGATAATGTGGAATTTTTTCAAAAATATAGCGCGGAGAGCTTTGTTCTTTGTTTAGTCTGCAATTCCCAGGAAACGGAAACTTTTATATCCTTTGGCGTTTGGTTTGGGAACTGATAATGGAAGGCATGAGCTTCTCTTGGTCAGCGCAGTGAGAACCCAAAATTTGGGGGGGGGGGGGGGCGCTTATTCGGTATTTTCACAGAAAGAAAATTGAAGGAAATCGGGGGGGGGGGGATGTAATTACATCTTTTTTCTTTTTTTTTTTGTGCTGTTATGTTGTAATATAAATTTTATATTATAAGAAGTTTTAGCAATTTAAGGGTGGGATGCAATCTGCATAGCAAAAATGATTTTTTTTTGAGTGCTTTAAAAAAATTTTTTGAGTGCTTAAAAGTGCTTATTTTTCATTGAAAGAATTTGCTACGCACCCTGTTTTATTGTTTTTATTCAATTATTTTCTACATTTCTATTAGAAGGTTGAACGGGAATAGAAAGGCATATACAGCTAGTCGGGAGCGAATTTCACCATTTTGTTTCAGCGATAATTTTACAAAATCCAGCTATAAAATATATGTATATTCTTTTAAATAAAACTCTACTTATTTTAAGTTAATTATTTCCTTAATGTAGGAGACGTAAATTACATAATTGGAGCTCTATATTAGTCGATATTTCGCGATATACAGACAGACTTTATTTTTTTAGATTGTCGGACACGT
This sequence comes from Octonoba sinensis, assembly GCA_038502835.1. Lineage (NCBI taxonomy): Eukaryota > Metazoa > Arthropoda > Arachnida > Araneae > Uloboridae > Octonoba > Octonoba sinensis. Next base: position 100,692,378 of record CM076599.1, on the reverse strand, counting down.
ATATAAGCCGACCCACCCGATTTACCTTTCAAAAAAGGTCCAAAAATTCTCGGCTTATACACGGAAATATACGGTAACTGTGCCCAACAAAACTATTTTCACTTTTTAACATAGGGTTTTCTGGTTTTATCTTGGTTTTCTGGAGTTTAGTTCATGTAGAGTAGGAATATATCAACAAGATTGCTTGAGTCCTTCAGTGAGAATCAAAATTGACTGGTTGTTTAAATAAACCTTAACACCTTTAATTTTTTTTAAAATAAACTCCTTTATTTCAGACCGAATATTTTCTTTTGAGCTTGTAAAAGTAAAAACTCTTAAGCGCCTACAAAAGTCTTGCACCATTTTGAAAATCTGTTGCCTCCTAAATAGTGCAAGAGTGGGAAGTAAACATTTTGAATAGAGAAAATAAAATCTAGTCAACGAATTTAGATAGGAAATGTTCATTTTTGTACTCATATTCGATTGTAATTTTTGTAGAGTTCGATTTGGCTTAGGGATTTTTGTTAAATGTTGCTTTTATTTCTTCTGTGAAGTTTCAATAACAATCAAAGTTGCGAGGAGGTGGCAATTCAGTATTTCAGAGGTGTCATTGATTAAAACGGTTTAAAAGAGGAAATTCGAAAATGCTGAACAAGAATGTCTGAAAATAATAATAAGCAAGAAAGGATTAATGTCTAAGCGGTAAAATCAGAGTAAATTTAAAGGAGCGAGTTTTACAAAAGCCGATGCAACCGGATTTGAAAATCGGAAAAAAAAAAATCGGGACCATTGTGAATAGTGCAAAAAATGCCTAAATTCTATCCTTAATCCATGAATGTTAGTAGGTATGCCATGTGATGAATTGCAAAAATAACTTTTTTTGTAGAAAAAGGTAGGTAAAGATAAATCTTTTTTTTTAATTGGAAAACCGCAATAGAATTTTATTATTCGGTATTTTAGGGTATGGGCCTTTGCTTTTAAAAAAAAAGCCCTAAATTCGTAAAAGTGCCCTTTTTTTACAGTAGCACCCTGCCCTTTTTCAATTCTGGGCAAAGGTCTAAATAAAATATTTTTTTTTTTTTTTTTTTTTTTTTTTTTTTTTTTTTTTTGTGGTACTGAAAACATTAAGTACAAGTTTATGCAACAAAAAAAAAAAAAAATTCCCTGGGAAGGGTACACCACAGATTACCACCCTTGGTGACACTCTTGCTAGGAATGCCACTAATATTGCTCTTGTTATTATGTTCTGTTAGAAAATTGAATTGTTTTATGAAGTTCCCGAAAATCACTCCCTTTGTGACGATAAAAAATATTAACCAATTGGTGTGCAGGGGCTAAACTTCAAATTTTCAAGGAGAGGGGACAGGGGAGGATCCCCTCTAAGCTTTACATATGGAAGGGGGTTGCAAATTCTTTCTGCATTCCTTTTGAGCATTCTTACATTGTAAAGGTCAAATGGGGAGCAAAGGGATTTAAGTGACCAAAAAACGATTCAGAGAAAAACACGTTCAAAGTTTTTTTACAGGACCTTTAATGTTAAATTTTTTTTTCTGAATCACATTGGGGCAGAACACCTGTTAGAGCTATCACTAACATTTCTTGTCACCATATTGAATGGTGCTTTACCGTTTGCACCAGTTATCTCAAAATTTTTAATTTCGTCACTTACCTCCCATTGCTTCACATTGCCTCAAATATAAATTGTATTTCTAGTAGGATGGTATATAGTGGCTTAACCAGAGTTCTCTCCTAAGGAAAGGTTCATAACAGCGGGAAAATTTTGTTCTTACAAAAATTAAGTTTTAGACATATAATGGATAATTGGTTAGAATATCTACATACATCACCTGATTTATTATTATTATTTTAATAATAATATCAGTAGTAACTTTGTATAAAAGTGGGAGAAATGGATTTTTGCGTTATCGAACTTTTTCTAATCTTTCGCGAGAAGGAGTCTCCTTTCTAATCTGCTTTAGAGGAGGGTACCTGTAAAATTTGAGTGGGAATCCCGTCATCATGCACCGAATTTTAGCCCTTGGGCTGATATTATGTGAGTTTATTTACTAATACTAGTGACAGCTTTTCTGCTCTACAGTAGTCTTGAAAACTTGACACTCAATAACCCAGCAACTAGATATGTATTAGGAATGAAACATATCTGGCAACTATCCGGCATTGGGCTCATTTTTAACTATCCTATCCAACCGGATACCCGATCTGTTCACTGACTAAATTATCCGGTATCCTACAATAAATATCTGGAAATCCGGTGGCATGTGAAAAAATATATTCGGCAGTAATTTGGAAAAAATTTTATGCCAAAATTTTGTGATAAAAAACTTTTTATATTTCCTTTCATTGATCATTTTCAGCTTTTCAAGCGAAAATAGCAGGTTATCACTTCAACTTTGTACTGAACATTTATAGAATACATTTTGACTTAGTTTTACCTAATTTTGTATATTGCATCATTTTCAAGTATGGCAGTTTCCAATTTAAATAAGAAAAGAGTGCTTATAGAAAAGGCTATTCCCTAGCTAGGTGAGAAAAAAAGTAATGAGATGTATCAGAACCTAATAGGGCGGCATCACTAGTAGCTTTAATTAAGAGACTTTACCTCGTAAGCAACAGTAAATTGCGATCAAAAAAGTTTTTCACACTATTCTCTGCTTTAACATTAGTCACTTGTTTTTAAATTCTACTTTCGTTGAGTAAATTATTAGATAAAAAATATAAAAGCATGGATCGCGCCACAGGAAAATTCGATCCGTTTTCTGACCCTTCATAAAATTCCAAATAGTTGAACCTCGAAAATCCGGAATCGGAGATTCCGCATTTTGGAGCACTATTTTAAAACAACGCATTTTTTAAATAACACGAGACTTTTTGGGCACTCAAGAATCTTGAATTTTACAAGTTCAAGCAAAATACCTTATTCGATTTGAATTACATAAAAAATACTAAGTGTTAGTTCTTTTGCATCCAAATCAAGGGATTCAGGTAACACTTAACCATTAACTAGAAAACGGGAATCACCGGAACCAGTTGTGCTTCGTGCACGTGTTTTATAAGGTTGCTTCACCTGCTGTTTTCTTTTCTTGTTTATTTTTATTTATTGAGTTTTGTATTAACATTTATTATTATTAGTATCTGAAAAGAAACTGCTGATGGAAAAATCCAATCGGGAAATTTCCTCTCTTTTCCCCTAGATACTAGAGATGAGTTCGGGCTCACTTTTGCAGGCCCGAGCCCGAAGATTTGAAGACGGTACCCGAGTGATACTGTTCTGTGTCAAAGCCCCAGCCCGAAATGATTTTATAAAGTGTTGTTAATACATTTGGTGCTGCATCGATTAAAAGTAATCTTTTTGTTGCCATTGCAATTGGTCAAATGATTTTCTTTTAATTTCAAATAAAGAATGCATATATCTTTAAACTTTAATGAAATGCTCCAGTTGAAAATAAATTCTGGTGAGCTAAAATGCATGAAAAATGATGTTGCGGCATTTTCGGGAAGTTCGAATTTAAAACTAGAATATGTTCAGTGCAACTCTTGCAGTTAGGAGACCTACTAATAAGATGGGTCTCTAGTCTGAAGGAGCAAATTGAAAATGAAAGTCGACACAAGACTACCAAAAAACCATTAGTCCGGACTTTAGGTTGATTTATGAATATTTTACCACGAGCCCGAGCCCGCCCAAGCACCAAAGTAACTTGAAAAGGTAGTGCCCGAGCCTGGCTCATCTCTACTAGACACACAAAAGTTATTTAAGGTACTTTTCATTCCGAAGTAAAAAGAAATTGAAGTCTAAAAGATATTTTTCCACACGAGAAACGTAGGCGTTACATCGCCATTTAGATGTTTTTCAAGGTTGGTGAACGATGGCTAGTTTTTTGAACTATGGACGCTGATGCATTGGTCGAGCCCTAATATCTATTTATTTGGTGCTCAATGGAGGCAATCCAAGCAGCGTCATTGGTCACGTGGCAGCGATTATGTAAACAAAGGAAGCCATAGCATCGCTTTACTTCGAGTTCAACAAATCTAATAAAAACTAGGCCTAAATAAAGTTCTTCTACATTACATAAAATTAACACGAAATTAAACATTATAACTATTGTAATAATAAAAAATTTCTTGAATAATGATTATATTAAATGTAAATACTGGGTTATAATCCGAAAAAGCTGTGAAAATAGTCTAATAAATTTTAAGATTAATTTTGCCTAGTGTATTCCTCTTAGAACTCAATTGAAAATCTTAGTAAATAAAGAGTGGATATCACGTGACAACGGTGATCGTTCATGAGTCCCTCTAGCGGTGAATTGCCTCCATTAAAAAGATTTGACTGCATTTCACAGGAAGTGCTAAAATTTTAAGCAAGTCTCTCTAAAAAAAAAAATTATTGAACTGAAATCTGAAAAATGTCTGGATTTTCGGGGTTCCACTATATTCAAAACGGAGCCTTCACAAAATTCCAAGCTTCTAAGGGATTTTTCATAAATGATGTCACGGGGGAGGGAGGTTCTGTCAAATTGTAACAAGGGGAGGAGATAACAAGAAGTATATCATCATGCTTATGCAACATAGCATGGAATGTGACGAAGGGATTAAGCTGGCTAAGGGGTTGGAGAGTGACACTTTACGACAAAGGATGAAGTGACCAAATATATGGGGAAAAAGTGACACCATTTAATGACAGTCCCTAAATCATACTTTTTATACCATTCTTTATTACAAAAGCGACAAATAATAAAAAAAAATCATTACTATGTGTTTAAATTTTCAATTTTCACAAAATTACTTGATTTTTCACAAAAATCTCGTCAAAATTCACACAAAGCGAACCCTGTTGAAAAAGGCTAGATCAACCCCTAAAAACTCATTGGTAATAAGAGTTTGAGTGAAGACTTCTCTGGAACAATAAAATGAAAAATGAAAATAGTGGATGGAAACAAACATTTAAGTTTTATTCAACTGCCACTCAACTAAGTATGAAATCGACAGAAGTACAAGTGGCTTCATTTATGAGCGCAATTATTGGCCTTGCGGCGACAATGATTTACAATATGTTTGCTTTAACTGAGGATGATAATAATAAACTCGACTAGCATTATAAGCGCCAAATCTATATAAATAGCATAGTGTTTTCAATGCTAAATTTAATTATTATGCTCAAATTTTAACTGTTGGGCAAACTCTAGTGCTATATAAATGGCAGTTTCCAAATCAATTTATTCCACAATGACAGAACTTAAAAAGATATGAAGGAAATTGTTTCCCATGGAAATAATCGGACACTCGCTTTACATTTTTTGCTGTCACGTGGTTACAAATGAGGCACCTATGCTGCATTCAGGGAAATGTGATACCAGAACTAAACATAGGAGGGTTGCTGCGTTGTTGCCAACATTTGCCACTTTTATGATTTACTTGCTGAATTAGCGATTCCGGGGGAACCAGAAAAACCTTTCATGAACAGTTCCCTTGTCTGATTGGCGCTGTTTCCATTCCACTCTTGCCAGCTCCAAGCAGGCAATGATATTGTCGAGTGTCACATTGCTTTGTTGTCCTCAGGTATCACTTCTCCCTGAATCCACCGTAGAAGCAAAGTGGTGTAAGTGGCAAAATTAAAAATTTGGAGATCCTTTGCAAATGATAAGGAACGCACCATTCTATGTTTTGGCAAGAGATTTTAATGGTAGCCTTAACAGATGCTGCTTCTGTGCATATTTAAAAAAAAAAAAAACATTAAAGCTCCCATAAGATCCAAACTCTGAATGTGTTTTCCTCGCAATTGTTCTTTGTCACTTACATTTCTTTACTTCTTGCTGCCTTGACTACCCTGCATTTCATGACGAGATATCTGGATCATTTAACATGTAATTCTGGGACTTCATTATAAATTCTCCAAATTCTCCTACTACATATCAATAGAACTCTTTTCGACCTGGGACAAGAAAATTTTTTAGACGTGGAGTTTATCAATTTGGCAATTGAGCCATCATCAGGGCTCCCACGGCTGCGCCAATTGCGCAAAACTGCGCCAAAACGATTTTTCTGCTACATGCTGCTTCAAAATGCGTTTTTTCGCAAAATTTGCGCCAAATAGCGATTTTCGGGAAAAAAAATTCGAAAATTTTTTAGATATTATATTTTTTTAACCTTAATATCGACATTCGATACATTTTTCCTTTAGTCAACTAATTTTTTACCTTTGAAGCAGTTTATTAATGAATATTAGCTCTACCCACTCTTAAGAGCATCAAATATGGATGAGAAACTTGAGCAGAATGAGTGATGTATCTCACGCTTATAGAAGAAACAGTGATACGATTTCTAATATTTTGTAATATTATAGAGAGAAAAATCATTCCTCTTATCTTTATTTATTTTGAACATTTTATTTGGTAAGTTTTTCTTGAAATAGATAAAAAAGTTTAATTTTGTGAAACGTGAAAAAAATAAACTTAGCATTTTTCCTCAGTGCACTTTGTTTTCAAATGTTTAAGAAATACTAATCAATGTGAAAAATCAATAACTGAACAGGTGTTAAAAAGATTGCTGCTCTATTATACCAATTGTTTTAAATTCCTTAAGCCTACTTTCCATGTGCAAGCAAAGGAGCGCATATACTTTCTACAATCTTTTTGCATCCCCTACAAAAATCGGATTTTTTCATTTCAACTATTTATAATGTTTCTTCTCAAAGTAAATAAATAAAATGTATATTTATTTTAAATAAAAACATTGTTTGAAAATATATATTTGTTCCCGAAAGTGTTTAGAGGTAGACTTTCAAACGCTGTAAAATTAAACTTGGAATTTCAGCTTTTTTTCTTTTCTCATTACTCTTTAAGCTCTGTAATCTATATCATATAACCACAAGCAATTCAAAAACATAAAACATAAATATAAAGAACAAAATAAGGAAAAAAATTAGTTAAGTTAGAAAATCATTAAAAAAAGCATGTATATCTTAATGAATTGATGATCTTTAGCAAATATGTTAAGCAATATTATTAGAAGAAATACAAATTTAGTTGTGGATGAACGACCTCATAAAAGTACACTTGCTTAAAGTTTCAGTTCTTTAACTAGATTTGAAATTTATGAAATTATCACACATTTCCTCTTTCTTTTAATTCAATTTAGTTTCTTTCAGCATCCAATTGCTGTAACCCTAGGACTCTTGAAATTTAATTGTAACTATTACACAATTTTTGAAAGATGTACAGATAAATTGTTAGAAAAAAAAATTAATAAATCATTAGACATTTAATTATTAACATATAATAAGAAATACATTTTGCCTTTCCATTATAGAACTGAAAAATGCAATTTGGTTCTTGAATTTTCTTGCTGCAAAATTATGAAACTCAGCAATTTACTTTTAGTGCCCTTAATTACTTCCAAAGCATCTAAATGAGCATTTAGGATTGAAATTTAAAGGAATATTTTTTAATCAGAAAAATAATAAATATTACTGCAGATAGAAAATAGGATTGACTTCAAATATATATTTTGATAAAATATGAAATTATATTTAATTCATTCAAAATTTTACTGTTACTATAATCACAATGATTATACTTAAATAAGTACTATTTAAAAAACAAATTTTAATAATGATAAATAGTTTAAAATAGTTGAACCTTTCATATTAGTTTTTGCTTATTTTCTTGAAAGAATAGTGTTTTAGCTATTAAATAAAAGAGAATGCAATGATTTTTTAAAAGAAGAAAATTTTAAGCTTTCTTCCAGCTATTCTTAACTGTTACAAGAAGAAAAAAACAACAAAACATTTTTAAAAATAATCTGTTTCTTGAGAAAAGGGATCATTCATAAATGATGTCGCGCTTCGAGGGGGGGATTAGGTTCGTAAAATTGTGACAGTGTGGCAAGGGGAGGGGAGGGGGTCAAATACATGGGGGGAAAAGCGTGTCATTTATGATCGGCCCCAAAGTATTGAAAAACACCCATATAAGGGTTATAGGTTTAATTAGTCTTACTTTTTGAATAGGTTAAAAATAATTTCTTAAGAAATATAAAAATAATCCAATTTTTGAAGGATGATTACGTTTACATTTCCTATCGTTTTGAAGACTTCAAACTGCTCTTACCCTTGATGTATGAAAATGACATTGCTTTAAAACAGCCAATATTCAAAAAATAAAGAAAAAAAATCCTCCAAAAATGGTACAAAGTTGATATTTTTGGCTCCTAAACTGATACAAAAGTCGATTTCTTCTGCTCCAAACTGATACAAAAAGGACATTTTACCTGCTCCGAAAGCTGCTACAAATTCTGTTAAGGCGGTGGGAGCCCTGGCCATCATATATCCTTGTATTTTTTGTAAGGATTTTTTGATCTGTTTAAAATTTATAGAAAATCAATGGTATATATGCAATGCATGTTTGACTTTACCTTTTATCCCAAATACTGTGAATTGCCCCTACTGTAATTCTTGTACATTATTTTACTTTTTAAATATACAGGTATGAAAAAAGTTCTCGTTTTCAACAAATGGGCTATGAAGAAGACTTCTTGAGATTTTGTCAAAGTATGCTGTCAGATGTGGATAAGCGAATCAGGAGAGCGCGACAGAGATTGGCACTCAGCAACAAAGAAGCCTCTGTAATTACTGTTGAAGAGATAATTATTCTTTTTTTTTTTTTTTTTCCATTTTGAATTGGTTATCAATTTGCATGTGCATAAAAATTGTCAATTTTCTTCTTAGGTATCCCAGCCTACTCAAGTCAAAAATAATGAAGAGAAAGTTAATGTGCTTACAGAAAAAATCAATGGTCTGTTAGTGCAGGTAATTTATAAAAGATCTATATAATATTAAGTATTCTCTCTCTTGCATCCAAGTAATACAAATATTGTCTTGAGCTCTGGTTGTTAAATTTCATTTATTCAGAAATCATGATCCTGTTACAGAAATATTGATTAAAGCAATGCAGTTTTAATTGTGGCTAAAAACATAATTTTACTTGAAAAGTCATTTTTAGTCATCAAGCATGGCTGGAAAAAAAAAAGGCAAAAGTTTTATTGACTCCTTGATTTTACTTTAATTTCTCTTTCAGTAAATATCATAAGTTTTGTATATTAATTGTAATTTTAAATGATAAACAATGGCAGAACAGCATTAACAAAAAGTTGCATAAAATCTAATTATGTATAGTTGAACCTTGTTATAAGATCACTTGGATGGAAAATATCACGATATTTATTAAATATCAAAATATCGGATATTTATGATCGAACTATTGGTGGTTTCGGTATTTAAAATAACATATAAAACTCTTTAACTTGGTTTGTAAGTGTTTTGTATTAATAAATATATCATAATGGATATTTGCAATAACCCAGTGTTTCATGTCATCTCCCTCTTGAAATTTAGCATACAATGAATCTCAAGTATGGTTGCATATTGTAAGTGGTAGGTGATGGGGGAAAAAAACTAATTTAATTTTTAGAATCGGCATTATAAAATGCTGCAGATTCTCCATATGTTTAAGTTTATTTTTGCAGGCTACTTCAGTGTAGAATTTAAAGCATTTTTAGCTAAATAAGATCTACGGTTTACTTACAATTTGTTGCATTCCTCCTTTGAACAGGGTTCCCACAGCCTTAAATTTGGAAACTCATTTAGGTTCCCGTAAAAAGGCATTAAATTAAGAAATTGATTTAGAGCTCCCTAAAAAGGCTTTATTTTCATCCAAAACCTCTCAAAAGGGCCTAATCTTCGTTTTTGAAGCCTTAAATTTATTTTTCCTCTTCCTTTTCAAACATAGAACACTGATGATTCATTCACGATGTGGATTTTGAAAAATTGCACAATTGCTAACTTGCATGGATTTTCTGTTGTAAGTGAATTTTCATTTGAGCTCACAATCATTCCAGGAATTTTGAATTATTACAGAAACTAAGTGATCACAGAGCAATCAAGGATATCATGAAGTGTCCAAGCAATTTTACGTTTTGGGTAAAACCAGGAAAATTTGAAAAACATACCCTCAGTCAGCGTTTTTTGCATTATTTTTAATTTAACCTTAGGTTCCAATGATTGTGTCAATAATTATTAATATTCATTTATACTTATTAAAATGCAATTCTTGAATTATTTTGAAAAAAAATCTGCCTTCAAGAAGAAAATAGATTGAAGACGTCTATTGCTTTGTAATGATTTAAAAGCTTGTTTTTATGCAAAAGAAGAAACATATATTTTAAATCATACTTATGAGCTGATAAAGTGATTTAAGACAATAACCAAAAACATCTTTAGTTGGATGTTTTTACTTAAAAGCTCATTTCTGCATTGAAAAAGGGGTTCCTTACAGCCACAAAACACGTGTCTGCAATTGTTTGCAAAATTTGCTTAATATACGTTTTTTACGCTTTAATAACTTTTAAAGTTGCATGGATTTGCATGTATAAAATACATTATTATGAGACATAGCATATTTAGATAATGCACACTGCAGATTATGTGCTAAGAAATGTTGTTAGAGGCAAATAAAATCCGGATGTGGGTTATAGATCGAAAAAATTCGCTAAGTATAATATTTATAACTGTTAAAAAAAATATTATTAAAGGAACAAATCTTTAAATTTAAGGTTAAATTTGAAAATCTTAAGACAAAATTTGGTAACAACATTCTTTATTAATCACAATGAATTGATTGAGCATTAAGATATTATATTAAATGTCTAAAGAAAAAAAATAGTGCCGTTTTTATAATAGCAAAGTTTTAATGTCATTCCAAGAATTTTTTTTTTATTTAGTTTCACTGTCCTTTTTTATTGAATATTTGACTACATTCACAACAGAATTCTGTCTAAATATCTGTTCGCTTTTTCTTGCTATGGTTTTAATGCATTATATCATAAAAGTTTTGTTTGTGGATTGATGTATTAGTTTGCTTCTTACTGTTTTATAAACACTTGACAAAGGAATTATGGTATCATTTTTACTTCTTTTAAAAGTGAAAAACGTTCTATGTAATATCTAATGTAGTCCGAGAAAAGTTACACTTGGCCTTAAATTTCACTTGGAGATGAGAGTGGGAAGCTTGTTTGCTTTGCATGCATGCAAATAATTATTTTTGTATCTTTTTCTACAAAGTTAGTTAAAATATCATTCAAAGTTAACAATCGGCATTACCATGATACCAAATTGACATCTAATTATTAAATGCAGATGTATTTTTTTTATAAAGTGATTTGTTACTTGATTGGAAAAAGAAAAAAATGGTACTCATTTTTAACCGACTTCACAAAGGAAGGAGGTTATACATTCATACTGTATGTATGTCGTTTTTTTTTTTTTGTTTGTTTGTTTGTTTTTTTCCACTCAGAACTTCTCCCCGGATAAACCGATTTTCATGATTTTTTTTTTTTTTTTTTAATCGATCAGGGGTGGTTTCCCATAGGTCCCGTACCTTCATTTGACCCAGTTCGATATTTAGAACAAAAGTTATGGGCAGAAAGATAGTCATTTCTTTGTTTTCTGATCCATAGTTTTTGACTAAATGAATCGATTTTGATTATTTAGTTTGCTATCCCTAGTTAATATGCTTTATTAGTTTTTTCTGTTTTATAGGTTGAAAATTTAGGATGTGAAGGTAAAGTTGAGGAAGCGCAAGGAATCATGAAATTGTGTGAACAACTTAAAGAAGAACGGGAAACTCTTCGGAAAGCATCAGAGGCTAATCATTGGTTTCAAGTAATTATTCCTTTTTTTAAAATTATTGTTATTATTTAGAGACATTAGTGTTTCTTCTGCTAGTAACATACCATGTATGTAAGCATAATGTAATTCTTATAATATTTTAGAAAAAAAGAGTTCATTACAAATATTTTTTAATTTTTAGACTGCTGAAATTGCTGCAGCTCAAGAAAAGCAAATGGAAGTTTGTGAAGTGTGTGGTGCTTTTCTTATAGTTGGAGATGCTCAACAACGTGTAGATGATCATTTAATGGGTAAACAACATGTAGGATATGCTAAATTAAAGGAGGCAGTTGATGAAATTCTGGTAAGTTTAAGTTCTCCTAGGTTAAAAATTGTTACTTGTTTTCTGGGCAACTTGATTGCCTGATGTTTTCTGCACAGCTTGAATAGTTATTTAATGATATTTGGGGTTTCCTGTGGTTCTGTAGACTAGTTTATGCTCACTTTTACAGGTGCTAGACAAAATGGTATTGTTTCTTGTCAAAAATCTAGCCCACTCGATTCCTAGATGATTTAATGCAGTTCCAAAATGCTTTCAGCCACAGAAACCTTGAACTACTTTTAGTATCAAAACCGTGTACATAAAGGGAAGGGAAAGTGATTGCAATGCCACATCCTCTGAAATTCAACATGAATTTTCAGTTATGTGTAAAATTGAAATCCTGCTGGTTTCTCCCCTTTTTGACTTATAATGGGGAAATATAAATGTAAGTTAGAATGAATGTTCACTATAGATGTTGTCAATACTTTAAAAAAAAACAAAAAAACATAAGATTAAATGTGCTTGAATACATAGGGTTGTAAATTTAATCATGACATATGAATAAAAAAAAAAAAAAAGTTGAGGATGAAACAAGTAAGATTGTAAAACAAATGCAATGCCTAAAATATTTTTTATTGTCTTTCAAAATTAACGTATTAAATGGAAGGTAAAATTGTATCTCCCCCCCCCCCCCCCCCCCCCCCCCCGTGATTTCCTTCAGTTTCCTTTCAGTGAAAATACCGAATAAGCGCCCCTCCCCCCTAAACTTAGATTCTCATTACGCTGACCAAGACAAACTCATGCCTTCCATTATCAGTTCCCAGAAGGGATTATGAGTTCCCTGGGAATGGCAGAAACTAAACAAAGCTCTCCCTGCTACCTAGGGAGGGAAGGACAGAAAATGACTTCATCAGTGGCTACCCATGAAAAAACGTTGAACACATGCTTTCATTCTAATAATAGGGTTCGTACGGTCCTTAAAGGTCCTTAGAAAGTCCTTAATGTTCATTTTCATTTTTAAGAGCTTAAAACGTCCTTAAATAGTCCTTTTTTTTTTCCAGGTGCTTAATTTTTTTTGTTAAAATAAGAAGGTACCCATGCGCTCTATTTGTTTTGCTATCTTTTGTATTCTTCACAAGGATCAAACTTCTTTCATTTCAACTACTTAATCGAACCTCAAATTTGGTTTGCTCAGGTCCGGTACCGCGGCTTTCAGACAGACACAAAACGGCGGATTGACAGGACCAAAAATGGCGGATTTACATAAACATCATCTCATTTTTACTACAAATTGCAGTGCTTTCTCAACTGGTAGATAAAGAATTAACTCTTGTTTTTTTATTTTTTATTTTGAAAAGGTAAAAGTAAATTGATGTTATATATTTTTACAAAAAAAGGGGAAAATGTTCATGGATTTTGATAAAATGCTTCAAACTACAACACCCAATTCAGTAAAATGAACTTGTACCCACCCACATGGCAGCTCCCAATTTGCTATTTCTTGCAATTGTATGAAAAAGAGAATCGAGCTACATCTAAAAATAAAAAAATTATAATATTAGTAGAGAAGTCGAATCAAAACACCAAGCATTTGTACAAAATGCAATGGTGCCCAGTAACTGGGCGCCATTTAAGACTAGGGATGTAACAAATATTTGGCCACTATGCGGTATTCGGCCCAATAGTTCTGCTTCAGTAGAAATGTAAAAAAAAAAGAGAAATTAGTAGATTTTAAACATTTAAAATTGTATTACAATTATTGAAAATAATACATTAGTTTATAGTTTTAAAAAATAAAAATAATTTAGAAAAAACTACTTTTTTAACCACTTAACCGGCTGTAACGTAATATTACGTCCAAAAAATATGTGGTTTCCGGCCGTAACGTAATATTACATTCGAGATGTTAGCTTCTCTGCCGAACTTGCTGCACACGAGAATTTTTTCCCCTTCTGGGGTATGCAGGATTGAGTTCTTGATTGACACTGGGCGTTAAAGATGCGCGCTGCTGTATTGTTAAGATTCCCACTCATTTTCTCCCCGGTCTGGAATCGGTGAACCGTGCTTTTCAAAAAACCCCTTTCTTTTCAAATGTCTATGCATTGGCGTAATGTTCTTTATAATTGTAGCTTTGTAAATACAAATAATTCTTTGTATAACCATTGAAAATGACAAACTAAATATTTAAATAAAAGAAATTATATTGAAAAGTATAAATTTGTAACTCATTAAAAGGTCATAATTGAACATAACAATTTATTGTATACAGTTTTTTTATTTCATGTTAGCTGCAGGTATGTTCAGATCTGAGAGGGGATGATCGAAAGTGGCGAAATTCCATTCGCGAATTTTGTCGCTTTACCAATCTTAGGTTTCATACATTTAGATCAATAAAATATTTAGGCATTGATGCATATAGAGGCTCTCCTCCGCCTTTTCTCCTTACTTACAAATTGCATAAATGACGAATAATTTGTTTATTTACAGTGCTGCTCCAACGCATTGTCTTATTGTAAATTAAATCATTTACTTTACTACATTCACAATTTGTCCGGTAAACGCATGATGAAATGCTAAACATTCTTTAGTAATGTAGTAAGAATGTTTTAGTTTGCATTGATGTTTATCAATAATTGCTTATGAGTGATGATGAAAATTCTTAAATCGCAGCGCTCGGGACGCACGCGATGCTTTTATTAAATTTTGTGTATGCATTTTGCAGGATGAGTTGGCCATTCTTCATTCATAAATCAATAAATAAAACGCCCTTTATTTTTATGTGTGTGGTTTTGAGCAAATCTCCCAGTTGCCATGAGCTCTATATATATATGGTCAATGATAACATGTTAATGAGTTAACGAATCAACATTTATGCATATCAATAAAAAATAGTAAGAATTGGAGCAATATTTCATCGTATAAATATGTACTATTGTCCATCAGGGTGCGTAGCGGTGCTTACAAGTGCTTATAAGTGCTTATATTTGAAAATAAAATATAAGGGCCCTTATAAGTGCTTACTTTTCCTTAAAATGCTTATTTTCTAAAAAAAATTAAGAAAGTTTAGTTCCCCCTAGCAGAAATCTAACGTTAGATTACTCATCGGATGCATAAAATGGCGTTCCGATTGCTAAACCAGCTGGCCCAGATCGCCATTCATAGTCAAAATGTAAAAACATTTGTCTATGATTGAAGAAAATATTGCAAATTTGGCGTAAAAAAACGCGTGTCAGAGCCGATGCTTCCAAGGATCCGCCATTTTTGGTTCTGTAAAGCCGCCATGTTTGGTCGTGTTCCAAAATTCTGCATAGCTTTGGTGCTGAGCTTGCCAAATTTGAGGTTCGGTACTGCATACTGGCAAAGTCCACTGTTTTTAACGGGAAACTCCCGTTTTTTGCGTCTGTCTCCCGACGCAATTTTCTCCCGTTTTTTTTTTTTTGTAATTTTCGCTTTAAAATAAATCAATGAAGCTTCAATATTTTTTTTGCTCAATAGACGGCGCTCGTAATCGTAGTTACTCGGCGAGTAGTTTTCATGTGATTTTCCCGTATTTTTGAAAAGTCGAAATTTCGGTTCCGCGAATATTCGTAATGTTGGAAATTTTTTTCTTCTTTAAATAAGAAAATCTTGAAGTAGCAAGCGTAGATACTTGCTTTACGGAAGTTTACAAATTGGCAGTAAAACTTCTGCATTTTGTCTTTCATATGCTTTCAAGGGTCAGTCCCGATTTTTTTTAAAATCTGATTGCATCCGCTTCGGTAAAAGTCCCTAGTTCTTGTGTACTATCTCATTCCATCTCTTGGACATCAATAACTTCTGGTTTATCATTATTTTTATTATTTTTTACGATTTTAGCCTCTGTAGTAGAGGATTTGCACTTCTCATTTTGCCACACCCACTCGAAATTTTAGTGATTCTATTAGTTAGTTATAACTATTAACATTGCATCCTTATTAATAATCTTGTTTTAAAAATATTTTTTGCATAGAATTATTTTTTTTCTTCAACTTAGGGTTTGGGTTTTTTCCTTTTTGGGAGTCATTATGTATTGTTACAAAATAGATAAAGAACTTTTCTTCTTATTTTTATTCAATATATAACTAAAAAATGGCTAAATAAAAAAAAAATATATTTTGTGATAATTGATTTGTTAAGTGCACACCAGACGTGGTCATGATATTTTGTTTGAATTGTTGTGGTGTAGATGTAAGCTAGTACGTATTTGGGAGAAGCTGGATTTTTATAATCTAACTAAATGTAATTCTTGGGATTTTGTGCATTCTGCACAGTATTGCATTTTCTGTAAAGTGAAACCAAGTTTCGTCCAATGCTGTCAAATGAAAATCTAGAGAACATCCTATCGCTCATAAAAAATAGTTTTCCTGGAAAATGTTTTGATCAAACATTTGATGATAAAATTTTATCAAATACTGCTGTAATGAGTATTAAAATTTCTATTTCTAAGTCAGTTTAATTGTTCATTTTGTGTGTGTGCGGGGGGGTCATTGAAAAAATCTACTGTTTTTTCCCCCTCCAAGGTTGGCAAGTATGGTACTGTACATGATATTGTAGTGGCCCAACAAGGGGGGTCATAGAAGGCCTCGTCCCCTCTCCCATCCTGAGTGATTTGAATTTTTTTTAATAATTTTTATCAATAAATCACTAAATATTGATGGCAGGGGGATCTAAATTTAAAAAAAAAAGATTTAACAAATTCTCAGCAGTGCCATATTATGTTACTCAGAAAATTAAATTATTTCTCCCCCCCCCCCCCCCCCGAAAAAATTGCACAAAGTTTAGGTAAAATAAAAAACTGCCGCCCCCCCCCCTCAATAAAGAATATATATATATATTCATTATATTAAGTTAGATTATCAGATTATTATTTTCAATAACTGCAATTTATTACTTTATTGTATCTTTTTGCTAGATTATCAGAATAATACCTGCAATAACTGCAATTTGTTACTTTATCGTATATTTTTGATCAGTGTTTTTTAGTTAATGCTACAATTAAACAGGCTCTATAAGCAATGTGTCTGTTAAATAAAACTTATTTGTTTTCCTTATGTAGTGCAAAGCCTCTCTTCTCATTTTTGTTAGCTTTTTCTGTTAGAAGTATATAATTTTGTCAAGTCGTGTTTTTCCTCTTAATTATGCAAGTAATAATGTATATGTGTACTCAAACATGTGCTTATTTTTTCTGAAAATGTGCTTACAAAGTGCTTATAAGTGCTTACTTTTTGAACTAAAATGTGGCTACTCACCCTGGTCCATTGTTCAAGATCCAACAAATATTTTGCAGGATATCGGATACCTGCAAAATATCCTTTGTGTTTGTTTGACGTACCATTACGAATTATGTGAATATGTTTGAAATCTGTAAATTCTATACATATTTTTAAATATCTCAGAGCTTCGAAACACAACCAGCAAGTTAGTAATTTTTTTTAAAAAATGAAAAGATCCTTATTACCGTAATTGCCCGCGGGTTAGCTACAAAAAAAACTTTTTTTTCCTACCTGCGGGCAATATAACAATGCGGTCAATACATGAAATTTAAAAAAAAAAAGTATTATTAAAAAGATAACTACCTTTCAAAAATATCGAAATCTGTTTGCCTGCAAAACGAAATGCAGAGAAATAAATCGTAGCTTTCGAAACAATGGTCCAAAGCAGATTGGGGCTCGGGCGCTACAGGCGAATACATTGTTTTCTAGGTTTGTATCCCATGCTTTTTTCTGGGGTGCGGGTTATACAACGATGCAGGTTATACACCGAACTTAATTTTTTTAGAATGAATTTTACTTCCTGCGGACTATACAACGATGCGGGCTATATACCGATAATAACGATAATTGAATTTTAAAATAAAATCTGACATGAATCTTTTATAAACTGGCCAAATCCGATTGTGGATTTTCAAAAAACAGTTGGATACTGGAAAACCGATGCTTTCTCCAAACGAAGACTGACTGACATCGCGCGCATTGCGCATGCTCACATTCGAGCGTATCAGAGCCCAAACATACACCAGGCCTTGAAATATTATTTCAACATTATGTGAATTACAATTTAGAAAAATATGAACAAATTAAGAAAAGAAACAAAAATATATTATACATGTATTCAAAATTCAGAGTTCATGGGTAGCAAAGCAACCTTTGATATTGGCCTTTTATAAATTCCGGTTTACGTTTTAACCGTAACAACTCTTATTAAATTTGTGTGTGTATATATATATATATATATATATGTACAGGGTGTACCGGTACAGCGGCAACAAACTTTCAGAGTGTGTAGAGGGTACAGAGACGACTCGGAATCACATAGGAATGCAGGGTCCCAGACGCTTTCCTGATTTTCTGTATTTTCGCTAACGTTCGTTCATCAATGCGCCGCAGATGTGAAGTTGCATCACGGTCCGGGATCATAATTGCGAACATCTACTTTGATGAACATCTTGGTCTCTTTATGTTGTTTTGCTTTGTATTTTGCTGTAAATCCGAAAAATACACATGTTTTCTCACCCCGTTCGTATCCTTTTTCTTGATTTTTGTGTCGTCTCTACCGCGCCAGGAAAGTGACCTGCATTCCTATGTGATTCCGAGTCGTCTCTGTACCCCCTACACACCCTGAAAGTTTGTCGTCGCTGTACCGGTACACCCTGTATATATGTATGTGTGTATATATATATATATTATATAGATATACATACGCACACACACTCATCAGTAACATGTCACTCGGTGTTGAAAATTTTGTATCCTTTTTCCCACCTCAAGTTTTCACCCGAAAGTACGGTTCGCCACAAAAGGCTCTCGAAAATAAGAAAAGCAAATCATGCAACAGTGAAACCCCTCTTCAGGCATTTTGATATTCATCAAAAAGTAAGCGTCTTATTTTGAATGGTTAATAAAATAACAAAATTAAAGCAAAACTGTTATCTTGAAGCAAAAGCATAATGAACGTACTAACAGAATGAGTATAAATGTAAATATAATGCAAAATAATTGATTTACGTTTATTTCTTATTTTTGAATTATTGGTACAAATTTTTGATCCGTTTTGGGTGTCACTGATGGGCCATTATCCCTTCTAAAGGACCCATTATTTTGCTAAGAAATAATTTGAAGCTAATACAATTCTTAAAAGAATAGCAGAGATTTATTTATGTAAATATCACAATAACTTCACCATACAACATTAAAAATATCACCTAAAGCCATTCATGAAAAATAAAGTTGACTAGATTTTTATATTTTACGAAAAAAAAATTTAACTATCGGGCATTTCCCACAGAGTCGATGCAGCTCAAGAAACAACTATCCCTAATAAAGTATCCTAAGGCATATGATCCATCTCACCGGGTAAAAACGTCAACTTCCCGCTCACCCTCTGAGCGGACGTTGCAAAGGAAGTTCTAAAAGGATTAAGAGAGAGAAGCAAGCGAGCACTACGCTTAAATACCGGAGGGTGATTTGCGTATACCGCTGAGCACGTGTACACACATGCATCGATGACACGTGATGTGCATTTGAGAAACTTCTCGATCGGGAAACCAGGCAACGCCCCCAAGTGGCAGATTTAACCAACTAATCAGTTTGAAAAAGATTTGAGTGTCGGGAGGCACGTCGCAACTTAGCTGACTTTTACTGCTCACAATATTAAAGGCTTAAACCAAATAAAGAAGTAAGTTAACAAATTTAATTTTTTTACTTTTGAATTAAGTGGTGAGAATAAAAAAATAACATTTCCTATCAGTCACACCTGAAAGCATGTCACCAAAAAAGGACAGCATCCGCCTGGGGACGATTCTGGATATACATATGCAGTAGCGCAGCCAGGAACTTGCTTGGGGGGGGGGGGGGGGGTAAAAACACTATTTGGGATACTCCGAACATTGATTTTGCCGGATATTGGATATCCGGTATCCCTTTCTTGACAGATCCGTACCAGTTGTTCGGCTATATTGTTAGAAACAATGCTCAGAAATTCTATGAATCTCTAAACATCACACTTTTTCCAAACACGTAGTATGTTTGCAATTTGCATATATATTTTCAAAACATGATGATTATAGTCGGGCGCGTAGGAAGAGGGGGGGCTCAGGGGGCTTAAGCCCCTCCCATTAGAAATCATACTGCATAAGGTTTTCCGTTATTTTGTGAAAACTATGAAAAATATTCATTTATTAATGATTTTTTGTAATTAATAATAATAATAATTAGTGGTTTTTCTTGGAAATAATTTTGAGCATTTGGAAACAAAATTGTTTGAGCTCCTCCTATGATTTTTAAATTGCTACGCTTCTGATTATAGTTAAATTTTAAAAATTAAGTTTGGAATGCCGAATGTGACGACCCTTCGTGCAGCAGCCGGCCCACAGTACCGGATCTTGGAGTTTTCCGGGACGGGACAAAACTTCAAAATGCCGCCCCCCTCCCTCCAATTATTGTTGACATTTCATTAGCTTTTTTGCTTTGGCCTTTTTTCTTTTATTGAGGATTTTTCACTTGGGGGGGAGGGGGGGCAGCTGAACCCATAAAACCTTCGTTAATGTGTGCCACGGCATGGCCCTTTCAGCTCAACATTAGGAGGGACCCTTCATAAATTTCAACTATATGCAAATTTTGAGGCCTTAGGAGATGCATTTGCAACTGCAAAAATATTAGGAAGCAAAAAAAAAAGAAGCGAACAATAACTTTTTAAAATTTACACGCTTTTACTCATAAAAATGCAGAACATAATTAGAATTTTTTAGCAAACCGTGGGGCAGTACCCCC
Organism: Octonoba sinensis; assembly: GCA_038502835.1. Taxonomy (NCBI): domain Eukaryota; kingdom Metazoa; phylum Arthropoda; class Arachnida; order Araneae; family Uloboridae; genus Octonoba; species Octonoba sinensis. The sequence continues at coordinate 100,671,611 of CM076599.1, read as the reverse complement.
TCTTACGAACAAGCATATCAAACAGCCATGTGTTTTGAAAATGTGTAAAAGAAAAAATTTTGTATTGTATGAGCATAGCATGATTTATATTTTACTATAACAAAGGAGAAAAACTTGACTCTTTTTAATTTAAAATTTTAAATTTTGATATTGCAAAATTTGCCCCAACCTAAAACTGCCGTCCGAGGAGTCCTTGTGCCTGCCACAGGAGCTGGCCGACTGTTCAACGACGCAACATATTTAGTATGCAACAATTTTAGAATTGCCCCTACAGTTTATACAAATAAATAATTATATTAGTTGGTTTTAATCGTAAGCAAAATAGCCTATCAATGATTAAATTGGAGTGCCGAACTAGGATTTTTATTCTCTTTCCAAAAGTTAAATTTTCTTAATTATTATTTTTTTTTCCTGGTCTCAAAAACTGGGATGGGCACAGTAGCCCCCCCCCCCCCCCCCAAGAAGTGCTGGGAAATTACGTAATTCTCAGTAAAAAGTGGCATCCAGACCGGGAGCGATATAGGGAAAATCATATGAAATTATAAATACTCGTAAATAAAGTTGCATGTTCATGAAATTTTAAACTTCTTACAACTGATACAGGGTGATCAGCGAATACGCCCTGATTTCAAAATTAAATATCTCAACAACAAAGATCAATAGAATTATGCGGTAAACGGTACGTTTATTAGCAAAAGTGTAAAAATGGTGTGCAGAAGTTTGGAAAATTCAGTTACAAAACTGTTAACAGATGGCGCTGTAATCGCAGTGCTACCTTAGCAATGTATAAATAGCCTGTAAAGTGTGCTTCGAAGCTTAAAGCGATCACGACTGTTGCATAGAGATAAGAAGCTAACGTACAAATTGAAAGGATGTATACTATTGAACAACGTGTTTTTTTGGTATTGGAGTACCACAGATTAGAACACAGTCCTACGGCAACAAGGCGCAGTTTCCAAACGCGATTCAATGTTCCAGTTGGACCCAATGCGAAAACGATTCGCATGCTTTTCGCCAAATTCGAACGGACTGGCAGCGTGGATGATGATCGAAAGGGAAATGTTGGGCCTACGCGAACAGTAGTTACTCCTGAAAATGAAGCCAAAGTTTGTGGAATTGTTCGGAAAAATCCTAAGAAAAGCATCCGAAGAATTGCATCAGAGGCTGGTTTGAAGTACACGAGCACGCAAAAAATATTGAGAGGTAGCCTACGGATGTTTCCATACAAAATCCAAAGTCATCAGGCTGTACCCATGACAGCTGTGCGACAAAGGGTTGACTTTGCGAATCAGATTCTCACAATGATCGACAACGAAGGATTTGATGTGGGTAGCATCTGGTTCACAGATGAAGCCCATTTCCACTTGAATGGATTCGTAAATAAACAAAACTGGAGATTTTGGGGTTCCGAAAATCCCTATTTGTGTGAAGAGAAATCACTGCATTCGCCTAAAGTTATTGCATGGGCTGCGGTATGCGCCAGAGGCATTATCGGACCCTTCTTCGTGCGAGAAACGATTACTACTGAACGCTACGTTACAATTTTGGAACAATTTGTCAGCACACAACTAGCGTTGGAGGATCGACCAGGTATAGATTGGTTCATGCAAGATGGGGCTCGACCACATCGAACAGATAAAGTTTTTCGCTTTCTTCATGAATACTTTGGGAATCGAGTAATTGCGTTAGATTATCCAAAATGTACAAACACAGGAATAGATTGGCCTCCATATTCTCCCGATCTAACTCCTTGTGACTTCTTTCTGTGGGGCGCATTGAAAGACACTGTCTATAGAAACAAATACGCTACTCTGGATGAGCTTGAATCGGCGATTGGTGTTGCATGTGATTCCATTTCCGTTGAGACATTGCAAGACGTGATGTCAAATTTTATTGTTCGTTTACGCCACCTCATTGCTTCGAACGGTGAACATTTTGAAAAAATTGTGTTCTGATTGCAAAGACTGCTTGATTTTATTATTTTTTGTTTAGCCTCCTTTTAGAGAAAGAGTTTTCAGCGCAGAGCGCCATCTGTTAGCAGTTTTTGTAAATGAATATTTGAAACTCCTGTACACCATTTTTACAGTTTTGCTAATAAACGTACCGTTTACCGCATAATTCTATTGATCTTTGTTGTTGAGATATTTAATTTTGAAATCAGGGGGTATTCGCTGATCACCCTGTATTTATGTTTAAGATTTTGACTTTGTTCTTAATTTATCAGTACATTTCTTGTCATTTTGATGTTAAATCTCTTTATTTATCCTGAAATTCGCATTCGCCTGAGAAAAAATATTCATTCAAAGTGCATGCATTGGTAGAATACGTAGGAAACTCAAATGCACCTGTCTTTCACAAAACTTGAAAAGCACACTATTGCACTGCATGTTGAAATGACCTCGTGTGAGTACTATGCTAAAAGAATGGCAAGACTACAAAACATTCCTGCACACAATAGCTGCTTCTAAATGGACTTCACTCCTGTAGGATTAGGTGAATGGAAAAACCCCTTAGCACCCATCCGTAACTAACAGAAGCAATTCCCAGATTCCAGTCAGTAAGTGAAAGCATTAGAAGTCATTCTAGCATATTATAATGCAGAGAGGCCGCTATTCTGTTCGGAAGGGGAAGGCAAAATTTTCAAATGTATTGCAGTGAAACAAGCCATCAACACTAGTAGAAAATGGCCACAACTTTTCCTAAAATCAGGGCCTCTTAACTGGTTAAAGCCTAGTTTTAGGCTTGACTGAGCAAAAACAAATTTTAAAGTAGCAATATTGTATTTTATAGTTAGCATTTGCTCCCGAAGCTGGCAAGAGTTAATTATGATATATGAAAAATTATTTTTGTTATTATTAAAAAAGTGGAAGTCAGACTTTGTTTGGTTAGACTGCTTTATTGTGAATATTGGGTAAGAGAGAAATGTGAAAAGCCTACAATATATCATGAATATTTAGACAGCATAAGTTATTGGGGTTTTTGAAAATAAAAATATATTCCAGTTAAGTGCATTAAATTTTAATAGATCGTTTAAAGATGGGTATGTTAAAGACCCCATAAAATAAAAATATTAACTTTTATAACTTCTAAAATATCTTCATAAAACAGTTTTGAGCAAAGTAAATGTTCACTAAGAAATAGTAGTTCTTTCATTTGAATTAAATAATTAGTAAAATAATGCTGCTTACTACCATAAAACTTGTCATTTCTATTCCACCTGTGTGTGAAATTCTTAGTTTTATTACATTCAAAACAATAGAGAAAATAGATTAATTTTAAATAGTTTTAAATTCTTAACAAACATAATTAAATCATAGATTCTGTGTAATTGGTGTTTGACTTTGTCAATAATTTTAAATTTGTCAAAGACTTTCTATTACAACGATTTTCTATACTTCTTAATATTCATCCTAAGACATTGGCCGAAGATTCGGCTTCGGCCTATTCGGCCTAGAAGAAATGGCCGAATATTCGGCTATTCAGCCAAATCACTATTCGTTACATCCCTATTTAAGACCACAGAAAAACAAATCACACAAGTTCCTTCATTTTGCTTTTAAAAGAGAAAAGAAAAAGGAATAAAATTTGAGAAGCTGACTTTTAAGGACTCGAGGGGAAAAAGCTTAATTAATAAACAAAAATCGGGAATTTCGGGATTTCAAATTTGGGATTCGATACTATTTATTAAGTTTAGTTATAAAGTCAATAATATTTTTTGTGCATGAAAATTGTTACTAAATCATCTACATTCTAAACAATTATCAATAAAGCAAGTAGGAGCAGCTTTTAACAAGTAATCAGTAAATAAATATTGCCTTTGAAACTTTTTTTTTAATTTAAGGGGGGGGGGGGGGTAATACTTCAAAGAAGCATATTGTTGACATCTAGCTCAATAAAAGAGATAGATTTAACTAATGTGTAGGCAAAAAAAAAAAAACTTTCAGCTTTTTTTGCGTTTGACCAATAACTTGTATGATTATCGCTTATTTATACTGTTAAAGGTAAAAGAATGATTTATTTTTATTATCATTTTTCTTGCCTCTTACACTATAATTAGCACCAAGTTGCCAACTCTCCCGATCGCTTTTCAGCTGATCTTTCGCTTGTTTGTTCTCCCATTGTTTTTTTTAGATCAAATAAATTCCCGTATCGAAAATTTGTTTTAAAGCAATGTTTTAATATTTAGTAAATTTTTATCGACTAATTTGGCTTTGCGATCGTTCGCTGTGGGGTTGTGTGGGAGATGATGGATATTTGGTTCGTTAATCAAAATTTGTATCTCGTGAAATTTCTTAATTTGCAGTAAATTGAAGGAATCGACCTCTTCTTAAACCTATGCACCGTAGTTACCAAATGCTCAGTTTTCCCCTAGTTTTTCTGTTTTTATTTGTGAACTTCGAAAATTCTATTTTTTGCAAAAAGATCCGATTTTTCAAGCTGATGTACAAGTATTTTTATCTAAAGGGATTGTACTACAAAACAAGAAAATTTTTCTAGAAACTTTTTAAAAAGACGTATTAATTTACATAAATTTTCCTAACTTATAACGCGAAAATGTAAAAACCTATTTTTCGGAAACTTGCTAACATCTAGCACGTTGAGACTTCTATCCTTTTGCATCCTGTAAATATATCAATTTATTTAAAAAGTTGACAGTTGTTTTGGTAGTTGCAGCTTATAGTCTGCTTGTTTTATTTTTTATTTTAAAAAAATGTTAAATTTTTTGAAACTTTATTTTAGTTAAATTTTGGTAGTTGCTATTTGAGGATAATGTACAAAGTTATAAGCGAATGAGCTCCATTTTTATTTGTATGTTGTTTCCAAAATGAAATATTTTTCTCAAGTTGAAAAAGTTTTTTCTGAATTTTTGCAAGCTCTTCTAAATAATTTTAAAAAATTATTTATGGCAGAGATAAAAATTTAAGTAAGTCTAAATTGAGATGCTGGCAACATAAGTTAAGTAAAATGAAAAAAAAATTAAAGACAAATTCTCAAGACAAAGTGCAGCGTTTTCTTTGCCAATTTTTTTATTTAAATTGTTTTTCATTTAACTTGTATTTTATAGTGCTAACCATTTTTGATAATTTTTCATATCATGATAATTTGCTTATATTTGATTAATACTTGTGTTGTAAGCTTCTTATTACTATACTCAACTGCAAAGTTTCTTGACTATGGAGAAATATGCTGAGAGCAAGCGAAGAAAGTAGTTCTTCGCGCGGTGTCTGATTTTCGAGTTAAACTAAGCACTTCGCTATAGAAATATAAGGTATTTTAACCTACATATATATAGCATTTATTTGTCATAATTTTCATAAAATGTTATCTATTTTCAATTTTACGAGAAGCGTAACGCGTACTAATATTTTCATTTAAAACTAACGCTCTAGCCAATAAGAGCTCACGAGCAGTTGGCGATCTTCCGATAAGCGGTTTGGCGAGATTTGGATTTGCTTATACAGTAAAACCTCTCACGAGCGACCACCCTCCGTTCCGCGAAAAATCGGTCGTTATGAGAGGTGGTCGCTCCGAGAGGTGTCAACACTAAAGGCCCTTAACAACCAAACGTATGTACCTATACATTAGAAAAACGAAAGTCATTAATAATTATACAGATATTGCTACAAAAATTTATGTTTATTTACATTATTAATGCATAATGCTGAAAGTATATTTAAGTTTAAAACTCAAAAAATTCAAGTTTGTACTTTAAAATATGTCACAATTTCTGACTGTTTCATTTTTTTTGTTTTTTCTGTTATAACACGGCTTTCAATTTTTGATCTAATCTCCCGAAACAGGGCACTTATGCCATCATCCTTCATTACACTAGAACTTTTCATTAAAAAGTCAACTTGTTTTAATGTCTCCTGTGCAGTCATTGACGGCTCGTCGACCTCGATATCGTCGCCGGCCGTGCTTTCGGCATCGGACTCAGCAGCGCCTAAAAGGCAAAACATTGTCTAAGTCCTTTATACAAAAAATACGGTAAATATATATAATTTTTAAAATAAAAAAAAAAACTTACCTTGGGAAACAGCCTCCTGCAACAGTCTTTCTTCCCAATTCTCGTCTATGTCGTCGTAGCATTCGAGGTTTTCTTCACACTCCATTGCCTCACAGTCAAACTGAACTCCCGCAAGCTTAGAGAGTTCTTCCACCTCTATCGTATCGGCTTCTTTAAAGGAAAAAATATTTTTCTCTACTTCCGCATTTGATATGCCACAGCTGGTAAAGCATTTCTTTATGAGGTCTGCGTCTACATCCTTCCATGCCCGCTTAGTCCACTCTACGGCGTCTGCCACCGTCAACTTTTTGGCTAGCTCAGTCCCTTTGTCGCATTCCTCCATGCGACTAATAATCGATCGCAAAACGTGCTTCCGATACTCCACCTTGAACCATTTGATTACTCCATGATCCAAAGGCTGAAGCTTTGCAGTTGTGTTAGGTGGGAGGAAGAGCAACTTAACGTTTTTCAAAACAAGCTGATGTTTGTGGCAAGTCGCATTGTCTAAAACAAGGAGAACTTTTCTTCCTTGTTTTCCCATCTTGTTGTCGAAGTCGGCTAGCCACTCCTCAAATATTGCGGCAGTCATCCATGCCTTGGAGTTCGCCTTCCATCCAACGCCAAGTTTTGCAATATCAATCCCTTTGAAGCACCTTGGCTTTTTTGATCTCCATATCATTAAAGGCTTAAGCTTTTCCCCAGTGGCGCTGGCACAAAACGCTATGGTTATCCTTTCCTTTGCTTGCTTTCCTCCTTTAGCATCTTGGGATTTTAGCATCATGCTTTTGTTGGGCAGGGAGCGGAAAAAAAGACCAGTTTCATCCATGTTGAAGATGTCTTTGTCATCATAACCGGCTATTAGCAATGGCAATCTTGATGACCAGTCGTCATAGAAACTCTCGTCGACATCAGCAGCTCCGCCGCACAAAGCACGGAACACGATGTTGTTCCTCGTTCGGAACTTCTCCAGCCACCCATTACTGGCATTAAAATCCTTTATCCCTAAGGCCTCTGCAATCTCCAGGGCTTTTTCCTGCATAAGCGTACCGCTGATAGGAATGTTCATCGTTCGTGCCGTCTTGAACCATTGCAGTAGTGCTTCGTTTATGTCGGGAAACTTTTCCGTCCGCATTCTTTTCAGGCCCCGGAACTTGAAATCTTCCCATTCTTTCCTGATTGACGTTTTGTCCTTTATAATGCTATTAATCTGGGTTCTTCCACATCGAAAAATCTCCGCCAGCTTTCTTTCTGAATTTCCTTTCTCAGCCAAGTTCAGGACTTCAACCCTTTGGTCCAAACTTAAGATTACTCGTTTTTTCGACATGTTAAACGATCGAGAAACGCAAAGCAAATGAATTTTTGGTGACTGTCAAATATGCTCTCTAAAAGTGAATTTCAACCTCGTTTGACGTTATGGTCGCACAATGGGTCAGTCCACATTCTTTCTCCATTGATTGGTCAGCCACCTGGAGGGGGAAAAGATTGGAGACATCTCCGTGATCTCCCCCCCCCCCCCCCCCCCCCCCGTAACACCGGGCTGTCGACAATTCTACGAATTCGGTCTTTACACCTGGCCCAGTACATCCCCCCCCCCTCCCCGGGGCCATCAGCTCCGGGAAGAAAGCAATCACGGCTAGCAGTAGGGGTCTGGTAGAAAAAAAAAAAAAGCACACATCCCCCCTCAAAAGGGGCTAAATAGGTTGTCAAGTGCGCGTGCCTAAAGTACGGTAAAATATGGCATAGGTCATTCTAAGGTGAAAATCGTATTGGAATGGGAAGTTTGTTTACTTTACAGCCGGAAATAGCAAGAATTTTTTCTGAGAATAGGCTATAAAAGCGGTCGCTCCTAGAGGTTCGCGTGGTCGCTCGTAGAGGTATTTTAACATTAAGACGATAGGAAGAAAATTCGGTGCTATGAAATATCGGTCGTTCGGGGAGGTGGTCGCTTGATAGAGGTGGTCGCTCGCGGAGGTTTTACTGTATTTATGTCTGACTCGCTGACTTGTGACTTTGCTTAAAGCTAAACAGTTTTTATTATTCTATTCGTTAATATCGTTATTATTGTTAGTATCTCTCTTTTTATTATTTCACTCGTTAATATCGTTATTATTTTTTTTTGTTAATATGGTTCTTATTATTATTATTATATTCGTTAATATCGTTGTTATTATAAGAATGGAATCTACTCCAAAATTGAACTACTTTCAACCCTACAAGAAAGGCAGTGCTTAAGTGCTTTGAAAGCCTCAGAAAAGGCAATATTCATGAATGTATTTCAAAAATTGCAGGAATGGAATCCACCATTTGGGAAAAACAAGATAAGTCGATTTTTGACCAAAATCAGATCGATACCCTGAGGAACCCATATTGGTGTCCTACACATCCTGTAAAAGTATGAAAGTCATAATGTCAGTGGTGTTCTTTAAAACCATAATGCATTTCAAAATGTAGCTGTGATTAAAAAAGTTTTTTGATGTTTGTACAATATCTATCTGCATAAAAGTATTAAGAGTATAATTTCTTTTTTTGTCGAAAGGAATAACTTATGATGAAAATATATTTGATCCAATAAAATAAATTATGATTGCGTAAAAAAAATAAGTTTTTAAATTTGTTACACTGTCTTTTTTTGATAAACAGACAAATGATTTTTCAAACATGCAATGTGCCAAATACAGTGCTTAATCGCATTATTCGCCAAGTTCGTAGCTTGGCGTCTTTTCTACCCTCCTCCTGTAACCCAACAGATTCGCTGTTTACTCATATCTTCTGCCGCGCGTTGTGACGTCATTGTCAAGAAACGTTGCAGTCTAGTATAGCTCCAATAATTATTTAACTCCCTGACTGTATTGGACATTAGAAAAGCAAATAGTGGAAGAGAACTCCATAAAAGTGTTTGTGTTGTGTTCCTAATAAAAATATGATGTTTAATCAATTTCCTCTTTCAATAATGCTTCCTTTTGAAATAAACATAATAGTTTGTATATTTCGAAGAATTTGTGAGGTCCTTAAAAATTTTTGTAGGTCCTTAGAAAGTCCTTGTTTTTGGTTTTGACAAAAGTGTACGGCCCCTGAATAAGCTTTTGTCTGAATTCTGGTAATCACATTAGTTCACCTTCCCTCAAGGCTTGCTTGGCCTTTTTTATGGGGGTCATTTACGAGGACCATATGCACTTATACCGCCAAAGAATACCGGTCATCTTTTGTCCTTATCGCACAGAAATGGTTTCTTTGTGTGATTGACAGGCGTTTTGAGATAACTCCTATGGTTCTCTTTTATGGCAAGACATTTTTTTTCAAAGCATTTAACAATTGATTCAATAACAATTTAACGAAGAATTCAAACCAAAATCCCATATTTAAAGGCCAAAAATCAAATGATTAATTCTTGGCCAAATTTCGGATTCGCGACTTTTTTGCAATATTGATTACACAGACAGTAGTAAATATTGAATGCAGTAAGGGTATAACAAATTAAATAGGAAATTTTTATTTATTATTTTAATTCAAAATAAAAGCTAAGAAAAAATCTTAATCACGAAAACGAAGGCTTTACGAAAATTCACTGTGACAAGAATGAAACCTTTTCACAATACAATATTTTTTTTAAAAAAAACCTCATATTTCCGACCTTATTAAACATCAAGTTCATTATATTCTTTAAAAAATCTTTGGACATTGAATCTACGTATTGTTCAGAAGAAATCAGTTTTGTTCAGAGCCGCCCGTCTATCTGATGAGCCGCTGCAGCAGGGAGGTTCAGGAGAAGAAACAGGCAGCAATGTGAGCTAGCACCGTTTCCCAACTCGCTCTTCATCTAAAAAAAGCTGAAAGAAAAATGGACGTGCAAAAATATTTTTGCGTATCGATTTTTATAGATTTTACTTGATTTTAATTTTTCCGCTATTAAAATTACGCGCCTCGGGTTGTGAGTAATATTTTTTTTTTTTTTTTTTTTGCGTCCCCACCTTCAATGTTTGTGCATTTGATACGCTGTAGCACGTCCGCGGCATAGCTGAGGCGACTTTCCTAGTACTATTCGGGAAGGGGGCTCTTATTTGGTACTTTTCTTCACTTGTACCCTTTAAGCTCCAACTCCGATATTTTCGCAAAAATTCAGGGAGGTGCTTATTCGGTACTTTACGGTAATCAAGAATAGATGCCCCCCCTCCCGCCGTGACAATGCAGTTTTTAGCCACAAGAACCTCTAAAATTGGTACAATCATCAAACAGCATTTAATATTGTAATTATGGAATATTAAACTTTTCTTCTACAGAGTCTCAGAGAAAAAGAGCGAAGTGATAGAGAAAAATTGAGAGATAAAGAAAGAGAGGAAAGACGTAAAGCAAAAGAAGAAGATGATCGTAAAAGAGAAGAAAGAAGAAAACGATTTGAAGATGAAAGGCGCCGTGATATGGAAAAAAGAGATAGAGCTAGACGAAGAAGTCGAAGCCGTGAAAGAACAGGAAATAGAGGTCATTCTCATCGTAGTAGGAGCAAAGACAGGCATTCACATAGTAAGAGTAAAGATAAAGACAGGTAAGTTAATTTGTGTGATTAATGTTGCATTAACCACATATAATCTTAATGTTTAAAATGGTTTTGTTAATGTAACTGCCGCTTGTCAGAATATATTTTCAGCTGGTGCTGACAAAAATAAACTTATTTTTTTTCAGCACCAGATGCATTAAAAAATATTCATGTAAGTGAGGCACCTTTATTGGGGATGTATGTTCTCAGGCGTGTTTTTTATTGAATAACAGTACAATATATTTTTTGCTCGTTATTGTTTTGTATTTTATTTGAAGTTGAAATACATTAAATTTGTTTTTTAAAGGTCACGCAAAAGAAGCAAAAGCTCTGATAGGAAAAGAGATCGATCTGGGTCTCATGATCATCACTCGCGGCATTCTAGATCCCGATCACACGAACATAGAAGAGATCGAAAAGACCGTAAAGATGAAGAAAAAAGTAGAAAGCACAGGAGGCAGTCATGTAAGAGTATTTTTAGTTTAAGGATTATGTACACTAGGGGTAATTCTGTTCTTGTTATTTACCGAAATTCCAGTATTTTTTCGTCCTTTATCCCTTTGACATGGTTTGTGGCTACTAAGGCAACCTACAAGAACAAAGCTTGAAATAATGGAAACCCAGTACCCCTGACATGTTTCTATTAGTGTCTAATATTGTAACTCTATCTTTTTCTTACAATTTTTGACTTTTCAGAGTGGGGAAATATTATTTTTTATTTCTGTGAGGGCTTGTTTATTTTTATCCTTTTATATGTATATCTATATATATATAAATTCCCTGTCACAGTGTTTGACCGCGATTCTGAAACTACTCAACCGATTTTGATAATTTTCTTTTTCTTTTCATTTTACTGGATTTGGTCTGACTTATTACATGGGATAGGTTAGAAAAAAATCCAATGGGCAATTCTTTTTTTATTCTAATTTTACACAAATTTCCCCATACATTCCTGAATATGGTGCTAAAAGAACCTAGCACATATTAATATAATATATCGATCGAAAGCACTGATTTTTCTGCACAAGAAGAAATTTGTTTGAAGTTTCTAAGTCAATAAGTTTCTTAGTTGATAAGAACGCCAGTTATAAGCTTTTTAGTTCAATTTCTTAAGGCTTACCTTGACCCAAAAGTAATAATTAGCAGTTTCCTCAACTCCGGGTAAATAGTGTTAGCTTACTTTCAATGTAAAACTTTTTTTTCAAAATAGAGAGACATCAGTTAAGTTTTCAACATTTCAACGGAAAAACAGTAAAGCATATGTTCGATTTAATGTTTTTCTCAAATTAGCAATAGGTTTTTTTTAATTCGAGATTGAAGATAAAAGTTCTGTCTTCTCAATTTAATGATTTCCTTAATTTACCAACAGCATTTAAATAAATATCACCAGGAAAAGGATGGGTATGGTTTATTCTCAGTTTCGTTCGGTTTATTCTAGATTTCAACTGTGACAAATGACGATATGTTACAATTTGATTTTTTTGATTAGTCGTTGGCAATAAATCGGAACATACGAACAAAGTTGTGCATATGTTTTTTTAGGAATGGTTTACAGTATCAATAACCCTTTGGGTTAGGAAAATGAGCGGTTTTCATTTACTTAATTCGTGCAATATTACGAGTAAACTAGTCGAAAGTGGGAGCTGTTTTCCCCGGCCGTTCTTCCAAAAATGTCGCCCTTCTCTGGCGATGCTGTAGATAGTTTGTTTCACGCGTTTTAAAAATTTCTTAAAGTATTTGTAGTACATAAATAACAGTTTTTACATACTTTATAAAATAATAAATGATAATTATTAAATAGTAAATTATAAATATAAGATGCAGAATAATAATGGCGAACGAGCTCAGCTTGTCAGCACGCATTGGGGAAAAATTTCCCTATACGAGTACTGCTTGTTTCTAACCATTTCAGTTGAGATCTTGCTCCTGAGTGGATCTCGTTTGCGCGCATTATGAAGCACGATTTGATTGCGAGCTGAACTCGTTCATAACCATCATTATAGGCAGACAATGCATTTTTGATCTCTTAATACAGGCAATACTGATGCTTTGTGCATTCTTATCAAGGACATCGTGGCGGCTGACTTTTTTATACTAGCAAGGAGAGCGCATTAGGGGACGTTTTTGAAATTCTGTACGGCAACGCTAGTTTTAATATAAAACTCATTTTTCAAAATAGAGACATCAGTTTAGTTTTCAGTAGAAAAACCAAGGCTGAACTTAATTGTTACCATTACCGTACAGTAATGGGTAACCTGGTAATTGGATCAAGTTCAGCCTTAGAAAAACAATAATAGAGCATATCTTCGATTTAACGTCTTTCTCAAATTAGCAATCGATTTTAAATTGGAAATTGAACTTGATAAAAATTGTCTCCCCGATTTAACAATTTATTTGATTTAGCAATAGCATTTAACCAAATATCGCCAGGAAAAGGAATGCGTATGATTTATTCAAATATCGTGGTGAATGACAACATGCTACAATTTGACTTTTTTAATTAGCCATTGGCGATTAATCAGAACTTACTAATGAAATTTTGCATACGTTTATTAGGTATGGTTTATAGCATTATTTAATTATAGACAGACGACACCTTTTTAATGTCTTAATACAGGCAATGCTGAAGTTTTTTAAATTCTGCGTAGGCCGCCGACGAGGTTTACGAAACGCTTAGCACGTACATAACCATACGGGTATCGCTATCGAGACAACAGTTTAACTTGACCGGAAAATAAATTAATATCATGATGTTGAAATTTCATTCTTGCAATCAATCTAAGATCATAGACTCATTCCAGATTAAAAATAACGCAATAAATGACGCCGTGATGCAATTTGGCAGTTTTAATTATCCTTTGGTGCCAAATCTGACCCTCCTGACAGAACTGTTCCCAAGTTTTCTTAACTGATCCTTTTATATGTTATATTGCTCTTTCAAGGGTTGACAATGTTTTTTTTTTTTTTTTTTTGACAAATAGACACACCTGTAGGGTTTATCAAACAACAAACAGTGAAAATCCATTTTTATGGTGGAAATCAAGGAAAGAGAAATTTCCAGACCCAAGGGGGGGGGGGTGGTAAATTAATATCTGAATGTTTAGGCGCGAGCCTTCAAGCCACTATTAAGCCTTCGAGAAATATGTTATGTCTCCTGACCATTCTAAGAAAGTGACATTTTAAACTCATAATTTAAAAGTACTGTGATTTCACTATTAATAATATGACATTTCAATGTTAGCTGTGAGCATTATTTTAAATGTTTTTCTATCGTAGTAAACTCAATTTTTGTACATATTCATATTTCATGACATCTTACATTCTATAAAATTACCGTATATTTCCGTGTATAAGCCAAGAATTTTTGGACTTTTTTTGAAAGCTAAATCGGGGGGGGGGGGGGGTCGGCTTATATACGAGTCCGACAATCTAAAAAAAAAGTCGGTCTATATATCGCGAAATATAGGCTAATATAGAGCTCCAATTATGTAATTTACGTCTCCTACATTAAGGAAATAATTAACTTTAAATAAGTAGAGTTTTATTTAAAAGAATATACATCTATCTTATAGCTGGCTTTTGTAAAATCATTGCTGAAACAAAATGGCGAAATTCACTCCCGACTACAATAATACGCTCGCGACTAGCTGTGTATGCCTTTCTATTCCCGCTCATCCTTCTAATAGAAATGTAGAAAATAATTGAATAAAAACAATAAAAAAAGTAAAACAAACTAGCAAACGCAGGGTCAAAAAGCAATGAATGCCCGAGTGCCATGCGCTCGACTCGATCACTCGGTCCACGCTACGGCGCTTGCCTTAGACAGGGTTACCAGAGATCAATTTGTCACCGCTGGTGCCAAGCTTCTCACTTTCACAGTGTCTTGATTGGAAAATACTTGATCTGTGTTGCCTGCTTAGCGAAAGTTTCGCCAATTTTGGCGATTTTCTTTGAACTGTAAATTTTTTTTTCTTAATTTTTATCTCGGCTTATATACGAGTTTTAAATTTTTGGTACATTTTTGAAGAAATAATGCACTCTCGGCTTATATTCGGAAATATACCCGGGAGCAGAAAGTGCTTAAAAGTGCGCCGTTCGTCGCAGAACAAACGCGATCTCTGCAGAACATTTCATCCTTAAGGCTGCTCTTCAGTCAGAAAAAATTTCGTGGTTAGGCTTAAGATGGCCTTCGAAGGGCATGAGGGGAGTGTGTCAACCTCAAGTGATTGACATTTCAACGACCAATGAAATGTACGATAGCTCTTGGAAGAAGGGTCTACTGTCCCCCATAATTGACCTGCCACTTCAGGCCGAGACCCCCTGCAGTCAGTGTATTAGCTAGAGACGCTAGTATTTCGCTAGCGGCATGCACGTGTTTTCTACTACTTACACAACGTTGCTCTTTTCCCGGTTCCAAAATAATTCTCTGTGGCTGAGAGTTGAAACGAAAAGAAAAAATATTGTTACCCTTTTTTCGTTCTCCCGAATTGTTTGTAAATTGCATATTTAGTGCTGTAAAAATGAAAATGTAAACGATACTTTTAAAATGAAGGTTTGTCTTTCTGAGAACTTGCTTCTAGACCAAATTTAGTACAAATTGATCAATCAAAATTTGCGATAAATTGCTTGATATTCAAAAAAAAATAAATAAATAAATAAATTTAAAAAAAATTATTTAGCGAAAACTTGCTGAATGCTGTTCTCAGTTATTGTTACATAAAGAGCGCTAATTCGTCTCTTGTATCAAGCTTAATTTAAGAGCAGAAATTTTTGCGTTAGTATGATTAAAATTAAATGAATAAATAAGAAAAGAGGTAACCTAAGCAACGAGTTTTGCTCGAAACAGGAGTAGCAAATGAAGATTTGTTAAGCTCCACTACTCTACTTTTTTTTTCTGAAACTAAATGAATGTTTGCGTTTCTTTCTTTATTTTATATAATTTATTTAGTTATTTTGCATTTTATTTTATTTATTTATATACACTTCTTCAATTATGTTTTGCTAATTATTGCATATTGAATACTTGATCAATATGATGAGACCATCACATTCATTTTATTTCTTTCCTTTATATTTCTGTCATTTAAAATAAAATTCCCGAATCATTTTTCGAATAAAACATCCTGGTTTTCTTTTTCTCTGACAAAAGAACGTTTTCAATGATTCTTTACTTTCTGTGTAGTTCCGCTTCATTGGCACTTCAATATGTAGTCAAGTAATATGTGTTTATATAAGCGTGAGCAGAGCTTTAGCAAGGGGAGGGGGGGACTCTACTGTGCTAAAGAGGGTACCAAAATACACCCATAAGCAGGGCCGGCTCGACGGTATTCGGCGCCCTTGGACTTTATAAAAGTAGTCGCCCCTAGCCCTCTTTCATCATACAAACTAAAATAATATAAATTCAAATTTTGTATAATTTTATTGCGTTTTCAATTACTTTAAAAACTTTAATAATTACATACATTAAACAAATAATGTATTTTTTTATTTCTAATGGGCTGATGTTGGCTTCTCGTAATTGAAGACCTAGTGTGGTTCACAGGGATTGGTACCATCTAATCATCTCTATCAAGCACCACAGTAGGTATAGTACCATCGCTACAAATGAATTTTGACGCTAAGTTCTTTCACTTGAAAGATGGAGTATCTGATAGGAGTCACTGTCATTGGGTCTGCTAACGTGAAGACAAGTAGAATTTTGTTGAACTAATTTTATGAAACACGGATTATTGTTTTTTTTTTTTTTTTTTTTTTTTTTTTTTACTCTTACGCTGAGGCGCCCCCAAGATGATGGCGCCTTTGTACTTTGCACACTGATAAGGCCGGCCCTGCCCATAAGATTTGGGTCCCAGATGCATCTCCAGGGAAACTTATGACAAATTAAACGCAAAGAAGCATATCTATTGAATACAAACGCGAAAGAGGTTGCCAGTTTTGTAATTAGCTTTCATGTTTATTTGCTAATGGGGGTACAATAGTATCTCTAAGCCCCGCACGCACACCTATGAGTATCTACATATGTATGTTGTAAAATATATATTACTCAGCAAAATTAAATCACGAACTTGAAACTGGGGATGTGCATAACATACTTTCGCTGTTGCAAAAGTATGCGGCAATTACAAATTCACCAAAAAAAAAAAGAGAAGAAAAAGAAGGCAGGGAAGAAAGGAAAAAAAGAACTTTAAAAAAAAGAAAGAAAATAAGCAAATGGTTGGCAATGGCTGTTTTGAAACAGTGGCCTTTTTCCGAGTGCATTTATTTATTACTTTTTTCCTTCATTATGTACGAAATATTTATTGAAATATTAGGGTTTAAACGACTTTTAAATTTTTTCCGTAATACACTGAATAAACGAAAGCGATAAATATTGTATTTGCCATTAAAAGCTATTCAGAGCAGTGAATGGAGCTGGAGTGGACTTGAAACTATAACATAAGATTCGGAGGGGAGCTGTAGCATAGCAACTGGAAAAAATAAATTAACATAAATAATAATAATAATAATGATAATAATATTAATAACTCTGCTCCAGTTCCCTGCGCAAAAGATATTCAAGCTTTCAAAATGGCAGCCTGACTACTGGGGCGGCGATATTAATCGGAACCAGAAGTCCCAATTTCTTATCCTGGCAACAAACGTTGCTTCGATAAGCGAGCTGAGGTGGTTGCTGTGATAATTTCTATTTAATACTTATCGAGAAGTAAGTTGAGAGTTTTCCTGGTTTTCTCTTATGATTGAATGCACAAAAACACCATTAGAAGACCTCGCAGGGCGACAGCTTTTTACCAAGACTTGTTGAATCGAGATAAAGTTTGTATGGTTGCAGGTTGAGGTGAGGGCTGCCAATTTTACAACTGCAAATACGGAACAGACGGGGCACATCGACAAGGGGGGGGGGGGGCTTGACACGCGCATTTGCATCATTTCTTCTGTGCCGATTCTTCATGTGCGAGCTTGCCTGTATTAATTATCCAGTAAATAAAAACGGAGGAGCGCGGAAGATCGCACTTCAAACTGAAGCAGCATAGAACAAAAATGAATATAGCCAATGAAGATTCAATATGCGATGCGACTCAAAATGACAACGGTTTTCCCGAAGGATATAATTTATGCAAAAGGAGATAAGTACATCTGGTTAAAATAATAAAGAGTAAATAAAGGAAGTCCATCTACAGAGCATTTAAAAACAGTTTCCGGAGTATATACTTCAAAAAATGTTTCAATATACCTTTTGAAACTTGAAGACGGAAGTACATGATTAACAGTGAATAATCTGAAAATAATGTACATGCACAAAAAAATGACAAGAAGATTTAGTGACAAATTCAGTTATTCAAATGCAAAACCTGTAATGTATGGAATTATCTTCTGAAATGAATTCTACATAGTTCTTTTCCTTGTCATGTTTGTTTGTTTTGTGTTTTCTGGGATGTGCGAAATAAAAAGATTCGTTGAGATAAATTTCATTACAAAATACAAATTTGCAGGAATGTAACATACAGTTAAAAAATGAGACAATAACTTTTAAATTCTGAAATTTTTCATGCATCACGAACGGATTTCTCTCATCTTCGTAAAAAAAAAATATTAACAACAACAAAAATAATAATAATGAAAAAATAAATGTCATATGGTGACTCAAAGTCTAAAATCAATGTTCAATTTAATGCATATTGAGATCCCGTCATGTTAACCTTCAAAATTCAAGAAAAAATTTACCATTTGAAAGAAAAGGCATCCATATTGTAGTGATTAGTAATCTGACAGAGAAAATGAACAATTCGGGTTCACATGCCTATCAGAAAATGTAATTATTATTATTATTTTGGAGAGTTTTTTTCTCCGGTGAAAAGAGCAAAAAATGACAGATGAAATCAAAACAATTTTCAAATTAATTAATTTCCATGCTAACTAGGGAATTTTTAAGCTCAAACCCAGTTATTGGAAATGGTTGATATTTTTTTTTTTTCAGGGGAAAAATTTCAAATCGCGAATATAATATTGCAATAGCTGGATTTTTAATTGCTAACAAAAAACAAAATTTAAAATGTTCATACATATTAGAACGGAGATTAAAAATGATTTTTTTTTTGTATAAAATTGTTTTCTGTGTGGCATAGGAACTATACGCATAAAATTTGAAATGCACTTATTTCTGCATTGCGTAAATTTGAAAATTTGGATCGTGAAGTGGTTTATTGATCAAAAGGTATCTACATTAATTTTAGACTTATGTTTCTACTACCATTTCTCACTTTTTCCACGCTAGTGCGAAGGAAGATATTTTAATTTCAAATTTTGTACTCACATTTTAATAATACTTTATTCCAATTTTCCTGCTCTATCTCGATGAAAATTTGAAAACATGTAAATTTCCCAATATTTCTGTAAATTTCCATTACTGTTGCGAATTTTGTATATTTCAACGTGGGAATGGAACCCTAAGATATTTATTGATTGATTCTAATTTTTTTTTTACTTATATTTCTGGTGTCATTCCGCTATTCCACAACTTTTTCACAGTATCGAGGAAATAATTACTAAAAACAGAGCTTTTGCAAATTCGTATGCTTACTGCTACTATTAATTATACAAAAAGAACAAATAATAAAAATAAGTAATTAATTTTTAAAATGCTTGTATTACTAATATTATTATTATTATTGTAGCTATTATGTTAGTTTTTATTTCCATTTAGATGTTTTAAGAATTGTTTCATTGCTTGTTATGAACTGTTGTGAAGCTTGAAAAATGAATGTGCAAGCAAATTTTATTGTTTTCCTACCCGTTTACTAAGGACTACCAAAGGGATTCGCCAATTTCTTTCCGAGTTTTAGAAGGGCTTCGCTAGGAAAAAAAAAAATTGGGAACCCCTGACTTAAATCGTATGCAGAAATTTTGCATAAGAGACATAGTTCTTTTTCTTTAATGATGCGAGTTCGCATGCATAAATTTAATGTAGAGAAATAATTAGTCCTCCTTTGAGCTGCGAAACTAAAGAATAAAACGTCAACATAATCAAAAATTGCGACACGGTTTTTCAGAGTTACAAGGAGCCCGTGTTGCAATGCAAAGAAGTAAGCTTATGGATGAGAAACAACCAAACCGTTTTTATTCTTTAGCTAATAAGATATTATTTCGTAGTGCCACACAGAAAACATTGCATAACCAGGAATGGGCAGCCTTTGGAAAGCTGCGGGCTAAACTCAAAAGGTTAAAAAAAGTCGCGGGCCGTAGAGATAAGCAGGTGTCAAGTTACTGAGATTCCGTAACTTCAATCGCTGATATTGGTCTGTATTGTTATTTACTTGCCATTCAAGTTATAAGAGTGAATTCCAGTGTACGAAATTATTCTCGTTTATTATTTATTATTATTTTGAAAGGTTAATACATTACAAATAAATAAATATATAAACATTAAATCAAAATACCTCATGAGAAAAAAATCCATAATTTTTGTTTGCTTTTCCCTCTGAAGAGAAAACAAATTCCCCAACACTATTAGGCTTGCTAATTTGCAATTAACTTTTTTCTCGTGTTTGTAGAAAGGTATAAGGGAAATAAGGAAATTTTCTAGGAACACTTTCAAGAAAAGAATTCATTTATTGATGAAAAAACACCGCTGTAAAATTCCCAGAATTGTGCACCGTGGAAAAATACCGGAGGAAAAAGTTAATAAGAATACAAAATGGAGGTCGACTTACAGGGGTTTCTGAAAATTGTGTGTCAAGTTTGAGAGTTTTTCGCCCATTGAAATTAGCATTGGGCCAACCATTAGGGGAGGGATATGTCGACTTACCAAGGGTTAGTCGACTTATCTGCGCGTTGAGCTACCGAGGTTCCACTGTATTTAGTTTAGTCATGTGAACTGTGAAGAAAATAATTTTTGCGATTCAGGAAAAGAAACATGTGGTTTGTTTTCTAAACAATGTCCCATGCTTTTCGCCATTCTCCGAGGAAGTGTACTGTACAGTGGAACCTCGCTATTCGCACACAATTCATTACAGGAGGCAGCTCGAATGGCAACTTGTACGAATAGCGAATTATTTTTTCACATAAAATACAGTGTAAATTGGATTAATCCGGTCCAGACACACAGATGGCTGCTTATTTAAACCTATGAAAAACAAATGTACAGTACTGTACATGAAATTATAGATAAATTAAAATTTAACTGCACTTTGCTTGTACTGAGGTGAGCTGATGGAATATGTGGAATGTTGAGATGAGGAAATGAAAGGGCTGGAAGAGGAAGAGGAGGCCCCTTCTATAAAAACATCAGGTAATATCCCTTCAAGTGTTTTCTCCCTTTCTGTTGTCCTTTCTTTTTGCACTAGAAGAATCTTGGGCTTCTTTCCCTAAAAACCTGTCCAATGTTGTCTGGCTTTGACGATTGTTCAGAATTTTTCTAAAATGGCCAATAACATTGTCGTTGAACAAAGCATCCCAACATTGCTGTTGACCACAGCAGTGTTGGGATGCTGTTTTCCCATCACTCTCTGCGTTTTCTTGCAGGAATAACACAGCTCTTTAATTTCTGCAAAGTAAATGCTTTTCTTACTACTTTCCTCCTCTGAAGAAGAAAGTTCTTCAACCACTTCCTCTAGATGCCCCCTTAGAAAGCTAAAATTGTCAGTAAAATCTCAAAAAGTATTAAAATTTAAAAAAAATCCAAAACACGAAACAAATTACTTCTAGACAAGTTCAAAACGAGCATAATTTCTCGATTTTTTTCTTAAAAAAAGCTAAACTGGCAACCCAGCTGACCCCTGGCGCCGTACGAATTGAGGGACAAGTACGAATGGCGGATTTCCACTGTATATGTTCTACGTCATAACATCTTTCCGATAAAGTTTATTTTAAGTTAATCGGTTGGTTAGCTCAGGATTTGTATACGACTGAAATTTTCCCGTAGGTGCTGTCGGTTTTTTTTTTTTTTCTGAACTATGAAATTCGGAGTGGATAAAAAAATATTTCACGCCGAGAGCTCCTTCCAATACGCTTGTCAAAAGGAACTTGGATCTTCTGCCCAGAATTTGCATACTTTGCTTCGGGAAAAAGTCGCTAATGTTCAGAATTTTAGAACTGTTCAAAATTGAACGAAAAATTGTTCAAATCAAAAAGTAAAATATGAAAATGAGATGTCCTCTCCAAGATCTTTAGAATGCAGGGAAAAAAATCTCCCGAATCGGACAATTCCTTCAAAAGTTATTGGGGGGGGGGGGAGACATGCGCACCCAGAACTCCCCCGCACCTGCCATTGTCTGGCGCATCGGATTTTTAGATGCCCCCGAGGGCTTGCCTTCGGGGACAAATGGGGCCCTACAGGGGGGGGGGGAGAGACAGACCGACAGACACAATTACGCCATCTCAAACCCCTACTTTCAATTTTTTTTTAATTTTTGAATGTGTATTTATTTACTTCACTTGTTTATGACTTTTTCCTATTTTTAACGATATTCTTGTGATCTGATACATTAGCCTTCTTTCGTTGTTTTTTCTTTTTTTTTTTTTTTTTACTTTTACGGAAAAGTAGGATAAGAAGAAGTAAAAGATATCGAAAGATGGAAAATTCTTATGAAAGGAAAGGCTAAGAAATGTTAGGAATGGCATAAAAAAAATCATTAAAAAAAAGGAAATAAAAGAAAGAAAGGAGGTTGTTAGTATTCCCCCTCCCCCCCCCCCCCCCCCCCCCAGCTGTCGACCTTTATATGTAATTTTGTTTTTCAAAATTCCAGCTCCACCAGAAGATGTTGGTTTATTTAATCAAAATTTAATTTTTTTTTTTTTTTTTCGGTTTCTAAAACACAAATTATTGAAACATTGCATTCAGAAAGAGGCCAATATAAAATTTTGAAATTACATTCATTTTCTCAAAAATATCTTTTTAATTTACGAAAACATTTAAAGTTTATCATTCCTTTATTCCTTCAGTAAAAAACAAAAAAACTCTATCTCGCTCAATTTAGTTATATCTGTGTCATACACAGTTGTCTTTAAGAGGGCAGGGGGGGGGGGAAGTAAAGGCAACGCTTTTCTCTTCAGAAAGTTTTTGAAGAAAAGAAGAATGGATTGTGTAGAAGAAAATTAAATCAATAACCTACAAATGAATAATTACTTACATTAAATAATTTCTCATTTGATTTACTAATTAAAGAGCAGTAATTTTTTCAAGCTTACATTTTTAAAAAAATATTTTTTTCCCCAATTGTACAAACATTTAATTCGTGAAAAATATTTTTATAGTACCGTGGGAACAGGAATTTGCCCATATAAAGGATTACATATAAAGCATAGCTTCTCCAAATTTCTTCCAAAAAGCTCTCAATTTTCTTCCCTTTCGAAAAAAACATGTGGTCTGTCTTCTGCTGTGTCTGGCCGGTTTGAGGGTCTGAAGAGGGGACTACACTTTCCCCATTTCCGAATCCGAAGCAGCAATGCTTCCCGGAGTGAGAGTCATTAGGCTAATCGACCTCGTAAATCATGCCCCCTTGCATGGGAAGCGGTGGGAGGCGTGGCTTATAGGAATTTCGAGCTTTTTTTGGAAATATTTTCAAACTTTGGACGGATTTTTTTGTCTTTAAAAGTGTTTGCATTATTTCAAACAAAAGTTCAAAAGAAAGCTGGAAATGTTTTGCTGGTCTTGTTGTTTTTAAAATTTCGGTAACATGCTTTGAAAATATTTTATAGAGCGAAACGTCTAACAGTACCACGTTTTTTCCAAAATTCATTTTTTAACAATTTTTTAAAAATACGGTAAGTGATATTTTAAAAAAGTAAAAACTAAAAGACCGAGATATAGGCTTGAAAAATACTCAAAAAAATTCCGGACTCGAAAACTTCAAAGGAACTTTCTAAAACTTAGTCCAACTTTTCCCGTAGGTTAACATTGGTTTCGAAGATTTGAAACTCTGACTGAAGAGCAGCCTTAAAAAGAAGAGGGGAAAAAACGCAAGCACAAACGCAAAAGAATAAAAACCCAAAAAAAAAAGAAAAAACCATATGTTCTGCAGAAACTGACAAAAGAATGTTTATATATTCCAATGATGCACCACCTGGCCATAAATCCGTTGGAAAGTTGTTAAAAGCAGCCATTGACACAATGTATGGGCCAAATTTTTATAAACATTTTGTAAACAGTACATCTGCATTAATGTCGCAGTATCCGACTTCAAAAGTCATTGACAGAATTGCAAATTCTGAATGTATGCCTTGGTTTTAAATAAATAATTTAATATGTTTTGTCAAAAATGAGTAATAAATATTCTACTAGTTAATTAATATTCTAATATCTATTTTGTGTTGTACTGTGGTCCATCAAATTTGGACGACATGCCTGCAGAACATTTGGAACTGTTTGAGGTCATGTTGCAAAACATTGAATATAATTCTGCTCCTGGGGAAATATACGGTACATTTATATACTGAAAAAAAATTTCAGCATAGTTTCTTGTTCTTGGTGAAAGCAATGTTAATTGAAAAATAATTTGTCCTTTGATTAATTGGTAAAAATGGTAATTGGTTGTAAATAATTTGGAAAGTAATTAAGTACTGGGTTCGTTAATTTAGACCAGCTTGATCTAAATCAAGCTTGTCATTTTCTGAAATTCTGAAGAAAATAACAAGTCCATGTGCCATTTTTCTCTTAAAAATTTGTCATGCTTTTTCATGAACTCACAATCACCTCTGTTATCCTGATTTTTCTATTTAGTATCATGTTTCAACAACCAATATTTATTCTCACTTTTTAAAGAATACCCTTTTTCTTTAGATGAAAATGGCGACTCGTCAGAAAAACTGTCACGTTCTGAAGATAGCAATAAAGGACGCCACTCCTCAGGTGACTGAGCTCTGATCTAATGTCTCTTAAAACAGGTAAGTACCTATTATTCTGCATCAAATGATGCCAAAATGAAGATGATTGCCTGCATCTTTCTGTTGTACCTATGTCTTTCAGAGGAGATCGGATTCAGAGCAGGATTTTGAATTGAAGCCCTTTATGTATTTCAGGTATTTGCGACCTTTACACAAACGAAATTTCTAAAATGCATATACACAGTTGTTTTCAATAATTAATTTTTAAATTGTATATTTTCCTCCCAAGGGGTGAAGATTTCATGGAAAACTTGGGCTTAATTAATTTTTTTTAAAGCTCCCTCTTTAAAAACAAAATAACCAAAGCACATTTGCACAAAATAACTGCTTGAAATTTTCGAGCCACTGTAATTATTGTGTAATATCTTGAAAAAAGAGGAAAGTTGTGTAAAATGTAACCAACTCCTTAATTATAAAAGGATTGTCATTTTTATGTCTATCTCCCAAAAGTCTATTTTGATGAAGTAGTACTTCACATGTTAAACTTCCAAACTTTCGATGTTTTTTTTTCTCCTCAGTACTTTGTCTTACTTTAAATTAGCAAAGACCAGGTACATATAGAGCAGACATTTGCTTTTATGTCATCATCTAGAAATCGTGGAATTCTAACTTGAACATGAAAAAACTTTGCAGCACTAGAAGATTTTTGTTCAGGAAAATATTATAAATGTATGTTTAATGTAAGTTAAGCTAATTAAATATCTTTTTTTTTAAACAAATTTAATATGGTTTTTAACCTGCTGTTAACTATTTCAAAATTTGTTATTTTAGAAGGTGGGAAAATTGAAAATGTCAGATTTCAACACTTTAAAAATGTCTATGCAATGTTTTCAAGAACAAACTATAGACATCTAGCTCACACACATGAAAGTAGTTGCATACTGTTTAATAGTTAAAATTGTTCTGTGGCAATATCTTTTTTTATCAAGTATGAGTAGTTTAACTGATTACTTTAGAGAGACAACACATATTTCTCAATACCCCTAACAATTGTAGTTCGTCAGTTTAGCAGGTCTATTTCTGTCACATGGTGTGCCCAGCTACTGGAACATCCGTTGGTATACTGTCTACTCTTCTCGTTTCTATCTGGAGACCTTTAATAACAGGTGATCTCTTTTTCTACCAATTGCGGTGAATGGACAACTGTGTGTATTCGTACACTATTACAAGATTATCTGTTAAAAACAATATTTATTTTTTGTTATTAGTGATACTGAAATTTAAAAGGTATATATATTTATATATATTTTGATTTAAACTTAGAAAACTTCAGGAGGGATGTCATTGAAGTTTACTTAAATAGCTTTTTTTAGATGAATAAAAACACCACATTAAATTTATTACTAATTTGCACTTTGGTACCTTTATGAGAAAAACCTTTTTTTACATGCCAAATAAATAAATAAAATTTTGAGCCAGTCATTAACAGTAGATGTATTTAATATGTAATTTTGATACTGGCTGGATTGCTTTAGTAATTAAACTAAAGTAGGAAAACTAAAGAGGTATTTTACACAAAGCGTACAAATAAAACGTTTAATGAGAAGAAATACTTGTATGTGTTTTTAATGGTATGTTGGACTAACTTAAATTGGTTATTATCGATTTTAACAAAAAAATACTGAAATTTAAATTATTGCATTTAAATTAAGTTGTTTGCCTGTCTGCTTTGTTGAGTAAAATTTCAATTTTATGATCCTCAATCTACCAAATCTTCAATTATCCGAGTGAAATTGAGAAAAATAAAACATTAAAAATTGAAAAAAATCGGAAGTTAAGAAGTGCTGTATGGAATTAAAAATAATAAATTTTCTTAATTCCCTTGGTCATATGTATTCATCCAAATGTTCTCATGAAAAATCCTTGGCAGTGGTGTGGTTCTGGGAAAAAGGTGGGGGAACGCTTACGCATACGCACATCAAAAAGTGGAGGGACGTTTCTGTTAAATAAAAAAACAAGTGTGGGGAAGCTTTTGTGAAAATAAAAAAGTAGGGGGCATTGGGTCCCCTGTGTCCCCCCTCGACTACACCACTGATCCTTAGTTAGTTCAAATGATTAGACTACATAATATGTGCTGCACTGTATAACTCAGTGTTCAAACTTAAAGCAAAGGTTTTAAAACCTTTAATTTTTTGAGAGACAGAAGAAAAGAGCGATATATGTCTGAATGAGTGATATAATGAAGGGTCACTTTATTATCTTGGAATAGGGTATTATGTAAAAAAATTTTTAAACTACAACCATATAAAAAAAAATAATTTCTCATTTAATCATGCATTTTTTGTGTTTAATTGAGCTAAGTTTAGTTGCAGCTTGTTTAATGTTTTGTATTTTCATTCTAAGGAGATAAGAAATATAATGTAAAATATTTTTGTTGAAAAAGAAAAAAATACACATACAGAGAAAATTATAAAACCTTCTTTCTTAATTAAGAGCTTTTAGTCTTTGAATATTTATGTGCAACAACATTGTGTTGTAATTGTTTATAAATAATGTGTAATGTCCCTTTTGATGTTTTTATTCTCACAGCTGCATTTTGATTTTGATTTTTTTTTTTTACAAATTCAACTCATGCTGTATAATCTCAAATAACACCTAGCCTCAAACATGACAAGCACCCTTGCTATAAAATGTTTTTTTTTCTTTTGCATTACATATATAACCTCAAAAACGTATTACAAAGTAACCTCAAAAAAGTATTTCAACTTATCACAATCAATCACAAGTCATTATCTTTCATCAGAAACATTAACATCAGAACTTTCAACATTGTCATTTTTTAAATCTACCTGAAAAACCAACCACGTATTGAGAACTGAACTTTCTAACAAATGAAATGTGGTGTAGGCAATAATTGTGTAAAACTGTGGAGGTAAGCAGACTAGGTGTTGCGAGAGACGAAAAGAATCATGATCTTGTTCCTTTTGTCGGTATAGGAGCAGTGGGAGTGCCAATGTGGCTAAAATCAAGTAAATAGTGCTGTGACATAACCAATATGTAGTTGGAACAATGATGCAGTACTACAATATTAAGTCCTTAATTAAGATATGCTTTTTTGTAGGAGGGGGGTATGGGTGGTATTTGGGATTATATGGTGTTTATTGTAAAAACATGTCAATTTACTCATGATTACAACTTTGCAAATGGAAAAGTGATTAGTTTTGCTAAAAGAATATTGCAGGAGAGTGAAAAAAAAAAAGATTATTAAGAATAAAATTTTTAAAGTAGAACGCAACGCATGTTTCAAACAACACACTGAGATTCTTTGACTTATTTAGTTTTAAAATGATAAATACAACAAACTTGCAGACATTATGCTAAACCTATTTTTAAAATTGACTCCTCAATTGCTTTAAAAATAAATTGACCAAATATGTAAAGCTTTGCAATAATATATTTTTAGAACGCAATGTGTTAAAACTTCCGTTCATTGAGTGAATTAACATATCTTAATGTAGGATTAGCTGTGAGATGATACTTGGCCTTCACACAAGTAAGCGGAGATATCCATGAAGATTTCCTGCCGGCAGCTATTAGAGGTGGGCTCTTGTAACACATTTGTGTATCTCCACCTTCTCGATTCACCCACACATCTGGTTTGCCTAACGTGCTTTGAATATTCTTTACTATCATAATACTGCCTTAAACGATTGATACTCATTAGTAATGTCCCAATACTCAATATTTATTAAATTTAGGTTTAAAGGAGCATATAAGGTTTGGCAAGTCTTCAATTGATTAAATTTAAAACAGTATATACTTTTTGTAGAACATGTAAAGTTTAATTTTTGCAATATTTCTTGTAAAAGCAAAGAAATAATATGCATATTAATGAATTGAAATTTGCAGGCAAACCAGAAATTAGTATGAATAAAAGCAGGGTAATGTGTCACACCACTTATTTGTCATAGAATGCAGAACTTGATACATAGCAAACATTTTAAGAGTGAAGTTTTAAATTAATACCAATATGTGATTTTTCTTTTTTTTTTATATTTTTCAGCACATCTGTATCCTGTTCCAGTTGAAAGGACCATATTGCCAGGTGAAATTGTTTGTCATCTTTTGTCCAGTTAATCATACTGTGCAGTAGTTTGCCTCCTAATTATTATCATGTAATTTCGTTTTCTGCCCAAACATTTCATAAGTTCATAGTATATAATAAAAACATTTGTTTTAGGTTTTGTGTCTTAGTTTCTCAAATCAAGTAAAAACAATAGAGTGAAAAATCAAACTTAATGCATCAGAAATATAAGCTTTGATTTTTAATCCCACAGTGATAGATTCTCTAAAACCCAACTGATATGCGCTGGTTGTCAAAATTCGTACATTTACTTGCTAAACTTCCGAACTTTATCGTTAGGCCACGGGGTACGTAACTTTTTGAGCTTTCTGACCTACCTCTTAGAAACGAAATGTACCGAGACTCACTTTAACAGACACTTTTTTCTCTCTCTCAGAGTAAATATGGCTTTTATCTTTTCTTATTATGTATTTGTTTCGTTCAAATGTCACGTTTTAAACATCCATCACCTTTACTTTATCATATTTATCTTTTTTTTTTCTATACATTTAGAAAACACAAATTAAACTTTGTCAAAATAATTTTAAATATTTGCTGAAAATGCAAGTTGAAAATAAATTACGGATTGCAGTAAAAACCAGTTGATTAGAGTAATCATTACAACAACAAGGAATATGGAAAAATTTATTTAATCTTCATTATTTCAAATGGTGGTTTGTCCTCTTTTTGATTTTCTTGGACTGAAATGAAGAACTCATAACATATGTACACAATTTCCCTTTATGCTACTGTGATGATTGATAAGCAATGCATCTAACTAAGTTTATCCCTGGTATGATATTAGCAGATAAAGACCCTACAGAGCCTTATTTTTCAATTTTCTAACAAATCTTCAGCTGCATAAAAATATTTTGAAGGCTATTTGCATAGCATAAGCTTGTTACATATTGCAGAATAGGAGAATGCTAAGTAATTCGGCACCTCCAAATGGCGCTGGCGGGTATTTATCACTTGATAGATATATATCACGATATTTATAAGCTGATATATATCAACCACAAATTTATTTAAAGTTATTAAAATTTATATCAACCACAAATTTATTAAAATATTATTTAAAGACTTTAAATTCATCTTTGACTGGCCCAGTGATTCACTTCTAAGTTAATGAAATCATGAAAAAATATAATTATGCAAGCGGAAGCATCATGGAACTGTATCGTGATGGGAGCAGGATAAAATGAGACTAAGAATCAGGAAATCCACTACCATAGTGGTTTTCTCTTTTAACGCAACTTTTACTCGCTTATTAGACAAGTAACACTGAACTCGTAGTGTGAAGTCATTTTTCCCTAGGTCAATTTTCTTACATTAACATGACATCAATTAACATCAATAGAAAGTTTTACTGTTATACAGTTCTAATAATTATGGTATTGTACTAAGTTAAAATTATGTATCCATACTTGCCAAGTCTACTGTTTTTAACGGGAGACTCCCGATCTCTGGTTTAACACAATTTTTGCCTGTTTTTTGCTCAATAGATGGCGCTCATGATCATAGTTACTCGCCGAGTAGTTTGCATATGATTTTTCCGTACTTTTGAAAGTCAAAATTTCGGTTCCACAAAGATTCATAATTTTGAAACTTTTTTTTCTTTAAATGAGAACATTTTAAAGCAGCATGCGTAGATACTTGCTTTATGCAACTTTTACAAATTAGCAGTAAAACTTCCGCATTTTCTCTTTTACATGCCTTCGAGGGTCAGTCCCGATTTCATTTTTAAATACAATTGCACCAGCTTCGGTAAAAGTTCCTAGTTCTTGTGTCCTATCTAATTCAATTTCTTGCTTATCAATAACTTTTGGTTTACCATTATTTTTAATATTTTTCACAATTCAGCCTCTGTAGTAAAAGATTTGCACTCTCCTCATTTTGCCACACCCACTCAAAATTTCAGTGAAAAATATTAGCCCTTTTTTTTTTAATTTTGGTGATTATATCAGTTAGTTATAACTATTAATGTTGCATACTTCTTAATCTAGTTTTAACAATATTTTTTGCCTAGAATTTAAAATGCAATCTTTTTTTTTTCCTTTTAGTAGTCATTATATATTCAGGGTTGCCAAGTGCTCCGGAATTCGCGGAGCAGCTCCGCGCGAGTGTGAAAAATCCGCAACTCCGCACGTTATATTAATTGCCCTGGAAATCTATCTGCATCCGTTGTAAAGCAAAAATGCCACAAGAAATCAAAAATATTGTCTAAAGAGTAAAAATTTTCAAAGTTATTTATTTATTCGTATTTTTTATTCGAAACAATATTCTTCAACTACTTTCGTTTAACGGCGCCAGCGAAAAATTCCCTACGATTGCCTGGATAACGACTTTTCCCCTACGTGAATTTCCCTTCAGAAAGGAGTAAAATCACCCTCGCGTACCTTCACGACGCGAATCTTTTCAGCAAATAGGAAGACAGTAGCAGTAGAATGACGTCAGATTCTGAAGAAAAGCAGCCAATGATATTTATACAGAAGTAAGGTTGTTTCCTGCGACTAGCCATTTTTGTTTTGTAATTGTGTTTGCGTTGTAGTGAGTGTGAGTGTGTTTACCGGCTTTGCTTCGCACGTGCTGTTTTGCAAATTCATATTGTATGGTATTTGATATTAGTTTTACGATTTTTTAATTTTTGCTTTCTGAAAATGGATCGCAAGCGATCTCATAATCAAACATTTAAATCGGAATATGAAAATGCATGGCCGGTCTTAAAATGATCCAAGTTATCGGATACATATGCATATTGTAGTGTTTGCAATACTGATTTTAAAATTGCTCATGGCGGAAAAAGTGATTGCCGTCGGCACGTCGAAGGATCCCGGCATTTGACTAATGCTAAATTGAAAGCGGACAGTCAGAACTTGACAACTATGTTTAATAAGCAGGCTGGATGTGATTCATCATCGATGGCAGTGACTAAAGCAGAATCTTTATTTACGAAATTTCTTGTGGAACACAATTGTTCTTTATCTATATCGGATCATTTTACTAAATTGATCAAAGAAATGTGTCCAGACTCTCAAATAGCAAAAAATTATTCCTGCGCTCGTACTAAAACTACAAGCATTGTAAAGAGTTTCGCAAAAACATCTCAAGAAGAGATAATTGATAATCTTAAAGTTAATAAATTTTCCTTGGCTACCGACGGTAGCAATACAACTACATCGCAGAAAATATATCCCCTTGTAGTGACTTTTAGAGATGAAAATTTGAAGAAGATTGTTACATCTGTTTTGTCCTTGCCTCAATTAGAAATAGATTCAACAGGCAAAAATATTTTTGAACTCTTGGACAGCGAACTTAAAAAACTTGGCCTCTCCTGGGAAAACTGTGTTGCATTTTGTGCAGACAATGCATCTGTTATGCTGGGACATTACAAAGGGGTGAGTTCATTTGTGATTAAAGAAAATGATAAAGTTTTTGTTCATGGCTGTGCGTGTCATTTGATACATTTAGCTGCACAGCATGCTGCACGTGAAATAAAGGGATTTGATGTTGAAGATTTTTTAGTGAATGTCTATTATTATTTGAAAAAAAGCACTAAAAGATTGCAGCTTCTTAAAATGTGCCAGGAACTCACAGAAGTGGAAAACCACAAAATAACAAAATATGGGTCTACACGTTGGCTATCAATGGGAGCTGTAATCACTCGTTTTTTAGAGCAATGGGAAGCTTTAAAAAAGTTTTTTTGCGAAGAAGAGGAGGGAAGTTCATCCACTTTTTTTAGATTAAAAGAGCAGTTTGAGGATCCAATGACGAAACTACTTGTTATTTCTGCATTCGATTATACCAGTGTTTAACAAGATTAATTGCTTATTTCAGAACGAAGCTCCAATGGTGCATGTTTTTTACAGTAGCATTGAAAATTTTTTTAAGGAACTTTTGGCACGCTTTATTAATCCCACGGCATTTTTATCCATTGAAGTTTTTTTCGAAATAGATTTTTCAAATAAAAAATTTCAAAAGAGTGATGAAAATCTTGTAATCGGCGCTGAAACTCGCCAGCTACTTAATAGTGTAGGAGAAGACCAAAAGAAAAAATTCTATGTGAATGTTCACAACTATTTTAAAAAGGCATGCTCTTATGTAATAAAAAAGTTTCCATACAATGAAAGAATATTTCAACATGCTGAGATTGCGGATGTTAGAAAGAGGGCTTCAGCCAAACTTTCTTCTTTACACTTCTTTTTTGATTTTTTTGGCTATCAATTTCAGGAGAGAGACTCTATTGAAGGTGAATTTTTACTTTATCAAATTGATGCTCTCACAGATGATATCATCAATTCTAAAAGAATTGATGAAGCATGGTTTAAGATAGGAGACATTTTAGATGAAAATGGTTCGACTAAATATAAACTTTTGCCTAAGTTCATCCACAATATTTTATTGATACCTCATAGCAATGCTGCTTGTGAAAGGGTTTTTAGCTTAATAAGAAACAATGTCACTGATAATCGAAATAATTTAAAAATAGAAACGCTGGAGGCTATAATTATTGAGAAATGTAAGCCTACCCATAATGTATGCTATGAAACCAAGTTTTCTGCAGAAGAACTTTCAAAAGTGAAAAAAGCAACACAATTAGCTCTCAGATCTTAACTTTTTTTTTATCTCTCTCAGGTTGTATTTTGAAACAGCATTCAGTAATTTTTGATGAAAATTTGTTCATTAAAAAAACTTAATTTATGATAATTTAGTATTTAAATTTTGTGTCACCTGCAACTATGTATTTTACCTAATTTTGAAAACTGCACTTAATAAAATGTTTGTTATTTTTGCTTCTACCTAATGCGCATTTTAGCAATTAAATGTCTTAGTAAAATTTATATTTATTTTACGCGTTGCTCCTGAAGAACTTCAAAAACTCCTCATATTTTAAGTTATTGCTCCTCAGGTCACTAAAAAAGAGTTGGCAACCCTGTATATTGTTACAAAATAGGTGTAAAAAATATTTTAAGAATAATTTGTTAAGTGCACACCAGATGTGGTCGTGATATATTGTTTAAATTGTTGTGGTGTAGATGTAAGCTAGTAAGTATTTGAGAGAACTGGTTTTTTATAATCTAACTAAATGTAATTTTTGGGATTTTGTGCATTCCGTACAGTAATACCTTTTCTGTAAAGTGAAACAGAATTTCCTGCAATACTGGCGAATAGGGCTCGACCGATGGCATTTTTTGGCCGATTGTTCCAAGATCAGCCGATGGCCGATTGCCGATTATTCTCCTCTTCCATTGGCCGATGGAAAAAAAGTCGCTTTAAATTATTAAAACGTGTAGAATGCTTGTAAATAATGTCATTTAAATCATTTATTTTTATGTTTATAAAAACAAAAATGCAATATTCAAGCACCGTAAAACTGTTTGGGGGAAGTTTACATAATAATAAAAACTAAAAGAATCACTATGGTTCTAGTAAAGTAGTTTAACTATTTATAGGTTTAAAAAAATAAAAAATGCTATATCAGAGGATTTTTAATGCTTTTTTCTTATCTTTGCAAAAAAAACTCAACAACTATTAGGTCCGATTGGATCTATTTCCTTTTCCTTCAACATTTTCCCTTTATAACACCTGCACTGCAAATGCCAAGTGCAGTTGCCTTTATTTTCTTATTTTTTTCATGGAGAGGAGTGCAGATGGTATAATACAGACTAACAAATAATGCGGGTTTGTATCTTTAACAAAATTGTCAACCCCCTCCTCTCAGATGTCTTTCATAATCCCCCCCCCCCCCCCGTTTTTAAAAGAAAAGCGGAAATGATTATGTTTATTTTTCATTATAAAAGTTATTTTAACTAAAAATAGCTCTTTTTCTAAAAGAAAAATAAAATATTAAAAAATTTCGCTCGCAGTAACGCCACCTGTTCATAACCAAGAAATACTGAATATTTCTTTTAAAGCATAGACGTGAATTTTTTTTGTCATTACAAATGAATGCTGGGGGTTTGATCTTAAGAACTAATCTTATTAGCTTTTTTTCTTGCGAGTTGAAAATTACACTGAAATACTTGACATATCCTTAATATTTTCATGAGTACAATGTAACGCCACCGAAATAAACCAATATATTGGGCACCAGCAGTTTTCTGTTGACAAATAATCTTCTGAAAAACATGTGATCGTTTATAAAAATAAAGATGCATTTTGAAAATATATATATATTTACATATACGTTGTCAAGTTTTTAAATTAATGAAATTGTAGCAATTTTATTAAAGTATTTTTCCACCCTGTCGAACTTGGACACATAAAATTTCGATCAATAAACATTTATACTGAAAAATTGATTCATATTTTTTATCAATATGTTATATGTTGTAAACTAATAATAAAACAACAAAAAATATTCTAAACTGAAAGCAGATGCAACGAGATTGTTGTACAATAGCAGAAAAATTGTCAACTGTCTAACACGTGGCATCAAGAAGCCAAAAAGGAAAAAAAAATGCACTAAAAAAACGAAGTATACACGGAGAAAAATTTAAATAATTATCGTATAAAAAAGTTAGGATGTGTTTAAAAAAAATGCATTGATCAATCTTTGAAAATAAAGAAATTTTAGCATTTTTATTAAGATATTAAATCCTGTCGCGCGAACTCGCATTTTGAGAATTCAATTTTTGAAAATTGCAAGTCAAACTTGGACACATAAAATTTCAATCAATAAACATTTATACTGGCAAATTGTTTCTTATTTCTGGCCAATCTTTTCTATGCTGTAAACTAAAAATGAAATAATGAGAATAACCGCACACTAAAAGCAGATGCAACGAGATTGCTGCACAATTGCAGAAAAACTGTAACGCGTGGGATCGACGAAGCGAAAAAAAAAAAAAAAATGCAACGAGAAAAAAGTTTAGGCTGGTAAAAATTAAAATTATTATTGTACTTTGATTGAGTTGACTTTGTATTATTTACAATTTCGGAATAATAAGAAACATGACAAACTAAAAGCAGATGGTATAATAATATTTCACAATGACAGGGTTCGTACGGTCCTTAAAGGTCCTTAGAAAGTCCTTAATGTTCATTTTCATTTTTAAGGCCTTAAAAAGTTCTTAAATAGTCCTTATTTTTTATTCCAGGTGCTTATTTATTTATTTATTTATTTTTTGTTAAACTAAGAAGGAACCCATGTGCTCTATTTCTTTTGCTATGTTTTGTATTCTTCACAAGAATCAAACTTCTTTCATTTCAACTACTTAATCGAACCTCAAATTTGGTTTGCTCGGGTCCGGCACTATCGCGGCTTTCGGACAGACCCAAAACGGTGAATTGACAGGACCAAAAATGGCGGACTTACATAAACTTCATCGCATTTTTACTACAAATTTCAGTGCTTTCTCAACTGGTAAATAATTACCTCTTTTTTTTAAATTTTTTTTGAAAAGTTATAAGTAAATTGATGTGTTATATATTCTGACAAAAAGAAAAGGTTCATGGATTTTGATAAAATGCTTCAAACTACAACACCCAATTCAGTTAAAATTTACCTGGACCCACCCACATGGCAGCTCCCAATTTGCTATTTCCTGCAATTGTATGAAAAAGAAAATCTAGCTACATCTAAAAAAAAATTAAATATTACTAAGAGAAGTCGAATCAAAACACAAGCATGTGTACAAAATGCAATGGTGCGCAGTAACTAGGCACCATTTAAGACCACAGAAAAATAAATCACACAAGTTCCCTCATTTTGCTTTTAAAAGAGAAAAGAAAAAGGAATAAAATTTGAAAAACGGACTTTTAAGGACTCGAGGAGAAAATTTTTTATGAATAAACAAAAATCGGGAATTTTCGAAAAAGAGCTGAATTTCGGGATTTCAAATTTGGGATTCGATACTATTTATTAAATTTAATTTCAAAGTAAATAAATATTTTTTTGCATGAAAATTGTTACTAAATGATCTACATTCTAAACAATTATCAATAAAGCAAGTGGGAACAGCTCTTAACAAGTAATCAGTAAATAAATACTGCTTTTAAAACTTTTTTTCTTAAATTTAAGGGGCGGGGGGGGGGGGGGTTAATACTTCAATGATACATATTGTTGACATCTAGCTCAATAAAAGAGATACATTTAACTAATATGTAGGCAAAAAAAAAACTTTCAGCTTTTTTTGCGTTTGACCAATCGCATGTATGATTATCGCTTCTTTTTAGCTGATCTTTCGCTAAACAGTTTGTTCTCCTATTGTTTTTTTAAATAAAATCAAATATATATATCTAAAAAATTAATTTGTTTTAAAGTAATGTTTTAATATTTAGTAAATTTTTATCAAGCAATTTGGCTTCGCGATCGTTCACTGTGGGGTTTTGTTGTGTGGGAGATGATGGATATTTGCTGTGTTAATCAAAATTTGTATCTCGTGAAATTTCTTAATTTGCAGTAAATTGAAGGAATCCACCTCTTCTTAAACCTGTAGACCATAGTTGCCAAATGCTCCGTTTTCCCCTAGTTTTTCTGTTTTTCTTTTAATTTTTTTTATTTGTGAACTTCGAAAATTCGATTTTTTGCAAAAAGATCCGATTTTTCAAGCTGCTATACAAGTATTTTTATCTAAAGGGATTGTACTACAAAACAAGAAAATTTTTGAAGAAACGTTTTAAAAAGACATGTATTAATTTACATGAATTTTCATAACTTATAACGCGAAAGTGTATAAGCCTATTTTTCGGAAACTTGCTAACATCTAGCATGTGCTTCGCCGAAAATTGCACACAGCTTTTGAGACTTCTATCTCTTTGCGTCCTGTAAATATATCAATTATTTAAAAAGTTGACAGTTGTTTTAGTATTTGTAGTCTGCTTGTTTTATTTTTTATTCACAAATGTTTATTTTGGTTAAATTTTGGTAGTTACTATTTGAGGGTAATTTACAAAGTTTTAAGCGAATGAGCTCCATTTTTTTATTTGTATGATGTTTCCAAAATGAAATATCTTTCTCAAGTTGAAAAAGTTTTTCAGAGTTTTTTTACGCTCTTCTAAATAATTTAAAAAAATTATTTATGTCAGAGATAAAAATTTAAGTAAGCCTAAATTGAGATGCTGGCAACATAAGTTAAGTAAAATGAAAAATATCTAAATTAAACACAAATTCTCAACACAAAGTGCAGCGTTTTCGTTAACAATTTTTTTTAATTTAAATTGTTTTTCATTTAACTTGTATTTTATAGCACTAACCATTTTTGATAATTTTTCATATCACGATAATTTGCTTATATATGATTAATACTTGTGCTGTGTGCTTCTTATTACTAGCTCCAATAATTATTTAACTCCCTGACTGTATTGGACATTAGAAAAGCAACAAGACAAAGAGAGCTCCATAAAAGTGTTTCTGTTGTGTTCCTAATAAAAATGCGATGTTAAATCAATTTCCTCTTTCAATAATGCTTCCTTTTGAAATAAACATAAGTTTGTATATTGCGAAAAATTTGTGAGGTCCTTAAAATTTTTTGTAGGTCCTTAAAAAGTCCTTATTTTTGGTTTTGCAAAAAGCGTACGAACCCTGAATGACATCTAATGCACCAAGTCATTATTAAACGAAAAACGGACAAAAATGAGGCAACTAACCTAGTGCGAAAAACAAACAGCACTCATAAGACGCCTCTATTACTTTTACTTTAACATATTCTATTTCGCGAGCATTCTGTCCAAAGAGAAATAATTTTAATAATGAAGGTTTTCTTGCAGCGATCGCTTAAACTATTTTTCCGAATTTTTTATCAAATACTTTGTAGAATGGCATTATTTTTGTGCGTTTTTTTAACTGATGTGCTGCCTGTTATTGTATAAAAATAGAAATCTAGCTGTAGAGAAAAAAGAAAGTTAAAAACAGAATGTTTTCTGGAAAGTTGTCCCAGCGAAAAACTAAGGCCTGGCATCGGCTTTTAGATGTTTTTCAAGGGCGATGGGCCGATGTTTTTCTAAAGTTAACATCGGCCCCCGATGGCCGATAGCAGCTTTGTTGAACAATCGGCGCCGATGCATCGGTCGAGCCTTGCTGGCGAATGAAAAGCTAGAGAACATATATTGCTTATAAAAAATAATTTTGCTAGAAAATGTTTCGATCAAACATTTGATGATCAAATATCAAATACTGTTGTAATGAACATTAAAAGTTCATTAATTTTATTTGTGTAAGTTGGCTTCATTGTTCATTTTGTGTCATTAGGGTGTCATCTAGAAAATCTCCTGTTTTTTCCCCTCCAAGGTTGCCAAGTATGTGTATCAGATATAGCATAATAGATATTTTCTCATGATGAACAAATTTACATTGATTACATAAGATGTAAATGTAAAATAAAACGTACCACAGACAACATAAGGCAGGGGTCCCCAACCTTTTTGTACCTAAGAGCACATACCAGAATATTGGTCGAATGGCGGGCACCATTTATTTTTCAAGACAAATTTATAGTTGGTGGACATAGTTAACAATACACACTACATATAATGCACAAAAAATTTAATATATGAATATAATTAGTATTAATATTTTTGTGTAGAAAAAATGATTTCTAAATTGCTTGCAAAACCTACGAAGTATAAAAATTGTTTATAAAATATATTAAAAAAAGTCAATTTGATATTTGGCATTGCATTTCACTGGCCAGCGCTTCACAATTGGGAGAATATGACGAAATTCTTGCTCGCAAGCAATCGTCAAAATGTTCATCTGTAAGAGTTGTAATCTATGGGACAGTTCATAAATGATGTCACGCTTTTTTCCCATATATTTGACCGCCCTCCCCCCTTTGTCACATGTCAAGCTATGTTGCATAATGCAGGATGTCACACTTCTTGTTACCCCCTCCCTCCCCTTATCACAATTTCCCGAACCCCCTCTTCCCCCCTCAAAGCGTGACATTATTTATAAATGATCCTTATATTTTGATTGCGTGATATTCATTGTCATTTATCATTATAAGGTTAAGATTATTCATAGCTATATGTCCCTTTATTCATATACTCTAGATTCTAAATGTTCTCTTGTTTAAAATGGAAAACTGAAATATTTGATCGTTGGGCACAAGCAGCGGGCGCACCTAGACCGATTGACGGGTGCCATGGTGCCCGCGAGGGCTGAGGACCCCTGACGTAAGGGGTACACATTTATATCAACCAAATTTTTGTTTTTAGTGAAGTAATAATTATTAAAAATCTTGAACGCAAATTGCGTACCCAGCCAAATCGGCCATCCTCATTGAAAGCATTCACTTCAGCTGTGATGGATACCTGAAGTTGATTCCCATGGCCACCTATCAAAAACTAGTGGAAAGTCTCCCCAGACGTGTGCAGGCTGTGATCGATGCAAAAGGAGGACGAACATCATATTAATACATGCCCCAGAACTCTCAAAGACCGTAATGAGGGTCCCGATACTTTGAGCCAGTGTATTTTTGTTACATATAGTGCACTTAATAAATTGGAAAATTGACAGATGTTAAGCTGAATTAAATTGCATTATTTTTGTATGGGGTCTGAATTTAAACGCTATTATTTACTTCACCAAAATTTATCATGCAATATAAAAATTTGGAAAACACCTTATCTATTTTCTCCAATTTGAGAGCTTGCTAAATACGGTTCACTGTATGGTCTATACCTCTGAAAAATATCAATATTCAACTGGAAACTTTCACATAAGTTGCTCCATAGATCTCACTACCAAATTATTGAAAAAACAAAATATCTTTCGTGCATGTGCAATCAGATTTGTCTTATTCAAACTGCTCAAATCTCATAGACTATTTATTGTATTTTGCCCACATTTTGTACCATACTTCCTTTTTTTATTTTGTCAAATTGTCTGCAAGTTTCATTCAATTTGAGATAGAACTTGGTGAGTTATACGTAAAACACTTGCAAAAAATTTTGAATATTTAAAACAAATGTCCATAACTTTATGAATATTACTGCTATTCTAACGAAATCGATAGTAAACATTGCATATATAATTAAAAATGTTTGGTGAAAGTTAGAGGACATTTCCATCATTTTCTGATACAAGGTGGTCACAAATGATTTTTTTTTCTTTAATTTTTTGACGGCCCCCTAATTGCACTTAAGCCTGAATTTTGTTTCTTTAATGCGAGTTTAAGTATGTTCTTTCCATGGTACAAAATACAGAACAACAAGTTTAATATCTCTATCTGAGAAACAAAATGAATGGGGAAAAGGGTGCTACCGCCTACATGTGCCGATTTGTCTGCACAGTTCAAGGAAATCTATGCTCTCTAGCTCAGTTATCGCTGCAACTGTACAGTCTACGCTCCAGACCCAAAACTGCGCAGTTTTACAATCTACACGCAACTTTTTATCTGCAACATGTTGAACTGCGCGGACAAAAAGTTGTGCAAAATGTAGCGTCTGGACCCGGCTTAAAGGTTTAACAGAGTGCGTAGCGGTGCTTACAAGTGCTTATATTTGAAAATAAAATATAAGGGCCCTTATAAGTGCTTACTTTTTCTTAAAATGCTTATTTTCTAAAAAAAATTACGAATGTTTAGTTCCCCCTAGCAGAAATCGAACGTTAGATTACTCATCGGATGCATAAATTGGCGTTCCGATTGCTAAACCAGCTGGCCCAGATCGCCATTCATAGTCGAAATGTAAAAACATTTGTCTATGATTGAAGAAAATATTGCAAATTTGGCGTAAAAAAGCGCGCGTCAGAGCCGATGCTTCCGAGGATCCGCCATTTTTGGTTCTGTAAATCCGCCATGTTTGGTCGTGTTCCAAAATTCTGCATAGCTTTGGTGCTGAGCTTGCCAAATTTGAGGTTCGGTACTGCATACTGGCCAAGTCCACTGTTTTTAACTGGAGACTCCCGTTTTTTGCGTCTGTCTCCCGACACAATTTTCTCCCTTTTTGTTTTTGTTTTTTTTTTTTTTGTAATTTTCGCTTTAAAATAAATCAATGAAGCTTCAATATTTTTTTTTGCTCAATAGACGGCGCTCGTAATCGTAGTTACTCGGCGAGTAGTTTTCATGTGATTTTCCCGTATTTTTGAAAAGTCGAAATTTCGGTTCCGCGAATATTCGTAATTTTGGACATTTTTTTCTTCTTTAAGGCTGCTCTTCAGTCAGAAAAAATTTCGTGGTTAGGCTTAAGATGGCCTTCGAAGGGCATGAGGGGAGTGTGTCAACCTCAAGTGATTGACATTTCAACGACCAATGAAATGTACGATAGCTCTTGGAAGAAGGCTCTACTGTCCCCCATAATTGACCTGCCACTTCAGGCCGAGACCCCCTGCAGTCAGTGTATTAGCTAGAGACGCTAGTTTTTCGCTAGCGGCATGCACGTGTTTTCTACTACTTACACAACGTTGCTCTTTTCCCGGTTCCAAAATAATTCTCTGTGGCTGAGAGTTGAAACGAAAAGAAAAAATATTGTTACCCTTTTTTCGTTCTCCCGAATTGTTTGTAAATTGCATATTTAGTGCTGTAAAAATGAAAATGTAAACGATACTTTTAAAACAAAGGTTTGTCTTTCTGAGAACTTGCTTCTAGACCTAATTTAGTACAAATTGATCAATCAAAATTTGCGATAAATTGCTTGATATTCCAAAAAAAAAAAAAAAAAAATATTAAAAAAAAATTATTTAGCGAAAACTTGCTGAATGCTGTTCTCAGTTATTGTTACATGAAGAGCGCTAATTCGTCTCTTGCATAAAGCTTAATTTAAGAGCAGAAATTTTTGCGTTAGTATGATTAAAATTAAATAAATAAATAAGAAAAGAGGTAACCTAAGCTTTTTTTTTTTTTTTTTTTTTTTTTTTTTTTTTTTTTTTTTTTTTTTTTTTTTTTTTTTTTTTTTTTTTTTTTTTTTTTTTTTTTTTTTTTTTTTTTTTTTTTTTTTTTTTTTTTTTTTTTTTTTTTTTTTTTTTTTTTTTTTTTTTTTTTTTTTTTTTTTTTTTTTTTTTTTTTTTTTTTTTTTTTTTTTTTTTTTTTTTTTTTTTTTTTTTTTTTTTTTTTTTTTTTTTTTTTTTTTTTTTTTTTTTTTTTTTTTTTTTTTTTTTTTTTTTTTTTTTTTTTTTTTTTTTTTTTTTTTTTTTTTTTTTTTTTTTTTTTTTTTTTTTTTTTTTTTTTTTTTTTTTTTTTTTTTTTTTTTTTTTTTTTTTTTTTTTTTTTTTTTTTTTTTTTTTTTTTTTTTTTTTTTTTTTTTTTTTTTTTTTTTTTTTTTTTTTTTTTTTTTTTTTTTTCGAAAGGACCTTCCGCAAACGAAAATCCCGACGATTGCCGGTTTGGATAATGAAAACTATTATTTTCCCCGATATGAAACTTTACATATCCCCCGATATTTTTCAAAACATAAAACTTACCTAGGAATCCCCTAATTTCCAAGTTGTGTTTCCACCCTGTTTCAATCAAAATATTATTTTCCACAAATTTCCATGATGCGTGCGAGCCCCGAGGTTTATATGCAAAGGGAAATGGATCAAACTTTCATATGACCAATAATACTCATCCGTGATCAATTAATAAAAAACAACTTTCATTCAGTAAAATTGTTTGCAAAGCTAAAATCTATCATACGATAGAAAAAAGGGCAAAATCAGTTGAGTTCTCAATCATGCACATATAACAAAAATGCTTACACAACAACATTTACTTAAAATTAAGAAAAATAAAAAGTTTTAGTACTTACTTTTCATGTGGGATCTTATAGAAGACTCTCCCATTTTCCCAAGTGCAATAGCTTGATTGCAAAATTTGCAATGTGCTTCGTATTTATGACCACTGCTGAAGGTGCAAGCCAGTTCGTAAACTCGTGTTTTTTTAGCCACTCTATATTGAAGACACATTTCCCCATATTTTCTAAAAGATTGGCAAGTGCAGACTAGATCAAAACTGAACTCAAATCAAAAGTGTATCAAACCGAATCGCAACTAAAAAAATAACAATTAACAAAAAAAAAGTAAATACAATTTCTAAAATAACTTTCAGGAAGCATCGTCAAACAAAATTAACTCGAAAAATATCGACAATGAATCGAACTCGAATAGTATTTTCGTAGTCATAAAAGAATAGTCCAAGAAAGGATTCACGTGGTTTCAACACCTTGGCTGATTGCCAGCGCTGACCCATTGTATAGTGTATCCCTTGGATGCCTTTAATCCAATCAAAAGCACTTCCAAAATGACGAGCTCCT
The DNA here is from genome assembly GCA_038502835.1 of Octonoba sinensis. NCBI lineage: Eukaryota > Metazoa > Arthropoda > Arachnida > Araneae > Uloboridae > Octonoba > Octonoba sinensis. Next base: position 100,627,958 of record CM076599.1, on the reverse strand, counting down.
CCCTCAGTGACGTCATCAAGATAGCAGGGAGAGTAGCTTTCGTAGAAAGACGTGAAACGAATGAAGAAAGCGACTTGCGCGAAATGCTTTCAGTGCAGAACTTCTAGGAAATACTTTTATTAGGGCTTCAAAACCAAAATTAGGCCTTTTAAGGGGTTTTTAGGGGCCCCTAAATCCGTCATTGAATTTAAGGCCGTGGGAACCCTGTGATTGCATCCGCTTCGGTAAAAGTCCCTAGTTCTTGTGTACTATCTCATTCCATCTCTTGGACATCAATAACTTCTGGTTTATCATTATTTTTTACGATTTAGCCTCTGTAGTAGAGGATTTGCACTTCTCATTTTGCCACACCCACTCGAAATTTTAGTGATTCTATTAGTTAGTTATAACTATTAACATTGCATCCTTATTAATAATCTTGTTTTAAAAATATTTTTTGCATAGAATTATTTTTTTTTCTTCAACTTAGAGTTTGGGTTTTTTCCTTTTTGGGAGTCATTATGTATTGTTACAAAATAGATAAAGAACTTTTCTTCTTATTTTTATTCAATATATAACTAAAAAATGGCTAAATTAAAAAAAATATATTTTGGGATAATTGATTTGTTAAGTGCACACCAGACGTGGTCATGATATTTTGTTTGAATTGTTGTGGTGTAGATGTAAGCTAGTACGTATTTGGGAGAATTGGCTTTTTATAATCTAACTAAATGTAATTATTGGGATTTTGTGCATTCTGCACAGTAATGCATTTTTTGTAAAGTGAAACCAAGTTTCGTCCAATGCTGTCAAATGAAAATCTAGAGAACATCCTATCACTCATAAAAAATAGTTTTCCTGGAAAATGTTTTGATCAAACATTTGATGATAAAATTTTATCAAATACTGCTGTAATGAGCATTAAAATTTTTTTCTATTTGTAAGTCAGTTTAATTGTTCATTTTGTGTGTGTGCGGGGGGGGGGGGGGGGCATTGAAAAAATCTACTGTTTTTCCCCTTCCAAGGTTGGCAAGTATGGTACTGTACATGATATTGTAGTGGCCCAACAAGGGGGGTCATAGAAGGCCTCGTCCCCTCTCCCATCCTGAGTGATTTGAATTTTTTTTTAATAATTTTTATCAATAAATCACTAAATATTGATGGCAGGGGGAACTAAATTAAAAAAAGATTTTAAAAATTCTCAGCAGTGCCATATTATGTTACTCAGAAAATTAAATTATTTCTCCCCCCCCCCCCCCCCCAAAAAATTGCACAAAGCTCAGGTAAAATAAAAAACTGCCCCCCCCCCTCAATAAAGAATATATATATATATTCATTATATTAAGTTAGATTATCAGATTATTACTTTCAACAACAGCAATTTATTACTTAATTGTATCTGTTTGCTAGATTATCAGAATAATACCTGCAATAACTGCAATTTGTTACTTTATCGTATATTTTTTATCAGTGTTTTTTAGTTAATGCTACAATTAAACAGGCTCTATAAGCAATGTGTCTGTTAAATAAAACTTATTTGTTTTCCTTATGTAGTGCAAAGCCTCTCCTCATTTTTGTTAGCTTTTTCGGTTAGAAGTATATAATTTTGTCAAGTCGTGTTTTTCCTCTTAATTATGCAAGTAATAATGTATATGTGTACTCAAACATGTGCTTATTTTTTTCTGAAAAAGTGCTTATAAGTGCTTACTTTTTGAACTAAAATGTGGCTACTCACCCTGTTTAAGTAGTGAGAGAGACACAGGATAAATGCCAACATTTGTCACACGAGTACTCAACCTGGGTCTACCCCATCATATTCTTTCTTTATTTCCTCTGCTTTTTTCAAGATTTTTTTAATGAATTTATTTGATTATTTTGTCAGAAGTATTTACTTTTTTTTTATTTTTTGTTTACATAGAGGAAAAATATTTTTTCAACGAGTTTGGCAATGCGCACTCTTTTTTTTTTTTTTTCTTCTTTACCGTTTTACACTGCATGGGAAAAAGGATTTTTTTTTTTGCAACGATTTTTGTCCCATATTTCGCGGCTTTGTTCGGTATATATATATATATATATATATATTGCCTAAAAGCACAACTACCCAGCGCGAGCTCCCGCGAGTAAAAGCAAAGATTTGGTATCCTGTCGACTAAAAAATAAGATTTTTATTAACTGGTTTCTTAATCAACTGTTCCATACTGTAATACTTTGAAGTAGCAAGTATACAACCTTTTATTTCTAAAAATTTATTACAAATGTACATTAATTATATTCTGCAAATTGAAAGCTTCAAACAAAAATATGCTCTTCTAATTAAATGACTGAAGTCTTTCTGTCCCTTTCACCTAAAATATGGAGGGGAAGGGAAATAAGTATTTGGAAAAATGTAGAAGAAACACAAATAATAATGTATTTTATAGAAATTTTAAACTTGTCGTGGTGACATGGTACAGGGTTGCCAACCTTTCTTTAGTAACTTGAAGAGCAGTGAATTACAATTTGAGGAGTTTAACTAAGTTCTTCAAAAGTAAGACGAAAGGTTAAAAAATTATAGTTTACTTATTACTAAGAAAAAGAAAACTATTAATGTTCTAGAATACACTTACAAAAACTCCAACCCCTCGTTACCAGAGACTCGGAGCTGGCAAAAAAGCTCAATGTTCCAGCTCTGGCTCCTGATATACTCTTTCGGCTGTACAATTTTTTTAAGTCCACATTAATGCTCATTTTAAGTTTCAGGTTTTAATTATGAAATGAAACATTTAAAATTAACATAATTGTCAGGAAATACAAATTTAATTCAAACTTTAAATACAATATTTTATATAAACATATATAAAAACCAGCTCACACAGAAAATAAATTTCATTTAATCTAGTTATTTGTTCATGCTTACAAAAAGAATTGAATGTAATAGATCCTCTTTCATATTTGATCTTAAATCATCACAAATGTATTTTAACCCCTTGAACTGCTATTTATTTTTTGTCGGCACGGCACTGCTCAGGCAGACAATTTAATTTTCTTAGTTTTAAGAGGATTGATATAGAAACGTACGGATTTGTTGCTCAATTAATTTATTATTATTAGAAATAATATTTGTTTCACACATTCATATGAATTTTCTGATGAGTGCAGTTTGTCATGGACAGTTTGCTTTAATAAGTTCATGACGAGCTGGACTCCTCATTTCAGTTCAAGGGGTCAATGCTGAGAATAGTTTAATTAAAACCCCCCTTTATAACAACATATAATTAAAATACTAATTAATGATGTAATTGATTAATTAATATTTTAACTACAAAAATGAAGATAAATTTTTGACTTAGTGTGATTTGTTAATTAGTATAACGTAATTTGATATTTGAATAAAAATAATACTGCATTAACTAATAACAAAAATAAAATTAATGAGCCAGGCACATTTTCTGTGTTTGTTGAATCAAGGCATTAAAAGTTTTTTTTTTTTTGTTTTAATAGCTAATTATAAAACTTTCATTCATAATTAGATATTAGAATTAACTCTTTATGTACGGGAAGGGTGGAAATTTTTACTACAGATAAATCCTAAGCTTTTCTACTAGGCGATTCCTCAAGTGGACTCGTCCATTCTTGAGCACCCAGCAGCTCCCCATGGAGTCCATCTGTTTCCTAATTGCAGTAGGCGGGGTGATCTGTCATCCTACTTTCATTGTAACGCTTCGAAACTGTGTTCTCTTATCTGTTTACTTAAAGCGGGCGCCTCGTTTTGTTTAAATTAGTTCCCAAACTATTTTTTTTTCTGGAGGATGCGAGGCAAAAAAAAATTAATAATAATAATAATTAATCATAATGTGCCAAAATACGTGCATGCTTAAAAGTAATCAAACAGTATTTAATAAAGGAAATTTATGATAAATTTTTGGCTATTGCCATATTTTTTTCTATTTGATCGGTTTCCTATTTAGTCTGAATTGGGAATATTATATGAATAGGTAATCATATAGAATTATATATATAGATAAATTGTTGTTAATTATTACAGAAAACTCTTCATGGTTGAAACCTACACCGCTCCCGTCGAAGTGAGCCTACCCCCCCCCCCCCTCGGAGCGACGGCAAACCACCTAAAACTAAACCCCCAAAATAATGCCCCCTAAACGGCTAAGCCGCCTCTAAACTCCTTGAAAATTCCCACCTAAAAAATTTCAAAGGCGCACCCCCCCCCCCCCCCGGTGGGAGCTTCTGGAATCTAGTTAAACAAAATAAGAAGTATTTGCATGCAGCTCTTTTGGTCAACCATATTCTCAGCTGGAAAGCTCACCACTTTCCGTTCCTGATGCAATAAAATTTCATTACTTTCTTGTTGCGTCAGCTGCCTGTGATGTTTAGACATATCAAAAGCTAATATTTATGAAGAAAACGTTGAACCCAAGTTTGTATTCATAAGGGAGCTTACTTACGTGCCCCCCCCCCCCTGAAAATTTTTCTTAATGTAGCATAAATTCATTTCCCAAACCTTTCATAACGTAATGTGTTGAAGACAGCCCCCCCACCCACCCCTGGACAAAAATTTCTGGATACCACCTTGACTGAACCCCAGACAAATATTTCAAACCTCTCATACAAATTGCATGAATGAAAAAACTAGAATGAATAACACATTATGCTCATTTTCTTCCGGAAATAGCACGTTTTCAAGTTGATAATAGCTATCAATCCAAGTAATTACACTGCCATTAGGGCAACTGCCAAATGCAAATCACTGTCACTCGTTGAAAGAGTTTCGGTCAGAAGAAAGATGTCTTTGAGGTGGTCTCACGGCACCATGTGTCGTGAGACCTCCTCAAAGAGCTCTTTACATGCGATGTCCCTCAAAATATTAGTATTGATGTCTTCTTCAGCAAGTGAAAGAGACACATAAATAGTGTAATATTTTGGTTTTCTTTATTTTTAAAAAAAAAACATTTTCCATGAATTTGTGTATAGCCTAGAAATATAATCCTTTAATAGATTGAGAGAAATCACATATTGTAATTATGAAACAGAAAAATTTCAGAGGAAAACCTAAGCTTAATATTTGAATAAGCTGGAAATATTTATTGAAAAATATGGGTGAAAAAATATTCGTTTATAAATCAATTTTTGAGACATTAGCTCTACCCCAAATTAATTTTATCAAAATAGTTTTCAGAAAAACGAATTACATAAAAATCGTAGATATTTCAAATTTCTTGCATAGACTGCATCTGGAATATCAAAAAAAAAAAAAAAAATTCAGAAATGTTCATAAATCTAAGCCACAACTTTTTGAAGGTACCCATTTCCATAGTAACAGCATTTAAAAGTCAGCATCAGTAACTAATTAGGAGCATATTTGCATTTTCTTAACTTACTGAGAGGATCTAATAAATGACTGAAATCTTTTCTACTCCTCATAATGTGGTAGCATAGTTTTGCTGTGGCCATCACATAATTTACTTCTATATCTTTCATATAAATGCTTTTTTAGAAAAACATTATAAATAATTTTCAAGAGTTAACCCTTTTGAGCAATATATAGTTCTTAATTGGTAGCTTTAATAAGTGAACGGTAGTGGCGTAGCTAGAACCTCATTTAGTGTGGGCGGGGGGGGGGGGGGGGGGTCGTCGGGGAAATATTAATGCTAATTGTTTTACACCCCTCCGTCAAAGCCCTCTCATAGATACGTCACCATTTGGAGGTGAGCTACCCCCCTATTTACGCTAGTGGCTATCAAAAATTTTTACATGTACTTATATTTTCCACATTTGTCCAAAAGTGCTCAGCCTATCTTAAAATGTGCAAATCCACCTTTTTCAGAAATTAAAAATTTTGGCAAATCAAATTAATATGTAACTTTTGTAAAAAGAAAAAAGTAAAAATTCCAGTTTGTCATGTGGCCGAATAGAAAAACGAAAAGTTAACAGATTTTATGTAAAAAAGCAATGTGAAGGTGCTTCTTCAGACAATAATAATTAAATAAAAATTATTAAAATATTAATTGAATAACAATAATACAATAATGATAGTAATATACTTTCATAAACTTTTGGCAATGAATCTTTAGATTGGAGAAACAAAACTTGCGGTATAAGGTAGGTGGGACGCAAAAAGTACTACATATCAATAAAAATACTTTTTAAGTTGAAACATTTTGTTGAAAATTGGTTACTTTAGATGTATTTCACGATTACAAACACATAGAATTTAAAAATACTTTGTGCATTTTCCCTTCACATAGTAAATGAACTTTGACGGCAAACCCAAAAAATAACAAAATTGCTGTGAAATAAAATTTACTTTCACAAAGTTCGATGAGGTTTGTTATTACTATGAACAGATATATTCAAATAGCGAATTCGTCCGAAGAGACATTTAGTTCACCGATATGATGGCCGAAAAATAAAAGCGATACTTTAGAAAACAAATTATTATGTTCGGATGCAGGTTTTAAAAAAAGTAGTCATTTATTATAGCACTGCACTAGATGTCTTCGCCCTTAGAAATTCATAAAAGTTCTTTGAGATGGTCAGAATTAACAATTAAACGGATATATCACACATAAATTTAAAAAACCAAAACTGGACATCTATTACAAAATCATTTTCATTCATTTTTTTTACAGAATAAAAAAATGAAAGTTGTTCGTATTTCAAAGTTGGAATGAGAGAGAGATGTATTTCATTTCCTGCTTCTAGCGGAAAGAGCTAATCCTCAAGTAGTTAAAAGCCATCAATCCATGTTTGCACATCAGTCACTTTCTAATGACTATCGGCAAGACGAAAGACCTCTGATACACAGGGGTCCCCCTTCCTCGCAACAGGAGTTCTCTTCTCTATCTTTCTCCCCTATCTTCCCGTCTGCCGGCCTATACCGGCCCAGCTCGGTCTTAACTAAAAAAGCCGTATTCGGCCGGCCTCGGACTTAGAGAGTTAAAGTAATACTGTATTACCCAATTAAAAATAAAACTAAATAAATTTAAAGCTTAAAATTTTTACTTTAAGCATGCAAAATTTAAAAAATAGAAGAAAAAAGACTTGAAAAGTTAAAGGAGTCCTGGAGTGAGGGAAATTTTAGGAATCCTAATCCAGCTCCAGGAAAAATATGGCTCTGGGCTCTAGCTCCGGGTCCCTGGTAGTGACCATGAAAATTTTGATTTAAAAAAAATGGCTTTAGTTTTATAAAATTTACCGTAATTATCCGTATATAGCCCGCGGATTATCTACAAAAAAAACTCATTTTTTTACTTCCTGCGGGCAATACATGAAATTTAAAAAAGAATTACTGTTAAAAAAACAATTACTGTTCAAAAATATCGAAATCTCTTTTCCTGCAAAACAAAATGCAGAGAAATAAATTGTAGCTTTCGAAACAATGGTCCAAAGCAGTTTGGGGCTCGGTGGCTACAGGCGAATATATTGTTTTCTAGGGGTGTATCCCATGTTTTTTTCTGGGTGCATGTTATACACCGAACTTAATTTTTTTAGAATGAATTTTTCTTCCTGCTGACTATACAACGATTCGGGCTATTTATCGATAATTATGGTATATATTTTTAATTTAATTTTAAAACACATAGATAAAACTAATTATAAATTGTAATATTTGCTTTAATTGCTCAAAACTGAACACTTCTTTCAAAACAATGTTTTCTATTTCCTGCATGCAGGTAATGATTTAGATTCAAATCACTCATTAAAAGAAATGCAGGCTAAAAGCAAAAACAAAAATACAATTTTTTATACATAGGAATCAAGGTTTAAGAATAAATAGTAGGTTTCTAAAAAAATAAAATCATCTAATATTAGTCAAAGACATTTCTAGTTCTGCTAACAGATATGGAGATATGGCATATTTTTCATGCATTTTTGAAAGTACCTGGTGATGGCAATCATTACGGCCTGCGCGCAATACTGAAGTCCTTAGAGCCGAATGTGCAAAATGCTATATTTTTAGATAAACTTAATTATTCAAACAAGAAAATTCTTTTGCATATGATTCTATAAATTTTTGGAAGCTCATTTTTTTAAAAGGTGTGTCAACCAATTCTATAGTTTGTTTAACACTGTACATTTTGATCATTCACAAAATGATAATCAGTACAGCATTCTCAAAAGTCAAAACTTTTACATTCCACTTTTTAAATTATTAAAATAAACGAAAAATAAAATAAAATCATTCTAATATTCAACGTGTTTGGTGCAGAATCGAAACGATGTACATGCCGCACTCACCAAGTTCAAAATAGCGGTGGGCAAGCTTTGTGAAGTTCACATCAGGTAGTAAGCAACTAAGAGTTGTTCTCTGGATAAACAGTAGTAGTTGGAGTCTCTGCACTTATAAGACATTGCAAAAATAAAATAAATAGATGCACTGCTATTATTATTTTATTTCCCTTTTAAAATTTTGTATCGATTTATTCACAGAGGCAGAATTATTAAAACCAGAATGGTAAGAAGCTTAAAATTTCCAACCTCATTACAGATCATCATGCATGCTTGCAATGGAATTAAAGCATTTATACACTAAATTTGCAACATAATTACATTTCATTAATCAATGCAGATTCATAGACAGCAGAGAAATTAATCTATTGAATGGAGTTGTGGGTTTTCTCTGTATGTATAGAGCTTCTCCGCATCTTCCAGAGAAGTCGGCAACCCCAATGATATACGATGAAATGAATCTCGATACAATCTACCCTCAACAGATTTTGCAAATAAATTGTTTAGAAGGTGCTAGTTCTAAAAATTAAAAAACATTCAAATGAAATTATTAAAAACTGATGTTTTCCCCCAGCATGTACATACCTTCTTAAAATTATGTTTGTCCACATAATTTGATGAGCCTTCATTTAAATATGTGAACACAGCAGCAGCAGCAACCCTGGAACTTGTTTGAGCCTTGTCAACATCATGAGACCATTCAATATTACCCCATCGCTGCACCTAAATTAATAATATATATATAGTGAAACCTCTCTGAGCGACCACCTTGACGTTCCGTGAAAATTTGGCCGGTCTGAAGAGTTAACAATTAATAAGATATAGTTTTATGTAATATGAAATAACTATCAAGTCTTACACATATTTCTAATTTAAAATGAATTTTGAGATTTATCTAAAGTGATATTTATAACTTTATTTAAGAAGATTTTTACATTTACAAAAAATTATAGAATTTGAGACTGTTCTAAGTTTTACATCTATCGGAGACGATAATGTTTTCAAGTTCGTTTTTCAGTTTAAAAAGTAGATCTCTAACTGATTTGTTTTCCATTTCGTCAGAAGTTCCAATTACTTTGTCTAAGTCAGTTGAGTTGAAAGTTTAGCTACCTCACTTTCACAAAACATGTCGGGAAAATTCCTCATCAGAGGCGGAATTAGCGCCTCAAAGGCACAAAAATTCATTTGTAAAATCACATATACAGAAATTGATTAGTACATTTAAGAAGGGAGTGAGTATATTTTTCTGCAAGAATGCAATGGGCAAACCCACTCGGAGTCCGTTGCTAAGGGTTATTTTAACATTAAATCTACGGCCAAAAATTCAGTGGAACGAAAAAACGGCTGTTAGGAGGGGTGACCGCTATTCACAGGTGGCGGCTCGGAAAGGTTTCACTGTATTAAATATAGAGCAAGTTTCATTTGAAACAATTGCTTGTATGTTTTAATTTTTATATATTTGGCCTTTTTACACATTGTAATTTCTTACTTTTAACATCTTCACATAGCTTTCTGTAAAGTCTGAAGTTATATTTAAGTCAAAGCAAGCATTTCATTATGTTTGTCACATTTCCACTGTAAAATTTAAAGCACTTAGAAGGTATGCCATCACTGGTTTAAATGTTGACATTAATTTTAATGTCATATTTTCTGTGATTTCATTTTTGATTTTGTAGACTTTAGTAAAATGTTAAGAACTAAAGTTCAAAGAAAGTAATATGTGCTTTAAAGTTTTCGTCCTCGTCCCACCACCATAAATTAGAATGATTGAACTTAGTCAAATAAGATTGATGTATTTATACCGTGTTAGTAACATTAAGTGCTCAGTATTTAACATCAATAATATAATAAAGATGATTCTTCCTGAAAATTTTCAGTTCATTTTCCTAGCATTACACATATTATGAAGTTTAAAAACAAGGGGTTACCTGAAAAAGTGTCTCCAATCTTGATAGAGCAACAGCTTTCTGCACATCAATTTTATTGTTAATAAGGGCAAATGTTAAGACAAGTGACTTCAAATTTTCTGCAGCATAATTAACACCTTGAATGTAAAGAAAATTAAAGGAAACATTAGTAAATATCAATCAAATTAATAAAAAAAAATATCTGCAATTTAAAACTTTTCCCTACAATAAGAAGTATTTTAAAGTATATATAAATAAGCATTTTAATTAAGAATGCAACTTTTTTTTATAATCACCACCATTTTTCAAATGGAAATCTGTACATATGTATATGGTACAGGGGCTAAAATTCAGAGTGGGTTGGTGGGATTGCTACCCAAAATTCTCATATCCCCTCACGGAAAATAGACTGGGCGGGACAATCCCGCTCACGGAAGATTCAAACCATTTCGTGACAACACGAGTGGCTATAATTAATGTTACCCTGTTTTAGTAAACAGGATAACATTAATTATACGTCTATTAGTAAATACATCTATTTACTAATAGACTTATACGGATCATAGGGAAAAGAAAACAACTAGAAAATATTCAAATTCCTACCACCAGATGAAAAGGGGGAGCATGAAAAATAAAAAAAATAAAAATTAAAAACCTACATTTTAACGCAGAATTTGTTCAATGTGAATTCTATTTTTGTCTATCGCATGTTTAAAGGTTATAGTGTATTTAACAATATAATGAAGGATTGCCCTTTCAATTGAAACAACTTGGGGATCAGGTTTGCCACAGAGAGAAGCAATAAAGTAGTTTAAAATTTTACTACTATTTTTTTCTTATTGCAGGTTCATTCTTTTCCCTGTGCTCCATAAAACATATAGACTAAGTTTCAATTACATATGTCAATTAGAACGACTTCTATGTAGGTCTAAACAGAGTAACTTTAATTGTGACCACTCTGTAAATAAAAAGGGTATAAAGTAATCATTTTTAAAAATATTTTAAGACTTCTGACATGAGTATTAAAACATTTTCGTATGGATTTGCCGCTAAAAACTTTAATATTAACACCCATGGCATAATTTGTCAGTTGCTTAAATGTGTAAGTTTATCTCTTTTTTTGTTTTTTGTCATAGCTTTTCATTGATAATTAATCATTTCAGTACAGACACTATTATAGTATTTGTTTTTCCTTTTACAGTATTTAAAAGCTAACTCTTCTAGCATTTTATTGGTCCATTTTTGTGAAATTTTAAAAAGTTTCTAATGCTATTTTTTGATGAAGATCTAAGACGATTTTGCGTAATCACTCATTATTATTAAATATATATACACACACATATAGTATGTGTATAGTAAATTGAAACAAAATTAAAACAAAAACAAAAGCTGGCATGTGTTTTAGCATTACTAAAAATTCCTTTTTAAATGCAAAACAATATGGGCTAACAGATGCAGATATCATACAAAATGTGATTATGCTATGATGAACAATTTTTTTTATAATTTATTTTAGTAAAAACTTCCATCCCCAGTCATTCAACTGGTTGGAAAGGAAAATTGAGACCATTTTTATGTAAAAGCTACATGAATTTTTGCAACTCATTGAGCAAAACATCAAAGATATATGAAAAAAAACGAGGGTAAGATTGTACATACAAGAAATTCTCAAAAGTTTTTGATTGTGATAAATGCTTTAAAATCAACAAACAGGAGTCCTTAACCTTTTCGGGCGGGCGACGCAGTCAGCGAACCGCCGCCACCAGACGGGGCTCTAACAGAATGCATTGTCACTTGGGGACGGGCGATTTTCGCGGCTAAGCCTAACTTTAGAAAAAAATTAACTTTCTATTCAATTGCTTCAAAATTTGGTACATTACGAGAAAAACTTGTTGTCAGCTATCAGGATTAATTTTAAAACTCTATCATAATATTTTCCGTAAAAATGCTATAAAATAAGTTTTAGAATGATAAAATTCTTAACTTACCTAAAAACGTTATGTGCGAACGATATTAAAAAAAAAATTCACAGAATTTAGTTCACGCAGCATATAGACACAAATAAAATAATACAAATTATTTTATTGATAAAAATTATCCCTGCTGTCGTGGGATGTAGAAGGCATGCATGCTGCAAGTTTTGTGTCTGATAGTATGTCAGTATCAGAGTCAATATCACTTTCCAGTTCCCCTTTGAAATATCAAAACTATCATCACTATCTGAGAACAAATCATTCACTAATTGGGTGTATTCCTCTTTTTTTAAATATAGTTTCCTCTTGGCCGTTTTAATAATCAAGCATTTCCAAACGATACAAGAAAATTTCCACCCTCTGAGCGCTAGCCAAATCCGAATAGAAATGAAGACAAGGAAGCAAACCATTGAATATCTATATATCGACAAAAAAAGAAATAAAAGTATTTGAAATGATCCGAGCCATTTGCATGTGTTTATATCAACTGATCCAGTTAAAGCGCCAGCTTGTTTATTTTCCTTACTCATTGCCACCACTGCTCTATCATAAATCCTTCCCTCCTTCCGGAACCAAGAAAAAAAGAATAAAAAAATACTATGGAAATGAAGGTCAACATTCTCCAGTCTCCACATATTACACCATAACAGTCATAGGGCCCCATCTAGTATCAAAGAAAAATACTAATATTTAATTCCATCTGAAATCCCGTATACAGTTCGCCCGTCCTCAAGACTCTATTAGAACAGTGAGACGTATTTGTCACACCCGGCTGTGAGGTAGCTCTCGCTGGCGGTTCGTATACGTCACAGCCGTCCCGAAAGGGTTAAGTGTTGTTATTAAAGATTTCTGGACAAAAAAAAAAGGGGATAATTTCAAAATATTTAAAAATTAACTCTTTTCTTAAAAAGTGCACCTAGTTACTTTTAAGGAACGGAAAAAAAATAATAATACCTAATAAACACCAATCATTGAAAGAAATTAGATGCTTTTTTATCTGTTTCATGGTTTCATCAGATGCTGGAACAGCACTGACATCTTGACAAATGCAGAGTTTTACTTTATACCTTGAAAAAGGAAAACAACATTAAAAGGAATTTTATTTTAAAAAAAATACAAGCACACAAAGCAAAAATTTTACCTCTCTTCAAACCATGCCAACATTGGATCCCATTCATTTGCTTGCAAAGAGCCCAATTCTGGTGGCTCGTTAGATCTGTAACTAAAAATAAACTATTTTAATCCTAAAAATAAGAACCTAAACTAAATGAACTAATTCAAATCAATTAGGTAACACAATAACTGATATATATAATAAAATTGAATGTTTTACTTATAATTAATGATAGAAGATTTATCTTTAAAACTTGAAATAAGTAACACACAAATAAATAAAACATAAAAGTGAGGACCAGCAATAGGCTGTACATCATTCTTCAGTGATGCATTACAACGTTTCGCCTTGTTCAAGTTATGAAAAATTTCTATGGAGGTGCACTTGACACCTCCAACTTATGGATGTATTCTGAAATCTCGGCACACTGGTTTTCCTCTCTTTGCTAAAGCTCTGCACACGCTAATGCTGGTATTCCTAGTCGATATATGTAGCTAATTATTTATGCATATTCACTAGTATACTATGTTAAATAACATAGTACAGTGAAATAAAGCATATTTATGATTAATGAGATTTATCTTTCAATAAGTCTAAATAGAATTGTACTTTCAAAAGTTACCAAAAATCAGCGATTTTTTTTTTCGCTTAAATTATACGATCTTTAGAAGTATAAGCTCTCAAATGTCAAAAAGTTAAATGCTGAATTCAGGTTCATTTTTATTTTTTTTTCAATTACTGTTTAAACTTTTGTGCTGTATACATAATATCTCCAATTGTTCAAAAAATTAAAATTAATAAATAAAATTTTAAATAAATAAATCATGCATAAAATTGATAAAAATTTAAATTGCATTTGAAAAATCAAAAAATGAAAATCGGTGACTGAGCACAAGTTACTGTTTTATCCTAGCGATAATCTTTTTTTGTAAAGCATATTGCAAGCGATCTTGTAACCCCTGCTATCCTCAATTTTTCTCGATTTTCAGACTTTCCTTTTTTTTATTAACTTTATTTAGCTAGTTAAAATTTTATTTTACTCTACCTGCAAATGTGACTAGTACATCCCATTACATTCTTTTCCATATTTAGCCAAGGCCCACGCAATGGTGTAGTCGAGGAAGGACGGCATCCCCTACCCCTACCTTGTCATTTTAATACAATGTCCCCCCCCCCCCCACTTTTGGTTTCAATTATATCTTCGGATGTATAAGTGTCCCTCCAACTTTTTTCTCAGGAGTACACCACTGGGCCACATGATCCATGAGGTTGGTTGTTGCAGCTGTTGTGATAAGAAAATGTTTACACTTTGTTGGCAGCATGATTTTTTTTTTTTTTTTTTTTTAATAGAGGAAATTACTCTGTGTGCTTTCAAGTTTAAAAAAATCTTGACATTTTAAGACATTGTATTAAATAAAAGGACATTGAAAAAATTATCAAATAAAAGGACATTGAAAAAATTATCAGTAATTGCAGGACAACTCTAAGCCCTGATTAATACATTTTGACCTGTATTATGCTGCTTTAACCTATATTTGAATCAGTTAAAAATAACCCTCAACAAATGTTACAAAAAAAGTAAAATCCAAAATTTTTTAATGCCCTTTTGAATTTTTTAAAATTTCTCTATGAGAATCTTCCTGCATTTCAATGCTGACAGGTTGGTATGTCTGAATATGTTAGAATCTCGGTAATTAAAAATTGCATGAAATAGCAATATATTTTTAAACAAGGTTACAAGTTTTTTCAAGGTTACAAGCAACCCTTTTTACAATGCAACAGAAATGAGCTTAATTATGAAATGACATCTGATTTTTGTCAGATGTCTTTTCATCAGAAAGCTCCTTCATGAGGGAAGAGGACAGCCAAACCGACTGACATTACATTTTAAAACTAATTGCAAAATTTTGTACAATTATAATTACAAAATTTTTAATATTGATTCTATCAAATTATAATTACATAGTTTATCTTGGACAAACCTCAATAAATAACAAAATACAAAGGTGGTTTTGTAAAACCCTTCAAACCAGTTGACAGTTGACACTGTCTTTGGGAGACAGCATGAGCTTGAATAGGTAATTGGGTTAATTTCAATGAAATATACAGGTTCACATTTTATGCTCAACTACTTTCAGCTTACCATAGAGTCTCTGCAGCTAAAAATTGGAGAATGGATTCTGCTAAGGTTTCTTTGTTTTGGTTACAAGGATTATCCAAAGCTGTATTGCACAAAGATGTCTGGTGAAAGCAAAAAAAAATCATTTTTTAAAAGAAAATTAGAAGTATCAAAAATTTCTTTCATGAAAACTTTACAGTACCATGAGAGATGCAACGGATATCCGGCAGACAGCATCTATCCAGCCGATTCAGCTAGTAGACCGAATATCCGGTTATGGCCGGATATTATGATTATTTGGCAGTAACATATGGCTCGAAATAAAAAATTAAGTAGAAAGGTATAAATGAAATATATATATAATTCATCACAATTATTGTAGAAAATGTAAGTTACATATACTAAAAATATTCTATCAGTGGTTTTATTTAAGTTAAGCACAATACTCAGTGCAGATAACATTCTTCAACTAAGTGTTATTTACGTAATAGTTATTGATATTCAAAAATTAAAAGTTAAGTACTTTTAATTGAAAGTTTGTTTGAAAGAAATATATAATCATATAAGCAAAGGAAAAATAGTTTTTGTCTAATCCAATTAAATATAAATACTCATTTTTAAAAAAAAGTACTGCGGCCGGATACCAGTTATCCTGTATCTGTAATCCAGCCAAATTAAGATCCTTTGTATCACTAGTACCATGTACAAAATAATGAATCGAAACCACCTTTTGTTTTTAAACACTTTAGGTATTTTGAAGATAGCAAAAATTTCTCACTTACTGAAAATAAATGAATAAAACTTTAAAAAATTACATTTAAAAAAAAAATACTAATGCTAAAATCGTCTAGCATTGTAATTCTGCGTAGAAGGAGAAGTTAAATTTGCATAGCCTTAGCTGACACAGGGGTCATGTTAGATGAAATTCAGGTCCATTTTTGGACCCTTCACAAAATACCTATTAATCAAAACAAACCATAGACAAAATTCCAATCAATCAAATTAGAACCTTCACAAAATTCCAAGCGACCAAATTATACTTTTTACAGAATTATTTATTAAATAAGCTGCAAAAAATACTAGTTTAAATTTTGAATTTTCACAAAAAACGAACCCTGTTAAAAATGCTGGATTGACCCCTGCGACAACTAGCAATATCATAACAAAGACATGCTCCATTAAATGATATTAAAAGTTTAAGATGAAATTCCAAAACCTATGTTGAATGTTGATAAATCTTATTCTTCTGACATCATCCAATATAAGACTAGCTTTAGATTATTAGTTTTCTCCTGTAATCACTGAAATATATCTCGAACTCTTTTTTTCTTTAAATGCTGAGCACGTTCATTTTCACATTTGGCAACAATCTATCTCCCCTTCCCCATACAATCAACAAAGCATGCAGTTTTTATCTTGTGTTGCTTAAATGAATAGTTATTCTTTCAATGCTTTCTCTTTTTAAAAAAATCTTTTTTTGAAAAAGTAATATTCTTGTCATAATCATGTGAAAATATCAGAGAAATTTGGGAGTACTCCTTACAAACATTTGGAGATAGTGGGAGTACCGCAGAATTTAAGTTTTACTGTGTTTACCATAAGCAAGGATGCTATAACTGGATTTGACTATACTTACCAAGTGCATGTTCTGAATCTCTAATATATGAGGTTGTAAATCCCATTCAGTAGCTACAGCTATGGCTAGAGCTTCATTTGGAAGTTGTAGCAAATTTCCAAGAGGAGTTTTAAGCTTACGTTTATCCAGACTGATTTCAAATTTACCTGAACATATTAAATAAAATTATATAACTTTTGAATAATTAAGTTAGATATAAAAAAATAATAATATAGTTACCATCAGATTCTGTAACATACACATTTTTGTAAAATCTTTTTCTTTGAGCTAAAAAAGAAATACATTCTGAATAAATTGAATTACAAAATTAAGCATAGGAAGTTTTTTTTTTTAATTATTGTTACTCTTTACAAATTTCATTTAGCATTTTTAAAATGTAAATTATATAACTGAGACACATAATAAATGATTTCATGAGAACATTATTTGTACCTTATTTAAAAAGTTTAGAGCCTATTGATTCAAGCATATTTAGTTTTAGCAATAAAGGAAACTTAATGACTAAGTTAGTTAGAAAATTTGGATAAATGAAACATGTATGCATTTGATATATATATGCAGCTCAGTAGGTGCATATGTTATATATATGTGCTTCTGAGAAGTGTGAGCAATTTCTGTAAAATCAGCTTTCCTTTTCTTCCCTCCCCAGACTCAGCACAGGGCACTTTCTCTTTCTGTCCAGCCTCATCCATCTGCATTCTATCGTTCACTTGTAGTTCCCGATGAATTCATGCAAGTAGAAGAAATACGCATGAAACTAGGTGGATGAAATCCAACATTTAAAAAGGGTGAATCTTAGTAAAGAATTGGGTTTGCTCGTTTTAACATTAAACACTAACTTAAGAGCACAAGAGCCAGGGACGTAACTAGATCATTTTCTAACTGGGGAAAGACCAGGATTTAGCTCCCCTCCCCCCCCCCCCCTTAGATACACAAAAAAAGTATATGAATTTAGGCAAACACACATTTAGTCAATTTAGCCCCTCTAAAATAATCCAAAGCACGGGATCATACGCCCTGTTTGCCCCCCTCTAGTTACGTCCTTGACAAGAATTTCTAGCAAAACAACCATCAAAGTGGCACCAGTGCTTCAAGAAATTTGAGCCTAGAACAGAAAATTATGTTTAAAGTGATTTCATTACTGTTGGAGTACAAAAGTTCCTTTCAAAAGCTCTTCACTTATAAAGAAAGCTAAATGTGGGATGTGATGTATCATTTTCCTCAGGATAGCTCATAAATTGCAATTAAGACATGATATTATATGCAAAACTAAAAAGAAGAATCTGGAGATAATTATTATTGTTGTTTATTATAAAATGCTCATACTTTTGTAAATTTTGCTAATACGCTTTTTCATTTATACTTTTTTTCTCTTGATCCCTTGTAAAACGTATAAACAGTGCTTTACTGCACATACAGTAATACATATAGGATTTTGTATTGGGGAGGAGCGGGGGAAGACAAAGATCAGGATTAAAGATGCATGGAATAATCGGGTGGGTAGATTTTGCTGCATACCGGAGAGCGATCCGCGTCCAAGCAGACTTAAACAGCATTTCAACCAAATTTTTAAATAATGAAAATTGGTTGAATCATAGGAGAACCCGCCCCATTGGCGATGAGTACACCATCTTGGTTTATCCTGATTTGATCGTAACCCTGCTTGTATCGTTCTGCGAGATGGACGCCAAATTGGCGATTTTGAAACAGGGTGGATTCTCCTAGGATTTACCGGATATCCAATGACTTCTGGCGTGGAATGGTCCCATTTAAAATACGTATACATATTTCTCGAGCCAGAACCTCCCTAAAAGAAAGGAGTAATGGAATGAAGAAACAATTTAGCAAATTTAATCAAAGTCAGAACCCCCCTAAAAGAAAGGGATAAAGGAATGCAGAAACAATTTAGCAAATTTAATCACGCGTAAAAAGTGAAGCTGACCTGAATAACATCTAGAGAAAACTTTGCTTGAAAATGATGAACAGTTGACAAATTTCTGTAAAGATTTTTTAATGTAAAAAGCCATTGATGATGATAATAATTTAATTTATTATGTTAAATGAAGTTTAGCAGAAATGCAGCATGACGAGCGCTGCTTTTTATTCGTAACTTATTTAAAATGGAAGGACGTTTATTCGCGCACTTTTAGATAGACTAAACCATGCAACACAAACAAACAACAAACATAAAATTAGAGATCTTAGCAAGCAGTTACGATTGCGGTCTCATAACCAGCGAAGATTGTCTCGAACAGAGACAGAGAGAAAGCATTTCGCCGTCAGACGGCGCTTTTACCGAGAAAAACAATCATATGGCACATTGACATTCGCACGTTATCCAAGTAAGTACAATTTATGCGCAATACGAACGCTTAGTATGTATATATTTTTTTTATTTTCACTCACAAGAGTTCTAATGAAGTGCATTCACATCTATTAATAGCTGAAAATGAAAATAATGCCTTCGAATTATGTTATCACGACAGAACAAGTCACAGACAAGAATGAGTTTTCAGATCATTAAAGAAATAATTTTTATCGAAAAAAAGAATATTTTTTTGCTTAAAACTTTTTTTCTGCAAACAATCTTAATATAAATAGATTTTGATCAGGGGGTGGAGGTCAGACCATCCCTCAGAGATCTGAACATCAAAAGCAATCTTTGCAGCCTTGCAAAAATAATCTTCGTGCAAGCACCAAGTAATATATTTGTATTGAAAGTTCATAAATCTTACCCACTCCCCCCAAATTTTGAACCTCGAGCTAATTTCGCATCTTACGAAAATATTCTTCTCGCATGCACCAAAATAATGTTTTTATTGTAAGTACATAAATCAAATCCCCTACCAGCCGCTTATTCGGATCAAACCCTAAAGAACCAAACAATTTCCTATTACGTAAGCTTAACTTTTATCGTGCCTATTATAGCAGAGGCGTAGCTAAGGTTTTCAGCGCCCGGGGACAACTGAAGAATTTGTGCCCCCTGTTTCCCTGGGGGCTTTGGGGCGCCCCTAAAGGGAATTTTAAAAAAAAATTTCTACTTCCTAAATGATAAATAGTTCTAAAAAGCAGCCCTTTTAACTTTCATTTTTATTAGCGACCATTCGCTTTTAAGGGGGAGACACTTTGCAAGGTTCACACTGGAGAAAAATGCAAGGTGGGATTTCCCTCTTTGATCAAAATTTTAAGTGGGATTTAAAAATTTAAACGCAAACAAATTTTTTTTTGAGTGGGATTTCAAAAAATATTGCGGGATTCGCGCAATCTTTCAGCCTAGCGCGAACCCTGCTTTGGTTCCCAAAATTATTTGTCTGAATTCTCACGCGCTCCTGTTGCTGCATTGGTCATTCCCGATATGATTTGCGGTTCTCCCACTTTTTTGTCGAACATATGCACACCTATTCAGTTCAAATAACTTTCTTTTCGCATTTAAAAATAAAATTAATTAACATTAATTTGGCGCCCCTTGACGCTGCGCCCGGGGACAGCTGTCCCTCGTAGCCCCCACCTAGCTACGCCTCTGCTTATTAGGACCAAAAACTCGTGTAATCGGACCAGAAAAATGAAAGCAATTATATAAAGCAGGAGCCATAATACGTTGCACGAGCAGAAAGTATTTAAAGCGGATTACTTTACTTTATTTACAATTTTTTCCAACTTTAATTACGAGTACAATTCCTGTAACTTTCAATAAAATCCAACGATAGTTCCAGGGGAGATGTTTAACGAATTTCCCACTAGATGGCAGCAGTACACTTAAAGCAATGGCAAGTTCAAGTAAATTTTCAAATTTAGTACTCAGTTCAGCAGTCAGCACGTACAATAAAATTAAATTATAATTTTAATAAAATTCTTTGATTATAAAATAAGTAATTTATATTTGAATGGAAGTTTTGAGCATTTATGACAGAAAAACTCAAAAAGGGCTTCTTTTGTACATAGTAAAAGAAGAGCTTATAGAATAAAAAGATACATATGCGTTGATGTACGGGGGAGGAATCCGAATTTCGTCTGCTCCATCCTCATCCTCACATATCCTTGTAATGTCACGCGGATCCTTTAATAAGAGAATTTACAATGTTGGGAGTATTCTTTTTTCCTCTTAGCGCATTTTAAAAAAATAATAAGTGTAACCGTTTTGACAATATTTTAATATTATGAAATCGCATTTTTTTTCGAGGAGAGGAATTTTTTCGGTGGGGGGGGGGGGGGGAGGTTGCGGGAATACGTTTTTCTCGGGTTTTATCTCAAGCAGTGTGACGAACGGGGGGTCGCGGTCTATTCTCGTCGTAATCTTAATGGAAAGCTTTAATTTCTTTCTCACAAACGATTGATAAAGCGCTGTTTTATTTTATTTGTACCGTTACTTTTTTTTTGGATCGATGAAAAGTGGACGGGTTTGGCTCACGTTTCCTAGAATGCGCTCGCTCTCTATGCTCCATGTTTTAATCATTTCATTTTTCTGTTTAGTCATTAGAAGTTTTGTGGGGAAAGGGATAATAAAATGAATGGGGAGTGGGTATGAAAAGAATAGCTAGGTAATTCATAAATATACAATTAGCTTGAAACTACAGATTTGAACTTCTACACTTAATACTTAAATAAAATATTTTAATACCATTTTTATTAGAGCTAGGAGCGGCAAGGAGTAGGGTTAATAAAACTCGTTAGGTATTCTGTTTATAGATGCGTAGATTATTTTTCTATTTAACTATTTTTATTCAATTTTTTTTTCTTTTGTTGCACACTGTAGATGCCACTTGCTATAGCCTTAAGAAGCAGTTTGCAATAGAATTCAGTAAATTTGTGTTAGAGTGCATTATGTTATGGAAATTATCTATATCCTATATAATAAAGTAAGTTTATAAGTGAGACCGGGATAGAACGAGATACGGCATATTTCTAATATTAAGATTTCCTTCGAAAATCCTTGCTTTGAAAGACACTCCCAAAGAAGTCACTAGTAATTATTAAATTTGTTTTTCATTTAGTATGTTTTGATTGAGAAAGTTTTAATTTAGTAATTTGTTTTACTTTAATGAGTTACTAAATATATCGAAATGTATTTGTTTTCTATGTGTATGTGGGCTTTCCTTTCAGTCAGTTAATAAACTTTTTTTTTTTTTTTTGGATATTCTCGCGCCTCCCTTCTCGTCTGCTCGCGCCCCCCTAGGGGGGAGCGCCCCACAGGTTGACAATCGCTGCCATAAGCACTGAATAACTTAATACTACTTATTACGTTACTGTATAACTTAATACTTAATAATTTGTAAATTCATAGAAAATAAACCCAATTTTATCATTAAAATAAGTTTTTTTTTTTGTTTTATTTTGGACCAAACTGGGTTTTAAAATTGAAAAAAAAAAAAAAAAACTCTTACACTCTTCTGTCTGAGTCTCATATCACTATAATATGATACACACTCATATGGACATAAAATGCCCCCCCCCCCCCCCAATTTTTTTTATTACATTCAGTTCTGATATGGGAACTTCGAAATACTTTAAATACAAAAAATAATCTATATTATTCCAAAAACCATTGTACCCCATTCTGTCTCATGCAAGGGGCAGAATTGGGTTGATTGAGTTACTTTTATTTTTAATTTTTAAAATTATATAGTAACTTTTTAAAAAACTTTGTACCTAAAAGTTTATTTAAAAATATATAAAGAAACTATTTCTTAATATAGGATATGGTTTTTTTTTAGTATCTTAGACCTAAAACTTCGCTTCAAAAACCTTAAGCACACCATTCCTCCCTGGTCTCCTTAATATGATAATGAATGGTGCTTAATATAAATAAGTAGCAAACTGTTAACAGAACAAAAAAAAGGCATTTTATTTGTAGAAAATATTATTCTCTTCATACATCATTTGCTTAGTGAAAGATAAGCACTTTGTAGAGGGAGGAACAGGAATATTATTAGTGCTATTAGTAGCTATTAATAGTGTTAATAGATATATATACTATTTATATAAGATGATAAATATCACAGTAATTATGAAATAAGCTGATTGATATTGGGATATACATTCAACCACCAAAGTTGCTTAAATACCATCAAAGTCGCATAACTACCAAATTTGAACAAACATTTAAATTTTGACAAATTGGAAAACAAGGACTACATGGGTCCCTATTAATTAGTACCAGAATGTAAAGAGTAAATAAGGACTTGCAATATAGGCGAAAACTGGAAAATTTGGTTAGTTGTTAATTGCTGATATACTCAGTTTTGTTAGTCGCCACTTTTTAAAATTGCTAATAAGAATTGAAAACTAACTCTAAGACCGTTTAGAAAATAAATAAATTATTGAAATAAAACAGGAAATATGCAGATTTGAATTAGCACATGCTAAAATTATGTCGAACTTTTAGAACGATTTTAAATACATGCAAGATGCTGAAAGATTGAAAGTTGAAATGCGACATGAAATTTTATGCAAAGCACGTGTTAAATATCTCACTTCTGGAGTGTATCCTAAATACATACTCATAGTGCATCAATAACTTCCCTCCCCGCGTTGATTCGGTAAAATTAAACTTCATTAAACTATTAAAGACGTGAATGCCCGAATGAAAAGGAAAAAAAATGGCCAAAGTCCGAAAGCCACCACGTGTTGGTGTTAGCGAGGAAAAAAATCCCTTCACTACCCCGTCCTACAATTGGGGAAATCTCCTGTGAGTTTGATTGGAAGGGGGAGTGTCCCCAATCCGTCAAAATCTGGAGCCAGTCTCCGGAGCTGCGAAAAGGGGGCAACACGATAAGTAAAATCCCGCCAAATATCCCTATGAAAGAATGTTTTCCCAAAATTCAAGGAGCACGTCAGCTGTCCACTTCTCGCTTCCAACCCCTATTGTCCGTTCTTAAAACCCCCGGGACCCTTCCATTCATGGTGACAGGTAGGGCCGAACAATAGAAGGGCGAAGTGTGGGGTAGACCGTGACATCATTCTTGCGCAACATAGCGTGGCATGTGACAAAAGAGGGGGATGTTAAAATGTGACATTTTATGACAAAGGGGGGACGGGGCAAGTGTATGGGGGAAAAGCCTGACATCATTTATGAACTGTCCCTTACTTGTTTTCCAAATGATATTTGTTATCAAGTGTCATTTATTTGTTTATTGCTTAAACTTAATTGATTTCAATGTATCTAAAACGTCAACGTTGAGGAAGGTTTAAATTAACTTTCAGTTAAAAGTCAAAATTTAGAAGAAAATCTTCTTAAGCGCTTACTCACACAATAGCGCGGGTGATTTTTACAAAATTTAAACAAAAATGTCATAATAAAAACATTTCCTTAATTTACATTGCTTATTTAATGAATTGTGACCAATAAAAATCTTTAGCGGCTTTCCTGGGAGTTCAAATTGCTTCAGTAATGATTCTATTTGCATTTTAACTACACATCACTTTATTTTAATGTCAAAGAGCTCAAAAATTTGCCGACAAATAAGCAAGACGAGTTCCTGAAAGCGCCTTTCAAATCTCAACGGTGAAGTCCGATTGCATGTTTTTCAGCAGGAGCAGAGAAAGGTTTCTAAGAAACATCTGAAAAGAACATTTAAATAGAGTTTTAGGATTTCATTTTTTGCCTTTTTATGAATCTATAAGAAATTAAACCATGTGAGGTCGAACCGACAGGGGGGGAGGGGGGTTACACCAGAAGTCAAATGAATCCGGTATCCGTCCAATTTTTCTTTAATATCCGTCACACGACGACTGTTGCGCGAAAGATCCTGGTTGTTTGAAATTAAGTAAAATAAATATAAAAATTTGATAAATTTCAATTTTTTATTTTCTAGGCACCAAACATCAGCATATCACATTATTTTTTGTAAAATATTAATATGGGCTTATAAATGGACACTAAAAAATTAAGGGGGCACAGTACTTCAAAATTGTTCAAAATACCGACAATTTTTATTCGGTATTTCAATAGACAAGGGACCGTTCATAAATGATGTCCCGCTTTTCTCCGATATATTTGACCCCCTCCCCCTTTACCACAATTTATCACACTTCAACGGACCCCCTACCCCCCTTTGTCACATGTCACGCTATGTTGCATAAAGTATGATGTCACACTTCTTATTGCCCCCTTTCCTTGTCCCGCTTTGTCACAATTTCACGAACCCCCCTCCCCCCTCAAATAATATGCCACAGGTCTGGGGTTCGATTCCCGGGCTGGGCAGGCTCAACTCAGCCTTTCGTCCCTTCAGTGGAGTCAATAAAATGAGGACCAAGCTTGCTTGGGAACTTAACACTGCGGGTTTCGCGTCAGACCGACCACTTGACCGGAACATCTGCTTCTGCATCCCAGGGTCTCGGTCTCGAAAACTGGAATAGGCACAGTAAGGCCATGGCCCTCTAAAGGACTGGCGTGCCACTGAAGTTAGCTAGATTGTATTGAATTAAATCAATAAAATGCGCATTTTTTCGGGAAAGGGATGTTTCTTTTTCATATGGTGCCTTAGCACGGGGATTTTTTAACTGGTTGGGGGTGGCACGTGAAAATATGCTTCACAAGTAGAGGAATACTTTTACTTTAAATTGTTTCAATAAAATGAGGGTATTTTTTAAAACTCTTAGCACGGGTATTTGGGTATTTCCCTGTGAATACTGCTGGTAGTGAATGAATAGTAAAAATTATCTTTTATGCAGGGTTACAATCCTTTCACTGAAAACGTGTTGCAAATTTTTTTTGCAAAATTCGTACGAAAACAGTTAGGATTTGACAACTGAAAATTTCATCCACATAGTTTTATTTTGTGCAGATTGCCACTTCTCCGCCACCGTGTAAAAATGCAGACCATTTTTACATTGCATAGTATATATGTTGCACTTCAAAATATTTCAACTAAAGTAATCTTCCTTACTATGCCAATATTGTTTTAATAAATTAAAAATCTTCAATATTATTATTATTATTTTGTTAACTTTTACAAATTTTTGTCGTACCGTGGCGCTTGTGTCAACATTGAAGAATGATACGGTTGTTTTGGCTTTTGTAAACCCTAAAGTTGGTTGTGAGTTGTGACTGCAACCGGCGGTCTAAACGCTTTTCTGCTAAACAGATGTCATGTGAAGTTATTAAAATGACATCATTTCGCAACGGCGATTTAAATTTTTTTTGATGAACGATTTCCATTCAACTTGTCAATCCGTCTTATCTAGGAAGGATTTTTTGCTGCTTGTCAACCTTGTGTCTTAACAGCTCTTTCAGAACGCCAAAAACCTTGATCTATCTGCTTAGAAACCTTCAAAAATGGCGGACGCCGGATCTTATTATGACACAAATGATCCAGAATTAAAATACCTTATTGTGGATCGGAACTTAATTAACGATCCAACTGCCCAAGCAGAGTGGACAGCAAAGAAAATGGTGTGGATACCGCATGAAACTCATGGATTTGTTGCTGCGAGTATCAAGAAAGAAAGAGCGGATGAACTGGAGGTTGAAATAGTGGAAACAAATAAAAGGTGTGTCGTTGCTAAAGATGATGTTCAAAAAATGAACCCTCCTAGATTTTCAAAAGTTGAAGATATGGCTGATTTAACATGTTTGAATGAAGCATCTGTTCTCTACAACCTTAAAGATCGATATTTTTCTGGCCTCATATATGTAAGTAAATTATTTGTTCTTTAAATGTCTGTCGTTGTTTATGAAATTGTTTACAATTTCAAAGCTGGAAAATTGTTGCCTTAACAGAGATAAAAGCATCTTTCTGGATGTCATATTGTTAGTCGTTTAAAATTGCTCTATAGGCTACAAAATTAGATTACCTAGTAATCTTAGTTCTCATATTTGAAACAAGTATTGATTGCAAGGGATTAGAATAGTTGTTCTGATGAAAATAGCTAAGGACTGTGTTTGCATTTGAGAGATGATTCATTGCTAAATGATTAACTTTGTGCTATCTGTACCAAGCTTAATGATAAAATCCAATGTCAAAAGGTGTTTTATGAAATTAGTAGGTCATATGCATATTTCAGCATTAAAAGTAATCAAAGACACATGCGAAAACTAAATCTAAGCATTATGGGGATTAAGTTTTTCGCTAGAAATGTACTACATCTTTTATATCTACTGATGTTAAAAGTACAAATCTATCACAGTGTTTACAGCTCTGACTAGCGGGAAGGCATTCCAGATCTGACCTGCAAGTTTGCGCATGTGCTTTGTGAATGGGTCAGAGGTAGTTGGTGCTCCACAATAGTTGCTGAAGTCGTGGCAAATCCATGAAGAAATAAGAATTTCAGGGAAAAACTTATTTATTTAGTAGGATTATTAAATCAAATATAAGCGCAGTGCCGCTCTGTGCATGGATTGGCGATGGCCGGATTTTTTGAAATATCTTAAAAGGCACACAGGCATTTCACTTTTATACAAATTTAAACTTATTTTCTTCCAAAATCATTAAAAGTCGCTAAGTGAATTGCAATTATACATTATGTCATTTTTATATGAATTTAATTCTGTTTCGCTGTGTGCAGCACCTAATGTATTTCAATCTGCGCTATATGTTATTCATCCAAACTGCTATAAATTCATTAGGTCGGTTCACTAATTCAGATCCAACCGATCACAAAAAGTTCCGCTCTGCAATAAATTATGCTCAATGCTTTGCTACGGGGGAATTATAAACTTTCTGTAGAGCAGGGGTGTCCATTAAGAGGATATATGTATATTTAGAATCAAAAGGAAAAAAAAATTGCAAGCTTGTTGTAAACCATGCATTGTCTATGAAATCCTTTTTCAGCTCCGAAATAAAAATATGACTTAGTATTTCAATGCAGGAATTTCGGTACTTATGGGTTAAAGGGCCTACATTAGGTGACATTTAAAAAAAATTGTTTCCAACATGTATTCATCAGTTACTGTAAGGCTATTAACTAAGGATTCTCAACAGGCCCCCGCTCTCTATATGTGCAAGATCATGCGGCGCCGTATCAAAAAGCCACTCTTAAATTATAAAATCCAATAAGCTATTAAGTTGTCATATTTAAAAAACCCTGGATTTTTTCAGCCACTCCCCCCTAGATTTTTTCAGTTAACCACAGGCTAGAATATTATTCCATCTTGTATACATACAATAAAATAGTGTTTGTGTGCATGTGTGTGTGCTTGTCTTTTTGGCGCTTCCCGAGAAAATGGTAAGGGCTAGGGTGACGGAATTTGGTATACTGTTATTTGATTGGCTGTGTAGTTTTATTGGTATTTGGTATACTTTTTAAAAGTTAATTTTTAAAAGTTATTCATTATTTTATGCTAGTTTTCGAAAAGAATGCTGCTATCTACCAGATTTATTTGTAATTTAAATACATCTTACTGTTGTATCTTGCAAAAATGCGTTCTTGAATTGCGTTAGCAACCACCAAAATCGTGTCCTGTGTGCCATAAGCATCAAGCCTCAAACTCGTGCGGCGAAAGCTTGCGTTAGCAACTACAGAAATTGTTTAGGGTGCTCCTAAGGGCCCAAGGCCAATAGATTAAATACATTTAAAATATAAGGTAAATCCACAATAGGCTTACGTATAGTTTTCTTAAACTCTTAAATCCATTTAGGTTGTCCCCTTCCCCCTGCCTCAAATGTGAAGTGACACTACTGTCTTCATCACATTTTTAAAGCATTTAGTCCTTAGAGAAAACAATTTTTATTAAAAAAAGAATGAGAAAATAAACTGTATATCTTTTTTCGTTATTATGAGCCTTGTTAGATTTCAGAAATTTCATAAATTAATCTTTGCTTTTTTAATTTCTTCTTGCTTGAGGTTTGTATTTGAACCAACATAAAGAAGAAATTTCTGTTATGAATGTAACATATTATGCCAATTATACAAACTAAATGCTGAAACATATGTACCTAGAATTTGATTCTGTATTTTCAGCGGAAGATTGTATTTTTAACCCTCTCATGCATGAAAGCCTCATATGAGGTGACATACATTTTTGCTTTAAATTTTCATGCAGATTCGTTTTTGTGCTGCAATTTGCATGTCGTCCTCATCTCAACACTCCAAACAGTTCTTGGAAACTACAAAAGTTTCATAGGGTATTCAAGATTGTTAAAAGATTAATTTATCTTTGGGAGTCCATGGAGGATTCAAGAAAGAAGAGAAAATCTTAGTTTCGCATCAAATTCTGTTTAGTTATTTTGAAGCGTGTTTTACATTACTGGGAAGTTTGTCATATTGTCTTACAGCTCCTTATTCTTTATAAATGAAGTCTGAATATTCAATTTTGCCATGTTTATTATTATATTGAATAAATATGGCAAAAAACATAAAACATCTTCATACAAGAACACGAATTTTTGACTATACAGGACAAAATTTCTAAAAATAAATTATTACACAACAATCCTGAGATGGAGATGCTAAATTAATTTGCGGCATATGAAGTTTTTGTTTATAACACAAATAAATAAAAGCATGCATGAGAGGGTTAAAACACGTTTTTGAAAAATTCACTTGAAACTGCCTAAATGAAGTGCTCATTCATAGACTACGTTTATAAAGCTTTATACTATGCCAAACATCTGAACCACCAGTAGTCTAATCCCGGAAAAAAAGGTGGGGAGATGCTTTTAAGGTTTTGAAATCAAAGAGTAGCAAGACATTTAAGTTAAAATATAAACAATATTGGGGACATCTGTATTAAAATAAAGTAGGGGGGACAGGCATCCCCCCTGACCGCACCACTGTGAAGCATTAAATTACAGCTTCATTTATGTCATAAAAATTTTCATTTCTCTTTCTTTCTATCACACGATTTTAAAAACCTTCATATTCTTTCTGCAAGTTTTTTTTTGTTTAATAATACTGTTTATTGGATTCCTTCTGCAACTAAACTGCGAAGCCAATTTTCTTGCAGATGTTCCTTGATCATGAAATTTAAGAACTTTGATTGTGCTTCGATATGATTCAGTTTTAGTAAATGTGGAATCAATTTTTCTTTCTCTTCAGAGAACACCGATCTAAACCTGTTATCCTTTGTATGCCCGCAACAAAGCGTCAAAATTCCCCTCCAATCAGACCCAGATAATATAGATGAACGCAGTTCGCAGAAAATTTTCACATTTTGCAACCAGAGTTTTGATATATTTAAAAAAAATTCTTTATTATTAAACTTTTGAAAAGCATGAAATTTTTTTTTTTTTTTTTTTTGCAGAAATTAAAAAAGCTAAATTGAAGAAAATGTGATACAGATTGAAATTCTCAAATTGCAGATTCGCGTTTTGAGCCACGGCGATTTTGCACACAGCGATCGGCATGCACGTGCAGACGTTGTCAGCTGCCTCTTCCATTTAAATCGTGGTCGAAAATAGGGAGGGGTCGGTAATTGCAGTAATTTAAATGAATTTTCATCATTTTTAATTGGTATTGGTAAAAGGACCATGTCGACATCGACCACGTGCATCTCCGAAAATCGTACACTGTGTTTGAAAATTCAATCCTTTTGCATCTTATAAATATTTCAAATATTTTAAAAGGTGGAAGTCATTTTAACATATACTACTTTAAATCTGCTTACATATTAATTTGAGTGCATGATTTAAATTATTTTAAATCCATTCAATAACAATCTGGATGTATCACTCCTCTAGTGCAAGAGGGCCACATTTCAAAATCAAGTCCTTTCCTCAGGAGAAGCATTAGAGCAGTGGTCGGCAAGACGTCGATCTCAAGCAATGTCTCAAGCCCATTTTTGGTTGATCGCGGGACAGTTTTGGAAAGAAAAAAAAATCAAATGACTTTTGGGATCAGAAGGCGAACCTTTTTTTTTTCTTCAGAAAATGCTTTTATTTAATTAGACCATTCGTCGGATATAAGAAAACTTGCCAACAATATGGAATGTCGGTCGTCACATTAGCTGTGCTCTCGTTGAGTTAATTAAAATAAAATATGTAACGGCGTTTCACATGTGTGTTTTATTTTAAAAGCAAAACAAACTATCAGTATTTTTTGAAATTTTAAAGAAATAATACGTTAGTACCTGAGTTTTTTAAAATGCGAGTTGACGGTGTTAACACAGCAATATTTTAGAAATTTTAAAGTAGGGGCCGTTCATAAATGACGTCACGCTTTTTTCCCACATATTTGACCCCCCTCCCCCCCTTTTCACGCGTCACGCTATGTTGCATGATGTCACACTTCGTGTTACCCCCTCCCCTTGTCACAATTTCATGAACCCCCTCCCCCCCTCGAAGCGTAACATCATTTATGAATGATCTCGTAGGCATTTTATAAGCATCAAAACCTGTTCTGACAGGAAGTAACCTATAATTTGAAGACAGGTGCAGCCCCAACTTGTCCTATTAATTATTAATAGTACAGGAACCCCCCCCCCACTCCCCCTCCCGTCTTCTGAGTCGATCTTGGCGTTTGCCGTACTTGGAAAGTAGAATATCAGCTAATTTAGGTTGCCGACCACTGCATTAGAGCATTTTAATATCTAGTTTTCATTTGTCTGAGATTAAATAATGTTTTAGAATTTTATAATATTTAGTTCTATATATATATATACTCCCTACAGAAAAAATATCTCGACTAAAAAAAATATCTCTTGATTTTTTGCTTAGAGATGTTTGCAAATCTGCGTACTCTTTTACGGTTCAGTCTGTATGCAGCTTTACCAACTTTCTTTGCGGATTAGCTGGACGCTTTTTTACGTTTGACGACTCGGGAGGGGAGGGGGGGGGGGGGGGCGCACAGCACTTTTTTCATTACAAATTTTTTTAAAAATATTATTTCAGTTCGCAAACAGTTGTACATTTATCTAAGTCTGCCTCCAATCCCAACCCCCTACAGGTTGAAAGGTCAAACATAATCAGCCTTCCATTTTGACAAGTTAATTTTAAAAAAAAAGCTATCGGTCATTTTATGCTATTTTTAGAAAAGTACTGCTATCTATCGGATTTATTTGCAATCAAGACATATCTTACTGTTGAATGTTGCAACAATGCTTTCAGGAATTGCCGAAATCATGTCCTGTGGTCCTGGTCGCTGTAAGGGACAGCCGAAATCTCGTGCGCAGAAAGCTTGCTTCAGCAACTGTAGAAATTTTTTAGAGTGCTCCGAAGGCCAATAGATGAAATACATTTAAGATATAAGGGAAATCCACAAAAGGTTTACGTATAGTTTTCTTAAATCCTTAACCACAACCACAACCGCAGAGTACCGCTCTAAGATGAATAGGGAAGTTGAATGACCATTCTCGTTTATTTTTTAGCTTAATGTGCAAGATATTGGTCTCACCCAATTGTTTTTGATGATTACTATCATATCTTTGGAATTAATTGGATGTTGGCGTAATTTTCATTGATTTTCACATGTCGTATTTTTCTGCTGTTTCTATGAGTTAGGGAGAGACCTGTTTCCCTCATTTGTTCATTTTTATAGCAAACAAAATACATGAAGGTCTAGATGAGTCTTCATCAAAGACCCTCAAATTTACGAAGTTCTGTAATAATGCTCTTTGACTATATTTGCAGAATTAGATTTAACTAGTTAATCACGGAATAGTTTTCTTGTTTTGCCCTTGGGCAATATCTTAGCTTGCTTAAATAATTCTTCAATGTTGATTTTATGTGACAGAAAGTTATTTTGTTCGTTATTGTGATTAAAATTTAGTTTTGGCAGTGCACCTGGAATTCGTGAACTCTAAACTTTGTCCTCGTTATTTGTTTCAGTTAAGGTATTCTAATTTCATGTGTGAAAGCCCTTTGTTAATGCAGACTTATCTTTATTCATTCTATTCACAGAGGTCAAAATAAAAAAAAAAAGAAGTGTAAAAAGGGAATTTTCGTTGGTCACAAGGTTACTAGAGAATGTTGGGTTCTAAAATATACTGTTTTCATTGAAAAACATCAATAGATAAAATGACATATGATCAGAAAAATAGAGGAAATATTAAACTAATTTTTAGGATTTTTTTCTAAAAGTCACACAAAGAATTTTCGTTTAATTACCAAAATACCAGAGGATCTTTTTCATGCTTAACATTTTATAAAGCATCCATTTTTGCGATCGCGAATTTTGTGCAGAATCCGTTTTGTGTGAACCTTGTTGATGTTTATTCTTTCTTTGCTTAGCATAGCTTAGATAATCATCTTTTATTACATATATTGTATTAGATCACATTCGGACAATTTAGTAATATTTTTAAAGACAAAAACAAAAAGAGAAGTTCCCACTTAAATTTTAAAAATCCCACTTAAAACTTTGGTCAAGGTGGGAAATCCCACCTTGTAGTTTTCCCTAGTGGGGTGGGGACGTTCTACAAACAAATCGGTGCTGTAAAAAATAAACCTCGTGTGATGAGAGTTTACAATTAAAGCTTAAAACATGAGTATATTAAGCATATTGTTCCAGGTTCTGACAGATTTTGTAACTACTATATATCAAGTAGCTTTTCTGAAATTGAAATGATTTTTACCTTAACGGGAATATTTTCCTTAGTCCCTTAACGATTGGGTCATTTTCAAGAAAACGGTCATAAAAGTGCCTATTTTTTTATCCCTGAAAATTATATAAAAATATGTGTATAAACAATATGTATATTTATTTTTAATTTTTGATTTGTTTTTAGCTGGAAATTTTCTCCAGCCCGGAAACAACACGGTAGCGAGAAATAGAAGGCGAAACATCAGCCCGTCATTTTCACGGGAGCGAGAGGGAAGGGGTTAACAGTTGTATTAGAAAGCCAAAAGCATTCGGTAAGCTTGGAGACGTAATTGGGTCCAGAATGACATAATAATTCGTATTCTTTCGTAACTATTTATTTAAATTATGATGAGCAGATTGAGACAACTGCATCTGTTTAAACGTTCCTATTATGCATTAGAAACGTGGATAGAATGTTGGTCTGTCGTTTTCGCTCGTGTGCGCAGCTGTTTAGTTACTATCTAAGAATTACTCAATCGTTTTTTCCGCCATAGTCTTAGTTTTTGGGGTCCATGTCTCGACGCATTTTTGGGATACATTCCGACTCCGAGTGGTAGAAAACTTTCGTTAAAATAAATAAAGTAGAGTGCTTAAAAGTAATAATAGTAATGCTTAAAATTCGTTCATATGCAGCGTTTAAAGTGGGTAATTTTTAGAGTGGTTGGTGCCACGAATTTTCGGGCCGAGTGTCACCCGGGGGCGCCAATTTAAATGGATTAGTGGCGTAACTAGCGACCCACAAACCCTGCGGCTGGGGGGGGGGGGGCGAAATTAAGGTGCATACGATCAAGTTTCAAATGCTGGGAACATGATTACAGTTTACGAATGAGGGGGGGGGGGGGGGCGGCAAGGTACGCCACCGAAGTAGGAATTCACAGAATTTACGTTAGCGGCAGACCTGTCGTTTAAGCGAGTGCAACTGCTCTCCTGGGCATTGAAAAATATGTAGGGGTCTGGACATGACACTTTTTCGAGTTTCTACGCTCCAACTTCTAAGTACTTGCTCCAGTTTCGCTCCGTACTCCGAATAATTTTGATAGCGTATATTATTTATCTCTTTTTCTTTAATTATTTTCTTTATATGATAAATTAAAAAATAAATAAATAAAATAGGAGAAGTGGATCACATCAAATTTTTTAGCTCCGGTTCGGCTCCAGTTTCGAGCAAAATATCTTTGCTCCACTGTTTCTGCTCCACGCTCCACTCCAGATCCTTGGAAATAAAGTATAGTTTTATGTGGGGTGTTGTGTATTTTGTTACTTTTATACTATTATGTACAGAAAATTTTTCAGCACTTACGTCTCATCCACCCACCACCTTCTCGTGGAAAAAAAATTAAATGTTGATCCTGGTCGTGGGTTGCATCATTTGAAATATTAATTATGTATTCTTCACTAGACTTCATATTTAAGCATGTTTCATACTCTCTTTCATTGTAATTATTGCTTTAGCGGTTAAATAAACAAATCGCTGCTGTTTTAACCCTTAACCCTTGAAGCTTATCTTTTGTTCTTAATTTGCGATGATTTCATCTCGCCTTATGAAAACAGGGCTAAACATCCGAGTAGAGGTACGAATTGGCAGTACTTTCTCTCGGTGTGTGACGTAACTAGGTCGTTGGCTCACTCAGCGGCTTCTGCATATATTTATTTTAAGTTGCTATTAGTTAATGCGACGTAAACAAAGTTGATTGGTCTCGCCTCGTGTCGCTCAATTCATTTACAGGTATTCGCCGTCGCGTCGGAAGGCGATCGCGGCCTGGTGCTCGGAGTGGGAATCAGCGGGATTTGGGTTGATGCATGCTACTCGTTTTATTTATCAACATAAGTATAAATTCCAAATTAAGAATTTAATTCCACAGTTTCATTTAGAATTTTAATCTCAATTAATAATTGAAATATAATTATTATATTTCGTTTTAATTTTAATGAGGATTTAAACAATATATGAGCCAAAATTATTAATTAACGTTGTAATAAATTATAAAATGGATGGACTATTGTATTGTCATCAAAGGTAAGCTTGTGTGCGAGGTTTGAAGATAATTTATTCAATAATAGTGGTCGAAAACTGCGTAACAAACTTCCGTGACAACTCGAGTTAAATAAAACTGTGTAATAATAAAAGTGGTTATTTACGTAGTATTACAGCGACAGTAAGTGATTAAAAAAAAGACAAAACACAACTCTTGTAAATTTTAAATTGATTCTATGTTGTGAGGAAAGGAAAAATATCCATTCAGATGTCAAGATTTTTTTTTTAAATATCGTATTTACGCATAAGCAATTCTCGACCCGGTGTTGATAAACATTATTAATTTTTTTTTTCCTTAAAATAACGACGTTTGAAGACATTCACCAAGAATAATTGCTTTGTCTCTGTTTAGAATGGGTCAGAATTCAAAAAGTTTAAATGATTTTAGTACGAATTTCTCTTTTTCTCAAATGCTCAATTTCTTTAGGAATATTCACCCCAAACATTTCTGCTAACTTTATTTCTTCATTTGTCAGTCATTTAACTTCGGAGGATATTTTCGGTAGCTTAGCTTTGTGTGAATCTCGTGACCAAACTGTGAATTTTCTTCTTTATTTTGAAAAAACCTTTTAAATCTAAGATGGGTGTTACGTCTGACACATCGATGTGTTAAACGAATGATTGAACGAATAATTTCTTGTGGCAAAGAGTTGTTTTGAATCGACTGAATTGGAAGAGTGCTGTTGAAGCAGCTAAGACCTGCAACAGGTCGTTACGCTTTTAAAGAAAAAGAAGGCCAAGCAGGCGTAGTCCACTAACATTGCCTAGCATCATGAGATCTACAATAAATGTTCTTTTTCATTAGGAATCCTAATCAATAAGTGCATTTATCGAATCAAAATTTCTTCAATAGTGGACTTTAGTTTTAACCAGGGCTGCGGCGTCGGTTGGTAAAAGGACAGACTCCGATGCCATAAAAAAAAGTATATATATATATATAACATGCCCACTACCCATGTTTGGAATAATCTTACTAATTTCAAAATCCACTATAAATTTTTCTCTGATTAATTTCTTGTATCTTAAACGATGAGAGTACTTCTGAAATTATGCACGAAAAATGATTTCTAAAGTATTTTTGAAAGATACGTTGCTGTCAATAAGTATATTGTTGGTATATCACTCGAAATTTTAATTTTTCTGGGTACTTATATTTTTTCTCTTTCACATACGTGAAAGGCAGTAGTAGTAATTAATATTTTATGTTTAGCCTTAAAATTATGACTGGAATGCAATCTTGATATTGTATATCTTTCAGCAGGAGCAGAGGCGAGTTTCTAGGAGACATCTATTTGAAGAAAATTTAAATAGAGTCTTTTTGTGCTGTCATTTTCCTGGCTGTTATAAACCAATTAGAAATTAAACCATGCAAGGGCCCACCGACCGTGAAGGGGGAGGTCCGATATCCGATCACTTTTTTTTAAATATCCGGCAGCCGATCTGGCGAAAGACCTTTTTATGAAATTAAGTTAAAAAAAAAAAAAAAAATGATAAATTTACATTTTTTATTTTCTGAAGCAATTGTCAGTGTATCACATTACTCTCTATAAAATATTAATAAGGATCCATAAATGTATAATAAAACAAAAAATAAATTATTTTGACGAATAATTTATTTTCTATTATTTTTTTCTCAATGTATTTTCTGAGAATCACCTGCACACATCATTAAAGTGGTCTTATTTTATTTATTATTATTTTTTAAACATAATATAAAATACGTAATAAATGCGAAAGAAAAAAAACGAAAGCTTAAACATTTATACCAAATTTATATTTTCTATGTAAAAAATTAAGTAAGTGCAACAAGTTGAAAAATTCATTATTTAAATAATAATTGAATCAAACCAAGAAAAACACCAGGTTATGTAGAAATAAAATGTAAATAATGACAACACTAATAATAATAAAATATTAAAGGAACTTAGTGCACAAGTAAACTAAAAA
The DNA here is from genome assembly GCA_038502835.1 of Octonoba sinensis. Classification (NCBI taxonomy): domain Eukaryota; kingdom Metazoa; phylum Arthropoda; class Arachnida; order Araneae; family Uloboridae; genus Octonoba; species Octonoba sinensis. The sequence continues at coordinate 100,590,567 of CM076599.1, read as the reverse complement.
ATTTTTTTTTCACTTTAAGATAGCATAAATAAGCATTAAGATGCTTCTAGATGCAAAAGTACCCAAATGTTTTGCATCTAGAAGCTCCACTATTGCATTGAAAAAGGGATTCCAAGCAATCCCGAAACATATATACTATTTGCATTTCAATGCTCATTTGTGCTTTTTTAACGTGAATGTTTTTTTTTAAGTTTGCTAATAATAATATTAATAGTTATAATAATTATCTATGAAGAATGATTGTTTAAAGTGTCGCAAAAGCTAAACAAGTATAATACAAAACGCAAACAGACATTTTGTAAAGAAAAGAGCACTGAGAGTCGGATTCGACACATTTTTAACACGTTGAGTGCCACGTCAGTCACCGGTGACTGACACCGACCTTTCCGTTCAGGCCGCGTCAGTCACTGGTGACTGACAAGAAGTTACTGACATTATCATACCCGAAGTGGAGTTCAATGTAATCTTATCTCTAGCGGGCCAAACTATAAACAAAACAGGCGAGGGGCCTACCGTGTTGAATGAATGCTTATATAAGCATTCACTTTCGAACAGAAATACCTTCCACTATGCTAAAAAACAATGGCCCTAATACGTTTTAAAATTTCCATCGAGTAAATTCTAATTTGCCAGTATTGCGCTTCGCATTGCTGTACAGTGTTCAATCGCCACTTCGCGCTTCATGTTTCGCGGGTTTGTCTAAAATATTCATAAAAAAATAAAAATGAGAAAATACAACTATATCGGCAGCCACATTGCGGAAAGGAGCGTAGTTTCATGTTGATGCAAGAGAGTGAAGGATCCTTAAATAGTCGAACAAAGCGATGAGTTGACTCATACATACCACGGGCTCTCAAAAACTGTCACCAACACAAGACTCTTCGCCTCTCTCAGAAAGCAATATTGATTAAAGTTTATTACTGTACTATATGGTTTTGTAATTAACCCCATTAATTAGCACTGACACTTTTAAGTAAACACATATACTGTTGTAATTTTTGTCTTAAATGTGTAAAGTATAAATACTGTTTACACATTTAAAACATTCGTGTACCCGCATCCACGAAAATTCCTAGGGGCAAATTCTACTTCGCGGTTTTTCGACTTTCGCGGAAGGTTCTGGTCCCCATTAACAGCGAAAAACGAGGGATCACTGTACTACGATACCTGCGCGCGCGGCTTGACGGGGAAGTCGCTATAAAACCGCGTGGCACTCAACGTGTTAAGCGACTCCGACTCTTTTACCCCAAAATCCACCCGACTCCGCAGCCCTGGTTTTAACGGCTATCGAAACCAGCTGTTAAATGTTTGCCAAAGAAAGGGTTAAAAAATAAACAGTAATTGAAAGCAGCCTGCCGTCTGTTTTCGAGCTTAGTAACAGCTGTATTCGTGGCGAACAGATTTTCTTTCGCTGAGTTGACAAAGAGTGTCCGATTTCTGAGGTTTCGTGAAAGGATTTCTAACAGCCACGATAATGAATAGAATTGTACTCAAAATAATTTGAATTCTTAAGTAAAGGCGTCACTTTGGATTTAGTTTCATAGGTTATTTAAAAATAAAGAGCTATTGCTAATTCCACTTAGTATTCTACGACCAAGTCAGCTAAGAAAAAAAAAAAAAAAGTGCGATGTGAAATGAAGTTCTAAATTCATGTGTGCTGTGAAACTATTTTCATTCTGAATCAAAATTATAAAATACTGTCACAATTTCAATATGTCATTAAATTTGGAAAACGGTATTTTAGCATTTATCATTGAAATCAATATTTTTTCTTTAAATTATTTGTAGTAAACTACTTTTATTACAGATAACTTAATAATTTAATTATTAGGCCATTATTAATGTGATACTGAAAGAAAAAATAAATACATTTTCCTTTAATTCCACAAATAGTGCAATATCATTCAAATGAATCTTAATGAATACAAATAAAAAAAAACGTTAGCCACTGCCAGGCTAACGTTTTTGGTCCCCAAAACCGACTTTTAACCCAATTGGCCAGTGGCTCCATCTAAGTTAGCCATTGCCCAATTGGCGTAGCTTTTGTATAAATAAAAAGTATGAAATAGGAAAGTTTAGACTTATTAAATATTCCTTTTTGACAGCTAAATATAGTTAAGACAATACAAAAACTCTAAAATTCAACAACGCCAGACTCAGAAAACCAATTATTTATTTCAAATTATTTTTTAAAAATCCCACGCACAAAAAAGGGGTGGAGCTTAACACGCTGTCCCTGACGTCATCTTTCAGGTTACACTGTAGCTTTACGTTTCTCTTAACTAATTTGCTTTCTTATCATTATTTTATTGTTACATTGAAATTATTACTTTATTTTGGAGCCCGCATTTGTAAAAGGTCAATCAAGCAACGTGCAGAAAAAAACCCATCAATGCTGATTTCATTTTATCGAGCGAAATTTATCAACTTTTGTCTCTTGGTAATATTTTTAAGGCGAACCTGATGCAGTTGATCCTATTGTAGCTTAGTGCTGTGTCACCATCTAAGTGGTGACGTCTTTACCTAAAGTGCGACGCACGTGCGCAGAAAATTTTTTTTGCGTCACTTACTGCGCTTGAACTTGCCCCCCTCTAGTTACGTCCCTGCTTGTGAGACACAGTAAACAGTATGTCGTATAGTTCTCTTGTGTGGCCGTTTGGAAGCATTTCATGTCATATAACACTTCCTTGTGGGTATTTTCCTCTCTTCGGTAACAGTTTTCCGGAAGTTTTTAGCGAAAAAAAAAAATTGTACACTTGAAATTACTTTGACAGGAGTAGCCTTTGACTTAAACTCCTTAGCGCAAGCCTCTATTAACCTCTTATCCGGGTAATTTTCAAGAAAACGGTCATAAAAATGCCTATTTTTTATCCCTGAAGTATATAAAAATGTGTGTATGAAGTATGAACAATAAATATAATCATTTTTAATTTTTGATTTGTTTTTAGCTTGAAATTTTAAACACTCTAGCCCGGGAATATCACGGGAGCAAGAGGGAAGGAGTTAATGGAATAGACTGAACACTCTCGGATACTAAACTCATCGCTTCTTTTGCCCTTCCTTTTTTTCATGCCTCCGTTCAACCTCGAGGAAATGCAAAGTTAAAAATTAACGTTAAATTATATTGCGAGAGCGAAATGATAGTATTTTTGTTTTATAATACTCGTGCTTTGTATAGACATTATTTTAGTAAAAATGTCTCCAACTTTTTATTTATTTAGTAAATAACATTATTATTAGAGCATTTATTTAAAATGTTAGACGAGAAAAAAAAAAAAAAAAAACAACCTAATTTAGCTCTACAATTCTGTGGGGCTCCTTTCCAAGAAAATGAATATGGAAAATTAAAACTACTCAGTGTAATTTCTCGTTACAAAGTTAGTTATAACAGCCCCCAACAGCATATAATGAAAAAAAGGTATTAAATGCGCAAGAAAGTTTCAAATAATAACAACAAATGTAGGATGTCAAAATAGACATTGAACTTCAAGCTGCACATAAAAAGTCTGAAAGGAACAATAGTCTGTGAAGTTACGCACTTTCTTTTGTGCGTGTAGTCATCATAACTTGATCTTCTATACTAGAGAATGCGCAAATGATGTCAGAGCGGATTGGGACTTTGAGACGGAGCTTGACGTTTGCTTTACACTATAAACCTACCCGTTTTCAAGAACTACACACTTTAAACGTTATAATTCCGTTATCGAATTATATGACAATTCTTAGAATATGCATATAATCAGGGCCCGACTTCCAAATTTGGGGGCCCAGGGCACAGAAAAAAATGGGGCCCGCTAAGTTGCTTGAACTGAAAAATTAAATTTTTTTGCTACACTAATAACACTTAAAAGAGTACTGTCACTAAAAATGCTGCGTTTTGTGGTGCCGTGGGTATGATGTGGACCTATCACTATTCCTGGGTTTGGATCAAATATGTTTGTAAATGTGTGTCGAAAAGTTGTAAGCGACAAGTGTTACGACACATTAAAGTCCTTGAATGGCATCAGTAAGTCTCACACCATTAACCAGCATGACACAAACTCTGTTTCTTGTCAATATTTATATATATACATACATACTACTATATTATGTTAACCAAATAATAAAATTACCCTACTTATTGAATTTATGATCATCTTATACAACCAATGGAATTCTTTAAAGGTACGTTAAAGGAACAGTCCCCAAAATAAATTTCTCCTTCACACGAAAAAATATATATATAATAATAAACGTTTTATAGAATTTTTTAAAAATTTCTTTGTGAATTTAAACTATTTGGGGGCTCCCAAAAATCAGGGGGCCCTGGGCACGTGCCCCGAGTGCCCTGTGTGAAATCAGGCCCTGCATATAATATTTTTTTCACTCTGTACTTCTAGTTATTTTTTTCTCTTTTGCAAGAAAAATTTATCATGTGTCCTACCTACTGCGTCGATCAGTATGACCGACCGTCGATATGAGACAATACTTCACAGTTACACTGCTCGCTCGAAGAGTGAAACCGCACATAATAGTCATGACTCATGACTAGCAAAAACGAGCTTTCACGCGGTCCTACAAACATTCGAAGAACGAAATGCCACACCGGAACAGTTTCACTCTTTAAGCGAATGTACCCCAGAGTCGGTTGCGATTGAATGGAGCGGACAACAATAGTATTGAGTAGTCTCAAGTAGGGCACTTGCGTTTCTTTGGACGAAATTTCATGAAAATTCTTTATTTTATATACATTTCGCAATAAATCAACCATTTTCTGCATTGGATACTAAAATCGATAACTTTTTTAATTACCGGTCAATTTGACCGAACGCGGTAGGAATAGGTATACAAGAATTGTCGGTAGGTTTAGTGTTAAAAGCCAAGTCTTTATGAGAAAACTAACGTTAAGCAGTACAAATTACAAAACAAGGTGCATACATATGTTTTGGGATGTCCAGGAATAAGGTGCTCCTGGGCATCGTAAAGCACGTGTATGTACCGTATTTTGTAATTTGTGTTGCTTAATGTTGGTTACGTTAACTAATCTTTCAAAGATAATATGCCAAACCCAAGATGGTAGACATTTGTAAGGCCTTCTTATAATAACGGGTGCTCATCGGGGGAGAGGGTACTACATCATGGCACAAACTTTGCCATTGAGACTTGCGGAGCTTGGTTGACTGTTCTACCGATTTTGGGGGAGGTCGTCGGGGTTTTTTTTTTTGGGGGGGGGGGGGGGGTCGTAGTTTTACGGGGGTGGGCCCCCAGCTTATAATGTATTTTTTTATTAGGTATAATTTGAAAATCAAAGCGTTTATAATCGTGAACGTCTGTTTGACATTGCCGTAGTTATTTTCTCAAATCTAAACTAATTTTTTTCTTGGTATCGTCTGGTCGTATGGGGTAGTTCCTAATAGTCTCTTTCTTACGAAACTTCCAATACAAAGCCCTTTGCCTCAAAGTATATAGTATATTTTTCTCCAGCGGGTACGATTCGGGAAGAAACATTAACATTGAAAGTTGATGCGGTTATTGTCTGGTGAAAGCTTCTTTGCTCTATCTTGGTTCATTCGCAACAAAAATAAGCGTTTTATGTTTATTCCAACAAGTTAATGTGTGCATCTTTAAATAAAAAATAATCTTATACGGAGCTCATATCCAGATGTTGTTTCAGTTCGCTTTTTAATGCATTATATTCGAAGTAAATCTAGATCTCGTGGAGAAAAAGAGAGCCGCATCGAGTAGCTACTTGTCTTGCTCATTTATTTTGATAAGGTTAAGTCTTTTTGAACTGAGCTGTCAACAGTTGACAAGCGTGAGTTTTCGTTTTCTTATTGCACATTGCTTACGGTCGTAGATTTTAGAACGCATTTCTTGGCACGATCGTTTGCCAAGGCGTTTTTATCGCTCTCTAAAGTTCTTAACTGTCATTTTTACTTTTGAAGACTTTTGCCTAATAATCTTTCGTTGCAATTTCTACACGCTTTAAGCGAATGAATTTTTCGATTATTTAGAAAGCGTGCTTTTCTTGTTTGCGATAATGTTGTTTTTTTTTCTCAAGTTATTTCATGTGTTTTCTGCGATGGAATAAGTTAATAACTAATGTCTTACATCGTAATGTTCGCTCTTCCTCTTTATTTTTTTTTATCGACTACATTTTAGGAGTACAGAATGATGGAAGAGTTCACAAACTTTTCCAAGTGACTGCACCCCTGGAAAAATTGCTATTTTCTCGCGGCACCCTAGTCGAATAATATTTGTCCCGATTTTTTTAAGAGGGAAAAATCGCAAAAATGATGAGAACATAAATAATTATAACATATTTAATCTTTAACTCTTGTGAAAAATATTTTAGCATCAACTATACAGAACAGTCTCAGTCTCATAGACCGGTCGAAAAAAATACTTTATTTTATGTACTAAAGGAAATGTTATGAATAAATTACAATAATTTCTGCAGTTTTAATTCATTCAAATCAATTTTTAAAACATAAATAATTTATTTTTATGCACTTTAAATCAAGTAAAAGAAGCGGTTTTCGAATGTTCGGGGTGAAAATAAGTGAAAAATTTACGCCCGCCTCTTAAACCGCACACAGCAGTTGTAGGTTAAAATTCAGTTTTGTAACAATCACTCTTTTGTTTGCATGGGAAAAAAATTTGATATGAGCGCCTCAGGGCACCCTTCATTTCTTGCTGTGGCGCCCCAGAGAGATTTCATCAGTTCAGAGAGAGAACATCCAGTTGGGAGTTGCTGCCAGAGTTTCCTAAATTGTGTTCCGCGAAACCCAGGGGTTCCGCAAGAGTTTCATGAAACTTGGTAGATGGACTTGAAGACTCTAAAGACAAAGATGGAATTTGGAAAAATTGTACGCGTTCCAATCACTGTCTGATTTTTTTCCAACAATTAAAAACTCCTCACGACAGAAAGATTTTGAGTACCTTTAGCAGTGGAGTTCTACTCCCTCCCACAGTGGTTTGAGGAGTGACCCTGTTTAGTTCTTATCGTGAAATCCAAATTTTCTTTTCCACGTGTTCGTCACAATCCTTCACTGTCGCTTAGTAATCTCCAATCTTTTTTTCTTTTGATTTTGATTTAAATTTTTTTTTTTACGGCAATGAGTACGATAGGTGTCGCGCCCTAGTGAGTCACACATTACCATCATAATGCTACGAGAACTCGTCAGAAGTGCCTCGGAGCATTACTTAGTTTCGCGAACAGGGTTTATCCGAGACCGTTCACAAAGCGAGTACTGTTTACAAATTCCGCAGTGGCCTCTCATCAAAGAGAGGCAATTAAACGCGAAGACAAAAGCTCATTCATAGCCCACAGAAGCTGCCTCTTCTATTATATTATTTTAGCAACCTCATGTCATTCTTTGCGCACTGCCCCTGCAAGAAAATGATGTGGCATATCTCTGTTGTTGTCTTTCATCCGGGTACGCGATGTTAAGTACCCCCCCCCCCCCTTTTTTTTTACTTTTTGGGTATTCGAGGCCAAAACGTATTTATTTATCGAGCAGTTTTCGATAATTAGTGAAAGTGTTTTAAGTACAAAATAGTGTATACTCTGTAGCTTAAGAATGGCAATATTCCAAACATGCTGCTCATGTGTGCGTTTACTGTTTTATCTGCAAAACGTTTGCAGACCTACTCGAAATGACACTTAGTTGTTTACAACAGAAGATAAAATTACTAAACTTTTACTACAGTAGTTTACTAAACTTTTACTACAGTAGTTTACTAAACTTTTACTACAGTAGTTTATTAAACTTTTACTACAGTAGTTTATTAAACTTTTTTTCAGAGTTTCTAATTTTGTTTATTGATGTACGATTCAATTACATCAATAACCACAAAATTCTCAAAGGAATATTCGTGCGTTATTTCAAATTTACGGACAGGGATCTGAAGCGGAACCAGAGCGAAGAAATTTGTTGTGCTCCACTGCTCCGATTTTTTTTTTTAAAATTACGTTCTTAAACGAAAAATAAATAAATCCGTCCTCCCTTTAGGGTATGGGTACCTAATTTATTTGCAACACAGTGCATGTAGCACATTGATAAATAACTAATAAGAAAGTAACTTTTGAAGTTTTTTATTACATATATACCTAGTGTTAAATTTACTGAAAAAAAAAAGAGATTATATGTTACTTATTAAAACTATTCAAAGAGCGGAGCGGAGTAACTTAAAAATGTGGTTGTTCCAAATCTCTCTAGATTTACCTGTTTATTCCAACATTTAATTAAAAAAAAAAAAAAAAACTTTTATTAAATTTTTAGTTTGATAGCTTCAGCCAGAACAAAAGATAGTATTGACGAGATGAAAGGGTAGCAGCTATGTTATTATAATATTTATGCAGCTTTAATTTAATGTATAAAAAATAATTGCTACTGATAGAATTAATGAAATCTAATTGAGCAGATATTATTTTTAAGTTGAATGAATCACAGTTTTCATAACATCGTATGCAGTAAAAATTCCTTTTTATAGAACTTCTCAATCACCACTTGATGTAAAAATTGCGTTTTCAAAAGCTAATGTAATTTAACTGTGTTTTCGTACCTGCCCTACATTTTATTAGCAAAGATCATGTTGTGGTACTAAATTATTGTACACAAAATCAAGAAATTGAAACAAAAATGCTTCCGGCACCTGTAGCGCCATTACGCAATAAAAAAAAGCTTGTTTGTTTTCTGTAAATTGCGATGGGCACATACTTTTTCTCTCTCTTTTGACAAAATAAATTAAAAATGACCAATTTTGGAAAAAGATTTTGAGATTTTGAAACTTCAATTTGAAAAGGTCTCTTATTGTTTGGCTTGGGCCCAACCTGAAATAATTCGTATATGCGCTGCTGGTTGTTGACATTATTTATTCCACTTACATTTTTGATAGTTGTAAATTCAGAACGGAGAAGTTGCCCCCGCCCTCTCCGGTTTTGAGAATGTATTTTTCTGAATGTGCATGTATTTTGTGTTAATGTAATACGTAAGAAGAAGGGGCGCACTGACGGGGGTAAGAGGGACAACGAGACCGTCCTCCCAGAAAGCATCTGATATCCGGTACTCCGACCGATTTTTAAGTATCCAGAATTCGATACACAGACTGCACGAAGTATCCAGTTCCGGCAAGTTAAATTTAATTTTTGAAACATAAGAAATTATCATGTTTGGAAAATATATGTAAATTACAAGCTTACTGCGTATTTAAAAGATGTAGGATACTTAAAAAATTTACAGGTTTAAAAAAGCAGAGCCGGATATTCAGTATCTGATAAAATCAATATCCGGTACATCCCTAATCCTGACGGTCGTCCCCTCTAAAGCAAAATCCTTCCAATAGGGATCGCTACTGACAGGGGCGGACCCGCGGGGAGGGACGAACGGAACCATTCCCCCATAAGGCACCGATATCCGGCTATCCCATCGATTTTTAAATATCCGGAATCCAATTCGGCTTCGATACTGCACTAAAGTTATCTGGCATGTGAAGATGGATATCCGATAGAATATCCGGTGAGAAGACGCATACTTGAAGCTCCCTTTGAAATGAAATTTGATTTTAAAATCTAGTTAATAGCATGTTTTGAAAATATGTATGTAAATAAAAAACTTACAACGGATTTGGAAGCTTTGCGATGCTTAAGATATGTGTTACAGTTACAGGTTTCAAACGCATGAACCGGATATCCGATGCGAGTCCATCAGACAGGTACACTGGATCCCGTAAAAATCAATGTCCGACGTACCCTTCATCTTGAGCCCCTACCCCCAGCAAAATCCAGGGGGCTCTACCATGCATAGTATCGATAAATATGTAGCGAAAGCGATGATTTTTTGTAATACTTCGCAGGCAGCTAACCAGAGGCGTAGCTAGGATTTTCATCAGCGCCCGGGGACAACTGAAGATTTTGCGCCCCACCCCCCTGTGGGGAATTTTGACCATTGGTGGCACCCCTAAAGTGAATTTAAAAAACTTTTCTGCTCCCTAAATGATAAATCATCCCTTTTAACTTTCATTTTTATTAGCGAACATTCACTTCTAAGGGAAAAACTTTTGGCTTTTTGGGACACTTTGGCTTCGCAAAATTATTTGTCTGATTTCCCACGCACTCCTGTGGGGTCATTCATAAATGATGTCACGCTTCGAGGGGGGGAGGGGGGTTTGTGAAATTGTGACAGTGTGACAAGGGGAGGGGAGGGGGTAACAAGAAATGTGACATCATGCATTATGCAACATAGCGTGACGCGTGACAAAGGGGGGAGGGGGGGGGGGGCAAATATATGCGAAAAAAGCCTGACGTCATTTATGAACGGCCCCTGTGCTACATTGGTCATTCCCGATATGATTTGCGGTGATCCCACTTTTTTGTCGAACATATTCACACCTCTTCAGTTCAAATAATTTTCTTTTCGCATTTAAAAATAAAATAAATTAACATTAATTTGGCGCCCCTTGACGCTGCGCCCGGGGACAGCTGTCCCTCCTTGCCCCCACCTAGCTACGCCTCTGCAGCTAACTATTTGTCTATTTCTATGTGGAATTATTATTAGACTATTTTTTCGCCCTCTTGGACGAAGATGAGATTTTGAATGGATGATGGGCTTAAAATATGCTCGAAACACTTGTAAGGTTTCGCTCCAAATTTCTCAAGTTCTTCATCTTCACCACCTTCTCAGGCACGCGGTGCTCAATTCTCAAGCTGAAGTTAAAAGATCATCCTTATCTTCACTTCAGATCTGCTGTTAACAAGGCATTCTTTTGTATTTACCTTGTCGTATGTGAGCGGGCGTTCGATTTTCGTCATAGCCCAAGCGACGTACTGTATGCATCATGGGGGCATTCCCCGAAATATAATTATAGACCGCACCCACCAAGCAAAAAGAACATTCCGACTCCTGGAATGAACTCAAGAACGGCATTATCCTTGATTAGCAGCAGTCAGTCACTATTTTAAACATGTGTGTCAATTGGTACTCTTCTGTTTAAGCAATGATGCTCCCGTGGAAATATACGTCTTGTGAGTCATACTACGCGCCTATACTCCTCCCTCCGTTGTTTTTTTCTTCTTTAACATTCTTTCGTCTATGTGAAGGGAAAAGTTTCTTTTGCTTTGACGGTTAGCGTTTGACGTCGTGAAAATGCGTGTGGTTGAAAGTGTGGCAGGTAATCGTATGGGTACTGCTGGTGTTACTTGTGTACATTCTTGCGAATGTACGCAGTTGCGCCCTCGGAGAGGGGGGGGGGGGCAGGGCCCGATTAAGACAGTCGAGGGCCCAACGTACAACATTATTTTGGGGCCCCCTATGGTACAAAAAATAAAAAAAATATCTCTTGAGAGATATTTTCAGAAATGTGTCTTCGATTTGGGGGCCATTAAAATTTAGTCGGGCCTAAAATTTGCCGCGGCCTAGTTGGCCTTTGCGGTAATCAGGCACTGGCGGGAGGGGAAGTCATGGAGCAAACTGCGTCATTGAAATTTTGAAATTGCGTTATTTCAGAGGGGTTTGGGAGGTCGCCGTTTTGGAGGGTGACTCCGTAACTTTTTTTTTTTTTTTTGGGGGGGGGGGGGTTGCGCTATCGAATTTAAGGGGGAGATCTCTGATGACGGGCGTATTGTCTCACGAGACGACAAAGTGTCGGGCTAAATCCCCCCTACCCCCAATACTTTTTGAATATTTTTTCAGTTGATTTCAATTTATTTGCCTTTGATCAATTTTTCATTTCACTTTTTATTTTATATCGTGTTTTATTTATTATTTACTTATTTATTAGTGCTGAAAAGATCTTCAAATCCATTTGCTAGTTAGTTACAACGTTAACGGAAATATGTGGTAGTTGTGAGTCATAGGTATCTAGTCTCTCTAGTCGCTTTAACAATTTCCTACGTTGTTTTAGCTTATGCCCCTGCATATGTAGCAATGTAGCACCCCGAACTTACATATGCTTTTTTTTTTGTGTGTGAGAGAGGAGGGAGGGGAGCAGTTACACCGGACAAACCACCAAATTTTACCGAATAATAAAATGAGAGTGCAAAAAAAAAAAAAAAAAAAAAAAAAAAAAAAAAAAAAGGTGATGAAGGTTATATCTAATACTATTTCCAAATTTACTGAATGGTGCACCCGCTCTTTCTGATCCCATACTTTCCATAATATTTTTCTCTCTTCATGTCTCGTTCTTTCATGTTAGGAAAAAGAGCTCTGCCTCCATACCTTCTATGCGCGATCGTTTTTTCTCTCGCTTCACTCGGATTACATGCATACCAAAGCTCACAATTTATGCATTGGTGAATAGGTTCCTTGTAAGTAGTAATGTAACCTTCGAACACATATTTGCAATATTTTTGCAACTTGTGCTTCAGTAAGGCTAATTTTCTCACTCCCTGTTCCTGTACAAAGAAAGCTAAACGTTTTACTTCCTAATACAGTAACCCCTCGTTATATCGCTCATTCGGATATATCGCGCTTTTTCTATATCTCCCAGAATTTTAAGTTAAAGTTCTTAAAAGTAAAAATATTGCATTTTTCAGTAAAGCCCCCGTTTCCCCATGAAACAAAGCCATCGAAAAGGAATGTTTTCTTTCTTCTGAATTTGCTGCAGTTAAAAGCTGCAACAATCCTCCTCCCACTACCCAACTTAATGCCTGCAGAATGATTCTACTCAAACCAGTTGACGTTTTACTTAACACTTTACCGACCGGCCGTCGATTAATCGACGTTTTGTTCTCAGCTCATACCGACCGGCCGTAGATTATTCGACGTTTGCTCCCCAGCGCTTACCGACGTTCGTCGATTAATCGACGTTTTGTTCTCAGCGCATACCGACCGGCCGTCGATTATTCGACGTTTGCTTGCGGTGAAAGGGCAAGGTATGTGCGAACCGCTACCGGTCGGTAAAGTGTTAACATTTCTTTTTGTATTGATCCTAATGGCCATAGAACGAAAGAGACGGATGCCCAAAGATTTTTATGAAAATATTTATTTTCATTAAGCTATTTTTATTAAGAAAGTTGTCATTATGTAAGATTAAATTAAATTTTTTACGTTGACACTCAATTTACTTGTACTTTTTGAGTTATTTCTAATGGCATCGGTTAGATCGCGCATTTGGATATATCGCGCTCTTTTGCTGTCCCACGGCAAGCGCGATATAACGAGGGGCTACTTTTCTCTCCACCAGACCCCTACCTGTTAGCCGAGGCCTCAGAATTGCTTACTCACGGGGAGAGGTAGTGGGGTCTACGGATTTTACATGCACATATCCCCAAGTATACATGGTGGTCTTCAGTGGGTATCGAACGCGCGACCTTCCAGGTGGAAGTCCGACGTGCTAACCATTAGGCTACCACGGCCCGACGAGGGGCTACTGTATCTTGTTTGGCGGTGCGTTAGGTAATATTATATGCTAATGCGGGGAGGGGATCATGGTGTAGAGTGCGCCATTGGAATAGTGGGGAGTGTTTTCAGGGCCTTTGGGGGTGGGGGCTTGGTCGGCTTGAGGGGGGGTCCGTAGTTTTTTGGGGGGTGCGCCATCGCTCTGAGGGGACACCCCTTGGTAAGGTTAATTATTAAAATGCAGAAATCCACATTTATTTCCAAACTTGAATCTGTTCTTAAACCGAAGTTTTTAAGTTAAAATACAATGCAAATTCTGCAAGAACATAGCAGTTTTATCCGTGGAAAGCGGTTTGCTAATGTGGACAGTGTCGTGCAAGTTTTGCTTGCGAATAACTGCTTGGTTTTAATTCGCTATTTTGCAATGGGTTTCCTGCAAATCTAATTGTCACCGCGAGAGTAAAATATGTTGATGTCAGTCTCTGAAGCAAACGCGGAACGAGGAAACATGCGATATATTTGTCATTTTGTCAGTAGATGGACAGGTGATTGTTAAGATGAACTGTCTTCTCAACCGATTTAATTTCTTTTTTGAAAACTGGAGTAAGCAATTTCTTTCTTTTTACGCGAAATCAGCTATTTGACCTATTGTTCTCTTCATCATGGAAAGCATCGTCTACTTTGTTGTTTGGGAAAGGTCCAAATCTCTTGTTAGTTGATTTGTTATGGCTTGTAGAATGTCTTACAAGACTAGAAATCAACCGCGTAGGGGATGTTTTGCTATTTTGATGTCTTTATTTATGTATGTTACTTTTAGAGTATGCTCTTTCGTAGTACTCAATGGTCGTTTGGTTTTAAGGGTCTCTTTTGATCTATTAACGACAGTTTTTCATTTAAATTTATTACCGTGGATTAAATAATTTAGTAAATCGAAGGACGAAGTTGATGCCGATCCGATGCCTTTTCTCTTCTTTTTTTTCGAAACATGGAAGTTTTTATTGCATGTGTTTTTACTGCTTCATTTTAGTAATAGATGAGCAATTTCACCAAAATATCCGTAGAACTTAATGAAAAAAAGAATTAGTAAATGTTTCTGGTATTACGTGATGCTATGCTTGCGTTTTATAGAATTGTCATGTGTTGTTCTTCTTTAGGGTGTTATTATTATTATTTTTTATAGTTGTTAGAAATACTTTAATCTGTATTTTTATTTTAAGAAGTTCTTCTTTCTAAGCTGTAAAACCAAAAGCACATGTTGTGCATTCTAATTGTTTCACATGTAATATATTGTGGAATATTTTAAAATGCAAATTTCATCAGAATTACTGCACAACATCCTGTATCACTGGTTTATCTTGTACTTAATTTTATTGTTCTCTTTATTTTATAAAATTAGTCATGATTATGTAAGTTAATAAAACACAAACAAGATTATATATCGATAATATATATATTTTTATGTATATTTCTTTTCCTTCTTCCGCCGTTCGGAATTAATTTTTCTCAATTTTTTTTTTTTTTTGCCATGATTTTTTTTCTTTGTGGAAACATGTCAATATTGAACACTTGCTTTGCTGAAAATTTCGTGTCGTATTTCGAATTTCAATCTTTCAGCATCCTGTATATATTTAAATCATTTTAAAAGTTCGAAATAATTTTAGCATGTGCTAATTCAAATCTTCATATTTCTTGTTTTATTTCAATAATTTATATATTTTCTAAATGATTTTAGAGTTGAATTCTTATTGGCAATTTTAAAAGTGTCCACTAACGAAAATGCGTCTACGGGCCACTGACTCTAATCAAATTTCCCAGTTTTCACCTTTAGTTGTAAATGTAGTGCGGGTTAATTACTGTGCAATGGATACTAAAACCAGATCTTCATTTATATGGGAGCTCAGGTCCGGCACTTATGTGAATTACATATTCTACGGAACTCAGAATTTTAACTTATGAAAATAAGTTCTGAATATTACAGAACTCCCGCAATATTGTTAGAAATGATGCCCTGCGTAAGGGAACATTCATTAATGATGTCACACTTTTTTCAATATATTAGTACCCCTCCCCCCTTTGCCACAAAACGTCACACTTGATCATATCTCCTACCCCCTTTGTCACATGTCGTGCTATATTGCATAAACATATGTACTTTCAGTTCAGAAAGAAAGCATTGCGTTATAGATCCCGTTTCTAATTTTATTTTTGAACTTTTAATGACATTTGTGAGCATAATAACAATACCAATAATGATTACATGTGTCATGTGTGCATAATTTGTATAAATGAGGTTAAAGTTTACAACACAAAAGATAATAGTATAGAACAGTAAAATATATTTAATTGTTCGAATTCTGAAAAAAAAAGACCCCGGCAATTTTATCTTAAAAGTGAAAATACCTAAGAAAGATTCCTTTTAAACTTTTAACAAGAAGTAAATTTAAACCTTAACCAGCATCGGTGTTTACCATACGAAATGATCAAGGAAACTTTATAGTCAAATTATGAGCAATCAAAATAACTTAAAAAATAAATTTAATTTGCTGATTTTAAATGTGTTTATAGAAACTAAAATGTGTAATGTCACACTTCTTGTTACCCCCTCCCTCTCTTCCCCTTGTCTCAAACTGTCACAATTTCTCGAGCCCCCCTCCCCCCTCGAAGCGGGACATCATTTATGAATGACCCCTAAGATTAAAAGACCACTTATTTAACATTTTTTGCCCTAAAGTCACGTTCTGGTGAAGTTTTTATGTTTACTACTTTGAAAATCATACAAAATACCTTGTTTTTAATACAATACTTATTGTTATTAGCCTTCACATTTTAAACGTCTCTCGGTCTGTCTGTGTCTCTCCCTAATAACTTAGCAGGATATAGCTGCCATAGAGGTGAAATAGTAGGTATCTTATCTCTATGATAGCTGCACCGTCGCGAAAATTGGTTTTGTTTCTTTTTACCTCTAATTTTCCTGCATAGTTCATCATTGCATACAAATATTCTGTAAGTAACATCACTTATTTACACATGTATGATTTTTTTGTGTATCATTTTTCTTCTGTGCATCCACTCTTTCACTCTTTCAAGGTGTTTCATTTTCTATTTTTCGGGCTGTTTGTTTATGCATTTAATTAGGATTAACGAATTTCTTTTGTCTTAATTATTTAGTCATTGTTATAATCATAGTGTAAATACAGTATCATTAATTTTTAAAGTGTTTGCGAGTTTGATTCAAAATCAACGGTTGGAATCGCTAAGCTAACGTCCTCTCGCCCCTATAAGTATCGATCCAGTTGCCGTCAGGTTGATAGTTGAATAGGGCCGACTCGACCGACGGGCCGACTCACACGAACGGCAGTGCTGTTGCGGTTCCCTCCCGGCATGCTTTTCGCCGGCGCGGCGGTTCTCGCAGGCGAAAACCGGACGGCGCGGCAGCGGCTCAGCAGTACATTAGTGTCTGTTTACGAACGACTCACACGGACGGGTTTTTGTCGGACGAAAACGTTTGCCATTTGTCATAAAGAGCTTTTCTTTTTACTTATAAAGGAAAAGATGATATACTTTAATACCAATTTTGGTAATTAATTTCCAATTCTGCTTTCTTACCAGATTTTGCATTTTATGAAATCAGTACGCTCTTCTATACTAATATTGTTTTATCATCCAGTTTTTCCCAAAACAAAATCAGCAATTGTAAAAACGAGAGATATGATCATGGAATCTAATCATATCCCGTTTTATCTTGTTGATCATGAAAATAAGAGATATGATCATGATTTTCTGAAAGTTTTAGAAGTGTTTCAATGGCCAATCTACAACGCAACATTGTATCTTGAGCCAAAATTGATATCTATTGCACAGCATATCTCGTCCCTCAGCCATAAAGAAAATGCCCCTTTCAAATCTTGAAGACGCCTGTGGATGATTACAATAATGTCTTTTTGTAACATTAGCATATATGTACATTAAGTACGAAAATAGAATTATTTTTCTTGAACACATGGCCAACCCCATAACAACGTACGATATAAATCCAAAATACCGGATTATACAAAAACGGACGGAAACCGCCCCCGTGTGAATTGGGTCTTCCGGTTCGATTCAGGCACGACAACGGTATCAGATCGTCTGTGTGCATCAAGCCTTACACGGGAACAGTTCCTGTCCGGTTTTGGATATTCTATGGAATTTATGTCATCTTAGTCAAGAAAAATAGTTGTATTTTCGTCCTTGATGTACAAATATGTTGGAATTACAAAAATATTTTTTTGTATTCACCCACTGGTGGTTTTCAAGACGGTTGAAATCGGTGTTTTCTTTGTTATAGAAGACTTATGTAACGAATTTCGTAAATTTACTTTCGTTTATGTTTCATACAACTGTTGTCTGTGACAGGTGGCAATGAATTTTGTTTACAAAAGCAATCTGACATTTTTCAACTATATTTTTCTTGTGTTAGAATAGAGGTAGGTAATTAATATTACAATGCATTTCCTTGAGAGATACAAACAAATGATATTTAATAAAAGGAAAAGGATGCATATAAAATAAATATTACTAATAGTACTTTGTTTTCAAGAATAACACAAAAGAAGAAAGAAAAAGCATAAAATAAGGAAGAAAAAAAAGCAAAATTTCCACCCTGCGCGGTAGATTAAAACTGAAAAAAAAAAGAGAGAGAGGGAGAAGAGAAATTTAAAGGTATTTTTATGAACCTATCGCCAAGCTTAAAAAGAAGGGAAGGGAGTCCGTGCCATGACCTGGTAATCGGTCCTTAATAAGTGGGCATGGGTAACTTCAAAAAGTTTCAGAAAAAATTATTTCTCTTGCTTTTAAAATTGCTGATTTTGTTTTGGGAAAAAATGGATGATAAAAATACTAGTTGAGGAATACTGACTTCACAAAATGCAAACCTGGTAAGAAAGTAGAATTTTAAAAATCAATTACCAAAATTAGTATTAAAGTATATGGAAAATAGCAGCCATTTTCTTTCGGGAAAAACCGTCAACTAATATACTGCTGAGCCGTTGCCGTCAATCAGGTCCAGTGAGTGATACTCACTGGCGAAAAAAATGCCGGACAGAACCTCAACGGTATTGCCGTTCGTGTGAATCGCCCCAAAATCAATTTTACTGAATGTATTGCTGCGCTGGAACTGTCGTGCCTGGCCGCAACCGGAAAGTCCGTGTGCTCCGAGCCTTATTCCTCGCATGTCTTTGAAAATCATCTGGATGTGGAAGGAACTTCAGCTGCTTTATTCCGTCCATCAGTAGGATTACTTCCTTTCTGGAATTATAAATTTTACCTAGTTCTTATCATTTTCCCCAAGTTATTAAAATTTTAAAACAACTTAGGAGTAATCCTCATGATTATTCTCTCAGTTATTAGGATTATTCTATTTGTCATTATATTTTCTTATAGTTCGTAGGTGTTACGAGATGTTGGGCTTAGACCGGCGCCAACATTCTTCCTGCTCTCAAGTCATTAAAATTTTAGATGTCTTCATTCGGATTTTCCCTTAGGGATCATTCATAAATGATGTCACGCTTCAAGGGGGTTGGGGGTCATGAAATTGTGACGAGGGGAGGAGAGGGAGTAACAAGAAGTGTGACATCCCGCTTATTTAACATAGCGTGACATGTGACAAAGGGGGGAGGGGGTGTCAAATATGTGGGAAAAAGCGTGACATTATTTATGAACGGTCCCTTAGTCATTAAAATTTTTAACTTTTGTTCTGGATTTTATCAGCTTTTTACCGTTTACGTTGATGACATTTTAAATATAAGAAAACTATTGCCTGATAACACTTCAAAAATTATATGCTAGGCACTGATGTAAGGCAGGAAAATTTGGTAGATAACGAACATTCGTTGAAAAAAGTGCAATTTTTAGTATACGATAATATTTTCGTCTAGTTCCTTCCTCAAAGGTTATAAAATGCTTACATGTGATAATGGATGGATGTATTATAGATTAGGAATCTGCTGTTTCCCCCCCCTCCCCCGTTCTTCCGTTTTTTAGCCTACTTTCCCGTAAAAGTAAAAAAAAAAAAATAATAAAGCTTGAAAGAAGGCTTAATGTATCGTGAAAATATCGTTAGAAATCAAGAAAAGTCAAAAATAAGTTAAGTAATTAAATAAAGATTGAAAAATAAAAAATTTGAAAGTAGGGTTTTGAGATGGGGAAA
Organism: Octonoba sinensis; assembly: GCA_038502835.1. NCBI lineage: Eukaryota > Metazoa > Arthropoda > Arachnida > Araneae > Uloboridae > Octonoba > Octonoba sinensis. Next base: position 100,571,061 of record CM076599.1, on the reverse strand, counting down.
AAGTGTGTCGGTCGGGCTGTCGGTCTGTCCCCCCCTAATAACTTTTGAACGAATTGTCCGATTGGAAAAATTCTTTTTGCATTGGAAAGATCTCGGCGAGGACATCTCATTTCCATATTTTACTTTTTGATTTGAACAATTTTTTGTTCAATTTTGAACAGTTCAAAAAATTTTAACATTAGCGTCTATGGGTGAAAATGAAGCAAATTATGTAAACTCTGGGTACAAGATATAAGTTCCCATGAACAAGCTCACTGGAAGAAGTTCTTGGCGTGAAATATTGATTTGAACAATTTTTGTTCATTTTTGAACAGTTCAAAAAAAATTAACATACCGCCTACGGGGAAATTTCAATCCTATATAATTTCTGATCTAACGGACCGATTTGCTTGGAACAAACTTTATCGGAAAGCTCTTATGACGTAGAACATGTACAAATAGAAAGTTCATAAAGAACTAACCAGCCTATTTTCCTATGAAATTTTTTGATCGGGATTTTTAAGAATATTTTTTAATTATTGAATGATTAAATGAATAAGCAAAAGAATGAATGAATAAATGAGTTAATAAATACATGAATGACTTAATAAATAATGATTGAATGAATATGTATTAACCGTTGAAAAAGGTATATTTGAAGCAATTAAGAACTAAAGCTAAACGAGAAAGACAGAGAGAGAGATAGCTAGATTATAAATTTGAATTCGGTGTATACGGGAAAGTAGGCTCGTATAGTTCTAGACGGAACTTCTTGTTTTTTTTTTTTTGCTGCTGCTTCCCGTTTACGTGGTTGGCGGAAATTTAGGTCCTATTCTGCAAAGACAGACTGAAGACTTTCCATACCATATTTCTTTTTACGTTTTTTTCCAGTAAAGGTTGGTATCAGTTTTTATGAGCAAAAGAAAAACTGGAAATGTTAATGAAAACGTTTTCCGAAACCGTGAATATGTGGTAACACTGGCAAATTTTGTAATTACCTTTTACAAACAGTATAGTCCCGATTAACCAAGCTATGAAAGAAAAGAAAAAAAAATACGTTCTGACATAAAAATCCCAGTTCTGAAACAAAATGTTCATGACCTCTTTTTTTTACTCTTTCCTCTGACTTTTGTCATAAGTACTGTAGATATAAAAATTACTAAATTTTATGTAAATTTATGTTTAATCTTCTTAAATAGGAGAGGAGACAATAAATCACAATTTAGGGATAACTCGATCTCCAAGGAAAATACAATTTCACATTTCAAAGTGAAAGAAAATGCAATTTCATAAACTGAAAAAAAAAAAAAAAAAAGAAAAAAAAAGAGAAAAGTATTTAGCTATCCTCTGTCTTATGTGGGTGAATACCTGTTTAATTTATATATGTTTTTGTTAATAGATCATGGGCGTAACTGTGGAAAAGGTCAAAGGGTAGAAGAAATTTAATGGAAGGAGTTGGTTAAGTTCGGCAGAATCGGGGGTTTGAAAGACACAGTTTAGCTTCTTTATTAGCGATATTATCTGGTTCCTTTTTTCCAAATTCTATAAAGCTAATTAGTGATTTAGCTTTATAGGCGTGACAAAATTGCGAGAATTATTTTAAAGTGCTCGATTCCCGCTTTCTCTTGCTCTATCGGTTACTCTGTAATAGCATTACTAAGAGCAAACGCCAGTAAATGCGCTCTCTTAGTCGCATTTGTAGCGATAAACTTCTTTCTAACGTTACCCTTTCTTAGGCTTGCTTTCAAATTATAATTTTTATTCTTGACTTTTTTCCTTAAAGTTTCGTTTATTTTTCAGACATATTCCGGCTTGTTTTGTGTGGTGGTAAATCCCTACAAACGGCTGCCCATCTACACAGAGAAAGTAATAGAACTGTACAAAGGCAAGAAACGTCACGAAGTTCCACCTCACATTTTTGCGGTCACCGATGGCGCGTATCGGAGTATGCTGCAAGGTGAGTACTTGCTTGCACCATTTTAAAAGTTCCATTCATTTCCGCCCGTTATCAGTATTTGCGATTCATTGCCAAATATTTGCCGGAGTATTTCACAGCGTTAAAGTTATCGTGTCGGAATACGCGTCTGAAGCAGCAATTTTCGGAGTGGTCGCTAGTAGAGTATGTTTATGCCTCTGTCCCGAAACCTTAGTCATTTTGGAAAAAAAAAAAATCGATAAGGACTAGGTGTGAATAAGATAGCATGGAGCAGATAGATAAATCAGAAAAATTCGTAGCAGATAAACTAGAAAAGTTCACTTCAAGTACATTTCATGGGCTATAAATATACACGTATCTCTCACTTGCAGCGACAATGTCATGAATCCAAAAATTATGAATCAAAGTTCTGGAGCGAAGCAGGAGCAGTGGAGCAAAGAGATTTTGCTCGAGACTGCAGAAAAGACGAAGCAAGAAAACTTGTTGCTTTCCAATACTGCGACTTTTCTTTTCTTTTCTTTAATTTCATTTAAGTTAAGGGAAAATGAATAAATTTCCTTCTTTATATTTTACTTATTTATTACTTTGATATATTATTTTTTGCTATATTATTATTATTTTGTTTTATTCTATTTTATTCTTTTATTTCATTACTTTTTTTTTCGGATTTGTTTTTCAATTTATTGCATAGTGTATATTTGATAATTGTGTCGTGATTACAATGTTTATAATATTTCCTTCCTTCGTATTTCTGTGATTTTAAAATTTTCCTCCATCATTTTTTGAATAAAAACAACCTGCTTCCTTTTCTTTGAATGGCTTACCCGGCGTAGTTTTTCACATTCCCTCAGCCAAAACAAAAATATGCTTTCAATTATACTTTTTTCTGTTTGTGTGTAGTTCCAAAAGTATGCAGCCTTTCAACGACTAGGTGGCATTGGCTTTTGGCGGCAGTTATTATGCTCTGTGATGTAGGGAAACTTTTCCGAAATAGAACATTTTTTCCAGAAAATTTTCCGTTTCAAAAAATTAATTTCGTAGCATATTTTTTATGTGGTATAATTGCACTTTCCATATTTCCTTTCAATAGTCAATTTTAATTTTATTCAAGCAAAAATTATAGGTCCTTCTACTCCCCTCACCCCCCCCCCCCCCAAAAAAAAAAAAAAGAGATTTTGCATCTGTGTACTGCTCAAGATCTCGGCTCAGAAATCGTTGAGACAACGGTGTGTTTAAAAACTCATTTAAAATTTTCCTAAACAAAAATTATTTAAAAGAAAAACTTTGAGACGCATGTACAGGGTGTCTCAGAATGATCCAACGATTTCGATCACCAGTTTTTAAAAAATGCTCTTTGAAATCATTTATTCGTATCAAAATGTGAACAAAGAAGGAAATTTTACTGTTTAAATATTACATTAGTTAAATGACGACCGTTTGTTTGACGACATTCTTCAATCCTTGTGCGGACGTTATTGAAGATTTTTGTTAGAAATTGTTGAGGAATCAATCCCATCTTCTCTATAATATTTCTTTTCAAATCTACCAAAGTTCCTGGATTATTCTCGTATACAACACTCTTAAGATAACCCCACAAGAAAAAATCAAGTGGGTTTAAATCAGAGCTCCGTGGTGGCCACTCAATGTCACCTCTTCGAGAAATCACTTTTTCGGGAAACAACTCTTGCAGCGCTGTCCGCGAGTTGTTTAAGTGGTATGCGCCATGCTATCTTGTTGGGACCACGTAAGGCGGTTGTAGTGCCCACTTTCTCGAAGTTTTGGACCAAAAAAATTGCGTTTAATCAAAATAGTTGAGATCCTGCATTAGGGTTTCTATCTGTATGTTAAATTTAATGGCTATAACTGCTATAGTTTTATCGGTAACGTGAAAGACACGCATATAAACAAACTTTATAGAGATGCATAATTCTTGACTGAGTTATTGAAGTATATGTGAATGTTTAAAAAAATGAGCTGTGTGTTTCAACTTTATTTTTTTCGTAAAAATCTTCTTTACTTTCAACTGAACAGTAGGAACCTTTTTTTAAAAAATTCCCTTTACGATTTAGCGTTAACAGCGAATTTGCTTATCGTGCCCTCGACAAACATAAACGTCTTACACTTCATTTGAACCAATCCTAAGTGTGAGGAGGGTTTTGATGAAACATTTCTTTCATATTTTTCTTCATTTTCATCACGCTCCTTGAATACTGGGTGTGTGATTTTTATTAAAAAAATCCTAAAAATTAGTTTAATATTTCCTCTATTTTTTCTGATCATATGTCATTTTATCTATTGATGTTTTTCAATGAAAACATATTTTAGAAACCAGCATTCTCTTGTGACTTGTAAAAGTGAAAGTCCTCAATGTGTCTAGCACTTGTAACGATTTAAATGATTCCCATCAATTTGCAAATGCGTTGTTTCAAATAATATAGTAGTGCGAAAATTCAAAATGTATATTTTGAAAAAAAATGAAATTTCGTATTCCTATGCGAGAATGGTTCGCTTTTAGGATCGCGATTTTTGCGAAGGATTTGCTTTTATTTTCGCGATTTTTTTTTTTGAAACGTTCGGTTTTGCGATTTTTAAAAATTATTACTTTTATTCTATGTGAAAAAGATTCAAATTTTACAGTTTGATTTCTTGAAACCTTATTACATTCAATATATTTAAATGAGCTTGAATTTTCATGCGCTCAATTATCTGAAAAAATTCGTGCATATGGAATTCTGCTTTTTACACTTTCCTAATAATCGAGGCATTTTAATAGATATTTTGATGGTTGGTTAAACCCAGGCTGAAACATTAATCCATAATAAAGTGAACTAAATGACACAATAAAACAATGTAGACATAGGGGGTATGCTAATGAGTGTTAATACTTTCATACGCATCTTATTTCCGATCCTGATTTTATGGAAAGATTCATTTTTTTGTGATCGTAAATTCTGAAACGAATCCATTCCAGAACATAACTAAAATGCCCCTTTGGTGAAGAAGATTATTTTTAAAAGTGTATGTATTCCATCTTTTTGCTCTAAAGTCAACATTTGAAATAACTGGTTCTCTAGTGGTTTGAATTTGTTTTACCTCCCACCCCCCTGGCTTTTCAGTGACCAAGGAAGATTCCCTTTTTCCACTCCTTTTTTTTTAAATTTTGTCCTCTGTGAATAAATAGAATGAATGAAAATACGTCTGCATTCCCAAAGGCTTTAACTTGTTCAATAATCCCAAAAAATGAAGCCCATTTTCCCCCCATGTTATATATGATAAATAGGGTTTCTAGATTCTTTTTTTCATTAATGGAGATAAGATGGCTGTTGAAAACTAACATACTCCATTTAGTTTGTATTGAATTATCAGTTGAGAATAGTAGTTTCGTTTCGCGATGTGTTGAACGCGTGTCCACTATCTGTGGGAACAGCGCGCAAACGAACTTTTTTTGAGTGGGATTTTTAAAAATATTGCAGGAATCGCGCGGCTTAGCGCGAACCCTGTATGGCTAAAAAATACATGCATGCAATAACTTTTATGCCCCCGCCCCCAGGAAAAAATTCTGGTTTCACTAGTGATGCGCAGTTTGTCCTAAGATCACAGGCTTCTCAAATCGCAACCAGAATTGCTCCTCGGGGGGGGGGGGGGGTTGGCTAAGGATGAGGAGGAGGTTCCATATAGAATTGGCAATTGGGCTTAAAATAAAGGGTTCTGGGAGTTGGCACACCCCTTAATAAAAGTCATAACTTCCTCCCACCCCTTTTCTTTCGCTGATAAAGCCTTATGCATTAATCAAACCTTATACTTCGAATTTCTAGAAATAATGTCAAAAAATATACTGCACGTTAATTGAAAACCTTACTAGACGTAGAGTTTCCTGTTTTCGGAAGCGTGTTCTAACTTTTCTAAATGTGTCCCTTTTGTTAAAAAAAGGATTATCAGCTCGTAAATGTTCTCCCCCCACGCTTACTTTAGAAACTATTATAGTACTTAAAATCCCTAAAGCGTCCAAGTTTTCTTAAGATTTTTTTTTCTGGCAAGATCAGTTATTTTCTTTTCCGTACCGTAGCCAAAAAATTCGCAAGTAAGCGATAAGAAATGTCGCGCCTAATCCATTGCATATCTTAAGTGGTGAAAGACGGCTGATTCCGTTGCTTGACGTTTCAACCAACGGAACGTAGATAAAATAGCGACGAAAAGGAAACGCCAATGGCCTTTAGCTAAGACTGAGATTTTTTTTTCAAGTTACTTCTACAAAAAGTGGGGGGGGGGGGGGAAACAAGAGTAAATCAAAGATATTTATATGAAATAAAATCTCGTCATATTACCTGTATATTAATGTCTCCATTGGCAATTGGCGATTACAAAATGCACTAAAGCTAAACATGCAAATGAAATGAAAATTGATTCAACATTCCATGAGCTGAAATTCAGGGTATTACTTTACAATGTACATACATTCACGTGCATCTGTATAACGCTTAAACTTAAAAAAAAAAAGAAAAGAAACAAATTGCATTGTGTTTGATTGTACCTCGTCATATCCATTTCAAATCATTACTATTTTTATTGTTTTTCCTTTCTACTTGTTTTGCTGGAAACTGTAACGAACAATACTGTAAAAAGTCGATTCAATTTACTTCTTGTCTGGCATTCATTTGGGTAAAATGATGCTGTAGAAGCAATTCCTAAAACGCTATCGTTTTAGAAGTATTGTATCAAGCCTAATTTGCGTTTTGTAATCGAATTGCATTTTATCTGTTGTTTGCCCTTGTTATAAAATAATAAAATACCCGGGATCTGGAGCAACTACCGTTTTGAGTTGCTCCTACTCCGTCCCGTGCTCCGAATAGTTTTAATAGCATTTAGAATTTATCGCGTTTTTTTTTGTTTTTTTGTTAATTTAGTAATAGGTATAGATGTTATAAAAAAAGTTACTTATAGATCTGTATTTTGCGATGAATTTTAAAATAAACATCTCTGGTACTGTAAGAGTAAGACTAGACTTTTCTAGTAAGGTAAGACTTTTGTTCAATGGGAGTTACGTATAAAGTTCGGAACCCTCATGTAGCTAGGGGATCATTCATAATGAATGTCACGCTTCGAGGTTCATGAAATCGTGACAAACTGTGACAAGACAAGGGGGTAACAAGAAGTGTGATATCATGCTTTTGCAACATAGCTTGACATGTGACAACGGGGGGAGGGGGATCAAATATATGGGGAAAAAACGTGACATCATTTATGAACGGTCCCAAGTGGCTTAGTCGTCGGTACTCTATAAGTCCATTAGCATTAACTTGCAAAAACTCGAAAAATGGGCTTAAGATACTATGGCTCTCAGGTACTTAGACTCTTTATTTCTCAACAAATATGGGGACTACAAATAAGTTTCCAGTTTTTTATGAAAAAGTGGGCATTTATTATGAAAGAACGGTACACTGTGTTTTGTACTAAGTATTGTCCATCGCTAATCACTACTTTCCCCCCACCTTTTTGGCAGCATACGGATACCGCGTCGGTTAGAACGTTTCATCTTTTGAGACTATCCCCCAATTTTTGATATCTTCATATGATGTAAAGTGCTGCTCAGACATTTCATGTGCCATCATTTGGAACAAATAGTAATCGGAAGCGGCAATTTCTGGTCAGGCCCGGCGCAATTGTACGCGGCGCATGAGGCAACAAAATATTCTCTGCCCCTATTATATGTATTTAAGGACAAAGTATAGTATTGTCATTAATTATGTACGTATTTAAAAAATATTAAATATCCATAGAGCACAAGCAGATTTTTTTTCTTTCATTAGAAACCATATAACAAATTAATTAGCTGTTACCACGCGTAAGGGCGGCTGTAGAACTTCCCAATTGAATGTAAGTTTTGACCAGCCTGGTAACATGTAGACGGACATTACCATGCAGGAGAGACTCAGTCTCATTAATTGTGCTCGGTAGAGATGCTTTTTTTCTCGAATCGGCCTGGTTGTCGCCGTTGAAGCATGGCCACGTGGTCCCCATGATTTCCTGTTCTTTGGGTTATCTAGGAATTCATTTGTCATCACCAGTGACTATACGATGCCCCCCCCCCCCCCAAAAAAAAAAGAATCTTTTGCTTATACCTGGCCAGTAGAATTTCACTTGTGTAAAATCGGCGTTTAATGATTTTGGGCTTCATCAGTTCCTTTACTTTTGAATCATTCCCAACGATTTTAAACGATGAAAAATTGTTGGTTTAATGTTCAATACTGTTTGAAGTTTTGTTTCAAGAGCAAAAGGACTTCTGGTATATTAATATTACAGGACTGGTATTAGTATTACAATACCTCTGGGGGTGCCAATCCCAGGTGACGGTCTCTTATTTGGGATCTAGTTCAAAATTAAGAGACCACAAAATTTGAGGTCAAGTCAGTCTTCAGCCGTCGTGGTTCCTCGCTCTAAACTGAATCTGCATATCACTCTAAGCCAGTGGATTATAGATCTTCTGGACCCTGGCTTTCCTATGCCAGGGGGATTAGTAACAACGTATTACAGTACTTTCATTTAAGCACTTGGTTTTCTTTTATGAGCAAAAACATTCATATATAAGTGTCTGATGGGGGAGGTGTTTATCTAATTATATAGTTTATGTTTTAAATTTGTGGCGCCTAAGTTTTCCGAGAATTTTGTGTGAAGTTCAAAAAACTTTTTTGGACTGAGAATCATCCATGGTCCGGTCCCATCGTATTGTTACGATTTTGTAGGTACCGATGTTATTTCTCGTCAAGCTTGTCGACATCTGGATCACGTGATAGATAATTCTAGTCTTTGATGCAAATTTCTGGAATATTCCTGTCACGTGATCCACAATGCTTTATAAATGCTCCGGCGAATAGTCTGAGCTGTTGTGCTGCAAGCTTCGTGCTTGGTTCTTTTCGTATTTGATTAGGAAATACGGGATTACCGTTGGTCTTACGGCAATGTGTGAATTCCGAGAGATATGTTTATGCGAAATTTGTATATAGTGTAAATAGCTTGTGAAATGAATTGTTCTGTGTTTTTGTACAAGGATTCAGTCATTGAAGTAAAGTACGGCGAACCCGTATTCTTCTACAAGCTATCAGCTGCATACGCTTATTGAGCTCAAAACTCGACATTTTCTCATGAAGGGCCTCTGTGTATACTCGGTACTCGGCCTAATTTTGACTATGACTAAGTATTCGTTCGATGCCGAATAGTTGTAAAAATTGAATACTTACAAATATTATTAAAGGCAAAGGAATTTTGAATTAATAGAAAAAAGGCAAATATAAATTTTTGCTACCAATCATTCAATTGCTCCAATTCATAAAAGTACCTGGGCGACTGAGCTTTGCTCGGCGGTATTTTTTTTTCTCCCAAAACAGGTACTTATTTAGATAAATTTGGAAAATGAAGGTCTTTACTAAATATAAATTTTCATGCCGCTTATTAGAGCTGTTTCCGAGGTACGAGAATACGAGAGATATATAGAATAGATACATATAAATGTTTCATTAGCATCATTTTAGCCGTAAGACGTCTACTGCTGAACATAGGCCTCCTCCGCAGACATTCACCTGGGGCAACTTTGAGGGACTTGTTATGATCTTAATTAGTATTTTATTCAAACTGATTTAGATTGGCCTGCCCTGTTTTTGATTAACACGTTCATGCCGGCGCGTACCACCGGTGGCCCGCACTATAATAGACTTTCATCGGGCGCCGCCAGATGAAGCGCAGCATGAATTCGAGCGCCGGCCGCCTCATAGCGAAAAACATAAAAATCGATACAAAATCAAACACTTCAAGGTTATGTTTATGGTGTTGCCAGATGTCCATTATGATATGACGTTTTGCATCCGAAAATTTCAACCATAACTTACTGGTGGGCCATCTTTTGCCAAACGGCGGAAACTTTGTACTCGCAATATATATTGTTTTTTTGCACTTTGTGTCGCGAAATAATAAAGCACTCCTCCCCCCAAAAAAGGGGGTTTATGGGCGACAACAAATTTCTATGCTCCCGCTTTGCTCCATTTTCCAGCAAAATCTTCTTGCTCCGTGCCCATGCTCCACGCTTCGCTCGTGCAGATCCCTAGTAGCAATATCTCGGGGTTTTATTTAAATTGTGCATCGTTAGTTGTTTGAAATCGGGGGGCGGGGGGGGGGGGTTAAAGGCTGCCTTTTTGATTTATTTTGTTCAGAGCCCAAGGCCGTCAAGGGCCAAGGCGGGCCCCACGTCAGCTTTGTCGCTCCTTACCCATCACTCTTGCAGCTTAGCCATGAAACATCCTCTGCACTACGATGCTGAACCGGGCCCCTTCCAAATGTATGAATCAGCTATGTCTGACACCTTCTCTCGACGGCCCTGTTAGTGCTTAATCTACGCAATTGGCGCACTGACGAATGTTTCAGTTTCCTCTATTAGGGGGGGGGGGTCACTCTCGCTACTTCGGTTGGTCTTCTTTCTTAAGTAACTAAAATTCATTAAAAATCTGAAAATGATCCTGAGGAAGAAAACAATTGTATTAATTAGTCAAACCACTTACAAGAATCAAAGTCTTCGTCATAACCTTATTTTCTCTGGCAAGATTGTTGACGCTGTATCAACAAGTTCAGTAAACCCTTTTGAGACGGAATGAAATGAGGCATAAGTTGACGTCACGAATACTCCAGGTATTTGACAGCTGGCGCCTGTGGACTCGAGCTTTTTTAGAGCACTACTAAACTACACTCTCCCTCCTCGATGATTCCCCTGCAGAGCAAGATTCCGGAAATAGAAGCTCGGTGTTTATTATTGCCCCATTTTATTGTCAGAACTCTTCCGATATACGGCTGTTATGGTTAGGTTCAATTTTCGAGCAGAAGTTTTTACCTCTGAAGATATTGTCTTATTTATTTATTAAAACAGCTCCCCTTTTTCCTGTTAACGAATATATTTCTTTACTATGTTCTTTTAGTTAACACAGACGGTTTAAATATGGGGGTGTCTCATACAATAATGGCAAGTTATTTTGCGTTTCTTGGGAAATTTAATACTTAGGAGAATATAAGCTTCCAGCTTCATTTAGGTATTCACATATTGAAGACCGACTTGTACCCTGAACACTTGTCTGAAATTTATTATTATTTTGTGCTTTTAACGTTGTTTTTTTTAAATTTTATTTTATCCATCATACTGGATGAAAGGCTTTAGCTTTATCTTTTTCAGAAATGATAAAAAATGTTTCTGAAAGAAAAAAATAAACAGGTTATTTTATTGTAGCATTTTAAGCAGTGGGGTAACTAGCAATGAGAGTAAAAATCCAATAAAATTAGTAGCATTACAACGCTGAGTTCGATAGTGCATGAACAAAATTTACTATATCATTGATTTAACACGGCGTTTCCCAACTGGTGGTTCGCGAATCCCCAGTTGTTCGCGAAGGTAATATTGTAATGAAGGAATTTTTAATTGGCAACATGAAAGAAGTAGCGTAATAATAAATTAACCTACATATTGACAAAGCGTAAAAAGGATTTTCTTATAAATTGTTTCCCAAATACTGCAGAAAAGTTGTGGACTGGCATTGGAAGCATAAGTACAAAATTTGAAATGCACTAATTTCTACTTTTCCCTGATTTCAAAAAAAGAATCGGAAACATGAAAATTTACTAAAACTGAAAAATTTGCGCCATTTTCGGCTAATTTGTTACTTATGAATATAAACCCCAAAAAGGAACCGGAAGACATTTATAGATTAATTCAAAGTTCGTACGCATGTTTCTCATGCCATTCCACAACTTTTTCGCACTATCGAGAAAACAATTTCTAAAAATTCTGTTAGCGAATACATATGTTTGCTGCCCTGTTAATAATTCAAAACGAACAACTAATAAAAAAGTAATAAGTAAAAAAAGGTGTTCGATTTCTTGTAGCTTCATTGTAGATTTTATTTATACTTCACTGTTTTTACAATCGTATTTTATTTTTTCTTATGAACCATTGTGCCACATGGAAAATAATTGTGCTAGGAAACTTTGTTTTCTTTCGTTACTAACGACTACCGAGTGGTTCGCTATTTTCTTTGGGATTTTAGAGGGGCTTCGCAAGGAAAAAAAGGTTGAGAAACGCTGATTTAGCAGGTTGAACAGGGAGAATGTGTGGTAAATGTACCACGGCCAATTAGAATAACGTCCAGAACTGATTCGTAACGTAAATTTCAGTCTTTTAACTTATCCTAAACTCAGAGAAAAACAAGACGCTCCGTCTAGAACTATACAAGCATACTTTCCGTATACACCAACCTCAAATTTATAATCTAGTTCACCGGTTCCCAAACTTTTTTTACCACATATACCTTAACGATTCACGTTTACTTTGAGGAACTCCCATTAGCGTTCATATTGAAAATCACGAATTGAATGATCTGGTCAAGGCTCATTTAAACGGGAATCTCCTCTCCGGGCGGAAATAAATTTAAAACTACCTATTTTAAATTAAAGGTTTTAAGATTGAAAAGATCTAATTGGGAAAGCTCCCTTTATATTTCTCTTGCTATAAATATAATAAAATGTTAGAATAAATAAAATATCAAAAATATATAGATAATGTCGGCTTTTACGCGTCGAAAAGCCAAAACTATAAAGTTATTAATTAATAAAGTTATATTGTAACACAATAATTATTTGTTTCCTTGCTTTTATTCCAAATACTACATAAAACAAATATTTTATTTAAAATATATAACCCGTTACATAAACGTATTCACATACAACGCACGGCAGTGTCTATGAGACAGCCATACCCCACATTCTTTTTACTCATTAGTCAATGTCATTGAACATAATTGTTTACCTTTTATCACCAAACGACCAATCGACGCACGTTACGAATCAATTCTGGACGTTATTCTAGTTGGCCGTGGTACATTTACCACACATTCTCCTTGTTCAAACTGCTAAATCAGCGTTTCCCAACCTTTTTCTCCTTGCGAACCCCATTACAGTTTCAGAGTGGGTTTAAGCAGTGCAAAGAGTCATTTTGCGATTTTGTATTAATTAACTTACTTATAAGATTCTCTGAACAGTTTTCCTTATTTTGCTTCCTTCAAATGTATTTTTATTTTCTACCACTTTCAGATAAATTTATAATAAGACCCTCATCACGTTACTTCGGTTTTTCTGAACATGGCTTATTGAAGATAATTTTATGTAATAACTTGGTGAAAAGGAACCCCTGTGATCCTTCTACGGAACTCACTTTGGCAATCGCTGATCTAGCTATCTCTGCTCTCTTTCTTACTTAGCTTTAGTTCTTAATTACTTCAACTATGCCTTGTTGTAGGGTTATTACACATTCACTCATTCATTCAGAAATATCCTAAAAAATCCAGATCAAAAAATTTCATGGGAAAATAGGTTCGTTTAGTTCTGGATGAATTTCGTATCTGTACATGTTTTACGTCAGATATTTTCGACAAAGCTTGTTCTAAACAAATACGTCTGTTAAATTAGGATTTGTACAGGATTAAAATTTCCCCGTAAGTGGATATGTTAATTTTTTTTTGAACTTTTTAAAATTGAACAAAAAATGTTCAAATCAAAAAACTTTCATTGTCGAGAGCGCCTTCCAACGAGCTTATCTGAAGCACAGAGGTCTGAAGGAACTTGGATCTTAAATCCAGAGTTTATATACTTAGCTTTTTATATTGCCGTAGGCGCTAAGATAAGATTTTTTGAACTGTTCGAAATTGAACGAAAAATTGTTCAAATCAAAAAATAAAATAAGGAAATGATACGTCTTCGTCGAGAGAATATTGATATCTGGCAAAATCAATATCCTGGCAAGAATACGGGACTTTTTCGCCTTCTCTTATTGCAGTTCCCCGGGGGCCGCGGTACAATTCCTCGAAATACGAAACTACAAACTACCCTGGAAAATTCGGGACGCTTGGCCACCTTCTGGAGGTCGCCGAACTGTCGATCGTGAGCTACTTATTAGTAGATCGCGGTCGCCCTTCACGTGGTTTGTCTGCACTTATTATTTCACCAGCGATTATTAGTTGATTCTCTATACAGTGTCTCACAAAAGTGATGGGACACTTGTGCTTTACAAAAGGAAACTGTAATAAAATAAATAAATAAACATGTACAAATTTTTTGTGGGTGTATTTCATACTTAAATTTTGTAACATTTATTACATAACATACATTTTGTCAAAATATTAAAATATTAATTTAATAAATATACAGTTGTTTAGAAAGGAGCAAAAAACGGCTCACATAAGTGATGGGACACTTACTTTTCCATCCATTATCCAAAAATTTTACTTTTTAAAAGATTTTAATATTTTGTTGGATTTCCTTTTACTTTTAAAACATGATTTAATCTTCTTGGGATGGATTTGACTAATTTTTCTGTGAATTCTGGAATGATTTTACCCCATTCTTCTTGAAGCACCGATTTTAATTGTTGTTTTAAAGAAATGGTGTGTTTGCGAATTCTTGCCAAATATGCTCTATGGGATTTAAGTCTGGAGATTGTGGTGGTGTTTTTATTATTTCAGGACAGTTATACAGCAGCCAGAGTCTAACGTTCAAAGCAGTGTGCTTGGGGTCATTATCCTGGTAGAATTTAAAATCGTTATGAAGGTTCAATTTTCGTGCTGAAGATTTCAAATTTTGCTTTAAAATGTCTATATACTTGTACTGATCCATTATACTGTCAATAAAAACAAGATTACCGACTCCAGCGGACGACATACACCCCCATACCATAACTCCTCCTCCACCATGTTTTACTGTTGGCACCAAGTTCTCTTTACGAAATTCTTCCCTGGGTTTTCTCCACACCAACATTCTACCGTCAGAACCAAATATATTAAATTTACTCTCATCAGCAAATATAACTTTATTCCAGAAATCATAATTCTTATTTATGTTGGATTTTGCGAATGCCAGTCTGAGTTTTCTATTCTTTTCACTGACGAAGAATTTTTTCCTGGCTACTCTACCGTGATATCCAGCAGATCTAATTACTCTTCTAATAGTCTCAGGATTAACAATTACTCCATATAATGCTTGTAAATCAGCAGCAACTTTAGGAGCACTCATTCTTGGATTTTTTTTAATAATTCGAACGATAATTCGCTTTATTCCATTAGATAGCTTTGATGGCCTGCCAGGTCTTCTTTTATCCTGAATCATATGATTCTTTTTATATCGTTTAATTATGTTGAAAACTGTTGAATGACTCAAGTTAACTGTTTCAGCAGTTTCTCTAATAGATTTTCCACGTTCAATATGCAAATTAATAATTAATTTTCGAATTTCAAGCGAAGTTTCTTTTTGTTTAGCATTCATGGCCGCACAGAGCTAAAAAACATAAAAATTCCAAAGCAATCTGGAGAGAAATACTGCAGACAATTTTATAAATTATTGCCAATTGCTTTTGAGTAAAAATAAAACCCCCAAAAAATATTTTTATTGCTCATTTCAGACGATTTTTGTTACATATCTAATGGTGTCCCATCACTTATGTGAGCTAATTTTTGCTCCATTCTAAACAACTATATTTTTATTAAATTAATATTTTAATATTTTGACAAAATGTATGTTATGTAATAAATGTTACAAAATTTAAGTATGAAATACACCCACAAAAAATTTGTACATGTTTATTTCTTTATTTTATTAGTTTCCTTTTGTAAAGCACAGGTGTCCCATTACTTTTGTGAGACACTGTATTTCCCCATGTAGTCCGTGGGCACAATGCATTTATCGTTCAAGCTCGTTCCGATGCTCTGGGGGCAATTTTTTCTTTGAAGGAAACTATTTAAAATGTTCTAGTAATTCTAATTTTATTAAGTTCTCCAAAAAATACTTGGCCATAACTTAATAACAAGAGATTTTCTTTTGCACTCTTTTTTCGATGTATTCGTACTCTGCTCCAATGAAATCATCGAATTATTTTTTGCTCCGCGAAGCTAACCAATCACGCCGACTGTTACATCAGTCGCTGACATCATTGTTTGTAAACAAGGTTGCGACCCTTGCTATCATTCTATTTTAAACTTAATTTTAAAAAAGGCTCTTGTAATCAATTCTTGCGACCAATGTATTTAAATATAGACAAAATATATGCACTGGATTCAAAAGCATAGGCTATTTGTAATATAAAACAGCATCAACGAGAATTATTTTGTTTTAAATATAGCACTGGTATGGATCTTTAAAAAAGGTATAATTTTTGGAGACGATCTGTTTTCAAAATGTTTTTGTAGTAGTAAGTAACATATTTTTTCCTCCAAAATTTCTGAAAATCTATATTTTTTTTACATCCCCGTGCACAATAAAATAATAGAAAGATATATTATTAGCACATGTGTTATATTGGTATTCTACGTGCGTATGGTGCGCTTGCTTTCTGTGTTATATTTGTATTGTACATTTCTATTTCAGCAGTAATTTAAATATTGGGTACGCGTCAGAGGACTTACCTCACAGTTGCCTCAGTACTTGTTGTCTTCCATTTAAGTATCCATTCCGTTATTGAATAAAATATTGCATCTTTTACATTGCGAGCTAAATTTTACACTACATTGTTAAATGGAAATATGTTAGCAAGAGAGAGTTTTTTTTAGACACACATAAATATACACGCATTTGGCATTGAAATGGGTAGGGATTTTCCCATCTTATTTAAGGCACTATTTACAGGTTTACGTTTGACACATGTTTTATCAAAGCAAAGTTTATTATTGTTCATGTCCTTGAGCTTTATTTTTGATACCACTAATTCACTTATCGAGGCGAGGAAGAAATCTTTTCTTTCCAACATGAAATAGAATAGTTACCCCTACACAGCACTGTGTTCTTTTTTAAACAACATCTCTCATTTTCGTTCATTAAGCTCTTGTTTTGTATTATTTATAACAAGTGGTGTATTCTTTCGTTTTGTATGTAAGATCATATTAGTTAATACAGTTTCCCCTAGATCTTGTAAACTGGGCTCAAGCTTCATCTTTTTTCACAAATCGTAACACATGTTGATTTTGTACAAAAAACAACTAATTCTTAATTTTTTTTACAAATTTTAAGCAACATTTTTTTGAAAAATAGTCTTTAATTGCTTACATAGTGTTAAAATAAAATAAATATAAGTTGTCCGAAAATTTTCGTGAAAAATACATGTTAAGGCGCCTTTTTTACTTGTTTAAAACAAAACCGCGCATTCGGGGGGACCTTTTTGTGCTCCTGCATTATTTGCAGTGTAAACAAGAACAGGTGTCTCTGGTTGTTCTATTTCACTTTATTTGGTATCTTTTGGAAGATTATTCTTGTAATTATACAACAAATTAGTGTAATGTGGTTGACTAAATTATTTTTTAGGAATTTTGTTTTAAAATCAATTGACGCTCAACCAAAGAAGAAACAAGCATTATTGCATCAAACCCCCTACAGATGTTAGGTTTCTTGTTTAAAACCTTTTAGTGAATTACTAAACTTTATTGGTAATTAAAGTAAAAAATTTGCACATGTAACTAATGATTAATAGTTACATGGGCAAATTTTTACTTTGATATATTTTTTCAATTTATAAATAACAATAAAATAAATTTTAATAAGTTTTACTATTTTATGATTATAATGCATACCTATTTATTATTAATTTTGTTTCATTTATTAAAATGATTATCTAAAAAAATATTAATGTTACCCCTAAATGCGCGGTGTTGTTTTTAAACAACATGTCAAATTTCCTCGGATTCTATTCTTCCGAATTTAATTTTAAAAATTTTACTATTTTTTCTACTTATAACTAGCACATACAAACACAATTTTTCTTTCTTTTTTCTTTACAAAGAAACGAAAAATTGCACGGTGTAGGGTTAAGGAGCGTTTGTCATATTTCAGTTAGCAGTTACTTTGTTATACCAGTTTATAAAACTAAACAAGAAGTTCCGTCTAGAACTATACGAGCCTACTTTCCCGTATTCACCAACTTGAAATTTATAATCTAGCTAACTCTCTCTCTCTCTCTCTTCCTCATTTAACTTTAGTTCTTAATTACTTCAAATATACCTTTTTCAACCGTTAATACATATTCATTCACTCACTCATTCTTTCATTTATTCAGTCATTCGTTAATTTATTCATTCATTTTTCTCATTTATGTATTTATTCACTCATTTATTCGTTTAGTCCATCACTCATTCATTCATTCGAATATATCGTTAAAAATCCCGATAAAAAAATTTCATAAGAAAATAGGCTCGTTGCGTTCTGGTTGAACTTCGTATCTGTACATGTTCTACTCCCAAACATCTTTCCGATAATTTTTTTTCCAAGCAAATCGGTCTGTTAGATCATGATTTATATAGGATTGAAATTTCCCCGTAGGCGCTAATGTTAATATCTTTTTTTTTTTTTTTTGAACTGTTTCAAAATGAATTCCTTTATCCCGGCGCAAATCTCGCCAAGGCAACATAACATGCAAAAGGTTACTAGCGGATGTATTCCGCTTGGCGTTCGTTGCATCATTATTGGCGACTTTATCGCCTGCGCCGGGATTAAGGAAAAAGTACCGTTAATTTTTTTGAACTGTTCAAAAATGAACAAAAATTGTTCAACTCAAAAAATATTTTCCTTCGAGAACTTTTTAGTAATCTTGTTCATAAGAACTCGACTATTCTGCCCAGAGTTTACAAAATTTGCTTCACTTTTGCCCATTGGCGCTAATGTTAAAAATTTTTGAACTGTACAAAATTGAACGAAATATTCTTCAAATCAAAAAATAAAATATGGAAATGAGATGTCCTTGCCGAGATCTTTTGAATGCAAAAAGAATTTTTTATAATCGGACTATTCGTTCAAAAGTTATTAGGGGGGGACAGACCGACAGACAGACAGACCGACAGACACACTTTTTCCCCATCTCAAAACCCTACTTTCAATTTTTTTATTTTTCAATCTTTATTTAATTACTTTACTTATTTTTGACTTCTCTTCATATTTAACGATATTTTTCGGTACATTAAGCCTTCTTTCATGCTTTAATATATATATTTTTTACTTTTACGGGAAAGTAGGCTAAAAAAGAAGTTCCGTTTAGAACTATACGAGCCTACTTTCCCGTATACACCAGCTTCAAATTTATATTCTAGCTATCTCTCTCTCTCTCTTTCTCGTTTAGCTTAAGTTCTTAATTGCTTCAGATCAGGCTTGGAGTAATCGCGATTACGTAATCGTAATCGGCTGTAATCGATTACATTTTGGCAAAATCGTAATCGTAATCGTAATCTGATGATGGCATATTCTCGTAATCATAATCGAAGTTGTGTAATCCCGTAATCCTTTTTCTCCCGTAAATTTTAATCGTAATCTTAAGGAAAAAATCCGTAATCTGCTAGTCCTGCAATCGTGTATTCTTGACCTGCTGAAAGCTGAAATTTTTAGCGCTACCCTTGGATAGAAGAGATCAGTTTACAAGAAAAAGGATTCAAACTGTGTACTGAAGTCCTATCCTAAGCGGTCTGTAACCTACGGGCGATCATAATATAAAAGGTTCTGTGTGGCGGTCGCAGAGCCTTGATGGCAGGACCATATAATAGTCTGCTAGAGAAGCTTGTTGTCCTACTTGTTGCGGTCTCTCAGAATCCTTAATTGCGGCTCCACTCTCTACGGGGAATGGCTGGAGAGCCCGAGAAGAAAGGGAGTCTGGTCTGGATATGTCACTCGCATCGCCTTGGGGCTCTCAGTTGGGGGGGGGGGGGGTCTCCGGTCTCCTTGCGTCGTCCAGTTTCGGTACAAGAGCGGTAATCTGTCTGCACGTCACAGATTTCGGGGTAGATAAGAAAGGGGAAGGTGTCTATAAAAGGACCAAATGCATCGGTCATTTTGCTTCTTTAATTACCTCTTCAAAACATATTCAAACGGTTGGGCAATAGGCGAGAGTCTGGACGGGACCGCCGCGAGTAAAAAAGAGAGTTCTCCCTTTTTTCTCTCCGCGGGGGTCCCGGCATTAAGAATGGGCGACCCATTTTCCCTTTCAATAATCGAAATAGACTGCCCCCCTGAAAATCTAGTGTTGGTACTATCACCTACACACATAAAGAGACATGAAATGACTTTTGTGTTTTCGCCTTTCTTTAATGGCAGAAGTGAAGAATTTTTCTAATGAATAGCACATTTACACTTCAGCAATTTAAGAGCAGGCGTTACATGATGCTCTATGCTTAAGTGCATGAAATCTTAATCCTGGTATGTGTGATTATTATTATTTTTAAAAATATGTTCTTTGAATATTTAAAAAAGTACATACATTTAAATCTTAAATTTATTTATATTTTAATGCTAATATTCTTTTTAATTAATAGTTATGTAAAAGAAAATTATATATGTTCAGACATTTTCCCAATTGTTTTTTACATGCATGAATTAATATTTAGGAATTATTTTTAAAAATTAATTATCTTTTTCTTCTTAGAATTACCTCAACAGAAATTTGTATTTCAGTTGAATCTTGTACGTTAAATTTGTGTTGTAAAATTACTTGCACTTTATTTTTTTATTAAAACAGTTAGTACATGGAAAAAAATATATGCTCGTGCATGTTAAAAAAAAACCCACAAAAATCATATTAAAATATTATAGTCATTCGTATTATAATTATTCTTCACATTACTTTTTAACGATTACTAATTTTGCTAAGAGTTATTTGAATGTTCATGTTCAAATTTTTTGAAATTATTCTAAAATGCAGCATTTATTTTCAAAAGATTATTTATCTCTTACACTATCTGAACATTTTGTTATCACGTGCAATTCATGCACATCTTATAAGTGATTTCATAAAGAATCATAGAAAATTATTATTTTCAGTAAACTAATTGGTGTTATGTGGAATATTTGCACAATTTAAACTAGAAAATAAATACAATGGAGAAATATACATTTTCAGAAATTGCGGCCAACTAAATTTTGATTGTATGCACACAAAATAACAATGAACCAGGTAAATCACTTATGCATTATATATACATTTAGTGCATCGTCTTTGCTTATATACAAAATACGATCAATGTAGTTATCCCTCACATGAGTTTTAAATATTCGAAAAATACTGAATGTGCCTTTCCTGATTATACATATATATATATATAATGCAAATTTTTCATTTCTGCAACGACGTCATAATTGCAGAACTGTGATGTTGAAATTGTTTCATTATAATTGCATTCATCATCATTTCAGTTATCTCTTATAAAATCAAAAATTTAATTAAAAATCATAACTTTTTGATTTATGACACTTTTGTGAAAATGAGAGTTGTATGCATAAAATCGGATAATTTTATGCTAATCTAATCGTAATCAAAATCGTAATCGGATGTCATAATCGTAATCGATTACATTTTTCAACGACTGTAATCGCTGCCGTAATCGTAATTACTTTTTGGCAAAGGATTACAATCGTAATCGTAATCATAATCTCTCAATTTCTCCCTTTGTAATCGTAATCGTAATCGATTACGTTTCTTTGTAATCGACTCCAAGCCTGCTTCAGATATACCTTTTCAACGGTTAATACATATTCATTCAATCATTCAGTTATTCATTCATTCATGTATTTATTCACTCAGTTATTAATTCATTCTTTTGCTTATTGATCATTCATTAATTCAAAAATATTCTTGAAAATCTCGATCAAGAAATTTCATAGGAAAATAGGCTCGATAGTTCTGGATGAACTTTCTATCTGTACATGTTCTACGTCATAAGAGCTTTCCGATAAATTTTGTTCCAAGTAAATCGGTCTATTAGATCAGGATTTATATTGGATTGAAATTTCCCCGTAGGCGTTATGTTAATTTTTTTTGAACTGTTCAAAAATGAACAGAAATTGTTCAACTCAATATTTCACGCCAAGAACTTCTTCCAGTGAGCTTGTTCATTGGAACTTGGATCTTGTACCCAGAGTTTGCATAATTTGCTTCATTTTCACCCATAGGTGCTAATGTTAAAATTTTTTGAACTGTTCAAAAATGAACAAAAATTGTTCAAATCAATATTTCACGCCAAGAACTTCTTCCAGTGAGCTTGTTCATTGGAACTTGGATCTTGTACCCAGAGTTTGCAAAATTTGCTTCATTTTCACCCATAGGTGCTAATGTTAAAATTTTTTGAACTGTTCAAAAATGAACAAAAATTGTTCAAATCAATATTTCACGCCAAGAACTTCTTCCAGTGAGCTTGTTCATTGGAACTTGGATCTTGTACCCAGAGTTTGCAAAATTTGCTTCATTTTCACCCATAGGTGCTAATGTTAAAATTTTTTGAACTGTTCAAAATTGAACAAAAAATTGTTCAAATCAAAAAGTAAAATATGGAAATGAGATGTCCTCGCCGAGATCTTTCGAATGCAAAAAGAATTTTTCGAATCGGACAATTCGTTCAAAAGTTATTAGGGGGGGACAGACCGACAGACAGACAGACCGACCGACACACTTTTTCCCCATCTCAATACCCTACTTTCAAATTTTTTATTTTTCAATCTTTATTTAATTACTTAACTTATTTTTGACTTTTCTTGATTTCTAACGATCTTTTCACGATACATTAAGCCTTCTTTCATGCTTTATTATTATTATTTTTTACTTTTACGGGAAAGTAGGCTAAAAAGGCGTGACCAGGAATTACCCCGTATGACTACTGCTTATATTAACTCTTAAAACCCAAAATTTTTATAAACGGGTCATAGCGGTTTCTGAAGAGATAAAAAGTGAAAAAGCCGATTTGTGCCCTGAGATTGTGTCCCCCTTTAATGCATATCAAGGCCGTATCCAGAGGGGGGGGGGGCACGGGCCGGAATTGTGTTGTCCGGATTTTGGGCCTCCCCCCGAAATTTTTCGCAATGTAGCATTCCTCCCTGAAACTTTCCTCAACATAAGTGTTTCAAAGTCAGCCCTCCCCCCCCCCCCCCCCAAAAAAAAAAAAAAAAAAAAATCTGGCTACGTCCTTGATGCATATTTGTCTGGAATGATATAGAATATCCCCAGATTTTTTTAAAAGGAAGAATATTTTCAGTGACGTAGTATTTGTTAAAAAATCGATTGACATTTTTTATGAAGGGGATTTTATTATTTTTCCCCTACAGAATAAAAAGTTTAAATAAAAATTATTTAAATAAATCATTGAAGTTGCATGAACAACTCAAAAATTACTGTCAATGAACTAACATACCCCCTTACATTAAAACTGCAAGTGACAATTTTTTAAAAGCGTTAACATAAAAAAAAAAACAAGTTCCGTCTAGAACTATACGAGCCTACTTTCCCGTATACACCAAATTCAAATTTATAATCTAGCTATCTCTTTCTCTCTCTTTCTTATTTATCTTTAGTTCTAATTATTGAAAGTATACCTTTTTCAACGGATAATACATATTCATTCACTCACTCATTCATTCTTTCATTTATTCAGCCATGCATTTACTCATTCATTCGTTACCTCATTCAAGTGTTTATTCATTCATTTACGCATTCATGTATTTATTCACTCATTTATTTATATTTTCATTTATTCAATAATTTATTCATTCATTCTTTTCCTCATTCATTTATTCATTGATTTATTCTTTCACCCTTTCATTTATTCATTCATTCATTATTTCACTCATTGAGTCACTGAGAAATATCCTTGAAAATCCCGATCAAAAAATTTCATAGCAAAATAGGCTCGTAAGGTCTGGATAAACTTTCTATTTCTACATGTTCTACGTTATAAGAGCTTTCCGATAAAGTTTGTTCCAAGCAAATCGGTCCGTTAGATCAGGATTTATATAGGGTTGAAATTTCCCCGTAAGCTCTCTGTTAATTTTTTGAACTGTTCAAAAATGAACAAAAACTGTTCAAATCAATATTTTACGCCGAGAACTCCTTTCAATAAGCTTGCAATAGGAACTTGGCTCTTGTGCCCAGAGTTTACCGAATTTGCTTCAATTTTGTCCATAAACGCTAATGTTAAAATTTTTTGAACTGTTCAAAATTGAACAAAAAATTGTTCAAATCAAAAAGTAAAATATAGAAATGAGATGTCCTCGCCGAGATCTTTGGAATGCAAAAAGAATTTTTTGAATCGGACAATTCGTTCAAAAGTTATTAGGGGGGGACAGACAGACAGACAGACCGACAGACATACTTTTTCCCCATCTCAATACCCTACTTTCAAATTTTTTATTTTTCAATCTTTATTTAATTACTTCACTTATTTTTGACTTTTCTTGATTTTTAACGATATTTTCACGATACATTAAGCCTTCTTTCATGCTTTATTATTATTTTTTTTTACTTTTACGGGAAAGTAGGCTAAAAAACAGCGTGAAAGCAAAAAGAATTGTAAAACTATAAAGAATCAGACAGTGAACGCGCTACTAAAACGTAAACAGCGGGCCGCTCCTGTTGCTCTGATTGGTCAATTTCTTTTTTAGTGACGTCACAGTGCTATCTTTTTCGGATATCCATGCGCTAACGTGAAAATGAAATAGTTCCTCATAACTTTGGTTACTGTGAATTAATGGACAATCATATTTTGGAGAACTTTATGAATTTACATTTACCAGCCAATATTATGCTTTATTTTGGCAGAATAAAATTGCCCCTCAAGAGTCGGAACGAAAATTAATTTTAAGCTCTTTTTGAGACTTCGGCCCACGGAATAATGCATTTGGCTCAAAAAGAAACTAAGGATATTTTGTTGGCATAAAGTAAAGTACATGAAGAGGCGATAGTTGTATCAATATATTTTGTGGCATAACAAATAACTGAGAATTTAAAAAGTATTATTTTGCAGGGGGGGGGGGGGTGAGATTAGTAGCTCGTAGTGGAATTTGAAAACGGTACGGTTGCTCAAAAACTAGATAATTTTGGCAACCACTGATCTAGGGAGTTGCTCGATTCTATAAATTAAAATAAAAGTCACAGTTCGATAAAATTTTCGACCGAGTAAAAAGATAGTCCTAAATCCTTACGAAACAACAATGATTTCTAAAATCGCCAAGCGGGACGGTTGATTGTCGCCAACTACTTTTTTTGCTCAAGTGACAAAAATATAAATATACCATAAGTGAACGTTTAAAAAATTCTTTCTCGATTCTCACAGTGTATTTTCTCGTTATTCCTGAATTTGAATCTTCCTTGAAAGTCCGGGTATTTAGTGAGATTTTTTTCTTCTCTCTCTGTTTAGAAAAACCGTTCGAAGAATTGTTATTTTTTTTTTTTACTCAATCATGTTTTTTGTTAAAAGTAGCGTAGCGTTTCAATAACTTTTTTACTGAGATCGAAGCAAGATTGAGGAGAATGAATCTTCGTAAAAGTTAGTATAAAGTTAGAATCAAATCTCCTTTATAATTAACCCGGAAAAATAAAGATTTCTGAATTCTGCCATATTAAATTGTAATAAGGTTCGTTTTCATAGGCTTCGATATTGAGTTCGTTTTATCCCTCGGAACAACTGTTCTGCATAAATCGTTAGTTTTCGAGCATGGTGTGAAAAATTTTCCGCAGTTTTTTATTTTTTAAGATCATTTAAGTAATAATAATGGCGCCGGCCACCAAATGCCATTATTTAAGGTATTTTCTGTTATTCATAGAAAAATATTAAGTTTCTCCTTTCACCCTTTCATTTCTGATGGATTGCATGTGTCACACTAACACGAAATTTGTTTATTTTAATTAATATTATTATGTTTGTGTTCTTATAAAACACACTATAAGAAGCATGATGACATTGTTTTTCTTAAGTTAATTTCGTTTCAATATTTTCTTTCAGATCGAGAAGACCAGTCCATTCTTTGCACGTAAGTTGATTTCTGTTATTGTGCATTATGTATTTGTTATTATTAAAATAAGAGTACTAGCTGATTCCCTGCAGAACATCTACGGCAGGGGTCCCCAACCTTTTCGTATCTATGAGCACATACCAGAATATTGGTCGAATGGCGGGCACCATGTCTTTTTAGCCTACTTTCCCGTAAAAGTAAAAAAAATATAATAATAAAGCATGAAAGAAGGCTTAATGTATCGTGAAAATATCGTTAAAAATCAAGAAAAGTCAAAAATAAGTGAAGTAATTAAATAAAGATTGAAAAATAAAAAAATTGAAAGTAGGGTATTGAGATGGGGAAAAAGTGTGTCTGTCGGTCTGTCTGTCTGTCTGTCTGTCTGTCGGTCTGTCCCCCCCTAATAACTTTTGAACGAATTGTCCGATTCAAAAAATTCTTTTTGCATTCGAAAGATCTCGGCGAGGACATCTCATTTCTATATTTTACTTTTTGATTTGAACAATTTTTTGTTCAATTTTGAACAGTTCAAAAAATTTTAACATTAGCGTTTATGGACAAAATTGAAGCAAATTCGGTAAACTCTGGGCACAAGAGCCAAGTTCCTATTGCAAGCTTATTGAAAGGAGTTCTCGGCGTGAAATATTGATTTCAACAGTTTTTGTTCATTTTTGAACAGTTCAAAAAATTAACACAGAGCTTACGAGGAAATTTCAACCCTATATAAATCCTGATCTAACGGACCGATTTGCTTGGAACAAACTTTATCGGAAAGCTCTTATAACGTAGAACATGTAGAAATAGAAAGTTTATCCAGAACTTACGAGCCTATTTCGCTATGAAATTTTTTGATCGGGATTTTCAAGGATATTTCTCAGTGACTCAATGAGTGAAATAATGAATGAATGAATAAATGAAAGAGTGAAAGAATAAATCAATGAATAAATGAATGAGGAAAAGAATGAATGTATAAATTATTGAATAAATGAAAATATAAATAAATGAGTGAATAAATACATGAATGCGTAAATGAATGAATAAACACTTGAATGAGGTAACGAATGAATGAATAAATGCATGGCTGAATAAATGAAAGAATGAATGAGTGAGTGAATGAATATATATTATCCGTTGAAAAAGGTATATTTTCAATAATTAGAACTAAAGATAAATAAGAAAGAGAGAGAAAGAGATAGCTAGATTATAAATTTGAATTTGGTGTATACGGGAAAGTAGGCTCGTATAGTTCTAGACGGAACTTCTTGTTTCAAGCTAAATTTATACTTGGTGTGTGGGGACATGGTTAATAATGTACACTACATATAATGCACACAAAATTTAGTTTTAACAATTAATTTAACATATGAGTAAAATTAGTGTTAATAGTTTTGGGTAAAATAAATGATTACTAAATTGCTTGCAAAACATACGAAATATAAAAATTATTCATAAAATATATAAAATACAGTCAATGTGATCTTTGACATTGCATTTCACTGGCGCTTCATAGTTGGGAGAATATGATGAAATTCCTGCTTGCAAGCAATCGTCAAGGTAGTTATATGGACGTTTATTCATAGTTATATGGCCCTTTATTCATATACTCTAGATTCCTAATGTTTTTAAGTTTAAAATGGAAAACTGAAATATTTTATCGCTGGGCACAAGCAGCGGACGCCCCTAGACCGATCGGAGGGCGACATGGTGCCCGCGGGCATAGGGTTGAGGACCCCTGATCTACGGGCTAAAACCATTTTAAAATTAAAAAATACTTTAAAATTCGAAAGGCTTAATGTGTACATACACACTTATCACTAAAAGCGACCTAAATACGTAAAAAAATGTTATTACTTCAAATTGTTCTCCAATCCTTCACCTTTCAAACGACACCAAGATGTTGCTAATATTTGGAATAGTTCTTTCGGAGAACTTGGAAAACATTCCTTCAGTAAGGTCAGATTTGTCACCAAAGGGTACTTAAAACTGCCAAATTGTAGCACGGCCTCATTTGTTTGCGTAATTTTCATCTGGAATGAGTTTTGGTGATGATCTTAGATTGATTCCGCTGAAAACTAATTATGCTAACACTATTCACCCGGAGTTGAGGAAACTGCTAATTATTATTTTTGAATCAAGGTAAATCTTAAGAAATCGAACTAAAAAGCTTATAACTCGTTCTTATTGACTTAAAAACTTAGAACAAATATCATCTTGTGCCGAAAATCAGCGCTTTCGATCGATATACTACATTACTATGTGGAAGGTTTTTTCGCCCCATATTGGGGAATGTATGAGGAAATTTGCATAAAATTGGAATAAAAAAAGAACTACTTGTAGGATTTTTTTTCTAACGGTTAACCTTCCTCTTGAACCACTCTGTCTATTGATGAAAACCGCATAAAAATCCTTTGCGTAGTTTAAAAGTGTTCCCCAACCTTTTTATCACTCTCAAAAATGGGATCCTCATTCTCGACGAATCTTCAATCGCGTCAAGAAATTTTCGTCATTTATAACGATACTTTCCCCGCGCGATCACGTGACTTAAAAAAGTTACTACACAAATTTTGGCAATTTGACGAAAAGTTTACTCGGAGCATTTTTCACGAAGCTATTTCGTCAAATACGACGAAAGTTTCGTAAGATTTGAGCGTGCGTTTCTGAGAGTGATACCGTGGAACGCTGGGGAGAGGGAAGGGATATGTTGATTGTTTATATTTTAGATTATTAGATGCTTTTAATTTGGGGTATAAACCTAGGAATTTAAATTCAGTTTCTTGAAATTGAAATAAAAAAAGAACAAATTTGAATTTTAGGAAAAACGCTTCGAGGTGCACGAGGACCTGACCCAAGGTACCTGTAACGAAAATTTCATACTTCTGGACCGTTCCATCTCGCCAGGAGGCGATCGACAGACAGACACACACACAAACTTTCGGTTTTATTTATATAGATCAGTGGTAGGCAACCCGTCGATCGCGACAGCATTTTGGACAGTTCATATAGTTTTGAAAAAAAAAAAAAAAAGAAAAGAAAATCAAATGACTTTTGAATTACAAAGCAAACCTATTTTTTTCCCAGAAAATGTTTATTAATTTTTCAGACCATTCACCGGTTCTAAAAAATACTTGCCAATAATGCAGAATGTCAGTCATTATATTAACTATGCTATCGCTTAGAGTTAGTTGAAGTATATAATGGCATTTCAAATGTGTGTTTTATTAAAAAAACTAACAGTAGTTTATCAAATTTAAAAGAAATAAGATATTAGTATTTGAAATATTGTTTTGATGCAAGTTAACGGTGTTAACATAACATTATTTTATAAGTTTTAAAGAAGGTATATTATAAGTATCAAGCATCAAAACTTGTTCTATCATAAATTGACCAACAATTAAAATAAGATAGGAGCAGCCTCAACATGTATTACTAATAGTGTATCCCCCCCCCCCCCCCCCAATCGATCTTAGTATTCGCCGAACTTGGAAAGTAGATCTTCAGTCAATTTAGGTTGCCGACCGCTGATATAGATGGATAAACCTCTTGATGCTCATTTTCCAAGTCTCAAACATTTCAATAAAAACTTTAATTGACTTAAATTTTATAAATTACGAGAACTAATTTGATTGGTTCATATTAAATCTTTACTTTGTCAAGAAGAAATTCGATTAATTCTCATCTAATCTTGTCTTTGACACTTTAGTGAGAAAAAAAACTACAAGTGTAAAAATAAGATATGTTCAAAACTAAAAGATAGTTGTTTATTAAATCGATTTTAACATTAAATTAATGCTATGAGTTGATTAAAAATTGTAAAATTTAATTCTAATTGCAATAATTAATTCTCGCTAGAACAAACACATCAGTTAAGTCTGATATTAACGTAGGGGAAAACATAGCAATCGCAACCTGATCGAAGGAGTTTTACAACTTAAAGGTCAGGGGTGCATGAAGCCGAATATCTGAAAGAAAATATTATTCAACTAACGGTACTCGCACGGCTCTGCTCGTGCTGAATTTTAACCGTACCTAAGAAACGTAAGCACAATTTCATTAGTGTGTTCCGATTTATCGCCAATGACTAATTAAAGAGTCAAATTGTAGCCCGTCATATTCGCCACGTTATTTGAAATCTAGTATAAACCATACGGTATTCCTTTTCTGGCGATATTTAAACTCATGTTTGTGAAAATTGCAACACCATGAAGGACTTACGCGAGTGAGCTGAAATTTTCAGGAAATGCAAAGTAGCGCATGATATGCAAATGATTAGAATTTCAAATCCGTAGCGCATGCGTATGCTGAGCAGCGCCCTCTGAACGGCGGATGGATCCGAATAAATAGACGGCTGTAGCGAGCCGTGTATGGTTATCGGTGGTTATCTGCTAGTGGTAAACGTTAGCTCAATCTTTACTTATGCCTCTTCGACGAAAGAGAGCGAGATTTGAACAACTTACAGAGTTTGAACGGGGCGAGAATCATCGGCCTTCGTGAAGCTGGATTGTCGTATCGTGCAGTAGTCGCTCGTGTGCAGCGTAACAGCAACACAGTGATGCGTGTTTGGAAGCAGTGGACGGGCGAGGGTCGGATAAGTCGGAAATCCGGGAGTGGACCCCGAAATGTGACGTCAACTCGCGATGACAGACACCTGGTCCGCATGGCGCGGACGGACCGTACAGCTTCCTCTAGACGATTGGTAGCACAGTGGTCAATAGCTACAGGTGTTTCATTGTGTGCTTCATCAATTCGTAGACGTCTGCTGCAGCGTGGACTGCGCGCAAGGACTCCTTTATACAGGATCTCCCTCACGCTAAACCATCGCCGCCTGCGGCTACAATGGGCCAATCAGCATAGAGACTGGCGTGCTGATTGTCAGCATGTCGTGTTTTCTGATGAATCCCGCTTTAATTTGTGGTACCATGATGGCCGCATTCGTGTCAGACGCTATGCAGGGGAACGCCACCTTCCGGAGTGCATTATCGAACGCCACAGTGGACGAACACTCGGAGTTATGGTCTGCGGCGCCATAGCCTATCATGGACGAGCTCAATTGGTACGAATTGTGGGCAATCTGAACAGCAACCGGTACATCAGTGAAGTTCTACAGCCCCAAGCTGTTCCCTTCCTTCAAAGCTTGCCAGGCTCTGTATTTTAACAGGACAATGCCCGCGCTCATATTGCTAGGACTGTTCAATCCTTCTTTGCAACGCAGCAGGTACAGCTTCTACCTTGGCCTGCGTATTCCCCGGTTATGACGCCAATTGAACATGTGTGGGATTTCGTTGGTCGGCGTTTCGCTCGTGATTCTCGTCCTGTTGCTTCTGTAGACGAACTTTGGGTACGCATACAAACAATATGGAATGCTCTTCCTCAGGCAGACATTCAAAATTTGTTTGATTCCATGCCACGTCGTGTAGCAGCACTTATTGTGGCGCGTGGTGGCTACACAAAATACTGATTCCGATCTCTTGTTATTGTTTGTTTGCTTTGAAAATGTCTCTCTATTTTGAAAAAAAAGTTTTATATTGAAACTAGGCGTGCCGCCCGGCGTTGCACGGGCTAAACAAATAAAGAGAACAATTCTGAAATAACGCTAATAGTCCATGTAAAATTTCTCAAAAGTACATATAAGGTCAAAAGTTCCTTGAATCCTAAGGATAATAGTCCCAAAAAGTCGTCTTTTTTTTTTTTTTTTGCAAATCGATTTTTATGCTAAGCAACGGCCTTCGCGCGGGACTAAATAAGAGCAACAGTCCCTGAAAATCATATATTAATTGAGTACAATGCTCCCAAAAAGTAGTTTAAAGCGAACTTAAATACAACACGACATTGAAATTCCTTATTATCTATCCATACACAGACATACAGACACGGACCGATATTAATAATAGAGAAATTCAAAAAATTCACGTCAGAATAAGGACAATTAATTATACCTTTCAATCCTTTTTCGATTTTACGCCATTTTCGTTTTATGCATTCAGAATAATTAGCACGATCTTTAAAAGTCCCCGTTAAAATACGAAAAATTGTTTTTATTAGATAGCAGACGATAAATAAATGAAAAAGAAAGAAAGATTAAATTTTACGGAGATTGCAAATACAGCGAAGCAGCACTCTAAATGCTAGAGAGACATTGATTATTAGTATTGTTGTCATATGTTACAACAATGGCAACGGCATTGATTTTAATTCACACGGCAACTGTATTATATATTGTTGGAACGATGCAACAATGCCAAAATAAAATAAAACTCGCAAAAAATTGCTGTTTTAATTAATATGTCCAATAACTTAGCTATTTTCTTATTTTTTTCTTTCATAAGAACCTTCTCCTGACAATAACAAACACAACAAAAAAAGAATTAGTAAATTTGGTCCAGCGCCGTTCACGCGTGATGGCGTGACCAAGGGAAATAGGGATTCATTTTTATATATATAGATAAAGCTAACACTATTCACCCGGAGTTGAGGAAACTGCTAATTATTTTTTTTGTATCATGGTAAGTGTTAAGAAATCGCACTAAAAATTTTATAACTGGCGTTCTTATTGACTTGGAAACTTAGAAAAATTATCATCTTGTGCAGAAAAATTAGCGCTTTCGATCGATATATTACATTAATATGTGCAAGGTTTTTTTTCACCCCCATATTGGGGAATTTATGTGGAAAATTGCTTAAAATTGGAATAAAGAAAGAACTACCTGTAGGATTTTTTTCAGAAACCTTCGCAGGAGTGTACTCAACAACTTCCCAAAGTTTCAAGCCGATCGGATGAATGGTGTAGTAATGCATAAAGGACAGACAGACATATATTCATTTTTATATAGACTAGTAAGCCCGGCGGTCATACGAAATGACCGCTGTTCTAGATATTATAAATTGTAATTGAAATGATTTGTGCAAAGGTGTCTGCTAATTCAAACTGAATTACCCAGGTCAGGCGGCGAGGACGCCCCTTTGCTTACTGCCCCACACTACTATATATTTATTTATTATATAATCAAATTGTTTGTGAAAATTAAATATTTGTCATCGAACTTATTGAAAATTTTATTATGCTTTTCAAAACAAACGTTTTAAAGAAACTGGAAAAAGAATCGCTGCCACTCTAATAAGAAAAATATAAAAAGCGCAGGCGATAAATAAATAAATTAAAAAGAAGGAAAGGAGTAAATTAAATTCGCCTACATTAATTTTTAACGGAGATTGCAAATACAACGAAGCCTCACTCTATGTGCTAGAGAAACGTTTTGATTATTATTAGTTAATATTTTTGTTACAACAATGGCAACTGCATTGATTTGTATGTTCACACGGCAACTGTAATTATATGGTTGGAAACGACGGCAACAATGCAAAAATAAAATAAAACGGTCAAATAAATCATTGAAAAATTTAAAAAAAAACTAATTGAGTCACAACTTTTATTTTTGCAGCGATGAGTTTCTCGGCTCGAAAACATTAACCTTGCCGAATGTGGTCCCGATGGGTAAAACGGCCTGGGATTCTATAGCGGACAGACAGACAGATCGGCAGACAGAATAAGCCGCTTATATATAAGATAAAATCGTCAAAGTCTGAAAATAAATATTATTGCCCTTATAGATGTCAGCATGTGCGTTTCAAACCTTAAAATTTAAACTAAAAACATATTACTATTTCTAAAAATTCATGTTGCAACTCGTGAAAACCTAAGTTGGAAATAAAAAAAAAAAAACATCAGAAAACGACAAAGTCTAAAAAATAATTTCTCTCTGTAGATGGCGCGACGAGCATTCTTTCCATCTGAAAATTATATTGAGATTCAATTTAACCAAGCAAGAAAGAGAAAATTCAAATTAAGTAAAATCACGGAAAATATTCCCAAGTCCAAAAAATAATTAAATTAATTAATATTTCTCTCACTAGATGGCGCCATGAGTGACATCTGGAAATAGAAATTTTAGTTCGTAACCGTTGTCATGACAACCAAAACCGTTGCCATTCCGAAGAAACCTCTCATCGATGATTACGTACCATTCCGAGAAAAATAAATTTCGGAGAAACAACTCTCCACTCGGAAACCCTCGTGATCTTCTACGACGTCAGCAGCAGCAGGAGGAGGAGGCATGGCTAATCCCTGATCCCCCTGCTGGCGCAGAACTGTCGATAGTTCACATGTCCCAATATTAGATAATATATATTTTCTCCATTCTCTGGCTGGTGGTTAAAATATTTAGCTGACATATTTTTTTCAGAATTTCTTTTCCCTCTCATTATATTGCATTAACATAAAAATCAATTTCGTTTTGGATCTTGTGAAGTAGTTATTTATTAATTTTAATGAGTAGGGTCAGGTGGGGTAAAATGGGTCAATTTTAGCTATTTTCATATTTAAAGTTTCATAGCAACAAAACCAGAAACATTTCTCATTTCTTTTCAATTGCATCTTAACATTGAACTCCTTTAGATCAATTTTATGTCATTTTAATATTTATTTTTTAATTATGAAGTAGTTTAACTGAGCTTATAAAGTTGATGTGGCCTGATTTACTCCATCCTAGGGTAAAATGGGTCATAATGCAAAATAGTGCTGAAAACAGTTATTTATTACTTTGAAATTGAATAAATAAATTTTGAATTATAATTACATTGAAATGTTAAAATAATATTGTTCTAGATTGTTATATATTGGTTCACATAACACTTCAACAACATCACTTCTCTTTGCCACATCAACATAATCTTTTTTAGGGAAAATGTTCAAAAACTTTTTTAAAAATTTAATTACAATAAAATAAACAACATACACTGTTTAAGTTTAGGAATTTTCTGCAGTGAGGTTGCAATAGAGTAAATTTTAAAACAATAATAGAATAGAACTTGCTAATCCTAACCATGAACCATTTTACCCCATCCAAGAAAAACTGGTGTAAAAATTTCAATATTTAATTTTTTTTTACATGCTCGGCTGGAATTGTTCTCCAAAGTTTCTTTGTGCGGAAATCCTTTAAATTTGGGCTGTTATTTGAAAAAATATAGAGATTTTCAGAAGTTGGTAAACCATGTGTTTAGCACACTATCATCCAAAAATAACAAAAATATTTTTTTGTGTTGCCATATTTAAGAACCTAACTTTTTTTAGAATGAAAAATGTTGCCAACACATTGAAATATAACATAAAAAATATTGGTTTAAAAATTTCAATTTCAAGTTCTATTATTTTGAGTTTTTTATCAAGTGACCCATTTTACCCTATGACCCGTTTTACCCCACCCTACCCTATATAATATTTTATGCTTGATTTTATGCATTAGTTTTCAATACTGTTCTATTTATTTCCAGTGGAGAGTCAGGTGCTGGTAAAACAGAAAACACAAAAAAGGTCATTCAATACTTAGCATATGTTGCATCATCTAAGCCAAGGTCATCATCAACTCATCATTCTGTAAGTCTTCATTCAATTTTTGATTCATTTACACTCTTATCAATCAAGTGCAATGCTTATTTAGCAACTTTTTAACCTTAAGTAATTTTTTTGTACCTTAGATCAGTAAAAAGCAAATATCTTAACTAATGTTCTAGTTTACCTAGAGCTTCATGAAGTTTTTGAAATTTATTTGGACCTTTTTTTATTTTTTGCATTAGACTGATTTTTGCTTTGTGAGATGACCAGTTGATCTTATAGCTTATTATATATTTCTTTAGATAGGAAGGATCATATTAGGAAGAATTTATGTCTTTCAAAAATTCATCTGAGAAATATTTTGATTTACAATGAGATCCACTTCTAAACTGTTTGTCTGAAACTATATCTTTCATATATTTTGTTTCTTAAAAATGAACTTTTTGCAAATGTGTTTGTTAACTAAGTTTCTGATTTTTTTTTTTGTATTTTACATTTCAAAAATCTTCTAATGAACTGCCGCATTATATAAATATTTTGTAAATAAGCATTGTATCTTCTATATAAAATACACCTATTCGCAACTTATTTCTTACACTGGTTCTGTATTTGATTAAAACTTTTGAGAATAAAAGAAGAAATTTACCTGATAACCTCTTGTGGCTAACAGAAATGCTAGAAGAAAAGAAAGAAAGCTTAATAATACAATAAAAGACAATAAGTTCAGTCTTAATTGCTTCAAATATACCTTTTTCAACGTTAATACATATTCATTCATTTATTCAGATATTCGTGTATTCATTCATGTGTTCATTCATTCACTCATTTTTTTCTTTTTTATCATTTATTCACCTATTTTATCATTTGTTCATCCATTCTTTCACTTATTCATTTAATCATTCATTCATTCAAAAATATTGTTGAAAATCCCTATCAAAAAATTTCATAGCAAAATAGGCTCATGAGTTCTGGATAAACTTTCTATTTGTGCATGTTTTACGTTATAAGAGCTCTCGAATAAAGTGTTCCAAGCAAATCGGTCCGTTAGATCAGGATTTATATAGGATTGAAATTTCCCTGTAAGCACTATGTTAATTTTTTTGAACTGTTCAAATAAATATTTCCCGCCAAGATCTTGTCTTTTGTTCATAGGAACTAGGATCTTGTGCCCAGAGTTTACATAATTTGCTTCACTTTTGCCCATAGGCGCTAATGTTAAAAATGTTTGAACTGTTCAAAATTAAACAAAAAAATGTTCTAATTAAAAAATAAAATATGGTAAATGAGATATCCTCGTCGAGATCTTTTGAATGCAAATTTTTCGAGTTGGGGAATTAATTCAAAAGTTATTTGGGGGGGGGGGGGGGGGGCAGACAGACCGACCAACACACTTTTTTTCCCCATCTTAAAAATCTACTTTCAAATTTTTTATTTTTCAATCTTTATTTAATAACTTAACTTATTTTTGACTTTTCTTGATTTCTAACGATATTTTGATATTTTCACGATACATTAAGCCTTCTTCCACGCTTTATTATTATTTTTTTAACTTTACAGGAAGGTAGGCTGAGAAAGAAATGCCTGATTCTTATTTTTATTTATTTAGTAATTATTATTTTTAAAGAAATGAAGGCATTCATGATTGAAACAGTATTACTAAAGTTATGCTCCTAAGATGGTTTATCAATAAGGCAATTTTTAATTTTTTGTTAATGATTCGTGAAAAATTGGTTTGTTTCATATACTTATGTATGTACATTATACAATGCACTTCATACACATATTGAATGTTCCATTTTTATCAAGTGGGTCCCTGTAGACCTTCAGAAGTTCTGGGCTTCCTACAATCGCTGTCCTGCCGGTCAGGCCATACTGCCAATGGTTTTACATTGAATCTTACCTACACAATTATGCTATGCCCAGTTGTAAATTATATTTGATATCATTTATTAAATTTTTTGTTCTCTCCTCCTTTTATTATTTTTATTTGTAGTCAATGCATAATACTTGAAAACTAATTTTAATAAATTACTTGATTTAAAAAATATTTTGAATTCAGTTTTACATTAATTTTGTGAAACTGTTATATAGTCTTTATTAAAACAAAGTTAACCTTTTTAAAAAATAAATATTCTTTTTCTCTTCTTGTTCTCTTTTTATCTATTACAGAAAACTCCTGCCTGTAGTTATTCTGTAGACGATGTTGTCACACTTTAAAGTGTAAAAAATTATTTAAAAATTCTTATTGGTGTGAAGAAATATTAATACCGTAATATGTATATCTCGAGAATTTTTGTGCTAAAAGTCAGTTTAATGCATGTGAAATCTTAACCAGTCCACTGTTTAGAAAATATTAGTTAAATTTTATTTTCATTAGCTGATGCAATAACGGGTACTTCATAGGCATTATAAATTTATAAAAAAGCAGTAATAAAAACAAAAGACATGATTATATTAGGTGGTTACAGAAGACTGAATGCAACTTGGTGAGTCAGTTCTGTTTTATGATGTGGTGTATCATTATAATTATCTTTAAATGTTCATTCTTTACTCTTTTAGAATGGGCCTACTCCTGCACAAATTATAGTAAGTGTCAATTTCTATCGGATTTCGCTTAGCTTTGTTATGCTTTACAAGCTTTAGTATGCTAATTTACTAACTGTTTGTTATTTTTTACAAGCTGCTACCTTCTGGGGTATGTATTTGTTTGAAGAGTTTTTTTTGTTTTTTTTTGTTTCCTTATTGAAAATATTTAAACCTTTGCTTGTTTAATTTGAGTCTAGTTCTATTTGAATGAACTAGGCTTGCTTCAACACAGGCAAGTAATTTATTGCTTCTTAATTTTTGAAGTTTCGAGTGCTTTAATAAACTTTACTTTTGTTTAAAATCAGATTATGGACCAGCTTGTAGTATCTGCTCCTACATATATTTTTTGGCAGTGCTTTGTGTGCTTTCTAAATTATTATAATAATATTAATAAATTCCGTGAAATAATAATCATAATTAAAACAATTTTCTTTTGTATGTATTTCCTGGGATTGCAGACGTCCTATATTTCGTGTATTTTCTGTAATTTGTAAGAGAATAGAAATAAGCATTCATAATTGCCCGGTATTTTTAGTGTGTCCAATACCATTCTAGTTAATTTTCATATTTACACTAAAAAATTCCGATGCTAATTTCACTTCATTTGGTAGATTGCTGCTTTTTCTTGTTTTTTTATAAAGTTCTGATTTTTTATGACTTTTTACAAATTTTCATCTTTCTCATAATCAACATATTCAGGAATTCAGAACTTATAGCTTTTATATTTTCTGATTTAAAAGTAATATGGAAAATAAGTGCAAACGTTTGACAAAAGTAGACTTATGTATGGAATTCGCTAATTGCCGATGAGTACACTCGCAATCCAGAAAGTAATTAATCTTCTCATTACATGTTGGCAGATTTTTAAAGGGAGAAAATACTGCACAGCATTTCGAGCTGTGTGGGGATTCTTTCATTTTGTGTGTTTTTTGCAATCCCCACCCTGTTTGTTCAAAGCCTGGATGAGTTAGAATGCATGAAATAATTGTTTTTAGGAGAATTTATTCAAAAGTATCCCTCCCCCTGCTTCTTTTTAAAAATTACCTGGATGGGAAAAATAATCATATTAAAAGTGTTTTAAAACTGAAATACTTATGGAATTCTTGGCGATACATTTCAGTAGCTTGGCAATCGGATCTCTGGCACCGCTACAACGGGCAGCATGCGGCCAACCAATCTTTATGGGTTATCTTGCCATACACAGGAAATACAATAAAAAAAACTTCAATAAGCCAAGAGATGAACCTATTTCTGTGCAAATGTACTCTAAAAAACATCCTCTTTCACGCTTAATTGGAGATTAAATTAGACATGAAAAGGACTTTTTTAGACAAATTCAGAGACATTGTCAAGGAATGATTTGTTTATAATGCGCCTTCTTCTTTGACAGCAAAGGATCATCGTTTGACAATAAAGGTTTAGCTTATTCCTGTATTAGAAATAAAATGGGCAATATTTCATGTTCTAGTTCTGTTTAGTCTTGAGTTTTCAAACAAATTCTATCTGACATAGTTTTTCATCAGCTTCAGAATAATATAAAAGTTCAGAGAACAAGATGATTTTTTCATTTTTGAATTGTCAAAACGAATCTTTAAATTGGAATAACAAAACCACAGATTTGAATCTTTGAAGGGGACTTTTATGCGTTATCTTAGGAATTCATTGAATTTTGTGTCAAATTTTATTCTGATCAATTAATGGGTGTGACAACAACATAACAATCAATTTCTTTTACACACACACACATACATATATATATATACACACACAGCATATGTATATGTATGCACGCACACACACATATATATATGTTTGTGTATAGATATATATGCATACTAGCTAAGGCTCGACCGATGCATCGGCCTCGCCGATGCATCGGCGCCGATTGTTCAACAAAGTTGCCATCGGC
The DNA here is from genome assembly GCA_038502835.1 of Octonoba sinensis. Classification (NCBI taxonomy): domain Eukaryota; kingdom Metazoa; phylum Arthropoda; class Arachnida; order Araneae; family Uloboridae; genus Octonoba; species Octonoba sinensis. The sequence continues at coordinate 100,531,449 of CM076599.1, read as the reverse complement.
CATCGGCATCGGCGGCAGATGTTATCGCCGCCGATGCATCGGCATCGGCGGCAGATAAGGCCCATCGGCCTTAAAAAACATCTAAAAGCCGATGTAAGGCCGATGTTTTTCGCAGGGACAACTTTCCAGAAAACATTCTGTCTTTCACTTTATTTTTTTCTCCATAGCTAAATTTATATTTCCATACAATAACAGGCAGCACATAAGGTAAAAAGAAAAAAAACACAGAAATAATGTTATTCTACAAAGTATTTGATAAAAAATTCGGAAAACTAGTTTAAGCGATCGCTGCCCGAAAACCTTCATTATTAAAATAGTTCTCTTTGAGCAGAATGCTCGCGAAATAGAATATGTTAAAGTAAAAGTCATAGAAGCGTCTTATGGGTGCTATTTGTTTTTCGCACTAGGTGAGCTGCCTCATTTTTGTCCGTTTTCTTTTAATAATGACTTAGTGCATTAGATGTCATTGTGCAATAATATTATACCATCTGCTTTTAGTTTGTCATGTTTCTTATTATTCCGAAATTGTAAACAATAAAAAGTCAACTCAATCAAAGTACGATAATAATTTTAATTTTTACCAGCGTAAACTTTTTTCTCTTTGCGTTTTTTTTTTTTTGCTTCTTCGATCCCACGTGTTACAGTTTTTCTACAATTGTGGAGCAATCTTGTTTCATCTGCTTTTGGTGTGCGGTTGTTCTCATTATTTCATTTTTAGTTTCTATTATAGAAAAGATTGGTCAAAAATAAGAAAAAAATTTAAAGTATAAATATTTATTGATCGAAATTTCATGTGTCCAAGTTCGAGTTGAATTTTCAAAATGCGAGTTCGCATGACAACCTTAATAACATTAATAACATCTTAATAAAAATGCTAAAATTACTTTTTTTTTAAAGATTGATCAAAGCATATTTTTTTTTCAAAATACATCTTAATATTTTTTATGCGATAATAATTTTAATTTTCCCCGTTTGTACTTAGTTTTTTTAGCTTCTTTGATGCCACGTGTTAGACAGTTGACATTTTTCTGCTATTGTACAACAATCTCGTTCCCTCTGCTTTCAGTTTAGAATATTTCTTGTACAACATAGAACATATTGATAAATATATGAATCAATTTTTCAGTGTAAATGTTTATTGATCGAAATTTTATGTGTCCAAGTTCGACTTGCAATTTTCAAAATTTTAATTCTTTAAACACGAGTTTGGGATACAGGGTGGAACAATACCTTAATAAAAATGCTACAATTTCATTAATTTCCAAAATTGTCAACGTATATAAAAATATATATATATATATATTTTTTTTTTCAAAATACATCTTAATTTTTATATACGATCACGTGTTTTCAGAAGATTATTTGTCAACAGAAAACTGCTGGTGCTCAAAATATTGGTTTATTTCGGTGACCTTACATATTGTGCTCATGAAAATATAAAGAGCAGGCCAAGTATTTCAGAGTAATTTTCAACTCACAAGAAAAAAAAATCTAATAAGATTAGTTCTTAAGACCCAGCATTCATTTGTAATGACAAAAAAAATCTCAAGTCTATGTTTTTAAAGCAATATTCAGCATTTCTTGGTTATAAACAAGGGATAATACTGCGAGCGAAATTTTTTAATATTTTATTTTTATTTCAGAAAAAGAGCTTAAAATAACTTTTTTAATAAAAAATAAACATGTAATCGTTCCCGCTTTTCTTTTAAAAACGGGGGGGGGGGGGGGGGGGGGGTATCATGAAAAAAATCTGAGAGGAGGGGGTTGACAGTTTCGTTAAAAATACAAACATACATTATTTGTTAGTCTGTGTCATAACATCAGCATTCCTCTCCATGAAAAAAAATAAGAAAATAAAGGCAGCTGCACTTGGCATTTGCAGTGCAGGTGTGATAAAGAGAAAATGTTGAAGGAAAGGGAATTAGACCCGAGCCGATCCAATAGATGTTGAGTATTTTTCTTTTGCAAATATAAGAAAAAAGAATTAAAAATCCTCTGATATAGCATTTTTTAATTTTTTTAACCTCCAAATAGTTTTATTACTTTACTAGAATCGCGAGTGATTCTTTCAGTTTTAATTACTATGTAAACTTACCCCAAACAGTTTTACGGTGCTTGAATAATGCATTTATGTTTTTATAAACATTAAAATAAATAATAAATGATTTAAATGACATTTTTGACAAGCATTCTACACGTTTTAATGGTTTAAGGCGACTTTTTTTTCCATCGGCCGATGGAAGAGGAGAATAATCGGCAATCGGCCATCGGCCGACCTCGGAACAATCGGCCAACAATCGGCATCGGCCCATCGGCCAAAAAATGCCATCGGTCGAGCCCTAATACTAGCTATTGCCGCAACTTCGTACGTGCGGAAATTTCCATGTGTATGAGTGAGAACTGGCAGTCTGATAAAAATAATCAATGTGGGTTATAAATGCTATCCTATTGGGTGCTGCATTTCTAGGCGGCAGAAGTCTTTAAACGAAATTAAATGGTGTCGATGGCTTAAGAACCGGAACATTATTGCACTAAACAACTTTTTTTTCTTCAAATTGAGCAATCAAATGCTCCTTGTGGGTGCTGATTTTTGGGTGCTAAATATTATGTAAGTTCTGGGCTGGAAAACACAGCATTAGGACGCATCTATAGTCTATACACAACAGTTGTTTTCAAGGACTTTTTTTTTTACTCAATTAATTTATAAATTATCTATTGAAAAGGTTTAAATTTAGGTTTAATCATATAAAATGGTGTGTCACCGTAAGGTGGAAGGTGTCCCTCCATAGTCAAAGATGAATTGAAGGGGAAACAGTACAGGCCTAATAGTTTAAGTCGTAGAGCTCTTGATGCATTACTGAGGGACCTGGGTTCGTCTGTCGTCCCAATCCAGACTAACTGATTTTTACTCAATTAATGCTAAAACTTTATTTAACAAACTTTAAAAAAAAACTCCTTTTAAATACACGGTTTGATTAGGACACAATTGTTATGCTATCCCATAGGAACTATGCACTTTCCCAGATAAAAAGTAGCCTTTGTCATTCTCCAACCCCTAAACTTCCTTTATGCCAAAAATTAAGTTGATCTCTTGCTCCATGAAAAACAAAAACAACTCTATCCCACGGGAACCGCAAATTCATTGTTTATAAAAAGTAACCTATATGCTATTAATCGGGTAAAAATCGTTTAATCCAGACTGAGACTCGAACCCAGGTCCCTCAGTTACGTGTTGAGTGCTCTACCACTAAGCTATCAGGCTGATACTGGTTTTCTTTCGCTTCCATTTATAACCATTGAGCCACACTGTGCATGTTACGGTAATGCACCCTTTTTATATACAGTAGAGTCTCGAAAATTCGAGGTGGATGGGGCTGGAGCTACCTCAAACTATCGAAAACTTAAAATATAGAAATCATAACATTTTATAAATAAGTAAAAGGGAGTAAAGCAAATTTCAAAATCGCATATTTACAGGAAAAATGTACTTACATACAGTTACATGATTGAAAGTTAATTATATTTTTTAATTTGCCACCATTTCAAAGCTCTAAATTTAGACAGCCTACTTATTAATGAAATTTTGATCACCAGTCATGGATAAAAGTAGCCCAATTCGATATTTTTACGCATGAACCGTCGAATAACAATAAAAACCAGGTGTGGTAATTCTTTCACGAGTTTTGCTGTTGCTGGTCATTTTTTGGGAGCTAAGCCGATAGTTTTTTGCCAGCTCGGATTTATGGGAAACTCGAACTATCGAGACTCTACTTGTAATGGTATCCCATGGGAACCGTACGTTTTTTTGAGATAAAAAGTAACCTATGTGCTATTCCAGACTATAATCTATCTAAGTGATTGAGTAACAAACATATATCCAAACTTTTGCATTTATAATAGTAGTAAGATATATATAGCAATGTGTAGTTTCATACCAAAAAGTAAAAATCTTTTTGCGTGTTTCTGTTAACGAAAAAATGTATATAAATTAAATGAGAATTATATGTAATAAGTTAAAACTTATTAGTGAAACAGACTAAAATGTTAACAGTAAAAAGCTTGAATCAAAGAGAACAAACATCATATAATTGAAAGTTGGATTGATACGAGATAAAGCAATCAAACAAGTAAATGATAATCTCTTAAAATTTTAATTTTCTCTTCTGGTCACATTTCTACTTAAAGAAGCACATATGCATCATAATTTTTTTAAGGGTAACTAAATTCTCTAAAAACTTGAATCCATAGTAGAAAAGCCCTCAAGTTTCAAGGATTTGGGATTATTTAATTAGGTGCTTCCTTTTGAAATTAATAAAGAAATGCAGGGCTGCAGAAGAATTTTTTGAGTGGATTTACTCACTATTTTCGTGTGTATCTTATTATTATTATTATTTATTTATTGTTTTTTTTCTGTAATCTAAATTATGTGCTATTGAAGAAAAAATGTCTTATAGTAAATTAAATTTTTATTTGTATTTTATTATTTGAGTAGGAATCACTCAAAATAAATACTTCAGAAACATTCCTAAAAAATCAGCTGGAAGAAATTTTCCTTTTTTAATTAATGTATTGTAATTCAGAAGAAAATGAGAATTGAATAATTGGGAATAATTACTGTGCAGGAAATCTGTCTTTTTACTGATGTATGTATTTTCATACTAATAGCATGAATGTTTTTTGAACTTTCTCATGCATGCATTTCATATTTCTTAATAATGCTTATAATATTGTTCTTGGATGCAAGGGTTAATTTTATTCACAACAATTTCTTCGATAACAAAACTTGTTTTCCTCTTACTAAGAAATGTTTACATGGCTATAGTATTTTTGCCTTTTCAAATTACTAGTAACAACATTTTTCTTTACCTTTTAAATTTCTTAAATAATAGTGATGATTTCCTCTATACTTCAGGGAGAACTAGAGCAGCAATTGTTACAAGCAAATCCAATCCTAGAAGCTTTTGGAAATGCCAAAACTGTTAAAAATGACAATTCATCTCGTTTTGTAAGTATTTTTGGTGAATGGATCTTTGTGTGACAATTTTTATTTAATTTTTCTTGTGTGATAATTTAATTTCATTTTCTTCTAAAACTCCGGAAGTTTTTGTTTCATGTTTTTGTTTGGTCTCATTTTGGTCACTGGTACTATTAGTCTCTGACATTAAAGTTCCTGATGTGAGAAGGATTAACTATTCCATTTTATAAAATATGGGGGTGTGGATAATAAGTTTATCTGGCCAGTAATCTACAACAAAGCTATTAACTCAATGCCAAAACAAGAAATGAACTTTCTCAATGTCAAGAACCATCTGGTCAGACTGCACTTTTTTTCCTCTGTACGTTTCATTTGTAAATTAAATACATAGATATATAAACAGTTTCAGGTTATAATTATCTCTAAAGGTATATTGACAGAATAATTAAATAAAACATATAAATATTGACTAGTCGACCCGTGTGGAATTCCGCAATTTATGCAATGAATATTTAATTTAATAAATAATTTTAATAGTATATTTTCTACTATTTTTTAATTTACTGCATGAAAATAAAAACACCAAATAAAATATAAAAGAGCCCTTTTTAAATTTAGTTTATCAAAACTCAACTATCCTGCAAAACAATTAATTGGAGAAAACGTAAACAAAACGTGTGAATCGAACCATGGGTGTTGAGTATACCAACCTAGCACTCCTAACCACTCGGCTTGAACCAGCAAACACAACACAAACTTGGCATCCATTAAAGGACCTGTTCTTAAATGATTTTAAACTTCAAATTTAAGAAAAGCGGTATGTTTTTAGACCGTGTGTCTATTTTCCCGGTGTAGCGGTTAAGGAAAGTTTTAAAATCTTGCCTTATTCATGAAATTTTATGAAGTTTTTAGAAAGTTATGGCGTACTGACAAAAAAAGGCCTTGAGAAATATTATATAAGATGATGATCATTACAACAAAAATCGCTATAAAGGCTAACAATTTTTTTAAAAAAACCCTGTGCAGTATTTTAATTCGTTTAAAAAAAAAAGAGTTATCCAAATCCCTCCCAAAAAAAATAAATAAATAAATTAAAAATCGGCCGTTCCTCAAAATGATAGAAACTGCAAGAAATGAATTTTAATTTGTTAAAAAACAATCAAAATCCAAAATAAATGAATAAATTAACTAATTAAAAATTGGCTGCTCCTCAAAATTATAAAAACCGCAAGAAATAAATTTTAATTTGTTAAAAACAGAAGAGGATCATAAGCCATTGGGCATGGTAACAATTCAAATAAAATTAAAGTTAATTACCATGAAAAAATAATTTCGAACTACAGAGAAAAATGCTTATAACATCTTTTCTAGTTAATTTAAAGACTTCGAATTTTAGCACGTAGCAGAAAACTCTTTCCGAGGTAGTTTTCTACGCGCTTTTCAATGGTATCAAGCTCGAAAGGATTCGACAATTTCTTCCCATAGAGAAAGATTATTTTATGTAATTTTCGGCTATAAATTTTAAAAAAAAAAGAAAAAATTCGAATTTCAGAAAAAACTCTCCGAGGTACACACCCCAATGTTCCAAACTAATTTCGTGCCAAATTTCGTGAAAATCCGCCGAACGGTCTTGGCCCGGACACAGACACACACAGACATACTTGCTGCTTTATTATTAGTAGAGATAAAGATCGTATATTTAAAAATATATTTCTGTGTAATTGTATATTGTATATTTTTCCGTGTAGCGGTTAAGGAAAGCTTTAAAATGATGTGTCATTCATGAAATTTGATGAAGTATTAAGGAAGTTTTGGCGTACCGACCAAAAAAAAATCTTTGAGAAATAATATATATGATATTAAAATGCATAAATTTTAGATTGTATTGATAAAATTATTGTGCTGAAACTTTGCACTTTCAACTGATAAGTATGAAATATAGTAGGGTATTGATTGTTAAAAGAAGAGAATTAACTTTGTTTGCAACATAGTAACATATTTAAAAATGTAAAACAACTTCAAATGGCACAAGTAAAGGTTAAAGGATTAAATTCTTTTACTTTTACTTGTGCCTTATGAAGTTGGTTTTACTTCATTGATTATAATCAGACACAATTGTGATTTGGGGTTACTTGGATGACTGATTTGTTAGATAACCAATCATTTATGCAAAACTTACTAAGCAAGTGAAAAAGAAATGATATAAATCATAAAATTAAATATTTTGTAATCATCTTACAATTAACATAGACAAATGATTATACTAATTTAACAAGTGTTCTGCTGAGCCCTGTATTTTCAAAAAGATCCAAAATGCATGGCCCTCACTACCTGTCACTCCTTGCCAAATCACACTATGTGCCCTTTGCCAGCTTTGTTTTAAGTAAGGAAATATATGAGCAAAAATTTGCATTCACTTTTTCATTGGATATTTTACAGAAGCATGTAACATATATGTTGTATGTAGTTGTTTTATTTGTATTGTTTTTGCTATATTTGCGCTTGTGGACTGATAAAATTTCATGTTGTTTTAAAGCTGTGTACAAAATGTTTTTATAACTTAATCAATTTTTTTTCTCTCTTTGGAATTTCTAGGGAAAATTCATTCGAATAAATTTTGATGCTTCTGGTTTTATAGCTGGTGCTAATATTGAAACTTGTATCCTTTATGTTTTTTCTTAAATGGCAATATCATGTTTTCTTACACATAATTTATAAACAACCTTAACTGTTAAAATAGATCTTTTAGAAAAATCCCGTGCTATTAGACAAGCTAGTGATGAACGTTCCTTTCATATATTTTATCAAATGCTTTCTGGAACCACTCCGGAGCAAAAACGTAAGACTTCCCTTTTTAAAATTATATTCATAAAGAAATATTTTGTGCTTTCAAGTATTTCTAAAAAATTCTGTGGAGAAAGAGATGTTTAGTCTAAGAAAATTCTTAATTTGCTCCTAAGGTTGATGCTTGTCACTGCCTGCCCTCCCTTCTTGGTCTCCTTATATACAATGTTTTTTTAATACTGTTTGCAAACTAAAAATCAGATAATTTTTTTTCTCCGTTTCTCTCTCTTTCTTTATATTCCCCATTCCCAAATGATTCATATTTCATTAGACTTTAATGAAAGTCAAATAGTTTTATTTTTTGCTACGAATTAAATAATGATGCAATAGATGTGGATAAAAATATTTGACTCTTCAAAACTTTGGATGTTGGTATATATCAAGTTTTTTGTAATTTTTTACTCTGTCTAGCATATTCAGTATAAGATAACAAAATGTTTATATTCATTACGTAGTACGCAGTACAAACTTGTGTAAGAAGCATTATTATGTGTCTTACCATCTAGTATTCTTAATTCCAAGTTGACCATGTATATAAACGGAAAAAGGCACTTTTATGAATAGATACTTATATACATCAATATGTTGTAGTACATTTGAAACAAATTTTTATGTTGCTATGATTATGTGGTAATTTAATTTTACTTTTATATTTAATGTATGTTTAGAGGAATTCCTGTTAGAAGATGCAAAGGTATATAGGTTTCTCACATGTGGTGGATTGGCTGTGCCAGGTGTGGATGATGGTCTGGAATTTAAAAATACCGTTAGTGCAATGTCCATTATGGGTCTTTCTTCTGAAGATTTGTCTGGTAAGAGCCACTATGTTTCTTAAATCCTATTGAACCGTAAAAAATTAATTATTCCACCACCCATGGCTGTTAATCTTTTAATGAATTTTCATTCTTATTTTATTTATTTAGTTTTTGCCAGATATTTTTTCTGTTCTAAAATTGTTTTTTAACGTTGAATTATCTTTTCCGTAGTAAAAAAATATTCTAACATCTGACTTTCTTTCCCAGCTATATTTAGGATATTATCTGCTGTGTTGTTATTTGGGAATATGGAATTTCAGCAAGAAAGGAATGCTGATCAGGCATTTTTAAGTGAAACTACAGTAGCACAAAAAATTGGCACACTTCTGGGTTTGAAAGTTACTGATATGACTCGAGCGTTTATTAGGCCTAGAATCAAAGTTGGCAGGGATTTTGTCAGTAAAGCACAAACTAAAGAACAGGTGATTATTAATCATACTGAATATTAAATTTCTTTGGATGTGTTTTTTCATTATTTGAAAAACTAAATAACATAGTAAACTGTAATTATGTTTTTAGATGCCATTAGTTTTTAAATATTATGCACTTAAAACGTTCTTATTCAAACAACTTATTGTACCACCCGAAACAAAAATGTATTTAAATTATTAGTTAAATGTATGAACTAATTCTGAAATGTTTCATTTTATACTGAAATAATCTTATGTCCAACGTATTCGTTGTTTACTGTAGTGAGTTTGATTAGTATCCCTTTTTAATGTTTTGCTTATTTATCAAAGTATAATTTTTTATAAATTGAACTTCCAAATTTTTAAAATGAATTACGTAATGCTTCATAATTTCAATTGAAAAATAAAGTGAAATTCTTTGTTTCAATTAAATGAAAAGCATTTTTTTACATATCTATATTATTCCTCACAGATAACATGTTATTTAACTTGTGTTTAAAAATGAGAAAATAATATTATTGATTTCTGTTGCACTGTCTTCTGCTAACTACATAATCCTTTGATGATGCAAATGAGTTATAAATAACTTTCTCTTTCAAAACTACTTATTAATGCACAAAATTTATTTAATAATAGGAGGAGGGAGTATCTGAAATTGTCTGCTAAAAATAAGAAATTACTTAACATTTGAAGTTCTCAAAGTAGCTGTTTCATGTGTTTTCCTAGTATTAGGAAATGTTAAAAAATGTTCAGTTTTAGATAAAATGGTTATGTTTTGTGCTAATACAGTCAAAGCATGCATTTTAAAGAAAAGGCTAAAACTGCAAAGCATGATGCTCTTCAGATTTTTTTAATGATTTGTTTGGATGTAAATTCAAGTTTGCAGTTTCAAAAACCCATGTTTGCTGTGTAACACATGAAAAACTGCAAATTTTAGGGCTTTTTTCTGTTATCACCTTAAAACTTTTAAACTATTTAATTTTTATGTTAATAAATTGCATTTACCAGTATTAAAGTAATTTTTATTTGCAAAAATTCAAGCTGATTCCCAGTACTATACAGCTATTGGTTTCGGAGATATGACAAGTTAAAAATAGGTCATTTTTTCCAAAAAATAAATTTTGAGTTTTGATAACATTTATGGCTAAATTAGACACAACCTTTCATTCTACAAGAAAAACCATGGAAATGTAGCTGTGGCAAGTTTAATTGACCTTTATTTAAGTGTAAAATACAGTTTGTTGACCTATGAAGTTTTCCTGTATTTGTAAAAAGCCAACTATGCGGAAAATTTGATTTTCGAAGAAATGAGCGAATCACTTTTCATGACGTGATTTAAAATACTGGGTATGGAAAAAAAGGTAGTATAACCTAAAAAGACTGAAATGTAGGCATATGGATATGTTGTTTTTCAGTTGGTGTGTCAGTTGAACTCTCTGCTTATACTCATTTGAACTAATTTTCTTGCCAGCAACATTACACGTGTCACACAACATTTGGACTATGGAACAACTAAAAATTTAAAAGCAAATTTTCAGAAACTTACTCTGATAGACTTGTTTGCTAAAATCGACCACAAAGGAAAAATTTTAAGTTTCTCGTTTCAGTACATTATTTTATCTTGATTGAAACTAAACCTTTTTCAAAGAAAATTTGTTTTGCTTTCAACATGCTAGATATGGTCTAGATAACATAAATAAGAAGTCTAGCTAACATCAATAATAATTTACCCCTTTCTGAGTTAGCAAAAATTTACAGAACCCTGAGTTATGAAATACTGTATTGCAACATTTATGACAATGTTGCAGCTAGGTATAGTTGTATTTCTTTAAATGGAAAATCACCTGAACTATTAAATTCAAATGCTGAATAAAGAGAGTTTGAGGATGATGGTGGACATAATATAAAATCAGTTACATTAGCAGAAGCACTCAAAGCCATCTCTTAAATTTTTTTCTACTGATTCTAAAGAAGCAAAAGAACATTTAGTGTCAATATGATTTGAGATTTGGAGAAAACTGTACTAGAAATGTTTTGTAGCAAAAAATGACTGCATTGTATAATAGAATATTTTCATAACATTGCAGCATATGTACTTTCTGTAAGTTGAACTTTGATAATGCATCAGTAATGTTTTCCCTGTAGTTTTGTGTTGAGAGGGTTTCTAGCAAATTTGTCAAATAACTGCTTGTTTATTTTTATTATAAGATGAAAACTACATACATATTTTAATGTAGTTAAAAAAGCTACAAGATAATTTTTTCAAGTTTTTTTTATTCTGTTTAGATAGTCAAATTTTATGTGCCTTGTTAATTGATCATTCACCTATACTAACTTACTGCATATATAATTTTGTTTATACAATTAACTTTTATATACGTATCAGTTATTATCAATAGCAAGAAAATGTAAGTTATTGTTCTAAACGAGTGGAGGACATAAATTTTACTAGGATTGGAACAAAGCTTTGGCTTGGCCTAATAATGGGCTGTAGTTTGACCTATAACAATTTTTGTTATGGATATTGTTTTAACAATTATTATTGTGTAAAATATTGTCATTTAAGCTATGCACAATTGTACCTTATAATAAAACATAGTAGAAATTTATATTCAATTCAAAGTTTGCATATTGAACCCTTTGAACCAGAAATCATCCAATAATTAATAATGTTTTTGTATAGTTAATATATATTTAATTTGAAAGTTGCTAAGAAATAAATATGTTGCATTACATTATATTTAGATAAAAACAGAGTTTCACTATAAACGATGTCACTATAACCAAGTTCAACTGTACTTTAATTTAAAAAATAACAATAACATAAGCTTTTAAAGTACTTAAAGTACTAAAAAGAAGAAGTCTATATTAGAAGTCTTTCAAATAAAAGTTCCAAAGTAAAACATACTTAATGTTTTATTAAATATAAACACTACATAATAGGCTAATAAGAAAGAATGCATGCATATTACTGTTACAAATTCCCCTCAATTCAAATTTTTCATAAAAAATGGGTGGATAGATATCTACTGAAATACTAAGATACAGTATAAATAGCAGCTAATTTGTTGTTAGATTATTCTGTGACTTAATATTTGATTATATATTGGTTATTATAAAAATCAACTTAATTGCAGAACCTGCTTTTAATGTTCCAAATGATGCTTCATATTACTTATTTGCAATAAAAAATTAGAAATAACTGCTTTTCTGGTACTGCTATAGTCTGTGTAATTAAGATCAGCATGTCAAGGTCACACAACTCTACCTTTTTCCCTTCTGGTCGCCAGGGTTTCCGTGCTAGAAACTTCTCCCCCAGGTTGGTTTGGCGAATATGATAAGTACATTTGTTGTTTTAGTTATAATAATAATAGATAGATTCAAATCGGATTTATTTTTCAATGGCAAAAATATATTGCTTCAGATAAAGTATTTTAATATTTGGAACCAATCTGAATCATATTCTAATATTTCGATGTGTTCCAGAAAGCTATTGTATACCTAATTTATTGTATTTTTATTTTGTAAGTGTTAAAATCTTATCTAAACATTCTAGCTTTAATTTAGGAGAAATTTAATTGTATTTACTTAGTATCAAAAATAAATAAATGGAAATAAAATCTCTCTTATTACTTTTTACAAATTATTCTAATATTTTGAATCGGAGGTGTAGTAATGCAATTGCCTTAACTGCAGTGCAAAAGAATACGTCTGGCGCTGTTATCTTTCTCGCAGTTGCCATTTGGGAAAAGAAGCAGGAAACGCAACTTTGGTGTGCTTATTTTAATTACACAGACTATAGTGCAAAGCAAAAATACCTTAAATGGTGATATTAATTAAAAAAAGCACAGTATATTGAAATTGTTTTATGAAACTAGGAATATTAACACATTTGAAGTATAATATAATGTAACTAACATTTAGTGTGCACTCAATGTGAAAGTTCAATATGTACAGCAGCCGAAGCTTCAGTATTTGGCTCTTTAGCTAAACTGCGCTTTGTGTCATCACTAATTTTTACTTCACTATATGTTTTTATTTAATTTTTAGGCAGAATTTTCAGTCGAAGCTATTGCTAAAGCTTGCTATGAAAGATTGTTTCGATGGCTAGTCAATAGAATTAATCGTTCTTTGGATCGAACGAAACGACAAGGGGCATCTTTTATTGGTATTCTTGACATAGCTGGTTTTGAAATTTTTGATGTAAGTGTTCTTTTTATTGTTATTGCTTTTATTTTTAATGTTTTTACTATATCACTTAGACTATGCTTTAAAACCTATCTTGTTGATTGCTATTCGCATGTAATATGACCTCGTGTGTATGAATAGCAAACTGTAGAGAAAATGATTAAATTTAGTTATGTCGTTAGCTTCTAATTATGAATTTTCCTTCATATGACTTTAATAAAATGAACGAGTTTTCTCATTCTTGCTAATGAGTTAAATTCATGTTCAACAGTTTGTTTGAACTATATCAAATGAAAATAGCAACTGAACATTTATGTTTGTTCTGAACAGAAATTATCTTATAGAAAGGTAATAGAATGAAGTATTATTGTTTTGTCTTATCTTCACTACAATTATCTTATAAAAGTGAATATAAAATATTCAGTACAATAATTTTTTTTTTTTTTTTTTTTTTTTTTTTAAATAAAAAAATATTTTTCAGAATTTCATTTGAAAACAAATCTCTTGTTTTGAGCAGAGCAATACCTTCTGAGTTCGTAATTGAAACACAGAGGCCTAAATCGAGTGTTCTGCTTAAACTGACACAAGCAGAATTGGTCAGAGAAAAAAAAAAAATAATAATAATAATAAGTAAAAAAATAATGGACTTGTTCAAACTTACAAACTTAAAGATCTAAGCTTTGTGTATGGAATCTGATTATTAATCAATTTTTAATCTTTTTTTACCTAAAAATATGTAACTCAACCATAACCATCCAATTGCGTAACGTTTTCAATGTTATTTTGTTAATAAATTTTTACCACTTAATAAATAAAGAAAATATAATTAAAAAGGGAAGCAAGAATAAAAATTGCCGTTATACAATGTGTGTTGGGCGCATGTTTTGTGACACTCCAATCAGATGGTTATGCACCTTTGTTCTTTTTTTATCTTTTTTTTTTACAATCTATTGTTTATAGTAAGCTAACAGAACTCAAGAATAAGGATAGGGTTTCAAATGTGTAGAATACATGTGATGCCTTTATATTTTATTTTGCTTTTTGGTGATCAAGTAAGTCAAGTCTTTTAGATATTGGGTTTCTAAGGCTCAATACTTATTGTTAATTGGAATGAAATGTTTAATGGATTTTTTTATCTGATACTGATAAAAAATTAGGAAAAGTCTTTTGCATGTATAGCAGCAACAATATGCATCTGTGACCGATTTTAGAATCAATCTCCTTTACAATCAATATCCTTAACCACCCTGAGGTACACCCTTTTAGGTGGTGTTGGGGGGGGGGGGGGGAGAAGGCAGAATAAGATGAAGAGTCTTTGAGAAATACATATGCTTGAATTATGCAATTTTACTCATGCTATTTCAATGTATAACTGAAAATTATTCCAAATAAATAAAATAAAATTTCTTAAATTTTTTTTTACTTTCCTGAAAATAATATAAACTACAAGTTTATACACCACAACAATGTTTTTTTCTTTTCTTTGGGAAGGGGGAGGTGATATTACAAATTACCACCCCAGGTGACACCCATGCTAGGAATGCCATTTTGTGTGTGTAGTGTATATATATATATATGAAGGGTTTCGCCAGAGGAAATTCAGGTCCGTTTCCGGACCCTCCACAAAATTCCAATCAATCAAAACAGACCTTTCGCAAAATTCCAATCGATCAAAACGGACCCTTCACAAAATTCTGAACATCCAAATCATTCTTTTTTTTTTTTACTTTTTTCACACTTCACATTTTGAGTACTCACAAAATCATTTGATTTTTCTGAAAAATTCACAAAAAATGGTCCCTGTTTTTTAAGGACCTCATATTTGTGAGGCCCACTGTGAGGCCTTCCGTGCTACTATGTCACAGGTCCGGGGCTCGATTCCCGCTCTTGGCAGGGTCGATTCAGCCTTTCATCCCTTCAGTGGGGTCGATAAAATGAGGACCAAGCAGGCTTGGGAACTAGCACTGGGGATTCTGCGTCAGGCCGACCACTTGACCCGAATACCTCTTTCTGCACCCCAGGGCCCTCGGTCTCGAAAGCTGGCGTGGGCACGGTAGGTCTTGGCCTCCAATGTGCTGTCGTGCAACTGAGTTAGTTAGTTCTATATATTTGTGGAGTTTCTTTTTTACTCGTCAAGGGAGTTCCCGTAAACATAAACCTAGCAAAAGACTTTTCTCAAAAATATGCACAGTAATAAAACTAAACTAACTGTATATTTACTGTGTCAGTGTACAGGTAACTTTCAATAATTTACGCTATATCGGTTGGAACTGCCTGTTCCGAGGATTACAATATCTAGCATAGCACACACTGCAGTTCGTGTCCACTCAGGACCACATCTCTCAATCCAACTACTTGCTTTATCGCCCGATAGCACTAGAGTCGATCTAGTACTCGATTGGATCCTACATATATATATATACATACATATGTAAAACATTAAGCAAAAAGCTGGAACAAGCTCCATCAGCAGTGGATGTTTCATCTTGTGGTGTAACACCCAAAATATAGATTTCAGTGATGCATAAAATGAACAGAAAACAAAGGGTTCTCGTTTTGTTTTAGTCAAAGTCTAAAAAATCAAGACTCCTAAGGTCTGTGCTGTTCAAGAGACAATCACATCTTTATGTTATTAATAAGTACATACTGAATTCCGAAAGTTGACAAACCCAAAATAGAAAACCCAAAAACTAGTCATGCAATTCCAAACCGTCACTGAAGAAAAAAAATCCTAAGTCAAAAATCAAATCCAAAATCATTCTAGGTTTACCCAAGAAATACCTTATAAGAACATCCAAATTGATTCGCCAAAAGTATGTGGTTTACTTTTCATACATAAAAAATGGTTTATAGTGAAGTAATGGGTTCACTAACTTAATGTTTATCTGCTGACTTCAGGGTTCACACTGGGGAAAAATACAAGGTGGGATTTTCCTCCTTGACCAAAATTTTAAGTGGGATTTTTAAAGTTTAAGCCCAAAAAAAAATTTTTTTGAGTGGGATTTCAAAAAATATTGCGGGAATCGCGCGATCACGCGGCCTAGCGCGAACCCTGTGACTTAATATATTGCTGCTGTTTGTATTTTTAAGTTATTCTTTTAATTGTTTGTTTATCATTTTTTAATTTTTATTACATTGTTGTAATATATATACGTATGTATGACATGATATGACTAGTCTTTCTTTTTAATAATCTTAGCCAATGGGTATCTTAGCACTGCTTGATGAAGAGTGTTGGTTTCCCAAAGCAACTGAAAAGACCTTTGTTGACAAATTAGACACATCCCATGCTGTTCATCCGAAGTACATTAAATCAGATTTCAGAGCCAATGCAGATTTTAGTATCATACATTATGCTGGAAAAGTACGAATAAATTAAGTATTTTTGTAATTCTTTTCTTCCTTAAGTATTATTACATTTTAAATTCAACAAATGAAATATGTAATTTATGATTATTGATTTGTAAAGAATTAAAACAGTTTTATGGCATAAAAATCCTAAGATTATCATTAAATTTGGTATTGATTGTTTTTCAGATTTTATATATTTATTAGCTTAGTGTATTGTAAATGGTTACCAAGAAGCTGATTAAAGGTGAAAGAAATCCAATGTTGTAAGATATAAATTAGCAATTAATGTTGCCGTTTTCAATCTACTTTGTGCCTTTCAAAGTTTTTTTTTATTTTAAAAATATTTTTAGATCTTGCGCTTTGAAGTTTTCTGACAAATTCCAAGTACTTTATGAAACTATTTTAACTAGTCATAATTTGAATTTCGCAATTCTTACCTTTTCGAGACACATAATAAATATCTTAATAATTTATTGTAATTTTAGCTATGTGATTATTGTAATCAATGGAATAGATAAAAAATTTACCAGCTGAATCTCTTTCTTCTCTTTCCTGTTTCTTTTGATTTAAATTTTTTTACCACAAAGTTTACATTCCAGAAATTGTTTGTTTTTCCTCTGAAAACTCAAATAAAAATTTCTTTAAAAAAAAATAAAAATTAATCTTTTATTAGCGCCGTGTTGTTCATCGTTACACCCTTACTTATTTTTTCAGGTTGATTATTCAGGTGCAAAATGGCTCTTGAAAAATATGGATCCTTTAAATGAAAATATTGTATCACTTCTTCAAAATTCACAAGATCCTTTTGTTGTCCACATTTGGAAAGATGGTAAGCCTTTCTACTTTGTTAATGCTCTTGTTCTTTTAATTATGTTTTAATTGCATAATAAAAATTGATTTCTTCAAAACTTAAAAGAAAATTTTAATTTTCATAATAAAATTTAAAATTGAATTTTGCAGCTGAAATTGTTGGAATGGCTGCTGCTACAATGGGTGATACACAATTTGGTGCTCGAACAAGAAAAGGAATGTTTAGGACTGTTAGCCAGTTATATAAGGAACAATTAGCAAAGTTAATGGCAACATTACGAAATACAAATCCAAACTTTGTTCGTTGTATTATTCCAAACCATGAAAAAAGGGTATGATGTTCAATATACCTTAATCCTATTACTTTACTTAAAAGTAGTGCCAACAGTTAACAGTCTATGTGTTTTAATCTATATTTGTAAAACCGTAGATATGTATGCATGTTCTTTATTAAAATTCGCATTTTGGCTCAGATGCTTACTACATTTGATTTGGAAGATTTTTGTTCACTGATTTTGTCATGTTTTTAATTTAAGGCAAGTACAAACCATTTGAATTCTAATTTTGAATCAATGTAATAACCAATATTTATAAAAATTAATTTGTTTCTTTTTCCAATTCAGTTTTATTGCTAAGCAGGGTTCATTGATTTAAATCAGCTTGATTTAAATCATGATTTAAATCGTGATTTAAAGCAAGTGATTTTTAAAAAAAAATCATTGATTTAAATCAAGTGATTTTTTTTCAAAAAAAATCATCAAGTTTACAATGTTAGAAAGTGTTGTAAAAATGAAATATGTTGCAATTACAACCACTATTTCAAACAAAACTTCCTAGGCCCATCTGTCTGTGTGCATAACATATTTCATAAGTTTAGAATTAATTACAATTTTTTTAATTTTACAATATTACTGTTATTCTTCAAGCGTCTTAACCGCAAAGCATAATTCATTCAATCATTCAAATTAGAATTCATAATAACCATGAACCATTCTGTGTTCTTTATCTTAACAATAGTATTTTAGATCAGTTTAATAAATGCCACACAATAAATAATTCAGAATGATAGTGTTTAAAGCAGCAATTGTTGGAATTTAGAATATGTATCCTTAAAGTTCCATCCATGTCCCCTAACAGCTTAAGGTTTTTTCTCTAAAATACTTTTTTATCATAAAGTTTGCAATACATATATTTGATTAAAACAAAAAGTTTCAGTTTTTAGTAATGGTGTGAGCATATGATTTTACTAAATGGGTAAAAATATTTCAGGCTCTTTCATTTATAAAATAGAAAAATGGTTAAAGTACACTTGATGTAAAAATTAAGTACATACAATTGTTACTTTTTTCAGCTTTAAATAGCAAAATAATTCAGATTAAATTTGTTCGCTTTCTCTATACTTATGAGTGTACTTTTATTAATGGTAGGGTTAAGTTTCATTTGAGCCATGAATTTGTATTAAAATTTGTTTATCATTATTATTATTAAAAAATATTTATTGCTGTGAAAAAAGTTAAAGTATGTTTTTGCATATTGATTAACATGCCATATTGTTTCTATAGATTTATCATAATAAATATCCAAAATATATAAGGTATTTTTAAAAAAATCAAAAAAATCCGATTTAAATAAAAAAAAAATCTGATTTAAATAAAAAAAAAATCCGTTTTTTTTTTTTTTTTTTTGATTTTTTTAAAAAAAATAAAAAAAAATCACGAACCCTGTTGCTAAGACAGTGCAGTCTCTCTATAACAAAATTAATTTGCTATAATGAAAGTTTTGTCATGCAGATATTGGAGATTTTTGTTTAATTAAAAATTTTTTAACTACATCTTACAAAAGGAATTATTGTAACAACATTGTACAATAATTTCAAAAGTATGTAATACTGACTATTAATATTATAGATTTGTTAAAATGTAATATGTAATTTTCGTGTTATTAATGAAATGCTCAAAAGTGAAAAAAAAAGTCTCCAAATTAAATAATAATATGTAATAATATGCTTATATTTGTCTTGAAAAATTGCACCATCCATAGCCCCCTACACTAAATTCCATCTGAAACAAAGCAAAACCCCTTACCGCATCGGCACCCAGTTGCATCCGTCGATAACTAAAGTGACTCTAGAAGGCACTACAGATTTGCTATTGGAAAATGACCTCAAATTAGATAGATTTAAACAATTAGGCATAAACACAATAATTTTAATAAAATGTCAAATATAAATTCATTTCCATCAAAAAATTTCTGCTTCTTTGATAATGATGGTTAAACTTGAACAGTTATTATATTTTGGCATAAATAATTCAAAAAGTAATATTTAGGAAGTACATTTCATTTAATGATATAGTTAAAAGTTAAAATTCATACTAATTTGAATAAATATTTACTTATTTGCATAAAAAAATAATGATAATGAAGACAGTTAGGTACCAAGGAGAAAAGCATTAAAATATCAAATGTCACATGTGATTTGAGTTAAATTGAATTATTTGGCCCTCTCGGGCTCTTTTTAGCGATTTAAAGTTTTTGAAAAAGTATTTATCTGAGCATAGTTATAGGCTTAGTAATTTTTTTTGTTAGATAGGTTATGAATTATTTTTCTTTAAAAAAATGGGGATAAAACTCAATTAATTCATTTTGACTTTCAAAAGAAAACTGAACTGTTCTTTTTGGAGTTATATTCAGTTTTAATAATATAACATGGAAAGGTCATTATTTTGGTCACTTTTTTAAAGGAGGAAGTACTTTTTTCGGTTTAAAACAGGGTTGTTGGCAAGGTTTTGCTATACGTGAAAAAAACCTGGCAAAAATGATAAAACTAGCATTCACTGCACCTATTTAATAATTTTTTGCCAGATAAACTAAAACATCATATAAAAGAAAGTTTATTTAATTCAATGTTATTCATACCTATTTTAGGCACTAAGTTAAACGAGTATAAAATATGCATTATAGTATTAGAAGTATGCACTTTACGAAAAAATACTCATTTTCATAACAAAATTAAAAAGAAAACTATGAACAAAATTTACAGTAAATAAATTAATAGAAAATGAATGAACTGTTCATTTTGTTTTCATCCAAGTATTTTTCCAGTTTCTATTGAACTACGTATTTCTAAGTGGGGTTGAGGAGATCATTGTACTTCTATAACTGATGTTATGATGTTGGCATTTGATGATGCCATTTGTGAATTTCAGGATTAAAGACACAGAAAAATGAAATTACTGAAAGTGATGAAAGTAACTTTTTTTAAAAAGCAAATGAAAAAAAAAAAAAACAAATTATGTTGCCTTAATAAGTATTTTTTTTTCTTTTTAATAATGACAAAAAGAAGAAAGCATCGAACAAAATCTGGAAATATTTTCAATTTTTATGTTTTAGCTAGTTTTTTTTTACATTTTCTTATATTAATTTTATATATGAATTGAATTTTTTATACACTAGCAAATTTGTAGAGTGCTTTTCTTGAATTAAAAGTTAAATGAAAATATTACAGGATTTATCAATTGTTTTTGCATTTTTTGGTTTCATAATTTTTTAGCATATTTTTCAGTTGCTTTTAAAAGAAAATCTTATTTGATTGAAAGTAGCGCTAAATAATTGAAGTGTCCTGAACGTTTCTAAAATCTTTTAATGTACTCTTCTAGTTATAGTAACTATAATATTATGCTTATAACTTTAAGTTGTTTACATCACTTCACAGAATAAAAGGACAGTCGTTTTGCAAAGCGTAAAATATTGTTGAATATTATGTTAAACTTGGTCAGTATATTTAGAACTCAGTCAGTATTTTATCACATTTAATTGGAAATTAGCAGCTTTGTACAAAAATGGCAAAAGTGAAAAAGATAAATAAAAAAAATATAGGAAGACAACTACGAATATTTTTAATGTTATTTAACATTACAATTAAAAGTTTTGTTATTAGGAGAAAATCTCTATAGGACGATTTTGTTGTAGGGGAACTCTGCTGTATATGCCAACTTATGCAATTAATTTTGGTGAATTTACTAAAATCATTAAGTGGAAATTGTGTAATTTTTGTTGTAATAGCATGAAATGTCTGTATTAGTAGTAATTACAAAATTTATTTTGTAAAAACATTTAGGCTGGAAAAATTGATGCTCTTCTTGTATTAGATCAACTGCGTTGTAATGGTGTTTTGGAAGGGATTAGAATATGCAGACAAGGGTTTCCCAACAGAATTGCTTTCCAGGAATTCAGACAAAGGTAAATATTTTAATGAATTTTAAAATATTCATGCTATGTGCAGTAAAACTTCTCCAAATATACAGCCCTCAAATATGGACACCCCTCTTAGGAGGAGGGTTTTTAATTAACAATGGCAAAGCATTGACCCTAAACTCTTCTTTTATACACACCCCATTATTACCAATATTTTTTTTCTGATAGTGTCCCCTATAGGATTTTACAGTATATTATTCATAAAGTACTCTTCACAGATAAATTCTCTTATGGTATATATAAGTATATGTGTGTTGTGTCTGTATAAGGGACACAGACACAATCACTTAATTGATTTTCACTTAATTGGTTCACTTAATTGATTTTCATTTTTAATTCATGATACATACTTTTCCAGAAAGTTTTGTCTTGTGTGAAATTTTGATTTTTTTTTTTTTTTTGCCGAGAATCACCCATGTTAAAATGTCTTGTTAAAACTTCCTCCTTCTTGTGAGGAAGTTTTAACAAGACATTAACAAGACAAGAATTTTAAGAATGAATTGAATCTTTTTTTCTTTTTTTTCTCAAAAATATGCTAAGTAAAAGTGCACCCCAAACTTCACTACACAGGAAGCTTACTAAGAGGGACTGGTTTTTCTTTGTTTCTTTATTTTGCTCTTTCTTTATCTTTTCCTTTTTTTGATTTGCAGTGAATTTTTTATGGAAAATGTGTAATGACAGGGAAAGGAAAAAAGAGAAGACAAAAGAGCATTAGACAAAAGAAAAGTGATTGCATGAATCTTGGAGAAATATTTATTTCCAAAAGGAAATCTAATATTTCTAGTTCTTTGCTGACAGACTCTGTTTCTAGAACTCAATGGACTTATTCTAAAGGGATTTCTGTAAAAGTAAAAAGGTGTTAAGTATTCATTGTCATGAAAAAGTTGAATGTAAAACAAGTTTTGAAAGAAAAAAAAAGAGTATAAGGAAATGTGTAAAAGTTTGACAACTTTCAGAAAACTGACAAGAACTAGAACTTAGATTTAATTTTTTTTTTTGAGCATAAGTAAAGAAATATTTAATAGCAGTGG
Organism: Octonoba sinensis; assembly: GCA_038502835.1. NCBI lineage: Eukaryota > Metazoa > Arthropoda > Arachnida > Araneae > Uloboridae > Octonoba > Octonoba sinensis. The sequence goes on along the minus strand of CM076599.1, from coordinate 100,508,771 downwards.
CGGATCAAGCCATTTGGGGGCCCTAAGTGGTAGAACATTTTGAGACCCTCACATATAAGTCAAAAATTGAAGTTAAAAAAAAAACAAGTTATAAACAAGTTTAAAAAAAACAACAAATAGTAAAAGTATTTGCTTTTATTTACACATTAATATAAAATTTTATTTATACAGGGGAACCCCGCCATTCGTACAACTTGTTCAAGTAAAATTCAACTCGTCATTTGTACTTGTCCCGCGATTCGTACGGCGCCAGGGACCAGCTGGGTTGCCAGTTTGGCTTTTTTTAAGAAAAAAATCGAGAAATTATGCTAATTTTGAACTCGTCTGGAAATAATTTGTTTGGCGTTTTGGATTTTTTAAAAAGTTTTAAAACTTTTTGAGATTTTACTGACAATTTTAACTTTGTAAGGCAGCAAGAGGAAGTGGTTGAAGAACTTTCTTCTTCAGGGGAGGAAAGTAGTAAGGAAAGCATTTTCTTTGCAGCAATTAAAGAGCTGTGTTACCCCTGCAAGAAAACAGAGAGTAATGGAAAAATGGCATCCCAACACTGCTGTGGTCAACAACATTAACTTGTTCAGCGACAATGTTCTTGATCATTTTAGAAAAATTCTGAACAATCGTCAAAGGCAGACAACATTGGACAGGTTTTTAGAGAAAGAAATCCAAGATTCTTCTAGTGCAAAATGACATAAAAAAGAAAGAACAGCAGAAAGGGAGAAAACACCTGAAGGGGATGTTACCTGATGTTTTTTAAGAAAGGGGACTCCTCTTCCAACCATTTCTCTTCCTCCTCTTAACATTCCACTTATGCCATCAGCTCACCTCAGTACAAGCAAAGTGCAGTTAAATTTTTATTTATCTATAATTTCATGTACAGTACTGTATATTTGTTTTTCATAGGTTTAAATAAGCAAGCATCTGTGGGTCTGGAACGAATTAATCCAATTTACATTGTATGTGAAAAAATAATTCGCCATTCGAACTGCCCCCTGGAGCGAATTGTGCACAAATAGCGGGGTTTCACTGTAGTTACAAAAATTTCCCTCTAACTTTCATTTTTTCAAAATCATCAATTATTTTGCCAGAATCTACATTGCTTAAAATGTCTTGTTCTGTGTACAATATTGCTAAGTTATTTAATTTCTCCTCCCCCATGGTATTTCTTAAATAATTTTTTACTTTTTTTTAACACAGAAAAAGACCTTTCTCCTAACGCATTGGAGATTGGAATCGTCAAAAAAATCTTCAATAGTGTTTCTGTCTTTGGAAACGTGCATGCCATTTCTTTTGCGAGGCATACATGCAATTAATTATACTCAAAAAATTGCCTTTTTTCCTAAAATACTGCATTTTTATGTATGAGTGAAATTTTTTTAACCATTTATTCATTGATTAATATATTATATCATACATTTGAATTGAACTTTAAACCATTTTTAAATGTATGAATAAAATATAATCATTTTTTTCTGTCGTATATAACTCATACTAGGTGGGTACTAGGCTTACCCACACATTATTGACCTTTGAATAACAGTTCTATGCTAGTTTTTCTGAAGCAAAAAAATGCATCAAAATACTTTCCATTCTTAAAAGTCTTGGTGCAATACTTTTTTGGTAATTATCATATTATTTGTCATTATTTGTCTCATTCCATACTATAGCTGTAGTACTGCATGTTGCAACCATTTGGAATCTTGTGAACTTTATTTTAACTTTTCACTTTTTGGCAACGTTTTTTAAGATAAACATGCATGATTTTATGTAACACTTTTTCTAGTGTAATAGTCACAGCTAGATTGTTCCACTAAAAAATCTAAAAACACTTACATGAGTAAACACAGCATGCAAAAGTTTGTAATTAAGTTTTAGGGCTTGTCATAGCTGCTTTTTGTGTTACAAATGACATTAATTTTGAAAATTTCTGTAGGCGTTTATGTATATAACATGTTGTTCATGTATGACATATAAACTAAAATTTTATGTTTTTCAGATATGAATTATTAACTCCAAATGCTATTCCTAAAGGATTTATGGATGGAAAATTAGCATGTGAAAGAATGGTACTTTATATTTTTTCTATTTTTATTTGGTTTTCTGTTCACATTACTTTATTAATCTAATGCATGGTTTCTTATGCGGACATGTACTTTTTTTTTAACTGTAAAACCTTTAATCAAAAATATTTTATTACTGTATCAGGGTTCGTACGGTCCTTAGAAAGTCCTTAATGTTCATTTTCATTTTTAAGGCCTTAAAAAGTCCTTAAATAGTCCTTATTTTTTATTCCAGGTGCTTATTTTTTTTTTTGTTAAACTAGGAAGGTACCCATGCGCTCTATTTGTTTTGCTATGTTTTGTATTCTTCACAAGTCAAAACTTCTTTCATTTCAACTACTTAATCGAACCTCAAATTTGGTTTACTCGGGTCCGGAATTATCACGGCTTTCGGACAGACCCAAAACGGCGGATTGACAGGACCAAAAATGGCGGACTTACATAAACATCATCGCATTTTTACTACAAATTTCAGTGCTTTCTCAACTGGTAAATAAATAATTAACTCTTGTTTTTTAAATTTTTTTGAAAAGCTATAAGTAAATTGATGTGTTATATATTTTGACAAAAAGAAAAGGTCCATGGATTTTGATAAAATGCTTCAAACTACAACACCCAATTCAGTTAAAATTAACTTGTACCCACCCACATGGTAGCTCCCAATTTGCTATTTGCTGAAATTGTATGAAAAGAAAATCGAGCTACATCTAAAAAAAATTAAAATATTAGTAAGAGAAGTCGAATCAAAACACAAGCATTTGTACAAAATGCAATGGTGCCCAATAACTGGGCACCATTTAAGACCACAAAAAAAAAAAAAAAAAAAAATAAAATAAATCACACAAGTTCCCTCATTTTGCTTTTTTAAAAGAGAAAAAAAAAGGAATAAAATTTGAAAAACGGACTTTTAAGGACTCAAGGGGAAAAATTTTTATGAACAAACAAAAATCTGGAATTTTCGACAAAGAGCTGAATTTCGGGATTTCAAATTTGGGATTCGCTACTATTTATTAAATTTAGTTTCAAAGTAAATAAATATTTTTTTTGCATGAAAATTGTTACTAAATCATATCAATAAAGCAAGTGGGAGCAGCTCTTAACAAGTAATCAGTAAATAACTATTTCTTTTGAAACTTTTTTTTTAATTTAAGGGGTTTAATACTTCAAAGATGCGTAGTGTTGACATCTAGCTCAATAAAAGAGATACATTTAACTAACATGTAGGCAAAAAAAAAAACAAAAAACTTTCAGCTTTCTTTGCGTTTGACCAATCGCATGTATGATTATTGCTTCTTTATACTGTTAAAGGTAAAAGAATTATTTATATTTATTATAATTTTTCTTACATCTTACACTATAATAAGCGGCGAGTTGCCAACTCTCCCAATCGCTATTTAGCTGATCTTTCGCTAAGCAGTTTGTTCTCCCATTGTTTTTTTTAATCAAATAAAATATATATATATCTAAAAAATTAATTTGTTTTAAAGTAATGTTTTAATATTTAGTAAATTTTTATCAAGCAATTTGGCTTCGCGATCGTTCGCTGTGGGGTTTTGTTGTGTGGGAGATGATGGATATTTGCTGTGTTAATCAAAATTTGTATCTCGTGAAATTTCTTAATTTGCAGTAAATTGAAGGAATCAACCTCTTCTTAAACCTATACACCGTAGTTGCCAATTGCTCCGTTTTCCCCTAGTTTTTCTGTTTTTTTTTTTGTGTGAACTTCGAAAATTCGATTTTTGCAAAAAGATCCGATTTGTTAAGCTGATGTACAAGTATTTTTATCTAAAGGGATTGCAATACAAAACAAGAAAATTTTTGAAGAAACTTTTTAAAAAGGCATGTATTAATTTACATGAATTTTTATAACTTATAACGCGAAAATGCAAAAGCCTATTTTTCGGAAACTTGCTAACATCTAGCACGTGCTTCGCCGAAAATTGCACGCAGCTTTTGCGACTTCTATCTTTCTGCATCCTGTAAATATATCAATTATTTAAAAAGTTGACAGTTCTTTTAGTATTTGCAGCCTGTAGTCTGCTTGGTTTATTTTTTATTTTAAAATATTGTTCAATTTTTTGAAACTTTATTTTAGTTAAATTTTGGTAGTTACTATTTGAGGGTAATGTACAAAGTTTTAAGCGAATAAGCTCCATTTTTTATTTGTATGTTGTTTCCAAAATGAAATATTTTTCTCAAGTTGAAAAAGTTTTTTCAGAATTTTTGTAAGCTCTTCTAAATAATTTCAAAAATATATTTATGTCAGAGATAAAAATTTAAGTAAGCCAAAATTGAGATGCTGGCAACATAAGTTAAGTAAAATGAAAAAAAAAAAAATCTAAATAAAACACAAATTCTCAAGACAAAGTGCAGCGTTTTCTTTAACAATTTTTTTTTATTTAAATTGTTTTTCATTTAACTTGTATTATATAGCATTAACCATTTTTGATAATTTTTCACTTGCTTATATATGATTAATACTTGTGCTGTGTGCTTCTTCTTACTAGCTCCAATAATTATTTAACTCCCTGACTGTATTGGACATTAGAAAAGCAACAAGACAAAGAGAGCTCCATAAAAGTGTTTGTGTTGTGTTCCTAATAAAAATGCGATGTTAAATCAATTTCCTCTTTCAATAATGCTTCCTTTTGAAATAAACATAACAGTTTGTATATTGCGAGAACTTTGTGAGGTCCTTAAAATTTTTTGTAGGTCCTTAAAAAGTCCTTAGAAAGTCCTTATTTTTGGTTTTGCCAAAAGCGTACGAACCCTGTGTATGAATTAATAATAGTTCAAGTAATTCTATGGGATAATTTAATCTATAGCGTGGTTAAATGATTAAAATTTAGTTCAGTCATAAAAATCAATAAATTATTCATTTTAAATCCTGTTTTTTTCCCTTGCTTTTTTAGATTTATGCTTTAGATTTGGATCCTAATTTGTATCGAATCGGTCAAAGCAAAATTTTTTTTCGAGCTGGAGTTTTAGCGCATTTGGAAGAAGAAAGAGATTTGAAAATATCAGATTTGATTATACAATTCCAATCATTTTGTCGTGGTGCTTTAGCACGAAGGTAAGATAAGTTTTATTTTTCCTTATTAAATTAGTCATCATTGGACTTTTGCTTGAGTGTAGTCGGTTATATTTGTTACATATAAATAAATGTTTTCTGTTGTTATGAGATATTACACAGTGTTTGCATTCATATAGCTAAAAATGACACATGAAAACGCAGGTAGTCAAGGACTGAGAAGGAATTGAAAAACTGAAATTCTAAAAGTTGAGGGGTGGGGGAGGATAAAAATTAGACATTCATGTATACTATGTTGATCTTTAACTGAAGTATAATAACATAAGTTTGATTGCTTGATATAAAGCAGTTTTATATAATTATAGTGAAACCTCCTTTAAGGGACACTTTTTCTGGTCCCAGTCCCTTTGAATAGGGACTGCAATGTATTTACCACTTAAAAAGGGACACTCGACTTAAGGGACATTCTCAGAGAAACATTTCCAAAATTCAAGTTATATAGATAAGAAAAATTTACTGGAAATTGGAGTTCTTTTTTTTCTAAAAATTATCTTCTGAAAGTCCTAGTCTGACTCCTAGAAGCATTAATTAAGAAATAAGTGTACTTAAAAGTGCTTGCCAAAACCTACTTGTGAAGGCTTTTCTCTCTCTTGTACTATGGAATACATATGTGCTCAGCATTGACAAACAGTACCAACAAGTTTTTTATGCAATGATGGGAAAAAGTACACGAAACGTAATTTATGCTGTATTGCCCGAATTTCGTACTTTAAAACAAACCCTATGCAATTTCAACTTATATTTTGTATGAATGAAACATTTTCAGTTTATAAGCTTCACATGTTTATTATTAAAAAGTTGAACCAAGTTAATACACTATATGTATGCATCAATTTATGAACCTCCGAGGAAGGGGCACCTCTATTTAAGGGACAAAATTTCCAGTCCTCTTAGTGTTCCTTATTGAGAGGTTTTACTGTATTTTAAAAAAATTTAAAAATTAGTTTGCAAGTGAAAATGAAATACATTAGATCATACGACGGTACCCAGCTTACCTGTATTTAAAGTTTTTTCTCGTTGGTCCCGAATTTCTTGAATACTCTTAGCGTTATTTCTTCCCATACATTAAGTTTCTGTATTCACTCCATTCCTACTTTTACCCAAATAATGCCAATTTTTTTTCCTCATTTTCTATACATTCATTTTCAGGCCAGCGACATGATTTAAAGAATTTCTCATAGCTCCTTTCCTTTGTTAACAAGATTTTTTTTTAAAAGCAGGTGGGAAGGAAAGTCAGAAATGCGGGTGTCAAATTTCTTTTCTCTTTTGTTGGAACTCAACTGGACTGTCCTCTAGGGTGATGCTTATTTTTCAAAGTTTTAAATTTTCAACCTCTTACCCTCTAAATTTGTTCCATTATACCAAAAACTGATTATGATAAAATTTTGTCACCAGCAAACAATATTTAGAGGTAGCTCAAAGAAGGTAAAGTTACATAATTGAACGAGATTTTGTGATTTTTTGAATTTTTAAGCAAGATAAAAAATATGATTTGCAATTATGTTTAATTTATTTAATATTATTAAAAAGTAACTTCTCTATGAATAAGTAAAAATTAAACATTTGTGAATTGTGTAGCTATAATGAAATAGCTTCCTTAATAAAAAATACAGTATTCCAGTGTACCTCATAGCTGCCAACAACTGTCTAAACCAGTGATTGCCAAACTTATGGAGCCACTGAGCAACTGTACCTTTTCCACATTTTACTATGATATATTCCCGCCCCTTCCCCTCCCCAATAGAAAAGAAAGAAAGAAGCAAAAAAAAAAAAAAAAAACTAGACAAAAAAGTTATAAACTTTTTAATTCTCAGTTATTTACATATGCAAGTGGATGGCTACATTTTTCATGTACTACCATATATTTATGCCCAGGGTTGGAAAAAAACCTGGTTTTTTTTGGTTTAAACCAGGTTTTTTTGGTTTAAACCGGGTTTTTTTTTGTTTAAATAGCATCTGTAGGGAAAACAATTTGACTTTTAGAAAATCATGGTGATTTTAGATCCTTAATTGTAAATAAATATTATTGGCAGTTAATTTATTGATAATTAATTAAGTAACTACAAGTTAAAACCTTAAATTTAAATTACCTTATATAGGTGCAGCACTTTAGTCGTCAACTTATAGAGGGTAGAGATTTTGTTTTGCCATTTCTTACGCTATGCGTTTATTCATTTGTGACTAATTAAAATATAACATCATGTATTAATGTTACTTTAAAATTAGTAATTAGCTATTTTATACAATTATCTAAAAAACCATTAGATAAATTTAATCTGAATGACTCACAATGTATCCTATACAACTTTAAAATTAAAGCACTTAGTTAAAGATAAATGTGTTCGTTTACTTATTTGACTGTAAAGATTCCCTAAAAATACATAATTTTTTGAAATGACTAGATCATTTAGAAGAAAAAGAAGAAAGTTATTTAAAGAACAAAAGAGTGAGGCTCATAGTAGTTTTCTAGAATAGTTAACTTACACAGAGGTTTAGGCAAACTTTATATTGATGTTTCATCCATCCAGACAAATACTGGTCTAACATTATAGCATAAAAAATATTATTCTGAAGTACTTTAAACTGGAAGTTTTTTTTTCTTTGCAAAAATAGATAAATAAATAAATATAGTAATAATTAGGCAGCCAACTTACAAAGGGTTTTTTATAATACTCCCACCCAAATTTGGTACTTAAGTGGTCAATATAGACAGGTGGTCAAATTACAAAGGTTTTCCTACGTTAAATAATATAGGGCTAATTCGTTCCTGACCAAAGGTGGCCAACTTACAATGGTGGTCAACTTTACAGGTTCTAGTGTATTAACACGTTATAATACTCTACTTATACAGGCCTTTCAGCAAATTATTAAAGAAATAATTATTATGCGGGTTAAGTTTTAACGAAAGCATATTTTACTAAATCAATAAAAAATAAGCAAGAATGAAAGATACATTAAAAATCATGTGTGTTGATTTAGAGTATCAGTAATATCAACAAATGATGACACCATAACACTTATACAAATCAGCAACATTGGCTTAGAAATTATCACTATAACTTTTATTTTTTTTAAATACAATTTTTCCTGATTAAAGAATAAATATATTTTTAAAAAGAAGGGAACAATTTAGGAAAAAAAGAAAAATTTGCACTGATTAAAAAAAAAGTTTGTTACTTTAACAAATTCAGTAATTCATGATTTATCTAATGCTGTGCTTGCAATTGGATTTTGCAATTGGATTCTGCACAAATTAGATTTTGCAATTTTTTATAATGCGAAAAATAAATGAAAAAAGATTTGGTTTCTTAAAATTTGTTATCTGTAACATACATTTGCAAATTGGTTATTATGAAGTTATTTTATTGTTTCTAATATATATTCTTTAAATCCAGGAATTACAATTGCAATATCATTTTAGTTTTTATAATGACCAAGAAGAGTTTTTCGCAAATTAGCTTTTTCAGAGCTAATTTTAGAAAAACCCAAATAGTCTGACATAGGTAGTTTTCAGATAGGAGATGAGAGAATTTGTACTGATTTTTAAAAAAAGTTTGTTAATTTTCAAATTCATTAATTATCCAGTGCTGTGCTTGTCATTTCTGCATAAATTGGATTTTTTGCAATTTTTAATGATGTGCAAAATTAATGAAAAAAGATTTGGTTTAAACCAAGTGGTTTTTTTAAAAAAACCATTTGGTTTAAACCAACGTGGTTTAAACCAAACAACCCTGTTTATGCCAGCAAAATTTTCTTTATTTTCTGTCTGAGCCATGAGCTATCAGTGCAAATATTAACAAAATATAAAAAATCAACAGTTGTTGGTGTAATTAGATACAAATTAATCACATGACTACCACTGCAATCTACTAAAGATTTTTTTGTGAGTTACTTGTAGTTGGCATTTTATGGTTTGATGATTACTGGTTTAAACCATGGGTGGGGAACCATTTGGTTTTGAAAGGAGACGCATTAAATTTGCTACTTGGGGTTAGCTGATTTCATATGAGGCACCTAGAAGCAAAGGGGTGTAAGTGACAAAATTGAAAATTTGGAGATAAATAGTGCACATGATAGGGGAAGCGCTATTCTATTTTGTGGCAGGAGATGTTTGGTGTAGACCCAACAGGTGCTGCCCCCCCCCCCCCAACAGGATTTAGAAAGAAAATAGCATTAAAGGTCCCATAAGATCGCAACTATGAACACATTTTTCTCGGAATCGTGTTTTGGTCACTTACATCCCTCTGCTTCTCACTGCCTTATATGTGTAACATACACATTAGGCGGCATGCCATTACCAGGTAATATTAGTACTAAAAGGAACGCAGAAATTAATTGAAGGTTATTTTTTTCCCTTAGCTTTAATTTTTATTTTTATTGTTACTGCTGCACTCAAAAGAAGTGGCTCGGAGATTCAGATTTACAGAATTCATCAAACTCAGAACTTTTAATGCCTTACTTATCCTTTACAAATTACATCGAAATATCTAGCATGCTTATTGCACTGCCTCGAAATCAAGCAGCATCTACCGTACTTTCGGGAGTATGCGCCGCGCCGTATATGAAGAAAAAAGTAAAAAATTTGCCGATGCGGCGCTTACAACGGGTGCGGCGCATACGATCTTTTTTTTTTTTTAAAGTTAAAAAAAATTATTTTTAAAATGTATTAAAAACACTGTCACTAGATGGCACCACATCATTTTTGTTCCATGTGAAGTGCATGCGGCGACAGTTTCAATTTAGATGTTGACGTCACGATCTGAAAAACCCGTAATTTCGGCTTCGCAACTGTCATTCTAGTTCGCGGACAATTTTCCTACTCTGTCGCATTTCCGTCCACCGTATTTTTAATGGTGAAAAACGATCCGATCGCGAAGTTTTGAATACAACATGGCGGCTTTGTTTATGTTGCGAGATTGGGCCTCCAGATCGGACGATCGGAGCACGGAAAGCCCTGAACTATGCAGCCTTTTTCAGTCGGACAGCGAGGAGAGCGATTTCGATTATTAAATCTGCTGTTTTCCATTCGTGGATGCGACCCACTCGTAAAAAGCGAGCCCAACGGCGATGACCACTGAAATAAACGTGGAGCGCCACGGGGAAAAGGGCCCGCTTCCCGCGCTCTGGATAGTTGCATTAGCTAATCAACCGATGTCTCCTCCAAGTAAAAATATAAAGAAAGTATGGATGATTATTTAAAAAAAAAAAAAACCTTTAATACGCTAACATTTTTTTTATTGAATGCATATCGCGACTGCGGCGCATACGCCGGGTGGGGCGCATACTCCCGAAAATACGGTATATTATAAAAACTGCATAATAGTCATATAAATATTTTGTTTGGTCTAATTCAATTAGATATAATGCAGTTGGGATTCAATATAGTGTTATTGAAGCAATATTTACAGTTTTTTTTTTTTTTTTCCCCATGTCTAATGCTCTCAAATTTAATTTGTGTGACCTTTTCACCACCTGCCAAGTTCACTGCATCATTTCAAAAATTGTTCCTTACTTGTAGTTTAGACCAGTCGTTACCAAACCATAAATCGCTAGCTACTATTAACTCACGAGGAAATCTTTGGTAGATCAAGGCCATACTCAGGTGGTTAATCTGCACATAATTACACCAATAACTCTTAGTGGATTTTCCATATTTAGTCAATATTTGCATTGAAAGTTTATGGTTCAGAAGGAAAATGGAGAATATTTTTTTGGCATGAATCCATGAAAAAGCAGTATCTGCCAATACAGTAGCCCTCTTGTCTCGTTCTTACATATGTAAATAAAGAACTGAGAATTGAAAAGTCTTACTTTTTTGACCAGTCTTTCTTTACTATGGGGAGGAGGGGGGAAAAAATAACTTGTAGTAAAATTTGGAAAAAGTATTATTGCATAGTGGCTCCATAAGTTTAGCGATCACAGGTTTAGACAGTTTTTGCCGCCTATGAGGTGGACTTGAATACTGTGTATTTTATTAAGAGAGCTATGTTATAGCTATGCAATTTACAAATGTTTAATTTTTACTTATTCATACAGAAGTTGCTTTTTATTATAATTACATAAATTGCAAAATCTCGTTCAATTATAAAAATCTTTACCCTCTTTGAGCTACCTCTAAATATTGTTTGCTGGTGATAAAATTTTATCATAATCATTTTTTGCTATAATGGAACAAATTTAGAGGGTAAGAGGTTGAAAATTTAAATCTTCAAAAAATAAGCACCACCCTACTGTCCTCACTCCTTAGTCTCTAGCATATTGGTTAGCCCTCCGCATCTTTGTTCATTATTCTTTTTATAGAACAAGCACGTAATAGAGATAAGCTGCATACTTTTCTTTTCTGCTGATGTTTCTTTAGTGGAGAGGGAGGTTTTTGTTCCTGTTTTTTTTTTTTTTTTTTTTTTTTTTTGTGCATGCGCCTTTATTCAATGCAAGTTTTTTTTTTTTTTTTGCTCTTGTTTTGTCCCTGTGTAGTTAAAGAGAGGAAAAAAGACTGTGCATTTGTCTGAAGCTGACGTGAAGTCCGATAGCTTTTGGAATTTGATCTCATTTAGTACATGTTTATATTAATTTGCCTTTTTTAAGAGGAAGAAATCTGGAATTATGGCTTCTAAGCATCATAGGTTATACTCTTTAGCTGAAATAGCATCCATAATAGAAAAAAAATCATAAGTGTTATGGGACAAAAGTTGAGTGACATGAATCACAGAAGCAACATTCGCAAAGCTGCTCAGAGATTCAGAAGGCTCTTTTCGAGATTAAAACAATAAATATGATCCAAACTAAAAATATTGAATTTTGAAATGAAGCTGAATTGTAAATACTATTCTATTTTGTCATACTGTGTGAAATTAATCTTTATTATATAACAAATACGTTGTAAATGTTTTTTACTGTTCGAGTGTACTTCCATTCAAATTATTTTACAGTATTTTGTAATTTTCGGCGACCTCTGTATAAGGTTTACCGCCTATTACGTGTTTTCCCACCAGTCCTACAAAAAAACATTAAATCGGTTCTACTGTATTATGTTTTAATTATAAACATTTAAGAGAAAAGTATTAAGTTTTCCTGCATCCCCCACAATTCTTTTGGGGGTACTGGAACATAACAGCTTCAAAGTAGTTGGCACCCCTGAGCATAATGCAATTTTGTAAAGAAAATATCATATCAATGTTTTTCAGTTGTGAGGAATTCTTTTAGTGCAAGAAAATAGAGCTACATAATTACAGAAGGTAGGGAGAAAAGGGCCTTTTTCTCTCTCTACCGGTTCCCCCTTTTTGTTCTTGCGAATTTGGGCTTTATTTTTACATTTGAATTAATGATGAATACAATTGCCATACTGTAGTGATCTATCATTTTTTTTAAATAGAAATTTCCACAAAAGACTACAGCAGCTAAATGCTATTAGAATAATACAAAGAAACTGTGCAGCCTACCTGAAACTCAGAAATTGGTCTTGGTGGAGGTTATATACAAAGGTATTTAGTTCTGTTTCCAATTATTTACCTAGCAGCATTTTTACTTTTGTTTAAAATTTAATATTTTGTGCTATTCATCCATTTTTCTTAAATAACTTGTATAAATTTATTATATATATATATATATATATATATATATATATATATATATATATATATATATATATATATAGGAAGGCAGATTTGAAAAAAAAAAAAAAAAAACCCGGAAAATAAACAATTAAATATTATGACAGTTAAAATACTAAGTAAATTTTTAAAAAAAACTTTACTAAGAAAAAGACTAACAATAATTTTCCTCTTGTATTCTTAAACTACTATTTTTCAAATATTTCCTTCAATGAACACTTTGCTTTTTTTGTAACCAGTTAAGTGTTGCCCTATGACAATACTTTTCTAAAGCCCATTATACGGGCCAAATTTTATTTGATGTTTGACAACAGCCCGGCCGGACGTCTTAGTATGAGCACAGATTTGAATTTCCTACCGTCTTCTGATTAGCTTAATTGAGTCGTTGTAATTGCAAAAATAAAGCTTAATATTTGCTCTTGTAGTCTTTTAAACTTTCACTTCAAAATTGGGAGCTCAAAGTGCACTATCTGGCCTTAGTTGAAAACCTCTGTCTTAAATCTGTTAATAGAGAGGCATAAAATACGAAAAGAGAGAGGAAAAATAAACATATTGTAGAATTGCAAATGTCAATCTGTCTTCTTTTCCAATGAAAAGATGTGAGATGCTTGTGACCAGATGGCTGTTCATTTTATTTTGATGATCTTCAAAGAGGAAATTGCAGTTTTTCTTACTGATTTAGGAGCGCATCTGTAATGATTAAAGCAGCATTTATTCCAAACGAAGACATCCATTGCTTCCTTAAATAGTGATAATATATTATAAATTGTTTGGATATTATGAATAAATAATATTATTGTTTTTTTTACTTTTTACTTTAAAAAGAAATAAAAGGAGAGGGGAACTCTCCTTTTATTTCTTTTTCCCTCTCCAAGTAAATTTACAGGGAAAACAAAGCTCTAACTGGTAAGCAAATGTTGCCCCAGTCAAGAGTGGCAATTGTAGATGATTAAATTGGGAAACATTTTGGTGACTTGAATACCGGATAGATGAGTTTTTATTGTATTAAATTTGTCTAAATTGATTTTTGAAAACAAATATTCAAATCTGTTTAGGTTTGAATGCTTTTAAAATTTTTTACATAAACATTTGTATTAAGGATTTGTTTCTTACGTTTTATTGCTATTGATAGGGAGAAACTTCTCATTAAACAATTGCCCAGGTAATGTTATTTATTAATTACTATATAATGTTTATCTTGTTTAATAGGTAAAACCACTTCTTCAAGTTACTAAACAAGAAGAAAAACTTAGTGCCAAGGAGGATGAGTTGAAACAAGTGAAAGAAAAAATGGAAAAAGCAGAGGGTGAAGTTTCTGAATTAGAAAAAAAATTACAACAGGTATGGATATCCACTTTTGAGTTCAAGCATATTTGTTTTGCATGTATCACAGCTTTGTACTACTCCCATAAAAAGTGTGGGGGGGGGGGGGGGGGCAGCTAGGCAAAATGCTTTTTTCAACAGCCCTTCCACTGAAGCTGTGAAAACTTATTTAAAACTTTCAATCCAAATTTTAAGTCTTCTATTAACATAAGATTAGTCTGTTAAGAAACAATACCGTGTTCAAAAAAATTTCAATATTAAAAATATATTTTAAAGATTATACTTTACAGATACTGTGTCTTAATTTGTTTTTCTATGTTTCGGAAGGTTTTTTTTTTAAGTTCAGAATTTTGTATACTGCTCTTTTGGAAGTATTCTGTTTTCTTGCCTTAAAATATTAGAAATTGCAGGTATTTTGAATTTTAATTAAAAAGGCAAATTTATTATACAGTAGACCCTCGATAATTTGAAACTCAGGGGACCTTGAAAAAAGTTTGAATTTCCAAGAATTCAGTTTACAGTGTTTCAAGATTAGTGGGGAGAAAAAGAAAAAAAATGAATTAGTGAGATTACAAGCAATTTTAAAATTCATATGAGTCTGAGTGTTGCCTCCAATTGGTATGTTTTGGCTATGTCAGTCAGTAAGCCACTTGAATAAACATGCTTTTTGTTATGGGAAATCCCCTTGGTGTTTCTTCCTCCTGCCAAAGTACTTGCAAGAAATACTTTTTTGCTCTTCCAAATCATTGACACTGTAGATAAGAGTATTCCAAAGGTTTTGGCTACAGTAGATTTTTATTCCCCATTTTGCACCATTTCGCTCAATTGTTTCTTTTTAGAAATTGATGAGGATTTTTATTTGTTTGAAGCACTCGTGGTGCTGAAAAATGAACTCATAACTAATGCCTGATAAGCTGGGCAATGAAAAGATGAGAAAAAATATATGCGCACCATCAACATCTCTTTTTTCTTCTGTATATTTGCTTGCCAAAAAGAAAAGCAGACAGAGACACATTTGTACATGTTGGGGCATGAATGCTGAGTTCATAGATGAAAAGCAGTTCAAATGATAGAGAGGCGAGAGCCACCAACTTTGAATTATAGCTTGTTCACTGGTGGCTTGCAGTCATTTTCATTTGAATTACCAAGTATATAAAAACACATGGGAATTATTCGATTTATCAAAAGTTTCTCATAGGACAGTCCAACTACTTTGATTTATCAAGAAAATTGCATTATCAAGATTCGAATTAACAAGAGTCGACTGTATTAGTGCATTCACAATATTGATTTCATGCATACAATTTTTTAATTGAATTAATCTCTTTTTGTGCTTATGTGTATTAATTAAATTTGTGTTACTTTTCAAATTAATATAATCTGTTTGCTGTACATTCTTATTGTTGTATTAAATGGTGATGCAGTTTCTTAAATGCCTATATAATTTATAAATCTCCTTGCTGCTTCTGTACAAGATATCACAATTTAACTTAATTTAATTAAGCTCATCTTGCAAAATATTTTCATTATACTGTACTATTTGTTCTCTCTGAAGGAAATTTTTTGAATTAGTATATTTTGTTAGGTATAATTAAAACTCATCATTAAGAAAAATATTCATTTAACAAATTTCATTTGCTTATATTGTCCAAGTTGATATTACCCGTACTCAAAATGAAACCACTATGATGGGAATGTCAAATTATTCCTTTTCACATTGTACAATTTGTTGTACAAAATTGAATTATCGAGATTTGATTTAACAAGAGTCGACTGTATTACTCTTGAAAGCTAGGTTGTTGTTATTGAAACACATGGCTTTCTAATAGAATGTTAGGATGTGTTGACAGTATTCTTTTTATGCAATTTTTAACTGAATTTATCCCTTTTTTAAAGTGCAACGCCAATGAGCCTATCCTGATTTTTGAATGTTTATTAAGTTATAACTAGATTCCGACAAATCCCGGGCGACTAAAAAAAATGCCTTGGCGACTAGTTTGCAAATGAAAATATTATAGCCCTGGCTCGTAAGATTTTCGCATGTTTGTCGGACTCTGGTTATAACATTTAAGAATGTTCAATTTTTGTTTCAGAATGATTATATAAAAGGTTTTCTTTCCCTTTGGACCTGTTTAAATCTTGAATTATAGTTATTCAAGCATTATGATTTGCTTATTCTGATATTCTGGTATATATTTTAAAGTATTTTTTGAATTGTGAATTAGTTTTATGAAAGCTTTTTTTCTTTTTTAGTTATCTGAGGAAAAAACAACACTTGCTGAGCAGCTGCAAGCTGAGACTGAACTTTGTGCAGAAGCTGAAGAATTACGGTTAAGATTACAAGCAAGGAAGCAAGAACTGGAAGATATTTTGCAAGATATGGAAGCAAGAATTGAAGAAGAAGAAGAAAGAAATCAGAATTTAACAGCGGAAAAAAAGAAATTGCAATTGACTATCCAAGATTTAGAAGAGCAGTAAGTCACAACCATATGTGTTTCTTTTATCACAATGGTATATGTGTATATTATGGGCTAAAATTCAAATTTTTAAGTTAAAAAGAGTGCATTAGTATTTGCATCATCTACACTTTTCAGATTAATAATTAAGCATCTTGAAAGAGAAAATTCCAATTATTTTTTGAAGATGCAAAGGGGTTGCACATTTCACTTTCTGCAGGTTGATTCAAACAAGTATCACCAATTTCAGGGCATCATAAATTTTTATTGATTCAGTTTATTTACATGAAATTTTCCAAGTGGTTTCCTTTAGCATAGTACCTTTTAAGTAAACTTTTACGCCATGCCAAAAGAGCTTTATATGCAATGTTTGGGGGTATTTTTTCTACTACCGCTTTGATTGCTTTTTGAAGCCATTGAAGTATTCTTACTTTACATCTACTTAATAGTTTTTATTAAGTATCTACATAACAAATAATCGCAAGGAACATAGAGCCATTCCATTTCAGATCGGGCAGAGGGCGTCACATGACCCTCACAGATTTAAAAAAAAAATTACAGTAGTTACAACTAAGGACATATAAGGTATCCCAAAAGGATATTGCAAAAAAAAAAAATATTTCTCTAGTTAGACTTTTGAAATTTGGGACAAAATTGCCCGTTTTCAGAAAATCAGCAAAGCACTCACTTTTAAAATGGCCACTGTTTCAAAAGTTTTTAATCGATTCGAATAATTTTTTTTCTATAAATAACTAAGGGGTGGTATTTTATTTAGACACTAATTTTTAAAATCTAGTCAGCTTAATTGATAAAGAAAAAAAATGGTTTTTGATGTGAAAAATTTGCATTTTTACCGATTTTATGATTTTTTTTCTTATGAAAAAATTTCATTTTTGACAAAACAGGGGTGGCAATCTAAAGTGCTGTTATGGAAGTTTTGCATCAAATTTTATTGTAAGCCTGAGATGCATATCCCCGCAGAATTTAAAGTTTGAAATTTGAAAATGTTCAAAAATCATAATTTTTGAAAATTTTCAAAAAAGCCATTTTTTTTTTTTTTTTTAAATCTGAAAATCTGCTCATTTGATGCCCTTGAGGTGCTTAATGAGCTGCTTTCAATTATATTGTGTGTTTTTGCTCCAGAGATTTATATATGATTTTTCAAAAATGGCTTTTTGTGCGCTTCACAAAAAAGCCAGAAATTCAAACTTGTTCTTATTTAATTATTTTAATATAAGGTTTAATCAATTTTTAGTAAGAAATATACTATATTGCTACACTATTACTACAGCTAAATTGTACTTAACCTTCTTAGAATTTAAATAGCACCTTGCACAAAGTGCAACCACCGTGATTTAAAGCATGTTATTTTGTTCATTCCAATTACTTGTTTTTAACTTGTGCAGGTCATAAATAAGTCCAAACGTAACAAACTTAAAGCTTAATTTTGAATAATTTACTTGAACTATTTCTTGTCTGGGAAAATAATGCTCATGATCTGCTAAAGTATGCCCCACTATCTACTGCTAGATTACAATCAATGTATTGCCAACCCCTGCTATAAAAAGTCGAAGATCTACAAATTAAGTAAATTCATAGCTTAAAATGTGCGATGGTTTTTTTTTTTTGTATTATATATTTTCTGCTTAGAAACCAGTATATAATTTATTTTTATTTTGTAACAAAATTGTCAAATTTTGCTAAAAGGAAAAATAGTGGTGTTTACTTTTTCTACCATCTCTTCCAGATTAGAAGAAGAGGAAGGAGCTAGGCAGAAATTACAGCTGGAAAAAGTTACTTTGGATTCAAAAATAAAGAAATTAGAAGAGGATTTTGCTACTTTAGAAGACAGTAATCAAAAGGTAATTGTTGTATTTAATGATTCGTTAATTGTTTTGTAAGAATTCTTAGATGTAATTTTTATATTTTTAAAACATTTTCTTAGGTTCTTAAAGAAAGGAAAATATTAGAAGAAAAAATTTTAGAAGTGTCTCAAAATCTTAGTGAAGAAGAAGAAAAATCAAAACATTTATCAAAATTAAAAGCTAGACATGAAGCAACAATAGCTGATATTGATGAAAAGCTTAGAAGAGAGCAGCAGGTAACTAATATTGATGTTTCTTATTCAGATATGTGATCAACAAGTATTTAGTATTCAGTCAATTAGAATTCTTTGCCCAGTTTTCAGCTTCGACTGTTATTATGTTGAATATTCGGAGTTTTAAACTAAATAATTTATTCAGATGTGATAACTAAGAGGTTCATCTTAGAAATGTCGCTAGTCTCGTGGTTTTCTTTCTCACTTTCAGTAATTTGCAACAAATAATTTTTATTTTAACGATTTTTTTTTTTAAATAGGAAACTATTCCTGTATCCATTAGCATAAAATACCAAATATCAAGCACCCCCTAAATTTTGCCGAAATTCACGAAAATACGGGAAAGGGAGCGTAAATGGTACAAATGAAAAAATGTGCTAATTATACACCTTGTTCCTGATTTTTTTCAACTCTTATGTTTAGCCTCCTTTCATGTTTTCCCCCTTGAATGAATTAAATGACCAAGACATGTGCAGAAGATTTGTTTCTATACTTCATCCCCCCCCTCCCCCCCATCCCCATGTGTCCTTCAGTTTTCGCTACTTAAATTTGTTACAAGGAAACTTTTCTCTACTTTTTTGTGTGTTTATGTAGATCAGATCAGATTGTGTGTGATTTCAGTTTGGATATTGTTATTGAGAATGTTATTGTTAAGATTCTATGTCTATATGCCCATCAGGAAAATGTTTCAATCTGTATTAAAAATAATGAAAATAAAATGAAATGAATGAATTTAAGATTCTAAAATTTTATTACTTGTATTTGAGAATAGTCCATTTTTGTGCTCAGGTTTTTGAAGAAGTTCAGTTTTGCATTTCTGATTTTTGTTAATTCAGGATGGAAACACAACTGGGGTAAACCGGGAAATCAGGGAATTTTTATACTCTGAAAAATATCAGGGACTAATCAGAGGATATTTAGTTTTCCCAAATATCATTGAAAAGTATCGTTTTTAATACCCAAACCAGCAAGTGTTTCATTTGCAGAATTTCGATTTGTTGCGTGTGGTCAGCTCAACTGCCGATTTCCCATTGGTTATAAGCTCCCTTTTTCCGATTAAACAAAAAAAAGTCTTTTTTTTTTTTTTTTTATAAGTTGCAATTTTGCGTAAAAAAGTGTCGCCGTTGATGCTTCCAAGAACCCGCCATTTTTGGTCTTATTCCAAAATTTGGCCTGACACTAAAAGAACAATGCATCTGGGAAAAATAAAATTATAAAGGCATAAAATAATGATAGCAGGGGTGGAAGAGGATCTTCATTCTTAAAAAAAAAACCTTTGGATTTAAAATTTTGCGTAAAAAGACGCATGTCAGCATTGAGGCTTCCGAAAATCTGCCATTTTTGGTCGTATTCCAAAATTTGCCCTAACATCACTCTTCAGTGTGCCGAATTTGGTGTTCGATACTGTGCATAATACTGCAGTGCTACAAAAGGGGGCACAACGAGCCCATGCCCTCCCCCGAGTATGATTTTAATAAAATGTTTTCTTTACTCAATTGAAGAACAATATGCATCTTGTGAAAATAAAGTTATAAAAGCATAAAATAATGATGGCATGGGTTGGGGGATGAGATCTTCATTCTCAAAAAAGAACTTTAGATGTAAAAAGACTCGTGTCAGTGTTGATACTTCCGAGAATCTGCCATGTTTGGTCGTATTCCATAATTCAGCCTAACATCACTCTTCAGCGCATGATAATGCAGTGGCACAAAATGGGGGGCACAAAGCCCATGGCCCCCTCCCCTCAGAGTGATGACTTGGATTTTTACAATAATGTTTTTTTTTTTACTCCATAAAAGAACAATGCATCTTGTGAAAATAAAGTTATAAAAGCATCAAATAAGGATGGCGGGAGGGGGGAATCTTCATTCTCTTAGAAAAAAAAACTTGAGATTTAAAACTCTCACCAGTTGCAGATTATATTACCTGCAATTGATTTTTAAAATATTTATCAAATATGGATTCAATTAAGACAGGATTAGAAGGCAAGGCAAATGCTCCTGCTGACTGCTCCCTAAGTCAGCTTTATTAGTTATATTTATTTTCAGATATGAAAAATAAAAATAGCTCTGTAAAACGTTACATAACTATGATAAAATGTTTAGTTTTTTGTGTAAAATATAGACCTTTGTTAAATAAAGCTTTTTATAATGAATGGTAAAGATTATCTATCATTGAGGTAAAGGAGAAGTATGTTAAAGCCCCATTGCAAGAGATCTGAAATTCAAAACCTTATTTGCTAATGTGATTATTATGTTAATCCCTTTATGACTTTTTCGTGAAGAATTTGTTTGAAAATTATTAGTATTGGTGTTTAACCACATTTTCTCTTTGTTGAATTTTTGAAAAAATAAATTTTTAATTTATTTTTCATTTTTCTTATTCAGTTTACTTTCTTAAACACCGTAGGTTAGGCAGGAGTTAGAGCGAGCCTCTCGTAAAGTTGAAACAGAATTAAATGATTTAAAAGAACAATTATTAGAGAAGAAGCAGCAAGTTGAAGAAGTACAAATGCAACTTGCAAGAAAAGAAGATGAACTAGCTCAAGCTCTCAATAAGTAAATGTTTCCTTTTATTGCTCAACGGTTTGCTTGTGACTTGTTATTTATTATTATTATTATTCAAGGGTCAATCCAGCAATTCTTAACATTGTCCGTTTTTTGTGAATTCTAGAGATTTTTGTGAAAAATCAAATAATTTTGGGAAAATTGAAAATTAGTGGTTTATTAGATATAGTCGCCAAGATTCATTTCAGATGAAAAATATGCAACAAGTGACGCCATGCTACAATTTGGCACTTTTAAGTACCCTTTGGTGACAAAATCTGACCCTACTGGCGGAATTGGTCCCAAGTTTTCTTAACTGATCCTTTTACATGTTATATTAGTTTTTTCAAGCGTTAACAATGTCTAATGTTTCTTTTTTTTTTTTTTTGACAAATAGACAGACGAAATCTTTCCAACGCTTCAGGCTTTATGCCACAGGCTGGTTTTCCTAGCAAGGACAGCGCCGTGTGGGATGTTTTTTTATATTCTTAGCTGGAACTGTGCGTCAGGCGACATTTTTTTTACATTCTTATCGAGGCCATCACAGCAGGCAAGGGTTTTTATACTCTTAGCAAGGACAGCGACGTTTTTACAGTTCAGCAAGGGCAACGCCATGCGGGTACCACTAGTAATAAATAATGGTGTAAAAAGTACGATTTGGAAGCTTGGAATTTTGTGAAGGGTCTGTTTTGATTGATTTGAATTTTGTGAGGGGTCCATTTTCGTTGATTGGAATTCTGTGAAGGGTCCATTTTGATTAATTGGAATTCTGTGAAGGGTCCAAAAACAAACCCAAATTTCCTCTGCCACGACCCCGGCGATTATTGTTATCATTAGTATCTTATTCATTTAATTATTTTGTTATTATTCTAAAAACTTTTTAAAAAATATTTGAACTATATTGCAACAAATTGTAATATTTGAAAAATAAAAGTTAAGTAATTATCAAAATAATTACATTATTATGTTTCTTAAGGTGTGATGAAGAACTTGTCGCTAAAGCTCAAGCACAGAAGTTCCTTAGAGAATTGGAAAATCAAATGACAGAAGTTCAAGAGGATTTAGAAGCAGAGAAAGAAGCAAGAGCGAAGGTAGAAAAGCAAAAGCGAGATTTAAATGAGGTAATATCAGTTGTCAAAACTAATTGAAACTTTCGTACTAGCCCAATTTAATTAATTGTATTTGTGTGAAATGTTTCTCCTTTTTTTATTGGAAAAAAAACATAATGGCAGGCAAGCAGTAAAATCCTGGAAGGTTGGGGGAAAATCAAAGAATTTTCTAATTCTTTAAAGTGGATGGTTATTCCAGTGATTTGCTTACTGGTCAGGTAAAATTTTCAAAATTAAAAAGAAGCACCATATCCTAAAAACAGTAGTTAGGATTAAACATTGAAAGAACAAAGTAAGGAAAAACAAGGAATTTAAGCACAAAAATAAAATACAAAAAGCATTGAGGAAAAAATGTACTGTTTATATAACTTTCGGCTAATCATTGAACAAGTAAATTTTCCTTCAAATTGTCTGTAATTATCTTTAATTTAAAGAAATAATTTATTAAAAGTAATACTGGGCTTTTCTTCATGAAATTAAATATTTTTTTGTAAAAATAAAAATCAACGTAAAATTAAGCACAAAATTTGCAAAAATTGCAGATACGTCTTTCTAGGTTACAAGGAACCCCGTTATCAATGCGAAAGAGTAAACTTCTACATGAAAACCATCTAACTGAAGCAAAGAGACCAATAGAAACAGCGAGCGAGTAGACATTTAATAGGGCATGAGGACGTCCTCTTTTTCTGGATTGAGCCAGGCGAGAGCAATGAATAGGATGGGAATGGTAAATTGAATTACCGCATGACTCTGGAGCCAGTGGGAAGAATAGCCATGGCAACTGCACGTGACTGTATGCTGAGAAATTTCTTGCGGGAGTCCAACATCTCAGCAATGTTGTGGATTTCTTCTGTGGAGAAGTTCTGTTGTCGTTTGAACACAGAGGAGCAAGGCTTAGGAGTTAGGACGACTTGGGCAGGTCTTCAAAGATGCTGGGTGCTCACAATGATCAGCTGCAGCATTTGGGTGTTTCTTCTTTAGGAAGGGTGCACGTCCTACTATCATAATTACCAGGGCATTTTACATAAACCGGAGGCAGTGTATATTTGTTTGCCGTATGAAAAAATCTTTGACAGTTAAAACATTGAAGAGTGGTTCTATTCTTTTGTCCAGGTGGTTCGAGCTTGATTTTGAAGAAAGAAAGAAATTTAATGTTCTTGAATTCAGCATTATTTTCAGTACAGGGCATGATGATCAGAAAGAGGGGGTGGGGACAAAACCCTTAGTCTTACCTTTTGTCTATTAAATAATTTTTTCCGCCTCAAAGCCTTTCGACTTAATTTCCGACTCAATATCAGAGATGGTGAAATCTATTGGCAGTCCTTTGATTACATATTTCAGTGGGTGTTCACTTTCAAGTCAGTCTTGATAACTTGGAAGTTTTCTTTGAGGTAATATATTTTGGATTGTCTTAACAATTTCTGGAGTTTCAGGTTTGATTTTCATTACATCGTTTTTGATACTTACTTGAATTTTGAAGTTAGTAGCATCAGATAATTCTTTGATTTAATGGTTTAGCCACACCTACTATGCTAATAGCGGGTCCTCGCTTGCATTAAGGGGGCGTGATCTTGCTTGAATTTTATCACAAGTAAACTCAATGGGATTGGAATTAGCCTTGGGCTGATCAAATTCATCTTTCGTTTTCTTGTGTGCATTCTGTTCCGTGATAAATGCCATTTTAAGCATTCTCCTTAATTTGGAGAAAGCTTGAACAGTCTTGGGTAATAGACTTTTAAGATCTGCAGGGTCATCGTCATCAAGGATGCTGAGCATTTCAGAAGTATCATTAAGTATTCTAGCCAATGGGTTCCAAAGTTTCGGGGTCTTTAGCACCCTTAATTTCATTGTTGACAGTGGTCGTTTTATATCCATAATGTTGGGAAAGAGCTCTGAATATATCATCTTCAATTTCGATCTGTAGAGAAGCCCTCATAAGGCTAGAGTGAATAGAAATGAAATCATCCCTCAGGGTTGGAAAACAACCAAGTTTTTTTGGGTTTCATTGGACTTTTTGGGGTTTTAATGGGCTCTTTCGAGTTTTGCTGGGTTTTTCAAAAATTTGAGGATTTTTAATTTTATTTGTAAGAGGTTGCCTACTACTCATAATGGTATTGATTAAAGGGAAAAGCAATAAATATTATGTATTTCTTTTAATAACGTTTTATGTTTTAATACAAAAAAAATTTTGAAAAATAAAATAATTGTCTTTTAAATATTAATTTTTCTATTCTGTCCTTTACAACTTTAAATTAACTTTTTAAAGGTCAATTACATAGCCCCTTGTTTATTCTATTTTTAGTGTTTAATAACATCTCATCAAAGGGTTTAAGAAGCAAGTTATTTTCAAGTCTACTTAATTGCAGTTATTCTATGTTTAAAAGACGTGAAGCTAACTAGTTTCAAAATTACTGCAATCTCTAACATACAGCGATGCCGTGGACACGCTATAAAACGTCAAATGCGCAACAATCGGAGAACTGGAATATATATGTATATATATATTACGCTTCCCCAGAACACATAATTTTCATCGCGGAAAAAAACATCAAGTCAAGTATATAAAAAATCGATGGGCAAAAATTTTTTTGCTCGTCCTTGACCAGCATTTTTTCTTTCAGCTTTTTTAAAATATGGAGCAAGTTTTACTATCTATCTATATAAAAAGAAAAAAGTAAACATACAAAAACAAGTCCATTAGAAGTAAAATGTTTTAATTTAGAATTTTGTATGGTATTGAATGAAATTTTATGCTCCAGATTTTAATATTTTGATGAATGATGCCAAAGTATCCTTGTCTCATGACGGATTCAATTAATAATTATTTTGCTAAAGATATAGGAAGAAAATTATATTAATACAACAAAATAAATGTAAGTCACATTCTCTCTGTGTGTGTACATACCCCTTTAATTTTATTTCTTTAAAATTGATAAATATTCTCACTGGCTAATATTTTGAATTAGTTGTTAATAATAGGCATAGATATATGGAGGGGTCAGAGCAACAATCAACCAAGTCCAAAATTTAGATTTCCATTATCCATGGAAAAAAATCCATTATTCCCAATAACAATTTTCTTGAACCAAAATTTTTCTATGGATTTCAACTACTTAAGTAAAAAAAAAAATATTTCATAGATCAAAGGGTGTAAAAGTTATGAATTTTTAACTTTAACTCAATTTTTCTCAGCTGTTACTTTTTTGGACTTGGTTGGTTGTTGCTCTGACCCCTCCATATACGAGTTTTTCTTCTCTTATTCAGCCCAAGGTGCATTAAGTCTGCTGCCACGAATGAAATTCTGATTTTTGCTTTCTTTTGGGGGGAGGGGGTGTGGGGAGGCATTTGTTTCTATACTTTTTTAAATAGAGAATTATTTTGTGAGAAGGAAATTTTATTTTGATTATGTAGAACAATTTAAAACCCATCCAACATTTTTGAGCATAAGTAAAGTTCAATTTGGAACAAGAATTTTGAAAAAACCCACCCTTGGGTTTTTTCAAGTGAGTTTTTATTTTTTAGCCAATTCTCAAAAAGTTTTAGCCATTACATGTAATGTATGTATTATGAAAGTATGTGTTATATTTGATCAAAATCAGTATTTTTATTTGTTTACATAAGTAGAGTTCGATTTTGAGCAAAAATTTTGAAAGAACCCACTTGTATTTTTCAAGTAGGTTTTTTTTTTTTGAGCGAAACCTCAAAATTTTATACCCAAGACATATAATGTATGTACTATGAAAGTATGTATTATATTGGTCTAAATCAGTATTTTTATTAGTTTACTAAGGTAAAATATAATTTTAAGTGACAATTTTGAAAAAACCCACTTGGGTTTTCTCAACCGAGTTCTTTTGAAAGCAAACCCACCCGTGTTTTTTCGGGCTGGGCAAAATCAAACCAATTCTGACACATGAGAGCTTGGAGCAAAGAACAACAGTGAAAACCAAAAAATAAAATGCAAAACAATGTGCTATACTTATTTCCTTCTATTTTAATTATTTATAATGTTACTTTTATGTCTTGGTTTTAATTATTTTCGTGTTTTTTTCCTTCCTTTGTTCTTGTTTTGTTCTGTTTCTGCTTGCCTGAGTTGGGTTTCCTTTCTTTGATTCTCGTCCATTTAGTTGAGTTTGTTTTAGGTACTTTCTTATCGGTTCTTTTCTTATGCTTGCTTTATTCTCATTAGTTACAGGGTAATACCCTGCTTTTGCTTTTAAGCTGTGTTTCTGTTGATCTCTTTGCTTCAGTTAGATGTTTTCATGTAGAAGCTCACTCTTTTGCATTGAAAAAGGTGTTCCTTGTAACCTCAAAACATGTGTCTGCAACTTTTGAAAATGTTGTGCTTAGTATTATGTTGGTTTTTATTTTTACTTTGTAGTACAAAGGATTTACATTTTATTTCATATTTTGCGTAATTTATTTTTTGAGTATTTTATGTCAAAATATAATAATTGTTCCACAAAAGTAGAAAGGGGGGGGGGGGGAAGCAGTGCCATTTCATAAAGAATTGATTATTTCTTTCAATTTTAATGCTAAAAAACAATTGTTTTTCATTTTAGTGCCTGTCATAAGTGTTCATTTTTCATTGATTTTAAGACTTTTTTCTCTTGCGTGTTAAAATTAGGAGTTCATATTACTGCTTTGGT
This sequence comes from Octonoba sinensis, assembly GCA_038502835.1. Lineage (NCBI taxonomy): Eukaryota > Metazoa > Arthropoda > Arachnida > Araneae > Uloboridae > Octonoba > Octonoba sinensis. The sequence goes on along the minus strand of CM076599.1, from coordinate 100,481,832 downwards.
GTGAATGGTAGCAATTTTTTGGCATCTGTTTTGTTTGTCATATTATTTCTTGAACAAAGCATACAAATATTTTCCCCTAGAAAAACTAGAAATATATTTGGTTTCGAATGATAAGCATGTTAAGTTACATGGTTATGAGTATTGAGCTATGTATTTTGAAAATAATTAAATTTTTCATGAAGAAAAGTTTTATTAGTACAAACTAATATTCTATTTTATTTTCAACTTCATTTTTATTTATTTTTGTCTTTTCACTCTCTTACGAGCAAATCACTAAAATTTTCAAAAAATTATCTCTTTTAACCCCTTTCCTCTCGCTCCCGTCAAAATCACGGGCTGGAGCGTTCCAAAGTAGCGTACCAAAACATAAATAAAAAATCTACTCCTCAATCTCGAAAAATTATTTATTTCTTGTCTGACATACTAGATGATAGCATCAAACTATTTATAGCATAATTAGAGACTAAACATTTTTCAAATGTTTTTCTTGGAAAAAATAAGCGCTTTTGTTGTTGTTCTTTTGAAAATTATGTGACCTTTAAGGGGTTAATGCCACCAAACTAAGAATAGAGTTTTAATTTAGTTTCGAATTTAAAGTTTTGTAAATTTTGGAGTGTTTGGTTTTATTGAATTAAAAAATGAAAGAAATGCTTAAAAATTTGGAAAGGCAAGTCTCAAGAACCAAAGTTTTCCCCCTTATGCCATTAATTGTTTATTTTTTTCTTTTCATGAATGCTTCTTTTAAACTTTTCCCTCCATCAGAGACGCTTCATGAATACAACTTGCATTCTAATCTGAAATTTCCAATAATTTTAGGGAACCTGTTCCTGGTATGAATTTCAGCCACATTATTTAATAAAACAAAATCAATGCCAATATTACTATCATATTAAAGGGGATGAATGTTCACAGGATGCTTTAGCAGTCGACATGGTAGCAAAACAGAAATTTTCATTGGTACAGCAGTGGTGCCAGTGCTACAGGGAACTGTAGGTTAAAGAAAATAATGTATCAATCTTTCCTAAATTTTTATAAAGTTGTAGGTGTTGAGAGGAAATTATTTTGAAAGGCTTGCTTTGAAAATACTATATAGTTACTAGATCAGTGTCGTTTATCAATGTTGAAGAGATAATTTTGTTTTTAAAAGTAACTTTGATAAAGATCCACCCATAACCTAATAGTAACATAGTTTAATTACTAGAACAGATAACAACCTTAATTTATAGAACAAGAACATTTCTACAACATACAACAGAGACACTGAATATATTTCATATGACGCTAACACCTCACTTCATTTAATCCCGTAGATATTACATGCTTTTATTCTGCAATGCTAACAGAGCCCTCTAAATAAAATAGGGATGGTGGCTATAGCTGTTGTTATAACTTGTGATTGATAGACTGAAACTTATATAAAATATTTGAATTGGAACTTAGATTAAATGCTTTTATTTTGCAAAAATTGTTTTTTCTTTATTTGTGTACTGATAACATCTTAATGGTCACTGAACTAATTGGTATAGGCATGTGCACGGGGTGCCATGGTATCCCTTTTAGCCCATAAAAATGAACTTTAATACGAAACTAAAACACTTTTCATGTTTTAGATTCACTAATCCCTTACCTCAGATACATTAGAGATGATTCTTTTTTTGCTTAACTCATTAATTTTCATGCAGGTGTGCTTGAAACAGCTATTTTATGGGTGTAATCTAAATTCCCCTACTAGCACAGCAGTGCCCCATTTTCTAAAGCTCTACACATGCTTTTGCTAATAATAAGCCCTATAGTTGCTCTCAAATTGTATGAGTTCTGATTGCATTGATAAATCATTTAAATACTTTTTCCAGGAATTAGAGGCATTGAAAAATGAACTTTTAGATTCAATTGATTCTACTGCAACGCAACAAGCTTTAAGAACAAAAATGGAAGAAGAGCTCACTCTACTAAAAAGAAACTTAGAAGAAGAAACTTCAATTCATCAAAATCAAATAGGGGATTTGCGGCAAAAGCATACAATGGTTGTAGAGAAATTAAATGAACAATTAGATTCTGCTCAGAAGGTAAGATTGATAAAAGATCATTATTTTACATCTAATAAGAATTATTTTCAGAGTACTGCTTGAAAATGTGGCATAGAATCATGTGGCATATTTAAGCCCTTAAGGGGACTTGGCACCTTTCAAATGTAGAAAATGGCTGAAAATAACGATTTTTCAATTTTTTGCTTAAAATGTGGTTTGACTCTCCTAGTATATCTGAGCGAATTTTTGAACCAATATAAATGTAGTTGAGAAATAAGAGAACTCAAATATTTCTGATGTTTTAGTAGGATTTTGTATTCTTTAAACTCGGTTTTAATTTGTTTTCTCGGTTTGTGTGTTTTCGCCATATTGTAGTACTTAAAATGCTAAAACTTCTACATATATTCATGTAGCAACTTGAAATTTTTTGTGTGTGTTCAATATGATGTGCTTGATAAAATTAGGGATGGAATTTGCTATATATTTTCAAAAAAAAATTTTGAAAATGAAAATGTAACAAAAGTCGCTTTTTTTCTGGGCTCTACCATCGATGTAACTTTAAAAACTTTTTTCTCAAAAACTAATTAATTAATAGCAAAACCCATCCCTAAAATTGTAAACCATACTATAATAAGTACTTTTAAAAAATTTGGCAAAAAAAAGTCAAGAAAGGAAAAAAAAGAAGGAAATTTAAAATTGTTAAATAATTTTAAAAAAATTACATTTTAAAATTTTCTGTTAGTTGAATTTTGATTTTTCATGTGAAAATCATTTTGTTGAACAATAGCACATCATAACATACAAATGAAATAAGTAAAAGTTCTTAAATTAAAAGAAATTGTCAAAAGGTGCCAAGTCCCCTTAACTTTGCTGAAAGTTTTGAGGGGGAAATGATGCTTGTAAATTTCATTTGAGAATTTAGAACCCTTCTGTTCCTTTTGATGGTCAGAATTTTAATTGCCATTGCAAAGATCATCACATTTCAAGAATATTTACGAAAATATGCTTAAATCCTTTTGTGCCATGTATGACAATTAACTTAAATTATTTTTCACTGAATATCATTTTGTAGCTTTTAACTTGTTCTGATCTCACTTTTCACCTTTTGGATGAATAAAATTTGACATTTATGATGAATGGATTTTCCATCAAATTATGATAAAAAATGTGGGTATGTACAAAATGTGACCCAGTCTTTCATGAAACACCAATGTATTAAATGGAATTAATTTTAGGTTTGAAAAAATAACAGGTTGTCTACCGGTCACCGAAGTCCCGGAAAAGTCACGAAATCGGAAAAGGAGTCACGGAAGTCCCCAAAAAGTAACGAAACTGGATAACCGGCCACGAAAAAATTCAACGCCACTGAATGTTTTTTTCTTGGCCATGATCGCCACAATTCACGGCACAGCAATTTTTAGAACTGAAAGTGGGGTTGTTTAATGCGGTAGATGGTAGATATGACATTGATTTTAAATCATTTCACACTTTCATATTATCAGACGTGTGATTTCTCCATATTTTCGGTGAAAATGGAAATTAAAAATTTCGTTTTTGCAAAAATTTATATTTTGGAAATTTTTCTTTTTCATTTTTTCTTTTCTATGAATTTTTTTTTCAACGTAGCCTACGTACATGCCTGCCAAATGTTACAAATCACGAGTAAAACTTGCACGTGTAGTCCGTTTTTTTGCGCTTTCAAGGGTCAATACCGATTTTTTACGCATTTCAAAATCCAGTTGCATCAGCTTCGGTAAAACTTTCAAATTCTCGTTTGCTATCGGATTCTTTCTCTGGGTCATCAATAACTTCGAGTTTACCATTATTTTTAATTTTTAACCATTATTTTAAGGTTTTACTGATCATATCCGTTGATTATAATTATTAAGTATTGCAGCCTTATTAAGAATATAATTTAAAAAAATGTTTTTCAATGTTAGATTGTCTTTAACATTAGGTTTTTACCATTTCAAGTGTTCATTATATACAGGGCCCGATTAAGGCAGGGGCATATGGGGCAGCTGCCCCGGGCCCCCACATCTGAGGGGGCCCCAAACTGAATAGAAAGTTTATATTATATTATTTGGTTCTTCATTACTGAAGCAGTGAAGCAGAGGGGGCCCATAAATAAATTTTTGCCCCGGGCCCCAATACGGCTAAGTCGGGCCCTGATTATATATTGTTACAAAATAAATAAATAACATTTCTTTCCATTTTCTTTTAATATATATTTTAAAAACGTGTAAAAAATTTAGCAATTGTTTTACATATACTATAAAGTGATCATTAAATTTGACAAAATACTAATCCTAATGTTTTTAATTCTGCCTCTTTTTAATCTTAGAAATTCATTAGTCAAGTAGCTCAAATTAATACACATATATATTAATAAAACATCTACTATGGTGTGCACAAGTATTAAAAGTTGAAGCTAGAAAACATGTTTATTTCTTTAAAAAATGCAATGAGTTTTTACAGATTTAATTCAAACTTTACGTATTAATATAAGTTCTGAAGAATGTAGGCAGGGTTCATATGCAAAGAGCCAAAAGAATTTCCATGACTTTTCCAGATAGATCAAAGTAGAATTTCAGGTTAACGTTCTGAGTAAAAATATTTTCTAGCAAGTGCAATACTTGTACATTAAGTACGCCCGCCATAACATTTTATACATACAATTATATTAACCTCATATTAAAAAATTCCACACAGATGCTCATTAAGACAACAAACTTATACTATAGAATTTCTAGTCTATAGAATTTCGAAAGCAACATTTTGTGACACACCACTGACAAAAGATATTAGCTTTTATATTTGCATCCATCTTTTTTAATTTTTTTTAATTTAAGTTTTAGAAAGCTAATTTAAAACTATATAAAACATAAAATATAAGGAATAAATAAAATAAAAAATACGATGATCCCAGTGGGGAATAATCAGCTTTTTAACTCTATAATAAAGCATTAAACAAATATTTTTAAAAATTCTGATGTTGGCACTTTTATGCCATGACAATATAATAAAGACCATTATATAAAACTATATAAGAATAGGAAGGCGAGCTAATTGAGGACTTATTCTTTTTTAAAACAAATACAATACTTAAAATGATTTGATAATAAAATCCATTGAATAACTGCTCAATGGCACTGAAGAAATAAATTCGAAGCTCAAATAAAAATAACAGTTAGTAAAAGAAAACTTAATTTTTATTTTCAAAGAGCTTTTAATAAAATATTGTATACATACATACAATATGTAAATAAAAATATTATGAAAAAATGGAATCAATTTCCATGTTAAATAGAATCAAAGTCAGTAGATCTCATACATTTTTGGGCAGTTCAGAAATTTGGCTGTTGATATTAAGGTTTTCAGTTATCTGCCCAGAAAGTTTATAATTTTCTTTTCTTTTCAATTTTTTTATTTCTTTCAAGGCTTTGCATTTCTCAGTTTCTTTTTTGTTCAGTTCCTGATGTCTCGCCAAATGTGTTCTTTGAACATTTTATTATTTTCTTGGCAATCCGACATTGCGACGAGCATAGGTTCCCTTCAAGAGAGGAAAAAAAATCCCTGACTTTTCCAGGTTTTATCAAAAGCTTACGTTTTTTCCCGACTTTTCCATGACTTTTGAAAAGGATATCAATTTCCATGACTTTTCTAGGTTTTCTATGATTTCTAGGTGGAGTATGAACCCTGTTAAACACCCCCTGTGCACGTACCATGGACATTCTTTTTGTTAGACATTGAGCTTCAGTAATATAAAAATGGAAAAACTTAAAATTAAACAATTTATATTAAGAAATTCAGCAGTAATTTGTCATTTTATTTAATCGTTATTAAAAATAAAAGTTTTTAAAAACTGGTTTTATGAAAGTATACTAGGTCACTAAATAAGTTTACAAAGTCCCCGAAAAGTTACTAAAAAGTCACCAAATTGACTTTGTGAAACTTGATAGACACCCCGAGTAAGTTTACTACGTAATTTCACTTCAAAAATAGAACAAAATTCTTTTCCCACTTTTTGAAATATTTTATGTTGCAATATTGTTCTTCAAATGCAGCGTAAGATTTAAATCAGAAAATCAAATGAATAATTTTGAAGATTATTTTTGTATTAAATGATATTGTAGGGTTTGTATAATCTATTTTTTTTTTTACAAAACAATTAAATTTGGTTGTTTATTACAGTAATTAATGATAACTTCATTAAATGTTTGAATTTTTTGATGTATTTATCTACTTATTTATTTTCCTTCTTTTCTTGTATTTAATTTTTGTTAATTCTTCTCTCAGGCTAAAGCTCTTCTTGAAAAAATGAAATCTAATTTAGAAGGCGAAAACAACACCATGTCTTCAGAGTTACAAGCTTTGTCATCTGCTCGGCAAGAATCCGAAAGGCGGCGAAAACAAATGGAGAATCAACTTCAAGAACTTTCGATCAAATTTGAGGAAGTTGAGCGCAGCAAAGCAGAGACGGCTGAAAGAGCACAGAAGTTGCAGGTCAGTATGTCTTGTACTTTAATAATTCAAAAATCTATGTAACCCTAAATCACAGTAAATGTTGTTTTTTTTCCAGTCAAAAAAAAAAAAAAAATGCTAAAAAAAAACAGTGAAGTAATAAAATGTATATTTCTGAAAATAACAAGAAAGTTCAAAGTTAGACAATGTACTGAACTACCTTCGTTTGAAACAATCTTAAATTTATTGTTGAAGAGAGGAGTGTCCTTCAAGCGGGATTCCTTGTAGCTTAATTATGCAAGCACCTAAAAAAATTATCTTCTCAAAGGTTTCTGCAAAATATTGCTCTATATATCACAGCTCTAGATCAAGATATAGCTGTGAGATTTGGTTATGTTTAGAGAGACCCTGGAAAAGTTCAAGTTTACAAAAATTATTTAGAAAATATTTTATGTATATTCAATATAGTGGGAGTGGGAGGGGGGGGGGGAGAACAGCCATCATTAAGCAATACAAGTGTTTATTAATAGATGAAGTTATTTACAGTTGCTATTTGCAAGAAAGGATAGTAATATCAGAATGTCATTCTTGTTTCAAACACATCCTTCGTCTCGTCTGTCTCACTCTCCGCCCTGCTATTGGCGTTCTTACTGTGACATAATGTAGGCGGTGAGGAGATGCCACTTCACCAGCTACAATTGGCCTTAATGTATCCCTGCAATAGTTTTAAGTTTTTCAGCAGATTTTCTGATATGGTAGCTTTTACTATAGTTTTTGATAATGGATAAAATTTGATACACTGTGAGAAACATTAAGCAATTTCTATTCCAATGAAGTTTAGTTTCAACACATTGTGTAATTCTTTGAATTTTCAATTTTTCAGAAAATGTCACTTTTCTTAAGCACTTTAAGAATTTAAACTGAATTTCTTGCATTTTTCATTTCTTTTTTTGGCAAGTATTTTACTTGAAGAAAAGTGCAATTGTCGAAGAAAAGTGCAATTGTTAATGAACTGAAGTTTAAGGATAGTTATAATGTAAAAGCTGCTCTAAGTATTTTCATTACTCTTAGCATCTAAATCATCTCCTTTGTTTGGTAATCAGAGTGATCCCTAAGTTCCAAAAAATTCCTCTTTTTTCCTTTGGTTCCAAAAAGTACCTCCCTATACCCCAAAATTTGTTTCCTCTCTGTCTCTCTCTTTTGTTCTTTTTACATTAAAAAAATTTTGTAAGATTTTTCATTTGCATTTAATCTATTTAATTATTTACAAAATGTGTTTTAATTGGTAAATATATTATTTGTGCTTCAGCAAAGTAAGAAAATTAAAAATTAATACATAAAATGACACAATCAATAAATAAAAAGTGCTATAAAGCTGAAAACAATTAAGCAGCAAAATGTAAATATCATTAACAATTATGCAACATTGTTCTATAACACGTTCAACCTAAAAATGTTCAACTTAATTAGCATCGTTGATTTTATTAAATCTATGATGCCAAAATATGGAAATCAGTAATGAATTTCATATTTATTTTTATTAATTCTAACTTCATTCTTCGATTGATTTTTACATTCATTTTTAAACATGTATTAAGTTGAACTAATTCTATATTGTGCACTTTGATGCACTGGTGTAGTTTTGAAAAAAAAAATTGGTGGGGACACGCATATAAACACAATCATAAGTTATTAATGTCAAATTTAAGAGATGTTTGTAAAATTTACAAAGTGGGTGGAGCTTGTGTTAAAATAAAAAGTAGGGAGAAGTCTCAATCTGATAGCTCGCAAGTTTGTTGAAGGCTTTTGCTCAGTGACAGAACTGGAGGCAATTTTCTCCTGAGGGTGAGAGAGATTGGGTTCCTAAATGTTTTCACATGTAATACAAAGGCTGAAATTCAGGACAGGATTACGATTTTAATGCCCACACTTTTTAGATCCCTCTTTGAAAATAGACCGGGCAGGACAATCCTGCCCGTGGAAAACTAAAAAAATTTTGGTGAAAACATGAAAATCTGCATTTGTTAGGTCCCTAATATCATTATTGAAAAGAAAAGAAGTGTTGGTTTTGCTCGGAGCAAGTTGTCAATGGGCCATTTTTTAAAACAAAACTCAGCCACATACTGCACTATTCTCACTCCAGTATCGTGTAAAGAATATAATGCCCTTCCATGATCTGACACATCACATTTTTCTGCAATAGAGATATGTTGGGAAAGTATTTTCAGTGGTCTTGAAACAGCGCCATACTGGTTGTTCAGTTGTTACGTTCGTGACAGATTCTATTACAGAACATGATCAGTAATTTATTGGGCTCCTTTTCCCAACAAGTACCTATATGTCGACCGACGGCCATCAGCTCCCTACCTAAGGCTTCACTAAAAGGTGCAAGGGTGTTCGATGGAGAAAAGTACCTATATGTGCAGGTGCGTGCCAGATGTAACTTTTGAAGCTACTGAAATGAACACTTTTTCTAGCAGTTAAATTCTAACTTTTTTTAATTTTGCATTTTTTGTTCATCTAGCCAAGTGCTTTTCTTATACCGTTTCAAGAACATGGTTTTATTTTTTCAGAGTGCATAATATTTTTTAACAATAAAGTATACAACTCATAAAATTACTGTGATAAAAACAATCTTTCTCTTTTCTGCATTTTTTTAAAAATTAATCATTTGTTATTTTATGAATCAATAAATTAAATATACTCATCTCTTTATGATATAAAATGCTTCAGACAAAACAATTGCAATGAAATCTTCAACTTAATTTCAGGCTGAAATGGAATCGGTAAATGTGCAATTAGAAGAAATGGAATCAAAAGCTACTCAAGCTCTTAAAAGTGCAGCAACATTGGAATCACAACTTGCTGAAAGTCAAGTAAGCTTATAATCCTCTCATAAAATTATGTGACAACCAGCAACAGGGACATTGCCCAGCTAGGCTGGTCCTAGTCAATTTAACAATTTCAAATGAACATTAAGAGCCTTCTTAAAAGCTTTCTTTCAGCTAACTTAACATGCTTCAAATTATTTATTTTTAGGTTATTGCTATCATTATTATTACTTTAATCTTCTAATTTCTGTCAAGTTCTATTACTTTAGACTTATTTTTTATTACAATCTTTGTATATCGATATCTGGTCAAATCAGGTAATAGTGTCACTCAAGGGACTGTGGCATTTATGAAATTATAACTGAATGATGCAGTAACCAAGGTTGGGTCAGAAACATGAATAAATAAATAGCAAGTACATAACACTAAAAATATATTTTTTAAATCTCACAAAATAAAAATGACAGCATAACTTGGTTTATAAATTAGAAATTGAAAATCAATTACACTTAGTTACGGTTTTTAACAGCAAATTCCCAATTTATTCTAGCATGGTATAAAATTTTGTTACCTAGAACAGATTAAGAAAGAAAAAAAAAATTAAATTAATAAGCAATACCGTATATTTCTGAATACAAGCTGATCCATGTGTAAGCCGAAAGTGCGTTATTCCTTCAAAAATGCACCAAAAACTTAAAACTCTAATATAAACCGAGATGAAAATTAGAAGAAAAAAAATGAAGTTCAAAAAGAATTGCCAAAAGGAGCAAAAATATCGCCAAGCAGGTAAAACAGATAAAGCATTTTCTTATTAAAGTATTGTAAAAGTAAGAAGTTAGGCCACAACGGCGATAGATTGAACTCTGGTCTGAGGCGAGTGCCAAGGGGGCGAGCACATTTTCCCCTCATTTATTGTGCTTTTTAACCCTTCCTTTTGCTAGTTTGTCTTACTTTTCGATTGTTTTTATTCTGTTATTTAATGTATTTATATTAAAAGGATGAGCGGGAAAAGAAAAGCATATACACGTAGTCACGAGCGAATTATTATAGTCAGGAGCAGATTTCGCCATTTTGTTTCAGCGAGGATGTCACGAAATCCAGCTGTAAAATATACGTATATTCTTTTAAATAAAACTCTACTTATTTTAAGTTAATTGTTCCCTAAATGTACAAGACATAAATTACAAAATAAGAGTTCTATATTAGTCGATATTTCATGATTTTTATAGACTGACTTTTCTTTATTTGTGCTTTCTTAACATGAAATTATTTTTTATTACAGTTTATTTGCACAAAATTAAATTATTATTATTATACAAAGATTATATTATACATCTTTGTAAATGTGCATTCATTTGTTGCCTTTTTTTTGCTGAGTCATGAATAATTTTTTAGGAACAGCTGCAAGATGAAACTAGACAGAAATTAGCTTTGAGCTCCAGATTGAGGCAATTAGAAAGTGAGAGGGAAAGTTTACAAGAACAGCTTGATGAAGAAGAAGAGGCCAAAAAGAATCTTGAAAAGCAAATTTCTCTTTTAACTATTCAGGTATTTATTTCTGTATTCAGTGTCTTTAAAGGTTGGTAGTCATGTAATTCGTATTTATGAATCATTTCTGTGCTTAGATATACATATTTTTTTAAATTGAAGGTTACTGAGTATAAAAAGAAAGCTGAAGAAGAAGCAGATGCAGCAGTATTGTTAGAAGAACAGAAAAAGAAGTTGGCCAAAGATGTTGATGTTTTGCAGCATAAATTAGATGAACTACAAGTAATATATGAAAAACTTGACAAATCCAAAAGAAAATTGCAATCAGAGGTAAGATTATTTGTAATACGCATGCTGATATATTTAAATAATGGAATTCTCTTATAAAGTACAAACTACTGAACCAAAATCCTATACATTGTGGAAATGCAGTAGAACCTTGATGCCTCTTTTCTCCCGAGACTTTGTTTATTTCTGGCAAGGCTGTAGCCAGGAGTTTTTCCAAGAAAGATTCTGTCATTTTGTTTTTTCACTAAAAGTTCTACAATTTACATTATTTTGAGATTTCATTACATTATTATATCATTATCATCACCGTGACAGAACATCCATGGACAATACCCATATCAAATTCAATGGGGTAATTTAGCACTTCCGAAGCAGAAAAGGGGAGAAAGAAAAAATATCTTTATCAGTCAAAGCCCGCTATAACGAACCCTCAGTGGAACGACTTTGGAAATCGCTATAATCGAGGGTTCGCTACATCCGATTTTGCAAAAAAAAGTGTTAATTGACTAAGATACTTCTACATAATAAACATATTTCTAACAATAATCGGGATAGAGGAGTAAAATATTAACTTTAAATATGGTTTTTAATAATAAATACAGGGTATCCATGCACCTGGAAAGTCATGTATTTCAGTTGTGACTAAAATTTGCCAAGTAAAGTTATGATTTTCAGTGAAAAGTGCTCAAAAGTCAGGGAAATTGAATGTTTGTCATGGATTTTAGACTCTAGAAAATAAGATATAAATTTACTAAAATGCCGTTTTTGCTGCTTTTGTATTCAAGGCTGTAAACTGTGCAACAATGCATTTCTTACTCAAAAAAAAGTAATTTTTTCCGTTTTTGTACCGAATTCAGTGCACTACTAATTTACAATTACGGTTAGAAGTAAAATAATAATTGTGTGTAAATTTATTCGAAATTGTGTTCAGATAATACAGGGTTCGTACGGTCCTTAAAGGTCCTTAGAAAGTCCTTAATGTTCATTTTCATTTTTAAGGCCTTAAAAAGTCCTTAAATAGTCCTTATTTTTTTTATTCCAGGTGCTTATTATTATTATTATTTTTTTTTTTTTTGTTAAACTAAGAAGGTACCCATACGCTCTATTTGTTTTGCTATGTTTTGTATTCTTCACAAGAATCAAACTTCTTTCATTTCAAATACTTAATCGAACCTCAAATTTGATTTGCTCGGGTCCGGTACTATCACGGCTTTCGGACAGACCCAAAACGGCGGATTGACAGGACCAAAAATGGCGGACTTACATAAACATCATCGCATTTTTACTACAAATTTCAGTGCTTTCTCAACTGGTAAATAAATAACTCTTGTTTTTTTAATTTTTTTGAAAAGTTATAAGTAAATTGATGTGTTAAATATTTTGACAAAAAGAAAAGGTTCATGGACTTTGATCAAATGCTTCAAACTACAACACCTAATTCAGTTAAAATTAACTTGTACCCACCCACATGGCAGCTTCCAATTTGCTATTTCCTGTATAATTATAACATCCTGTATAATTATATCATATTAGTAAGAGAAATCGAATCAAAACACAAGCATTTGTACAAGATGCAATGGTGCCCACTAACTGGGTACCATTTAAGACCACAGAAAAATAAATCACACAATTTCCCTCATTTTGCTTTTAAAAAAGAAAAGAAAAAGGAATAAAATTTGAAAAACGGACTTTAAAGGACTCAAGTGGAACATTTTTTATGAATTAAACAAAAATCGGGAATTTTCGATAAAGAGCCGAATTTCGGGATTTCAAATTTGGGATTCGATACTATTTATTAAATTTAGTTTCAAAGTAAATAAATATTTTTTTGCATGAAAATTGTTACTAAATCAACTACATTCTAAACAATTATCAATAAAGCAAGTGGGAGCAGCTCTTAACAAGTAATCAGTAAATAAATATTGCTTTTGAAACTTTTTTTTTAATTTAAGGGGCGGGGGGGGGGGGGGGGTTAATACTTCAAAGATGCATATTGTTTATTTCTAGCTCAACAAAAGAGATAAATTTACTAATATGTAGGCAAAAAAAAACTTTCAGCTTTTTTTTCGTTTTGCCAATCGCATGAATGATTATCGCTTCTTTATGCTGTTAAAGGTAAAAGAATGATTTATTTTTATTATCATTTTCATTTTTCTTACACCTTACACTAAGAGGCGAGTTGCCAACTCTCCCGATCGCTTTTTAGCTGATCTTTCGCTAAACAGTTTGTTCTCCCATTGTTTTTTTTAAAATCAATCCAAAAAATTAATTTGTTTTAAAGTAATGTTTTAATATTTAGTAAATTTTTATCAAGCAATTTGGCTTCGCGATCGTTCGCTGTGGGGTTTTGTTGTGTGGGAGATGATGGATATTTGCTGTGTTAAACAAAATTTGTATCTCGTGAAATTTCTTAATTTGCAGTAAATTGAAGGAATCGACCTCTTCTTAAACCTATACACCGTAGTTGCGACATGCTCCGTTTCCCCCTAGTTTTTCTGTGTTTTTTTTTTTGTGAACTTCGAAAATTAGATTTTTTGCAAAAAGATCCGATTTTTCAAGCTGATGTACAAGTATTTTTATCTAAAGGGATTATACTACAAAACAAGAAAATTTTTGAAACTTTTTAATAAGGCATGTATTAATTTACATGAATTTTCATAACTTATAACGTGAAAATGTAAAAGCCTATTTTTCGGAAACTTGCTAACATCTAGCACGTGCTTCGCTGAAAATTGCACGCAACTTTTGAGACTTCTATCTTTCTGCATACTGTAAATATATCAATTATTTAAAAAGTTGACAGTTGTTTTAGTATTTGCAGCCTGTAGTCTGCTTGTTTTATTTTTTATTTAAAAATATTGTTCAATTTTTTGAAACTTTATTTTAGTTAAATTTTGGTAGTTACTATTTGAGGGTAATGTACAAAGTTTTAAGCGAATAAGCTTCATTTTTTATTTGTATGTTGTTCCCAAAATGAAATATTTTTCTCAAGTTGAAAAAGTCTTTTTAGAATTTTTCTAAGCTCTTCTAAATAATTTTAAAAAATTATTTATGTCAGAGATAAAAATTTAAGTAAGCCTAAATTGAGATGCTGGCAACATAAGTTAAGTAAAATGAAAAAAAAATCTAAATTAAACACAAATTCTCAATACAAAGTGCAGCGTTTTCTTCAACAATTTTTTTATTTAAAATGTTTTTCATTTAACTTGTATGTTATAGCATTAACCATTTTTGATAATTTTTCACTTGCTTATATATGTTTAATACTTGTGCTGTGTGCTTCTTATTACTAGCTTCAATAATTATTTAATTCCCTGACTGTATTGGACATTAGAAAAGCAACAAGACAAAGAGAGCTCCATAAAAGTGTTTGTGTTGTGTTCCTAATAAAAATGCGATGTTAAATCAATTTCCTCTTTCATAATGCTTCCTTTTGAAATAAACATAACAGTTTGCATATTGCGAAAAATTTGTGAAGTCCTTAAATTTTTTTGTAGGTCCTTAAAAAGTCCTTAGAAAGTCCTTATTTTTGGTTTTGCCAAAAGCGTACGAACCCTGTAATAGAAACCAGTAATTATCTAGGTTTCGTTTTTGGAGTTAAGAACTTAGTAAAAGATTCGTTTTAGAGTTTGACTTTGAAGGTAATTTTTACTCACGCTTATAAAATAGCACGCCTTGTGTAGTAGCCTCGTAGAAAATGACTTGTGTTACTAACATTTTAATATTTTCCATTGTACAAAAATTTGATTTCTTGAAGATTATCTAAATTACACTTTCACAATTTCTAATTTGTGTACTAGGCAAAATTTTCTGGCTCTCTTTCCTTTTTCGAACCATGCCAACACTTCCAGATGTTTCATGGAAAATTGTTTACGTTTTTCATGAGTGCAGTCCTTTTGCATCTGCAAATATTCCAATTATTTTGAAATTTGAATCTGCAAATATTCCAATTATTTTGAAATTTGAAAGCTGTTTATGCATATGCCAGCTTAGATTGGTTTATTTTATTGCTTATTTTAATAATTTATTCATTTTCTTGATTTTTGTGAACTAGATTTAGTTATTAATAAACTTAGAAACCTAATAAAATAGAATGAAAATTTAAAACAAGCTTATCCTAAGTTTTAGCTTAATAATTGGCTATACACAAGTAACATTTTAATTTAGGATTATATCATTTCTGCAAGAAATTTAGCACATGCTTTCACTTAAAGCATAACATATTCAAAATTATAATTTTTATTCAATAACTTTTTTATTTATCAAAATGAATATATATTTTTCATATGACATATTTTTGGGGCGAAAATCAATCTCTTTAATGTAATATTCTTTAGTATGAAAAAGGTTGTATGATATGGTGTACAAAACTGCAATTGTTTTTTATGATAATAAATAACAAGAAAAATAAAATGCAAAACCTATATGCAGGGTGAGGAGTAAGTCACCTTTCTCACCTTTTGTCACCTTTTCGAAGAAGTGGTCACCTTTAGTCACCTTTTTAAGGATTTGTCACCTTTTTGCAGATTTGTAGTTATAAAAATTGTACTTATTATTATTTTATGCATTCAGTCTTTCCTGTCAATTTTGTCGATTATATGTCGGTTTATAGATGCTTGAAAGTGAGGGTAGGGGGTCACAATTCTGCTTCCTCTAATTGTTCCAAACTGCTTTAAAAGCGTTATTTTAGCTTTTTCTGCTCCAAAATGAAAATTTTCTTTACAACACTTTATTTCTTTCAAAGATTAAAAATGTATATTTTTATATCCCTTATCCCCTCCCCCCCAACATGCGTTTCTAGTGCTGGAAAATGACAGCAATCTTTACTTCAGATTCAGATATCAGCATGATGCCATTGCATCACAGCAAAAGACTGAATTAAAAAATATACTTATACATTGTTAAAATTAGTTTTATTCTTTCAAGCTTTTTTTAAAACTAAGAATGCTCATTTTAAGCATTTAAATTACTTTGATTAAAACTCTTACACAGATTTTATTTTTGTATGATTGGTTTTTGCTGATGGGTTTTAAAAAATGTCAAGGGCAAAGGTGCAAAATCACACACACAGAAAATTTTTTTTTTACTCAAATTATAGATTGTAATTTGTCTAATTTTAGATTTAACTACAAGCAATTTATTCATATTTTCGGTAATAAGAATTCGTAGGTTATTTGACCATGTATGATTATACTATTATACACTTGTAAGAAGAATCAAGAGCAAAAAGAATGAAATTTGAGTTTTGTTTATTATTTTTGTTTTCGGAATTATAATTTTTTTTTTTTAATTTGAAAAATGGCCTATCTAATATAGGTAGGCAAGTACAAGACAGTTAAGTACCATTTTATCCTCTGTTTTCAACCAATTTTCTTACCTTTTTAAAATTTAGTGCTATTGATGAGTTTTAGTGGTTTTAGTCTAATAAAAAAAAATTAACAATTTCCAAAACTGTTTTATTAATGTCCCATACTTTCAATGTAGATCCGGGTTTTTGTTTTTGGAAGTCTTGATTCATGACTACTTTTATAATACTCCTTGCATCTACAATCTACAGTACTTGTAGAATACTTAATACACTTTTTACCATCCATAATTCAAATAAGAAATGCCAATGATAAAATAAAGAGAGCATGTAATCTATTAAATGTGTGTAAACTCTTGATTAAATTGAAAGTGAGTGTTTGTATTTCTAACTTATTCAATTATAATAGGTAAGCAAAAAAATTTTAATGCTATTTTTTTTTACAGGAGAAGGAGTGTACAAAGATAAGATTTATGTATGATATATGTTACAAATGCATTAAATAACTAACTCAGAGGCCAATCAGTTGCACTGAGGAGTGATTATCGCTAACTGAAATATTTAAACAGAACAAACTGTTGTCAAACAGAAAAACTAAAATGTGTAAAAGTTGTTTAAATGCTTGCGGCTGAACTTAAAATATTTAATGAATTGCCGTGGAATTTGGATCGCTTAGCGAACTCTAGTATCTCTTATTAATGGGATTTATACTTAAAGTTAATCAGTTTCAAAATCCACAGCTTGGAAATCTATATCTGGTCTGGTATCTTGCTAAA
The DNA here is from genome assembly GCA_038502835.1 of Octonoba sinensis. Classification (NCBI taxonomy): domain Eukaryota; kingdom Metazoa; phylum Arthropoda; class Arachnida; order Araneae; family Uloboridae; genus Octonoba; species Octonoba sinensis. The sequence continues at coordinate 100,464,653 of CM076599.1, read as the reverse complement.
CTTGTTTTATATTGTCAATCAACTTATATAAAAAAAACTTTTTTGAAAATTTGGTTTAAATAACGTTTTGTACAGTTTCTTTCTTGTGGAAATTTTTCTCCGTGCAAGTTTGTTCCCATAAAATTAATTTTAATCTGCTACAAGATGAAAATTTTGAAAAAAACAAGATGATACAAAAGTTTTTTTACTGCTCCAAAACCGTCTGGCCTAATTGTGACCTCTAATATTTTAACAGTAAGCAACCAAAAAAATTGAACGTTAAGATTATTGTTTATTTTCAGTTTCCAATTACATTAGTACTCACATTAGTGAGCATAAGAAAAGGTATTTCTTTGTCATTCCCCCCCCCCCCCCCACTCCCTTCTTTAAAAAAAAGTCACCTTTTTTGAAAAATTAATCACCTTTCTCACCTTTTTTGAAGTTTTCATGTGCTCCCTACTCTGTATATGCATGTTTGTGATTTTTGAAACTCAAAATTATTCAAAAACATCTGGGCTTAGTTTTTTAGCTCAGACAAATTCAATTTGCAAAACAACTGCGCTTAGTTTTTTAGCTCGGGCAAATTCAATTTGACTTTTGTGAAAGACTGGTTTATGTAACTCGGTTGAAAAGTATGTTTTTGTCGAGAAAACTGTGGCCTGTAAGTCATGGAAAGTCACAAGCAAAAGTCATGGAATGGAAAACTTGAAGGGTAGCAGATACCCTGTAAATAAACAAATTTTAAAAATTTACCTTATTATTTATTCACAGTATGAAAAAAAAAAGATGTTATTATTGGCTTTAAACTTTTGGATTTTATATACACCACTGTAGAAGTGTTTGTCTAGACTAAAACACAAATGGCAAGGAATGTTGCTGAGACCAATCGTATAAAAGACTTAAAATTTTGGAGCGCTATAGCCGATTTTCTAATTTTTGGTGATTGTTATAAACGTTTTAAAATGCATTAATGACATAGAGTTTCAGTTGGGACCATTTGGAAGGTTCGTTACAACCGGGGGATCGTTATATCCCGGGTTCACTATAGGAAGGTTCGACTGTATTTAAACACTTGAAATCCCTTTTGGCTACGGCCATGAGAGGGGGGATAAGCTCTTACGAAAGTAGAATAACTGTAAAGATTCCATTCAGTCTCAAATAGTTTGGGTTTATTAATGCCTTTGTATTTATGATTTGTGTAAATCAAGGTGTATTCTGACTGTCCTGTTCAAATTCAGTACATGTTCAGGTTTTGGTTTATTTATTGTTACTACATTTACTCGGTTGTTTGACGTTCTATATTTTCCCCCCTCACATTTTGGTGTCTGTCTGTTACTGCAAAATTGAAGCAATACTTAATAATTAAGTTCTTCACGAGATTTGTATGCTAACATAGTCACAAGAAACGTTTTGTGCATCGTTGTTCTAAATATTTTCATTACTATTTTAAACTATTTCGCTTGTAATGAATTCAACTCAAAGAAAATATAAGAAGTTATTTATTGCAAATTAAAACCTGCAATAAAGTTTCTGCCACTGACATGACAGAAACAAGTTTCTGTTGGCAGAAAGTCGGATCTTTTTTAATTATATGTACATATATATGCTTGCACACATGTGTTTTTGTTTTATTAATTGTGGTAGACTTGATTTTTTTCGTTACTTTTTTCACTTAGGTTGAAGACCTCACTATAGAGTTGGACAGTCAAAGGTCAAAAGTTTCTGATTTAGAAAAAAAACAACGTAAGTTTGACCAACTCCTAGCTGAAGAGAAAGCAATCTCTGAAAGAATCAGTCAAGAAAAAGACAATGTTGAACGAGAAGCTAGGGAGAAGGAAACAAAGATATTGTCTCTCCTGCGAGATCTTGAAGAAAGGGAAGAACGGATTGATGAGCTTGAAAGGGTAAAAAAGCAGTTACAAGCTGAGTTAGATGAATTAGTTAATAGCCAGGGTACAGCTGACAAAAATGTAAGTCTTTTGTAATTGCTTTAATACATAAATAATATTCCATTTATTTTAGCTTATAGGATATATCTTCACAATTAGTTTGGATTAATAGTCAAAAAAATATTTAAATGGGTCAGGGTTCTTTTATTTGCAGTGTAAGAAAAGAGTTTTACACTAATTAATTGATTTCATGTTTGCCAAAGAGCAAAGCTATACTTACAATCATTGTGCTGTTTTGTTTAGTTTCTTATGCTGGTACTATTATGTTTTTATTTAGTTATTTTATAGAATTCTGCCGATTCATTTCAGTATTTCATTTTTTAACTTCATTTACTATTTTTACTGATGCATATTATCAGCTTAGTTTAAGTGTACTGTAATTCGTATGAAAGTGCTTTTTAATATAAAGTCATGTTTTTTGTAAAATAACTTAAAATAGTCAAAATATTTAGGCTGAAGCTTGCTTAAAAGGTTATCTTTATGAACCTCGTTGTGTAAGTTTTGGTTTATATCTGTCATTAAGTTCAACTTCTTATGAGTGAAATTCTTAAAGTATGGTTCAATTTAAAAAAATTGTGATAATAAAAATAAAAGTATATTTTTAAAAAAGGCAAGGTGTTTGAAATTCAACTTAATAAAATCATTTCTTTCGTTTTTAAGGAATTTTTAACTAGTTATTTTCTGAGAGAGTTTGTCTTGATAAATACATTAACTAAACTTAGTGGCACAACACTGCGACAGCCCATGTGAGCCAAGGCCTGCTGTGCCCGCCTCGGCCTATAAGCCTGAGGGCCCTGGGTTTGATTCCCAAGCATGCTTCATCCTCATTTTATCGACCCCACTAAAGGGATGAAATGCTGAATCAAACCTGCCCAGCTCGTGAATAGAACTCCAGACTTGTGGCATGGTAGCAAGGATCACTGCCACTCAGTTGCTGGGCCACAATACAAAGGGCAAATTTCTTAGATCTCTTCCTTGAAAATAATCTCCGTGTCATGGTGGCTACTTTATTTTACCCCAAATTTAACTTTACTCCCCCTTAAGTTAGAATTTTTAAATAATCCTCCAAAAGAAACTCAAGATAAACCTAACAAATCGCCAGACCGATGATCGAAAGTGTTTAGCAATAATCCAGGCCTGAAAATTATGCCATTTTTGTGAGAAGAAGAAATGTGATACGGCTTACCTTAAATCATTCGTTTATTGGTTCACAAAATAATCCTGGGGAGCTCTACCAAAAATAAACTAAAAAAAAATTACACAATCTACGTAGCATAACACATCTAGGCAGCTACAGGAAAATCAAACATTTTGGCACGCTCTCCTGAGCACGTGGTTTGCAGAAACAGGTTCAAAAAAATTTTTTTCCATGAAATGTTATGTTGGATGTGGTGCTAATCAAATGCTCCATCCGTCACATTCTCCATATCTGAGCCAGCAGTTCGACCACATGATCCCGCCGACCAATCCCGTGCTGCCTGTATTTCCCCGGTCAAAACGAGCGTTGCCAACGAAAAAAATTCAGTCACTAAATTTTCAATGAATTTTTAAAAAAAACATCAAATAAAAGATAAAAATAAAATAAAGAAAGAATTTTGGAATGATATAAAAACTTTGAGAGAAAAGTGTGGTACAGTACCACACTAGGCAAGAGACTCCTACCCGTGGAATTGAGTCACTTTTATCAGCATAGGCATAAAAATAAGTAACTGTTAAGGCTTCAATAATTTTGTGAAAGAAAAGCAAGCTTTGCTAAAGCTTCCTCCTGTTGTAGCTTCATAAATACTTAATGAACGATCAATAGCGAACTGGATGGAGAAAGAAGCTGAAATTATTGGAAATGTGACAGATGACCAGATGTTATTCAGTGTACATAGCCAAAGGCCGTGGTAGCCTAGTGGTTAGCACGTCGGACTTCCACCTGGAAGGTCGCGCGTTCGATACCCACTGAAGACCACCGTGTATACTTGGGGATATGTGCATGTAAAATCCGTAGACCCCACTACCTCTCCCCGTGCGTAAGCAATCCTAAGGCCTCGGCTAACAGGTAGGGGTTTGGTGGAGAAAAGTGTACTTAGCCAAAGCAATAAGTGCCTGTCAGATACAGAACCAGAAGATAAAGTGCAGAATGTAACTTTAGAAGAGAGTTTGAAGTTGAAGAAAAATACTTAAAATACTTGCAGAAGTATAATTTTATTACTGCAAAAAAAAATCATTTATATGTATCAACTTCAGGGCAAAATTATGAAACACAAGACAAAAAATCTTAAACAAACAAGAATACATTGCTTGTATCAAGTAAAGATAAGCAAAATAATTTAGATGTAAGATATATATATATTTATATATATATATATATATATATAAAACAGAAATGCAGTAAAATATTTTTGAAAGGTTTACAAACAGTGGCGTAGCTAAGGGGGGGCGGTGGCGGCGTCCCGCCCCGGGTGTCACCCGTTTGGGGGTGACACCCGGGCGATAAAAGAAACCTTTTATCGCCCCAATTATTTATTTAGATTGGGGGATAAAAGAAACCTTTCCTACTCCAAAAAAATACCAGCTCTATAAAGTGAAAAAATAGCTAAAATTGGATAATTTTTATATCTTTTTTTCTTTGCTACTTTTAACTTGGCAAAGTTTCTTCTACCAAACATATATTCCAATTGCTTTTTAACTGCTAAAATTGTCAGGATTTAAAAATTCATAATAATGTAAAATAAAAAATTGTAATTTTAATCCGAAATTAATGGTTTCTAAAACGCTCAAAGATAAAGCAATTTCCATTGAAGAATCTCTACCGAACCTTATGGTAGCTCTGGAATTATTTTTGACAATTTGCGTAACAGTTGTTTCAGGTGAGAGAAGCTTTAGCAAGTTAAAATTAATCAAAAATTAATTTTGAAGATGTGATTTCTGAGTTTGCAGCGGCAAAAGTTAGAAAGGAGATCTTAGACTTTGTTTAAGTCTAAATTGTTTATTTATCGCTTAATTAGTTTTTCTAAGTATACTTATATTTCTTAATCAAAAGTGATGTAGTTTAAATAAATTCTTCATTAAAATCAATTCTTCACATTTACATGATTTTTTTTTTTAATTTTTACTTTAACCGTTTTCATGAGGGGGGGGGGGGGGTTGACACCATCAATATCTGCCCCGGGTGTCACTTGTGCTAGCTACGCCACTGTTTACAAATCAAAAAAATTTGTTTTAAAGGTGTGAGAATGAGACAAGAACTCATCAGTGTTGGTTTGTCTCAGTGAGCGGTGCAGAGAACCTCACACATCCCAAGCAAAAACACACTAGATCCGAAATGCTGTCGGCTTTCAAAAATATTTTACTGCATTTCTGTTATATATTGCTTTATTTAAATTTTTGCTGCTTTGCGCATGTTTAGGTGATAAGTGTTTATTTTTCCGTTTTAGCTTTTTTCAAATGTGTCTTATATATATGTATATAAGTGTGTGTGTATATATATATACACTTTTTTATCTTATATGTGTATATATATATATGTGTGTGTGTGTATATATATATATGTTGCGACGTATGCCCGAAATTGGAGAATGTCGACAATCATCATATATTTTTTATTGTCGACATTGATAGATGGTGAATGTCAACATCCACCAGTGATTGTCGACATTCTCGGATTTTGGAGATTCACCGTAACATATATATATATGATTATTATATATCTTTGCTTTCTATTAGTATCTTTTTTTATATTCTTGAATGAGTAATTTATCAAAAAATATTTACGAAGTAATAAGTAAGAAGGCAAAGATAGCATTAGATTATAAAATTTGCATTTTGTTTAGAATGTCAGCATTTAATCTGTTGAGGAAAAATAATGTTGTTAATTCCTTATTTATAATATGTTCTAATTACATAATTTTTGTATTGTGTTTCATCTATGTGTTTTCATGTTGTTGTCTTTGCCTTCTTTAACATGCGTTTCTTTTTTAAACAACAGGTACACGAATTGGAAAAAGCTAAAAGAATTTTAGAAGGTCAATTAGAAGAACAAAAGCATCAGATAGAAGAATTGGAAGATGAATTACAATTGACAGAAGATTCAAAACTTAGGCTTGAAGTAAATATGCAAGCCTTGAAAGCTCAGCTTGAGAGAGATCTTCAAGCGAGAGATGAACAAAATGAAGAGAAACGAAAATCATTAATCAAACAGGTGCAGTAATATTTTTCATGTGCATTATTCACTATTCAGTATAAATAATAAAGTGCACTCAAAATGCTTGTCATTATTCTAATTGATAGTAGAATATCTCCAAAGCTCTAACATGGTATAAAAAATAAAATAAAAATAGAGTTGTTTTAGGTTGTTTAAATTGAAAGAAATAAAAATTACAAAGGGAAATGTGCATAAAACAAAAAATTAGATCAAATAAAGAATGTTTCTTCAGTAGTTGTAATATCAAAATTTGCCTTTTTCAAATAAATGATTTTCCAAGCAATTTAGAAAAATGGCTTCCTTTGCATTAAATTGGTATTATTTATAGTACTATCATTGCATAGTAATAATTACAATAGCCTGTGTAAATTCCATAATTTCATTATGAAAAGTTTTAATAATTATGTGTTTGATTTTTTAATATATCCTTTTATAAAGTCCTAGATTAGAAATGATTTAAAGAAACTTTGTTTGAGCTTTAAATGTGTGATAAATATATATGAAAAGTATGGTATTGTATCAGTTCCAATTTCTTTTTTAAATTGCCTAGATATCAGTTGAAATTGTCAGTTTTGGTAAAAAGTAGGATGTTTATTAAAATAATTTCACAAAAATCAATGACCGATATAGGGTTTTCACAAAAATATCGTAGTAAGATAAAACCAAACTCATGGATTGTCCCCTGATCATGTATGTGTCGTACTGTGTGATGAAACTTTTTCCTAATACATTAAATGCACAATTTATTCAGGTTAGAGATTTGGAAGCAGAACTGGAAGATGAGCGCAAGCAAAGAACAGCTGCTATTGCTTCGAGAAAGAAGTTAGAGGCAGACTACAAAGACATGGAACAGCAACTTGAAATTGCAAATAAAGTTAAAGAAGATGCTCTTAGACAACTTAAAAAAATACAGGTACATTTTTACTTTCATTGCACTGAAAAGTTTTTTTAAAAAGTTATATGCAGTGATGGTGCCTAGAATTTAAAAATTACAGGTCCTTGGAAACCATGACTTTTGAATAGGGAAAGGATCCCTATGCAAAAATAGCATGGTTTTAAAGATGCCAGATTTGTGAATTTTCCAAAATGTCAATTACATGGACAGTAGCACTCGTTTTTTAAATAGTGAATGCAAGGGTGAAACTTTTCTGGGGCTACCCCGGAATTCCGGGATTTTTAATCGAAAGTAACCCAGGAATTCCGGTGCTTGGGGTGATGAGTTAGATATGTAAAACTCAATTAACACAATAGCTCTTTTCGTGTGTTTATTGGAAATAAGCAAGGTTTTTGACTATAGGGAAAAGGTGGTTTCAAATTCTAGTAAACGAAGATGTACGCAATGAACTGAAGTACGAACGTCAAGCAAGCACACACCTGTATTCAAAAGCAAGACAAGAGCGACCACTACTGCTAGCAGAGGGACTTCCCCTTCCCCAGTCTTCTCCTAGGAGTGCTGATGAACCAAAAAAAAGTAAAAGTAAAAGCGCTATCTACTGTAGGCAGCCAATGGCAGACAGATTTGATTTGCCTTCAAGAGAATAAACAATCACAAATCGTCTTTTTTGCAACTAAGGCAACCACAGGAAACAAAGCAAAAAAACTCTGTCCGGTGTTCCTGTGATTCATCTTTTGCAATCTTGGACTTAGCTCTTTTTGTTGTATGTCATATGAATAATTAATCCTTTGATTTTGATGCAAAGAAATCTTTACACCTTGCTTTATTTTTTAAAATTATTTTTTGTAGCTCATTTATTTCATATCAAACATTTAGTACTTGTAAAATAATAAATAAAAATATCTTATTCGCCTATCTTGCGCTATTTTGAAAACAAGTTGTTTTTTTAAAAAATTGCACATGAATTAGTAATAAACATTTTTAAAAGAATGAGAATATAATCTTAAAAATGTATTTGGGATCACAGTTGCTCATTTTTTTACTATTATCGGCTTTCTTTTTCTATCGCAATTTTTGTTTAAGAGTTCGTTTTTCCCTTTGCAAATTTTGCTAATTGTGTTGCTTTTGTTCCTTGTTTATAATTTCAATAGCAATCTAGATTGGGGGGGGGGGGGGAATATTCTGTAATTTCACCTAAGGGAAATTCAAGAAGAGGAGGGAGCGGTTGTTTGATATTTTACTCTTTTAGTCTCATGGTAAAATAGCGCTAAAAAGCGAAGCTTTTTTTTAAAATTTGTTTTAATTAATTTTTTTTTCTCTTATTTTCTATAAAAAGGTTTTGATAACCATTACACATTGGAAGCTTAGATTCTGTGCAAAATATGCAGCATTTTTTACCTAAAAATACTTCAACTTTGTAATAATAAACCCATGGATGAATCCATTGAAAAATCATGATCACTGCAGTTAATTATAGAATTTTTTTATTGCAGCCTTATTAATAATCTAATAAAAAAATATTTTTGCCTAAAGGGGGGGGGGGGGGTAAGTCAACGATGTTTGTTGTGCCTCGTTTAGATTATCAACCTTCATGCTCGTAACACTTTTCAGGGTTCTTTTGAGTCTGAGTGAGTTTCACCCCTGTGATTGCTATAAGGCTATAACAAATTAAACAGGAAATTTTTATTGATTATTTTAATTTAAAATAAAAGCTAAGCAAAAAATCATAATCACGAAAACTAACCATTTACAAAAATTCACAGCCATAAAAACGGAACCTTTTCATACCAGAGTATTAAAAAAAAACAATGCATATTTCCGAACTTATTTAACATCAGGTTGACCGTACCTTGAAAAAATCTTCAAATCTCAACAATGTCTTTGAAATGATTTCTTTGAAATCAGTTCTGTTCCAAGCCCTCTGTTTCCCCCCACTCGCTCTTCACCTAAAAAAAGAATTCTTTCATAATAAAATAGAATTAAACTATAAGCATTTCTTTAATGTAATGTTCTTACTATACATTTTTATTACTGTAATTTGGGTTTTATAAACTATCAATTAACGACGTTTTCTAGTGATCCAGAAAATTGGGATGATTGAACTCTCCTCATTGTCTCCGTGTTGGACACAGATTTGGTATTTTTACTCAGATTTTTTTAGGTAAGAATGGATTATAGTAATTATTTTGGGAGCGGGTCTGGTGTGTCACTTATTTTAGTCTTAGGACTGTGGCATAGACGAAACCCCACATTTTGTATTTCAATTTTAGTTTTTTATGCTTGTTTTGATGATTTTCTGTCCTATATTGCTTTTGGCTCTAGTGTGTTTTTGCTTGGTATTTGTGAGGTGCACTGCATTGGATCATTCTTTGAGACAAACCAACACTGATGAATCCTTGTCTCATTCTCAAACCTTTATTTTTTAATTTGTAAACCTTTCAAAAATATTGTACTACATTTCTGTAACACACACACACACACACACATATATATATATATATATATAACGGAAATGTAGTAAAACATTTTTGAAAAGTTTAAAAAACAAAAAAACATTAAATGTTTGAAAATGAGACCAAGGAGTCATCAGTGTTGGTTTGTCTCAAAGAATAAGCGATGCAGAGCACCTCACAAATTTCAAGCAAAATTGCACTAGTGCCGACAGCAGTGTTGGAGAAAAGCATAATCCAAAAACTCTTAAAATAAACATAAAAAGCAAAAATAGAAATACAATAGGCTGAGGAAAAAGAGAAAATGTGGGGTGTGTCGTCCATGCCGTAGTCCTAAGATTAAAATAAGCAACACATCAACATACCTCATCCCAAAATAATTAAATAATCCCCAGATGAAATGAAAAGAAATGGGATTTTTATGATGGCGTAAAGGTAAGGCAGAGAACCGGAGTTGGGTTTGGGAAGTTGAAAAAGTTTATAAGCAGATTTAAATTCATTGAAAATATTTTTTCAGTAAGAGGCGAGGTGATATATGTAGTGGGGTTTTCTAGTTCTTTTTTGATAATATTGGCATAAATTTTGTTGATCCTTATTGAAAAAATTGTTACTTGCTTTGTCCCAACGTGATTCATGTATTTGCTTTAACCCTTTCACTACAGGAATGGAACAATAGTTACTTACCCTTTGTTTCCCTTTTGCTATAATACTATTTTCCCTTTCCAGAATTTTCCCTTTTTGCTATAATACTATTTTCCCTTTCCAGAATTTTCCCTTTTTGCTATAATACTATTTTCCCTTTCCAGAATTTTCCCTTTTTGCTATAATACTATTAGTTTAAATAAGGTTTTCAAAGAAGAGTTTTCCCATAGTATAATAGCTATATTAGTGTACATTTTATTTTATAGTAAAAATATAGCATAAATATGTCTAGTAACTAATATATAATAGCAAATATGTGCTGAAAATGCATTAAATTCCTTATGAGTTTCCACATTCAAAGTGTTAATACGGCTTAAAATGCACTAAGTCAAACACTGAAATCATTTCCTTCCTATACAAGGTATTTTAACAATCATTCAAACTTGTATTATTTGTCCACATTATTACATGTTCTTATTATTATTTGTTCATACGAAACATCCTTTGTTATCTTTATTTATTTGCACAGGAAACTTTCAGAGGAAAAAATCCTTTAGAAGCAAAAAAATAAATAAATAAAGGCCAAAAATTGGTATGGGCAGTCCTTTTGATATTAAAATTTAATAAGTGCAAGTAAATTAAGCACATAAAGATTTAATTCAATATATGGTTTATCTCATTTGTGTGTCATTATCACTACAAATTAATTTTTGATATGATATTAGCAGTAAGTGGTGCAAATTTCAAAGTTTTTTATCATTATTATTATTTAATTAATTACTTTTTTTATTTTGAAGGCTCAAATGAAGGATTACCAAAGAGAGGTTGAAGAATCTCGCTTATCAAAAGAAGAACTGGCAATACAAGCAAAAGAAGCTGAAAAGAAACAAAAAGTTCTTGAAACAGAATTAATTCAATTGCAAGAAGACCTGGCCAGTTCTGAGAGGGCAAGAAAAGCTGCTGAATCTGAAAGAGATGAGCTTCATGAAGAAATTAATAACAATGCTTCTAAAGGGTAAATTTTTAAGCAATCAAGGATTGCTTACTTCTTTTTGGTACATGCATCTTTTAACACATGGGCATGCTTCTTAAGTACGTAATGATTAACGTTTAATGACTTAAATTCAATCCATGATTTACCTCCATTGTCATCAAAAATACAGAGGTGGGAAAATCTGCTGAAATTGCACCAATTTTCAATTCCTGATACAGTGAAACCTCGATAACTTGACACCCCAAGGGAACACAAAAAAACCATATCGACATAAGCAGGTGTCAAGTTACGGAGGTTCTGTGATTTCAATTGCTAATATTGGTATGTATTGTTATTTACTGACCATTCAAGTTATAAAAGCCAATTTCAGTGAATGAAAATATCCCCATTTATTATTTATCTATTATTATTATTTTGAAAAGTTATGCATTATAAATAAATAAATATATAAACATCGTACAACAAAATCAGAACACCTCATGAGAAAAAATCCATTATTTTTGTTTTACCCCCGCTGAACAGAAAACATAAATTCCTCAACACTATTAAGATTGCTAAGTTGCAATTCAGTTTTCTCTTGTGTTCGTAGAAAGCTCTGTATGACATCTACAGCTTTCAATGCCTCATGCCTAGACAGAGCTGCAACTTGGTCATATTCGTCCGAACTTGATCCGTTTTCAATATTTAACAGATTTGCAGTTTTATTTATAGTTTCTAAGTTATCGATCTTCTAGGAGTCCTGAAGTGATGAGTTCAGAGTCAACATTCTCGTATTCCTCACAAATAGTGCGGCTCTCCAGGGTGCTAGGGGAATAGGGGAATGTTCCAGGAACACTTTCTAGAAAAGAATTGATTTATTGACGAAGATACATCATTAAAATTTTCAGAATTGTACACCGTGAAAAAATACTGAAAGAAAAAGTTAACAAAAATACAAAATGGAGGTCGGCTTACAGAGGTTTCTGGAAATTGTGTCAAGTTAGAGAGTTTTTCGCCCATTGAAATTAGCATTGGGCCAACCATTAGGGGACGGAAAGTTGATTTACCGAGGTAGTCAACTTATCTGTGCGTCTAGCTACCGAGTTTTCACTGTATATCTAAAACAAAAGGGTCAAATTCGCTATTTTTTCAGCAAACTGTGCCTAAATTGCAATTTTAATATTCTAAAATGTGTAAAAGGTAGCAAATAGCAGTTAATTGCACATTTTGTCACTGAAAGCTACATTTTTTTAAGCGAAATTTTTAATGTTTTTATACACTTTTTGGGCTATGAATTGATGAAGTATTATGACAACTCCCATGTCCCTTAGTTTTAAGCCCCTTTCTATCAGTGCATTCTCTAGTGCTTTAATTACATTTTCTCAAACTTTACAAAGTGTCAGATCGAACATGCTCTTTGCTGAAAATTGCATGCTGTGTTGGCGATTTCAATTATTTTGCATCCTAGAAACGTTGCAATTATTTTCTAAGTTGGAAGTTAATTTAACATAAGCTACCTTAAGGTATACGTACACACTTGAAAATATTTTTTTCAATTTTGATTTTAGAATACATTTTTTTTTACAGTAGATCAATGTGTGTCAAAAAAAGTTACTTTGTCTGTCTATGAATTAAGAAAACATTGAAATTTTGCATAAAAATACGTGTGCCAGGGTTGAAGCTTCTGCGTATCCGTCATTTTTGTTCTGCAAGTCCGCCATTTTTTGGTTGTATTTTGAAATTCGGCATGGCGCCGGTCCCGAATGTGCCGAAGTTAAGGTTTGATATTGCAGTGTGGTGCAACCAGAAGGGGAGGCCTAGAGGGCCCGTGACCTCTCTCCCCCCCCCCCCCCATCTAGAATGATAATTTTAATTGTTTTTTTTTTTTTTTACTCGAGAAGAGCAAATCCTAAGAAAATTAAGCGATATTTAAATTAGAATAGAAACTAAAAATTTTTAGCAGTTGTAGATTATATCACTCAGAAAATTAGCTTAATATCTCTTTTCTTTCATCCCCCCCCCCCTGCACTCCCGAACTAACTGTCACAATCACAAAAGAAAATTTTTGGAGGGGATTTCTCAACGAAAAGACAATACATAATTTTGAGAAAATAAAGTTATATTCTTGTTAAGAAATCATTAAACAACGATGTAGGGGAGGGGGAAATCTAAATTCTTAAAAAAAAACCTTAGATCTGAAAAATTCTTAGCAGTTGCAGATTATATATATTGCTCAGAAAATTACATTATGACCTCTTTTTATTTCCACCCCCCCCCCCCCCCAAAAAAAAACAAGGAATTGCACAAAGTTCAGGTAAGAAAAAAAAATAGTGCACCCCCCACCCCCCGTAAAGAATTTTTCTGATTGTGCCACTCATACTGTTATTATGTATGACAGTTATACCGTGTAACTAAAATTATAAAATCACAACTAAAATTATAAAATCAGGGAATTTTTTGGAGCTCAGTCAGGGAATTTATCTTGGATTTTGTTACTACCGTGAAATTACAAAAACAGTATCGAATAATCAAACGGTTTGTTTCCTACAATGGTACAGAAGATTAACACAGTAATTTCAGTCTGAATAATTTTGATAAAATATCAAATTTAGATTTATTTCAAGTGGAATTTTCTAATCTTTAAACAAGTATAAAAAATATTTAAAAACGAGCATTTGAAAAATAAATTTTATTCAATGTTGAACATAAATTAAAATTTGAAATTTCTGCCGATTTGAATAAATAATTATTCATTTATATTTTTAAATAAGTAACAATTTGAGAAAGAAATTAATTAAGAGAAATAACTTTTGTCTCTCTCACTCTTAGCCATTTATGGGTTTCGAAAAAGGTATTTATGAAGATAGTTACAGGTATAAAAATTCGTATTTTTGACTAGGCTATGAATTTAAAAAAAAAAAAAATGGGTAAAAGCTCTATTTATGCAGGTTTAGTTTTCAAAAGATGTCGAAACTGCTCTTTTTCAAGTTATATTTAGTTTAAATGAAAAAAAACACACACAAGTTTACATTTTAATGGTCACTATTTTGGTCACTTTTTTTAAAGCTGTGGTCACTTTTTTCACTATTTTGATGACTCCAAAGCCCTGGTAAATCTATGTTACTTCTGAAAAAAAGTAAGCAGAAAAGGGATCGGAAGAAATTTTTATAAAATTTAAAATATTGTCAAGTCTTCCTTTCATCTCAAAACTTTACAGGGAGGAAGTCAAAATTAAAAAATGCTCTAAAATATGAATATATGAATTGAGGAGAAAATTATTTCAATGCATAAGCAGAAATTCACACCTACATTTGAAAAAATAAATAAAATCTGGTGTTAACACTTAAATGTCTTATCTGTTATCTCTACTTTGTTTGCCTTTAGCTCCTCATATTCTTTATTTTTTATCATTTTTTCTGATTTGGTTTGGCTGGGAGGGACTATGTTATAAAGTAAATAACATTATTTCTTGACTGATATTTAGTTGAGTATTATAATAGTGCAATAGAAGTAATTTATATAAGCGACTGGTTTTGAGAATATCAGAGGTTTGTTGGGTCTGGGCTTAACTTGGATTGAAAGATAATTGGATATGTACTGCATATTGTTTGTCTTGTTAACCAGATGAAATTCCTTTTGGCCTTTCACACTGGTAGTCAGGAAATTTTACAACTCCCTACTCCCCCCCCCCCCCCACCACCACCAAAGAAAAACTGTAATCTGTCATTGTTTTTTTAAATGATAAAATTCCTAATTTGAGCATTTGCCGCTTTGCTGCATCCTACAGAAGAGGTTGAAAACTAGTAAGCTAGTATTTTATGTCTCAAAAAGCTCTTGATTTTTCACTTTGTGAAGTTGACAACTCTGATTATAACCTCTCCTACCCTTCCCTTCTACCCTAAAACAGTATATCTAGAGCTGTAGTTTTGAAAAATTTCCATATGAGAACAGTTGAACCATACACTTAAGATAGAGTTGTAGTTCTATAGCCAAACTCCCCCCCCCCCCCTCCTCAAGTCAACTTTTCTTTTCAGGATAACTTTCCTTCCATAAAATAATAATAAACCATACAATAAATGGAAAAAATAAGAAATGCATGCAGTGCACTAAACTAAACCTACTTTGTTCATTCAACAGCTTTATTGTTGCAGTTTAGACAGTAAAATGTTTTGAAAGAAATTTGTTTTTCACAAAAGAAAACCCCTTTCATATCATTTACCATACTTATACAATAATAAGAAACAAAATGTTGCTATCTGTTAATATAGTTATAAATATATTTTATTTTTGAGTTTTGCATTACAGTAATTTGTTTTGTAAAATTGACTTTATTTGATGCAGTTGTCTGTGATGCAAAGATTTTTTTTTTTTTCCTCCATTAAATCAGTAGTGGCAGTCCTTAAAACATTTTGATACACTCCAAAAAATGTTTGTTTTGTGCAAACTATTTTATTCAAGCATCATTGCTGCTAAAATTGTCATTGAGCTGGTGCAAAACTAAGGGCTCTGATAGAAAAATCTAATTTGAGGCGATACAAAACTGGTATTTTTACTGATACAAAGTTGATATCAAACTGAATTTTTGATTCTTCACACCTGAGAATACTTTGTCCTTGAAAATATCCACAAAAATATAAATTTGTCAAAAACAGATAGTTACAAAAAAAAAGTAGTGCACAAAAATATTTCTTTAATTTATTCTGTTTAAGACAATATGGTGCACAGCATTTTATTAGCTCTCTGTGCTTAATATTGGTTTCAGTAGAAAAAAAATAAATTAGGTTTATTGGTAAAACACAAATCTTGGCCAAATACTGAGAATGGTACTTCAAAATTTATTTTATTTATTTCTGATTTTTGGAGCATCCTGCAGTTGCAATCCTTAAAGCAGAATATACCAAAAAGTGCAGCATTGCTGCAGGCCACTGCAGAACAATCTCGGACAGATTGGAGCAGAACCCCCCCCCCCCCCCTCCCGCTCCTTTTTGTTACTTTTGAAAAGTCTACCATACCCAAAAAAAGCCCCTTATTCGGACCACCAATTCAAAAGCAAACCCCTTTTTATTTGTATTCTGAAGACTAACAGTTTAATGCTGCTGCGGTCTTTTCCGCCATTTTTGGCCATGAAAATCCATTGTATTTGGTTGTTTGCAAATTCTGAAATGCGGCATCATGCCTTTTGCATGTATTTTATTAATCCCCTTTAATTTTAAAACTATCTAGTAATGGAACAAATGCTGAAAGAATTGACACTTTTGAAGCAAATTTTTAATGAATTTAACATGTGCGTCGTGCATTGCACAAGTTTTCTTACTAATATATAATTGTTTTTCATTCTACAAAATTCTGATTTATTTTGAATAATCTGCATTTAATAATTTTAATAACATCTCGAGAATTTTAGTTGGTTGTTTGATAGTTTCTTATTTGTGTTATCATGTATAAACTTATTTTTTATATAAACATAGCTAATGCTGCATATGTGTTTTGCATAAAATTGCTTGGTTCTGCCATGCCAATAAATTTTTTAAATTTTTTAATAGTTTATTGATTAATGAATTTTTTTGTGTGTTTGTTTCTATCAGAAAAGGCAATTAATGACAATAGAAGCATTTTGCTCTAAATTGATTGCAATAGCAAAAAGAGAAAGATTTTCTAGTCCATTGGTTATTCCACCACCATAGGGAACAGAATAATAAAATTAAATCCCCTTCTTACAGGTCTTTCTTGGTTGACGAGAAACGAAGACTGGAAGCTCGTATACAACAACTAGAAGAGGAAATGGAGGAAGAGCAAAGTAATTCTGAAGTGCTATTAGAGAAGGCAAGGAAAGCTCAGACTCAAGTAAGATACTATGTCTTTGTTCAAATTATGTTTTTTTAACGAATGAAAGTTCCCTCTTTAATAACAATTGAAAACTGAATTGCAATAGAAGAAGCAGATTATGTTTATGTTTTATAAATATTTTGTATGATACATCAATAAGGTCCCATACTCAGAAGTCAGGCACTTCAGTTTCCTCACTTCGCAGGGGTACGACAACAACAAGATATTCAATAACTAATGTTAATATGTAGTCAATAACAAAAGTATGGCACGAAGTAATTATATTTATATTTATTTTAATAAACCCATCACCACGTAAATGCAGAATAGCTTGTAGTCGTATCATAAGGCAACGAAACTAGGCAAGTAATTGTAAGCTGTACTTGCTAAGCATGTTTTTATTGCAAAATTTTTCCCTTGTTTGACTCCTTAAATATTTTCTCAAGGCTTTGAATAAATGCTTGGGGGGAAAGGAGGGGTATGTTAAGGAGAACAAGGAAAAACTGCTGAGTAGCTTTATGAAATCAACATTAGTTCCTTATTAGTTTCTACATCCAAAGATCGCCCCTAAAGTTTAAAAAAAAGGGCATATAATGAAATAGATAATAAAGTAGAATGTGTACACTTCAATTCTTTGCGTCACCCCTAGAAAAAATAGCTTTTTCTCTCTGCTAACTTTGCTGAGAAACAGTACTTTCAGTTTTATACAGTGTCTCCCAGAAGTGTTTGTATGCATACAATTTTCTATAAAATGAGGTTCTATTCATTAATTAAAATTAATATTTCAGAATGAGAATTTAATAATAAAATCTATAGTCTATTCTCAACCAAACTCCGTGTATTTTTAAAAATGGGAATATTTTCTTTCTAAAAAAATCAGTTATCAAAAAGTACAAAAACTTGATTTCACAAATGTCTTCATTCACTCTAAAAAAAATCCCTACATATTAGGAAATATTCTTTCATTATTATATTAATATTTAGTTGGATATTCTTTGGCATCTACAACAGCTTTTAAACATCTGAGAAAAGATTGTCATATTTTGTCAATGCATAAAGTAAAAGTACATTGCTTAGAATGTTTTAAGAATGATACCCATAAATAAATTAAAAATTGCATATACTTTTTGAACTTTATTATGAGTGGAAATAATGTAGCTATGCTTTCAGATGTTATTACTTTTAAAGCTTCTAATATTATATCAACCATGAGTACTGAAAATTTCCACTGTGTATTTTGTTCAAAAACTCATTTCATCTAAAATATTAGCAGTTGAATGTTTTTTTTAAGTAATGTGTAAATGTATTTATTATTTTCTTCATAAACAACATTAAATTTCATCATTGTTTCTCACAAATGGTTGATAATGTTAGTATTCTTATATCTTTTCTTCCAAAATAGATGATTGAGTATTTAGACATACTTTAAAACAGCAATTATGAGATTTAAATGATGACTATAATCAATTAAGCATTTTGATTTAAATGCAATGAATATTTTTTGTAAAATGCATACTTTATTAAAGCATTTCTTAAAACAGATTGAGCAACTTGCTGCTGAATTAGCTTCAGAGAAAACAACAACACAAATGCTCGAGAACAATCGCATACTTTTAGAGAGACAAGTGAGTAGCTTTTATGGCATCTTACATTATATGATGTTAAAAAAGTAAATTGTAATGAATATCAAATAGTGATCTTGTTACTTAATTAAACTGCAAAAAGCAGCATATCAACCATGGCTCATGTGTAAGAAAAGGCATTAAATCTTCAGTATGGCTCATAAATGTAGGAATTTCTGAGCATGGATGAAAAACTTAAGAATCCTTACTTTTAACCCCTTAAAACATGAGTTTTTCTCGGAAAAACTGGTAAAAAATGACAGTTTTTTTGGGCAGTAAGTGTATAAAGTTATTTTTGTAAGGGTTGGGATAAAAGTTATTTAAAAATATATATATTACACGAACAAAGTGTAAATGATTTAATTACATATATAAGTACAAAGATAAAACAACGTAAAAAAGCAAATTCAGAATAAAAAGTAATGCAATTATATTCTGAATTATTAATTTTAATTCAGAATTAGATAGATTTAATTACATGTTTAATTTTAATTTCAAAATATTAAAATCAAATTAGCTCTACACTGTGCCCTGTTGTTTTTAAACAACACCTCTATTTTTGTTGACTGGGCTTTTGTTTTGTATAATTTTTAACATGTGGCGCTTTTTTTTCCCCGTTTTATTTTGTATGTAAGATCATATAACTGTAAAGGCCCTTATTTTTGCAGGCCGTAATTTTCACAAAGATGAATATATCGGTGATTTTGCGAGCTGAAAATTTCGCGAATTTCATATTCTGATTTTCTATTATTATTTGAGGTGGAAAAAAAAAAAAGATTTCACGAGGAATTTTCGCGGTTACGACGGCCTCACGAAAATTAAAGCCTTGCGAAACTAAGGGCCTTTTTACAGTAGTTAATATAGTTTCCCCTAGATCTTGCAAACTGAGCTCAAGGTTCAGCTTTTTTCAAAATTGTAAGACATGTTAATTTTGTAAAAAACAGTAACTTCTTAATTTTGTTCTACACATTTTAAACAATAATTTTATTTAAAAAAATAGTCTTTAATTGCTTACATAGTTTTAAAATAAAATAAATATAAGTTGTCCGAAAAATTTTGGGAAAAAGATGTATTAGGGAGCCTTTTATTTACTTGTTGTTTCAAAACAACACTGCCATTTGGGAGTAATTTTTATGCGCCGGCATTATTCCCAGTAAAAACAAGAACAGGTGTCGCTGGTTGTTCTATTTCACTTTATTTAGTATCTTTTAGAAGATATATATAACAAATTAGCTTTAAGTGGTTGATTAAATTATTATTTAGGGATATCGGGGGGGGGGGTTTAAAATCAATTAACGCTCAACCAAAGAAGAAACGAACATTTCGCATAGACCCCCTACAGATGTTAGGTTTCTTGTTTAAAATATTTTAGTGAAATTATTAAACTGTATTGGTAGTTAAAGTAAAAATTTGCACATGAAACTAATAATTATTAGTTACATGCCCAAATTTTTAGTTTAATAAATTTTATACATATATAAATAATAATAAAATAAAATAATTTAATTTAATTTTTAATGAATTTTACTATTTTAGAATTATAATGAATACCTATTTATTATTGATTTTGTTTCATTTATTAAAAGGATTATATAAAAAAATTATTATTGTTACCCCTAAATGTGCAGTGTTGTTTTTAAACAACATGTCAAATTTTCTCGAATTCTACTTTTCCAAATTAAATAGGAATTTTTTTAGTATTTTTTTCACTTATAACTAGCACAAACACACACAAAAAAATATTTTACAAAGAAAAAAAATGAGCAGTGTAGAATTAAAGGAAATTACGAGATACAAAATCATCAGTGTGAGACACAGGCATGTGCAAATTTGCCAGCAACTTTCACCCATGTCAGACACGGGCGAATGCGTTAAGAGGTTAAACTACGGACAAAAAAATCCCTATTTTTAAACCAAGGACAAATCTGTTTTAAAAGAAGTTATTGGTGAGGAGAAAAAAAAGCAAGTGCCATACTTTTAGTAACAAAAGTTATTTCTGCTGATGCTGTGTTATAGAGTAGGAAAAAAAAAGGTGGACAAAAAACTTGTTTGGGCATGTAAGTAATTAACGACCATGAGAGGAGCATCCTAGGTTTCATAATAGCTCAATGCAGGGTACAATATCCCCCATCAACCCTCCAAAACGAAAGAGCTAGAACATTGTATCGAAGGATTGAAAGCAACATATTCTCCACTTTGAAAAGAGAGATAAAAGGAAAAGAATGCAAAGCTGTGTAAAAAGGACCGATCCTTAAAGGTCCACTCACTAGATTGACCATAAACATAATGGAAAGAATTAACATCTCAGTAGTACTACCTTAAGAGCAGACAAAAGAGGCAGGAGTCGGTGGATAGAATGTGAAACTAGGTTCCATAATTTATACTGCAAGTTTCTTCATTGTAAACCTAAGATAGGAGGCTCATATATGAGGTGCAGTACTTCTATTAGTTTCTTTTTTTTTTCAACCAGAACATAATTTCACTGTACGATACATACGCAAGAGCGGCTGGTGATCTGGTTTTTACAGTAATTCTTTTAATCTTTGATAATTTTCCCCCATTTTACTGATCTATAATTTTGCAAAAATGGCACAACAACTCCATTATGTAAACATGTACATATATATTATAGAATAAAGAATTGAAGTTAAAACTTCAAGAAGTTGAGAGTTCTCAGCGAGCCAAATCTAAGACGGCCATAGCTTCTTTAGAATCCAAACTAGGTCAACTAGAAGAACAGTTGGAAGAAGAAACAAGGTTTGTACTCAGCATTTTAATTGTAAGATAAAGTAGAGAAATTAAAATTAGTGTATTTAAAAATTAATAATTAATTAAAAATTAATTTGTAATTAAAATTAGAGTATTAAATAAAATTAAAATCTCAAAATCTTAACCTCCTGAGTTCTGGCATTCATTAAAATGGATGTTTTGCTTTTTCTCCCTGTTGTGACAGATTTTATTTTAGCAAGCAAGACCTGGACTGGAATTATAAAAAAGGAATAGGAAATTACTTTTTAACTTTTGAGAATTCGGAAATGGTAGTTTATTTGCTTACAATATGGCAAAGAACACGAGTCAAGTTGTAATTCTGTGCTCTCGTGGTTGTTTTGATTTTCACATTATTTTTTTCTTTTTTAATATTGTTTCTAGGATTTTTACACAAGTTTGGTCTCTTTTCTTATGTTATAAGTAATGAATAAAATTTTTTGTTTATCTATTTTTGTGTAAGTATTGCATAGTTCTACTGTAGTTATGACCTCAATGCACATTCAAATGGATGTGCCCCCAGAAAAATTTAAAAATTCAAGTTTATTAATTTTTTGAAAAACATCACTTTTAATGCCCAATTGTTCAGAAAAACTAATAGTTGAGAGAATATGTGTATTAGGGTGGTGCTTATTTTTCGAAGTTTTGAATTTTCAACTTCTTACCCTCTAAATTTGTTCCATTATACCAAAAAATGATTCTGATAAAATTTTATCACTAGCAAACAATATTTAGAGGTAGCTCAAAGAGGGTAAAGTTTCATAAATGAACAAGATTTTGTGATTTTTTGAATTTTTAAGACAGATAAAAATTATGATTTTCAATTATGTTTAATTTATGTAATTATATTAAAAAGTAACTTCTATATGAATAAGTACAAATTAAACATTTGTAAATTGCAAAACTATCATAAAGTAGTTTTCTGAATAAAATATACAGTATTCAAGTATACCTCATTAGGTGGCAACAACTGTCTAAAATACTGATTGCCAAACTTATGGAGCCACTGAGCAATAATACCTTTTCCAAATTTTACTATGAGTTATTCTCTCCCCCCCCCCCCCCCCCATCCCCATAGTAAAGAAAGACAGATAAAAAAAGTAAGAAACTTTTCAATTCTCAGTTATTCATTTCTATATGCCAGAACAAGACAAGAAAGCTACTATATTGGCAGTTGCTGCTTTTTCATGAATTAATACTAAAAAGAATTATTCATTTTCCTTCTGATCCATAAACTTTCAATGCAAATATTGACAAAATATGGAAAATCCACTAACAGTTGTTAGTGTAATTAGGTGCAGATTAACCACCTGAGTATGACCGCAATCTACCAAAGATTTCCTTGTGAGTTAATTGTCACTGGCGATTTACGGTTTGGTAATGACTGGTCTAAACTACAAGTATGGAACAATTTTGCTCTGAAATGACAGTGAACTTGGTGGTGAAATGTCACACAAATAAAATTTGAGAGCATTAAAGATGAAAAAAAAACTAAATATTGCTGCAATAACACTGTTTAATCCCAACTGCATTATATCTAATTGAATTAGACCAAACAAAATATTTATATGACTACTAGTGGTGCCAGCACGGCATTGCCTGGGCTGAATTTTAAAAACGTCGCCTACTGCGCTGTCCTTGCTAAGAGTATCGCCCGTGGTATAAAGCCTGCGTTGTTTGAAAAACATTGTGTGTCTATTTGTCAAAAAAACAAAAACAAAACACATTAGACATTGTCAATGCTTGAAAAAGTAATATAACATGTAGAAGGATCAATTAAGAAAACTTGGGAGCCATTCCATGAGTAGGGTCAGATTTGTTACCAGAGGGTAATTAAAACTGCCAAATTGTAGCACGGCATCATTTGTTGCGATACTTTTCATCTGAAATTAGTCTTAGTCTTGGCGATGATCTTAGATTGATTGCAAGAATGAAATTGCAATATCATATTTATTTTATTTCCCAGCCATGGTGAACTGTTATCTCGCTAACCGAAAGATAAGTTTTATAATGAAATGAAATTTTGCTAGCGGTACCATAGAGATGAAATAGTAGGTGATAATATTTATAGTTAAATGTTACTGTAAACCATACCTAAAAAACGTATGCACAATTTTGTTAGTATTCTTTATTGCCGGTTTATCACCAAAGCCTAATTAAAAAAGTCAAATTAAAGCGTGTCGTTATTCGCCATGTTTTTTGAAGTCTAGAATAAACTATACGTCCGTAAAATTTTCGAGGCGATATTTATTTAAATGCTATTGCTAAATCAAGGAAATCGTAAAATCGGGGAGACGGAACTTTTATCAAGTTCAATCTCGAATTTAAAAATTATTGCTAATTTGAGAAAAACTTTAAATCGAAAATATGCTTTATTATTGTTTTATCTTTATTAAACTGAACTATTCTGAAAAATAAGTTTCATATTGAAACCTAGCGGTACCCACACGGGGCTGCTCGTGCTGAATTATAACCGTACCTAAAAAACGTAAGCACAATTTCATAAGTGTTCCGATTTATCGCCAATTACTAATTAAAAAGTCAAATTGTAGCGTGTCATATTCGCAGTATAAACCAAACGTATTCCTATTCTGATGATATTTAAATACTATTGTTAAATCAAGGAAATCGTTAAATCGGGGAAACAATACTTTTATCAAGTTCAATCTCGAATTTAAAACTTATTGCTAATTTGAGAAAAACATTAAATTGAAGGTATGCTTTATTATTGTTTTTCCGTTAAAAACTAAACTGATGTCTCTCTATTTTGAAAAAAAGGTTTTATATTGAAATTAAGCTAACACTATTACCCGGAGTTGAGGAAACTGCTAATTATTATTTTTGGACCAAGGTAAGCCTTAAGAAATCGCACTAAATAGCTTATAACTGGTGTTCTTATTGACTTAGAAACCTGGAACAGATATCATCTTGTGCAGAAAAATTAGCGCTTTCGATCGATATATTATATTAATATGTGCAAGGTTTTTTTTTCACTCCCATATTGGGAATTTATGTGGAAAATTGATTAAAATTGGAATAAAAAAAGAACTACCTGTAGGATTTTTTTTCAGAAACCTTCGCAGGGGTGTACTCAACAACTTCTCGAAGTTTCAAGGCGATCGGATGAATGGTGTAGTAATGCATAACACACAAACACACATACATTCATTTTTATATATATATAGATTATGCAGTATTTATAATATAGATGCTGCTTGGTTTCGAGGCAGTGCAATTAGCAAACAAGATAGTTTCAATGTACAGTGGAACTTGGATAATTCGAACGTCTTTAAATCGAATTTTTCTTTAATTCGAAGATTTCGCTTGGTCCCTTGAACTTTGTACTCAAATCAATAGTAAAATTTTTGGATAATTCGAAGTTCAACTTCTTTAATTCGCAGGTTTTTCTCTTCCGAAATCGACAAAAGTACGTTGAAATACTTTTTTATCTGCTAAAATTTTACCCTACTTGTTTGTTTGCAGCATATTGAACTCTAGTTAACAGTAAATCACGTCTAATCCCTCTCTCTTTAAGTTTTGACACGTGACTAATTATTGGTTGCTCGAACGGTCAGATCATGCGTAGAAAATGTTTTTCGTTTTTGTTAAAATCAAAGGACTAAATTCAGCGAAGCAATCCAAAATTTCTCAAATTTTTTTAAAAACTGCAGCAGGTAATTTTTTACATGATTTTAAAACTTAACCAAAGAATATTTCGTAAAAGTAATACGCTACTTATATATTTCTATTTTCATAGGTATATGCTATAGTTTTATTTTTTATATTATGTACAAACTAAATTTTATTACCTGGACAAATACAATGTTTAATTATTTTATATACATGCCTTGACATTTTCCAGAAAAGGTTATTGGCGTAGTTTTTGACATCATAAACATTATCGGGCGTTCGTGGGCCTTAAATTAAACTAAAAATATTCGACTTCTGTAATTCGAAGTTTTGGATAATTCGAAGTTTAGCTGTGGTCCCTTCAGCTTCAAATTATCCAAGTTCTACTGTAATTTGTAAAGGATAAGCAAGGCGTTGTTGAGTTTGAGTTTGATGAATTAGGTAAATCTGAATCTCTCAGCCACTTCCTTTGAGGGCAGCAGTAACAATAAAGATAAAATTGATGAAGCTAAGGGAAAAAATAACCTTCAATTCATTTGTGTGTTCTCTTTAGTACTAATATTATCTGGTAATGGCAAGCCGCCTAATATTTGCTGCTAGCCTGTGTATGTTACACATAGGATATCAGCTAACCCCAAGCAGCAAATTTAATGTGTCTCCTTTCAAAGCCAACTGGTTCCCCACCCATGGTTTAGACCAGTAGTCATCAAGCAGTAAAGTGCCAACTACAAGTAACTCGTAAATAAATCTTTAGTAGATTGCAGGGGTACTCATGTGGTTAAGTTCCACATAATTACACCAACAACTGTTGATTTTCCATTTTTTGTTAATATTCGCATTGATAGCTAATGGCTCAGACAGAAAATAAAGAATATTTCGCTGACATAAATATATAGTACATGAAAAATTTAGCTGCATTCTCGCATATATAAATAACTGTAAATTGAAAAGTTTCTAACTTTTTTTTGCCCTGTCTTTTTCTTTCTTTCTGTCTTTACTATGGGGAAGGGGGGGGGGGGAGGTAAGAATAACTCATAGTAGAATTTGGAAAAGATATTATTGCTCAGTGGTCCATAAGTTTGGCGATCACTTGTTTAAACAGTTGTTGCCACCTACAGAGATGCCGAATGCTACGGATTCTCCGTAGTATCTACGGAAAAATACAAAAATTTAAAGTCGACTACGGACTACGGAAAGCGCTTTTTTTTCTACAGAAAATACAATATTTTAGCCGAGTTCAACTTTTCGCGCTTGGCGCGCTTATAAAAATAAAGATTCACCGACTCGCCAAAACGAGCGCTTACTGACGATTCGATTCGTGGTAGTTTGGAGCTGCGAACAGTAGGAGATTGGCGACGGTAGAAAGCTCAAAATTCCGGTTCTAACTGCAATTCCTCCCCATGCGGAGCAATATTTACAGCAACCTTGTTCTACTCGGCGAGAGGGTTCGGGGTTTTTCGCTTACACTTGCGCACTGACTATCAGCAGTTGTTTATTGCATTCTTCGTTGCGTACGTCGTGTGCTCGTTTCGTTAATAACTATTTGGTCCCAAATTAATTAACAAATTCAGTTAGAAATTAAATTTGTATTTTATATTAAAAAATAATCTTATTGGGTAGAAACACAATCATGGAATTCTCCGGAGTTCTGCGAAATTTCCTTTCGTTGCGCGTGGTCAGCTCGATTGCCGATTTCCCATTGGTTGAAAGCGTTCTTTCTCCGATTAAGCAACAAAAAAAGGGCATTTTTTTGTGTTTCAGTTAATAAGACATTGCAATCTTACGTAAAAAACGCGTGTCAGCGTTTGTTTCCGAGAGTCCGTCATTTTTGGTCGAGTTCCAAAATTCGGCCTGAGATCGTACTCCAGCTTGCTGAATTTGGAGTTTGGTACTGTGCATTATACTGTAGTGGCGCAACAAGGGGGAGGGGCACAGAGAGCCCATGCCCCCCCCCCCCCAATCGTTCGTTTTTTTTAAAATTTAAATCGGATTTTAAAATTTTTTTAAAAAAAGACCTTAAATATTTTGGATAATTATTGTGTAACATTCATAGAAACAATATGGGATCCTAATCAGTGTGCAAAAACACACTTTAAGCTATTTTCACAGCAATAAATATTTTTTAATAGTAATAGTTTAAACAAGTTTTAATACAAATGCATGACTGAAATGAAACTTAACCCTACCAGGAATAATAGTACCAGGAATAATAAGTACAGAGAAAATGAACACATTTAATTTGAATTATTTTGCTGTTGAAAGCTGAAAAAAGTACCAATTGTGTGTTCTTAAGTTTTACATTAAATGTACTTAAATCATTTTTTAATTTTATAATTAAAAAGCCTGAAATATTTTTACCCATTTTGAAAAATCATATGCTCACACCATTACTAAAAACTAAAACTTTTTGTTTTTATCAAGTACTATCTTTATTGAAAATTTCTATAATAAAAAAATATTTTAGAAGGAAAAAAACCTTAAGCTATTAGGGGATGTGGATGAAACTTTAAGGATATATATTCTAAATTCTAACAATTGTTGTTTTATAAACTATTCTTAAGATAAAAAACACAGAATGGTTCATGATTTCGTAATTTGAATGATTGAATGAATTATGCTTTGTTGTTTAGATGCTTGAAGAATATTGTAAAATTAAAATAAGGTCAAATTAAAAGAATAATAATTCTAACCTTATGAAATATGTTATGCACACAGACATGGACCTAGGAAGTTTTGTTTGAAACAGTAGTTGTAATTGCAACATATTTCATTTTTACAACACTTCCTAACATAGTAAAATCAATGGTTTTTTTTTTTAATCACTTGATTTAAATCAATGAACCCTGTCCCCCCCCCCCCCCCCCCCCCCCCGCTGAAGTGATGATTTGGAACTTTTTCAAAACTGTTTTCTTTACTCGATACAAAAACAATATGCATCTTGAGAAAATAAAGTAATGATGAGGGGATGATCTTTATTCTTAAAAAAAAAACTTTAGTGTTAAAACTCTCAGCAGTTGCGGATATATAATCCGCAACTGCTTATATACTTAGAAAATTGTTATTTTCTCCTCCACGGGAAAAAAAAAAAAAGGAATTGCACAAAGTTCAGTTGGAAAAGTAAAAGGAAAGTCACCCCACCCCCTAAATATTTTTTCTGGTTTCACCACTGTGATACTGTTATTACACATGGCAATGACGCTGTGTGACTCACAATTTAATTATAACATCAGGGAAATTTTTGGAGCCCAATCAGGGAGTTATCAGGGTTTTTTCTTGGATTATGTTTCCACCATGGTTCAGCTGACGCAAATTTGGCTTTAGGTTGAATATTGAGTAGTTTTTGCATCCGCGTTTCTCCGGTACTATAAACTACTGATAAGTGCTGAAAACTACTGAAAATTGCTCAGGTTACTACTGAAAACTTTTAGATTAGAGTGGCATCTCTGCACCTATGAGGTACACTTGAATACAGGGGTGCCACTCTTCAAAAATTTTTAGACTGAACTTTTCACCATGCACATAATAGCCAAATCACGTTAATTTTTGTACAAATATGCGGATTTTTTAAAGATACACACATTTGAATGTACCAATATTTTCTTCAAAAAAAAAGCCGAAAATTCTTGCTTTCTGATGTAAAAATATCATTCGATATATTTAACCAAACAGTTTCGCAGGGAGAGAAAAAGAAGCGCACAATATATTTTAATCTTTCGGCAGTGATGCCGCTAAACTTCGAAAACTGGAGCTATAAAATTCCGACAGTTAAAGGGGATCCGGGGGATTCTCCCCCAGGAAAATTTTGAAAACTATATGCAAAATAGTGCATTTTGAGGCCTTTGGAGACACATTTGGGATTACAGAAGTGTTAGGGAAAAAAAAAGAAGCGTAATAGAAACATTTTTAAAATTTAAACGCTTTTACTCATAAAAATTAAAAATGCAGTACAAAATTAGCATTTTTCTTTTATCCAGGGGCAGGACCGCACGTGTTTTCTAACGCCCATATTGAAGAGCCCTGTGTCTGCCTTCTTGAACGATACTTACAAGTTTGCCCCTCTCTTCCCAAAAAGATGCTTTGAAAATTTGTAAAAGAAAAATTATTGATACTGTTTGAGCATAGCATACGGTATTTCATGATTACAAGGGGGAGGGACCTTGACTTTTTAAAATTTAAATCCTAAAATTTTGACATTGCGAAATTTTCTGCCCCCTACTTAAAATTTTAGAGTTTCCAACAGTTAATACAAATAAATAATTATATTCATTGGTTTTAATCGTTAGCAAAATAGCTGATCAATCATCAATCGGAGCGCCGAACTAGGATGTTAATTTTCTTCCAAAAGTTAAATTCTCTTATTTGATTGTTTTTCTTTTCTTTTTTTCTTTCTTCTTCTTCGCTTTTTAAAAAATATTATTTTGTGCATCACAGCTTATTTTGCCGCCCACCAAAAGGGCCGCCTGCCCCAGATCCGGCACTGCATATCATGGTTTTAAAGATATCAGGGGTGGTAGCAATAAGGATTTGCATTTCCTGAAATTTCAAAAAAAAAAAAAAATTCCTGAACCTTGATTCTTTTTAATAGGTACTAAAGTACTGTAATGTCAGACAAAAAAGACGAAATGTGATTGTACTTTTAAGGTCGTACTTTATGAAAAATACTGGGATCAAACAGAAATGGATAAAACTACTTATTTTAACTAGGGGTCGCAATGGATAATGTAGAAAATATAGGACAGACAGAAAAATAGTTTTAAAAAATCGTGTACTATTTTAATAAAATGTGTGGATTGTTAAATGATATAATGCAATAACATCTAAAAAATCATTAGAATGTTAAAGAAACGTTATTAAAATTATTTACATGCATTTAATACATCTATTTTGCCCACTTTAGTTTATTATTTTCTGCATCATTCACGGCTTTTGCTGCTTCATTATCTTGCATAATTTTTCGTTTTAATACTGCTTGCAATTTTTTGTTTCCTTCATCTTCTAGGCAAAAAGTGCAGAAACGCCAAAATTCTGATCCAAATTTTTGCGTGATTGATCGATTGGAGCTTGTTTTAAGAAAAATTAATTAAATGTAATATTGCAAGAAATAAAAGCGCAGAAACTTATTTTTATTAATTCAAAATAAAAGCAACAATTAACAAGAAACATAACTGCAAAAATGAACCCTTTACAAAAATCGCAATCGCAAATTGAAACTATACATTTCTGATTGTCATTGCATTTCATTTCCCTTCATTTTAAATAATTTGTGTCTAAAAATCCGCAGAAAAAACGTTCCCGATATTTCTCTGAAAGTATGGAGATCGACTTGCACGAGGGTTTCTGTTTATTTGTCTGAAAGTTGGAGGTTTGGCTTACATGCGGATCTACTTATACGCAAGTATAAACAGTAAAATTTTGATAAAAATAAGAACATTTCTTATTTGTTTACTTCTTAATTAAACCTACAAAATAAGTGAAATGAAAAAAATACGATTCCCGTAAAGGATGCAGAAAGATTATTTGCGTTTCTTTGCTTGCACATGGAAACTAGGCCTACGTAATTTAGAAAGTATTGCTCCAATTAACCAAGAAATACATATTGTTGCAATTGAAAGGGAAAAAAATAAAATGAGGGTAAACAATTTAGGGAGATTGAGCAAAAAAATTTCCGGTATTTGTGGAACTCTACCATTCCTGAGATATAAATGAAAAATAAACCTTTTATGACAAGAATTTTTTTCCAATGCAATTAGCAATTGATTCCATAACAATTCGACCAAGAATTACTACAAAAATCCCATATTTAAAAGCTAAAAATCAAGTCCTTGACTTTCAGACAAATGCCAGTTTCGCGAATTTTCCGCAATGTAGATTACATGAACTGTGTAGCATTCTTTCTCTAAATAGTGAATGCAATAAGGCACAAATTAAATAGGAAAATTTTGTTTATTATTTTAATTCAAAATAAAAGCTCAGCAAAAATCGTAATCACGAAAACGAACACTTTACGAAAATTCTCAATCGCGAAAACGAAACCTTTTCATACCAGCAGATTTTTAAAAAACGCATATTTCCGAACTTATTAAACATCAGGCTGATTATATCCTTAAAGAAATCTTTGGGCATTGAATCTCCGAATTGTTCATCTGTTTTCATTACCCAGCGCAAGCTAGCGCCATTTTCCTACCTTCTCTTCATATAAAGCCGAAAGAAAAATGTGGGTCTAAGACGAGCAAAAAATAATTTTGCGTATCGATTTTTTATATATTTTACTCGATTAATTATTTTTTCTCCCGCGATGAAAATCATGCGTCCTGGGGGATGCGTACTTTTTTTTTTTTTCCGCATCCCGTCTCCGATTTTTGCGTATCTGACACGCTATAGCGCATCCGTGGCATTGCTGCTTACGTTCACTTTCCTTGCTTTTTTTTCCTCACAAGACACAAGATTTTTTTTTTTTTTTTTTTGATGTTTTCTTCCTTTTATGCTTCTGCTCCAATTATCAATAGTAATCGGCATCGTCGAAAATATGGAGAAAATTAAAGACAATTTAAAAAAAAAAAAAAACGAATTTCCGGTATTACAATGCGGAAAAACACCGGAGTTGTTTGGTGTATAACTGGAATACAATCACCTCTGGTTCATTGTTTTATAATTTTGATAACAATCCAAGTTGAGGGGTTGTGCTCGCATTCAACTTTTCGACGATCGATATTTTTTTAAAGGGTTCGTTTTTCAAAAGCGATTTTTGTTGATTGTTTGCTTTTGTTCCTTGTTTCTAATTTCAATAACAATTCAAGTTGACGGGAGAGAATATTCAGTAATTTTTCAAGCCAAAATTTTTATTTTACAATTTTTTTTTTAAACCAATAATTTGCGAGACGGAAAGTTCCGTTTGGATCATCGTAAAAAGACGGATTTCCGTCTCCAGGACGGAAGAGTGGCAGCCCTGTTGAATACTGTATTTTTTATTAAGAAAACTATTTCATTATAGCTATACAATTTAGAAATGTTTAAGTTTTACTGATTCATAGAGAAGTTACTTTTTAATATAATTAAATAAATTAAACATAATTGCAAATCATTTTTATCTTGCTTAAAAATTCAAAAAATCACAAAATCTTGTTCAATTGTCAAACTCTCTTTGAGCAACCTCTAAATATTGTTTGCTGGTGATAGAATTTTATGAGAATTATTTTTTGATATAATGGAACAAATTTAGAGAGTAAGAGGTTGAAAATTCACAACTTCGAAAAATAAGCACCACCCTAATGTGTATTTTATTTTGCTTGGGTCTCAGGAGATTATTGTATGAACCCGGTAGCAGAAATCGCGTAGCACTGCAACAAGAATTGCAGATTAATTAGCCACCTTTACAAATTTTCTACTTAAAGGCAACCGGGAAAAAAGTTTTCCGGTTTTTAAATGATTAAATCCCCCCCCCCCCCAGGATAAATAATCACTTTTTTCTTCTAATTGTAGGAACAAAAGATTCCCTTCCTTTCACAAACTTAAAGATATTATTAAACTGTGTTGTATGGTCTTTACTTCATTTTCTCTTAGCTTGCATTAATTGCAAGTTCAATTTTAGATTTTATTAGTTTATTTATAAATTGAGTAATTATAATATTTGTTTATTGTCTGTATTATTGCTATATGTCAACTATTTTGAGATGTGTAGTTTGCTATTTTTTTATTGTAAATTCGGTCCACATCATTTGTTGCGGAAGATAAATTTTGACTTCTGAAACTTGTGCTGCAGTTTGATATGGAAAATTCTGCTATTGGGTATATGAAAAGAAAATACAGCTTCGACAATTAAAATGTGATGCAGTTATTCTCTTCCTTTTTTTTTTTTTGTTGAAAACCAAAGTTTTTTCTTCCTCAACAAATGTTTGATGATGTAGATTTTTCATATGTGAAACATGGAAGTCAAATTATGAAAAATTTAATTATAAATAGTTAACTCTTTCCTGAACATTAAGTTGAAATTCATGCAATGCTTTTGTGGGTCATTTTCTCCTATTGTTTAGCTCACAAGTACACTATACTCTTATTTCATTTCATCATAAAAGAGATTTTGAAAATATGCTCTAATCTTTTTTTTTTTTTTTTTTTAACATTTTGTTATTCTTTCTTTCAGAGAAAAACAAGTTCTTGCTAAATCTAGTCGTAAGTTGGAAAAACGCGTTAAGGAGCTATTATTGCAATTAGATGATGAACGTAGGCATGCTGATCAGTATAAAGAACAGGTAAATCTTTTGAACTGCTGTTGCTTTAATTTTTACTTTTATAGTTTAAATGATAATTATCATTTAGATACATATTTGAAACTTCCCAAAATTAAAGTACAGTTTACATGTGTGTTACAATATTTTTAAAACTTTTCCTTCAAGTAAAAAAATATTCTTGAATTTCAGTTTTACTGTTAATTATTTTTTTACAAAGGTAAAACTACTTTAAGTAAAAGATAGCTTATTGAATGTTAATATTACTAATAAATTTCTTGACTTGATGAAAATTGAATATTTATTAAATTAAAAGCAAAATAAAATTATTAAATGATTGTATAAAAAGCAGAGAGGATAAAATGTTCTACTATTTATTATGTAAAATATAATTGAAAACATGGGCTAGTTGTTATCTTGTTCTGAAAGTATTTGAGCCATTTTTTCTGAACTTGTAAAAACTGAATGTGTTAAATAGTGCAATCAGAATTTTCCTTAAAATTTTATCATAAACAGAGCAACGTCTATACGGAGCATATAATATACACTTAGCAGATGTAACATGTAAATTAATAATTTGTATTTTTAGTTTTGAACAAGCTATGCTTAACAATTTTGAAATCAAATACCAGACACTGATCCAGTAGCGGGTGTATAAGATTGTGTTCTTCAAATTCCCTTCTCAGTCTAAGGGATTTAGGAATGCTCATCTTTTTGTCACTTAGCTGACAAGCTCACAATGAATACTCAACCACAGTTGTATTAGCATGGAAAATATCCTTTCCGGCTACCCTTCCTCTTAAAACCACCTCCCCCTCCTTGCCAATTACATATCTTGTCAGAAATTCCTACAATAAATCAATCATTCCAGGTATCTTCATTATTTTCCTGAAAGAATCTCGATTATAAAGAAAAATATGGTATCTAAGCAGCTTGAAACATCATAGTAATTAAAACTTGACATTAAAGTACTGACATGAATTCTGAAGTTGCTTATCATGCAAATCATATGCTGTTAGTCTTTCAAAAAGTGTCATGAGATGCAGGGGTACCCCACCCCTTCTCAGAGCGATGGCGCACCCCCTACAACACAACGGAACCCCCCATACAATGACCCCACAAAACAGCCAAACAGTCGACCAACCCCCTCCCCCAAAATCCCTGAAACGACCCCCCCCCCCCCCCGGTGGGCACTCCTGGGAAATGTCATCCAGGTGTCAAGATATGAAGTTATTTTGTATCCTTCAATTGTATATCATTGGTACTAGTTTTTTTTTTTTTTTGACAGTGAAAAGTCTTGAAACTAATGTTTTTTTTTTTTTTTTCCCTCGTTTTTTTTTAATTACTGGAAATAGTTTTGAATAGGAACATAATTGTTTCTGTATTTATTTTAAATTACAGCTTGAAAAAGCCAATAACAGAATGAAAAATCTGAAACGACAGTTAGATGAATCAGAAGAAGAGTGTTCTAGAGAAAAAGCAGCAAAGAGAAAAGTACAACGAGAATTAGAAGACCTGCATGAAAACTGTGAAGGCTTACAGCGGGAAGTTACTAATTTGAAAAATAAAATGAGGTAAACAAAGTATTTTTATTTATCAACTGATTTAAATTGTAAATTGCCTTAAAATGTATCATACATACATAGTTAATTTTATTTTTGTAGTCTCAGATTGTTTAAATTCCGAAGGAAAAAGCACTGATACAATAGGCTCGCTACATGACATGGAAGACGTTTTTTTAATTCAAACTCTGCCATAAAATGAGAAATTTAAAGAGATTCTTCATTTGTATTTTATTAGTAGACTCTGATTAACTGAACTTCATTAACTGGAATTTTTCAACATCTCAAAAAAGAGTTATTTCCCTTCTCCTTTATTACATAGCTTTTTAACATTATTTAGTCGCTTTAACTCAAGGTTTCCTTTCTTATTTTTAATTACCCAAAATTTTTTCTTCATTCAAATTAGTTCCTTTCTTTCTTCCAGCTACTTAGCATTTCCAAGCAGCCAAAACTAGGGTTTCCAAAATGCCATCTCACTCAAAACTTTCAACACCGAAAACATTTAAATAAAGCAGGCATCAGGCTTGCGCCCTTTATTTATGCAAGGTCGTACGGCATGGTGGCTGCTGAATCAAAAGGTGCCTTTAAAAAATTAATCCAGGTTCTTTCAACCCATGGTTTGCCTTACAAATCTAATACGAGACCAGGATATCTTTCATCGGGAGCCCAACACCTCGGGAAAAGAGCAAGTCTTACCCACAAGGCAACCTGTGAGGGGTCTAAAGTCCGAGTACCTTGTGAATAGCAAACTGATGGCTTAAATATTTCTCACTCGTTAGCATAATACCCCACTTCTGTCCTAGTAACGCCCAACGCACATGCGATCCGTTATGTTGTCTTCAATTACAAAACTTCCCGGCCCATCCCACCTATTATGCATCACTGATCTGCAGGTGTGTTGGGTTGCTAGTGAAAGGTATTTCCTAAAACGGACAAAGCTCAATTCATAAGTTAATAACACATAGAGTTGTCTTAGATATCTTTCAAACTTAACAATATTAATTTTTGTTAGAAGGGAGATTTTACAATACTTAATTTATGACTGTCATGGCAGGGATTAACCAGCTAAAAACACCTGGGAATATTTTTTTCAGACAAGCCTATTTCAGAAAGCAAGATATTTGTAAATAAACTTTCAGTAGCGTTTTTCTATTTTGTTTCGTTATATGAACAGTATAACCCCAGTATATATATTTTACGTTTTTGTCCATCGACTGTTAACACATTGACGGACAGTAGGAACAAGTGAAGTTCAAAAATTGACACTATATATTTTTCTAATTTTCAGAATATTAGAAGTATAGTTTTACTCTTTCTGTTTAAATAAACTTAATTTTGATTAATTCAGCACCTTTAATTACGATTAATTCAGCACCTTTAATTACGTTGCGGCTATAACCGTCATGGCGCTAGCGGACTCTAGACACTAAGTAATGGGACAATGGCATCTATAACAGCAAAAAAATTTGAAACCTAAATGACAGGTGTAATGACTCAAATAAGCAATTTTTTGCAATATATTTAATGTTCACTATGCAAAGTTCACTTAGCCGCATAGTGAACTTCACTTTGACGTTGTTAGGGAAAACTCCCAAAAGAGGATTGTGGACCTCGAACATTAAGTGTCTTGAAATTTATGAAAACATGAGGAGAATAATTAATAATTGTACATTGTTAAAAATTGTTAAATAAATTTATTTAACAATTTTTAACAATGAACAATTTATTAAATATTTAAAATCCCTGTCTGTACAGATCAGTAAACAAAATTATACCACTTAGAGTCCACTAAATAAAGCACCAGTATCGACATTTGGGAACAAGCATCAGGTCAAAATGCCATCAGGAAAAACTCCAGCGTGTCTAACTCCTTCCATTAGGAATAAGTAGACAGCAGAAATACCTCATACAGGGTTGCCACGCACCGGGAAAAACGGGAAAACCTGGAATTGTCAGGGAAAATGAAAATGACCTAAATTGGTCAGGGAAAAGTCAGGGAAAATCATATTTCACTGAAATTTTTGGAAAAGTCAGGGAATTTCATCTTCTGTTAGTGCAGGTGTTATTTAAGGTTAATTATTTAAGGATGACTCAACAGATGAATAAACCTGCAGACATGTGATTTTTCCGTATTTTGCCGGAATTTCGTATTTTTGGTACTTTTGGAAATTAAGAATTTCGTTTCCGCGAAAATCCTTAACTTTGGAGAGCTCTCTATCTTTTTTTTGTATGAAAATCTTTTTAAAGTAGCCTCCCAACATTTTACAAAATACCAGTAAAATTTATGCATTTTATCCGTGTTTTGAACTTTTAAGGGTCGGTCCCGAATTTTTCTGCATTTCGAAATCCGATTGCATCGGCCTTCAGTAACACTTCCTAGTTCGCATTTACTGTTTGATTCTGTCTCATGGACATCAATAACTTTGAACTTACCATTATTTTTATCTTTATTAAGTTTCAGCTTCTATAATAGTAAAGAACTTGCGCGGCCGTAATTTTGCCACGCCCACTTGAAAAAATTTTAGGAATTTTTCGAAAGTTATTTTAAGTTTTAGTGATCATATCAGTTTATTATAATTAATAAATATTACAGCCTTAATTGATAATTTAGTTAAAAAAATATTTTTGCCTAAAATGTCTCACTCTTTGTGTGTAATTTAAAATGAGTTTTTTAAACTTTTAGCTCTGTTTAGCATTAGGGTTTTTTTTCCTTACAAGTACTCATTATGATATTGTTGCAAAAGAAATTATCAATTCTTTCTGTTTTTATTCGATATATAATTAAAATGCATGAAAAAAATTCAGCAATCTTCTGTTGGATAATTTTTTCAATATTATAAAAGAATTGTTAAGTTTGAGAAAAAATAAGCCGATGGTTTTTGATAGTGCCTCTTTTTGATCTTAGAAGTTCATTAATCCAATTCAGTGTTAGACATTGGCAATATATCGGAACACACTAATGAAATTGTGCTTGCGTTTTTAGGTACGGTTAAAATTCAGCACGAGCAGTGCCGTGCGGGTACCTCTAGTATCTGAATGAAAGTACTGTGTTTAAATCACAAATATGTTTATATTGTCTATTAATAATCTTGTTCTTCTCATATAATGCTTTGGTACTTTGCAACCCTTTTTTTTTCCAATTCACGCCTTAGTCATAACATTTTTAATAGTTGGTAGATACGAAGTAGTTACTTCAGCTTAAAAGGTTAATGCTTGGAAACCTGTTTATTTCCTTAAAAAAATGGAATTAGTTTTTATAGATTGCACTAAATTCAGATTCTTTATGAATATAAGTTTCGAAGAATGTAGGACTTCTGCACTTTTTTTTGTTAGACATTAAGCCCCCATTACCCCATTATATTAAAGTGTTAAAGTAATGGCTTAACTTTGCTTTGTGTTTGACAATTCTGTTGAATAGTAATGTATGTTTGTTATACAGTAAAACCTCTCAATAAGGGACACTAAAATAGGACTGGAAATTTTGTCCCTTAAATAGAGGTGTCCCTTCCTCAGAGATTCATTTCTCAGAGGTTGATGCATACACATATAGTGTATTAACTAAGTTTTTAATAATAAACATGTGTGAAAATGTCTCATGCATACAAAATATAAGTTGAAATTATTGAAATTTAAAATGTTTTCATTGAAAAACTAAAATTTTAGCATAAACGTCGTATTGGCAGAGTTTTGGAGCTTACCGAAATTTATTTGAAGTAATCTGTTGGATGGGTTTGTTTCAAAATACGTGATTTGGGCAATATAGTGTAAATATTGTTTAGTGTACTTTCTCCAATAAAAAATTGTTGGTAGCCAGGTACTGTCTGTCCTTGCTGAGCACAGATGTATTCCATAGTACAAAAGAGGGTAAAGCCTTTACAAGTAGGTTTTGTAAAGGGAACTTTAAAGCACACTTGTTTCTTTGTTCATGCTTCTAGGACTCATCCCAACTTTCAGAAGTTCATTTTTAGAAGAAAAACAGCTTCAGCTTCCAGTAAATTTTCTTATTTATATAACAAGCTTACATTCTGTCGTGATGTTTCAGTATTTTTTTTCCCTCAATGAGTCACTTGTCTGATAACCTATAATTCACCTCCTTTTTTCAATTTTTTATTTCTTGCTTTGTGCGATTTAAAAGTAAGTTTAACTATATATATATACGCACTCATATATTTGATGATTTTTTTAAAAAATTATTTATTATTATTTTTTTAAAGCACTGCCTGTACTTATTGACACTAAGCATAAAACTTATGCATTCTCCACCATGTATCAGATTTAATTCGATACATTTTACAACGTTACCTTCCGTTTAGCAATTATTAGCATTTCTGTCTTTCCGAATGATAATAAATATTATTTGGGGATTTGAAATTATTTGAATCCTGAAGTTCTTTTATGCTGTGCAAAATTTTTCTATGTTCCAAATTTCATTGAGCAAGTTAAGTTATTCGATTTGTGACAATACTAAAATCTATAAAATGTAAAACTTTGGACTTCAAGGTGTAATAAAATTTTCTACTGCATTCCAACTTTTACTGATAACAAATGTAAGTAAACTTTGGATTATTTCAACTTAGCCATTTAAAATTTGGTAATTTTCATGCTCATTTTTGAAATAATAAGGTAGGTTTTTATTCACAGCTAAAGCATAGTATATTATGTTAATATTTGATAATATTTGTTGACATCGATTAACCTGGAATTTTTCCTAAAATTGCCTGGAAAAGTCAGGGAAATTTATTGTCTAACATGAGTGGCAACCCTGTCATAGGATAGGCAGCAATAGCTGTGTCTATTCGACGACAGGAATCATCATACAATGCTTAAAATAGATTTCTAGACCATACGTCCATAGCCCGTCGAAGCCGGAACAATGTGCTTTTACAATGCTGGGAGGTGAAAAGCAAGAGAGAGACCGAACCATATCTTCTCGTAGCTTATATACTTCTTGCACGCTCCATTCCTCATCAGTCTGATTTGCATTCCTAACTTCCAAAAGATCAGGAAGAAGTTACTTCCAAAATTGCAGTTCTCAGTGAGTGGCAACACTTAATCTTTCAATTGTCGGAAACAAACTGCCTTAACTGGTGGAGTAATGGTGAGAACCGTATAACTGTTTGATTAATGGTTAGAACCGTAAAACTTGTTTACTTTTCAATCACATGTCCGTGGAGACGTTTCGGCGAGAGCTGGGGATGTCGGACTGTAGGATTTTAAATAAGATTCACCCCGAGCTCTGGAGATATTCCCCTTACATGTAAGTAAACATTATTTCTGCATAGGAACATCAACAACATTTAATAAAATAAATTAGGCATATTTTGCCAACAGACAGCTATAGACGCAAGTGCCCGTCAACATGTTAAATGCTATCGTTAAATCAGAAAAATGTAACATTCGTAAATTAAATCCGGGACTTTTAAAACCTTTTTAATTTGTGCAATCAGGGACGTAACTAGTGGGGATCAGACAGGGTGTGAGCTCGGGGTGCCAGATTATTTTAGGGGTGCTAAATTGACTAAATGTGTGTGTTTGTCTAAATAAATACTAGAGATGGGCATAATCTAGTGATTATAATCGAGAACTCGATTATTCAGGATAACTCGAGAACTCAATTCTGACGACCATCTTGAGAACTCGGTTGAACATCTCGAGAACTAGATTGATCATCTCGAGAACTCGGTTTCTCAAACATCTTGATTCTCTTGATTGGTTTACTTCCCGAAAGATAGTCGAATGAATATCTGGAATGATTTTCTTTTCGGGTAATACATATGGATGATTCGTAGTCAAGTGATTGCGAAAATGGCTATGTGTGAGTGGGTAACAAAGGCGGATAGTTTCTTATTTAAGAGGAAGTCATTGCTGAAAACAAATTTAGAGGACGTGAGTGATGGGAGAAAAAATAAATGGATAAAGAAAGGAACGTATACAGTAAGGGTCATTTCAAAAGCAGTGCACTTTTTTTTTAATCGACATGTTTATTTGATTCGGACCTCCTGTTTTTTTTTATCTTCACAGAATTGCGTTATATCTAGGTGGTGGTTACATAACTCTTAACATTGAAAAGTTTATGGAATTGAAGTGCTAAAGAAAAGGGTTTCGACAGAATTTTTTGGGGACTCTTTGAAGATAATTTTCGAAATTAAAATATTCAAACTACATTTTTAAGCTATCGCTGGAGACATGAGGGGAATGCGTTCGTAGAATTTCTCTGGAAGTTTCATTTTGCAGGAGTTAGGGAAAAAGGGGGCTTCAGGGAATAAAGAAAGGAACATTACTTTTGGCTACTTTTCCTAGCGAAGAAAGTGTCTCTTCCTGAAAACTTCTAAAATTTTAAAAAATAAAAAATGGAAATTGAAACTACTTTTAATCTTAACGGGGAAAAAAAGACCTTCCTGCGAAAATTTTCTGAAATTGAAATCCTGAATATTCAGTTTTAGGCTTGTAATATTAGGGTTAGGGGAATGTTTTGAGAGCAGGGGGCATCACTTTGAAATTGAAGAATTAGAGTAGTAGTTTTAAACTCTTTGGTGATGTTGGGGTAGGGTAAGGAGAGAGGGCACAATTCTAAAATTTTTTTGAAATTTAAGAGAAATTCTCAGTTTGATTCTGTATTTATGCTTGCCTGAGAAAGCGGGGATATGGGATTATCTCCAGAAATATGTTATTTTAGTAAATTTCTGTTGATGTGGATGGGGTCTGGGGAGGGTAAGGGATCTCTCTCGGAAATTGCACAAAAAATGTAATTTTAGGCTGTTTCTTTGGTGACGTTTGGGAAACAGCGGGGGGGGGGGGGGGGGGTCTTTTGGGGGGGTCCCCAAAGTCTTTCGAAATTGGTTTAAAAAGCGCATTTCTAGGCTATCGTTAGTGTGTCATTGGGGATAAGTGCATAAGAGGTCGGGGTTCAGTTACTCTTCACTGGAAAGTCTTTTAAATTGATATTCTAAAATCAGGGTTTTAAGCGGTACATATTTTCAAAATGTTAGGGAAAAGGGAGGGGCTTTGGGGGGAGGAAATGTCCGCCTGCTCTTTTACTGAGTAGGATAAAAGTAGGGAATCCTTAACTGCCAACTGGATGAGTTTCATTTTTAGGGCTATAAAAATGAGTTCACCGCCTTAGTTCTAATGCAACGACAACTTTTGAATACGTTACCACGGGGCCGAGTACAGTGGCGGATCCACAGCGGGGGGGGGGGGGGGGTAAGATTGGTGCGATAGCTCCCCCCCCCCCCCCCAACAAATGAGATCCAAGGAAGGGGAAATAGGAACATAATAGAACTGCTCTAAACAAA
This sequence comes from Octonoba sinensis, assembly GCA_038502835.1. Lineage (NCBI taxonomy): Eukaryota > Metazoa > Arthropoda > Arachnida > Araneae > Uloboridae > Octonoba > Octonoba sinensis. The sequence continues at coordinate 100,422,647 of CM076599.1, read as the reverse complement.
TAGAACAAAAACTAATGAAAAATAAAACATGTTCAAAAACAATTGAAAATTAAATCCTTGCTTAAAATCTACGAACATAAATTTTATCGTTCCACGAAAGGGGGAAGGAAATGCTGAAAGGCAGAGAATGATTGAATGCTTTACTAGTCTTCACTTATCAAGAATTGTTTGCATTTGACCCTGATACGTAAAATGAAATTAGCAGATATATGTACATTTTATTAACCAACTGTTGATACATTTTGCGAGGGGGTAGACGTGTCCCCCCCCCACTGCCATATAGGTCTAACTTAGGAGTAGTAAGGGACCGTTCACAAATGATGTCACGCTTTTCCCCCATAGATGTCACACTATGTTGCAAAAGCATGATGTCATGCGTCTTGTTACCCCCTCCCCTCCCTTGTGACACTTTGTCACAAATTCACGAGCCCTCCCCCCCTCGAAGCGTGACATCATTTATAAATGATCCCTAAAGGTCTCTGGCGGACACCACAATTGCTATTCCCTTTTCTGTCATCAGATTAAATGTTTTCATTGAAGGGTGGAGAGGGGGGTAAACCAATTACAATAACAGATTCAGGATAAACCATATTCTTTTCACTTCATAACTCACTTCTCCTTTTCGTATCGCATCTTGTGTGCTTTTTTTTCCTTTCCCCTTCTTTTTAAGGTTTCTCGCCATTCTGCAAAACTTTTCCACCGTATTAGGTATTTTTTAGTAATTATAATTTATTTATCAAGAAAGAACTGAGTCATTTGTCAAGTTACGCATTTGGACTCGGACTATTTTATTCTATATGTCTGCATTACGGCAAAATTCTTTTAAAAGTAAATTTATTTATTTTTTAATAATTAGCTCCATTTTTATGTTAGTAGATGTTAAGTCCATAAATTTAAGCAACGTCACTTAAAATACAGTCGCGCCCATTTATAATGAAATCGAAGGGATTGAATCGATAATTTGCTCCGATGCGGCATATGGAAATTGACTGTTGTATCGAAATATAGTTTTTTCTATTTCACGACTGAATGTCAAAGTAATATAAGAATGGGAGGAGGGAATCTATTTTCTTTATTTGTAAATTACCATTAAATCAAAAACCGAATTTGCAACTGAATTGTTTCTTATGGTCTTAGGGACTGTTCATAAATGATTTCACGCTTTTTCCCGTAGATTTGATTCCCCTTTATCACAAAATGTCACACTTCAACAGCCCCCCTCCCCCCTTTGTCACATGTCATGCTATGTTGTATAAGCCTGATGTCACACTTCTTGTTACCCCCTCCTCTTGTCACAATTTCACGAACACCCCCCCCCCCTCCCCCAAAGCGTGACATCATTTATGAATGATCCCTTACACATTTAAATTGGGAGGGGGTCATTGCATAAAGTGATAGATTCTGTTGCTACTAGCACATATTTTGTTTTTTCTTTAGTTTAGGATGTAAGTGTGTTTGATTAATCTTACCAGTAACATATTGCAACATCCATCAGTAGTGTCACTACCAGACTAAGATATGCCATTATGCCATTAATATGTTGCTTCCAAACAAAATCAATGGGAGAGTTTTTGAAAGCCCTTTTCAGGGTTGGGGTTTTGGACAAATGAACATATTTTCTTTTTACTAATTTGGCATTTTTATGTTTATATAAATATTACAATATTTCCCAACATGGTGAAGGCTCTAGCTGGCCATGGGGGAGGGGGGACATTTTTTAGAACGACTGTCTTTTCTTATCTTTAATATGAAAAATTGGAGGTGTTAGGTCAGAAACAGTTGTTTTTACAGCAACACCTAATTTAGAAGGATTCTGTGCTACTAGGGCTAAGAATTATGATGGTAATAATTAATGCTTTTGTTTCAGGCGAGGTGGTAGTGGATCCGGTGGTTCTTCGTCTTCAATATCATCTAGACTGGGATCTTTGAGCTCAAAAAGAGGATCTATAACAGTTGGAATGGGGGATGATGGCAGTCCCACTATGTCCCTAGCAGATGATTCACCTAATGAAGACAGCCAAGCATGATTTACTCAGGACTTGCTATCTAGCATATTAACAATCATCAAGTGGGAGGCAATAAGTAGGAAACGGACTCGAAAACATTCCTAATTCAAACTTTTCGGGCTTCATCTTCTACTAATACTCGGTCATTACCTTTTGTATAATGGTTGAAAAATCAACGATGAGTGCCTCATTTAAATCGACATTCATTCCTACTTTTTTTTTAGTCATGCCCCTGACAAATTTTATTACTAAAACTGGACAGTTCTTTGAGGAATTTAAACCAATGATGCCCACTGCCTGTGAGCTAAAAGAGTATGGTACAAAGAGGGGGGGGAGGGGAACACCACATTGTGATGAACCCATGTTTTTATTAATATTATGCATTAATATCTGCTGTAACCCTTCAAATGTAATTGCCGGAGTTCTAACAGAAATTTGATATTGTTTGTTGATACAATTCACTAGACTTGAATACAAACTTGAAGAACTGCAAGCACTATATTCAAGATTCTGCCTGCCAAGATTTTGTTATATAATGGTATTTATAAGTGATGTGCAACCACAATATTCATGCTCTTAAAATGTGTGCAATATGTGGCCTTTATGTAGCAAAGTTTCTGATAGCATCAAAAAGAAATAGCTTGATTATAGAAGGAAAAATGCCTTATTTTTCAAGCTATGCATGAAAAATGCCTAATGATGGCTTTGTGATTGAACTCAGTTTCAAGTTGAATTATTATTTTTGTATGATCATTCATTGCAGTATGTTTCTGTAAATTGAATATCAAGTAAAGGGTTTGAATTATTTATTTTGTTATAATTTTTTGCTTTTAAACATACATAAAAGTCAAACATAATTACAACACTAATTAACTACATAAAACTTTCTTCTATATCTTTCCTATTTATACGCTTCTTAAAATAATCAAAGGCGCTACTTGCTCCCTTTGGGCGATTGGTGCCAAAATATAGTTAACACCTCTTCTCATTGATTTACACTTTTAATTTTGTTGGAATTCTATTCTTAAGATATTCGCTTAGTGAAATAAGCATTTGATTGCATAACTATGTTACCCTCTGACGGATTGGTGCTAAATGCAAATCAGAATCCATTGTCAATTTTTCTCCCAATAATAAAGTGACCTGACACTTGAATAATTTTCAAAACTTCTTCAGAAAATTCATCATAATTAACACATTGTAGTACAACAGATAAAAATACCACTATACACTGACATGTTATTAGCAGTTAATGATATTGGATTTATATGCTTCATAAAACCTTTCTTAAACTTTGTACAAAAAACATTTTAATTGAAGTATGGTTTACGGTTTAAACTGTTTGGCTACATTGGGCTTTAACTGAAGAACAACAAAAACTTTAGTAAAATATCCTAAAACAATAATAAATAACTAGCTGACCCCCGTAGAACATCTGCGGGCTATAAGCTTAAAAAATAAACTAAGGTGTTTCCACTTCAAAGAATCGGAAATTAACCATTTTAAAATCGTAAAAAACGCTTTAAAATTCAAAAGACTTAAGTAACAACCGCTAGATTTTTAAATATGAGAATGATAGCTCCATCTAAACAAACTAAGGTGTTGCCACTCCAAAGAAAAGTCCCCTTCCCCTAAGTTAGTTAAATATCACGTAACTTTTCTATGTCGATAATTAAACAAATTTTTAAATATCATTTTACAATAGTTTGTTTTTTACATGATGCCATTATCGTATTGTAACGCAATATTTAATCATAACTGCTCCATATTAAGTAAAATATATATATAAATACCTATATATCTTATTGTTCAAGTAGTAATTTTTTCGCAAAAAATATATACATGATTATACAGTTATACTCTTGACCAGAGAACCTCGATAGTGTTCAAACTTTTCTCCACCTGACCCCTACCTGTTAGCCGAGGCCTTAGGATTGCTTATGCACGGGGAGAGGTAGTGGGGTCTACGGATTTTACATGCACATATCCCCAAGTATACATGGTGGTCTTCAGTGGGTATCGAACGCGCGACCTTCCAGGTGGAAGTCCGACGTACTAACCACTAGGCTACCACGGCCTAATAGTGTTCAAACTTAAAAATTTAATGAATTTGTGAAATTTCAACCACTAGTACAGTTAGTTACACAGCAAAAATTCGGTTAATTTCAAAGCACAATGCAACATATAAAAGCACTATAATCAAAATTTATCACAAGCATGGTGAAAAATTCAGGGGAAATTGCCTTTTTGGCTCGACCTGGTGCAAAAAATATAAGGTCGAGCTATATGGTGCCTCAGTTGCACCCAACAGCACCCCCTTTGTTGTGAACTAAATTGTATTAAATTTGGTTCACAAAAATTTACGAAGTTCCCAAGGAGGTACTTTGTTAATCAATGGAGTTTTTAAGTCCATGCCCCCTGAAAAGCTTTTTTTTTTTAAAGTTTTATTTTAAATTAATATTTTTGCTTAAAAAATTATTAGATTAGGTATTTATTATTTATTACAGTTTTAATTTGGTTTCTTTTTTACAAAATGATTCCAAAAGTTTAGCATCTATTGTACTAAATGGTATGCTGTCCTTCATAAGCTCTTCAAATGTCAAAAAGATGAAACTTTTCGATTCATATTCCAAGGGTTTAGTCTCCTGTAAAAAGAAGAATATAAATGAAATGAATGCAAACTTAATTTTGCTTAAAAATTTAATTTAAAATAATATATTTCTGCTTTACAAACATTTTCAATTCAAATTTAAGTTTACACTGCATATTTTCAAAAAAAAAAAAAAAACAGCAAGGTTTTTCTCCAAAGAATGTTGCTATTTTGAATTAATGTACAATATACAAAACTACAATTCTTATTTCAGTAGAATAAAATAAAAATAAGAAACCTTTTCTAAAAGTAAGTTTTTGGGGAGCAGCACAGTTTGAAAATTACAAATGAATGTTACAAATTCTTATGTAAAATACAAATACTAAATACTGTTTTCATTAGAGAAAATTCAGCAGCTCATCCTAATTTACTATAGTGTTCTTGTTTTTCATAGCTTTAAGTAGTTTTGTCTTAGATAAAAGTTTAATAGTAATATCTTAAAATGCTCACCAATGTTGTTGGTCCCAAAGCAACAGCTATGGAATGATTTATGTCCAAAAGCATTTCTTCAAATTTCCATTCCGATAAGAGAGTACTGTTGAAGGTAAGTGTTGTGTCAGATATTATTTCATCTTGCTTAAGAATAGGTGTAGGGCATGAGAAACTCAGACTTTGAAGATCAAAAGCTATACCTGTGCCAATAGCTTTGACATAGCTTTCTTTTAAACACTAAAAATAATACATCACATTTAACACTAATTACTTACATATTAAATTAAAAACTTAGAATAATAACTAATATTTTTAAGAGCATTTTGCCTCTTTAATTAAAAATATAGAATATACTAATAGTCGTGTAGTTTTCTCTTCTACAGGGTGGCACAATAGAACGTGCATATTTAAAAAATATATTAAAAAATAAATACAAAAGGTATAGTTAAAATAAAACTAAGAAATTGTAAAGTAATGACTGGAGTTTATTTTTTAAAACTTACATCATCTAAATGATGACCCTCTCTAGGACGGCATTCCTCTAACCGCGAACGGAAATTACTGAAAACTTTCTTTGGTAATGCTGCTGTAATTCCTGCCAATTCACCACGGATATTCTCCTTGAGCTGATGGACGTTTCTCGGATTATTACTGTCTACAAACACAAAGTCCACAGTAATAATCCGAGAAACATTGAAAAGTTCAAGGAGATTATCCGCAACAATTACACCAGCATTACTGAAGAAAGTGTTCAGTATTTTCTGTTCGCAGTTAGAGGAGTGCCGTCGTAGAGTCATTAAAAATTACATCATTTAGATGCTGTAATTTTTAAAAAATAAACTCCAGTCATTACTTTACAATTCCTCAGTTTTATTTTAACTATACCTTTTGTATTTATTTTTTAACTTACTGGCGGTTTGGGCCGTGATATCAGGCCACGCGGAATGGACGGAAAAGCAACACCTCTGATGCACCGGGAGCCTGTTTGGAAAAAGGGGAAGGGATCTCGTAAATATACGCTCCAGACCATCTTGACGCGGAAAAAGTGCATTGTAATATCATGGCTTTGACCATTTCGAAAAAGCTATTCTCATGGCATGACATCAAGGCCCAAACCGCCAGTGGGGTAAATATGCACGTTCTATTGCGCCATCCTGGACTGCAATGAAATTTTTAAACTGATGTTAATCAGAAATTAGTAAATAATCTGAATTTTCAACTTTCCTTCAACAAGATAATAGGGAATAATTCCAGCTATTGAAACAAAGCTAAACTGTTAAGTTTTTGAAGAAATATACAGTAAATTTGAAAAGAGCACCACGATTGCAGGAAACAATAGACCACACCATCTTCCCCCAAGCTACTGCTCGCTCGATTGCTACTTTTCATCATCATGACGTCCTACACCATGCACATGCTCCAAATTCAGGATTTGGGCGAAAGGCATGCAATTGTTACCATAGCAACGAGAGTACTAATGCTACTTTCGAAGATATTCACTAGGAAAATATGATAGCCGTTAATGTCTATTTTTATGTTAATTCTTATCATTTATCTCTGTATAAGTATATGAGGGTTTAAAGTTACTTGTATTTAGTTTAAACAATCTGTCCCATAATGGACAGTCAAAAGTAACAGTCACTTTGCCAACAGGTCAAAGGTGTACTTTGACGTAAGTGCTTACTTTGAGGTCTGCGAAACATAGTAGAATGTTCTGGGCACGTGCGTGGTAGCCTCTTTGCCTGGCAGCATAAAAGTTGCGTCTGAGACTACTGGGATTATATTATGTGGATGTTTGAGCTCTAGGAACTGATGTGATATAATCCCCGTTGGCGCCAAGAAACCGTCGCCAACAATGGGATTTTTAGGTTGCCAACTTCCACTAGAATACATGACTCTTGGCGATGATTTTTCTCGCCAACAATATCACCATACACAAAATAATGTCAAGAAAATCACTAAAAAACACTGTAATGCCAAAAATTACAAATTATATCTTACACAAAATAGCAACACTACTATGGAAAGCACATGTAGCATTTTTCAACAAAAATTTAATACATTAACATATTGAAAATTACTCGAAAAATATAGGTATTTTCATTACAAACACTAAAACTAGAATAAAACCCTGAAAGAATGTGCATTTTATGCACAATAACGACTATTGAAATTATAGTAACACCCGCTCAAGAAGTTTTCCAGGGGATCAAGAGAAAGAAAAACTTCTTAAACGGGTAGGCTCTATGTTTGACAATGAATTTACTTTATGGTATTTACAGATTATATTATTTGGCCATATTTAAATTAGACATAATACATTTCCATAAACTTCAGTTTTGCTTTAAAATTCATGCATTTAATAAATTTTTCAATTAATTACCCCTATTAATTTTTACCCCTTCCAAGAATCCAGCTTTTTGGAAGCAATTTGAAATTACAAATGGTGTAATTAACTCCCAAGAAGATACAAGAAAATGAATTGCTTCCAAGCTGTTCACTTTTTTTTCATTCTTTACTGCTTGCTTTCAAGTTTTTCCAGCATCCATTTCACAAGCTTTTTTTTATAGTGTTGCTTAAACACTTTGATGACCCACTGATGCTGCAAAACAAAGGTAGAGTTCGGGGGTAGAAAATGCACTTTTATGTCAGAATACTGAGTGTTTTTCGAGTGGGCAATGCCATTGTCCACAAAGATGAGAATGTTTCTTTTGGCTTTTCTCATTTTGTTGTTTAATTTCTTTAATTATTTTTATCAATAATTTTCCCAACAAAAAAAAATCAAGCCCAGCCTTTCCAATTAAACTAAAAAAATACTTATTTTCACCCATAACGGTTTTTTAAAAACAAATGTAGACAAATTGATGCGCGATATTTGAGATAGATGAATGACCCTTTATCGATTACAGGAAAAATTATCAAAATTGGTTCATGTAGTCAAAATTTATAGATGAAAAAACAAAAAAATGACTATATTTCTCCCCATAACTTTTTTATAATTATTGAATATGGTCAAACGAAGGTACATTACCTATGGGAAACCACCCTTGATCGATTTAAAAAAATCATGAAAATCGGTTCATCCGGTGAAAAGTTATGGCTGGACAAACAAACAAAAAAAAAAAAAAAGACACACATACAATATGAATGTATAATCTCTTCCTTTGTGAAGTTGGTTAAAAATTAAAGAAGTTTGTTTTAAAATAATGCCAAAATTAAAGTTTTCTGATTACTAGTGATATAATTGCTCCAAACGTACTTTCCATAGAGAAATTTGCAACTTAGTAGAAATAAAATCTATTTTACCCACAGCCGAAAAAATCGTTGCAGCTGTTCCTTTTCTGTGCCGGGAGATATAATGTACGACCATTCAGAAGTAGAAAACTGTTTTTTCATTGTGTTGAAAAAATCTGCTACTGGTCTTTTACCTACAAAATACAAAATGATATTTAGAATACAGTATGGGACCCCAATTTCAGAATCCCAAAATACGAAAAACCCAAAATCCGGAACTTTTTCGGAAAAAATCTGAAAAAAAGCTTTTGTTTTTTGAAAAAAAAAATTGGGGGAGATGTTTTGCACCATTTTTTGGAAATATGAGTTTTAAAGAGAAGGAAAATAAAATGTAATGAACATGTTTAAGATTGGAAATATGCCGTTTTCAAAAAAATTATTGCGCAATTTGAAAAGGGTTCGTTTTTGCAATTAGAGTTTCTATTAATTGTTGGTTTGAAAAAAAAAAAAAAATTGGGACATGTTTTGCAATTTTTTGGAAATAGGCGTTTTAAAGAGAAAGAAAATAAAATATAATGAACATGTTTAAGATTGGAAATGCGATGTTTTCAAAAAAATTATTTCCTAATTTTCTGGAAAGCGTTCGTTTTTGCGAGAAGTTTTTCTTAATCGTTGCTTTAATTCTGAGTTAATGCCATTAAATTTTGCTATTTTTTATTTCCTGTAGTTTTCTTATATTTATTTTTTAAAATGAGCTCTAATTTTCACGAAATTTAAAATTTGCATTTCTCGTATTTTCCCGATAGTCTGATCTTTTACTACAATTTAGTGGCTAAAGAATATCAAATCATATCAAAATTTGACAGAATTATTTTCTTTTATTGTTTATTTAAAGAGGTTAAAATAACATTGGGAAAAGTCTAGATGCTTCTATGCTTTGCCTTGAATATAAGCCTACTCTAACTTCATTTTTTGTACTAAATTTCGCGACTTATAAGCGAGTATATACAATAATAAAAATGCTATAAATGAGCAATATGCTAATGAAAACTTCCAGGGCAAATTATATGGGCTCTGATGCTACTTACAAATTTTTCAATGAGGATCCGAAATCCGGAAAGATCGCGACCCTGAATGTTCTGGATTTGAGGTCCCATACTGTAACTTATTTTATGTCTTTATTAGTAACAATGTATATAAATCAAAAAAGTTAAGTAAGGATTTTGATTTTTGAGTTACTCATTGGTACTATAAAATTTCAGCCAAAATGTTTATTACAAATTTAATGTATTACAAAATTCAAATTTCATAAAAAAAGTCTGAAGACATACCTCTGTTTTCAATTTTCATTACATCAACTCCAACATTGAAGCATTTTTCTGCAGCTAAGACACAGAAATCTCCATTATGTGATACATTAAAATGAATTTTATCTTCATGTCCTTGTAAAATTGGTTTCCCTGAAGTCGTCCTTGAAAAAGTGATTTTGTCATATTGAATTCCAGTGAATATAGTAACTGCTTTTCTCATTAAAAGTTGACCAACCTGAAGGATGTTTAAAAAATATTATCAAAATCTATGAAATCATTTAATTATTGTACATGATTGTGTAACTGTGCCATAGCAGGCATTAACAATGGTGCGAGTCATTTTTTTGACTTAACTCACTTATTTTAGCAGTGGTCACTCTTTTATCAGACATATATAGATCAATTTTCCTTTTTAAAAAACTATTTTGCTTTGCACACTTATAAAGCACATAAGTGCCATGACTTCCCTCCCCCAGCCCTATGTGGACACCCCTGTATACTTTTCTCCACCAGACCCCTACCTGTTAGCCGAGGCCTTAGGATTGCTTACGCACGGGGAGAGGTAGTGGGGTCTACGGATTTTACATGCAAATATCCCCAAGTATACATGGTGGTCTTCAGGGGGTATCGAACGCGCGACATTCCAGGTGGAAGTCTGACGTGCTAACCACTAGGCTACCACGGCCCTCCCCTGTACACTGTTGCCCAGATCCAAATATCTGCATTTTTATAAAAATGCATAAAATTTTTCATCTTTATGCTTTAATTCACTATATAGAAAATAGCAGTAAATTTAAATGAACTTCAGTTAACATGTTTCAAGTTATTGAGCGTCTTAACCATTCACATAATATAATTCAAATGAGGGGAGAAATGCCTCAAGTGGTCAGTGAGTTGAGTTACAAGGTTTTACTGAATCCAACTTATTTTCTGAAATATTTTCATAACATGAAAGTTTATACCAATCACTTTGCCCATCTGCTCACAGTTAAATTTATAAAATGCATTTTACTTACAGAGTTTTCGGACAATTTAAATTTTCCAAAAAATATGAATTATTTTTTTTCAAATGTAATTGAGAAAAATCTTTTTCTTTTTTTCTAAATTAATTTTTTGCTAACCTTGGCACATAAGTGTTTTTTTTTTTTAGGTATTATGCTTGAGATTCCAAAATTTTTCCAAGTTCTAACACTCTTGAAGAATTAAAATTTTCTACCAGCACCTAGTTATAAGAATCTTATCTGTGAAACACATGTATGTAATATGTATACAAGAACCCCGGGGCACACCTTATCTGTATTACTATCTGTATGGCACAAAAGACGCAGCAACCAGTTTGGAAACTGATATATCAAGCTGTAAAAATATAAATTTCATGATCTTTTTTTCTTCCCTTTAAAAATTGAAACTCTCGATTTGGAAACTGAAACAATGAGAATGTGGCTCGCGAGTAATAGTTTGCAGATCCCTCCTATTTTAGGCCGAAATTACTATTGCCTAAACCGTAACCACCCCCATCTGACAACACCCCGTACATCTCATAATCCACTATTTATAGATTAGAAGAAGAGAATTTACAAATACCAAAGAAGACTTGCAATCTTCTACATAAACAAAACGATTGCATCGAGTTACTTCTTCGTTTTGTACACACTGTAAAAAAAAATTCCATTGATCTTTCGTTGGATTCCAGTCACGAATATTAAAGGCCCATCGTATACTTGAGGTGGGAAAACTGGACTTGATCATTTTATATGAAAAAAGATTTGAACTAAAAATCGTCAACAATGAAATTTTTTACGTTCATGAAGCATCTATTAGTACTGACATTCAAAGCACAAGTATATAATATTTTCACACTTTTGTAGCTTCCTCCTTCTCTTTTTCACATGTTTTTGGGTGTATCGTAAATGAGAAATATGTTTACTTTCTTTTTCGGACATTACCACGAAACGGTTAATAATAACCAGTGAGACAAATACCGGCCGCACTCGAAACGTGCAACCCGTACTTTTTTTATTTTTGGTAGTTTATTGAGTTAAAAACATTTCAACTATAGGTATTGTAATTTTAATTATTTCTAAGGGCACAAGTTGTTTCAATTCTAAAATGAGAGTTTAATCCTAACGACTAGTTCGAAATTTCGTTAATATGTTTGGCAATACCTAATCCCTCTAGCCAGGGACCCACATTCTGATTGGTCAAAAAATTCTGAATCGATAACGAGTTAGAAGTCGCAAGGATTCTTCATTATAAGAGAGGGATTTTACACAGGCGGCTAAACATAGAGCATCCACTTTTACTCATCTGACATTTCGTTGGCTAAGCACCGTGACGTCACGCTGACGCGCCTGATGTCAGGTTGAGGGCGGTATTACAGCATTACAGGTTTAATTTTGCGCCAATATCGTTCTGCAGCAGAATTTAAGATTCTGAAACGCAAGTAATGGAAGATATTTAGTAGATTGCTTCAAAACGCCTCATATGATGATGAAAAATCAATTACGCGTAGAAGAAGGGGAGGGGCGAGATTTTAAATTTAACAAGCAATTTCTACAGAATTAATTTCAATGCAAAATTAAATGATATGAAAGCAAATTTTATTTTCACATTATTTCTTTTTGTATTGATTGGATACTAAATGAAAACATTTAAAAATATTTTTTTTTTACGCATGATTAAATTTGACTAATTAAGATCATATTACATTGCTATAAATTATTTAGTAGTAAAAAATTATTAGAGTGCATGATATTGCATATTTATTTAATACCCCCCCCCCCTCCTTATTTTCGTTGCAAAACATTGCACTTGACTTATATTTGAATTGGTAATTTCCTGGCCCGTTATAGGCAACAAAATGAAAACCTTTGAGCAGCAAAAATTAAAAATTAACATAAAATTAGGTAAATATTTGAAAATATTGCCGACACGTGTTTTGAGGTTACAAGGAACCTTTTCTTCAATGCAAAAGAATGAACTTCTAGATGGACATCTTCCAACTGCGGCTTCTAGATGAAAAACATCCAACTTCAGTAGAATATTTTTCATCTAGAAGCTCATTATTTTACATTGAAAAAGGGGTTCCTTGTAACCTCGAAACACGTGTCGAAAAATGTGTCTACATTTTTAAAAAAATTTGTGCATAATTTTATGTTCATTTTTAATTTTTACGTTACAAATAATTGTGATTAATCAATAATAAATTACGTTACAGATAACAAAAATAATAATAAACAGTATATTACACTTGTACTTACAGTTTTAAGCATTAAGATAAATTTAATTACCATTTTTGTTGTGAAGAACAAATTTTGAATAGAATAATGAGCTTATAAACTTGAAAATTAATAGAATAAGTTTTGAAAAGAATAAGGAGCTATTAACTTGAAAATTAATCTTAACATCCCAACGTTTTTATTGGGATTAACAAAGACAAAAATTAATGAAATCATATTACGAGTAGTGCTTTTTTAGTACAGATGAAAGTAATTTTTTTCACAATGTCAGACAATTCTAAACGTTTATTTGTTTTGTTTATGTATGTTTAATAAACTACAATTAAACCCATGCATCAATTAAAATATTTTATTTCCGTAAACTTTATTTACAAGACTTTTTTGGTGATATTTTACGTTAGATACACGAAGTAAAATGTTTCATGCCTCAATTTCTGACTTCAATGTACGTTATTTTTGAAAAAATTCAAAGAAAAATAATGATTTTCCATATCAAACATATTACTATATTACATTCATTTCCGGAAGTAAAATATAGAAAATTAAATACAGAGTATAAAACATGATAGTAGATGACATGAGAAGTAGTATATTTCACTTATTACACATATGTTACATCCATTTCCACAAATAAAATACAAAAAAAAAATTAAACATAGAGTAATAAATATTGTTTTGTTTGTTTTACGACCATTTCAGGTCACATAAATATTCGAGTTTATTTGCTATTCTCAAGGATATGCTTCAAACTCTCGTCTAATATGACAGATAGAACAAGACAACACAACAGATTTTAATATACAAAGAAGGAAATACACCCAGGGCAAGGTGGGAATCGAACCCACGCCTCTTTCTCTCCGCGCAGGGAGGCACCGGAGCCAGTCGATTTAACCGCTCAGCCACTGAGGCCCCAGAGTAATAAATATAACTGCGCAAAGTATTACAGCTATACTTTTCTCCTATTTTCTTTGCATAAAGTACATGTAACATCAACTTTAAATATTTTTTATTAAGGTTTTCTAATTGTTCAGTAGTGGTCTTCGAATGAACCATACAGTTTTAAGCATTAAGATTACTAATATAAGTCAACACGGATTGAACAAAATAAAATTAAAACAAAGGCTAATTGATACTTTGCGGATTCAGTAATACTTTTATCAATAACAGAAAGAAAGGGGGATGAAGCTATATGCGTGACAAGCAGCTAGAAATCGATCCTTGTTTTACTTATTCTGCTCTAATCTGCTAATTTCCTCTTTTGGTACTGATAAAAGCTTCCATGTAGCCTTGAAACAGCTGTTTGCGCGAAAACATAATTTTGCATAATTGGCATAAGAAAAAAACTCGGAAACAAAGTTTAAAAAGTATTCCAAATGGACACAAGAATTGAGGACACATGTTTCGGGGCTATAAGGAACCTTTTTTCTGGCCCGCCTCTTGCAAAAGCACAACTTTCACAATTGTAATAAAATACAAAAATCACTTACAAATTTTCAAAAGTTCAATCAAAAAAAAAAAAAAATTTTTTTTTAAATTTGTTTCTTCTTGAAACATTCACAAGATGGACAAGTAGAACTACACTCAGAAAGTTTAAGTTAAAAAGTCTTTAAGGGAAGAATTCAATTTATTTTTGTTTAAAGCTTTAGCGAAAAGATCTGCAAAATTTTCTTTCGTATTAACGTAACTTAAACTAAACAGTTTTTCTTCAATTAAATTTCTTAAGAAATGCAATCTTACATCGATGTGTTTAGTTCTACAATTCTCTATGAATGAATTAGAAAAGTTTATTGCAGCTTGATTGTCGCAGAGTAAATTAAATGCAGGTTTTATATTGATTAAATTTAATTTTATGATTTCATTCAAAATGCGAACAATCCATGTAAGCTCTTTCGCTGCCTCGGTTAAAGAAACATATTCCGATTCCATAGTAGATAAGGTGACACATTTTTGTTTAAATGTTTTCCAGATGATAGGAGACTTATCGATAAATATAATCATACCTCCGACTGAAATTCGATCATCGCGATTAGCCGCAAAGTCTGCGTCACTAAAGCATTGAACTTTTAAATCTGAAACATTTGATAGACACAATTTTAAAGAACTTGTTTGGTGCAAATAACCTAGAAGTTTAAGAAGAACGTTCCAATGCACAAGTCCAGGATTCGACTGAAATTGTGATAAGATATTCACTGCGTAACTTAAATCAGGCCGAGTTCTACAGGAGATAAAAGAAATACAGCCTAAGATATTACGGTATGGAAATTTAGACATTAATTCAATTTCTTTTCTTTTGAATCCGGACATTGAGTCTTTGAAAGTATAGTTCCAACTCCAATAGGCAAAGAAACAATCTGATAGTTAAATTTCTTATAAATTTCACATACTTTAGTGATGTACGATTGTTGATGTATAAATAAATTGCCATTAGTTTCTTCAAACTCTACTCCTAAAAGTTTGCGAGTTTTACCAAGAACTTTTATATCGAATTTTGATTTAAGTTTTAAATTTACATTATTTAAACAATTTTCATTTTTGCAAAATACAACAATATCATCCACATAAAGTACTAAAACAATATTATTTTCATATATATACACACAATTTGCCCAGGATAATTTTGTAAAACTTAAAGTTAAAAGTACACAGTGAATTTCGTTAAACCATTCTCTCCCAAATTGATGTAAACCGTACAACACTTTATTCAATTTACACACATAATCAGTTCTTTGTGGATTTTTAAATCCTTGAGGTTGTTCCATATAAATTGATTCCTTTAGAGGAGCGTATAAATATGCACATTTTACATCAATCTGGTTGTTTAACCACTTCATTTTACAAACTAAAATTGAAAATAACATGCGTATTAATGAAAAATTAACAACTGGGCTAAAAACTTCGTCGTAATTGATACCTTTTATTTGCTTGTGACCTTGAGCACAAAGTCGTGCTTTAAAAATGACGGTTTCCCCTTTATTATTTTGTTTTAATGTAAACACCCACCGGCACCCAATGGTTTTTGAATTTGCCGGTTTCGGCACTAAACGTTGCGATCTTTGATAATATTTATTTCGTCTGACATTGCATTAAACCATTTATCAGCTTCGGGAGTTCTTTGGGCGTCATTAAAACTTGTAGGAATATGAGGCTCTAGTCATAATTGAGAATCGTCTGCTTCGTTTACGCTAACAATGCCTGAAAAGTTATTTTTACCACTGAAATCAAAATTTTCTTTTATATAATTAATATTATGAGCAAGGCAAAAATTTTCGACATCTTTGGGCGAGCGAAGTCTAGCCTTTGTTCCATCTATTGAGAAATAAATGTCCGTACGAGGAACTGCTTTCCTGAGCCAGACCACTTCTGTGGGAGTTTGTATTTGGCTTGCACTTACGGTGCTCGATTCTCCTAATTCTGAATCCGAAGTATGAACAAATTCTCGAGTTATGAATTGCCCCTCGTTTGAACTTTCATTATCAGAGTCATCTGATGAATCTGCAAAATTATTAGGGTCCAGTACTGCCCCATTGCCGTTAGACTCTTGCCCAAAGCGTACATTTATAGATTCTATTATTTTTCTTTCACTAGGCAACCAAATTCTGTAACCCCTAGTCCAACCATAATTCCCTTTTTCGCTCTCATATCTAACTTCTTTCTCAATTGCTTGGGAACCCCTAGAAAAACGGGTGAGCCAAATGGCTTAAGATGTTTGACAGAAGGTTTGCGACCCCCGTAGAGCTCGAAAGGTGTAACAGTTTGGCCGTCATGGCAGATACGATTCCATACGTATGTAAAGCATAATAACGCTTCTGCCCAAAACCCATTACTTAGGTTGCTATCCTTTAAAAGGGTTCTAATTGCATCGACTGCAGTGTAATTAAAGTGTTCGCTAATGCCGTTTTGCTCAGGAGTGAATGTATTAGTACGTTCGGCTCGAATACCTTGTTCATCTAGAAATTTTTCGAATTCCTTATGGCAAAATTCCATACCATTATCAGTACGAACATTTACAATTTTAGAATTTAAAAACCTTTCTGCACGTTTTTGAAAAATTTTAAAAGAATCAAAAACTTGGCTCTTTTCTTTTAATGGAAATACCGTAACTTTACGTGAAAAATCATCAATGATGGTTAAAAAGTATTTATAGCCCCCTATAGACAAATTTGGAAGAGTACATAGATACATATGTAGTAACTCTAAAGGATTTTTGTGACCTGACTTTACCAATATTTTTGAAAGAAATTCTTCTAGACTTAGCAAGTTTACACGGTTCGCAGTCAAAATTTACATTCTTAACATTTCCTAGCTCAATTACAGCATTGTTTTTACTCGTATTACAAATGTACTTTGTATTAATATGACAAAATTTCTCATGCCACATTTTTAAATTACCATTAAATTTGACATTTGTAAATACATTTTGCTATTAACTTCAGAATTTTTAAAATCGCCGGAATCTCTACATTTTAAACTATTAAAATAACCGGGATAAGGTTTCGAATTTACATTACTTTTCGGAAAAATATTTTGATTTTCCTTTTTCATAGAAGAAGCCTCGGACTTACACATTTGATTTGTAGCATTTTTAAAATCATTGTTTTCACGTTTACAATTAGAAGCAAATTGAGGATACGTTGGAATAACATACTAACATGATAAAGTCCATCTTTCAGTTTAGCAGTGAGGACAATTCTACTATTACATTTAGATTTTACAATAAATTCACCATTTCTACAATAATAGGAATTACCTTTACGGTCAATTAAAGAAGCGGAAATTAAATTTCTTCTTAATTTAGGCGAATACAAAACATTATTTAATGTTACTTTTTCTGTATTACCTTTATTGTCCAATATCATGACGATAGTTCCCATACCTTCAATCTGCCATATGGAACCCTCCAGAGCTGTAGCCATACTGGTCCTTTTAACAGGTTTAAAATCTTTGAATAGTTCCTTATTTTACTGCAGAAGTGGTTCGTAGCTGCACAATCCATTATCCAATCAATTTTGCAGTTTTCTTCGGCTACGCATGCTGAACTTAAGAAACTATTCTCCTTAAGATTCTTTTTCTTGAAGCACTTAGCACTAGTGTGTCCTAACTTGTTACAAAAATTGCACTTTATAGTCTTTTGATAATTGAGTTTTCTGTGAAGTAACTGAAGCGGATATCAGACGAGTATTCACTACGGTCTCGATGAACTTGTTTCAGCCGCGATTCTTCAGCCATGAGCTGTCAAAATTTTATCAAAGGTGAAATCTTCGTCTTTCCATCGATACATAGATTGGACAATCCCTTCATATTCAACTGGAAGATATCTTATGAGTTGAAAGGCTTCATAATAGCTTGAAACAGGCTTACCGGCGTCTTTTATTTGCTAATGTGTAACATCTTTTAGACGAGATAGATCATGAAATTAAATTCAAAACATGAAGCTGTACTATAGTCAAAAACACAAATATTTCAAATGATTATAATAAATTGTAATAACAAATTAATTTAATACAAAGTCAAATGATCATAATAAATTTTAATAAACAATTATTTGATAATAAAAATTCAAACTGAAGATGTAAATATCTTTAAAAAAAATTAACTTGTTACCTTTCAGCAACATGAAAACAAAAAAAAAAAAAAAAAAAACGTCAGTTATGCAATATTATTATTTAGTATTAACGACAGAGCAATATTCTGCGATTCTTGCTGTGTTGGTTTTACAGTAGGACTTGCGACAAGTTTACGTTTCTTTTTGGTGGAAAATAACCTTCCTTATGGCTCAAGTTTTATTATGGGAGTGTTAGATGTGGAGCTCGTTGGAACCGCAGGAGTCGAAAAGTGAATGTTCAGATGTTAAATGCACTGCACGCAATGTAGGACTAAAGAGATCATCTAGAATGAGCAAAGTTGCAAATTCATAATCGTAATTATTAGTTCCATGCATTCCATCAATACATATATACAGTCAAGTCCATACTTTCTTAATAATTTACTCTGAGCAAGATTCGTGATAATTAAAACAAAATCATCTTTTCTCTATTTGTGGATAGTCTGTCAGAGTAGTCTGCTGTGGTTTGTAAAATAATATGAATTCTCATGAGAATTCATTTCATTCATCCAAGCCTCAACACTAGTTGTATCATTTTTATGACGCACAGCTTTAGCATTCAAATCAAAACTGCTTGTAGCATTGAAAAATGTTTTTTTCTTTTTTTTTTTTTTGTTAGTAAATGAATGCGCTGAAGACAAAACTGCAGTTAGAATTTTTTTTCTACTTCATCTTTCCATTTCAGAAAAGTGTCAAATGTCAGATGATGATTAATTTCAAAGTGACTAATAATGTCACTCTTATAGACACTTTCTTTGCAGATGGGAGAATGCAAGAAGGACAAATTTTGTTTACACTGCTCTCCGTGCACACTGCGATTGTGAAAGTTCAAATTCTTCATGTCGTTATAAAGTTTTTGCCACACTCATACAAAAGTATTTGACAGTTCTTTTTTCCTGAAGCGATGAAGCCGATTCTTCTAATATATCTAGATGGATGTTCTTTACATGAGCTTTTAAAGATCTGTAGTGCTTATAGACTTTGCAGCACTCGGAGCAAGTAAACACTTGATCCAAATTTTCTAATTGTTTAGCAGAACGATTGCTGGCTCTGTTTGGTTGATTAAAAAGATGTTATTTGTAAAATGCACCCTCATTAGCTTAAATTCGCTCTTCGCGCCAGCTTTGTAAAACGCACTCTCATTGGCTTAGACCTCGCCGCCGTAGTTGTTACTTCAAACTCTTTCCCCACCTCCAATGAAAATGGAACAATCCACTCTCGCAGGGATCGGTTTCCGATTGAAGGGCTAGTTGCTTCATTTGGTTTCTCAATATTACTGATGATAGGCTTGTACTCTGAACTTACGTTCAAATAGATTAAACTGTAAGCTTTATCACTTCGCTTTCTGAAGTCTTGCAAGGAAGCCGAGTCTTTTTCCGGTTCAGGTTCACTGCCGGATACAATACGCCAGCAATTTTTGGACATCAGGACGGCTTTTATATCTTCTATCCATGTCGTGCAATTTTCTCGGTTTAACTTTTGAATTTCCATTTCAGCAAATAATAGGCCCGCCATCTGAAAAATCTTGTAAATTAAAAATCACCGGGATGTCTTGCACTTTTGTTTAATAAACTCCGAACGAACACAGGGAGGTTGCTTGGCCCATAACCAATTTGTCTTGAAGAAACGGTAAAGAATCCATTTTTTATCATTTTAAATTAATTTATTCCTCCTTGGTGAAAAAATATACAGAATGGACTTGGTGAATATTTTACAGTTGATTAGTTTTTTAATAAATTCAGTAAAAATAAAGTTCTTCTCGTGGCGGTAAAAACAATCATTGCGGCAACGAGAGACGAAGGAACAACCTGTTCCACAAAGCTTGCGAAAGAACAGAATGGAAGAATGGAACAGATTACTTGCCTAAGCATGCGTTTAAATCAGGGAGTCTAAAAGGAAGGAGTCTCAACTAAGCAGGGAACGAGCCGAAAACATGGCGCGATTTTTCCACCGTCGTCAGATGGCGCTAGAGTAAAATGTCTTGCCGTTTGATCAAGTAGGGAAACAGAAATTTCGTTTGACCCCGAGTATTCGGAGAAAGGTAGCGGAAAATCAACTCGTTTTGGCGGCTGCAGCGGCCAGGCGGTTCGGGCACGCGTTACTCTCGTTGTTCCAACAAATGAAATTATTATTTGCAATATTTTATTACATTTTATTATAAGTTAAACATATAATCAGAAGGTTATTTCAGTATCTTAATTAATGTATTTTTTTCTTTCGAAAAAAATCACTGTAATTAGCTAGTGACTAGATATTTAGGAATAAAAGAGGGGTAGCAGACGGTCAGCTGGTATTCGTGCCATAATGAATGCGAGGAAAATGTCGGGGCCAGGGGAACTCCCCCCACCCCGACCCTCTTAAATGGAGGGAAGTAAAAATTCATTGTACGTTGCATTAAAAAAAACACAAAATACATGTACATACGTAGAAATACATTAAATTATTTTCCAAGTGAGGGGGGGAGGTGCAAGGGACCCCCCTAACACAACGGGTCTGTTGGACACCCGATTTTTGAACTCCGCATGTCGTTTCTTTTATCTAACGCTTACTGTAGTTCATTATTTATACCTTTAATAATCTGGAATCAGTTAGTTCATAAACTTCAGGGATGTAAATGTTTTTGAGCGGCTTCCAACACACCACACACACACACATGCTTTTTTATATATAAATATATTGAGGCGATTCCCCCTCCCCTCCAAAGAGCAATGTCGCCCGCACCTATCAGCAATGACTTTTTTCAAAATTCTGCTAAGGGGCCGTCCATAAATGATGTCACCCTTTTTTCCCATGTATTTGACCCCCTCCCCCCTTTGTCACAAAATGTCACACTTCAACATACCCCTCCCCCCTTTGTCACAAAATTTCACACTTCAACATACCCCTCCCCCCTTTGTCTCATATGCCACGCTATGTTGCATAAGCATGATTTCACACTTATTGTTACCCCCTCCCGTCCCCTTGTCCCAATTTCACGACCCCCTCCCCCGAAGCGTGACATCATTTATGAATGATCCTTAAACTCCTAGAAAAGGACCCCCATAAAAACCCAATCTAAAAACATTATATATATATATATCAGTGGCGTCACTACGCGGGGGACCCTTTTGTTGAATGTTGAAGGTGACACCTAATGCTATTTCAACGTATTATAACTGCAAATGTGTAGTGAATAAATACTGTAGTGAACTAAAATTTGCCCAAATAAATAAAAATTGAATTTCTTAAGATTTTTTTTTTGCACGATTGAAAATACATAAACTACAAGTTTATACAACACAACAAATGTGGAGATTTTTTTTTTGAGTGTAAGGGGGTGTGTCCCACAAATTACAAATTACCGCCCCGGCAGGTGACATTCATGATAGGAACGCCACTGTATATATATATATAACACACACACGTATATATATATATATACATCGCTCATCGAGGGAATGATCACCCTATATATATACATATAGGGGATCATTCATAAATGATGTCACGCTTCTTCGAGGGGGAGGGGGGTTTGTGAAACTGTGACAAAGTGTGACAAGGGTAGGGGAGGGGTAACAAAAAGTGTGACATCATGCTTATGCAACGCATCGGTATTTGTGACAAAGGGGGGTAGGGTCCTTTGAGGTGCGACACTTTGTGCCAAAGGGAGAAGGGGGTCAAGTGACATCATTTATGAAAGATCACTAGGGTGATCGTTCCCCATTCCTCTTGTGAGCGATGGTGCGTACCCAGAAATTTTTTTCGGGGGGAGGGGCACCTGACTTCGACACACTTATATATGTCAAAGCAAGTTTCAGAGAAGTTAAGAATATATGCTAAATTGAAAAAAAATTCGGGATTTTGGGGGCGGGCGATCCCGAGGGCCTCTGTCTGAATACGGCCTTCGCGGTGCACTCCCCTCTCCCAAACGATGACCCCTCTCAAAATTCGGCTCACCTTCACCCTTCGTAAACAACCCTTTAACATTTTCTATGGAGCAGTCGGCAACATGTCCCCTCCTTCCTTTCGTGTGCGCCCTTGATATATACTATATTTATGTATATACCATTCCCGCTCCAAGAGGATGGTGCATCCCCCAAAACAATGTTGCCTTCAAAATTCAACAAAGCCCCCCCTCCCCCAGCGACCCCTATAAAAATTTTAATGGCGCAATCTGCACTATGACCCCAAAGGGCACCCCTAATAAATATATGTTTACCCCCCAAATTGTTCATCCCTGAAAAAAGAAGCCTCCCCCCACCCCTTAAAAGAAGCAAAGACACCTAAAACAATCCCCTTAAAAATTTCAATGGCGTGCGGTTTGCACAATACCCACCACCACTGGAGCTCGCATCCTTTCTTTTGGGGGGGGGGGGCATGACCTGACTTTGACATGTTGCGTTAAAGAAAGTCTCAGGAAGGAATACATGTTATACATCACGAAAAATTTCTGGATTTCGGGCCGTGGGGGAGAGGGGGGGGATCCCGTGGGTATCCCTCTGGATACGGCCTTGGAGTCATCAATAAAAAACAAAATAACACATAAAAATATTTAAAACCTGCCTTAAAAAAATTATTGAAATGTATAATAGTTCTTTAACTAGTGTTTCTTGTCAAAAATTACCCCTCCAAATGTGTCGTTAAAGTTGTAATAAAATGCTATGAATAAAAGAAATATATTATTGCGTATAATGATTTAAATCAAGGAGTAAAGAAAAAAAATATTTTGAAGGTTAATCTTATTTTTTGTAAAGCAACCAAATCAAAAAAAAAAAAATTTAGAATCAATAATACTGCAATAAAAAAGCCTATTGAATTTACTAGTTAATTGTCTCAATTATAGATTTGATATAAAATGTTATGTTTGACGCTAGGTCATGTATTTAAAATAGAAATAATATAGCGTTACAATGTTATATGTTCTGTAACAATATTTGAAGACTGAAAACATTTTCATATTGAGTAAATAATTTATGATTATTTGAAGAAAGCTTAAGTTCGTTTTTTCCTCTCAAAATTCCCAAAGTTCCCAAATTTCCCAGTTTCTTCCCGAAAATTTACGGGCTCTTTGCATCTCTAGTTACAATCATAGCAAACCGAAACCATCAAACTTAAATGAACCAAATATAATAAAAAGAAATCACAAACACATTCTGAATCTAAAAGTAGTCCATGATTCTATAACCAGCTTCTCAAAAATTGATTATATCGATTTAAATACTCTTAAAAAAACCCTTTTAAATAATTTTATTTGTAACGCTAAATTATGTTGCGAATCACCCTCATGGCAAGACATTTTACATGCGCGCCATCTAGCGCCAGTGAAATCGTCCGGACAAACTTTTACTATGGAGATTCGTCTCCTTCTTTTTACTCCGTGGTTTAAATACTCATGCACATTTGTATGATATTCCATCCTCGCATTTCCCGATGTTAAAAAGCCGGCCAATCCAAATCAAGCGTAGTCATTTTATGACGTTATGCAAGCACGTGTTTAACATCGGGTAATGCGTCACAAAGATTCAATATTTGTGACTTTGCAAGACAAAAATTACAGGAAATTCCTAACATTTTCAATGCGAAAGAAGCGAGTTTTATAGCTTTCAAACTCCCCTTTTTCTGCACTGAAAAGAGCTCTTTGAAAAACCCGAAACATCTGTAATCCTTACTGCTATTTGTATCTTTTTAAATGTCGATTTTCAATTTTTATTCACTTAAAACAACCACAAAATAGTTGTATTATTTACTCAACACAACCTATCCCCCAAAGCAAACATTTTATTTATCTTGGCATGTATGGTATCAAATCAAATTTATGATTTTTTAACGTAGTCGTGATCATTATTTGAATTTGTGCTTATCATTGGTTTTTGCAAAAGAGAATTTTTAAAATTTAGATTCTCTTCTCTAGTAGGTTTATGACATTTCATTTTTTTTGCTTTTAAATTTTTAGTAGAAAAAAACCTTTTTTGAGGTACAACAAGTTTATTTGCTGGCTCCTTGCAATTTTTGGGGATTGATCGGACATCACAGACTTCAGTATCCAATAACCGATCTAATGTATTTAATGTGACTAACATTTGTGATGCAACAGTTTCAATTAAATTGTCTTTTGATGCAACTTTTGCATACAAAGCCTGCATTTTGTATAAAATATCAGCCTTTTTTATAGGTTTATTTTGATTTTTTTTAACATTTTCAGTAATAATGTTACAATCATTTACATCTAATGGATTATTTTTAGCAGCCCTACATAATTCTGTTCAGAAATCATTGCTATGTTTACATAAATTATTTAAAATACTACAATCATGACAGGTACATTTAAAAGCTGTAAGGCAACATTTACATTCGCGACAAATTGTGTTACATTTTGAGTTGCATTCATGCATTTTTTCTACTGTATAGAACTGATTTGAAAACATAGATGACTGAACTTTCCATTTATCATTTGAAACCATTTCGCAATCATTTATTATTTTTGTTCCTTCTTTGTGGCGTTTAAATGCTATTGAGTGTTTTTTTGAAATTTTGCCTTTGTGTAATTTAATCAGGCGATCGAACTGTTAGTCAATTATGTATTTCTTTAAACTTTCGCAGCATTTATCAACACGTTTAGTTTTTTTTCCTTCTAAGTATATATGTTTAAGTTCTTTATGGAAATGTTCCAGGTGCATATTTGTATTAATCTTTGCTCCTTTTCTGTAACAGTAAGCCCACATCTCTGCCCTTTTGCTATAATAAGCGGAAAAATACTTATGAAATTCTTTTGTTTCTTCATCACAAAACAATTCAGACAAAAAACTTG
Source organism: Octonoba sinensis (assembly GCA_038502835.1). Classification (NCBI taxonomy): domain Eukaryota; kingdom Metazoa; phylum Arthropoda; class Arachnida; order Araneae; family Uloboridae; genus Octonoba; species Octonoba sinensis. The sequence goes on along the minus strand of CM076599.1, from coordinate 100,397,387 downwards.
TCAGCATTTCACCAAAAACTTCATCGTTTAATTCATACATAATTGACTTTAAGGTTTTATATACATTGTCCCGCTTTTCTTTTGGGATAGAGTTCAGGTGGCCCTGCCATGCTCTATCCACGTACCAAACGCAAAGTAAATGGGCTTTACAGGGCCGAAAACCTCTTCCCATGCTTGGTAGAACATAGGAGCATCATCGCTCATAAAGGTATGGGCTTTTATTTCTTGAGGCATAGCAGATTTTATTAAATTTAAAAAATGGTATTTACAGTGGAGGATAGGCAGAAGGCAACAGGAAAGCCGCCTTCGAACTGATCTGCTACCATTAGAGTAGTCAGTTGGAAGTCATATCCCGTTGTCCCATGCGTTGAATCAATACAGATTCTATACCCCCCCCCCCCCCATACTCTTCTAGCATTTTAAGCTGTACGGGAAACATGAAAGCAAGGAAAAGCTCGTCAAAATTTAAAATGTCGTGATTTTTCTTTTGCTCCTTAAAGGACAAAATTATGTTTCCTTCATCTTCCATCTCCTTCACTCAAAGTTGTACACTGATTTCATCACTTGAAATTGATTTGGTGCAAGCTGCTGTGCAGAGTTGCGTTTGGTTTAAACCATGTTGGTTTAAAAAAAAAAATTCACCCTCTATAAGTTGACGACTAAAGTGCTGCACTTATAATAAGGTAACTAAAATTCAAGGTTTTAACTTAGTTACTTAATTAATTGTCAATAAATTAATTATTAATAACATTTATTTACAATTAATGATCTATCTCCATGATTTGCTAAAAGTCAAATTGTTTTTCCTACAAATGCTATTTAAACCAAAAAAGCCCGGTTTAAACAAAAAAAACCTGGTTTAAACCAAATAAACGGGGTTTTTTGGTTTTTTTCAAAAAAAACCCACGTTTTTTTCCAACTCTGCTGCTGTGTCGGCACCAATTAATGATTTTATATTGCTAATATCTTTTTTTGTTATAAAATGGTGCCTTTCTTGTTTTCCATCATTAGTGATGGTACTTCGAATGTCACAAACTATTTTTGTCTCGTTGACACCCATAATTAATTTACCTGGAAATAAAAGCATTTAGCATTAAAATCACATAATATATGAGATTACATCTAAGAGTTTTAAAATATAGTTTTTCATTTGAAATGCTGGAGGATTGTTAAAACATGCTCACATTATCAAATTATAATAAGTTTACCTTCTGCTGACTTAGAAAGCATCGTGTAACTCTGCTTTTTCTTATAAGTTAACATTTTATTTGAAATTCATATGTTGAGCATAAAGAACTTCTATACAAATAATAAAAAAAAGAAAGAAAGGGTAACATATGTTGGCATCAGCTGAATGGCAGCACGAGAGATATGAAAAACTAACGATCATCGATGTAGGAAAAAAATGTACGCTGACGGAGGAGTTGAATAAAGAAATATTTTAAATACTTAACGAATTCTTATTATTTTAGAAATAAGTAGTTAATACTTCAGAAGTGGGATAAGCTTAATTTAGTTATTATCCACAATACGCCGACGGACTACGAGTCGAACGCATTACGAAAACGCAGCTTCAAAAAGCCAGCAACGGTTAAGCCTAACAGTTTTAGAACATTGCACCAACGACGGACGACGTATTTTATTTGAAGAAAATTCACTTACGATAGAATTTGATTTCAAGCAAGTGTAACGCTGTACGGAACTTTTCCATTTGATGTATGATGGAAACCTCCACGTAACGAAACTAACAGGTACGTGTTATTGTTTTGAATAACGTATATTTGAATATAACTTACTTTTCTGTTACCGTGAAAAATGTCTTATTTAGCAAAAGCGAAGAAAGTCGTTTTATTTGAATTAGCAGAAGAGTTAGGTGAGATTGTTAACGATGGTATGAAAGTTATAGATTTAAAAGAGTTGATTTTAAAATCTGCGCATTATGAAGAAGAGTTTGTTAAGAGTTTGTTAGAAAGAATAGTTGCTGAACGGCTAGCAGAAAATGAACGCCTAGAAAAAGAACGGGCTATTGAAGAAAAACAACGAGAACGGGATTTTGAGTTAGAAAAATTAAAATTGGCGACAGAAAATGTACCCAACGAAACGGGTTCGGAAATTCAGTTTAACTCCGATATGATTGCTAATAAGCCAAAGCATGATTTGCAAAAGTTAATTCCTAAGTTTGATCTTAAAGAGTCAGAAATTAGTCTTTATTTAGTTCTATTTGATCGACAAGCACGAAGAGCTGAAGTGGCAAAGGGAGATTGGGTGTCTCACTTGTTGGGATTACTCCCTTACGAAATAACACAAATAATTGCAAGAGAATCCGAAGGAACAGCAAATGATTACGATTATATTAAGAAGTTGTTATTAAAGCGTTTCAAACTCAGTCCAGAAAAGTTTCACCAAAAGTTTTATCAACTTCAAAATTCGAATAGTACATGGGGCGATTTTGCTTTTGAATTGCAGAATTATTTCGAAGAATGGGTTTCAGGATTAGGCATCATATATTTTGAAGGTTTAAAAGATTTGATGATAACAGATCAAATGAAGCGTAAAGTTCCTAGGGAACTTATTGAAGATCATTTCATTGACGAGTGGGCAAAATTTGCGACGCCAAGGGAGCTCGCCAATAAATTGGATGAATATGAAACAGTAAGAGGAAATAGATCGCCAAATCACGCCTAAGAACGCAAACAGCAAAATAACTTTAATAAAAACTACGCCAATAATCGTTTTCAACGTCTCGGAAATGGTAATAACAATAAAACAAAGCAACGAGTTGCACAAACGGAATTTACTCCAAATCGTAATACGTCAGGCTACAGGAAACCTTTACGTAAAGAGAAAGGTGAGCCGAAATGTTTCAATTGCAATGATTATGGGCATTTGTCGAAGGATTGCCCATACAAGATTCAAACTTCTGGAAACAACGTAACCAACTTAACCACAAAAATTATGAGTAGTTCAACCTCATTTCTCTACCTTAAAAAGGCTAAGATGAACAATGAAACCTGGATAGAGGCGTTAATTGACACTGGAAGCTCTAGCTGTCTGATGAAACAATCCATCGCCAAGAAATTGAACATCAACGTTATTCCCGAAATAAATGATATTTACGGCTTTGGAAGCTAAAGTACACCAGCAGGGAAAACCTATGGAAAGACATTGGTTGATATAGAAATTGATGATGTTTCAGGAAAGGAAATAACAGTCCTCGTTGTAGGCGATGAAACGCAACCAGTAGACTTGTTAGTTGGAAGAACTTGGTTAGATATGCCTCACATAGCTTATGCCAGAGTGGGAAATGAATTGCATATTGATGAAGCGCCGTTTAATAAATTGCAACTAAAGTTAGATAAAACGCGAATAAATCTAAAAGCAGAGAAAACTGCTGTGCTCGATAGGAATACGGTTAATCTAGTACAATGTAGAGCTGAAGGTCAGAACGAAGGGTATGTTATCATTAGTGAGAAAGGAAATGTAGACTGTCTACTAGAGGTGGTCAATGGGAAAACAAAAATACCAATCACAAACACGCTAAATGAAAGTATTACGCTAACGGCAAACCAATGCGTAGGTAGGGGAGAAGCAGTGGAATTACTTTCAAGCAATGAATGTTTAGAAAGTAATGATTGTATACTTTCGATCCCGACCGATGTCGCTTCAAGATCGGAGACTTTTGTAACGCTGGATGGTCAAATTCAAGCTTCACATGAAATATCTGATATGAAACAGCCACTTAATTACGAAGACATAAAAACTGATGAAGATGTTATTTACGAACAGAAGCAACAATTAGTTGAGCTTTTAAACGAATATAGAGATTGTGTTGCTCTAAACTTAAGTGAGATTGGATGTACAGATTTAGTTACGACGGAAATTAAAGAGGTAGAAGGAAGCAAACCAGTTTCGATGCGACCATACAGAACAAATGCCAAAGAACGGGCAATAATAAAGCAAATTGTGAGTGAATGGAAAGATAATGGGATCGTTACTGAAACTAAATCTCCTTACGCAAATCCAGTGATGATTGTAAAGAAGAAAAGTGGAGAACATCGTTTAGTCATTGATTATAGGAAGTTAAATCTTCAGACGGTTAAGGAAAAATATCCATTGCCAAGAATAGATGATTTGTTAGAGTCCTTGACTAACTGTAAAATATTTACGACTCTAGATTTGGCGCATGGATATCTACAGATTCCGTTAAGTGAAGAAGCCAAACAGAAGACTGCTTTTATAACTCCAGATGATACGGGACAGTTCGAAAGAATGATATTCGGACTTACTAACGCTCCTTCTGAATTTCAACGTATGATGCATTTAGCACTGGGATCATTGCTGAACAAAGCGGTGCTGTGTTACTTGGACGACATTCTCATACCTGCAAAAACTTGGACGGAAATGATGGATAAATTAAAGCAAGTTTTGGAATGTCTGAGATCAGCACATTTAACACTAAAATTGCCAAAATGTGAATTTTGAAAGAAAGAAATTGAGTTTCTGGGTTTTGTAATAAATGAACATGGAATTCAACCAGGTCGAGCAAAAGTGAAGGTAATTTATGAATTTCCAACACCGAAGAATGTACACGAAGTTAGAAGGTTTCTAGGTCTTGCAAGTTTCTTCAGACGCTTCATACCAAAGTACGCTACACATGCTGAACCACTGACGAGACTCACACGTAAAGATATAAAGTTTCAGTGGAATGAAGAACAACAAAAGGCATTTGAAAAATTAAGAGGTGATCTGACAGAAAAACCAATTTTGGCATTATATTGCCCTGATGCAATAACAGAGGTACATACAGATGCAAGCTCTGGCGGAATTTCTGGCATGTTACTTCAACGTGGAGAAGATGAAAAACTTCACTTAGTGTATTGTGTTAGTAAGAAAACAACAGCAGCTGCATCAAAATATCATTCCAGCAAATTGGAATTGATGGCCATTGTTTGGACTTTAGACAGATTACGCCAGTTTCTTATTGGTATCGAGTTCACTGTTGTAACGGATTGCCAGGCTTTAGTTTATCTAAACACTAAGAAAACGCAAAACCCTCAAATTGCAAGATGGAGTAATTTGATACAAGAATACAACTTTGAAGTGAAATTCAAACCTGGGATGAAGATGGCTCATGTAGACGCCTTGAGTCGATGTCCTATCTTACAAGAAGATGATACCTTAGATGCAGTAGTTGAAAACAACTTGAATGTTTACCAAACATTTACGGAGGATGAAAAAGTATTGATAATGCAGCACGCGGATCAAGAACTGAAAAGCTTCATAGATATTTTTGAAAAGGATCCTCACGACAGAACGGTTGAAGAGAAACAGAAAATAAAGGACTTCGACTACAAGCACAAGAGATTATATCGAATCATTCAAGATAAGAAAGGAAATAAGTTGTTGTACGTGGTTCCTAAAAGTATGAGAAAAAGTTTGGTGGTGAGATTTCATGACTTGATGGGACACTTTGCTGTTGATAAAACGATAGCCAAAATCAAGGAACTTTACTGGTTTCCTTCAATGAAAAGATATGTCAGAAGACACATATTAATGTGTTTCGAGTGCCTGATAAATAAAGTACCTAGTGGCAAGCAGCAGGGAGTTTTACACCCTATTAAACCAGGAAAACGACCATTCGATGTGGTTCACCTTGACCATTTAGGACCGTTTGTAAAGAGTTCTAAAGGAAATACGTATTTACTTATTTTAATTGATAATTGTACACGATTCGTGAGACTCTTTCCAACTAAGAGTACATCAACTAAACATGTACTCAGATTTTAAGAAGAATTTGTTGAAGAATTCGGACTCCCTGAAAGGATAATTAGTGACAGAGGCTCATGTTTCACTTCAATTGCATTCGAAGAGTTTTGTAGAATAAATGGAATAAAACATACATTAAATTCTACCCAGCGACCACAAGGAAATGGAATGGTAGAAAGAGTTAACAGAACCGTACTACCAGTAATTATGACGAGCATGACGCATCCTGAACAGAAGGATTGGGACAAAAGAATAAAAAGATGTGAACGAAATTTGAATAGTATGGTGAACAATACAACTGACAAAACACCATTCGAAATGTTGCACGGTTACTCTCCAAGATTCAATGACGGCATATTAAGAATGCTTGCGGATGAAGATGCTGATGCTTGGAAAGATCCAGAAAAGATCCAGGCTGAAACGAGAAAGACAATCGAAGAAAAGCAAGCAAAGACAAAGATGTACCATGATCAGAAGAAATTGAAGACAATGAAGTTTGATAAGGGAGAAATAGTCGTGGTTAGACGATCACCAGTAGCCACAGAAGAACCGACTAAAACCCAACCGAAGTATCGTGGACCATTAGTAGTGGCGGAGGTTCTGCCAAACGACATCTACAGAGTCTCCCAACTTGAACCTAAGGAGAAGGGACGATTTTATACAACCACCGCTTACGTCAGTCAGTTAAAAGCATGGAGATGTGAGAGTGAACACGATGACGTCGAAGATGATGATAAAAAGTGTCTACCAACGAGAACATCTAGACGCATCATTAAGGTTCCTGCTCGGTACTTGGACTAGAGAAAAGAGACTTGAAAAACTTAAGAACTTTGAGTAATTATCTCATCGAGGACGATTATTTGTGAGGATGGTCGAATGTTGGCATCAGCTGAATGGCAGCACGAGAGATATGAAAAACTAACGATCATCGATGTAGGAAAAAAATGTACGCTGACGGAGGAGTTGAATAAAGAAATATTTTAAATACTTAACGAATTCTTATTATTTTAGAAATAAGCAGTTAATAAATATAAGACTAACCTTTTATCTGTTTGGTTTTTTGTCAGGGAAAAATATCTTTTTTTTTTCTAATTTTCTAATGATGTTATGTTATTTTTCAATCACTTCAGAAAAAAGCTTCATGTAGACAAACTCTATCCAGCATAAAGAAAAATACATACGTATAAAATATTGATATGAGGAATAAAAACAAAATATTTCACCTGCTACCATATCTTTTATGTCTGCATTCAAAGGAAGATGACACAATGTTATGCCATGCCCATAATGTCGCTTATAATTATAATAAATGGCTAAAACTCTGTCTTCAAAAAGATTTTCAAACTAATTTGTGAAGTATAGTAATGTCCTGTTTTCTTCGTCCCTTGTGCTTTCAACTGCTTCACACTTTTGGATGTTGATTTAAAAAACCCACTTCTACTGCAATATAGCATAATTACAGTGTGGTCAGTTCTTTTGTTCTCTCCGGAAAGACGAATAAAATGAGATTGGGTCTCTTTCTCTTCGACAGTCAGCCAATCATGAAAATCTGAAATAAATGAATGAATATATATACATATATGTATTACTTTTCCCTTGAAAACATAATTATCTTACTGTACTATATTTCATTTATTTCCTCACTAAAGAATGTGCGAAAAATTAGAAAATTAATTGAGACGCAACGAAGTATTTTTTTCCCGAAATTATTTTAGTTACCATAAATACTTGATAGCTGTAATAAAAATTTATACTAATATACACATACATTTTAATAAGATTTTATAAAGTCAATATTTTGAAGTGAAGAATTGAAATTTGAAAAACATTTGTTATGATGGCTGTGGATAAGAAATTATTTTCTTAATAATGAATTACATTGAGAAATCAAAATCTAATATAATAAAATGCGAAAAAAGTGAATTTATGCAGTATAAACTGAAATAATGTAGCATAATCTTTCATCAGTGAACAATATGAGTACATAATCGCAAATTGAAGCCATATAATTAATTAAAAACTATTATTACAATTGTTTGAAAAATTTGAATAATTTAAAACATGCTTCTGTTTATTGACATGAGATTTTTTATAAACTAAAACTTTATTTAAATATGTTTGTCTAAATTTTAATGTTACAGAAAACATTGTCAGAAAAAAGCTGTTAATTAAAATTTTTTAATTCATTTTTGTCAAATTCGTTACGGACATTGAAAAAAACCATTACAAAAATTTGCTTACCTTTTATAGTTTCAAAAGTCTTTTCTTCAGGATCATCAAAGTCGTTTTCGCCATGACGTTCTTTTAAATGGAGTCTTAAATCCTCAATTTTCAAGAAAGCTTCAAGACAATTTTTTTCTTGACAATAAATGTTCTGTTTTGTCACTTTCTTTCCATGACTGACTCCATGAAAACGAATACGATGATTGCTTTCACTTTTTTTTTGAAGAAAATGACTTATCGCACACAGAACATTTGTATATTTTATTTACAGTATCCGCAATAGATTTATGCATGCGTTTAATGTGAGAGCTTAAATATCGCTTTTCGTGAAATGTTTTATCACATGCAGAGCATTTATCCATCTTGTGGAGCGCATCTGCGTGACGTCACGCTGCTTAGCCAATGAAATGTCAGATGAGTAAAAGTGGATGCGCTATGTTAGCCGCCTGTTTTAAAATCCCTCTCTTATGAAGAATCCTTGCGACTTCTAACTCTTCTAACTAGTTATCGATTCAGAATTTTTCGACCAATCAGAATGTGGGTCCCTGGCTAGGAGAGTAGCCGTACGTGTTTTCTTTCTTCTTTCCTTCTAGTTCCATTTCCACCACGAGCAGAGAAGCTTATTTTAGAAGAAAGGATTGAATTGTTGGGTTAAAGTGGGTGAAGATGTCGGTAAGTAAACGACTTTTGTTCTTCATAAATAAGAATTTTGTGTAAATTTTGCAAATGAACTCGTAATGTATAATTTTTTATGAAGCACTGGTTCGAATTAAATTTAACAGCTCCTGTGATTTTTGCAAGTGTTCTGATTTTCTGAAGTCCCTTATTCCTTTTGCTGTTACTGTAGTAATGTGGGAAAAAAAGAGAGGACGAAAGGTTTAGTTAATTTTGCTGTTTTGTTTGTTATTTGTAATAGCGGATATTAATTTTGTTTTTTCTGAAACTGTTTGTTTCTAGTAAAATTGTTCTGAATATCAAAATTTTCTCGTTGCTGAGGTTTGTCTCTGACAAATCTAACTACTATAATAATACCGCTTTATATCAAGAAAGATAGTCTCTGTATTGTAATTTATGTAATCTTAAGCTGCTTTGTATTAAGTGTTTAAGGGTGTTCGGCTTTCTTTATTTTTCTTCCAAACCGATGGGAAAAATATACATTTTAAGTATGAAAAAAAATATATCAACTAAGGATACTTCTGATAAATGATATTAAATTAAAAATGACAACATTCAAGATTATTCTAGGCATATTTGTCAGGATGCAGCACCATGCCATTTTTTTAATGCGCCGTGCTCGTTTTTGAGAGCACCAGCTTATTATCTACAAATTTTATTTTCTTACATTTTCATATTTGTATAATTTGATAAGTTGAAATTTTATTTTTTCTTTGTGCATGTAAGCTAAACCAGCCACAAAATTCGTAGGACATAATATTTGGCTTTATAATGTGTGTATATGTGTTTTTCATGCTTGCATGCACATCTTTTTCCTCAGCGCTCCATTTCTCTCCCTCCGGGCTAATTTTTTATCTCTAAACATTGCACTACAATTCATTAGGATGATTGCATAATATCCTTATCTTAATTACTGCGAAATTATAAATTTCATCAGAAAAAATTATTTGAATGAAAAAAGTCGTTAGTCTGCTTTTAATATTTTTATGCTGTACTTAATAATATTACAAAACTTATTGAAATCATAAACATTTCTTGTTTAAAATATAGTGTATAAGATATATCAACCTATTAATCAAAATAATGCAATAATTCAAAGATGCAAAATATAAGTAAAAGCAATAGTGATAAGTAAGTATATTGATATATTATGTTGAAATAAGTGAAACCTTAATAAATTAATCTTAACCTTTAGATTACGGCGGTATACAGCATATGTACCGCAGAATAGTTTGGCCTTCCTTACAGCTGCGGTACAGCATATGTACCAGACCTTTCGTCCCCTTCCTGAGCGGAAGGAAATCACCAGGAGGTGTGAAAATTACTGAGAGTTATTAGCATTTCCTGTCCTCACGACTAGTCTTGGCGAAATACGCGGCGTTGATTTACTGTCTGGCGCGTATTGGGAATGTTTCAGGTTTAGACACACATATATTCGTCGGATAACATTTATTATAGTCATATAAATACTCACTGAAACATAGGCAATCACTTAAACGATCTCGTGAGGGGGGGGGGGGGCATGGTGGCCTGACTTTTAGATACATAATGTATTTATACGTGTGTATACGTTTTCTTGCTTTTTATATGTAAAATTAATATATTCCCTTTGCTCACCCCTCCCAAGAGACGTAACTAGAGGGGGGCAAACGGTGCACATGCCCCGGGCTCCAGATTATTTTAGGGGCGCTAAATTGACTAAATGTGTGTGTTTAACCTAAATATATAATTTTTTTTTGTATGTAAGGGGGCAGGGGGCGCTAAATCCTGAGCTTCCCCCAATTAGAAAATTACCTAGTTACGTCCCCCCCCCCCCCCCGTAGAAAATATTGAAATGACGGGCTGGATTAAAACTCTCAATATTTGTCATCTTTTGGTATTAATTTTTAAGAGTTATTCTGTCACACTTGGAGCTCTGCCGCCGAGTCATAATCCAATTAGCAGCTCGATCGCTGGAGCTAACATTCCATGTTTATAATTATTTCTTTCTTGGTTTCCTAATAAAATCCACATGTACACTACGCGTGTAGAAGTCGAAATAATAAGAGTCCACCCCATCTCACACATTTCGGTAAGTGCATTCAACTAAAAATAAGTAAAAGAGGTGAAGTGATTGTGAGGGGAATGCAAGTACAATAGCTGGACATTCGGTCTTGCTTTTGTTAACAAAGGACCTCCCGTCTTGCTTTTGTTAACAAAGGACGGTACTACTGTGATATAATCCCCCCCCCCCCCTTGGCGACATTCGAGCTAGCGCGCCAATTTGTAATGATTTTCGGTTGGCGATAGTTTCAGTGGCAACCCAGCGCCATCGATGTTGGCTGACGTAATGTGTGGCAACCCTTAAGTGCATGATGGGGAAGGGTGGTGTGTCCGTGTGATTGTTGAACTTTTAGAATTTTTTTTTTTTGCGAATAAGTAGCTTTTTAGTAGTTTATTTCATGGTTAAAGTTTGTGGAGATCTTTCCTGTTGCTAAAGGAAGAATGTAAAGTGTTAAGGTGCATTAATGTGGTTCAATTGTTTTCTATTGTGGCCAGATGAATGATTCTATATTACAATAGTTTGTTAAGGCGCCATGTTTTTGAAATGTGTTAAAATGGACGGAAATGTGATTTGGTGTTTTTGCTATCTGAAGTATGAAATTGTTTTGATTGATAAGTGCATAAGTTGGGTTAATTGTGACTAAAAGCAATGAAAAATTAAGTGGTAATTTTCGGACCATTTCATCATATTGGATAGCAAGTTTGTAGTGATTTGGGATTAATATTGAAAAGCCAACTGGTTTAAAGTGAGTTCTTTATTTTTCTAAATTTATTATTTGCTTATTTTATGTGTTTGTAGGTTATAAAACTATGAATTTTCAATTGCTCTAAAATATTAGCTGTAGTAATTAGTGGTGTTACTGATTTTGATAAAGTGGGTTTCCGTTAGTTTGATGTAAAATGTACTTGAAGTTTTGCTTGGAATTGCGCGATATTTTTTTGCTATGTTTTTCATTGAGTAATGCATATCATTTTATGTTATGATAATTAATTGCAATAGTCATTATTGTGCCTAAAATGCGTGTTTTTTCAATGAATGGTTTTTATGGTATTTTTAATGGTAGGCTTCCAATAGTTTAATGCAAAATGTACTTGAAGTGATGACCGTTATTAATTTTGTTATCTAAGGTGGTATTTTAAAATTCGGATAGCTTTATTAAACATTGCTTTTTCTTTGAATTGTGCGATATTTTTAATTATGTTTTTCGTTGAATAATGCATATCATTTTATGCAATGATGAATCATTGCGGTAGTAATTATTGGGCATAAATTGCGTGTTCTTTTAACGAAGGGTTTTTATTCAAGTTTGAGTGATTTGGTAAAGTAAATAATTCTATTTTTCGAGCAATTATTAATCCGTTAATGTATTGAATGGTTGTTGAAAAATGCTGTACGTGCTTTACATAGTAGCGTCGATATTGTGTGTAAGATATAATTTGCAGTTTTTGGTATTTTACTGTTTTTTAGTGATTTTTCTTGACATGTTTGCTATGTTTATGATGTGACATTGTTGGCGATAAAATCATCGCCAAGAGTGTTGTATTCTATTTGAAGTTGGCGACATAAAAATCTCGTTGTTGGCGACGGTTTCTTGGCGCCAACGAAAAAGTCGCCAAGGGGGGATTATATCACAGTAGTTCCCAAAGGACCTCCCCCCGCAGTCTGCCGCAGACAGGAGTTTGTTAGAAGTACAACAGACAGTTTGAAGCGTATTCTGATTATCTTCGGTGAATGACCGCTTTCCAGTTGTTATATGAGTAAATCAACAAGTCATTGTGGTGAAAATAGCAAAGGAAAATTGTCTATTCATACCTGCAATTTTTAAGTGAATTAGGATAAAGTAAATCCGTTATAAGGATATCAGTTTCAGCAATGAGGAGATACTTTACTTCCTTGGTTAGTTTGTGATCGTTTCATATTCTTATCATGAAATACCACGTAAAGCAAGATGTTAACTTAGTAGAAAAATAATAATCTATTACGGAGGGTGCGGGGAGGAATAAAGCGCTGGGAATTATAGAATTCGTGTACTAATAATATACTTAAAATGTTTTACTTGTTTATTGAAGTTGTTGATAATGTATGTTGCAGATGTTTAATATAAAATGCTGCCATCATGACTTCGCACCTGAGTTGTTTGTCGAAATCTAGGCAAATTATGTACAAGTCCCGAAAGAAAGCAAATCAAATGTCACAGAGCAGAAAAATCGCAAATTAGAAAATATATATTGATGCTTTAAAACAATGAAAGGTCCCTACTACTCAACTATATGGAACAGCACTTTTTATTATTAATTTTAACTCTAATTTGGGCAGAAATTTTGATTGCTTTAGCAAAATTTTTTAGACAAACATAGGGAAACTCACTTTAGCCTTCAATAATAAGTTGCAGTTTTTTTTTCTTCCTCATTTAAACTACAGGTTTCCAAAATTATTATTATTATTATTTTCATATCTTCCTTTTTTTACTTTCTTTCGGAAATTAACTTTAGAAATCATATAATTATTTCGAATTGGCGATTGGGAGCAAAAAAACAGCAACTGAGTAACGAAAGTTTATATTTTGGCAACCCTTCTAATGAAGTCAATCACACTCAGAAGAGGTATAATGAGAGTTAAGGACCCCCGTGGTCACACCGAGGGGGGGGGGGGGAAATCCGCAGTTTTGCCGTTGTATGGACGAATTTCGGGAGCTCGAGCGCCGTAACTTAAAGGTTAAGTAAAATTTTAATTGAAATTATAATTTTTTTTAACAGTACAAAATATTACACAATCAACATTCAGTTGCACTTTCATTATTATCATCATCATTGCAGAATAACTTTTGCTTACGCATTCCATAACAAAAAAAAGTTTTGGAAACATTACTTATTGTCAACCGGTTTAGAATTTTTGAGTGGACAAAAGAAAAGTCAAAAAATATTGACTTGATTGAAGCATTGCTTGATGGGCATGCTTGCAGGGTGTGCTATTAACCCATAAAATTTCATTTGTTGTTATGATTCCTTTTCATATACACAACATCACTGCATTTAATTATACAAATTTTGATTTTTGCCAGTTTTGGACGTTTGTGCCACTGTTCTGGCAAAAAATAACTTTTTGCCTGCAAAATGACCAACCCTGATATGCAATAATTAAAACAATGATAAGTATGTACAAAATATTTTTACGGTAAAATCCTAGAAGAACCCACCCTGTTTCAAAACTGCCAATTTGAACGATACAAGCATGGTGATGATCAAATCAGGATTACCAAGATGGTGTACCCATCGCCAACGGGGTGGGCTCTCCTAAGATCCAACCAATTCAATATATCTATTATGGTGTAAACACACAAGTTTTTCTACCTTTTCTGGAGGCAGACAATTTCTTTTTTCCTTATAAATGTTTCCTGCTTCTGAAGAAAACTTGCTCACTGTATGCATTGCCGAAAGGTGCAGATAGGAATTTTTTTTGCCACTTTGCAGGGTTCGTTGATTTAACTCGAGTGATTTAAAAAAAATCATTGATTTTAATTGCTAGTGCATTTCCCGGAAACCACAGTTCGTGATTTTTTTTAAAAAAATCAAAATCGGATTTTTTAAAATTTAAATTGGATTTTTTAAATTTAAATAGACCCTAAATATTTTGGATATTTATTATGTTGCATTCATAGAAATAATATGGTATCTTGAATCAATAATGCAAAAACACACTTTAACTTTTTTCACAGCAATAAATATTTTTAAATAGTAATAGGGTCATTCCAAGTCAACTGGACCAGTGGTCCCCACTCGACCATCACCGATTTTGATAAAATTTTGCACAAAGTTTCTGGTAGGTATGAAACTAAGCCAGCCAAATTTTTAGACCTTGAAAGTAAAAGCTCAAGTTGCAAGGGGCGCCTAAGTTTAGGAACAAAGATGGCTGCCATTGACGAACGAACTAAGTAGCCATGTTTGGATGTACCTGGAGAGCCACATAATGAAAATACAACTCCGAAATTTTTTTTACCCAGACAACTTTTTATTCTTATTCTAATAGCAAAGTTTGAAACACCAACAAGAAAGTTCTTTTCTATTGTGTTCAGTCAAAGTTGGCTGAAAATTCAATTTGACAAAATTTTTCAAAACTTTATACTGCTCTAACTCATTAGTAACTAAACTTATACACTTGTAACTTAGTTACAGTGCTTCCCCCAGGCTTGGGCGGGAGGGCGCCGCCCTGCCCGCCCTTGGATTCGGGAAACGCGCCCATCTTGCCCTTTTGTTAGTGAAATTGCGCCCTTCTTGTAAAGCTCAAAACTCGCGATCACCAGTCGCCAATGGCGACCAATTTTCACGTTTTGGCTACCATTGTTTTCATTGAAGTCGCCAATGTGGCTACCATTTGCTAATGCTAAAACCCTTTCCCGAACTTTTATCTTGACACGTGACCATTTCCCAATTCTCTTGTCCACTAAAAATTAAATAAAGAGGAAAGAAATACGAGTTAATTTTTGGGCCACAGGGAAACTAGATTGCTTACCGTGTTCGAAATTTCAATCTTTTTCCACCCTGGAATTATTTCAATTATCTTGAAAGTTGTAAGGTATTTTTTGCATGCACTACCTTAAATCTGCTCATTTGTCGTTTCATTTTAACAATTAAAAAAGAAAAAAAAAAGTATAAAGATGGAAACAGCCAAAATCGTGCACGTGCTTCGCCGAAAATTGGATTCTACGTTAGCTATTTTTCACACATGCTACCCTAAATCTGCTTAGTTTGCATTTTATTTTAATAGTTTCTGGCTTTTTTTTTTTTTTTTTTTTGCACTGTGT
The DNA here is from genome assembly GCA_038502835.1 of Octonoba sinensis. Taxonomy (NCBI): domain Eukaryota; kingdom Metazoa; phylum Arthropoda; class Arachnida; order Araneae; family Uloboridae; genus Octonoba; species Octonoba sinensis. Next base: position 100,381,878 of record CM076599.1, on the reverse strand, counting down.
CGATATTGAACACGTGTTTGTCGAAAATTGCGTTTATCACTAATTATTCACCATTATTAAATCACTATTATTGTTTCATTTATTTATTTACTTCAAATTTGATTTTAGTATTGACAGCTATTTACTTTTCAGAAAATACTAAATTGTGGATAAATAAGAAATTTTTTGAAAATTGTTAATTTACCTGGATCCAACTTCTTTAAAAAACAATAAACAATTATTCAAAACAGTTTGCTAAATAAACAATTATTGAAAAGAAGTAGTATTATCACAAACCATAAAATAAATAAGGAATTTTTTTTTTTAGTTTAAACATTTTACAAAATTTATAATGATAATAATGATCTCTTTTAGGGCCGACAGTTGCGAGACTTTTCGGGCACTTTTTGAGATTTTGGGGATTTTTTTTTTCACATCATTTTATGTCTCTTTTTTGGCTTTGGGTAATTTTTTGTGTGTAGCGTGAAACTCTTCCAATGATTCTGTGCTTGATTATATTGCAACTCTTAAAAACTCTCTACCTCATAAAATTTAGATAAGTAGGTTCCCAAAGCCTAATAAGAAAATTTATAAGGGACCCATTTGGGTCAAATATACATTTATTACATCTGTAGATGTTGAGAAAACTAACCTAAATATAAGAATGCTCTTTCAAACAAGAAACTATTTACTATTCAAAATATGAAAAAGCATTTAATAATCGCAATCTAATGGTGCTTTCTAGTTATTTCAAGAAAGAAAAGTTTTAAAATGTAATAAAACTTGCAGGAAAAAAGATGGCAACGTGTGAGTAATCCATTTGTTAGACATTTCCCTTTTCTCTCCTTATTTTAATAAACATTTATTTCAATATTTCATGAAAATGTATTATATTAATTTTGCTTCATTTAAATTAAAAAAAAAAATGATATTGTCATTTTAAGCTAAACCATTGCTTTCAATTGGTATTCTTGATTAATTATAATGGCATTTTTTGTAATTTTGCTGTTTTTAGGACATGTTAAAATTTTTAAAGGGAGTTTTCAGTGATCGTTTAGGTCATCAAAATCCGGGCTCTAATTATTATTACTGAAGCTTTATTGTATTAAGAAAAGATATATATTCTTATTTTCTTATTCATCAGAGGTGATCAGATCTTCAGAAGTACTGGAACGAACAGAAACACTCTCATAAATTAGTAAAAATGTATAACTCAGAAAATCCTTGCTAGATATTTTATTGAATTTAAAATCATTGTTGGTTGATGTTGCCTTGAATATACAAGCAGAATTTTTTCGTGCTTTATTTCAAATATTGAAAACGATCTTAAAAATGAATATTGTCAAATTAGTTTATATATATTTTTCAATGTTCAGCTTCACTGTGATGATGTTTGACTAAAATAATAAAGTATTACTACGGGAGGATTCATAAATGATGTCACGCTCCAAGGGGGAAGGGGGGGGTTCCTGAAAATGTGACAAGTGGAGGGGAGGGGTAACAGGAAGTGTGACATTCTGCTTGTGCAACATAGCGTAACTTGTGACAATGGGGGAGGGCAGTCCAATATGGTAAAAAGTGTGACATCATTTATGAACGGTCCCTACTTCAAATTACATGTGCCCTTTATTTCGGTCAGATGCCCTAAATTTGGAAAAGTGTCCTTTTTTTACAGTAGCACCCTGCCCTTTTTCAATCCTGGGGGAAGGTCTGCTTAGTATATATCTAAGTCAACTACTTTTCGACATATTCTGAAAATTTCAAAAATTTCATTAAGTTAGGTTTTGATTTATATTTACCTAAACATGCAGCGGTTTTCAAAAATGGCCAATTTTGAACACTTTTGAACCATCATATCTGAGGGGGAACCAAATGAATTTTCTTCATTTAACTTTCATTAAATGGAGAAAAGCTTTCTCTACCAAACTTGAAATTTTTAAGAGGGTGTTTTTTCATAAGCCGGAGAAAAAAAAGGGTTCAAATTTGAGTTAAAAACCATGGTGATATGTGTGCATTTTTAGCCTCAATTTAGCTTTTTTGGAGTTTTATTTAACATTTAAAAGGAAAGAAACTTGAGTTGGGTCCTGCATGGCCCACACATACTCGCATTTGACGCATAAATCAATATTATTTGAAAAAATTGACTCATTTTTGGAAGATGAAAGTCAAATTTTGACTGGGTAAAATTTCGACCTAAAGACATTCTAATACTGAAAAATTGATTTGTATTTTTGCTCAATATGCTTTATATTGTGAATTATTAATAAAAGAACTAGAAATATTGTAAAATGAAAGCAGATGCAAAAAGATTGCCGCAAGTTTGCAGCAAAACGCTCTTGCTGTTCGTAACTGGCGGCATCAAAGAAACATAAAAAATAAGTTAAAAGTTAAAAAAATCAGCAAATAAAGACCCAATGTGAATAATTTTATACATTAAGATAAGTAGATAAATGAATTTAAAAAAAAGAAGAAGAAAAACTAATTATGAAGAGTTTAAGAAATTCAATTTTTGGCAAAATGGCTGCAGGTATTTTTCTTCTCCTCATGGCAATAATAGGTTTATTCTAAACCAATCATTATTTTCATATTAAAATTTTTGAAGGAATAATATGGCAGAGAATTAGGATTTAACCTTTAAAATTGATGTAATTAAGCATTTACTTATTTGCACAAAAAGTTACTCAACAAGAAAATATTGCTCTTGCATTCAGAAGTGTGATTGAAAATAAAATTCACCTCCTTTTTAATAAAAACAAGAATTGAATTTAAAACATTTGAGCTTAGACAATGTCTCCAAATAGCTTTCTTTTTTAAAATCTGTAATAAAAAAAAAAGTTTTGTTATGTAATTTGTAATAACACAATACACACCCCAAAAGTTTTTAATAGATTATCTAAATTTTTAATTGATTATCTACAGATTCCTTATACCAACCTTCGATATTTTCGTGTAGAACTCTTTATATTTCAGGGTAAAATCATCATGACTACAACAGCGTTTAAAAAAAAAAAAAAAAAATTTCTTTCGTTGTTGTTGTATCCTCGCGCGAAGCAAGGGAGAATGGGTGCGCTGCTCCTGAGGCTAACGGGGCTTCTATAGGCAGGAAGTCCGACTTCCGCCCCTTTATATGTTATCTCTTAATTTTTTGAACCAGCTCCCAGATAAGGGACCGTCACCTGATGTTAGCACCCCAGAGGTATCGTTTCACTTGTTGGACATTGGAGCCACGACCTATTTAACGTGCACCAGCTCCCTTTAGCGAACACGGCCTCACAGGAGCCAACCGCGTGAGGTTGTCACCCTCCCAAACACTGACCTAAGTCGATGTTGCTTCACTTTCGGTGTTCTACGGGAACCAAGCTTCTGCCGGCTGGTCCACTGCGGGACTTTTCTTTCGTTAAACTATCTAAATTGACTCGTATTTTCCAAAAATTGACTTTTTTTTAATTGTGAGTGGGCCTGATAGTCGCATATTTTCAAGCCTAGAGTAACCTGATTGGTGGTTGAACCACTACTAGTTTGTTTACACAGATAACCCCTTTGCCAAGGGGTTATGTCCAATAGTCAGCCACAGGCATAGTTCTCTTTTCTGTAGGACCCAGGGAGGAAGACCTCAAGCCTGATGCTAAGAAATAAACAGCAGCCATTTTGCCAAAAATTGAATTTCTCAAACTCTTTATAATCAGTTTTTCTTTTTTTTAAATTCATTTATTTACTTATCTTAATGTATAAAATTATTCATATTGGGTCTTTATTTGCTGAACATTTTTTAATTTTAGCTTATTTTTTACGTTTCTTTGATGCCGCCAGTTTCGAACAGCAAAAGCGTTTTGCTGCAATCGTGAGGTAATCTTTTTGCATCTGCTTTCATTTTACAATATTTCTAGTTCTTTTATTAATAATTCACAATATAAAGCATATTGAGCAAAAATACAAGTCAATTTTTCAGTATTAGAATGTCTTTAGGTCGAAATTTTACCCAGTCAAAATTTGACTTTCATCTTCCAAAAATGAGTCAATTTTTTCAAATAATGATTTATGCGTCATGCGAGTATGCGCGGGCCCTGCAGGAACCAATTAAAATTTCTTTCCTTTTAAATGTTAAATAAAACTCCAAAAAAGCTAAATTGAGGCTAAAAATAAATTTTAATTCGTTTAAAAAAAAGAATAATCAAAACCAAAAAAAGGAATAAATAAATTATAAATCGGCTGCTCCTCAAAATGCTAAAAAACGCAATCAATAAATTTTAATTCGTAAAAAGAACAAGAAGTTCCGTCTAGAACTATACGAGCCTACTTTCCCGTATACACCGAATTCAAATTTATAGTCTAGCTATCTTTCTCTCTCTCTGTCTTTCTCGTTTAGTTTTAGTTCTTAATTGCTTCAAATATACATTTTTCAACGATTAATAGATATTCATTCATTCAATCATTCATTTATTAAGTCATTCATGTATTTAGTCACTCATTTATTCATTCATTCTTTTGCTTATTCATTTAATCATTCATTAATTCAAAAATATTCTTGAAAATCTCGATCAAAAAATTTCATAGGAAAATAGGCTCGTTAGTTCTGGATGAACTTTCTATCTGTACATGTTGTACGTCATAAGAGCTTTCCGATAAAGTTTGTTCCAAGCAAATCGGTCCGTTAGATCAGGAATTATATAGGATTGAATTTTCCCCGTAGGCGGTATGTTAATTTTTTTTTGAACTGTTCAAAAATGAACAAAAATTGTTCAAATCAATATTTCACTCCAAGAACTTCTTCCAGTGAGCTTGTTCGTGGGAAATTGGATCTTGTACCCAAAGTTTACATAATTTGCTTCATTTCCACCCATAGGCGATAATGTTAAAATTTTTTGAACTGTTCAAAATTGAACAAAAAATCGTTCAAATCAAAAAGTAAAATATGGAAATGAGATGTCCTCGCCGAGATCTTTCGATTGCAAAAAGAATTTTTCGAATCGAACTATTCGTTCAAAAGTTATTAGGGGGGGAGGACAGACAGACAGACCAACAGACACACTTTTTCCCCATCTCAAAACCCTACTTTGAATTTTTTTATTTTCCAATCTTTATTTAATTACTTAACTTATTTTTGACTTTTCTTGATTTTTAATGATATTTTCACGATACATTAAGCCTTTTTTCATGCTTTATTATTTTTTTTTTTTACTTTTACAGGAAAGTAGGCTAAAAAGGAAAACAAACTAGCAAACGCACTGGCAAAAAGCAATGAATGCCCGAGTGCCATGTGCTCGGACTTGGTCACTCAGCGGTCGGCGCATGCCTCAGACAGGGTTACCCGAGATCAATTTGTCGCTGTTGGCGCCAAGCTTCTCGCTTTCACAACGTCTTGATTGGAAAATACTTGATCTGTGTTACCTGCTTATCGAAAGTTTCGCCAAATTTGGCCCTTTTCTTTGAACTGTAAATTTTTTTTTTTCAAATTTTTATCTCGGCTTATGTATGAGTTTGGAATTTTTGGTACATTTTTGAAGGAATAATGCACTCTCAGCTGATACACGGATCGGCTTATATTCGGAAATATACGGTACTTCATTTTTACATTGAATGTACTTTAATCATTTTTTGATTTTATAAATAAAAAAACCTGAAATATTTTTACCCATTTCCAAAAAATCATATGCTCACACCATTACTAAAAACTGAAACTTTTTGTTTTAGTCAAGTATCTTAATTGAAAACTTCTATGATAAAAAAATATTTTGAAAGGAAAAATCTTTAAGCTATTAAGGGATGTGGATGAAACTTTAAGGATATATATTCTAAACTGTAACAATTGTTGTTTTAAACATTATCATTCTAAATTATTTATTGTCTGGCATTGATTAAATTCATCTAAAATACTATTTTTAAGATAAATAACACAGAATGGTTCATGATTATGTATTATGAATTGTAATTTGAATGAGAATGAATTATGCTGTTATGATACTTGAACAATATTGTAAAATTTAAAAAAAATTGTCAAATTAAAAAAATAGTAATTAATTCTACCATATCAAATATGTTATGCACACAGCAGGGTTGGCAGGTTTTTGACATATGACGGTTTTAACCATGGTTAAAACCGGCTTGTCAAAAACCTTCTTGTCAAAAAGTGTCAACAACCTAAAATTATAACTTTTGTAAGAAAAATTATCAAAGAAATGATTTAGCAGAATTGGATAGACTTTTTAATCAATAAATTTTAAGTAAAACAGCAAAAATTCATTAAAACTGCTGAGTATAAACTACAAAAATATATTCTTGCTGTAGCACAGCCAGAATCTATGCCTGAGAGTGATTTTATTCATGAGAATTGTTTTTAAAAATCACTTACTAACTTTTTTTAAGTGTACATCGCACAAACTCGGGTTTCTGTTTTCTGATGCTGTAGGAGAGGTTTTAAAAGTCCTAAAACACATCATTTGCTGTGTCCTGCCAGTGTATTCTTGATTCTATTTATAGAATATTTTGTGAACGTGAACTGATAATAGACTATAATGTGACAATTTTTTTAATAGAAACCGTCAAACACTTATTTAAGGAATTTTTTAATTACTTTCTTTCAGCAAACGTGTACAGTAAATAAATCCTTAATTATAATTGTAGTAATTAAAATTGTCTAGGTTTAATCTAATATTTTGCAGAAATCAATTTTTAAACTTTTTTATGGATAAAAGCAGAAAGTAATCCATCATAATTGAAACCTAATGAAGGTATGTACTTTCCCCAGGATAGGTCATATTCAAAGATACTTACCTACCAGTACAAAGAAATATTGACACAAAACAGCTTTTCTTTATTCCCCATGTATTCTTGTCAAGTATTCAAAAAATGCACACCAGAAAGAAATGTTTAAAAAAATTGAAAAAACTCCGTCGAAGGAGAATTTGTCTGTTTTTTAAAGGAGAAGATTAACCTTTATTTAAAAGACAAACCTTGTGAGATGGAAGTAGATTCCGGGTCTTATTCCACTATAATCTCACGTTTCCTTTTTAACAAATTGTGGCCTTCTAGAAAACCTAACCTTCTGAAAACACATGTCAAATTGACGGATTTCCAAACAAATGTGATACCTTTGTTGGGTATGTGTTTCGTTCGTGTGCGGCATAAAGACAAACAATGTTTCCTTACGATTCCTTGTTTCGGAATGCAACTGCACTAGCGTAATGGGGTATGAGTGGTTCCAACTGCTTTGTATTAGTCTCAACGGCATTCATGAAATTAAAAATGATCCTGTTCAACAGGTTTTAGACAAATTCAAAAGCATTTTTGATGAGGGACTAGGAGCATACACAGGTCCAACCATTACACTTCCTATAGATCCTACAGTGCCGCCTGTATGATTTAAGGCTAGATCGGTTCCTCTTGCTATGAAACCGAAGATTGAAGCTGCCTTACAGAAGCTTCTAGCCGAAGATGTTATTGGACCCATATCAAATCCAAAATGGGCCACTCCTGTAGTTCCAATTATTAAAAAGTTGGGTGAAGTAAGATTATGTGGCGACTATAAGGTTACCTTAAACAAAGCCATGAAAGCACATCCTTATCCAATTCCTTCCATAAACCATTTTTTATCAGATTTGAAAGGAGGTGGTTACTATGCGAAAATTGACCTCGCAGAAGCTTATCTTCAACTGCGTGTGGATGACACGTCTGCGGAAGCTCAAACTATAGTAACTCACAAAGGTGCTTTCAAAGTCGAGCGATTACAGTATGGAGTAAATGGCGCTCCTGGAATTTTTCAAAATCTTGTTGATGAATTATTTTCTGGACTGCCTGGTGTCGTTCCTTATTTCGTTGATGTGCTAATACGTGCAACAAACCCTGAGGAGTTATCTGTTCCACTGAAGGAAGTTCTCTCTCGTCTTAAAAAAGCTGGTCTTCGTGCTAAAAAAGAAAAATGCTAGTTTGGAGTCGAAGAAGTTGATTTCCTTGGATATCGAATTGATGCTTCGGGCATCCATACTTCCCGATCAAAGATTGAAGCGATCCGTAATGCTCCCACACCCAGAAACAAACAGGAACTTCAAGCGTTCCTAGGTCTTCTGAATTTTTATCATAGTTTCCTCAAAGACAAAGCAACTGTGGCAGAACCTCTGCACAAGTTACTAACGAAAGATGCTCCATGGACTTGGAATAAAGAGCACTCTTCTGTTTTCCGTGCTGTTAAAGAACTGTTGTCTTCAGATAGTGTTTTAGTTCCTTTTGATGATAAATTGCCTTTGATTCTGACATGTAATTCTTCTCCGTATGGTATCTGCTCCGTTTTAAGCCACCAGTTATCTGATGGTCGTGAAGCTCCTATTGCGTTTGCTTCTAGAACTCTTACGTCAACCGAGAGGAACTATGCACAAATAGATAAGGAAGCTTTAAGTATTGTCTCCGCTGTTAAGAAATTCCACCATTTCCTGTTTGGGCACTCGTTCACGATAGTGATAAATCATCAACCCTTATTAGGTATATTTTCTAAATCAAAGCCTACTCCAGAAATTATGTCACCACACATGCTTCGATGATCACTAATGATGAATGCTTACAACTTCTCCTTAGTTTACCGCCCAGGAAAAAAGATAAGGAACGCTGACGCACTTAGTAGATTCCCAACAGAAGTGCCGAGTGGCGAAGTTTCTCCTCCGTACGAAGTTTTTTTCACCGAAGAGTTTGAAAATCCTCCCTTACAGGCTGAAGAAATTGCTAAAATGACATCGTGGGATCCGATGTTGGCTAGAGTTCACAATTGGATACTAAGTGGTTGGCCAGAAGAAAAACCTTCTGACGAGTTCAGAACCTTTTATTTGAAAACGAATAAATTATCCGCTCATAAAAAGTGCATTTTGTGGGGAAACCGAGTAATTATACCCTCGGCAGGAAGGCGTCGTGTCCTTGAAGAGCTGCATCTTGGGCATCCAGGAATCAAGTGTATGATAGTTGATAGCACTCGCACATTGTTACGTCTGGTGGCCGGAGATGGATTCAAACATAGAATATTTTGTCAAGGATTGCGCCACTTGCCAAGTATCACGCCATATGCCACCACAAGCCCCTGTTCATCCAGGGGAGATTACGAATAAACCATGGTCAAGACTGCATATCGACTTTGCAGGCCCCTTTCAAGGTCAGAACTTTTTGATCGTTGTTGACTCTTTATCGAAATGGCTTGAAGTCAAGCACATGCCGTCAACTACAGCTGCTGCAACAACTGACGTTTTGAGCGAAATTTTTAGTACTCGCGGCATTCCTGACACTGTAGTGTCTGATAATGGTCCACAGTTAACCTCTTCAGAGTTTCGTCTCTTCGTAGAAAGAAATGCCATTCGTCAAGTTCTAATTGCGCCTTACCATCCCTTTGGAAATGGTCAAGCAGAGCGAATGATGCAATCAACTAAAGCCTCTCTAAGGAAAACCATCAGCGGCAGTTGGAAAAAGCGTCTATCAAATTTTCTGTTGCATCAACACATTACACCTTTGTCGACTACTGGTTCGAGCCCAGCTGAGATATTAATGGGTTGTAGACTCAAGGCATACTTAGACTGTTTCCACCCAGATCTGATCTTCGATACAAGAGAGACAGAAACATTGAAAGAGAATTAGAGCAGCACAAACTCCGGACTTTTCATTCAGATGACCCCGTCTATGTACAAAATTTCAGCAGAGGCCCTACATATATTCCTGCCAACTGTTATTCAGCCTACAGGCCCCGTTTCCTACAAGGCTATGACACCCTCTGGAGGTGTTGTCCAACGTCATGTTGATCAGATGCGTTCTAGACATGCCACACCCCCACCTGCTGAGGATATTGCTGTGCCACCACCGTTGTCTGCGCAAAAGCCAAATGAAGATACCACTACAGAGCCAGTTCTTACTCCTGTTCCTGTGGACGTGCAAAAACCTGTGGAATCCACGCCTACCAGACCAAAGCATTTAATTGTTCGTCCTAAGCGTTTCGAGGACTTTGTAACTTAAGGGGGGAAGGGGTGTTATGATTGTAACTTTAACTGTATTGTACTTCTTCTTACTTCTCTGCTGTCGTGTTGGCAACAACCAGTTGATTCGATTCCTTCTTAATGTATGTAGCAATAAATGTTGTTCTTATGTTCATATACATTCGTTCTTCCTAATTCAAAAGATATGCTACAGGTGGGATTTCCCACCTTGACTAAAATTTTAAGTGGGATTGTTAAAATTTAAGCGCAAACAAATTTTTTTTAGTGGGATTTCAAAAAATACTGCGGGAATCGCGCGAACTCTGAAAATGCTTATAAAAAGTTCGAGAGCAAATTATATGGGTTCTGATGCTACTTACAAAATTTTTTGAACGAGGACCCAAAATCCGCAAAATTCCGAAATCTGGAAAGATCGCGGCCCCGAGCCTTTCCGGATTTGAGGTAACATACTGTATTACCTAACCAGATATAGCCATTGTTTCCCACATATGCAGCTTTAATGTGACTTGAAGGATACAATGTAAAGAGTGGTTTGGTTGTCAATTGGATGAAAATGCCCACTTTTAGAAAGTTACAATTTTTGATTGGATATCTTAATTTTTTGTCATTGTTTCAGGGTCCTATTAATCCTGCTCCATTTCTGAAATCATTAGTTGGACAACAAATAGTAGTTAAATTAAAATGGGGCATGGAGTATAAAGGATTGTTAAAGAAGGTGGATAACTATATGAATTTGATGGTGAGTTGATAATTTTAATTTTATAATTCTGATATGTTTTTTTAGATGTTTTTCCCATTTTATGTTGCATATTTCATCAAAAGTTTATATTTTTAAGAAAAACGGTGATATAATATAAAGCTTTCCATGTTTTCCTTTATTGGTCAGCGTCAAGTTCTTAACTTTTTACGAGACAATTAAATTAATTTTAACAGTTTTACTAAAGTTTTGTGCATTGCTTCACGGGGAAATCATCACAAGTCACTTCATAATTTATCTAAAAATTTTTACAGAAGTCTTAACTGTTTTTCCTTGCTTTTAAAAAAAAAACTAAACCGAGCTCAAAGTACACCTCTGCCAATTTTCAAGAAAATATGAGATGGTGAGATTTTGTCCCTTTGTTGAATTGACATAGAATAACCCTCACCCATGTGTTATGCTCAATATTGATGAGCAAACTGTAGCAATTTATAAGCCCTTTATACTTTTATCAATGGATCATATATTGTAAAATAGCTAATATTTTTATAAGCTGTAATACTCATTAAAAATGTCAAGATATAAACAAAAATTTTTTATAAATGATCTGATTTTGGGTGCTTATAAATGACCATTTATAATTTGTGCCAGTGAGCATTTGCCCAGCCTACACATGGGTTGCTGGTCCTTTTTCGGACCCTTCACAAAATTGCATTTAATCAAAACGGACCCTGCACAAAATTGCAAGTTTTACTTTTCACACCATTATTTATTGTAAAAACTAAAAATGGCAAATAATGCTAAAATTTTCATCACTGTATATTTAAATTTTCAATTTTCACATAATTATATGATTTTTCACAAAAATATCTTTAAAATTCACAAAAAAAAAGGAATATTAAAAAATGCTAGATCATCCCCTGTGACATCACTAGTGCTGATGCATTTAGATGAATTTATAGTCAAACCTTGGGGTCTATACGTGTGATTGCAAAAATGTATGTGTGTGAATGGGTAACAAAGGAGGATCTAGTTTTTTATTTAGGCTGATTTTTATTCATTGTCTTAATTGCTTTACTGAAGGTAATTTTTTTTTTGCTATTATTGTTTATTCCTGTGTTATTTTACTAATTACTACTATTGCTAATTAATTTTTTTCTTAAATTTGTACTTTCTCTAGTAGATACTCCTTTTAATCTGCGCCCCATAAGCTTTTCTACATGTGATATTCATTTTTCAATTGCAGTTGTTGTTTTAAAGTTATTAATCTGATTAGTTTTGTTGCCAATTAACTTTTTTTTTCATTTTCTACTCAGCTCCTCATGTAGGTACTCATTTTAATCTACACCTCAAAAGCTTTCCCGCAGGTGAATTCATTTTTCTATTACGGTTATCGTTTTAAAGTTATTCATCTAATTAGTTTGATTGTAAATTAACTTTTTTCCATCCTGCCGCCCTAGTGTGAGCACTCATATTTTTGTCTCATAAGCCTTCTTGCAGGTGACAATTATTTTTCATTTTAATCTGTGCAATATATACTTTACTGCAGGTAATTTTTATATTACTGTATTGTCAAAGGTGCCCCCTCCCCTTAAAGCCTCGGAACCTTGCCCCCACAAATGCCCTGTGTTATTCCTTTTCACTTTACAGGGGTGAATCCAGCATTTTTAATAGTCGTTTTTGTGAATTTTAAAAAGATTCTTGGGGAAAATCAATTTTGTGGAAATTTAAAATTTATATATAGTGATACAAAATTTTGTACTCTGGGATCATATTCGAACTGTAACATGACAGTGAAATAATATTGACACACTGAAGCCTAAAAAACTAAGGAAAGACCATATCAAGGAATCATGGAGAAAAGGAGCTGAATCTTAACATCATCAACAAAATCAGGCAAATTCTTAAGTAGTGAAAAGCTCCCTAAACAAAACTTCAGAAAATATGAGAAGTTCTAACAATTAGGGGTGCAGAAGTTCCGGTCAAGTGGTCGGCCTGACGGGGAACCCCCAGTGTCTAGTTCCCAAGCATGCTTGGTCCTCATTTTATCAACCCACAGCAGGGATGAAGGGCTGAGTTGACCCTGCCCAGCCCGGGAATCGAATCCCAGATCTGTGGCATGGTAGCACTGAAGGCTACCACTCAGCCACTGGGCTTATATTGTATACAAAACAAACATAATTATTTCACCTGTCATGAGAATGTTTAATGAGCTCTTTTTTTTTTGGGGGGGGGGGGTTAAAAAAACCCTATGCCTTTCTAAACTCAACATTGTTGTATCCTAAACAACCCTGCACGTATAGATGGTGCAAGCCAAAGTCCTTGCATTGCTGTAGAAGATTTACAAGTTTACTGTTAGTTCTAATTATTATTTCTATAAATAGTATTGAAAAATTGAACCAGACACTTAAAATTTAATACTTTATAGTTTAAATCAGTTAATACATCGTTTGATTATATATACGTTTCTTTAATAGCGGCTTATTGCAGTTTTTGTCAAAGAATTACTTGCAATTTACTGGTCAATAATGGACCATGCATTAAATTCATACTGATCTTTGTCCCCACTTTAACAAAATTTATTTTGTTTTAAGACTGAGTTCCTACATGCCTTAAAAAGTCCTGAAATTATAAAACTGCTTTAGGGACCCTTAAAAGGCTATTGAATGTCCACATAGTTAGGGGAAGCAGCTTTTTTTTTTTTGAAAACCCTTTAAAAAATTCTAATAACCTAGGCATTATGAATCTTTTGACTATTGTTCTCCATTGCTGGCCATAAAACATCCAACTGTGTAGATAACTAGTCCATGAGGTTGTATTGTGACCATAATTGTCTGAAAGTTCCTCAATACCCTTTCAAACAAAAAACTATTGAGCAGTCTTACTTTTTCACTATTATGATCTGATCTTCAATTCTTAAATTCATTTTGCACATTTTTACCCTCCTAGCTAAATAATGCTACAGAACACATAGAAGACACTAATGCTGATGGTTTTAAGTTTCTTGTCATAAGGTGTAACAACATATTGTTTGTTAGACTTCTTACTGCTGAAGAAAAGGAGGCTGCTGCCGCTAAGGCTGCTGCCGCTAAGGCTGCTGCCAGTGAGGATGAAGGAACTGAAGAGGAAGAGTCGTAATTCATTTTAATGTGTAAGTTTCTATGTATAGAATTTTGTAGTGTATTGCTTATAATACTGAAGCACAGATATAATATGTGGTGCATACAACCTCATATTTTGAAACTAGAACATTGTTTCTCAGTCCTGGGAGGGTTGTGCTAAGGTATAAGTGGAGTCATATTCTGACCAAAATGCAAAAAACTTCATTTCATTAAAAAAAAAGTACCTTAACTAGAATTAAATAATCCAAAATTATGTTGTACAAAGACAGTATTGTAGCAAGGGGGTCGCAAGACTTATGCATGTTGTTGGTTGAGAAATGATGTTCTAGAATATATATCCCATTTAAATAAATAATACTTAACCATATTTTATACAAAGTAAACATAATTCCCTCAACATGTTTTGTTACAGCTTCGATTATCTCTTTAATCTCCTTTCAGGCCTGTGTCTAGCATGACTGGCACCATCGTGGAGATGCCGATGGGGCCAGTCAGGCTTCCGTGAGAGGTGGCTAAATGTCCATAAAATAATAAGACCATGGCTACCAACTCTCCTGGTTCGTTCAAGAAACTTTAACGTTTGGGACGTTTTCCCAAACCTCTAAAACAAGTCTAAATAATCCACAATTTTTATTAAAATCTGAAAATTCTCTTTAAAAATAAATTTTTAAATAGTTGGAATTTCATGAAAAATCTCTACTGTCAAGCTATAAAATTTGCTACAAAATGTAAACCATATAAAGAAGCTTGAAAGTCGGGACCATCAAGATTTCAATATAGTAAAGGAAAACAAGCTGGTGTGTCCAACACATGACTTCTTAGTATAGTACACTACACTAAATATAATACACCCTTTTAGGAACCAAAAAAAATGGGGGCATGTATCATACACGTATGTTTTTTTTAGTCCTCTTTTATTTCTCTACACTTATGTAATATAGTAAATGTACATAATGATATATTTAAGATTGATGGAATTTATTATTTTTATTAGCCCTGAGAAATCTGAAATTAAAACAAAACTAACTAAACGAAATCTGCAAAGGAAATTTAAAAAAAACAAAAGCATGCCTTAGGGCGAGGCATGACGAGCATTTTAAACACTTAAACCCACAAGTTTGTTGAGAACCGATGGGGAAGAAAGACAATTTTACAGGATCCTAATTCTTACAAATGTTTTAACATGGGAATTCTACAGAAAAATCGCCAAACCAATGCCAGATTTGGCTTCACTATTTTGGCGTCAAATTTGGCAAAATATTTGCAAGTTGTAGCCGAATGAATTGGGCGGCATATACTTAACTATGGAGTTGGTTTGAATGCCCTTGGGTAAAATATCTTGCTGTCGAAAGCAACCAGACATTTGCATGCAATTGACAAAAAATCGCATAAAACGCTCCTTTTAGAACATCCAATTGGAAGGTGAACATCTAAACCGTGTACAGGTCCTACATGGAAAATTTCATCATTCTACGACTGTTTTTGAGCTATGCGAGATACACACTAGGACTAAGCGCTATATTGATATAAAACAAAATATTGATTTAAAGATATTGCTGATCCGATTTATATATTTACTTTTAATGAAATCTCAGTTTTAATTAAATTGCCAACAATCAATTGAACGCAGTTCGATGCTAATCAAATTAAGGAAATGAAGCTAGCATCTACAATTAAAATCAAAATTTTACCCAGAATTGCCAATAAAAATTGAATGGAAATAGCCAAAGCGCTACTTAAAAGATTACTGCACTGCTTTCCAAATATTTTTGAAAACTTTTAACTAACTTTGAACTGTTGATGAAAACATCTCGAGGATGGATGGTCATTCAAAAGAGACCTGCTCTTTCAATGCCGCCGGCACACTCTCGCCGCTTCCCCTACAACACTCAAGTCTGGGTGGGTTGCTCCTTTAAAATCATACTTTAAAAATGATCATAGCAAAAACAAAATGATATGTTTCTCTAAGAATTTCATGTTAAAAATATCAATAATACAAGCTGATATATTTATTATAAAGTTCACAAATACTTACAAGTATTAAAAATAATTATTTAACACTATTTTTATGAACCTAGTTACTTAGTTTATAGACGTGTATTAAACTACCTTTAATTACTAGCGCAATACATGAAGCTAATTTATTCTTTACGTATTGCCCTTTAAAATTAATTTATGCATCGCACTAGTGTTTAAATGTAAATTTTAATGTTTAATAATGGACGGTATGGTTTTGACATAAATAAGTAAAGAAGTAATGCTTTTAACCAGTGGTGTAGTCGAGGGGGGACGCAGGGGGACGGCGTCCCCCCACCTCTTTATTTTCACTCAAGTGTCCCCCCCCCCCCACTTTTAATTTTTAAAGGAGGACGTGAGGGGACGGAGCTTCCTAACTTATTTAATATTCAAAATAGCTACTTCTACTTTAAATTCGTGAAAAAAAAGGGGATTCCCTGATTCTCTCAAAGAACAATTAACAATCGCAGGTTAATATTACTCGTCAAAATATGCGCATTAAAATATGAGTAAATGGGAACTACATAAATTCAGAGAATTAGTTTCAGCTGTGCTGGCCTGCCTAGGAAATAGGTGTGCGGGGGTGGGGGGAGGTTTCAAATGTCATCATAAGTTATTGAAATCAAAATAATTGACACTGCTTGTACTGATTTTGCTTTTTTACAAAACAGTGAGACGTTGAGATTATTAGAGTAAAAAAGTTGGGGGACAATGAACGTCCTCTTTCGTCCCCCCAGACTTCGCCTTAAAAAAATAGCTTTCCTTTCGATATGCAACATCGAAAAACCTACAAGCATATTAAAAATTTTCTTTCACAATCATTTGTTTTCTCGTCATCACTTCAAGCCTTTTGCATATTCAAACTTTATGCATTACGTTCCTTGCTAACATTTTCAAAACCAAATTAATGTAAAAAATGTTTGGATTACAAATGATTATCTGTGCAAAAACCTGTTATGGCACGGCACAAAATTGCGGTGTAAATTCATTTTAAAATGCCTTTATCACTTTCAATTTATTCAGCTTTTTTTTCGGTGATTATCAGGCCCGAAAAATCCAAAAAGTACTTCAGGGTTTTTTTTTTACTTTCTTTTTTTTTTCAAAGAGAATTTTATATAAAACTAAAAAAAAATTATAATCACATAATAGCCCTATATTTTCACAGACAAAAAAAATTCAATAGTCATATAAAACTGGAATGAAGCAAAATCAAACTGATTTTTCTCAGTCCCAAGCTTTTCCATTTATTTCCTATTGTTAACAAACTGCTATTGCCTGCTAATTGAAACCATCTATCTATATGGGGAGTGGGAACCGGCCGAATAGCTCTTCTCTGTCGTGACCCCACATGTTGCACAGTTCATCAGGTAGCCAACACTCAGTTGCGTATTTTATACTGTTTTCAAATTGCTGCTTGCCCAGGGCTACAAGGCTTCAATCACCCGACCAGAAATCCCTTTGGTACAAATAAACCACGCCGCCCCTACGGTCCCTTCAAGATAATTGTTTTCATTCTTCGTGATCGTCGGTTTCGACGGAGTCCCCTCCCCCAAGCCAAAAAAAAGAAAACAGATTCGTAGAAAAAGTCTGGAGATATGGGTCTGTTTAATTGCCCTCGGAAACCAATACTGTCTATAGTCTACAAGGGTTACCTAAGGCTTCGGCTAAAAGGTGCAAGGGTGTCCTTAGGCCCGGACTGGCCAGGTCGGCTGGTCGGCGATCGACGAGGGCCCCCAAGCTAGAGGGCCCCCGACTGGGGAGAAAAAAATTTTGTTTTTGTGGTAGAAAAATATTTCCATTTTACTTTTCCCAGGCTGCTTTGCGTCGCAATCTTACAGCAGTTTTATTCAAGTACCACATTGTCAACACTGTTTAAAACAGTATACCTGTTGCGAATATACTATATGAGTAGCATAGCTCCATGATGCGTAGGGGTGCCACGCTGACGTGAACGATTGGCGACTGTGTGGTCGATTCATTGTCCGAATCCTCTCTCACGGTGGGGTGCTTACCGCCAGGGATAAACTGGCGGTAATATCCCTGGCGTAATATATTTACGTGCAGTAATACCTCCTGGTATTACCGCACGTAAAGCGTGACGGAAGGCCGTCAAGGCTTTGGCAATCCGTAGTCATAAACGTTTGTTGGCGGGGGCGGGCGAGGAGGGGAGGGGGGCAATTGCAACTAATAAAAATCTCGAGACGTAATATTGTGCAAGATTATAATTCAATAAATTAAAGCAGTTACATAATCCAACAATAATTGTTTTTATTTATAGTAGCAGTAAGTAATCAATAATAACATTGTCTAGTAAGTACAAGGGGTGGCATGAACGGCCAGCGGACTTGGCGATCGCCAGGGGCCCCGAGCTGATAAGGGGCCCCCTTCCTTATATTAATCTTGAATCTCTTCGTTATTTAATCTTGAAAATTCTTGGAAGTTTTCAAAACGTCTTAAATATTAAAATCTTTATTATTTTTTTCTTACATAAATGAAACTTTAGTCTACTTATAAACTTCAAAGAAACTATTCAGAATAATAAAATGAGGGGGGCTGGAGACACGTTTACTGTGCCGCTAGGGGCCCCTCGACCTCTTTATTCCTCTCTGAGTAAGTACTGAAATTATTATATAATTTTACTCATTGTCACTTCAGTTCATGTATGTGTGTATACATTATTACGGAAACGTAATTGAAACATTAGACCATGAAAATTTTCTCACTTCATAGGAAAAAAACGAAGAAAAAAAAAGTTAGGATGCTCAGGAGTCGGGACCGCAGTCTGAGGCAAAAAGAAAAAAAGAATGATTTCTTTAATTTCAAGACAATGAATATATCAGAAGATATAGTTAAATTATTTTTGTTTATAATACTATACAACATGTTATAAAAAATGTTAGCTCTCCATGAATATTATTAATGCATGTACAACTCTTTGTAGCAACAAAAAAAAAATAATAATAATCAGATTTTTTTTTTAAAAAAAAAGAAATTTTTGAGGGGAGTCCCCCCCCCTCCCCCCCCTGAAAGCAAACATATGTACTACAGTAAAATCTTTCCTAACGGACACCCCTCAAATGGGGACAGTTTTTAATTCCTCGCTAGCAGAGCATTGAACCTAAAAGCCAAAAAACACTTTCTTTTGCTGTCACCTCTCTAATATTATGGACAAATATTTATGTTCCGCTGGTGTCCGCTAAAGAGGAGTTTTACTGTGCAAAATATTTTATGGAGGGTGCAAACGGAGAAACGCTTATAATTTCGTTCAAAGGATCATGGAATCCCGTAAACGGACAAAATTAACAACGTCTATATTGCAAGTATTTACATAATGTGTGATCTGAACCGAATGAAAAAAAAAATCTTGATTTAATTTTCTTTGAGTTTAAGTCATTTGATGCATTTTGCTTATAAAAATGGCATATTCACGAACTATACGATGCTTAACACTAAATTAATGATATCTGTAAATTTGCGTTATCTAATATTTTTATTTTTGTGGATTGCTGTCTTGTAAAATTTTAATTGAAATACGTACATCAGGTAATGGAGACAATTTATTTACATTCACCTCGTTACAAAAAAGGATTATATATATATATACATACATAACACTTGATCACCAACTTTTTAACCAAAGCGCTATTGTGAGCATAGGTGAAATAGTCCTTTTTACCGAGTTTTGACAAGTACATTAAACTGATGCATCTCTTCCCAAGTGATTATTCATTTTCGCTTCCTTTTTCGGTCCTAGTCCATATAGATAAAATCCCCTCTTCCTTGTGGAAAAAAAAATGTTTAGGGACGGGGGAAATAAATCTTTCCTTTTCTTCATTGTAATCAGTGCTAATACGTTTCTGGTAAAAATAACTTAAATGAGGTGGGAGACACCGATCGGGTCGCACATAAAAGTCTGGAAGTGTGCAAGTTGCCTTGGAGGCTATTTTTGCAGGCTGTTTGTTATCGCCATCACATGTGGTGTCGCCAGTATCTCTACTGTGCTATATCGCTTGCTTTAATTACCCGGGGCATTAGCATTACCTTTGTATAACTTTTCCCACACAGTCACAAACATAAAATTCGGAGAAAAGAAGGGTTGGAAAGAGGGATTTAAACAGAAGACAAAGATACCAGAAAACATTTCTAGGGGGGGGGGGGGATTCCCAAGACTTTGTCCACGGCCATGCAAGGCAGATATAGTCACATATTTAAACCAAGAAACCGTTCAGTTCAGGGCAGTATGAACCACATATCCGTGTATATCAAATAGAGATGTGGGTTTTCCGGAAAATTTTGAATCGGAAAATTTTCTGGTAAATTTTCCACTCAATAAATTGTAAATATTTTCATCTTTAAATTCTTATGTACGATGTCTGGTTCCCAACCTATGAGGCATTCCTTATGGAGTCGCGACATTATTTCAATATAGTGGATCCCGCCATTCGTCCGCCTCGCTATGCATACAACTCGTTATTCGTCCAACTTGTTAAAGTAACATTCAACTCGCCATTCGTACACTTGCCCCGCGACTCGGACGACTTCAGGGGATAGGGTTGCCAAAATGGCATCCTGACACTACTGTGGTAAACAGAAGCATTAACTTGTTCAACGGCAATGTTATTAACCATTTTAGAAAAATGCTGAACAATCGTCAAAGGCAGACAACATTGGACAGGTTTTTAGAGAAAGAAACCTAAGATTCGTCTAGTGCAAAAAGAAAGGACAGCAGAAAGGGAGAAAACACCTGAAGGGATGTTATCTGATGTTTTTATGGAAGGTGACTCTTCTTCTAAACAGTAACGTCAACATTTCTCTTCCTCCTCTCAACACTCCACTTGTGCCATCAGCTTATCTCAGTACAAGCAAAGTGCAGTTAAATTTTTATTTATGTATAATTTCATGTACAGTATTTCTGTACATTTGTTTTTCATAGGTTTAAATAAGCAACCATCTGGGACTGGAACAGATTAATCCAATTTACATTGTATCTTATGTGATAAAATAAATTGCCATTCGTACAAATAGCCATTCAAATTGCCTCCTGGAACGAATTGTGTACGAATAGCAAAGTTCCACTGTATTAACATTCACAATACTATTATGTTTTAAAATTATTTCATGAACAAAATTTTTAGCACTGACAATCGATTCTTAAACAGCAGTATCACTCAGATTCCATAACATCCAAACTTTCTAGATCACTTTCAGAAACAGAGAACATGGACAGATCCAGGTTAGAATGGCAACTACTCAAAAAACCTGTTTCAATGTCAGTGTGGTGTTCGAGTACATCTTGCTCGCAGTTTGATCGTACCACTGTATTGCTCATCAAATGTAGATTTTGAGAAACAGATGCAAGTTCAGCTGTGCTTTCATCTGTTAATATGTTCCTCTTTTTTGTCTTTATGTTGCTGAATGCCTTCCAGTTACGTTCATAGGAAGCAGCAGTTGGGGAAATACGAGTATTAAAAATTCTTGCAGCAACCCTACCTAATTCCCTTTGTACTGCAATAGCCTTTCCACCAAGTTGTTGGAGATACATTGGTTGCAGCTTTCCATAGGATATCTTTGCTCCAAATATTTTGTTTTGCACTTAATTCTGCTATATCTGCCTTATTGTAGCCTCATTTGTACCAAGGGTGCTTTTAGAAACTTCAATTATGGTTTCCATTGCCAATATTAATTCATCTTCTAACAGAATTTGTCCACAGTATCGTGGGTCAAGAAAATTTGCTGCTGAATGTACTGGGTGGAAACAAAAATTTTATCTGTTAGTTAAAAAGCCTTCAACAGCTTTTTTTTTTTTTTTCTTTTTTGGTAAGCAGTTAAAAAGACATTAGCTCTTTTAATTTTTCATCATTTTTTAAAAATGTAAGTGACTTCTGAAACCTTTGGCACATCTCCCTCTATCTGTTGTTTAGCTGCAGAAATTCATACCAGTAAGTTGTATGCAGTCTGAACTTGAACCCAAAAGATGTCATTATCAAGTACTTGCTTTCTTACATTTGAAGGTATATGTGAGAGTTCATCATCTATCACTGCACACTGTAAGTAGTCTTTTGTTCGCAACAAGCTGTCAAAACATTTTGTCACTGAGCCCCATATTGTTTCACCTGGCAAAATGAGTGCAATTTCTCTTCCATGTTTCTTTTTCTGAATTGCTTTTAGAGTTTGATTTGCCATGTGATGATTTTTAAATAATTTAACAATAATCTTACATTTTGTTAATACGGTTTGAATAGAGTTCAAGTATATTAATTAAAACCTTTGCGAGGAGATTCAAACCAAACATGATTAAATGAGGATATATTTTTTTTTGCAGTATCTGTTAAGCTGATTTCATATTACTTGCATTATCAGTTATAAGAGCCAACACTTTTGAAGGACTTATTCTTTCAATCTCTTCTGCTATAACTTCTGATATGTATTCCCCAGTATGACGAGAAGTTTTTGTGTGTACCGCTTTTAAAAATATGGGATCAGGTGTCGCGATTGCACGAACTTATTAAAACTGAACTGTATTCTCTCTGGCATCTCTGACATCGGCCCGAGTGTCTTTTCATCCGTGTTGCATTATTAGCATATGGGGTTTTGTCACAATACCAATAATTTTACTACTTTTCTGATCTGCAACAAAGAGCTTCCACACACTTGTTTATTTTTTTCTGGTTTGGCATTATTGCTGATAGAGATAAAGCATAGTAAAGAGCTTCTGAAATCAAAACGATCTTCGCTTCTGAATCAAAAGATTGATTATGACAGGAGCTACAAAGAGCGCCATCTGTTGGATTTTAATACCGTCTCACAGATTAGCTTTTGCACACACCACGAGCAAAGGTTATTATTATTATTTAGTGAATGTTATTTTATTATTTACATTTAGGAATTCTGAAATGTTTTGTTATGATATGAAAATGAAGGAATATTCAAAACTGAATAAAAAGCGGTCAAACTAAATTTTAATTTTTAGCACCAAGTTGGAATGAAATTCAGTATTTTTTGTTGAAATAAAGCTGAAATGTATTAAGAATAGAAAACATGAAGTTTTATTGAGCCACATAAAAAATTTAGTGTAAAATATACTTTCTGAGATGGAAAATTTTCCGTTTTGGAAAATTTTCCACCCCACATCTCTAATATCAAAGCGGTGCTAGTAAAAGAAAAGAAAAGAAGAAAAAAACTTTAGATATTGCTAAAAGTTCTAAAAGTTTGAACACTTGGTTAAATAGTTCTAATTCCAATTCTCAGCTTCTAAGTCACCCTTCGACTCACAATGAGAACTCAAACACTGGTAAGGGTATTATTATAACTTTGTATAAAGGCTGACTTTTCTCTATACTTTTTAACCGAAGCTTTATAGGATTTGCGCGCTCGGGGCTAGTGGCTGCTATGCTACGGACTGCACTGGTGTGACTCTTGAGATATTTTGAATGTCTGTTTGTATTTTTGCTTTGTTTATATTTAATATAGCTTTAATGTCGGACATAAGGCTCATAACCAAAAGGTCCACGGACATAAGGTCTACGTCCAAAAGGTCGGGCGGAAGGTCCACGGACATAACGCTCACTTTTCTGTGCAGGGAGGACATAAAGTCCAGTTTTCTATGCAGGAGGGAGAAAAGGTCCTGATTTTGAAGTGCGCGTTGACGGAAAATAGCGTGGAGATGACCCCCCCCCCCCCCCCCCCCATTTCTATCAGTTTGCGGCGCGGTAGTGGCTGGGATTTGCCCTAAAGGGATTGCATAGAAGTTACTGCTTGGAGTAGATGAGGAAAGGGTTCGTTCGTAAGGGGGGGGGAGGGGGAAGTGATTAAAGAAACATGCTTTGATTTCGACTATTATTATTATTATTTATGCCATTTATGATTTTAACTATTTTTATCTTGTTATTTTAACTGTTTTTGCTTTTTTTTAATTTTAATTGTTGTTGTTGTTATTTCCGTGCAAAAAGTACGACTATTATGAGTTGCTCCGTTTCAGCTCTGCTGCGACTCTTTAAGTTCATGCTCCTACTCCACTCGAGCTCCACTCTCTACTGCGCATATTTTAAATAAGACCCATATTATTTATAATTATTATTTATAATCATTAGGGATCTTAAGTTGAGCATGGAGCAGAGGAGCAATTCTGCTTTTTTCTTAACTGTAGCGGAGCCGGAGCAAAGATATTGCTTGTGCTTTATTGCTACAATTTTCTCTTTAATTTTTTAAAAATTGTATTCCTGAAGTTAAAAGAGCTGTAAATCTTATCTCGAAAAAACAAAAAAAAAAAAAAAAAATACGAATTGTTCTCCTCTGTCCATTTATTTTTTTAACTGCTTTAATAGAATAAAATATGTAATATATAGATCTTTTATCATATAAAAAAAATAACTAAAAGAAGAGAATTTCTTTATTATATTTCCATACTTTCTTTCTTTCTTTTTTTTTCATTATTACTATACTATTATTGTTATTAATATTTATTTATGTGTTTGAAAGGTATATTTTGGCAGTGCCATTATGTTTGATTTAATATAGGTTAATATGTTAGAATTTCTTTCCGCGAATCAAATTTTGAAAGCTTTTTACCCGTGTGCAAGTGTCCCCCTTATCCCGGTCCAAAAAGGAGGAGAGTCTTGAATACTAGTATAAGCCGAGATCGGTAAATATTAATTTAAATTTCATTACACTTACAAATAAATAAAACGCAATTTCTTAAGATTTTCCCTAAACTATTGAAAACAGTACAAATTATATGCTCATAGCATTTTCATATGAGGTCGAACGTTGTTCCAGAGTTTTATTTTGTGAGTAATACATATTTATTTGAAAACTAGTTAGTTTTTTTCAAAACGAATGTAGTTCAGGGGGGAGGCATCGTGAAGACAACTTCACGATTGTCCTTATCTAGCCCACAACGGATTTTTTTGTAAATCTCTTTCACACTGTATAATTATAACTATTGTATAAGGCAGAGTCCGACAAAAGTGCGAAAATCTTAGGAACCAGGGAAAATATTTAGGAGCCAGCTATAATGTTTTTATTTGTGAACTAGTCGCCACCACCTGAAAAACGAATCGCCCGGCGATCTGGCGCCTGGGATTTGTCGGACTCTGGTATAGGTACTAGTCGATAATAATATTTTTTAAATTTTAAATTGGGGTAAACCTATTATGTTATACTTGATATTAATTCAAAGATTTCACATTAAATTTATCAATCTCTTGCATGGCATTGTTGTCTAATTATGTTTTTATGCTTTCTTGTTGTGTGTACACAGTCCAGTCACATTAATGTGACTACCACGTACTTTCCACGTCAGAGTTAAATAACCAATCACAGAAGGCAGGTGGCAGCAGTGCAGTTAAGCGTATATAAAGGGTGTATGAGGGCTTCGGAAAACATTTCATTCGTTGGCGTAATGCAGAAACGAAGCGATTTATCCGACGTCCAAAAGGGCATGATCATTGGCTTTCGGGCCAAGGGTTGAAGCATTTCCGAAACGGCTGAGTTTGTGAACTGTTCACGTGCCGCCGTGGTAAAAGTGTACCGTGCATGGCAAAATGGGACTGTCCAAAATCAGCGACGTGGCAAATGTGGTGCACCACGGGCCATAGATGACAAGAGGCGAACGACGGTTGCGGAGATGCGTTCGGGCAGATAGACGGGCTACCGTTGAGAAACTGACCAACAAAATGAACCAAGGGGCTACCAAAAGTGTCTCCCAAACTACTATTCAGCGAACATTGCTGCGTCTGGGTCTCCGAAGCAGACGCCTGGTTCGTGCACCTATGCTGACTGCTGTTCATCGACGACGAAGGCTAGATTTTACACGCCAGTACCGCAGCTGGACGTCCACTGAGTGGCGACAGGGAGCGTTTTCCGATGAATCGCGTTTTATGCTCCATCGGACAGATGGACGTTGGCGTATAAGGCGTGAAACCTCTGAAAGCGAACACCCTGCAACCATTGCTGGAACGGTCCAAGCTGGAGGCGGGAGCATTATGGTCTGGGGAATGTTTTCCTGGCATTCTCTGGGTTCACTGATCATTGTGGAAGGCACGATGAATCAATACAAGTACGCATCTGTCCTTGCGGACCGTGTCCACCCCTACATGCGCATTGTTTTTCCTCAGGATGATGGCATCTACCAGCAGGACAATGTGAAGTGCCATACAGCTGGCAGTGTACGTACGTGGTTCGAAGAGCACCAGGATGAGTTTACCGTCCTCCCCTGGCCAGCAAACTCACCTGACTTAAACCCAATCGAGAATCTGTGGGACCATCTCGATCGGGTTGTTCGCGCCATGGACCCTCAACCGCGTAATCTAGCGCAGCTGGCCACGGCATTAGAGTCGGTATGGCTCAACATCCCAGTGAACACCTTCAGGAACCTTAGTGACTCTCTTCCTGCACGTCTCACAGCAGTCCGCTCTGCGAAAGGTGGTTATTCTGGCTTTTTACAGATGGTCACATTAATGTGACTGGACTGTGTATAAGTAATTTTGAAAAATAAAAGAAAGCTTTTGCAACTATATATTCATAACCTATGAGATAGATTATAAAATACGTAATTCAAGATGTATAATATAATTTTAAATACTGCTGAACAAAGTTTTGTTTTAACTTTTCATTTGGCATTTAAATAATTCAATAGAGCAGTTTTTGTATTTTATGATATAATAAAAACTATTCAAACGCTTGCATATAGGAATGAAACGAAAGGCAAAATTTACTTACAGACTATTTCCTTTCGCATTTGTATTTTATAGTAGGCATATTACTAACTTCTCCAGTTGCTATCTAATTTAGGTATAGTAATGTAGTATATTTCGCTTTGATAAAAGGTTGCTCAAGCAAAACTTTAAAACATCGTTTTGTTAATAAAAATTGTATCTTTTGTTTAACTGTCTTTTAAGTCCTAAAATTGAGCAAAATGAAGGGAAAAACCCCAGAAAACTCCGTGCGCGGGGGGGGGGGGGAGGCATATACTATACCCCGACCCTTCTGTAGGGGCCCCTTTTTAGCACCAAGCCGAGGGCCCCGGAAGGAGCCGGGCCTGGATGTCCGATGGAGAAAAGTCTACAAGGGTCAAGACAACAATGACTATTTAGGGTTAATCGGCTATTTAGGGTTATTGCTGCGTGATCACATAAGGTATTTTACTTCCTGGATGATACAAGTAATTATCTGTGGGGGGGGGGGGGCAAACGCTTTTGGTGGGGTACAATTGATTACCAGCCGCTTATCCGCTTTTTTGCTCATACGTCTACATTGTCTACACCTGCTGAACGACATCACTGGTACGCTACTCTATTCATTGATCACTCGTTATAGATCGAACAAGCAATTTCTCAAAACGCAGGGGGAAAAAGAAAGAATAAAAAGATTTAGGCAACAAAATCTGTTGGCAATATTTTTAACCCCTTCCAAACGCAGAAATATTAGTACGGAGTTATCAACTGAAATTAGAGATGAAGCATCCATTCAAAGTGAATTGTAAGTACTTTTTTATGATTTATGCGCTCATGTTTAATAGTTTTCGATTATAAAATTAAACTGAAATATAATTCATTTTCTTCTCGCTCCGAATTTTAATAAGATTGAGTAGTTTAAATTTTGGTTTGTGTTTTTTCAGTTTTAAGTTTATTTCTTTCTTCTTGGCTAAGTCTTTAAATAAGTGAAACATGAAAAGCTGAAAAAATAACTTTGAAATTAGTTAAAATAAAAATATATTTTTTAAAGTTTTTGCATTGAAATATTGTATTTTAATTCAATGCAGTTTTTAAAATTTCTCAACCTCTTTCTCCTCGGCATGAAATAAATACACACACATAAAATTATGGTGAAAGTCAAGGCCGTATCCAGAGGGACGTATACGACGCTAATTTTTTTTTTTTTTTTTTTTTAACTTTTCCCTTCCCAAAACTCATATAAGTCGCTTCCATTTTTTCCGTTATTTCTTCAATGCAATACCTGCATAGGAGAAATGACAGGGAAAAAATGGAAGTGACTTGGGGGTCATTCCATGCAAGTGATCCAAAATCTGAGAAAAAGATTAACTCACCTTTTTTTTATTTTCTTCAAATTTGGCTTATCTGTACCTCTCGAGAAAATTAAAAATCCAAATTTTTAGATTTTTATCCTGTTTTGTTTCTTAGTTATCAGATTTTGATTTTGTAAAAAACTCACATTTTTACATGGTATGATTCAACACAAAACAGGCTCATCAACAAATAGAAATAAAAAGTTCTTGTAAAAAGCATAATGAATGCCGTTTCATATGATATCAGGGTGCGTACGGGTCCTGGAAAACCTTGAAAGTCCTTGAATTACATAACTTTTTTTCAAGGCCTTGAAAGACCTGGAAATTTAGAATAATGTACAAAAATGTCTGGAAAGTTCTTGATTTTCTCATTTTTAGTATTACTTTGCAACTTATCAACAGGAAAATTCACCTTTCTTCAAATTTTTACCTGCAGACATGGGATTTTTCCATATTTTGATGGAATTCCGTAGTTTTGGTAATTTTGGAAATTAAAAATTTCGCTTCCGCAAAATTTGTAATTTGGATTTTTTTCTCTATTTTTTTAACCCTATGAACATTTTTGAAAGTAGCCTGCTTGCATTCCTGTGAAGTTTCACAAATTACGAGTAAAATTTACACATTCGGTCCGTTTTTTGCGCTTTTAAGTGTCAATCCCGATTTTTTAAGCACTTCGAAATCCCGTTTCATCGGCTTCTGCAAAACTTCCTAGTTCTCGTTTAATATCGGATTCTTCCCCTTAGACATCAATAAATTTGAGCTTATCATTATTTTTAAACTTTCTTAAGTTTCAGCTTCTGTAAAGGACTTGCAGAAACGTCATTTTGCCACGCCCACTCTAAATTTCGTCGATAATCGAGGAATTTCTAGCCTTTAAGTTTCAGTGATACATCAGTTGATTATAATTATTAAATATTAGAGCCTCATTAAAAATCTGTTTAAAAATATTTTTGCCAAAAATGTTTCTTTTTTTTAAAATTGTTTTTCCTTTTTGCATGTAATTTAAAATGTGTTTAAATTTTAGATTATCTTTAGCGTTAGGGTCCCCCCCCCCCCTTTCAAGTACTCATTTACATTGTTACAAAATAAATAAACTATTTCTTTCCATTTTAATTCAATATATAAAAACATGTAAAAAAATATTCACACCTAATTTTGAAGTTATTTCATTTCATTAAAATTTTTATAGTGATCAAGTATGAAATAGTTATTTCAGTTTAAGAAGTTATTGCTCAGAAAAATGTTTATTTCTTTAAAAAATGCCATCTCACTTCCACCCTTCTTTTGGTTAGACATAATGCCCCAATCATTTTTAGCCTACTTTCCCGTAAAAGTAAAAAATAATAATAATAAAGCATGAAAGAAGGCTTAATGTATCGTGAAAATATCGTTAAAAATCAAGAAAAGTCAAAAATAAGTGAAGTAATTAAATAAAGATTGAAAAATAAAAAATTTGAAAGTAGGGTATTGAGATGGGGAAAAAGTGTGTCTGTCGGTGTCTGTCTGTCGGTCGGTCTGTCGGTCCCCCCCCCCCCCCTAATAACTTTTGAACGAATTGTCCGATTGGAAAAATTCTTTTTGCATTCGAAAGATCTCGGCGAGGACATCTCATTTCTATATTTTACTTTTTGATTTGAACAATTTTTTGTTCAATTTTGAGCAGTTGAAAAAATTTTAACATTAGCGCCTATGGACAAAATTGAAGCAAATTCTGTAAACTCTGGGCACAAGAGCCAAGTTCCTATTGAAAGCTTATTGAAAGGAGTTCTCGGCGTGAAATATTGATTTGAACAGTTTTTGTTCATTTTTGAACAGTTCAAAAAATTAACACAGAGCTTACGGGGAAATTTCAACCCTATATAAATCCTGATCTAACGGACCGATTTGCTTGGAACAAACTTTATCGGAAAGCTCTTATAACGTAGAACATGTAGAAATAGAAAGTTTATCCAGAACTTACGAGCCTATTTTGCTATGAAATTTTTTGATCGGGCTTTTCAGGGATATTTCTCAGTGACTCAATGAGTGAAATAATGAATGAATGAACAAATGAAAGAGTGAAAGAATAAATCAATGAATAAATGAATGAGGAAAAGAATGAATGAATAAATTATTGAATAAATGAAAATATAAATAAATGAGTGAATAAATACATGAATGCGTAAATGAATGAATAAACACTTGAATGAGGTAACGAATGAATGAATAAATGCATGGCTGAATAAATGAAAGAATGAATGAGTGAGTGAATGAATATGTATTATCCGTTGAAAAAGGTATATTTTCAATAATTAGAACTAAAGATAAATAAGAAAGAGAGAGAAAGAGATAGCTAGATTATAAATTTGAATTTGGTGTATACGGGAAAGTAGGCTCGTATAGTTCTAGACGGAACTTCTTGTTTTATATTAAAATAATGAGTTTACTTGCTTAGTATTTAATAATTGTATTGCATAATAATTTATGCTTGTAATATAAGACTTTTTTAATAAGCTTTTACACAACGTTATGTCGTGATTTTTCAGTATTTTTTTTCTCAGTGAAGCACATGTCTGACCTGACAAGCAGTTAAGCTATGGCTCGTTACATACACAGCCGATACAACACATAAATCTAATTAATGTGCGATATGATAAGTTTTTATAGTATTGAATATGAAGTTATTTTACTACAGTTAGAGTTTTCTAAGTTAAATAGTATTAAAGAAATCTTTCTGGCTTGTAATGTAACTTGTATTCAAAGTGGTTAGATTTACTTGATTTTGGCTTGAAGAGTATTGGAAAGTACTTGAGTTTTACTCAGAGAATAGTGTATGCACCCTGTGATATGCATCAGGACTAATTTTATAAAAATTTTAAATTTAAAAAAATGTCCTTAAACTTTAAATTTCTCAAAAAACTTATAATGGAAAATTTTCAAAATATTCTCAAATATTTCTCTGTCTATTTTATCATCGTTTATGCAAAATTTTAACTTGGGATCTCAATGGGATCATATTTTTTCAACCTTTTGAATGTAATTTGATTTACCAAAAAATGGACATCTTTGTGATTCAAGCTATTTTATGATGGTTCCTTAAAGACGATGATTTATAGCTAGTCTGCTAGACACATCTGTGTATGCGTGAACAATCATGGACATGTCTGTGCATGAAATTAACAAGTTCAAAATTTATTTGGGGGGGAGGGGGGAACAAATACATACACATTTTTGTCATATCACAGCTCCCTATTTTAGAATATTGTTTACAAATAATTCAATAATTATTTAAAAATGAACAAATTGTCTTATTTTATGCGTTAATAATAATTTTTTTCTGACTTATTCTTTGTTTTCAGACATATTTTAATGATATATTAATGATATGAAGGGAAAAAAGTTTTGTATTAAATTCATCTAAAATAGTGAGGGAAGGGTACACAGCTGGCTTGATTTTATAACTTTTAGTTGTTAGTCTTTGCGCTTATTAGCATCCATTTGACAAAGCAAGACAAAAAAAAAAAGAAAGAAAAAACTAGCTTACCCCAAGGTCGTAGCCATAAATTTGTTTCTGGGGGGGAGGGGGATTTGAAAAACTAGTGTTGAGGAAAGTTTCAGGGAGGAATATATGCTACATTGCGAAAATTTCCGGTATTTCGGGGGGGGGGGGCCGTCGCCCCCCTACTCTGGAAACATTTTGAAAGCAAATTGTTCTGGGTGACAAAGATATATGTTCGCATTTGAAAGCGTCCCCCCCCCCACCTCTTTTCCCCTGACTACACCACTGTTTTAACTACGTTTTAGTTTGGGGTCATTCTATGACCCCCGCGCGTCTTAACGTTGATTTAGGAAGCGCGCATGCGTTCTGTCGGGTTATGATGGGCCATTATCCCGTCGAAAGGACCCATTATTTTTGCTAAGAAATAATTCGAAGCTAATACAATTCTTAAAAGAATAGCAGAGATTTATTTATGAAAAATATTTCAATAACTTTACAATACAACGTTAAAAATATCACCTAAAGCCATTCGTAAAAAAAAATAAAGTTGACTAGATTTTTATATTTTATGAATAAAATTTAACTATCGGGCATTTCACACAGAGTCGATGCAGTTCAAGAAACAACTATCCCTAAGAAAGTATTCTAAGGCATATGGTCCGTCTCACCGGGTAAAAACGTCAACTTCCCGCTCGCTCTCTGAGCGAACGTCTCAAGAGAAGTTCTAAAAGGATTAAGAGAGAGAAGCAAGCGAGCACTACGCTTAAATACCAGAGGGTGATTTGCGTATACCGCTAAGCACGTGTACGCACATGCGTCGATGACACGTGATGTGCATTCGAGAAAATTCTCGATCGGGAAAACCCGGCAACGCCCCCAAGTGGCGGATTTAACCAACTAATCAGTTTGAAAAAGATTTGCGAGTCGGGAGGTACGTCGCAACTTAGCTGACTCTTACTGTTTACAATGTTAAAGGCTTAAACCAAATAAAGAATTAAGTTAACAAAATTAATTTTACTTTTGAATTAAGTGGTGAGAATTTAAAAAATAACATTTCCTATCAATGCCTCCCCTTCTCATCATCTTAATGAAAAGTAAAAACACTATTACTATAAAAAATATCACATGGCTTTAGGCTTTAACATATATGTTAAATTCCTTTTACAAAAAGTGAAACTTGTTAATATTAACACCAGTATTTTTCTTTCGTGGGTAAAATACAGAAACACCCATTAACATTTCTAATATATTGAAAAACATGAGCACTTGACGATCACAAACAGCAACATGATCACATCAGTAGCACTTCCAAGTCCAAATATCGAATTAGAATCACTAATTTCAAATCCATAAAGTCCCAGGGAAATGAATGTAGATAATCACATTTAATCTGCAATACAATAATAAATACTACAAGTAACAGTTCAAATCAGCATATTATACACAATTCCATTTAAAAAAAATTTATACATCAGTTATTTACACTTAATATACTTTTACGTTTATAATAACAATTTTACTTTTAAATTCAATCATAAAAATTTCTCATAACAATTTATATTAAACCTTGTATAAAAGTAAAATAAACTGACTGATGTAAAAAGAAGTACTTAGAACATTCATACAAAAATTTATTATATTGCACTTTATTTAAAAAAATTTTCAACAAATTTCTCTAATTCGGCTTGGGTCGGCGGTTTCGTGAAAATATCCGACAAATTATCTTTACTAGAAACATGTCTAATATTAAAAATATTTTTATACACTAAATCTCTAATGAAAAAAAGTTTAACATCAATATGCTTGCTTCGGTGGTTTTCTAATGGCGACTTTATAAATTCAATTGAAGCTTGATTATCAGCAAAAAGTAAAGATTTAGCTTTAGATATATTTATCATTTTATTTTCAAAGTATTCGTCCAAAATTCTGTCGAACCATATTAACTCCTTCACGGCTTCAGTCATTGCGATAAATTCGGCTTCCATGGTGGACAAACTTACACTCTTTTCTTTAAAGGTTCGCCACTCAATGGGTGAATTATCAAGCAAAATTAGCTGACCTCCGATTGAAGTTCGGTCATCACGATTTGCCGCGTAATCGGAATCAGTGAACGCGATAATTTGAACTTTATTGCAATTTAGAAAAAGTTTTAAATCTTTACTTTGATGAACGTAGCCTAATAATTTTAACAGTCCATTCCAATGAACAAGTCCTGGATTGCTCTGGAATTGACTAAAGATGTTAACTGCATATGACATGTCAGGTCTGGTTCGATTTGCAATAAAAGTTAAACATCCTAACAAATTTCTATACGGTATGTTTGACATTTCTTTAATTTCTTCATCGGTTTTCGGACAATTTAATTTAGAATAAACAATTCCCTTACTAATAGGTAAAGATGCATTGGGAATACGAAAATTTTTATATCTCTCACATACTTCTTCTATGTAAGAAGTCTGATGCAAGTGTAGGCCCTTTTCGTCCTCTCCGAATTCTACGCCAAGTAATTTTTGCGTCTTTCCCAATACTTTTAAGTCAAATTGTTCATTCAATAATTTTAAAGCATTACTAATGTCCGAATCCTTTCTTCCAAAAATTACAATGTCATCAACATATAACAATAAAATTACGTTAGAATTAAAATAAACACAATTGCAACTTGAAAACTTTTTAAAACCTAACTGAATTAATACACTGTTAATTTCATAAAACCACAAGCGGCCACTTTGATGTAAGCCATAAATTGCCTTATTTAATTTACAATATAATTTCTCTTTTCCTTTTTTTATAAAACCTGGGGGTTGGCACATAAATATTTGATCATCTATAGGAGCATACAGGTAAGCATTTTTAACATCACATTGAACATTTAACCATTTATGACACACAACTAATAATGAAAAGAAAAAACGAATAACAGTGAAATTTACAACAGGGCTGAAGGTCTCCTCAAAATTTAATCCTTTTACTTGAGAGAACCCTTGAGCACAAAGTCTAGCTTTAAATCTGACAATTTCCCCTTTTTCGTTTTTCTTTAATGTATAAACCCACCGACATCCTACTGGATTAGCATTTGCCGGTAATTTGGCTAAAGTCCAAACATTCCTTTCCTGCATAATTGCAATCTCTGATTCCATTGCTTTACGCCATTCCTCCCGTTCTGTAGATTTTAAGGATTGTTTATAAGAATTAGGCACTTTAATTTCGCGGTCTAGTCGGGACTCGCTAACACTTGAACTAACAGAATTACTTGGAATTTCCCCTTGAAAAGTATCCCGTCCACTAAAAGAAAAAATTTGAGGATCGTAGGATATATTCTTATTTTTACAGTATCGTTCTACATCATTTAGGCTTCTTAAACTGATGGTGTGACCTTTTTCAAAATAATAGATATCGTTACGTGATCCATCCGGTCTTGGAACTACCTTTCTAAACCATATAGTATCCCTTTTAGTCTTAAAACTATTATCTTCATCAGAAGATTCCCCCTCTGAATTTGATTCTATCTCAGAAGTCGATTCCTTACAAGAATCGTCCGAAGTTTCAGGTTTCTGATTCTAATTCTCCCTCGCTTCTTCGTAATCCGAATCACTTTCCTGCTCAGAATTATTAGGGGTTGTTAGAGACCAATTTATAACATTACTATCGGGTATACTATTGAAATCATCCTTATAAAAGTAATTTTCTTTAAAAGAAACATTGATGGTTTCCAAAATTTTCCCCGTTTCTGGTATCCAGATACGATAGCCTTTTGTCTTAAATGCGTATCCCACCAAAACGCCTTTTTGAGCTTTAGCATCTAACTTATATCTACGTTGACGGGGAATTCCTGCAAAAACTATAGTACCGAAAGGTCTCAGATGTTTTACTGACGGTTTATTGCCTCCATATAATTCAAATGGGGTTTTATCCAAGTTACTATGGCAGACCCGATTCCATGTATAAGCAAAATACAATACGGCGTCTGGCCAAAATTTCTTTGGTAAACCGCTTTCTTCTATTAGAACTCTGATACAATCAGCAACGGTGCGATTAAGATTTTCGGCAACTCCGTTCATCTCAGGAGAATATACATTCGTTAATTCATGTTTTATCCCATGATTATTACAAAAATTATCAAAATCTCTATTTACAAATTCTGTCCCGTTATCAGTTCTAATACATTTTACTTTTCTGCCAAGAAACCTCTCCGATCGTAAAATATGTTGCTTAAAGATCTCAGAGACTTGGCTTTTATTTTTAAATGGGTATAATGAACATCTCCGTGAAAAAATCATCTATTATAGATGAATAATATTTTTCCCCGTTCCTTCCTTCAATGTTGCAAGGACCCCAAACGTCTGCATGAAGAAGTTGGAGCGGGTACTTTGATCTTATACCGTGTAATGATTTGAAACTGACTCTTTTAAATTTTGATATTTTACAGTCGTCACAAAATATATTTGAATTTTTAAATTCAGGCAAGCCGTTAACGCTTTCTAGATCACTAGTTTTCTTAATACTTTTAACGTTAACGTGAGCCAGGCGTTTGTGCCAAAGTTTCAAATCATCCATTTGATTATTTCTCGCTGGAGTTTCATTATTTATATGACTAGAATTTATAACAACTTGACTACAATTTAAAGGGAGCTGACTAGACTTAATAGAATCTGTAATATAAACACCGTCTTTTAAAATAGCTTTTAAAATCAACTCGTCATTTTTGTCGGAAACTCTCACGAAACCTCCTTCACCCCAAAATTTTGCACCACCCTGGTCAAATTTTGCACCTGATAATATGTTTCTTCTCAAGCGTGGAGAGTACAGGACATCTTGTAAAACAACAGATCGATTGCCAAATCTAACTTTATCTCCCCCTTTCCCTCAATTGGAAAACATTGGTCTTTAATTGCGACCGCAATTTTTACATTTTTAACAGGGGTAAAAGTTCGGAACCAATCTCGATTAGCACAAAAATGGTGTGAAGCTGCAGTATCAAAGATCCACTTTGAGGGTTTTTCATTTACCTCACTAATGTTGGATTCGGAGATAAAAAAGTCATGGTACTCACATCGTGTACTGGATGGGGAACGGGCTCGCTCCTTGGAGAAACTTGGATTTCGCTGTGGACTCCCACGTCGGCCTCTGTATCTATCGTCAGTAGACTCCGGGCTCCTCGTTATCCGTTGATGGGAAGAATCCTTCCAGAGTGGGCAGTTCCTTTTTATATGACCACTTTTATGGCATTTGTAGCACTTTATATTTCTTTTCCTTTTGGTATGCGAGACTTCAACTTTGCACCGATTACTATCGCGTAATTCAAGACGATTTTCTTCGACTATCAAGTCCACTATGATTTTATCGAATCTAAAAGTTTCATCTGGTCGCAACAATATTCCTTGTATGACATTATCAAATTCTTCAGGAAGACTACGTAATAACTGGTATATAATAAAATCCTCGGGAAAATCCTTTTGAGCGATTTTTATTTTTTCAAAAATACGCCTGAGGCGGGCTGCATATAGGTTCAACTTTTCGCCAGATTCCAATTTACAATTATTTAACTCTGCGTAAAGTTGCATACGAATGCACCGATTGTCGGGATAAAAATGCTCTTTTAACTTTTTCCAGGATTCTGAAAAGTTTTCTATATTTAACTATTTTTCTTAAGTCCTGCTCGATATTTAGAAAAATTAAGGATAAAGCCATTCGCTTTCTGGAAATAAATTCCTTCACATCCCTTTTGGTAATTTCGGCTTCTTTGCTCACTATCGGAAGTTTTTCCGTGCCCTCGACGATTTCCCAGCAGTCCTTCTCCATTAGAAGAAATTTCATATTTGTGCTCCATTCTGTATAATTTGTGCTGTTCAACTTTTCGATTGGAAATGACGGACTTGCCATGACGAAGTTGCTCGAGAAGAATTTTAAAATTTGACATAAAAAAATACACAATTATAAACACACAACGTATTGACTCTTTACCCAAAGACAGATCCTCCTTTTACTTATTCCAAAAAAAAATTTCTTTGCTGGCCTCCCCGACTCGAAGCACCGATTTTTACTTTCATACATGTACTAGTCAACAATGCACAGGGAAGGGCATCTGGGCCCATAACCCTTGATGGGCCATTATCCCTTCTAAAGGACCCATTATTTTTGCTAAGAAATAATTCGAAGCTAATAGTACAATTCTTAAAAGAATAGCAGAGATTTATTTATGAAAAATATTTCAATAACTTTACAATACAACGTTAAAAATATCACCTAAAGCTATTCGTAAAAAAAAATAAAGTTGACTAGATTTTTATATTTTATGAATAAAATTTAACTATCGGGCATTTCACAGAGTCGATGCAGCTCAAGAAACAACTATCCCTAAGAAAGTATTCTAAGGCATATGGTCCGTCTCACCGGGTAAAAACGTCAACTTCCCGCTCGCTCTCTGAGCGAACGTCTCAAGAGAAGTTCTAAAAGGATTAAGAGAGAGAAGCAAGCGAGCACTACGCTTAAATACCAGAGGGTGATTTGCGTATACCGCTAAGCACGTGTACGCACATGCGTCGATGACACGTGATGTGCATTCGAGAAAATTCTCGATCGGGAAAACCCGGCAACGCCCCCAAGTGGCGGATTTAACCAACTAATCAGTTTGAAAAAGATTTGCGAGTCGGGAGGTACGTCGCAACTTAGCTGACTCTTACTGTTTACAATGTTAAAGGCGTAAACCAAATAAAGAAGTAAGTTAACAAAATTAATTTTACTTTTGAATTAAGTGGTGAGAATTTAAAAAATAACATTTCCTATCAGGTTAAAACCAACGTCTTCCTCCCTGCGTATAGAACTTCTTCCAGCTGCTGGATACAATGGATTGCCAAGTAGATTAACATAGTTGTTGCAACAAATTCTACCCAAAATATTAATATTTTACGTTTATGTCATTGAGTATTATACATTTTATCATGTACTAACAATTTTTTTGATAATTATGGGGAAAAAAAGCCATTTGCCCATTATGAAAAAGAATTTAAAAAACACGGAGCATTTGCCCATTATGGGAACAAAAACAAACGACCCATTCGCCTCTTCGGTTAAGCCGATTTTCGGATAAATGGGATTTGGATAACCGGGGTTCTACTGTGTATAGAAGAAAAATCATAAAATAAACCTATACAAGCAACAAAATGTAATTTATCTGTGTGTATATCTTATATATAAGTGGCTTACTATCTGTCTGCCTGTTCGCTATAGAATCCCAGGCCGTTTTACTGATCCGGACCACATTCAGCACGGTTAATGTTTACCACCCGAGAAACTCATTGTTGCAAAAATGAAAGTTGTGACTCGGTTTTTTCAATTATTTTTTAAATTTTTCATCAATGAACAATGTAACTGTAATGAAGTTGCCATTGTTGTAACTAGTGATGGGCATAATCAAGTGATCATAATCGAACTCGATTGTTCCGGATAACTCGAGAACTCGATTCAGACGACTTACTCGAGAACTCGGTTGAACATCTCGAGAACTCGATTAAACATCTCGAGAACTCGGTTGAACTTCTGGAGAACTCGGTTGGTTTACTTCTCGGAAGATAGAATCGAATGAATTTCTTCTCTGGTAATGCATTTGCCTGATTCGTAGTCATGTGATTGCGAAAATGGCTATGTGTGTGAGTAGGTAACAAAGGCAGATAGTTTCTTATTTAAGAGGAAGTAATTGCTAAAAACAAATTTAGAGGACGGGAGTGCCGGGGAGAACAAACAAATAGCTAAATAAACGTATATAGTAAGGGTCATTTCAAAAGCATTTTTTTAATCGACATGTTAATTTGATTCGCACCTCCTGTTTTTTTATCTTCGCAGAGAATTGCTTTATATCTAGGTATGGTTATCTACATATCACTTTACATTGAAAAGTTTAAGGAATTGAAGTGCTAGAGAAAAGGGGTTTCACGGGAGACTCTTTGAGGATAGTTTTCTAAATTAAAATCCTCAAAATATATCTTTAAGCTATCGCTGGTAACCAGATGCGTAGCTAGGGTTTTCAGCGCCCGGGGACAACTGAAGATTTTGTGCCCCCGGGGGCCTAGGGGCGCCCCTAAATGGAATTTAAAAAACTTTTATGCTTCCTCAATGATAAATAGCTTTTAAAAGCAGCCCTTTTAACTTTCATTTTTTATAGTGACCATTCACTTCTAAGGGGAAAATGGGACACTTTGGCTTCACAAAATTATTTGTGTGAACTCCCACGCGCTCCTGTGCTACATTGGTCATTCCATGATTTGCGGTGCTCCCACTTTTTTGTCGAACATATGCACACCTCTTCAGTTCAAATAATTTTCTTTTCGCGTTTAAAAATAAAATAAATTAACCTTAATTTGGCGCCCCTTGACGTTGCGCCCTGGGACGGCTGTCCCTCCTTGCCCCCACCTAGCTACGCCTCTGCTGGTGACATTAGGGGAACGGGTTCGTACAATTTCTCCGAAAGTTTTAGAAATGTATATGCTAAAATCACGGTTTTGCGTTGCATTTTGCAGATCTTAGGAAAAAAGGGATCTCCCGAGAACATTACTCAGGGTGGTTGTATTGGGGGTGTACCCCATAAATCTGGGTTTTTCATATCCTCCTTCCGTGTTTTAAAAATCGTTTTTAGTCTTCAAAATTGAAAATTTAGCGGGATGGGAACAAAAAATACGCCAAAAAACGATAAACATTCCCTTTGTAGCAACCCTTTACGCAGCAAGGGTTGTAACGGCGTCAACCATCTTTGTTCCGAACACGAACGATGCCTATATCTCTGGATTCACACATACAACCGACGGACGGACGGACAAAATTCGACCGTGACGGAGAAACGCGAGTTCAATTCACACTACAAAGGTTCTGCGATGGGCAGTGGGTTTCAGCCAATGGTTGCAAGGCGTAAGCTCTATACATGAGCCAATAATGGGATGCCTTCGTCATTTGACTGTTCTGTATTTAGACATCGATTTCAGAAGCAGACGATGCATTTAATAGAGTGGAATTTCCATTCGGTTTATCAGCGATTTCATTTCATTAAATTGTCGCGCAGAGATAAATGTTTGTTTAATATTGATATTCATATTGCATAAAAAGAAAATTCTGTTTATTTTCAACAAACATAAATAATAACATTACTTCATTGGTCTTATCAATGAGCTTAATAAATGACAGAAAATACAGTAATTTCAAGTTTTGCACACAGCAATAAGTTTACATGTTCGCAGAAATATTAAACGTTTTACTGAAGGTAACACACATAATATGAATTCCAGGATTAGGATAAGGCAAATAGTAAAAAACGTTCGATTCATATGCGAGCGTTGGTGCAACTAATTGTAAATAGATGCACAGAAATGCTACTGATTTTGTCAGGCGAAAATGATACACAAATCCTTTTTGTTCTTGATTTAAAATCAATGCTTAGATGAAAAGTAAATTCTCTGTTTAGGAAAAAAAAAATATATATCTAACAATTATTTTTTTAAAAAAGATCAGATCTAGAAATTACAAGATAAAATTGAATTGTTTTTATTTGCGCTAGAATTAAATATTTCTTCAAAATGAGCTGTAAATCATTTTATATAATCAAGTGTGGCATTGTTATAACACTTAAATTTCCCTGTTAGCTTTCCTATTTTTTTCCTAATAAATATGCAAGCGTGAGACAACTTTTAGAAATCCTAAAAAAGGCAGTTTACTAAATTGTGACCCTGCTAACTGTAAAAAGCCTTTCTAAAATAAGAATATTGTCCCTTGCATTTTGAAACGTGTAAACTACAAAGAGTATAACATACAGACGATACACTTTTGCAAATGCGAAAAAAATTGCCTTTGACACTAAATATTAATAAGAAATGCAAATGCTTTTATAAAAGTAATATGCTTATGCTAATAAATACAAATCTCATAAGAAAAACATTGTCTTTTTATTTTCCTCTTTCAAATAACTCAACAGTGTGCACATTAATTCTGTACTCACACATTAAAGTCACAAAACAAAATTTTGAAGGAAGAATTTATTGAAGTACTTGATCATAATACTGAAATCAAAGAACATTACAAGATTTTGATCATACATAATTACATATATCAATAATTTGAAGACAATAATGGGCAGAAGAAGTACAATTTCAGTATTTCAGCCTGTACAAGTCAAACCAGTCTTTTCCATAACATCTGTAAAAAAAAATTTAATACTGTGACATAGTATTTACAAATATAACATATGCAGAAAACATTTTCCAACAAGTTGTTTTCCAGGAATTAAAAAACAGTATTGAAAATATAATTTAAATTCGGTTGCACATAAATTATTAATTTGGCCACAATTTACAATGATTGAAAATGATTTGTGAATTTTACAAAAGAAAACTTTGCAAAATGTATTGTTTTAAGATACAATCACTTTTACAATTCTAACTAACTAACTGACTCAATGGCACAACAGCCCAATGGGGGCCATGACCTACTGAGCCCATCCCAGCTTTCGAGACCAAGGGCCCTAGGAGGGAGAAGCAGATGTTCCGATCAAGTGACGACCTGACACAGAATTCCCAGTGTTAGTTCCCAAGTGTGCTTAGTCCTCATTTTATCGAATCCACT
Organism: Octonoba sinensis; assembly: GCA_038502835.1. Classification (NCBI taxonomy): domain Eukaryota; kingdom Metazoa; phylum Arthropoda; class Arachnida; order Araneae; family Uloboridae; genus Octonoba; species Octonoba sinensis. Next base: position 100,340,000 of record CM076599.1, on the reverse strand, counting down.
GGAGCGATGAAAGGCCGAGTCGATCCTGCCCAGCCCGGGAATCGAATTCCGGACCTTTGGCATGGTAGCTCAAACGGTTACCAGTCAGCCTCCATTATCATCCCAATGAACAATTTGATAATTACAAGTCGATAATAATGAGCCGGTGCCGTGTGGTCATCCGGATTGCCCAGCCAAAGATCCGCACCTAGTTTTGGCAATTTATGTTACCAATACGCATGTATTATTGACACCTACATATGGAATGTATGAATTACAGTAGTGTCATTTTTTTATTCTTGCTTTTGGTATAGTTTTGCACTTTCTTGTGTTATGTAATAAATATGTATTATCAGTCCACAACTATATGAAATACTACAAGTGAATTTTTGTCCATGAAGCATGCAAAACTGAAGATATGTATATGTTTCAAACCGATAATATTGATCATGTGATACGTATAAGATTAAAAAATAAGTAACAATGCAAGAACGTAATAAGTAACACAAGCATTAAATAATTATGATTTAATGTAACTACATTAAAACTCACTCCTCCTAGTCTAGGGATAAAATTGGTTTGGATGTGAAGTTAAGGGTCAATACTCATTAAAAAATGTGCAAGCAAACATAGAACAAAGAATATTATTTTATTTAATCACAATTTCTGCAAAAACTGAACCAAAAACAGTTCTCCCCAACTACAAGTCTAAAAATATACTTACATGTATAAAAATACTGAGTAGATGTACCAAATAGTCAGTTGTGCATCTTTAATCAAAAAACGGCAACCCACAGCAATGCCAGTGTCCAAAAAAGTTATTTCCCAGGTAAAAAAAGCTGCAAAAGAAAAGGCAAATGTTGAGAAAGCATGTTGATGATCGTAAGTGAAGCACCACACACAATTAATTTACGAGTATTCTGGTATTTATCAGTTATATAGGCAGTACTGCATAGTGCTGGAAAAAACTTGGGGAATGCTTATAGATACAAGCATAACTTATCGACATCAAAAGCTGTGAGGGGATGCTTGTGTTAACATTTCAAAAAACAAGGGAGAGAAAAGGGTGTTTTAAAGTAAATATATGGGGGTACACCGTCCTCCTACGATTACACCTGTGGTTATAGAGCCCACATTGACACTGATCTATAGAATTGTTACCAACATGAATTCATTAGTTGACGTGCTAGTTAATATTCCAATACGATAAAACTAAATATTAATTGCACTTTAATTACATTTGATTTGGCAATGTTTTTGCATCTGGGTAGCATGGATCCTATAATTAGGTTTACCCAACAGGTCTAACCCAGAACAAATTAGTGATCAACTTGTTTTACTATTAAATTTTGATATCGTTAAAGTTTACATTGATTTTGGAGAAGCAACTCAGGTACTCATGCTTGCCTGCATGTAACCTCAGCTTGTTTATTGTAGGAACTATGTTTTAATATACCAATAAAGAAACGAAGAAAAAACTTTTTAAACATTTAAGTAGCAAACTAAATTAAAATGCAAATTTTCTTTACAGTCTGACATGAAATCACCTCGAAAAATAATGTTTATAAAAATGATTTGTAAAAAAAAATAAATCTGTTGACAGAGTGATCTTTTAACCTGTAAATTATGAACTGAAAGTGATCTTTCATACAATGGATCCGACTTGTTGACGAAGTTATGTCAATGAATTCAACTAACAGCTAACAAGTTATGTTTATGATATTGGCGATAAGTGTTTTATATTTTTACAAAAGAAATGAATAAATAAATGTCCAGTGCAATAAGCAAAATATTAAATTCGAGCAACAAATAAATATTAATACGCAAATGTGGTACCGTAGTAGAAATGTAAAATTTTCTAAAATGAAAATGCAAATAAAGTAGCGCCGAAACATTAAATGCACTTGTGAATCTTTTCAAACTCTACGCTTTGCTACTTACTATTATTACATTATTTTTCTCATATCGTGATTATTAAATCAAATTGAAAATAGAAGATGCTAAGAAACAAATTTTAAACTCAGTATTGTGTATTACAACATAAAACAGCACATTACTCTTAATGCTTTAATATAAATGCTTGCGCTGCACAGAAATAGTAATAATTATAAATCACTCACTTGTGCTGCGCTTCCTATTAAACACTACAGTAAACAAAACATGGCCGAAGCTCTCTCTTCTTGCTTCATTATGATTGGCCAAGCAATTCGTCTGTGACGGACAATATCAAGTGGATTTGATATTATCCGTCGACGGACATTCCTGTTCGGTAACCATGACAACGAGGTAATGCCACGTTTTTTCCGTCGGATTTCGTCCGTCCGTGGCGCTGTGTGAATCCAGCTTATCACGTCCCACGTGCGTTCGTTGTTACGCATAACTAGACGTTGGGGCCATTTTGGAATTTTTTTTCGGAGCCAAACCCGGGGTTGGCGATGTTTACATTCCCGATGTAAAACATCGCCAAAAGTAGTAAATTTTTTTCCGGGCTTCATTTTTATTTTTAAAAGAACGATAAAAAAAACTTGGAGGGGTTTTTTTTTTTTTTGGATTTAGTTATTTTTCCGATAAACATTGCAAAAAGTTGACTCATTTTCCGAACTTTTTTTTTTTTTTTTTTGCATAATACAGGGGTGGTAGAGTTAAATTTTTTTCTCCGATGTTCCGGAAATTTTATTTTGCTCTTTGACCCTAAATTTTCCGCCTTCATTTTGGTTTTTTCCTTTAAAATTGCAGCAATACATATTTCTTAATTTATGCAATTCTTCAAAATATCGTAGGCCTAATTTTCTCGTGCAAGCAAGAAAACGGATGCGTTCTTTTCTTTGTGCAATCTTTCTACATCCTGTAGAAGAATCGTATTTTTTCCATTTTAACTCTTTTTTAAATTTAATTACGAAGTAAGTAAATAAAAATTCCTTTTTATTTTTATCAATATCTTACCGTATATTGCGTGTAAGTCGATTCGCATGTAAGCAGAACCCCTAACTTTCATACAAACGAAAACCCACGTATAAGTCGACCTTTCAGAGAAAAACCGGGAATATTTTTGCCGCGGATTTTTAGACACAAATGTTTTTAAAAGAAGGGGAATTAAATGTAATTACAATTGGAAGTGTGTAGCTACGATATGTAGTTTCATTTTTTTGCAATCGCGATATTTGTAAAGGGTTCGTTTTTGCTGTTAGATTGTTAATTGTTGCTTTTATTCTGAATCAATAAAAATGACCTTTTGGGTTTTATTTTCTTGCTGTGTTATTTGATTTATGTTTTAAAACAAGTTCTAATTTCAACTCGATTACTTACGCAAAATTCGCGAATCTGAAAGTCGGCGTTTTCTGCATAATTAGGTGATAATAGATGAAGGAAGAGAGAGAGTAAAAGGACTGCAACAGGATTAAAACGAAAAATCATGCAAGGGATTGAAGCAGCAAAATCCAATATGATTTTTTAGAGGAAATTGTATTATTTCTTTTAATAATCCACACATTTTATTAAAATAGAACACCCTTTTTATACCATTTTCCTGTTGAACTACGTTTCATACATTTTCCATTCCGACCCTTGTTAAAATAAGTATTTTTCCATTTCTGTCTGAATCAAGTAGTTTTCATAAATTTCAACTAGATAAATTACATTTCGTCCTATATGCCAGAAAATACAGTACCTATGAAAAAAATTTAAGGTTCAGGAAGTTTTTTTTGAAAGTTCAGGAAATTCAATTCCTTACTACTACCACCCCTGATAATAACACATTTTTATGTCCTTTTCCTGAAATCGGAGCAGGACTTAGTTATTTTCTCAACTTTTGTTTTAAAAGCTGCAGATATTTGACAAATAAATGAAAAAAGAATAACTCTAAATAGAAAAAGTCTCACTGCAAAAATTTGGCAAAAAATATATAATCATGGGAAATTCCTACTCATGTTTTACTATAAATTACAATTTATTTGCAAAAAATAAATAAATTATATTTCTCTTATTAGTTGGAAGTAGGTAAGTAAAATATATATTGTAATTTCAAAAGTTATTTTAAACATGCCATTGCAACTATATGTGTATAAAAGCTGTCGTATAATTTATGGTGCGTAAAAAGTGATACCGACTTTTTGCATAAAAAATGTTCAGGGTTTTTTACTTTGTGTCGCAATCACCCCTAGATAACTTCCAAGGGCGCTGAATGCCGTCGGGCCGTCCATGCTAGGAGAACTTAATGAATTTTCTTCTTTTAACTAGCATTAGATAGAGGACAGTTCTCTCTCTAAATACAAAAACAATATACATGTTTGTCATTTGTTGTAACTCAAAGCTATTAAAAAACAACTGTACTTAGTTTAGCTCAGATAAATGTAATTTGATTTTTACAAAAGACTGGCTTAAGTAACGGGGTTAAGAAGTATGTTTTTGTCAAGAAAACTCCCGTGTCAGTCATGGAAAGTTACTACCAAAAGTCATGGAATTGAAAACTGAAGTGTAGCAGATACTGTATAAAAACTGAACATTTGCACAATATATAACTAGAGCATTGCATATTTGCAATGTATCAAACAAGTTTTGAAATCAAATGGAGCAGCTACAGCCAAAACTAAAAGCAATCTGTAAAACAAGTAGTTTATTTCCAAATTGTTTCCATTTGAAATATTTTCCTTTGCAGTTATGGTGATACAAATTAAATTATATTGTTACTGTATAACAAGTTATTCGACCAAATAGTTTAATATGAAACCACTATTCAATTCAGCTAAGCCAAATATTCAAATTTAATGGACTGTATGGATGTAACAAATAGTATCCGAATATTTGTTACATCCCTTATACAAATGGGTGTCCAATGAGTGTTGCGGCAAAGTTGAATTGGAAGACCCCATGTCTAAAAGAAGTGCATTTATCAGGAATCCATGGAACCTCCAATTCCCTAGCAAGAATATTTCAACCTTAACTCAAAACTGCTGTTTTTCCTGATGTGGTTCTTCAACAATTAACCCACAGAATATGATGCTACTAATTTCTTTTTCTTTCTTTTAGTTTTGCATTTTAATTGTTGTTCAAGTGTTGTCCTAATTTATTGATTACTTACATTTTTAGGTTCTCGACTTCATTCTAAATACATCTCATCCATCATCTGTTCAAGATTTTTCAGGATCTGAACTTTTTTATGTATCTAATTCATTTATTTGTAAAAAATAAAAAATAGTTGGTTGTTATTAAATATGAAAACAAGATAATTATTTGCAAGCTTTATTATTGTGTTATTAATATCATTTGTTGCTAGAAATGCACAAATAAATTAACCAGATTTTGTCAAGTAAGCAACGCAAAAGTTATTTTTTAAATTAATATTACTTTAGTATGCCAAAAACAAAAAGTGATACTGAATGATTTTAATAAATACATCTATTTTACGTATTGTAAGAAGTCTGGTAAGATGTGTGGCGGTACGATTCGACACCTTCAAAAGCTATCTTCTGTCCTGGCCATTAGGTACCTTTTGGCAAAGCACGGAAGCACTGGCTTTCCATCAAGAAGGTCCGAGGTTCTATCCCTGCCTCCGGCAGACAACCTCCATCGCCTCCACCTCCGTGTCCTCACACGTCACCGACCGCCACAAACTTATGTGTCTGAAATTGTTTATTCGCCACCGAAAGAAAATCCTTAGAAATTAAAAGAGAAATTAATTGAGCAATTTGAACATTCGGAAACTAAAAAAAATTAAAACTTTATTACAAGACTTAACTTTAGGTGATAAAAAACCGTCTCAACTCTTGCATGATATGCGTGAACTCAGTAACCAAACTTGATGATAGTTTCTTAAAGAATTTATGGTCAAGTCACTTACCCGCTAATATGCAAGCTATTCTAGCAATAAGTTCTGAAGGGTTATCTCAGCTAGCGCTAATGGCTGATAAAATTGTGAAGTTGTGACTCTTCCGTCAGTAGCGGTAGTAAATTCTCCTCAAGCTGAAAATTCACGAATTTCTCGTTTAGAGAACCTAATTGAGGATTTATCAGAGAAAGTCCAAAAATTGTCTGTGCATAGACCTAGGAGTAGGTTTCGCAAGTTTCCAAAGTCGCGCTCGCGAAGTAAAAGTTTCAGTCGAAATTCAAACAATTCTCAAAATGTTTGTTGGTATCACGCGAATTTTTCTGATAAGGCAACTAAGTGTAGACCTCCATGTCATTATAATAAAAAAAAAAAAAACGAATACGTCTGTCAGTAGATACGGCGTCAACTGTGCAGAATTATAAAAATCGCCGTCTTTTTATTAATGATAAAATTACAGGTGCTAGTTTTTTAATAGACACCAGAGATGGGCAGATTCGTATTCGTAAATTCGAATCCGAATTTGATTCACAGCTCCTTAACGTGTCAATCCGAATACGAATGCATTCGTATTTAAAAGGGTGAATACGAATAGATTCATATTTGCAAGTGTGAATCCGAATACGAATCCGAATCTATTCGGATTCACATCTATGAATACGAATCCATTTGGATTCACTCAAAAGTTCAATTCAAAAGGCCAATATAAATAAATAAATGTCTGTCTGTATAACTCGCTACAGGTCGAGTTTCTGGTGTTAGCGAATTTTCGGATGTAGATTTATTGGCGAAGCGGGTGTCTGTCGTGTGAACTTACTATAACTTTCCTCCCCCTCCCTCCTAACCATCCTCCCTCGGTGTTAACGTATTTTTTTCCAACTTGGAACAAAAAACTTTTTAAAACAGCTTTGATGCTAGAAAAAAATTCATTTTAAAATATAATCAAAACAATTTAAGTTTTTTTGACGAAAAGCCTAAAAAAAAAATTTTTAATGCGATTTTTATAAAATTAAGTTAAATAAACAGAAATTCATCAAGTTTTTTTCTAGAAAAAATCGACAAGATATTTTTGAACGTTTTTCTTTTACATTCGATTGTGATTTCGCCTGATAAGTGAAAACAATAAACCCTTGTGTAAAATTTGCAGCGTTTTTATCTATAGGATTCACGTGATATGAACATTACCAAATTTTTATTATGAACGAGTTTTCAACCTTTCAACCATCTTAGCTTTGTTATTATTTGCTAATGGCTCTACTGACCAAATGTCTCACGAAAAACAGAAAAGGCGTAAAAGAAAGCGAGACTGTGTTTTGCATTTTGTGTTTATTTTCAAATCCATCACAACCGTTGACCCGAAAGGACCGGCTGAATAGGGATTAAACTTTAATCCTACCTTTAATCATTAAAGGAAAGATGCGCGTTCTCGAGTCATTATGTACTGCGATAACGTTCATGTTTGTACTGGTGATTCACCTGAGGTGAATGCGTGAACAGTTGTGCACTTGCTGCCTCCCAGTCGCGTCAAATTGTGTGTTAGCTTAGTATAACGGAACAGTTTTGTCAAGATGAGTTGCTCATTAAGTGAACCATTTCTAAGTGATTCCGAGGACAATTCTATGGATTCAGAATGCGGCCCTTTGGGGAAATTGCGATTTTCGCTTAGATCGGCACTAAGTGGTCATTTTTTCAAGCCAGTGAATGACAATGCAGATGCTATTTCCCTAGAGATAGCCTCTCAAAAATCTATTAGAACACTGTGTTTAAAATGTGATGCGAATGTTCCTTCCAAAAGAAAAGAAATTCAGGTGAGCATTTTGAACACTTCTAATTTAATACGCCATTTACAGCGACACCACTCCACTGAAACTGTGGAAGAATTCAAAGCTAGTCTTTCATCAGCTAGGGAAGAATTCGTAACCACGAACCCCCGCCGAGCTCGCGAAACTCGGTATCATGCATCCTCGTCTATCTCCCAACAATCAAGATTTGACTGCTTAATTGTTGATTATGTCATCCACGCTATGGTGCCCCTTCAATCGGTGGATGACCCAACGTTCCACAAAATTTTTAATTTCCTAAACATAAGTAACCGAGGGTTGAAGGTTATGAGCAGACGAAGTTTAACGCGAAGGCTAGATACAAAATATTCAAAACACGTTGAGGACACAAGAGAAACATTTAAATCTGTACCTTGGCTGTGTACAACAGCTGATATCTGGTCCTCAGGAAAGAGGAGTTTTTTTGGCGTTACAGCACATTGGATTGACGAAAATAACGAAAGGAAGTCAACAGCTCTCGCGTGCAGCCGATTCAAACATTCGCATACATACGATAGGATCGCTACCACATTACATGGGATTAATTGTAAATATGGATTGTCCCCGGATAAGATCGTGGCTACGGTAACTGACAATGGGAGCAACTTCGTAAAAGCTTTTACAGTTTTTGGAGTTCATTTGAGGTCCACGAACGTAGAAGACAATTGTGGCGAAGAACTGGATAATCGTGGTGACGTTGATGACGAACTGTGGATGTCGTTTGAGGATGATGTTGTTGTAGCATTACCTTTTCACCTAAGGTGTTGTGCCCACACCTTGACATTATGTGCAAGCACTGACATTGAGAAAGCAATCAAATCAAATTCAAGTCTGTTGTCGCTGCATGAGTCAGCAATGAAAAATTGCAATATCCTGTGGCGTATTTCAAACAGGCCAAAAACCGCAGAAGTGCTTGAACAGATTATTGGTCGATCCCTCCCCAGACCAACCGAAACCCGGTGGAATAGCCTTTATGATTCGTTGAAGGTGGTTGTGGCTGTAAAATGCCACATGGAGGAAATTAATCTGAAGCTGCATATGACGTGTTCCTTTAGCGACGAGGAATTCACCTATCTCCAAGAATTTGTAAAATGTTCAAAGCCAGTGGCCGAGGCAATAGATATATTGCAAGGGGATAAAGACGCGTATTATGGGTCATTATTGCCGACAATTTTAGCTTTGAGGTTGAAACTGCAGAAACTGGCTACGTCTGATCTGCATTATTGCGGCCCGATTGCAACAGCTTACCTGAACAGTGTGAACAGCCGCTTCGCCACGTTCTTCGAATTGAACACGGTGGAAGGGAAAAATGCAGCTATTGCAGCTCTTTCTTATCCCAAATTTAAAAAAGTATGGTGGCCTTGTGTCAATGATCGAGCTGAAGAGTTGTTAACCCATTTCAAGTGTCTTATATACGAATACTTGGCGAACGACCCAGACGAAAATGAGGACAACAGGATGGAAACAGATCCGCCCTTAGGAGACTTTTATGATTTTGGGGAGCACGAGAGCGGCGCTCCATCTCCTCCTGACGACCTTATGAACAAGGCTGGCGTTATTATGAAACGGTACTTTGAAGAAAAGAAGTCCAGTTTGGAGGTGCTTCGAAGTTACCCCATCATTCACAAAATTTTCAAGAAATACAATACCCCACTGCCGTCGAGTGCGCAGGTTGAAAGACTATTTTCATATGCGACGATGGCGAACACACCAAAATCAAATCGGCTAAGTGACGAGAAGTTTGAACAACGTGTGGTTTTGCGAGCAAATGCTTCATCCTAATAATAAAAACCCTCTCTTCATTTTCCTTGTTCAGTAACTTTTCCGTTCTTCATTTTTTCATGTTTCAACAACATCGATAAAAATTTAGTAGTTGTATTATATATTATTGAGGTATTTACTTGAATTTATTTGAACTGAATTATTTGAATTTGAAGTGTACAATAAACTTATTCAACAGATACAGCCTTATGATCTCATTTAGACCCTGCAGAAGCCTCTATATTAAAACTAGGGGAGCCCCCCTGCGGCCTTTGGCCGCCAAACCCTCAGGGGATGCCCTCGCGCCTTCGGCGCTTGGGCGGGGGGGGGGGGGATACCAAGGGGGGATGGTTAGGAGGGAGGGGGAGGAGAGCTATTGTAAGTTCACACGACAGACACCCACTTCGCCAATAAATGTACATCCGTAAATTCGCTAACACCCAAAACTCGACCTGTAGAGAGGTACAGACAGGCATTTACTTATTTATATTGGCCTTTTGAATTGAATTTTTCAGTGAATCCAAGTATGAATCCAAATGGATTCGTATTCATAGATGTGAATCAAAAATGATTTGGATTCATAGATGTGAATCAAAAATGATTTGGATTCATAGATGTGAATCATAAATGATTTGGATTCATAGGTGTGAATCCGAATAGATTCGGATTCGGATTCATAGGAGTGAATCCAAATTTCGTATTCAGATTCACACTTGCAAATATGAATCTATTCGTATTCACACTTTTAACTACGAATGTATTCGTATTCGGATTGACACGTTAAGGTGCTGTGAATCAAATTCGGATTCGAATTTACGAATACGAATCTGTCCATCTCTGATAGACACAGGAAGTGATATAACGTGCATACCCCGTGCGCGTTTTAAAAGCCTTAAGACAAGTAATCTTGTTCTTTCAGCAGCAAATAATTCCTGTATAAAAACTTACGGCACAAAATTGATGACTTTAGATTTAGGTTTACGACGGAAATTTACGTGGGAGTTTGTCGTTGCAGATGTAAACAAACCAATAATTGGTGCGGATTTTTTGGAACAATACGGTTTAATAGTTGACATCAAACGAAAAGTGCTTATCGATCCGTTAACATCTTTAACTTCGAATGGCCGCACTGTACAATCTAAAATGCCAAATATTAAAAGTATTTCGGGTAGCTCGCGATTTCATAAACTTTTAGAGGAATTTAAAATTATTGCGCAACCCAGCGCCGAAGTTAAAACTGAAATTAAGCATAATACATTGCATTACATTCAAACAGGTCCTCCAGTTCAGGCGCGTGCACGACGTTTACATCCGGCGCAACTTAAAATTGCAATAAAGGAATTTGAATACATGTTGGAGCAAGGAATTTGCAGGCCGTCTCGCAGTAATTGGTCTAGCCAGCTTCATGTGGTTCCTAAAAAGTCCGGAGATTGGCGTCCGACTGGGGACTATAGGTTGTTAAATAAAATCACACGGCAGGATAGATATCCTATCCCGTATTTAAAAGATTTCGCACAACAACTCCACGGTACTAAAATATTTTCTAAGCTAGATTTATTGAAAGCATATCACCAAATTCCTGTAAATCCAGATGATATATGCAAAACCGCAATAATAACTCCGTTCGGATTATTTGAATTTCCCTATATGAATTTTGGATTAAGCGGAGCGGCACAAACATTTATGCGCTTCATTCGTGAAGTTGTTCGTGGCCTTAATTTTTGCTTTGTATATCTGGATGATGTTTTAGTTGCTAGTGCAAATCTCGAAGAACATGAAAATCATCTTAGAATCCTTTTCCAGCGCTTTAAAGACTATGGGATAAAAATTAATTCTGTAAAATGTACATTTGGAGTATCACAAGTTAATTTTCTGGGGCATTCTACAGTGCGTATCGAAATGATAGGTCCACCCGCATTTTTCAATGTTTCGACTGTTAATTGATAATAATTCCTTTTTTTTTTGGGTATAGATAATTCAGCAATAATCGTTATAATTATTTAGAAAGCATTTTGTTAAAAATAAATAATTCTTTTTTATTTTATGAAAATTTTTATTTTGAAGCCGTTTCAAAAAGATAGGTCCGCCTTTATAAATCCTTGTACCAAAACGTTTTTTTCCATTAAATTTGCATAATCATCATAGTTAAGTCTTACTGCGTGACTACGCAGGCTGCCGTGGAAGTATTTAAATGGAGTTGAACACCACATTGCAATCAAACGAAATGGGTCGTCGTTGCAGTCTTTCGCTGGTTGAACAGGGAGAAATTGCCGCATTTAAGAAGTGTGGAAAATCGAATAGAGAAATAGCTAAACTTTTAAACAGATCTCATAATGTCGTAAACAATTTTTTGAGACATAGAAGTGCTTATGGTAAGAAAAAATCATCTGGCTGGCTGTCAAAAGTGACACCCCGACAAAGAAAGACTATTGTAAAGGAGTTAAAATCAGGAAATACGAGCTTATCCACTTTGGCCAGAAAACAAATTTCTCAAAATCAAAATCAACCGTCCATAGAATGATAAAGAAGATCGGCAGTTTAGTTTACAGGAAGAGGAAAGCGGCTCCGAAATTGTCTAAAAATCACAAAGAAAAGCGATTGAAATTCGCACAGGAAGTGGTGTGCTGGAAAGAAAACTGGCATCGAGTGATATTCAGTGATGAAAAAAAATTCAACTTGATAGGTCCAGATGGCTGGCAATATTACTGGCATGATCTGCGTAACGATAGAGAGATATTCTCGAAGAGGCAAGCTGGTGGTGGTTCCGTTAGGGTGTGGGCCGGCTTCGGACGCGCAGGAAAAACTGATATAACATTTGTATACAATCGCTTGAATGCTGCAGGCTATCAACAGCTGCTCGAACAAAATTTTCTTCCACAAGCAGAGCACATTGGAGGGCCGTTCTACATGTTCCAACAGGACAATGCTCCTGTGCATACTGCAAAGTCCACTTTTGAGTGGTTCTTGGATAATGGTGTGCATATTATCGATTGGCCACCTTGCAACCCGGACCTGAATCCGGTAGAAAACATGTGGGCATACTCGCAAGAGCAGTATATGCAGGTGGAAAGCAGTACAACTGTACTACAGACTTAAAAAGATCTATTTCCTCCGAATGGGCAAAAATCGAGACCAGCTGTTTGAAAAAACTTGTAGAAACCATGCCGAATAGGATTTATGAGCTCATTTTGAAAAAAGGTGGAAAAATTTCTTATTAATTTAATGTTTGGTTCAGTGGACCCATCTTTTTGAAACAGCAATTTCACAAATTTTTTGTTTCGTTTATCATTCCTATGATTTGTATATCATTTAAGCATTATTTTTTCATTGGTTGAACTAGAGTATATTATAAAATAGTACTTAATGCATAATAAAAATTTTTTTCCTAACATGAATTTCGTTTTTACTAATGGGCCTATCATTTCGATACGCACTGTATAAGCGAATCGGGTTTTAAACCTTTGCCAGATCGCGTAAAAGCCATTCCAGAATATAAATTGCCAAAAACAGTCAAGAGTTTAAGAGTTTTTTTAGGTATGTTGAATTTTTATCATAGTTTTTTACCGGGAATCGCAGAAGTGCAAATCCCACTCAATGAGTATTTAAAGGGTAAAAATAAGAAAGCTCGATGCGAAATTAGTTCGTCGGAAGAAGCAATTTCTGCTTTTAACACATGTAAAGAAATGTTGGCAAATGCTGCGCTTTTACATTATCCTTCAATGGATGCTAAGTTAGCGTTAATAACAGACTGCAGTAATATTGCTATGGGTGCGGCTTTGCACGAAGTTACTTCGCAAGGCATAAAGCCCTTAGGCTTCTTTTCCCGCAAACTAACTCCAACGCAGCAGAAATACTCGACATATGATCGTGAACTTTTAGCTATATATTCTACTATAGTGCACTTCAGATTTATGTTAGAAGCGCGTCCTTTTTTAATTTATACAGATCATAAACCGTTAATTTATGTGTTTAATCAGAAAAACGATTCGAAATACTCTCCTAGGCGTTTACGTCAACTAGATTTCATATCTCAATTTTCGACAGACATTCGTTACGTAGCAGGTCGGGATAATGTCGTGGCAGACGCTTTGTCGCGTATTGAAGAAATTTCTATCCCATCCTCTATCGACATGGAATCCTTAGCTAACGCGCAATCGGAAGACTCTGATTTTTTGAAGAATTTAGATGACTCGAATTTTAGCCAGTCGCTAAAAATTAAGAAATTTCAAATCCCAAATTCAAACAAGCTTTTATATTGTGATATTTCAACCTCAAATATTCGGCCTCTTATTCCAAATTCTTTTCGTAAAGCAGTGTTTAATTCTTATCACAATTTATCCCATCCAGGCATACGCGCTACAATTAAATCTATTTCCAAAAAATATGTTTGGCCAAATATGAAAGCCGATATCAAATTATATTGTCATTGTTTAGGCTGCCAGCGAACTAAAGTTCATAGGCATACTAAATCTCCTTATGGTGACTTTCCCCTACCTGACGGAAGATTCAAATATCTTCATTCTAATTGGGCCACGTCCGGTCTGCCGTGGATATACGTATTGCTTAACGGCTGTTGATCGCTTCACACGCTGGCCGGAAGTTACCCCCATAAGTGATATAACCGCGGAAACTGTAGCTAAAGCTTTATATTTTTCTTGGATATCACGTTTTGGTGTTCCTTCATTCATTACTAGTGACCAAGGCAGGCAATTTGAATCCTCACTTTTAAAATCTTTTACCGACCTACAGTGGCGTAACTAAGGGAGGGGGGGGGGTCCGCCCCGGGGGGAGCATTTTTGAAGGGCGGAAAAAAATTCGGATTGCCCTTCCCAAGTTCGCCCCAGTAAATTTTCCAGATGACGATGAATTTTTAAGTCTACTTTTTTTCCGAAAAAGTTCCATTAACAACAGTTAATTCGCGCTCAAAGTTATTTCCGAACATAACCTCCTAGTTTGTTTTTTCATTCCAAAGAATTCCTAAAAGCTACAAAGTTTCCGCAAGGCTTCCGCTTTTTGTTTACCCCCTAGGTACTTTTGTTCCCTTAATAAAGGCCAAGTTTCTTAAGATGATTGCTAGAGCTTAGACCTAAGACCACATGGTAATGGTTTCCGACCAAGACCAGACCAATGTCCCCCACCTCATTAGGGTTGTGATTGATGATCCCCGACGGGGTATACGCGAATATGTGTTGAGCTCTCCGCACTTGCTTTTTCTTCTGTTGCACGACCGTGGTCCGACTTACGGTCGGGGCAAAATCGGATCTGTATGGCCTCCTCCGCACTTACAGACCCGACCAAGACCAGACCAATGTCCCCCACCTCATTAGGGTTGTGATTGATGATCCCCGACGGGCTATACGCGAATATGTGTTGAGCTCTCCGCACTTGCTTTTTCTTCTGTTGCACGACCGTGGTCAGACTTTCGGTCGGGGCAAAATCGGATTTGTATAGTGAGTCGGTGCAGAGAGCGTACTTCAAGCACAAGGCACTGTAGCCGCACTAGAACCGACCAGACCCGACCAGTTAGCAATGTCTAATAAAGATATGTTATTATTTGATACCGAAAAATTTGTTCTTGCGGTGAAAGAGCATAGCTGTCTTTGGGACCTCTCCACAGCGGATTATTCCGACCGCAATAAAAAAAATCCTGGCCCCATCTTGAGTTTTTCATGGTTTGACTAGAATCAATTTCCTATCAGTCCTTTTACCATTAACAACTGCAATCAGGGCAATTCATACTTCATGTGTTTCTGAATTAATGTCTAACTGAATGGGCTGTTTTTTAAGTATATCATCCACTTTGAATTCATTCGGAAAGTCCCCCATTCCTCAAATTATCAATACCAATTTAATTTCACTGGTTTGCCGGAACAGATTGAATAATAAAAAGAAAAAATGCCATGATATTAGCAGTAGCGTCTCTGCGGGGGGGGGGGGGGTTACGTTTGTAACTTAACCAAAATATGTGATGTCTGATGTCACGCTCCCTCTCTCTACCCCCCTTTTTTGCCACAAACTGTCACCATTGCCTGAAATCCCCCCCTCGAAGTGAGAATTTCCCCGTTCAGAAATTAAAAAGCATTGGATGTCAATTTCGAAATAAATTTTCGGAAACAAATAATTCTTAAGTGTTAATTATGTGCAGCGGAAAAATGTAATAAATTAAAAAATAAACAAGGTAATAGTAATAAGTAGGAATAAAATTATAGATGTGAAATAAGAAAAACAGATATTTCTGCGTTCATCGAAATGCAGAAATATTTGTTCTCTGTTTATAAAACTGCGATTGGAATAAATACGTGAGAATGTGAAAAAGCTTTTATTAATTATTTTATTTATTGCATAATATAAACACTGAAATTTTATGTTCGCCTGTTTGATGTCAATTTTTGTAGTTTTATTTGCGCGTCCAATGTAAAATCAGTACAATATGTTTTGTTCTCTTAAAAATGTTTTTAAAAAAATTATTTTATTAATATAAATAGTTATTAATTTTTCCCGTGATTTGATAAGTGAGCTTTTATTACACTACAGTACACATTTAATGTGCAATTATTTATTTTAAGAATTACTTTTTCGCCCCACCCCCTTTTCCACTGCCTTTTTTTTTTTTTTTTGAAATAGGTTGGTAAACAGTTTAATAAGGCAAAAAAAAAAAAACAGAAAATACTGTAACAAATGTATGCATTTGAAAAATTCATGGCATTTAAATAAACCATGGCCAGCAACCAACTTGCTCGCCTTTCATGTCTACCGCAAAAGTCGTCCCTTTGCAAAATACCTCTTCACATTGGTTTCTCTTAATAGCCCATTAATCAAAGCCCTAATGAGGTGGGGGACACTGGTCGTGTCTTGGGTCGAGTCTGTAAGTGCGGAGGAGCCCTTCTTCTCGGTCTATTCACAAGACGATGGCATTTTCTGGCCTTATCCGACGCCGCCGGCAGCAATGCAAAGTAAACAAATATCAATTGTCACCTAAAGATGAATGACTGGGTTATTTAGAATTTCTACTGGTCCCAGTACAGGTCCTTCATTTTCGTTCTATCAGTTTAAAGTGACATTAGCCAAGGCCAAGGTCCAGTCCCAGTCTGTTTTTCTTCTACGAAAATCGTGATCCATCACAAGGAAAGAAAATTTTGAATAAACCCCTCAGAGATAAAACAGAGACAACCAATTTCTCCTCTTAAAAGGAGGCAACAGGCAAGTTATATTATAACATTTATTTAGTTCCCTTTTTTTCTTTCTTTCTTTTTTCAAGGAGCAATTCGTATTTCGAACGAAAACGTATATGATTCATTTATTTCCATACCTTATTTTGTTTTTATTCATTCTTTGTTTTCTCATTTAAAAATTAACAACGCAGTAAGGCTTAGCAATTAACACGGAGGTTTTCAAACTGGGCGCCACGTCCACCGCACCCTGAGATGCCAAAGCGAGAGATTAGAGGCGCAGTGCCGAAAGACAGGGGCGCCCACCAGAAGGGGGGTCATGGCGCAGAATGCGCCATTGAAATTTGGGGGGGGGGTCATCATTTTTCGGGGAGGGCTTCATAGCTTTTTAGCGAGGCATACCATCGTTCGAAGAGGGGACCCTATTATATTAAATGCGTTTGTTACATGAAATCTTTGTTTTTAAGGGAACAAGCAGCTACAATAATTGCAATTAAAACACTTCCGCCAACTTAAAATGCAAGTCATAATCATTATTTTTATGTTATTACCAGTTTACTTCTGTGACTTATTTTTCTTAGGAACCGTACAAATATACAATTATAAATATATTTATGTAGGGCCAATTGGCATTGATAAAAGTTTCTTGTAACCGTGAAACTACTGCAACTGTAGAAAAAAAACAGCGCGAGAGAAAAATTTATGTGTAATAATAGATGGGCATCCGCAAAACAGGAGTTTTTTGTCTTTGACGTTTTCTCATTCTCTCTCAACATAAGTAGTTAACACGTAACTGTAGGGTAACTTTAATTATCTTACACCCTTTAGAATCTGTCTTACTTTTAAATTATTTCTAAGTTTAGGTTTTCAAAAATATATAACACAATTTATCTCAATATAGCACAATAGCTTGTTACCCAAAGTGGGTAGCCAATCGAAAATGATGATAGTATTCAACCAATCCTTTTTATTCGGATTTATAGCAGTCAATTGAGAATATTTTTTTAAGCTTTGAACTTTAAAAAGTTGAGCACTGACTGCTTTTCCGATGCAGCCATCAAAAATATGTCTTTCTTTAAAGATTTAATAATTCTGTTTATCCAACACCAAATTTATTAATAATCTCTAGTACACGCCCTCAGCGAGTTTTTTTTTTTTTTTTTTCAACTGAAGAATATAACGCAGGGGCTTAGAATTCAAAGTCATTTTCAGCACGCTTGAAGTACTTGCAGATTTTGCTGTTAGAGTTAGATCATGCTTTATATTGGCTTTTACCACATAAAAACATTTTGTAAACGATGCTTCAAAGATATCTAATTTATCCAGAACAGAATAAGGCAACAGCAGGGGAGCGGGGGGGGGGGGGAGAGATCGCGGAAAAAAAGGAAACTAGGTAATAAAAATTAATTATGTTGTAAAACCTAAAACATTTTATATAAATGACGAAAACTAAAAATTTTAAGTAATGTTTATATTAATTTACTTTCTTACAACTCGTATAATTAGCCTGAAACATAGATTTCCCGAAATTTAATGATTTACTTCCCGAATTTTATTTTTTTCCTACCGAAATAGTGTTTGAAATTTACCTAGTTCATCCCAAAATAATGTTCGTTTCAGCAATTGAGGATATCCGTAAGAGCAGGGGAATCCAACCTTTCACACTTTGTGGAACTCTTTAAGCTTACCGTTTTCTTGAGGGAACATCTTGATCAAAGAGCAGAAAAAATAGGATATCAAAGCTTTATCCTTCTCAAATTAAAAAAATATATATATTGTTGCATCTGGATTTTATCACAAAACAAACATCTTAATAAGATATTGGATGGAAATATAGCTAATAAATTCTTTTTTTAATACATGAGGCACAATGGTTTTGCTGCAGGGTAAATAAAACCCGTCCGCGTAATAAGAGGAGAGTTCGTTATTTCGTTATAGCAAATTATTAGCTATATATTGGTATTTTCGTTTTAATTATATTTCGTTAGGAGCTTCTATTTTTTTACTGCATATAAAGTAACTGAGAAATGTTGATAATGCAACAAAATTCATTTTTATGATATAAATTTTTTTAAAAAGCAACATACCCAAGGCAACGTTTCGTTTCAAATTTTTGATAAAATTGTTAGAGCAAAAAATATTTATAGCGTAGTTCATTATACAATTTCCCTTTAGCTAGATACTTCATTTAAATTTAAAAAGAAAAGAAATGCTTCTTTTTTTTAAAGGGGGGTTTTTATAAGGGGGGAAAACACTGGTAAATGTCTTCTCTACAACAAAATCTTCCTCATAGAATGAACCATTATTTGTTTGATCAAGTG
Source organism: Octonoba sinensis (assembly GCA_038502835.1). Taxonomy (NCBI): domain Eukaryota; kingdom Metazoa; phylum Arthropoda; class Arachnida; order Araneae; family Uloboridae; genus Octonoba; species Octonoba sinensis. The sequence goes on along the minus strand of CM076599.1, from coordinate 100,321,129 downwards.
AATTATTTTTTTTCTCTTGTTTTCGTTCTATTTCTCACTTATTTGAATTAAGCTAAATATAAGTACTTAAATTAAAATACAAAAAAATTATGCTACAATAATTTTTTTTTAAAATTTTTCATTCGAAAGCTTTTAATAACTTTCTCATTCGCTCAGCATAATGTAAGAAGAATTTTCTATATTGTCATGATACATACGCTTAATAGTTTATTATTAACAAGACTTATAGAAAACTATTGGTGGCATTTCCGATTTTTCTGAGGCAAGTGTGGATCCAAGGAGGCTTTACAGGTGCCATACCTTCCTCTTGACATGACCAAACCATACGAATCTAAAACTACGTTTTTCGGACCTCTAAAATTTTCTGAGCAGAGTCCGAATATCTCAATGTCTCCAAATATAGAGTGAAATTACGGTTTTGGGCATCAATTTCGATGAATTTCCAGAGAAAAGTACCTGAACTCCTCTTATCTCGTCCAAAATTACGCGTTTTAGATTTCATTTCGAAATATTTCTAGGGCCGTATCCCAAATTCTTGTTTTTTCCCAAAGTCCAGAAAAATAGCCTAATATAGCATTTCTAAGGCTTAAATTTCGAAAAAATTTCGGGGTAGAACCCCCGAACCCCCCTATTCAACATCAGTGTTACATAACAAAATTTAAACTATTTTTCCGAATGCAGTGCCCATCTCTATTAAGATCCCTGCTTAATAAAATCAGCCGCTTATACAATCAGATTTAAAGAAACGGATTCACATCAATGTGAAATCTTTGTTAAGACACCGCTTTTAAAAATAAAGATGTCAGATACTTTAATAGATTGATCGCATGAAATGAATCAAAATCATTAGGAGCTTTTCATTTCAAAACATGTATGATTTTTGCGATGCTTAATCTTTTCTTTTTGGGACCATACCCCTTTATTTCACACTCAGCAATACTTAACTGATTAACAGAGCGATCATATTTTCAAATCAGATGAGATGTGCGTGTATGTACACGTGGAAAAAAATGGTATCACCAATCTCATAATCCCCCCCCCGTGTCCTGACTTCGGACAACTTTGTTCTTGGCCCAGGAAAGGGGCGGCACTTTCATTATTCGCCCCGGGCGCCACTACGGCTAGTTACGCCACTGCCGACCTATTTGGAATTAAGCTCAACAGAACATCCGCATATAATCCAAAGTGCAATGGACTAGTGGAAAGACTTCATAGACCACTAAAACAGGCATTAAGTTGTCTGTCGCCTCTGACTTGGGTCGACGCTCTCCCTGCTGTGCTCCTCGGACTACGGACGGTATACAGAGAAGATCTGAAGTCTTCCGTTGCTGAACTTGTCTATGGGGAGACAATTCGTTTGCCCGGAGATTTCGTCACTGAATCTCCAGTTCCGGTCCTAAGTTCGACGTTTCTCCAACAACTGCAAAGTCATCGGTTCGCTTCGTCCAACGCAAGCAGCACGACATGGAGTGCCAACATTTTTCGTCCCTAAGGATTTGACATTTTGCACCCACGTCTTCATTCGTCATGATGCTGTCCGACGAACCTTGCAACCACAATACGATGGACCTTTTCTGGTGCTCAAACGTCTTGCAAAGGACTTTGTTCTTTCTATAAAAGGGACAGCTAGAACTGTTTCCATCGACAGATTGAAACCTGCATATATTTTAAATCAAGATTTAAGTCTAAAGACTGTGAACGCGAATTCTGTCGGTGTAACTACACGTTTCGGCAGGAAAGTACATTTTCCGGACAGATTCGTCTCTCCCTGATCTGCTCGAGACTCAGAGGGGAGTATTGTGGCGGTTAATCTGAATATTCTATTTTCTTGCTTTATATTTACATATTGTACTTTTGAATGTTCAAACTTCAACCATCGAGCGGGTGGCAACAGCCGATTGTTTGTATTTAAAGAGATTCAGATGTAGTCTCTTCAGCTTGCTTGCTCACTTTTGTTTGATTCTGAGCCGACCGTGGCGGAACGGCCACTTGTTATGGTTTTTAGTACTTTTGTTTAAGTTAAAATGTAAATAGTTAATAAATGTAATATTTAGTTTTAAATCTTGACTACGTATCCAGTCAATTACAGCATCTACAAAGATTGATCGACCAACCCTACAGATGAATGTGTACAAACCCCAATAGTCCGCAGTCCATTAAAAAAAAAACTCTTAGAAATAGTAGAGTTGTGTTACAAAAATTTTTTCTCGCATAAAAATGTATTCTTTCTGTAAAATAAAGTAATGTAATAACAACAACAAAAAAAAATCTTGATCAAACTTCGGGCCTTTTCTGCGAAATTGAAGTTACAGAGTGGAACTGTGTTTTTTAATAGAGAACACCTCTGTCACACTAATCGTTGCAACAGAAAGGCGAAAAAAAAAAGCCCATGGAAGAATTGACATGCACACACACACACACACACAAAAAAAGTAGCACTCCGTCTGCACTACAGAACAACATGCTACGTTGTAAGTAAAGTTTTGATTTCACTGTGTTATGATGCAGCAATATTGATAATTGCAAGCTATTTTGTTGGTCACTGTGTGTAAAGAAGCATGCAATGTTTTATTTTATTTATGTTATGGAGTGATTAATGTGCATTTTTCTAGATAACCAATTAAGAAGTTGTAAGGTCTTTATTTTATAATTTGAATACTTTAAACACACATATATACAAAAACGTTTATTTAGGCACAGTTGAACAAACATCATTGGACACAAGCACAAGTTAAACCAGACAACACATAAGTTCCCAAACTAAACTGCTCTTAAGTTTCTCTCTGCAAACTCTCTCGGTTACAGTTAATACACCATAGAAGCAGGGCTCCCACGGCTGCGCAAAACTGCGCCAAAACGATTTTTCTGCTACAAAATGTGTTTTTTCGGAAAAATTGCGCCAAATCGCGATTTTCGGGAAAAAAAATCGAAAACTTTTTAGATATTATTTTTTCTCACCTTAAAATCGACATCATTTGTTCCATTTTTCCTTTAGTCAACTAATTTTTTACCTTTTGCAGTAGTTTATTAATGAATATTATCTCTACCCTCTCTTAAGAACATCAAATATGGATGAGAAAATTGAGCAGATTGAGCGATGTATCCCATGCTTGTAGAAGAAACAGTGAGACGATTTCTAATATTTTGTAGTATCATAGAGAGAGAACCCATTCATCTTATCACTATTTATGTTAAACATTTTATTTAGTAAGTTTTTCTTGAAATAGATAAAATGTTTACAACTTCATGGAATGTGGAAAAAAAATTAACGTTTTTCCTCAGTGCACTTTGTGTTTTCTAATGTTTAGGAAATACTAATCAATCTGAAAAATAAATAACGGAACAGATGTTAAAAAGATTGCTGCTCCATTATAACAATTCTTTAAAATTCCTTAAGCCTACTTTCCACGTGCAAGTAAAGGAGCGCATACGTTTTGCAATCTTTTTGCATCCGCTACAAAAATCGGATTTTTTTCATTTCAACCATTCATAATGTTTCTTCTCAAAGTAAATAAACAAAATTTATTTTTATTTTAAATAAAGACATTGTTTGAAAATATATATTTGTTCCCGAAAGGGTTTACAGATGGGCTTTCAAACGCTGTAAAATTAAACATTGAATTGCAGTTTTTTTTCTTTTCTCAATACTCTTTAAGTTCTGTAATCTATATCATATAACCACTAGCAATTAAAAACAGAAAACTTAAATATAAAGAACAAAATAAGTAAGGCTCGACCGATGCATCGGCCTCGCCGATGCATCGGCGCCGATTGTTCAACAAACTTGTCATCGGCCATCGGCATCGGCGGCCGATGTTAAATTCAGAAAAACATCGGCCCATCGGCCTTAAAAAACATCTAAAAGCCGATGCCAGGCCGATGTTTTCCAACTTTCCACAAAACTTGATACAACTTTCCACAAAACATTCTGTCTTTAACCGTCTTCCTCCTCCATAGCTAGTTTTCTATTTCCATACAATAAGAGGCAGCACAGCAGTTAAAAACAGTTTTCGCCATCATGGGGGAGCCAGGGTTGCTAATTTGGCTATTTTTAAGATAAATACGAAACGTTTGGCTTTTGGAGTAATTTGCATGGCTTCCTGGCTTTCTTTTGGCTCCTTAATAGTTTTTGGGAGATTTTATAAATATTTTAGCTTTTTACAACAGAAGTTTTAAAGATTTTTAAAAAACAAATACTATTTTTAATTTTAGAACTATGCCAAATTTTGTTTTACACCGTTTTGATAACAAATGGGTGTCGCTTATTTTATATCAGCTCAGGCTCTTATTATCCGGTTGCCTATTTATGCCCAACATGCCCAATTTTCGTGCTGGAGTTAATAGACATTCGGAGGGAATACTCGGAAAAGCAGTCGGATATCTTGTTCTGTGACTTCATTCGACGATTCTACAGAATTCGCTCTTTTGTTCCGAGTCAGCGAGAATTATTCTAAGAATAATTCTCGCACATATAGCAAAGAAGAAGAACAGAAGAGGGAAAGAAATATTGATGTTTCTTCAGCAAGAAAAATATCTGCAGGAATGCTGCTACAAAATGTGTTTTTTTTTTTTGCTTAAAGTTGGATGCTTTTGTGATATTGTTGGTATGTTTGTAGCATTTAATCAATCAGCACACCGTTTACTATTAAAATGCATTTTTACGGATCCCAACCGCTATAGATTAACTATTCATGTGTAAATAAATAAGTGAAAAATAAAAGAAACCAACTTAATTTTTGCTGTGAGTTATTTTCGTAAACTCACGACACAAAAATTGAGGATCCCAGTTCTTATAACAAGTTATTGAAAGAAAAAAAATAATTCCACATATGCGAGAACGAGAATGACAACAACAATCATAATCCTTGAATTGTTACTCATTCTTAATCTTCTTACGGCATGCTAGCTACTATTTACTGGTTTTTTTATAATAATTACTTGTTTTATCAAGATCCACTTACATATTGCATGCGTATTTCGTCTTTTTCTTGAACAAATTGCCATAACGGGTTGGGATCCGTAGATTTGCAAACGAAGCACAATCGCTCATGTGTATAGTTCTTGTGTCCTAAAATTCCGTGATGCAATCACTGAGCTAAATGAGAGAAATCTGGAGTGAGGACTCCCCATGCTTCAACAGGGCAGCTTGCGAGCCGACGCGCATGAATACAGTGCTCGAGCCATCAAGGCAAAACATCGCTGACTTCCCATTGTGGAAGCATTGGCTCGTATGGTGTATTGTTACAAATTTCGGTTTAATTTATCATAGTTTATCAAAAAATTTTATTTTCGTCATTTAGCAATACGTTTGCATCCTGTTGTGCAAAGGGATGTAAAAATAAATTCGTGCAACTTAAAAGAAAACGGTGTTAAAGCTCATTTTGATGGCGAATTGCCTATTTAAACTTTAAATGCCTTGTTCTCGTATTCTATCTTTGAATGGCTTTTTTTCACAGAAATTTAATTACTATGCCCATAATGTACACAAAATTGTTTTTGGATGAATAAAGTTTACCTTAAATCATAATATTACAACTTAATTACATTGCTGAAAAACTTTTTCTTTTAGCATTATAGCCTAAATATTTCTCCTGTTTTCTCGATAGTCAAACCTTATTACGTAATATTTTATTATAAGGGAAAATATCAGTTACACAAATAGTTAAATCATGTACCTTTTTTGCTAGTTAATGGAAATTTCAATAATAATTTTGATGTTTTTGAATTAACTTTTCATTTGAGTAAAATTTTGATTTTTGCGTGTGTTAATTTTTATTTTGTCAAATTGTGGCTGTTTTTAAAAAACATTTATTTTATTATTTATTTATTATTTTATTACTAAATTAACATCTACACTCGAAGATTTTTAATGAGTTCATAAAGCTTTGAATTGCAGCACTTTTCCCCTGCAAATATACTGATCAGCTGAAATTTTTATTTGTGCATGATTTAAAAAATCATGATAAATATTATTATGATCATGTTTTTTTGTTACTAAATTAACATCTGCACTCAAAGAGTTTTAATGTGCTTATAAAACTTTGAATTACAGCACACACTTTTTCCCAGCAGATGCACTGATCAGCTATATTTTTAATTAGTGCATAGTTAAAAAAATAAGTAGTATTTCTTTATTATTCTTATTTACATTTAATATCCATAAATGAAATGTTCCATTAGTGAGAAATATTTAACTTGGTCATAGGCAAGCAAACTTGTAAAATATAAAATTTGTAAATGCTTATACATTTCAGATTCATCTCAAAATGACATGCTCCATTCCAGTTATTTGCAAACTTTTTTTAATAAAAATGTTATCCTATAATATCTCCAAAAAATGACTTCTTTCTTCTTATTTTAAGTGCTTCTTCTTTTTTAATTGTATTATGTTTAAGTGCAATATCGAAGTGTAAGAACTCTAAAAACGCATTTATCGTTTTTGGGAATAAAAGTCGCTATATTGATGCTGTTCGAAGCTGCTCACTGAAACTTCTTATGAGATTTATAATTTAACTGTGTAAAGTATTTATTCATCAGTAGTCAAGGAGAGTAAATCAATTAATCAGGGTGTCTTCCTGTCTAAATAAACATTTTTTAAACCTGCTATAGTCGCACACTCCCATATAGCATTCAAAGATAATAAAAAGTGTCTCAAAATGTTTTTTATCGTGAAAAAATGTATGAATAATTGTTCTAAAATGCTATGAGAAATTTTAAATTATTATATGTCAGGCATTAGAATAAATTTTTTTAGAAAAATCGGAAAAGAATTAAGAGCTCGAGAGCTCTTTAAAGTTAGCCGTTTTATCATTGCGCGAATTGGTAGTTTGCGCGTTTTGCCTTGATGGCTGAAAAGGGTGTGAAGCGGTTCGACCGCCCAGTCCTCGCTCCAGGTTTCTTTTATTTAGCTCAGTGGATGCAATGGCGTGCAGCAATAACTGTCGACATTAATTTGTGTAAAAAGAATTGCAGTTTAAACCCTTGAGACTCCAGAGCCCTCTCTTCCCAGAATAAACGTGGTTTCGTTACCGTGAGAACTTTTTTAAAATTTGATAAAAAAGAAAAGATTTCCAAAATATTGCAAAATTGAACTAATTTTGTGTTTAAAAATAGCGTTAAAAAGGTAGACATATAATTTAAGCAAATTCGAGTCTCAGGAATTTTGAACAGTTACATTGTTTTCGCAGAAGGTAGCGCCACATATAAAAAATTGTCGGTTATGGGAGGGTATTTTGAATCGGGTTGGAGGGTTCAATTTGAAACGCAACACTGCTTTTTATACAAACTGCCGTTGTGAAATCGACCATTCTCAAATACGAGAACGAAAACTGCACGTTATTAATTTTAAATTCGTCCGTTTTGACCCCTGGTATTTTGTCTTGCAAAAAACTGGTAGCCAAGGCGCAAATTGAAAAAAAAAAAAAAAAAAAAAGTTTTTTTATTTTCTTTACCAGTATCGAATCCCAACTTTAAACAAACTGGTAGCTAAAAACGCGTCGTGCATCTCTGGTCTAACCGTACGTAATAAAAATTATTATTTTTCTTTTTTAATTCCTTATGTCCAGCTCTCACACTATTTTAAAACAACGCGACATTTTGGGCGCTCAGGAATCTTTAATTCAAACAAAATACTACACTCGTTTAAAAATGAATGAGTTTCATAAAAAAAGAATACTAAATGCTCTAGTTCCTCTGCATCAAAATCAAGGGATTCATGTAAAACTCTACCATGAACTAAAAAACGGAGTTTAAACGATGAATAATCGGAACCAATCTTTGCTTCGCGCACGTGCCTTACAAGGTCGCTTTAGCTGATGTTTGTTTTCTTCTGATTGTTTATTCTACATTTATTCAGTTTTGTATTTACTAGTATTACTATTAGTATATCTGAAAAGTAACGGATTAGGGGAATATAAGATCGAAAAATAATATCGCGATCGGGAAATTGTCCTGTTTTTTTTTTCTAGATACAGGAAAGTGAGTTTTGGTACTTTTCATTCTGAAGTAAAAATAAATTAAAGTCTGGAAGATATTTTTCCATACAGAAAACATAGGCATTGCATCGGCATTTAGATGTTATTCAAGGTCGATAGGGCAAAGTTTTTCCGAAGTTTCCGAAGAATGCCGGTGGCGATGGCTAGATTTTTTAACTATCGGCACTGGTGCATCGGTCGAGCCCTTATATTTATTTATTTATTGCTCAGTTAAAGATGTTTAACTGCATTTCACATGAAATGTTGCAATTTTAAGCAAGTCTCTTTAAAAACTAAATTAATAAAACTGAAATCGGAAAAATGTCCGAACTTTCAAAGTTACTGTATCATGTAAACTTCCCCCAAAGTCTTTTATGTTTGCTTGAATAAGGCATTTATGTTTTTATAAACATAAAAATAAATAAATGATTTAAATGACATTTTTGACAAGCATTCTACACGTGGTTTAAAGGGAAGTTTTTCCATCGGCCATCGGCCGATGGAAGAGCAAAATAATCGGCCATCGGCCATCGGCCGATCTTGGTACAATCGGCCAACAATCGGCATCGGCCCATCGGCCAAAAAATGCCATCGGTCGAGCCCTAAAAATAAGTAAAAAAAATCATAAAAGAAAAGCATGTATATCTTAATGAATTGATGATCTTTAGCAAACATGTTAAGCAATATTATTAGAGAAAATGGAAATTTTGGTGTGGATGAACGACCTCATAAAAGTACGCTTGCTTAAAGTTTCAATTAGATTTGATAGTTATGAAATTATCATGGTTTTTTTTTTTCTTTTATTTCGATTTAGTTTCTTTCAGCATCCAATTGCTGTAACCCTAGGGCTCTTAAAATTTAATTAACTATTACACAATATTTAAAAGATGTAAAAATTAATTGTTGGAAAAAAATAAATCATTAGACATTAAATGATAAACATATAATAAAAAGTACATTTTGCTTTTCTATTATAGAACTGAAAAATATAATTTGGTTCTTGAATTTTCTTGCTGCAAAATTATGAAACTCAGCAATTTTCTTTTAGTGCCATTATTACTTCCAAAGCATCTAAGGGAGTATTTAGGATTGAAATTTAAAGGAATATTTCTTAATCAGAAAAATAATAAATATAACTGCAAGTAGAAAATAGGATAGACTTCAAATCTATTTTTTGATAAAATATGAAATTATATTTAATTCATTCAAAATTTTACTGTTACTATAATCACAATGATTATACCTAAATAAGTACCATTTAAAAAACAAATTTTATTTAATGATAAATAATTGAACCTTTCATATTAGTTAGTTTTTTCTTATTTTCTTGAAATAATAGTGTTTCAGCTATTACACAAACTGCAATGATTTTTAAAAAGAAGAAAATTTTATGCTTTCTTCCAGATATTCTTAACTATTAGAAGAAGAAAAAACGAGAACTTTTTTTTATATAATCCGTTTCTTGAGAAAAGTCTTGCAAAACACCTTGATAAGGGTTATTGGTTTAATTAGTTGAATAGGTTATAAATAATTTCTTAAAATTTATAAAAATAATCCAGTTTTTGAAGGATGACTGACGTTTACATTTCCTATCATTTTGAAGACTTAAAACTGCTCTTACCTTTGATGTATGAAAGTAACATGGCTTTAAAACAGCCATTTAATATTTAATAAATAAAGAAAAAAAATCCTCCAAAATGGTACAAAGTTGATATTTTCGGCTCATAGACATTATGATCAGCATAAATGGGTATAGGAAAATTAATTCTGATCAAAGTTGTGATTATGATCTGTTACATATAAACATAGATTGTGTTTATAGAAGTATTTTCATCCTAAAGTTCTGTTCAAGATATGTATAGTTCAATTCATTTAGAGTAAATCTCACTTAGATCTCCAATGAAGGAAATTGACTATGATATAATGAAACAGTATTAACCAGGTTTTCTTTCATAAAAATGTGAAGTATGTTAGAAAAGTCTTGATGTTTGAGTACATGCGCCTAACGTTTTTCGTTCTATAAAAAGTAGAAACTCTGTTACCATAATGCGACCAATATATTTAGAAATTCTGCCAGGCTCATAGGAAAATTATTTTCTACCTTTTTAGTGCGCAAGAAAAACGTTGTTTTTTATAAAAAAAATTTTTATTTATGTAATATTATTTTCTTCTTTTTAGTTATTGATGGGTAAAATTTCGCCCATCATATAAAAAAGCGTCGTCTGCCTATAATTAAATGACACTGTAAACTATATACCTAAAAATGCATGCACCATTTCGTTAGTATGTTCCGATTTATCGCCAAAGACTAATTAAAAAAGTCAAATAGCGTGTCGTCATTCACCACGTTATTTGAAATCTAGAATAAACCATACGGTATTCTTTTTCTGGCGATATTTAGCTCAATATTTAGCTCTTTTATTTTTTTATTGAGTAATTTTGGTCTTAAGAGATTCGGAAACGTTTGAAGTATACTTTCAAAAGAACTCTTGTTGACATTAACAATTTGTGGTTTATCACTTGAATATTGAACAGCATTAGTTGAAAGGGATGTAGTTGCATCAATAAGTCGATGGTTTTTTGCATCAATAAGCAAATTAAAGTGACTCAAAAAATCTATTCCTATGATCGGTCTGTTAACATCAGCAATAACAAAAATCCAGTTGAAGACGCGGCGCAATCCTAAATCCAAACGCAATAATTTTTGACCATATGTTGCAATTGGAGTGCCATTTGCCGCTAAAAGTTTAAATTTACTAACACTTTTCCTGTCGTTAGAAGATGGCGGACAAACGGAAATGTCAGCGCCACTATCTATCAGAAATATACAAATATACGGCCGCTGTTTCTTTGTCACTCACAAAAAAGCGACTCAGCCCGTGGTGTAGTCCTGAAAAAAAAAGTTAGGGGGACGCTTATGTTGAAATGTAAAAAGTTTGGGGGGACGCTTAGATTAAAATAAAAAGGTAGGAGGACGCCGTGTTCCTGCGTCCACCCTCGACTACACCACTGGACTGCCTTAAGCCGATTGGACCAATAGCTCCCAATTGGGCCCCGCGCTTTTAAGGAGCCTTTAGCATATGTTTAACAATGTCACAAGCCTTCTGCGTTGTACCTCAATAAATGTGCTTTCATTTAGAAAAAAAATTAAGCATAATTCAGAAAATACATGTCATTTTTTTTTTTTTTCAGTGCACATTTTGATTTCTTCATATTCTACTGCAAAATCATGAGCTCAACTAAGAAAATTTTAGGCTTTGATGACATTTCACTAAGATCAGGAGTACGAGGGGTGTACCGAAATAGGGCCACTCAAAATTACCCCCTAAAAGGGGCCCTGCAATTCTTAAGGCCGGCTCTGATCACGTAGGTCTATTGGGAGCCCCCAAAACAATGACCCCAAACAGTTGACCATGCCCCCAAAACCAGTGAAAACCACCCCCCGATGGGCTCCCCTGACTTTGGCTTAATCGCTGTAGCTGCAAGGCAGGAGTCATGTCAGTTTTGTCCCCCCCCCCCCCCCAACCCATATGAGCTTGCATCCTTTAGCCATAGAAACATTTAACTCTCTGCACAACTCCGTTGCCGAACCGGGCCCCATGAATCAGCCATGTCTGATACCCCTTCTGGATGGCCCCGCTTGATCGGGCACTTTTGGTTTATGTTGTTTATTCTCGCTGTGCACGTCCTAAGGCTATAAACCTTATGCAATAAATGTAATGAAAAAAAAGCATTGGAATACCAAATGCAGCCCTTTCTTCAGTTGTAGTATTATTCAACGGACCCCTTTAAAGTGAGTGGGCCGGTCTTCAAATTCCTAAATCTAGCCCTGCGCATGAAAAGGAAATTATTATATTCACAAAAGCATCATCAAAACAAAAGCAAACATATTTACTCAGAAAAGTTGACGATAAAATAGTGAAAATGACAAGTTTTTCGATGTGGAAAAAACAGGAAAAGGAAGAGGGCCTGCGAGAGAGGCCCTCCCCGAAAAAAAGGCTCGGGGGGGGGGGGTGTATGCGTCATCATGCTTATAGGAGCACACCCCGAAAAAAAGAGCTTCATAGATCCTATAACAAACAAACTTGCTTATCATTCTTTGCAAGTGGTTGCAACGATGTTTTTCCTTGTGAGTGTCTCTTTTTAGAATTTTTGCAAATATATCGATGGTTAAGAAGGCATTATCGGGGGGGGGGGGGCACAGAAGGCATCGCAATGATATATTATTATATGGGCTGCGTTCAGGGGAGCTTAGCTGACCTTTTTGGGGGCGGGGGACTGCGAAAACGCGATTAGGGGAGATAATATGTAATCCTGATTAATATGTGTGTTTTAAGAGATGATTTATCAATATTCATCTCTGATTGAAGATTAAACCCTAATGTCGTAGTATAGCAAGAAAAATATTTTTTATAAAAAAACAGAACCGACTTCAACTTATAAATTTTTTTTTTTTTTTTTTTTTTTTTTTTTTTTTTTTTTTTTTTTTTTTTTTTTTTTTTTTTTTTTTTTTTTTTTTTTTTTTTTTTTTTTTTTTTTTTTTTTTTTTTTTTTTTTTTTTTTTTTTTTTTTTTTTTTTTTTTTTTTTTTTTTTTTTTTTTTTTTTTTTTTTTTTTTTTTTTTTTTTTTTTTTTTTTTTTTTTTTTTTTTTTTTTTTTTTTTTTTTTTTTTTTTTTTTTTTTTTTTTTTTTTTTTTTTTTTTTTTTTTTTTTTTTTTTTTTTTTTTTTTTTTTTTTTTTTTTTTTTTTTTTTTTTTTTTTTTTTTTTTTTTTTTTTTTTTTTTTTTTTTTTTTTTTTTTTTTTTTTTTTTTTTTTTTTTTTTTTTTTTTTTTTTTTTTTTTTTTTTTTTTTTTTTTTTTTTTTTTTTTTTTTTTTTTTTTTTTTTTTTTTTTTTGGTAGAATAACAATAAAATAAATGTTTGTATTACTATTTTCTTACGGAAAGTTTCAACAGTGTGGCCCAAGGTTCCCAAACTGTGTGCCACGATGAAGATGAGGGGTGCCGTGAGCCGTGAAGCACGGCTCACGGCAAATAATCTAAATAGCAAATCTTCTTTATTTTTAAGCTGGTATTATACAATTAGGGTGACGCGGGAAAATTGTAATTCTCCCAATGGAAAATTTTGGGGAACCCCTGTGCTAGTGGGTTCAGATTATTCTTGCGCCTATTACCCAGTGGTATAGATATATATGTTAACTGTTTTTAATTATTTTTCGTAGAAACGTTGTTGATCAATTTTCGCAAAATTGAAAAAAATCGTAGAAGTTGTTAGGTTGTTGTTGTTGTTGGAGAGCCCTCGCGAGCAGCAAGGAAGAGAGGGTGCGCTGCTCCTGAGTTTAGAGGGGCCTTTATAGACAGGAGTCCAATCCCCGCCCCTTTGAAAGGTCTCTTAATTTTTGAACCAGCTCCCAGATGAGAGACCATCACCTGGGGTTGGCACCCTCAGAGGTACGGTTTCAATTGGAGGACATTGGGTTGAGGCCACAACGAATTTCATGGGCAACAGCTTACACGGTCCCAGAGCAACCGGTCTGAAGTTAAGGTCATTTGTGTAGTTTATGAAGTACCTTTATAAATAATTAATTTCACTCAACTAAGCCGGTTAGTGACTCTGTTTATGTGAATTTAAAAAGATACGGCCCTTGGTTTACAGGTCTTCTACGTCCGTACTGCGAGGTATGGAAATATTTCTGCAATGCAAAATTTGCTAGTAACGTTTTTGAAAACGGCACTGAATTGAATTTAGTTCTTACCAGGTATGTGTCCGGTATACTTCGGAATTACACCACCGTATCTGTGTGGCATGACTCTAGGTTTTCTCCGAAGATGATCTGGGCAGTACCTTGCGTTCGGTTTGTGCATCGAATCTTCTCCACGAGACAGGGCTTCTGATTTATTGGAAGGGTGGTGATGAAAGTGGTGCATGTCTCCGCGGTCTTTCGGGCACCAAGGCTCTGGCATGCATTCTAGAAAGGAATTTGCAATTACCAAATTATTTTCATTTAAATGCTCTTTTATCATACTTTTTCTGCCTTTTTTCCAGAGGAAGGGAGGAGGCAGGGAGTGACGGAACAAAAGTTTGTAGTCGTTACTTTAGAAAGAGCGAAATTGTTCTAGTGTTATTTTACATTATTGGGATATTTCTTTCTTTCTTTTTGTTTTGTAGCAATTAATTTAAGCATGCTTTGTGACTTTAGAATGCAATTCACTATTATCTACTTCAGTGTTTCACGATGAATACCGTTATCAGCTTAGCGCATAAATATAACATCCACTTTTTCAATAGATTTTGGAACATTTTGTGATTTCGGGTGAAGAATTGTATTTGGAGTCTTTATCACCATCACCAAGTTAAAATGAAATTACTGAACTGAATTTTCTTGAAACGCTATTTATATTCTAATATCGTTTTAGACATTGATATTTGAATGAATTCATTTTCTGGTTGAGCTGTGTGATTGAGCTTTTGTAAAGTGAGAGGTAATTTCTAGCGGGGGGGGGGGGGGGCATTCGAATGCGCTGCAGTCAAACATCGTTTTTTCTTTCCATTTGCTTTCAATTGAAAATATGACCCCGTGGTTGTGTAATCAGTGTCGCACTCCCATGCTGGCAGCCGCAAGTAATTTACTACTTTTTGCTCTAGTTATCTTTCTGCTAAGTAACCAACCTTGATAGCCGTTTATGTGTCCGTATATGCAACTTATTATTTTTTTAAAATGGAATCATCAAGCTAAGTTTTGCTATATTTTTATTTTTTTTGCTCCTACAAGAAAATATTCTTGTACCTCTCCAGTATAACTTAAATCTTGCTGTGACTTTACCCCCCCCCCCTCCTTCTCTCCCACCTGTTCAGGCCTTATAATGCATCCCACAAAATCTCTTGATTTAGATCTAGATTAACGCACATTCCGCCTTGTTTGGCTTTGAGCATGGTCAAAACCAAGCAAAGACCTCGCCTTATTTTGCAGCTTAGAGACATTAACTGGTGGAAATGAAAGCAGGAAAATAAACAATGCAGGAGGGGCTTTTATTTCTCTCTTGAAAACGCGAAACAGCATCCAAAAGTCAAATTCACGTACATAATCATTCGTTTGACACTGCCATGTTCAAACCATAGACTAATAATAAAGCTAGACAGCGAGTTCCTTTGTACGCAAAGTAGAAACCTTAGAAACCGGAAGTCTGCTTAAGGCTGCTCTTCAGTCAGAAAAAATTTCGTGGTTAGGCTTAAGATGGCCTTCGAAGGGCATGAGGGGAGTGTGTCAACCTCAAGTGATTGACATTTCAACGACCAATGAAATGTACGATAGCTCTTGGAAGAAGGGTCTACTGTCCCCCATAATTGACCTGTCACTTCAGGCCGAGACCCCCTGCAGTTAGTGTAGTCGCTAGCGGCATGCACGTGTTTTCTACTACTTACACAACGTTGCTCCTTTTCCGGTTCCAAAATTAATTCTCTGTGGCTGAGAGTTGAAACGAAAAGAAAACATATTGTTACCCTTCTTTCATTCTCCCGAATTGTTTGTAAATTGCATATTTAGTGCTGTAAAAATGAAAATGTAAACGATACTTTTAAAACAAAGGTTTGTCTTTCTGAAAACTTGCTTCTAGACCTAATTTAGTACAAATTGATGAATCAAAATTTGTGATAAATTGCTTGATATTCAAAAAAAAAAAAAATTAAAAAATAATTATTTAGCGAAAACTTGCTGAATGCTGTTTTCAGTTATTGTTACATAAAGAGCGCTAATTCGTCTCTTGTATAAAGCTTAATTTAAGAGCAGAAATTTTTGCGTTAGTATGATTAAAATTAAATGAATAAATAAGAAAAGAGGTAACCTAAGCAACGAGTTTTGCTCGAAACAGGAGTAGCAAATGAAGATTTGTTAAGCTCCACTACTCTATTTTTTTTTTCTGAAACTAAATGAATGTTTGCTTTTCTTTCTTTATTTTATATAATTTATTTAGTTATTTTGCATTTTATTTTATTTATTTATATACACTTCTTCAATTATGTTTTGCTAATTATTGCATATTGAATACTTGATCAATATGATGAGACCATCACATTCATTTTATTTCTTTCCTTTATATTTCTGTCATTTAAAATAAAATTCCCGAATCATTTTTCGAATAAAACATCCTGGTTTTCTTTTTCTCTGACAAAAGAACGTTTTCAATGGTTCTTTACTTTCTGTGTAGTTCCGCTTCATTGGCACTTCAATATGTAGTCAAGTAATATGTGTTTATATAAGCGTGCGCAGAGCTTTAGCAACGGGGGGGGACGCTACTGTTCTAAAGGGGGTACCAAAATACACCCATAAGCAGGGCCGGCCCGACGGTATTCGGCGCCCTTGGACTTTATAAAAATAGTCGCCCCTAGCCCTCTTTCATCATACAAACTAAAATAATATGAATTCAAATTGTGTATAATTTTATTGCGTTTTCAATTACTTTAAAAATTTTAATAATTACATACATGAAACAAATAATGTATTTTTTTATTTCTAATGGGCTGCTGTTGGCTTCTCGTAATTGAAGACCTAGTGTGGTTCACAGGGATTGGTACCATTTAATCATCTCTATCAAGCACCACAGTAGGTATAGTACCATCGCTACAAGTGAATTTTGACGCTAAGTTCTTTCACTTGAAAGATGGAGTATCTGATAGGAGTCACTATCAATGGGTCTGCTTACGTGGAGACAACTAGAATTTTGTTGAACTAATTTTATAAAACACGGATTATTGTTTTTTTTTTTTTTTTTTTTTTTTTTTTTTTTTTTTTTTGCTCTTACGCTGGGGTCGCCCCCAAGATGATGGCGCCTTTGTACTTTGCGCACTGATAAGGCCGGCCCTGCCCATAAGATTTGGGTCCCAGATGCATCTCCAGGGAAACTTATGACAAATTAAACGCAAAGAAGCATATCTATTGAATACAAACGCGAAAGAGGTTGCCAGTTTTGTAATTAGCTTTCATTTTTATTTGCTAATGGGGGTACAATGGTATCTCTAAGCCCCGCACGCACACCTATGAGTATCTACGTATGTATGTTGTAAAATATATATTGCTCAGCAAAATTAAATCACGAACTTGAAACTGGGGATGTGCATAACATACTTTCGCTGTTGCAAAAGTATGCGGCAATTACAAATTCACCAAAAAAAAAAGAAGAAAAAGAAGGCAGGGAAGAAAGGAAAAAAAGAACTTAAAAAAAAGAAAGAAAATAAGCAAATGGTTGGCAATGACTGTTTTGAAACAGTGGCCTTTTTTCCGAGTGCATTTATTTATTACTTTTTTTCTTCATTATGTACGAAACATTAAGTACTTATTGAAATATTAGGGTTTAAACGACTTTTAAATTTTTTCCGTAATACACTGAATAAACGAAAGCGATAAATATTGTATTTGCCATTAAAAGGTATTCAGAGCAGTGAATGGAGCTGGAGCGGACTTGAAACTATAACATAAGATTCGGAGGGGAGCTGTAGCATAGCAACTCAAAAAAATAAATTAACATAAATAATAATAATAATAATGATAATAATAACTCTGCTCCAGTTCCCTGCGCAAAAGGTATTCAAAACTTTCAAAATGGCAGCCTGACTACTGGGGCGGCATATTCCTCGGAACCAGAAGTCCCAATTTCTTATCCTGGCAACAAACGTTGCTTTGATAAGCAAGCTGAGGTGGTTGCTGTGATAATTTCTATTTAATACCTATCGAGAAATAAGTTGAGAGTTTTCCTGGTTTTCTTTTATGATTGAATGCACAAAAACACCATTAGAAGACCTCGCAGGGCGACAGCTTTTTACCAAGACTTGTTGAATCGAGATAAAGTTTGTATGGTTGCAGGTTGAGGTGAGGGCTGCCAATTTTAAAACTGCAAATACGGAACAGACGGGGCACATCGACAAGGGGGGGGAGGGGCTTGAGACGCGCATTTGCATCATTTCTTCTGTGCCGATTCTTCATGTGCGAGCTTGCCTGTTTTTATTATCCAGTAAATAAAAACGGAGGAGCGCGGAAGATCGCACTTCAAACTGAAGCAGCATAGAACAGAAATGAATATAACCAATAAAGATTCAATATGCGATGCTACTCAAAATGACAACGGTTTTCCCGAAGGATATAATTTACGCAAAAGGAGATAAGTACATCTGGTTAAAATAATAAGGAGTAAATAAAGGAAGTCCATCTACAGCGCATTTAAAAACAGTTTCCGGAGTATATACTTCAAAAAATGTTTCAATATACCTTTTGAAACTTGAAGACGGAAGTACATGATTAACAGTGAATAATCTGAAAATAATATACATGCACAAAAAAATGACAAGAAGATTTAGTGACAAATTCAGTTATTCAAATGCAAAACCTGTAATGTATGGAATTATCTTCTGAAATGAATTCTACATAGTTCTTTTCCTCGTCTTGTTTGTTTGTTTTGTGTTTTCTGGGATGTGCGAAATAAAAAGATTCGTTGAGATAAATTTCATTACAAAATGCAAATTTGCAGGAATGTAACATACAGTTAAAAAATGAGACAATAACTTTTAAATTCTGAAATTTTTCATGCATCACGAACGGATTTCTCTCCTTTTCGTAAAAAAAAATATTAACAACAACAAAAATAATAATAATGAAAAAATAAATGTCATATGATGACTCAAAGTCTAAAATCAATGTTAAATTTAATGCATATTGAGATCCCGTCATATTAAACATCAAAATTCAAGAAAAAAATTACCATTTGAAAGAAAAGGCATCCATATTGTAGTGATTAGTAATCTGACAGAGAAAATGAACAATTCGGGTTCACATGCCCATCAGAAAACGTAATTATTATTATTATTTTGGAGAGTTTTTTTCTCCGGTGAAAAGAGCAAAAAATGACAGATGAAATCAAAACAATTTTCAAATTAATTAATTCCCATGCTTACTAGGGAATTTTTAAGCTCAAACCCAGTCATTGGAAATGGTTGATATTTTTTTTTTCAGGGGAAAAATTTCAAATCGCGAATATAATATTGCAATAGCTGGATTTTTAATTGCTAACGCAAAACAAAAAACAAAATTTAAAATGTTCATACATATTAGAACGGAGATTAAAAATGATTTTTTTTTTTTGTATAAAATTGTTTTCCCGATAATACGGAAAAGTTGTGGGGCATAGGAACTATACGCATAAAATTTGAAATGCACTTATTTCTGCATTGCGTAAATTTGAAAATTTGGATCGCGAAGTGGTTTATTGATCAAAAGGTATTAATTGATCTATATTAATTTTAGAGGTATGTTTCTACTATCATTTCTCACTTTTTCCACGCTAGTGCGAAGGAAGATATTTTAATTTCAAATTTTGTACTCACATTTTAATAATACTTTATTCCAACTTTCCTGCTCTATCTCAATGAAAATTTGAAAACATGTAAATTTCCCAATATTTCTGTAAATTTCCATAACTGTTGCGAATTTTGTATATTTCAACGTGGGAATGGAGCCCTAAGATACCCTAAGATATTTATTGATTGATTCTAAATTTTTTTTTACTTATATTTCTGGTGTCATTCCACTATTCCACAACTTTTTCACAGTATCGAGGAAATAATTACTAAAAACAGAGCTTTTGCAAATTCGTATGTTTACTGCTACTAATAATTATACAAAAAGAACAAATAATAAAAATAAGTAATTAATTTTTTAAATGCTTGTATTACTAATATTATTATTATTATTGTAGCTATTATGTTAGTTTTTATTTCCATTTAGATGTTTTAAGAATTGTTTCATTACTTGTTATGAACTGTTGTGAAGCTGGAAAAATGAATGTGCAAGCAAATTTTATTGTTTTCCTACCCGTTTACTAAGGACTACCAAAGGGATTCGCCAATTTCTTTCCGAGTTTTAGAAGGGCTTCGCTAGGAAAAAAAAAGTTGGGAACCCCTGACTTAAATCATATGCAGAAATTTTGCATAAGAGACATAGTTCTTTTTTCTTTAATGACGCGAGTTCGCATGCATAAATTTAATGTAGAGAAATAATTAGTCCTCATTTGAGCTGCGAACCTAAAGAATAAAATGTCAACATAATCAAAAATTGCGGACACGTGTTTCAGAGTTACAAGGAGCCCGTGTTGCAATGCAAAGAAGTAAGCTTATGGATGAGAAACAACCAAACCGTTTTTATTCTTTAGCTAATAAGATATTATTTCGCAGTGCCACACAGCAAACATTGCATAACCAGGAATGGGCAGCCTTTGGAAAGCTGCGGGCTAAACTGAAAAGGTTAAAAAAGTCGCGTGCCGTTTAGATAAGCAGGTGTCAAGTTACCGAGATTCCGTAACTTCAATCGCTGATATTGGTCTGTATTGTTATTTACTTGTCATTCAAGTTATAAGAGTGAATTCCAGTGTACGAAATTATTCTCGTTTATTATTTATCTATTATTATTTTGAAAAGTTAATACATTACAAATAAATAAAAATATAAATAAATCAAAATACCTCATGAGAAAAAAATCCATAATTTTTGTTTGCTTTACCTCTGAAGAGAAAACATAAATTCCCCAACACTATTAGGCTTGCTAATTTGCAATTAACTTTTTTCTCGTGTTCGTAGAAAGGTACAAGGGGAATAAGGAAATTTTCTAGGACCACTTTTAAGAAAAGAATTCATTTATTGATGAAAAAACACCGCTGTAAAATTCCCAGAATTGTGCACCGTGGAAAAATACCGGAGGAAAAAGTTAATAAGAATACAAAATGGAGGTCGACTTACAGGGGTTTTTGAAAATTGTGTGTCAAGTTAGAGAGTTTTTCGCCCATTGAAATTAGCATTGGGCCAACCATTAGGGGAGGGATATGTCGACTTACCAAGGGTTAGTCGACTTATCTGCGCGTCGAGCTACCGAGGTTCCACTGTATTTAGTTTAGTCATGTGAACTGTGAAGAAAATAATTTTTGCGATTCAGGAAAAGAAACATGTGGTTTGTTTTCTAAACAATGTCCCATGCTTTTCGCCATTCCCCGAGGAAGTGTACTGTACGGTGGAACCTCGCTATTCGCACACAATTCATTACAGGAGGCAGCTCGAATGGCAAGTTGTACGAATAGCGAATTATTTTTTCGCATAAAATACAGTGTAAATTGGATTAATCCTGTCCAGACACACAGAGGGTTGCTTATTTAAACCTATGAAAAACAAATGTACAGTACTGTACATGAAATTATAGATAAATTAAAATTTAACTGCACTTTGCTTGTACTGAGGTGAGCTGATGGCATATGTGGAATGTTGAGATGAGGAAATGAAAGGGCTGGAAGAGGAAGAGGAGGCCCCTTCTATAAAAACATCAGGTAATATCCCTTCAAGTGTTTTCTCCCTTTCTGTTGTCCTTTCTTTTTGCACTAGAAGAATCTTGGGCTTCTTTCCCTAAAAACCTGTCCAATATTGTCTGGCTTTGACGATTGTTCAGAATTTTTCTAAAATGGCCAATAACATTGTCGTTGAACAAAGCATCCCAACATTGCTGTTGACCACAGCAGTGTTGGGATGCTGTTTTCCCATCACTCTCTGCGTTTTCTTGCAGGAATAACGCAGCTCTTTAATTTCTGCAAAGTAAATGCTTTTCTTACTGCTTTCCTCCTCTGAAGAAGAAAGTTCTTCAACCACTTCCTCTAGATGGCCCCTTAGAAAGCTAAAATTGTCAGTAAAATCTCAAAAAGTATTAAAAGTTAAAAAAAATCCAAAACGCGAAACAAATTACTTCTAGACGAGTTCAAAATGAGCATAATTTCTCGATTTTTTTCTTAAAAAAAGCCAAACTGGCGACCCAGCTGACCCCTGGCGCCGTACGAATTGAGGGACAAGTACGAATGGCGGATTTCCACTGTATATGTTCTACGTCATAACATCTTTCCGATAAAGTTTATTTTAAGTTAATCGGTTGGTTAGCTCAGGATTTGTATACGAGTGAAATTTTCCCGTAGGCGCTGTCGGTTTTTTTTTTCTGAACTATGAAATTCGGAGTGGATAAAAAAATATTTCACGCCGAGAGCTCCTTCCAATACGCTTGGATCTTCTGCCCAGAATTTGCATACTTTGCTTCGGGAAAAAATCCCGAAGTCCCTAATGTTCAGAATTTTTGCTGTTCAAAATTGAACGAAAAATTGTTCAAATCAAAAAGTAAAATATGAAAATGAGATGTCCTCGCCAAGATCTTTCGAATGCAGGGAAAAAAATCTTTCGAATCGGACAATTCCTTCAAAAGTTATTGGGGGGGGGGGGGGGAGACATGCGCACTCAGAACCCCCCGCACCTGCCATTGTCTGGCGCATCGGATTTTTAGATGCCCCTTGCCCTCGGGGACAAATGGGGCTCTACAGGGGGGGGGGGGGGAGACAGACCGACAGACACAATTACTCCATCTCAAACCCCTACTTTCAATTTTTTTTAAATTTTTCAATGTGTATTTATTTACTTCACTTGTTTATGACTTTTTCCTATTTTTAACGATATTCTTGTGATCTGATACATTAGCCTTCTTTCGTTGTTTTTTTTTTTTTTTTTTACTTTTACGGAAAAGTAGGATAAGAAGAAGTAAAAGATCTCGAAAGATGGGAAAATCTTATGAAAGGAAAGGCTAATAAATAATACGAATGGCATAAAAAAAAGGAAATAAAAGAAAGAAAGGAGGTTGTTAGTATTCCCCCCCCCCCCCCAGCTGTCGACCTTTATATGTAATTTTGTTTTTCAAAATTCCAGCTCCACCGGAAGATGTTGGTTTATTTAATCAATTTTTAAATTTTTTTTTTTTTTTTTTCGGTTTCTAAAACACAAATTATTGACACATTGCATTCAGAAAGAGGCCAATATAAAATTTTTAAATTTCATTCATTTTCTCAAAAATCCCTTTTTAATTTACGAAAACATTTAAAGTTTATCATTCCTTTATCCCTTCAGTAAAAAACAAAAAAACTCTATCTCGCTCAATTTAGTTATATCTGTGGCATACACAGTTGTCTTTAAGAGGGCAGGGGGGGGGGGAAGTAAAGGCAACGCTTTTCTCTTCAGAAAGTTTTTGAAGAAAAGAAGAATGGATTGTTTAGAAGAAAATTAAATCAATAACCTACAAATGAATAATTACTTACATTAAATAATTTCTTATTTGATTTACTAATTAAAGAGCAGTAATGTTTTCAAGCTTACATTTTTAAAAAAATGTTTTTTTTCCCAATTGTACAAACATTTAATTCGTGAAAAATATTTTTATAGTACCGTGGGAACAGGAATTTGCTCACATAAAGGATTACATATAAGTCATAGCTTCTCCAAATTTCTTCCAAAAAGCTGTGTCTGGCCGGTTTGAGGGTCTGAAGAGGTTGACTACACTTTCCCCATTGTCCGAATCCGAAGCAGCAATGCTTCCCGGAGTGAGAGTCATTAAGCTAATCGACCTCGTAAATCATGCCCCCTTGCATGGGAAGCGGTGGGAGGCGTGGCTTATAGGAATTTCGAGCTTTTTTTGGAAATATTTTCAAACTTTGGACGGATTTTTTTGTCTTTAAAAATGTTTGCATTATTTCAAACAAAAGTTCAAAAGAAAGCTGGAAATGTTTTGCTGGTCTTGTTGTTTTTAAAATTTCGGTAACATGCTTTGAAAATATTTTATAGAGCGAAACGTCTAACAGTACCACGTTTTTTCCAAAATTCTTTTTTTAACGATTTTTTAAAAATACGGTAAGTGATATTTTAAAAAAGTAAAAACTAAAAGACCGAGATATAGGCTTGAAAAATACTCAAAAAAATTCCGGACTCGAAAACTTCAAAGGAACTTTCTAAAACTTAGTCCAACTTTTCCCGTAGGTTAACATTGGTTTCGAAGATTTGAAACTCTGACTGAAGAGCAGCTTTAAGGAGTGGAAATTCTGCATTCAAAAAAGAGAGGAAAGGGTCTGCTTTTGGTGCCTTTTTCGTGATCCTGGTGAAATTAAATGACCCCTGTTTAACTAAATCAGAAAAACACTATTGTGGAAAAAAACACTTGGCTGAAAGATACACTCTCAGAAATAGAATCGTCACTTTTGAGGACTTTTCAATCGTCAAGAAAATTTCATCATTTACAACGATACTTTCCTCGCGCGATCACGTGACTTTGAAAAGTTATCACACAAATTTCGGCAATTTGACGAAAGGTTTACTCGGAGAATTTTTCACGAAGCCATTTTGTCAAATACGACGAAAGTTTCGTGAGATTTGAGCATGCGTTTCTGAGAATGTAAGCTATTCAGCTCGCCAAAGTCACGTGATTGTAATTCGAACACTCTATGTGAACTGCGGAGCGCTTAAATGCCAGCCTAACGATCAGTCTAGTTTTATCTTTAGTCCATGGTTCAAATCAATTAAATTCCCGAAAAACACTTGCATATACTTACCTCTAACCTCCGCAATGCAGAAATATCTGGGACACATGCAGTCGTAAGCATATCTTCTTTTGTCATCATTTTGAAAATCTCGAGCATATCTATCATATTCCTTTTCCCGAATCTTGTCTCCTTCTTTGACGTCTCTGGAACACCTACTACGTTCTTGCCTTTTGTCTCCTTCTTTGACGTCTCTAAAGTACCTACTACGTTCTTCCCACTCTGCATCCCTCATTTTTCTGTCGTAATCGTTCTTCCGATGTTTATCGCCGTCCTTTCGTTCCCTCGGGTGCTTCTCGCAGAGTGTCTTGCCATGTCTGTCCTCGTCTTTCGAACCATCAGAGTATTTGTCCCTGTAACTGAACGGGGGCTCACAGCGGGCGTAGTCTCTCTCCTGACCATCCCATTCCCTGAGGTTCTTCGGTTTTCTCTTTTCGCGTTTCGAATGGTAATGAACTGCAGAAAGCCTGTCTTTTAAATTCGGTTGCTCTTTGAGGATGTGTCTGGTGGCTTTTCCGTACGTCTGGCCGAAATGCTCTCTGAGACTGGGGCAGAATCCCGTGTATCTAGTAGGATAGAGAAAAATTTAATATGCTAAAAATGCTTTTCGAATATTTAGGGTCATACCAATGCAACTTATATAAATTTTATCCAGAGGTGCTCAATAATTAAAGTAACCGTTTGCATTTCTCCCCTCAAAATGGAGAACTCATTTCTTAGTACTAGATTGTTTATTTAACAAGAAGTTCCGCGTAGAACTATACGAGCCTACTTTCCCGTATACAGCGAATTCAAATTTATAATCTAGCTATCTCTCTCTCTGTCTTTCTCGTTTAGCTTTAGTTCTTAATTGCTTCAAATATACCGTTTTCAACGGTTAATACATATTCATTCAATCATTCATTTATTAAGTCATTCATGTATTTATTCACTCATTTATTCATTAATTTTTTGCTTATTCATTTAATCATACATTAATTCAAAAATATTCTTGAAAATCCCGATCAAAAAATTTCATAGGAAAATAGGCTCGTTAGTTCTGGATGAACTTTCTATTTGTACATGTTCTACGTCATAAGAGCTTTCCGATAAAGTTTGTTCCAAGCAAATCGGTCCGTTTGATCAGGAATTATATAGGATTGAAATTTCCCCGTAGGCGGTATGTTAATTTTTTTTGAACTGTTCAAAAATGAACAAAAATTGTTCAAATCAATATTTCACGCCAAGAACTTCTTCCAGTGAGCTTGTTCATGGGAACTTAGATCTTGTACCCAGAGTTTACATAATTTGCTTCATTTTCACCCATAGGCGCTAATGTTAAAATTTTTTGAACTGTTCAAAATTGAACAAAAAATTGTTCAAATCAAAAAGTAAAATATGGAAATCAGATGTCCTCGCCGAGATCTTTCGAATGCAAAAAGAATTTTTCGAATCGGACAATTTGTTCAAAAGTTATTAGGGGGGGACAGACCGACAGACAGACAGACCGACAGACAGACAGACCGACAGACCGACAGACACACTTTTTCCCCATCTCAAAACCCTACTTTCAAATTTTTTATTTTTCAATCTTTATTTAATTACTTAATTTATTTTTGACTTTTCTTGATTTCTAACGATATTTTCATGATACATTAAGCCTTCTTTCATGCTTTATTATTATTTTTTTTTACTTTTACGGGAAAGTAGGCTAAAAAGCCCATTTTTTTGGTGTAACCCCGATTTAACGATTGTCTCCGCATTGTCAAATGCTATTGTTAAATCAAAGGTATTAAATTGGGGAAATATAACATTCATCAAATCCAATTCGGGTCTTTAAAAATCTATCTAATTTTCAAAAATTGTTGAATTGAGTATTGTTAAATCGAAGTGGCACTTTTTTTTAATGAAAAGAACAAGAATGATGAAGTGAAAAAAAAAATCATTGCAGTTTTACATTTTTCTGAAGAGTAATTTTCTGTAAGAATATTTGGTGTGGATTTCACAAAATATTTCTTTTTCTTTTCTTTATTTTTTAAAATCGTTATACCCTCTCTCTGTAGAGGGGAGGGGGGAAGACATTTGTCGTCCCGATGTTGTTTTTGGGTACAACGGGACAGATGCCTAAAAACGACATTATTTCGTTCAAAACGTGATGCTATGGTGAATTTATTCAAAATGACCATCGTTCGATTATAGCCGCGATTCTTGATATTTTGTAGACAGTGGACCTTTCTACTCCACCCCCCTCCCCTTTTTAGCTCGAAGTCAAGTCCGTCAAACGCTCATAACCGGTCTGAGATAAGTTTACTGGGCGCCAACCCAGCCCACCTAACTCTTGCTGTGTGACCCTGGCCCTCCTTGATACCCCTATGCTATTAAAGTTATCATTTTGAGGGTTGCGGTTCCGATGTTTAGACAGCGGATCGCTATTTTTTTTTTCTTTTAATTTCGTGGACCGGTGTTTTTAAATTTGCCGTCAGGTTCGCAACTCGTGAAATCTTTCTTCCCACTCCCCACTTTTTTTTTTGCAGTTGAAGCAGTAGGCGATAGAAAATCGCATTTTTTCATACGAGTGAGTCAGCGGATTTTGGTTTGAGGGCGCCCTAGACCCGAGACGATATAGCGCCCTTCTTCTTTCGTAACAATTTATATATATATCTGTGTGTGTATAAAATAATGAAAATAATAACAATAATAATAAGAAATCTAATTCAGGTATAAATAAAACATTTATTTTTTGAATATAACAATTAAATATCTTTTAGTTAGATATCTGAAATATCTTTTTGTTAGATGTTTCACATTTTAGTACTAGCCTGATTAATTATTTTAACAAAGAAATTCTACCCTCAAAATGGTTCTATATTTAGATAGTAAGAGCGCAATTTAAAAAAAACTTTAAAATTTGGTCTTACAATTTACAGAAAACCCAATCGATTTTTACTTTTAATCGTCTTAAAAAATTTGGCGCCCCTCAAAATTTGCCGCCCTAGGCCCATGCCTCACGGGCCTAAGCCTAAATCCGCTACTGGTGCTTTCTCAAGAATAGAGACAGTGACGGAAGTTTAGGTTAAGTTTCTCACCCTTTCGATATCCATATAAATCAAAATCTGATCCCGCTCATAATACTATTTTACGTATCAGAATTTCGTACACTAACGTGAAAAAGACCGTCGGCGACTAGAAGAAGGGTACGTATTCCTGAAAAATGTAAAAAGCGTCAAACCCCAAAATCTGCTCGAAAGCTTCATTGCGAACTTGGCCTCAGAATCGTTTTGTAAAGCGTATTTTGCGTTTAGGCCTGCAACGCCATCTCTAGAAATTGGCTGCCGTACAGTAGTTGTCACGCGCTTCCATATTGATTTTGTGATTTTTTAAATAACGTCACAGTTCACCTTTGTTTATCCATTTCCATATGTACAATTATTAGAGTTCGCCCAAAAGTCGAAATTCGTCCTTAATAACTAAATTTAGCATTGTAAACATTATGCTATGTGTATAATTAATTATATAAGTATTATTCATCAAATTAGGTGCTTATAGCGCCGAAGCAAATGTGCTGTAAATCATTGTCGCCGCAGGGTCAATTGCGCTCATAAATGTAGCCGCTTGTGATTTTACCGATTTCATACTAAGTTGTGTGGCAGCTGAATAAAACTTAAATGCTTCCATACACTATTCTCATTTTACATTCGATTGTTTCAGAGAAGCCTTCACTCAGACTCTTATTATAATTCCTTTTAATATTACTGCTTAGTGACAACAAACTTTTTTTAACAATGAGTTTTATATTTATTATCTAATAATTTATTCAACGAAGACATGTTGCTATCTGCTATCTATAACAATATATAACATTACGCTTATAAATGAGGCTTACTTGACTAAAGAAAAGGGGAAATAATTAACTAATAATAAACTGGTTCCAAAACTTTTATTTGATATAACTAAAACTCGTCAACCTTTTTTTTTTTTTTTTTTTTTTTTTTTTTTTACAAAACTTCAAACATAAAAGCAAAATTTGAAAAAATTGACCAAGTCTTTTTTTTAGGCAAGGAAGTCTGTATCACAAAAGAAACTTAGCGCCATTTTATTTCTTGGCTACTTCAACCTTAAAGGACGCTTTTGCTTGTCGTTTGTTATTGATTCCATCTACGCTAACGAATTGGAGCTATGGATTTCCTTGGCGACAAAGATTTGAAGTCGGAGTCAGGCTGATTTTGGGGCCGAGGTCGGAGTCAGAGTCGGACTGATTTGGGGTTGAGAAGTCGGTGTCACTTAAAAATGTGCCGAATGTTCGTTACATCCATAATATATATTTGTACATGAGTCAGAATTTCAAATAAGTCGGCTAGACTTTTCATGAGCACCTTCTGGAAACCTTTCAAACTGGCAATTTAAAAGTTGACAATTTTTTAAATCGCTCCAAAAGCCACAGTGAGCGCGAGTGCCTTAGTCTTCATCATTACTGAAATCTTGGTTTCACCGCTTGCTAAAATTGTTCTTAATAATGGGAAAGAGAGAGAAAAAGAAAAAAAAAAAGAATCCACCTAAAGGGAAAAAAAGTATCCTTACGTTTCTTTTCTGGGGTAATTTCAGTTATATTCTTTTTTAATGCGAGGTTAAAACTTATTCATTAATTGATACTTTAAACCTCAGAACCTTTCAGTAAATGATAAAGAATGAGAGATTTGCGGTAATGATGGATTTTGGCTCGATTTCTAAAGTTGACACTTTTTTAGTCACCAGTATGAAGTCAATACACGCAATCAGTAACCCAAGTTCTTTATACTAGTTGCAATCCATAACAACGGGCAAGCAAAGCATCTTTTAAATTCGCAGGAGCCATGAAATAAAATGACGCCGAGTTTCCTCTGGAATAATACACAATTCTCCAAAAGAAAATGGGATAGTACAGATCTCTGAAAATCCGACATCAGCTCATTTCCGCATACAGCAACTCTTTCTCGTTCTGGTTTTGGCTACTATCAACCATACCAATGTGCATTTTTTGCTGTTGGTTGTTTGTATTTTACGGTACTTGTGAGCTGTAAAGGGTCAATGTCTGTGTCTGGCAAATGCTTTTCCGAGTACTCGCCAACACGAACGTTGGCTATATTGAGAGATATCTGGCGATAAATTTCTAACAAACCTCTATGAACAAGTTGCTGATATTTGACAATAAACGCTACCTATTTGGGAGGGAAGAACCGCGGAGAAAACTATCATAGTTTCATAAATCTCTAAGTTCTCAGAATTCCATTTTTATAAAATCAACTTCTGGATTTTGCTCATTTTTCCTCGTCAGAAGCGTCATCAATGGTTGGATCGTTTGCATATTTCTTGCCTAAATGATATCACATATGCACTGTGCCTATAACTTGTATGCACTAAGAACTCAATTTGGCAATAAAATGATCATTTTTCCCCTCGACCCTTCATTTGTTGCATTAAGTTGGCGTGGTTCCTACGGGTGAGCTTGGCTTCAGGGCCCATACAACTGAGAAGTAGCAGATTTTGCCATTAATTTCTTTGAATTGTACTTATTATTGATTATTTGTTGCTCCAAGTCTCTTTTCATATTTCTACGTCATAATTAACTACTTCTGCGTATAATTGATTTTTGTTTTCTGTATTTTATTTTATTTATTTATTTAAGTTTTCTTTAACACACCTATCGTTCTCCATGGATATTTCACGTTACATATATGTTTTGCTATAGATGATTGACGGAATAACGGTAAACCTGGCAATTCTAAAAACGGGTTTAAAATCTTACATAACCAATGTTTCTTGTGATATATATTTTATATATTATGAACAATTAAGAACCGAATTTATATTGTTCATGTGTTTTTGAGTTCGTATTAAGAAAACATCGTTTTAAACCAAATTCACACCAACTTCACAGAATTATAAGTTAACAATTAAAGACACCGCTTGAAACATATGTAAATACATGGCTTTTATTACTTTTATAAAATAAAATAGAAACTTACCCAGGTATGTAATATGCGTTATCTCTCATGTTAATATGAATACTGATTTTTTGATTGCAAAAAAATTTAAATATTGGACTAAAATCTTAAAATTTAGCAATGAATAGAGGATGATTGCCTCAAAATTTTAAATAATTTGATTATGCTTTCATATTCGAAAATCAATCATCAAAACATGATGACGAAGAAGCTACAACAAAATTACGCAATAATTATTTCTGCTCGTGAATTTGTGAGGCTAAGATGAATATGCACTTTTTGAAAAACTGAAATATGATATTCAAAATCATCAGTCATTCTAATATGGAGTAATCAAGCATAATTAGAGGTTTACAGGCTTTCTCTTTCTAAATAAAAAAAAATAAAAGAGGAGAAAATCCTCATAGGGGGGGGGGGGGAACTGAGGTGCATAACACGTTGTTCATAAGAAAACATTAGTTCAAAGCTAGGTGCGGCAGAAGTGTCTTGTTCAAAACTGAGATATCAGTAGCATCCAAACGAGACTTACGTTCTAACTAGGCTTATTCTAGTCGATTTATCAGCACCCAATGAACATCAAGCTCTTTCTTGGTAGTGTTCTATGATAGTGTATCATTCGATACTATTGCGACTATTTATTTTTCATTGGTCAGTAGATGGAAAAGGAGAGTTCTACGGCAGCAGGGGGATCGGGGATCGACCACGCCCCCTCCTCCGCCTGCTCCCCCTGCCACGCCCCCCTTGCGCCTGCTCCTCCGCCTGCCGAGTGGGGTTGAGTAGTAGGGTTTCCTCATAGAAGATGACGAGGGTTTCTGAGTGGAGTTGAGTTGTTTTTCTTACTTGTTACTCTGCGTCTGAAGTTTAGCTTTTTAGGGATGGCAACGGTGATATAGCGGTCACCATGACAACGTATTTTTACGAAGAGCCACCTAGTGAGAGAAATATTAATTCATTCATTTAAGTATTATTTTTGGACTTGGAACTAAATGACTTTTACTTCTGAAAGGGAAATTAATTTAATTTTAAGTTGATGGTCCCACCACCATCCCGATGTGATTTTTTAAAATCACACCCCATCAACTTTTTTTTTATATCTAAATTCAAATTAGAATACATTACATGAAAAATCCATTAAAAAATACTGCATCATAAAATTCAAAATAATCAGAAAAAACAAAAGATCGTTTCATTGACCCTAGATGTCAAATAAAATAAGTCTCAAACGGAGACTTCACTTCTACAGTCAGTGAAACAATATAAATGTAAAAATATCTCACCTAAATCTTGTTACACGAAAATAATCCATTGGAACCTGAAATGAAACAAACAAAAACACGGGCCTTTGCCTGAGTTTGAAAACTCATGACACCTGGAGGTCTCAATCAGGGTATCATCATTTGGAGGTTTTTTTGTTAACCCAGGTATCGGCCACCTTCTCCAAATTCAACCATTGAAATCACTGACCCGCTTTCATTCATGCAAACATATATACATACATACATACATACATACATACATACATACATACATACATATATACATAAAATAAAATAAAATAAATCAACATCTGAAAAGGAAAAAAATTACTATGCACCATCTGAAAAGAGAAAAACTATTTCGTTAAAAGGTTACAAACATACACTAAGGTACCTTTAAAAATAAAATGAAAAAATAAAAAATGAAAATCTTATTTAAAAACAAAAGAAAAATTCTAATTGCATACTAAAAAAATTAAATGGCCATCAATTAATTAAATTAAAAATGAGCTCATATAAGTAAATTTAAAAAAAAAAGTGCTGCAGCAGCTGTCTTCAATTTTCATCAAAGACTTTCCATTCAAAATCTTCATCAAAGACTTTCCATTCAAAAATCTTCATCTCTTCAATTTTCATCAAAATCAATTCAATGACTGTAAAGAATATTTTTAAAAACTTCTTCTTTTCATCAAAAAATACTAGCTGAAAACTTCTTCTTTTCATCAAAAAATTTCAGTTGAAAACTTCTTATACATGGTGAATGCTTCTCATAATACTTCATTATTTTTTTTTCCTTCTTCCAATTTTCAAAATTTTTCCTTTTTTTTTCTTTTTTCTAGCTTTCAAAAATTTTCTTCATAGGATCCTTATTAATCTTCTATTTGTTTCTTCACAATATTGCAGTGCCCATATGGATAGGATGATATTCCATCATTTAAAATATACCTTTTATCGTCAAAAGCACTCAGAGCAATTTTGTTCATTTTGACTGTATATAAATGATGCTTATGACTGTTGATTCTGTGTTGAACTTCCCTCGTTGATTTTAAACTGAGTAAGCATTCCCTATAATTTTCATGTTTGATGCGTTTTTTCACCACAGTCTTTGCAACACCCTTTGCCGTTTTTTTCTCCTGGTCTTCTGCTTTAATGGAGTACATTTTAGATCTCAATCCTACAAACTCTAGGATTGGTTTCCCATTGAGTTCATCTTTGAAACAACCTATTTTTTTCTTGTTTTCGGTGGAATATAGTGGATGGTTTGTATCATAATCAGAGGTGTCATATATATGCTTATGTTTGGCCATATCCTTGTAAAAATCTTCAGTTATTATTTCGTAGGTTAATGAATCTGTGTCAGTAAACAGCAGAGTGGCATTGCTTCCATATGATGATTTTATGATGTTGTAATGATAGTCATACATCAACAATTTGCTTAATTCGAGAATGGAAAATCCGACATATATAGGCTTGTTTAGAGTGAGCGATGTTTTTTCACGTTCAACTGCAACGAGATCATTGTCAAAAATGGAAAACCTTTTAAAAGATGGAGCAGCAACTAATTTTTTCCCCTTTTTTTCTTCATTGACTAACTGCACATCGACTCTATTTCTAATATTCTCCATCGTTTTACCATAGATGCTGTTATTCATTAATTTGAAAAAATCTTTTTCAAATGCGGTTTTTGCTTTTTTTCTTTGTTCTGTATTAAAATTAATATACTCCCTCAACCAAGGTTTCTGTTTAAATTGAATAATTTTATGAATTTTCTGAAGTTGGAGGCCTTGTTTTAAATAAAATTGCAAATTTCTGTAATGAACAACATAATTTGACTTATCTTTCAAATTTGGAATAAGTTTTTCTTGCCCAATATATTTTTGTTTAGGAAGCATGGTTTCGGCAAATGGTGAGAGATCTTCAAAGCTCACTTTCATCCTTTCTGCTGCTAGCGGATAATCTGAGTGAGTGCTGTGTAAATGTTCTGGATATATCAGGTCCACCTCCAGAAAATAACCTGTTTCACCATCTTCGGGAATGCTCATTAACCAATCTTCATTTCTCCCATCACAAGATATCCACTTGAAATCACCATATGGAAGGCTTTGGATCATGGCCCATCCATACAAATTATTTGCATCCAAATACATGATGTATTTGGATGGCTTTTCAGAATCATAATTTTTCATGTACTTGTTATTTGCCTCCGAAAACCTTTTGCTAATGACTGATATTCCCCCACGAATGCCGCGTTCTATGAGGAGATGCATGTTGGGATCTAGAAACAGTTCCAGAGGTTGTTGAACCATTTTCATGCAGCTTTGCCAGGAGAGACCAGGAGCAGTCATCAAATGTGCACAGTCAATTTCGTAAAAATTCAAGCATATTTTTCGAAAGTTTTCAAAAATGTCGGCTAACTGTAAAATATCTGATTTCATATATAGATCATGATAGTCTCCCATGTTCCGCATTTGAAATGTATTCCACACTTTTTTTGCATGATCATATTCTTCATCTGTTATGCCTTCATCTGTTAAACTGCTGAAAAACATATTTATGTGGGGAAGTTCAACATCATCAAATTTTTTGAAATTATCCATGTATTCATATGGGTATATGCCTTTTCTCAACAGAAGCTCGTAATGATGTGGAATATTTGCTTTCAATATATTAAATTTGTTTTCTTCCAAATTTTTCGTAAGTTTTTCCAACGATGCAGACATGAATTGAAATGAATCTATAAAATTGAGGGAGACATTAATATTGTTATACTTTTTGGTGAGGGAGAAAGATAGATATTTTTCCATTGTTGTCGGAATCACTCGAATTTCATAATCTTCTAGTTTTCCTATGGCTTGCATGATGAGATGGCCGTCGTAGTGTTTCAAGTTGTGAAACACTACGGGGATTTTCTTCTGCATTCTAAATTTTAGGTTGCACGAATTATGTAATGCACCTCTATATTTACCACTTATATGATCGTGATCTCTCACTCGATCACCGTGCAACAATTTTTTACAGATAGAGCAATGGGTTGAGGTCTTGAAATTTATTTCATCTTGAGGTGTCATTATGATGCAAGTTATGTTTGTTAAAATTTCTGCAAGTTCTTCAGTTTCTTCTAAAAGGGCATTTAGGAAAGCAGTTGCTGCATTTTCACCTCTATAGGTCTTAATAGGCTTGACCCCTTTTCCGTCAGGGCCAACGATGACGTATCCATATCCACAGGCAGTATGGTGGGCAACATTTTCTGTATATGATGATGAAATTATATTTTGATTATCATCCATCTTCTCAATAATCGATTCGAAGTCTGCATAAACGATGTACGGCAAAGGGTGTTGATAGTGCACATTTTCGAATTTTATCAAATTTTCACCAGCTTTCGGCATCTTGATGTTTTGAGGGGAGTGCTCGCCACAATATTTTGCATGCTCTTCTAATAACTTTTCTTGTGAGAAGCGGTGGAGGCATCTTTGGCAGTAAAAACGTTCGCCATTATGTTTAGTTAAATTTCCGAGCAGTCTTGACATGTTCCTTATCAAGCAATAATGTTGAGTTTCATCATTGGATATAAGCAACAAATTGATTGATTCAGCATTTTCCTGCTTTGAAATATGCAACGGAAACACTTCATTATCTTCATACCCATACACGTTAATTCTAAGTTTGTTTAACTTTTCAATTTTTTCAATTTTTGTGATGGGAACTGGACATGTCACATCACCCATGCTTATTTCGTGCTCATGCGGCAGGTAATGAGCAACTCTTTGAGGATGTGCTTCAAAAGAAATCTTCAATTTTGAGGCCAGCAGACACCAAATCAAGCATTTGTTATCCTCGTTCTCGATATTTAAAACTGCTCTCTTCAAAGCTAGTTTTTTGGGGAGGGGAATATAGGAGCTTGCGGCTAATGGATGATATTTAGCCGTTAAAATCTCGACATTTTGAACTTTGTCGAGTGCCCACCCTGATCCCAACTGAATAAAATCTTCAAGATTTTTTTCGATTGCTGCAATAGCCTCCTCTATATGCTTTGCAATCGTTTCTTCTAAAAGATCTGTAATGCATTTACAGCTAAAATAGGTGGACATTAATTCCTCCTCCCCATCTGCTCCGATTCTCGAAAGTAAGGCCTTAATGACAATCCTCCATTTTATTGCCCTTTTTTCCTCAATTTCTTCCCTCAAAATATTGATAATTTGAGGCCTCAATTCCTTAAAACACGATTTAAGGTCTGCGGCATTCGTGGGGGTTGGAGTTAAGAACTCCGAAGCAAATACATCGAGTGCGCTTTTGCGACTCGGTTTTGATCGTTTAGGAGCGGTGGTGAGTCCTTGATCAATGGCCTTGCGTTTCATGGGAGCACTGTGCACAATTCTAACATGCCTCATTAAATTAGATTTTTTGTTGAACACATGTTCGCAGTGTTCACATTTATGCTCACTCTGAGCGTGCGCTGTGCGCATATGTGCATTTAAATTGTCCTCACGCGTGAACTGCATTTGACAGTCGGGGCACTCGACTGTTGTAGGGTTATGCACTTTCATGTGCCTATTAAGATGCTCGTTGCGAGCAAAAGTCTTTCCACAATCCTCACATGAAAAAGACTTTGTATTCGAATGCGTCTTTGCATGCCGTGTCAAATTACTCCGTGAGGAGAAAGACTTGCCACATGTATCACAGACCTACAAAAGAGATAAAAAAAAAATCTCTTTTAGAATAATGCTTAATCAAAAGCCAAAATTTCACTAATCTATTTCCTAACTCAATATTAACACCCAAAGCACATCATACACATCTCACTTATCATATAAACAGAAAAACACATTATTTTAAACACATCATACAATTTTTCAAAAAATTCAATTCCCATTCGCGAAATCTGTAAATACTGCATACATTTCCCAAATCCAAAAAATATTTCTCCCGATCCAAAAATATAATTCGCATACAGTTCGACTTTACTTTCTTTCTGAACAATAACAAAGCGGAGAGAGAAAATGTTCCACTCCATTGGTTTCGAAGAGAAACTTCTCCGCTTCAACCCTCTTTTCTTATCAAGCGAAAGAGAGGGGGTTCAACCTGTCACCATCATGAGTCATCGGCGCGAGTTAGGAGAAAAGGAGAACTTTTCATTTCTGAAGTTGAAATAAACAGAAAAGCTTTGAAGCTAAATTCTACACAAATCAATGTTTTTTTTTTTTTTTCGACAGAAAATAATTTTAAATCTCAAATAAAAGCAATTTCGAATCTCAAACAATTCTTTAAAAATATATCCCATACGCGAAATCTGAAAACACATTATGCAATTCCCTTCCAAAAATCCCATACACGCGAAATCTGAAAACACATTATACAATTCCCTTCCAAAATATATAAAGTTTCTCTCTCTCTTATATTTCTTAAACCTTTTAGCGATGTGTACTTGATCATGAAATTTTACAAGTATGATAAAGTCATTACAAAATAGCAATCTCCGTGTAAATTACAAAAACAGAGTTTTGCAACAAGTACAAAAAAAAATTAATCATGAATAAACGAGAATCATTATAAACATCTCAATCATAATCTCTGAGTAAAAGAAATTTTAACAAATTCAGAGAGTTATATAAAAAGTGTGTGCTACATAATATGTAAAAAAATGCACAATCGTTAAAAAAAGAGAGAGAAAATCTTTTTCACAAAATAAATCAAGAAGCATGGGGTGTTTTTTCTCGCGTTAAACAGTTTCAAAACTTAGTTGAAAAAAATTAATGAAATCAATTCAAAACATACAATAATGTCTTTAAATTTACTTATAACAAGCAAAGAAAACATTTACAAAATTTATACTATGTCTGAATAAAAATAACTGAGAATCATAACACCCTATACTTGCATAGAAAAAATAGAGTACTCACATGCGCTGGGTTAGATTTTGCAGCGGAGGTGGTAGGCTGGAAGGGCCCTTCCATTCCAGGGGCGATGGAACGCATCGGCATACTACTTGGGCCAGCAACGGAAGCACTGCTGGGTCCAGCTACGGGAGCAGCGAGTTCAACATCCTATTCAAAATAATAAAAGTATAAGTATCACATTTGAAATATATATATAAATTCAACAGCACATTTTAAAAATTCAAAGAGATTTCAAAACTTACATTTTGCACAATTGGGGCAAAGCCCGGTGGTGCAGGTAGCGAAAATGTAGACTCAGGCATTGATTGAATGAGACGATCAAACTCGTCCTCATCAATTCCAAAGTTGACAAACTGAAAAGAATACTCTTTAAGTAAAATGTACGCTTCAGAATTACAGAATACAAGTCAGAAAAAATTACAAGTTGAAAAGAAAAAAAAAATCGCTTAAGAATTATAAACAGTTGAATAATTAAGATTTCATTCAAAATAAGTGAGAATTAAATTTATAGATTTAACAATTAAATTTATTATGGAAATGTCTTTCAGCAATAATTAACTGAGAATTAAATTTATTCTGAAAATGTCATTCAGCAATAAATACTAAGAATGAAAATCCAAGAATGAATTTACCAATGAAAATCTAAGAATGAGTTTATCAATTAAAGAAAATAATTTACCAATGAAATAAATGAATACTTACATTTGCAACATTAGTAGAAGTAGCGTTTCTTGAAGACTCCATCACAGAAAATTCTCAAAAAATAATAAACTTTAAGTTAAGAATCAAAATCTTCTAGACTTCAAAAAATCTAAACGTGAAAAAAGCTGGAAAATAAATCTAAGCTACGAAAGGCTAAAGGAAGCTCTTGCTACCACGAAAGTTGTAGAAGAAGTGATCGATGATTGATAAAATTACCATTTATACAAATTAGTGACGTAGTGGATAAAGATTCCTATTGGTTTTTAGAAACGATGACATCAAATGTGAACAGAAACTTTCAAATACCTTGACCAATCAGAGAATTAGTTCGAGTTTAATTTCGTGTGCAGAGAGGGACGTGTGCAGACTATGATTTCACCTTCTAATCTTACTGAGTAATTGATAACAAGATCATGTGGTCGTGATTCAGACTGTACGAGCACGCGAGCGATTCTGCGTCACCCTCTCTGGTTCAGGGACAGCGATAAGCTTCGATCGACTCATTCACTCTCCGAACTTGTATCTGTGAAGACGTTTCGCTTTACGTAGCTGTTTTTACAATATGGATTTCACTTTAAATGAAAATGATTTAAACGTTCGAGTTTTCGAACACCTATATAGTCGCGAGGAAGCTGATGATTTATTCGCAGAACTTTTAAAAATTCCTTTCCAAACAATTAATGTTATACTGAATGCGAGAAAATATACTCCGAAACGAAAATCATATGCATTTGGAGATGGTGGTCTGAACTTCTATTATTCCGGCATGTCTAATCCTGCTCAACCCTGGACTCCGCTCATGCTAAAAATTAAAGAAGATGTGGAGAAAATTACCGGCTATAAGTACAATTACGCTCTTGTGAATTTCTACCCAGATGGAAGATCTGGAATTGGTTTCCATAAAGACAATGAATCCAGTACTGATCCATCCTGCGGAATTGCATGCGTTAGTTTCGGCGCTTCAAGAATTCTTTCCTTCCAAAGACGAGGATTTCCACCGCAACAGTTAGTGTGTCATCATGGAAGTCTCTATCATATGCTACCACCAACAAATAGACTTTTCTCACATGGAATACGCCCTGAACTAACTATAACAACTGCAAGAATCAGCATCACCTTTAGAAGCATGTTACCCGACTCGGAGCCCCTGCTCAAGCGCCCCAGAATGGAGGTACAGATGGAAGCGCCCACTACTGCCCCGGAACCCGTGGAGATGATCACCCCTGACCCCTTGGAGACAGCCGCCCCAGCGCCCGCAGAGATGCCAGCCCCAGCGCCCGAGGAAGTGTTCACGCCCCTGGAGATGTCAACTTCAACGACCACAGAGACAGTCGTCCCAGCTCCCGAGGAAGTTTTCGCGCCCCTGGAGATGATGGTTGAGCCAAGTGAAGTGCCCCACAATTCCGAGACGAGCGCCCCAACACCACAACAAGACAGCCCCATCATATTTTACGAAGTCGAAATGCCGTGGTTAGAAGGAGCGACCCGTAAAATTTCACCGATATGCCAAGAACATTGTGAGACAATTCCCTTTGGACCGCCCGCAGACTTCGAGAAGACCCCCGCTGACTTTGCTCCTATTCACTCGGAAACAGAAGAACTCCCCTCTGATGACTGGTTCGAAGGCTGTGTAAAGAATACTTTTCAACGTTTCAAGGAGAAAAAAAAAATCATCGCTGAACTGCATCCAAATGTATGTATAAATATGTTACTTTTGAAAACCGGACAAATTCGTATACAGTTGGAAGATACAGCTACCGGTAATTCGGTAGAATTCGATCCGCAATCATGGATTGATTTCATTAGTAAAGTATGGAATTTTAATTTAGTTTACGTAAATAGTAGTTTTATAGCAGGAATGAGTGCACTAATCTTGTGTAGGGATGGTCAATGCGAAATCTAT
Source organism: Octonoba sinensis (assembly GCA_038502835.1). Taxonomy (NCBI): domain Eukaryota; kingdom Metazoa; phylum Arthropoda; class Arachnida; order Araneae; family Uloboridae; genus Octonoba; species Octonoba sinensis. Next base: position 100,281,018 of record CM076599.1, on the reverse strand, counting down.
CAGATGGATGCCTCTAAGGAAGTCACTTTAAAAAGTGATCCTATTGTTCTCAGTGAAGATGTTATTGAAAAAATCAAAGAAGATGACGATAATCTACAAGAAAAAATTTTACAGCACGTTTTTGAACTGTTTCGCGAAATGTTACAGATTAATGCACATAAAATTCATTTCGATGCTGTTGATGAAGTTGAAGTATATGAAAAGTGTTTTGACTTGCTGTCAGAGGAAATGTGTGGAACAGTCACGAAAAATTATCAATGCTCGGGATGTAAAGTGCGACATCCCTCCCAAAAAAGACATGAATGTTTATATTTAAGTGTGAAGGAAAAATCTACCTTGTTAGGTGATTATATTTTCATCACAATGGATTTTACAGAACTCATAGAAAAACTCTCGAACAATATGAAAATGACTAAAAATATAATGTACATGTTCACTTGGGATTTTGTGAAAAGCCATCTCGACGACTTGTAAGTACTTTTTTTTGTAAATATTATTTTACTTTTGTTCTATCAAATGTATTTTGTGTTTAACTTGAATAAATGTATGTTTTTAGTTTTACCCATTTTCTCTGTTTTATTCAATGTTTAAAATGAGAATGCTTTTAAAAATAATTTCATGCTGAAAGTAAATAATAAGACAGATAATTTTTTTAAAATATACATTTTTTATTAATACATTTTTATTTATACATGTGTTCCCACTTTACAACCGATTTTCTCTTCCTTTTCGGTGTAAAAACAGGTTTCACATCTTCATTTAACATATGAGTTGGAGATAATTTCAAATCCAACAAATTTTTATTTTTCACGAAATGCTTCGGTATATTCATTTCTTGCAATGAACTTAAAAATTCATTTGTCCATGGCACATGAATATTTTTTTTATGACTGAAAATTAAATTTAATAAGTCTGCAATGTTCGTATGCTCAATTTTCTGATTTTTATAAATGACTTGTCCTTTATCGTTCCATGACAGAATATCAGAATGCCTTTTCATAATGTCTATCAAATTTCTTGCTTGATGTAGATACTGCTTATTAATACTGTTGAATATAGTTGATTCATATTGATGAGAACTTTCTTCATTCTTTCTTACATCTTCCTGTTTATTATTAATTTCATTTGGTGATGATTGTATCCATGGAGAATTAAATTCCGTCATCTGAATTTTCTTTTGTAAAATGTCATTATATCTCATCACCTTTTCATGTTCTTCCAAGTTGCTGTTTAAAATCTTCATCATTTCTTTATCCAATTCACTGAGTTGTTTTGATGTCACTGTGTGTTTATTCACCACCTCTTCAGGTACGAGCGCAAATTTCTTAGCGTGTTCCATTGATAAGGGTGGATAATACACTGACTGCTGCAGGAATTAAGAAATTTAAAAATCCACCTTTTTGAACGACTAACTTGCGTTTCGTAGACAAAGCAATGTTTCGATTCGCTAACTTGCGTAGTGTCGTCTTGTGTTTAGAGAGCTTCTTTTTTTGATGTTTCGATAATGGAATATTACCTTTCAATGTATTATGACAACATTCGCAGATTGCTTTAATACAGTTTAAATCAATCTTTCGCAATAAATCCTTTTGAAGGTTTGCAGGACAAATTTGTAAAAGATGAAGTTGCTTGAGCTGTTGCTTCGTCACAGTCATGTTGCTGTATGAGCACCTCTTTACATGAGTCTTTTCTTTTATATTATTTTTCTTTGATAGATATATTGAGTTTGATTGGGTAAAATATCTGTATGCAGTCTGAGTTCTTCCGGTGTATCGTTTTTCAAGTCGATGAGCAGATATGAAAATTTCTTTTTCGTTGCATCTTCATACACTTCTTGGAAAAATTTCAAATGTCTCGGAAAAATTTGTTTTCCTAAATGTGTAATTTGTGCCATGTCTCTCCTGTTTTTAAAAAGAATAATATAATGTGCATTTAAAGTAATTTCACGCATTTCTTTTCCTTTATGAAAAAAATTTTGAGTGATGAAAATAACTGATATGTTTAGATGGTGACTACCACGCGTAAAAAGTTTGGTGGTGGATTCATTTTTTCCACATTCAGACATTAAATCATCAATAATGAATAATGTATTCGTTCCTAAATAGTCTTTGAAAGTTGAAGGGAATCCTTCGACGAATGTCACATCTGAAATCTCATCGTATAAGGGCTGGTGTATCCCGTAAAACCATACGACTTTATCGGGTACTGTGGAAAACATTTCGCGTCGAAATTTCAACAATTGAGATATGAAAACACTTTTGCCGCTTCCAGTAGGCCCTGAAGCAATCATTGTGAAAGGGACCTGAAGTTGAGGTGACTTGTAGGTTAAGTTCTCCATCGTGAATGACACATAAACACAACTGATTTTCACTTAAATATATTTATTGAAAGAAATTTGGATGTACATGAAAGTGTTTAGCAACAAAATTATACACTCGCTTATCATTACACACATGTGTGTTTACAAAAGCAGTTATTATAGATTTTAATGAAGTACCACGACACTTGGAATATAAATAATAAATACAATATTGTCCACATACAGCGGTGGAATTACTTTGCAAAGTCATGGGATTATATACCACTTTTGAAAATTGTGATATAAAATCATGAATAGGTCCTTCGAAATAGAATGGGCTATAACCATAGGAGTCAAAAAATTCCACTTTCTCTTTTCCCTCGACATAAATTGCAATCCAATGCGACCCTGCCTGAGCTGCTGGGTCAAGGTTCGCTACAAAACATGCCGGAAATGTATGAAAATCTTTCGGCAGTTGATCACTCGGAAATACATCTAAGAAATAGTTTTTAGTAAATGGATCACGAAGTAGAATATTTCGTATTTGTTCGGAATCCATCTTAATTGGCAAAGTCACATAGAACGTGACGTGATTTTGTAATTTCGATCACGTTTTGAAATTCAGCATAAATAATTAATGAAAGAGTTTCAGCAATTGCTTTGTTAAATTTAATTTCCACTTAAATTCCCTTGATGTTGTAAATTTAAATGAGAGCTGGAACACAAATCGGCATTCAAATTGAAGCTGTAGATTGCATGTGAATTGGCATACTGCTCCCGTGACAAATAAATACCTTTATCACTATTAAATCCATCGAATAAACTGTGATAGGCTCGAATGTAATTATTATTCTTAAAATCTAATTCCATGGGTTTGCTCGGTACGGGCTGCCCATCCACATAAATAGATATAAAATTCACATCATGATGTGAAAACATGAAAGGGTTCTTAGAATATTGACCATTCATAGCAGCATTTTCGACACATGTGATGATTACTCTTTTAGGCATGACACCTAAAGAAACATTATCTTGCATGAAGGAGAAACTTCCCTTTGAAATGGAATAGGTTTTACACAAGACTCTGTCGATGGGATATTTAGCTGAAAATTTCTCCAATGCTTTTGCATGTCCAAGTAAAACTCCTGGGTTGACTTTAACTTTACGAATGAATAATGAAGCATGCTCCAATATCACTTTATAATCGGTGTCCGTTTTTGTAGATAAAAGGCAAAATGGTGCACTGCTTCGAATCATTTTAATTTTAATATCCACCAAATTTAACATGAGTCGATTCTGTTGAAAAATATCACAATGTAATTGTCCTATCATATCGAATGTTTTGCTGTTTTTGCTGAGTTCATATCGTGATTTCACTCCTTCGTCAGCTGTAGGATCGATTTTTTCAGGATTCAACTCCTTGAAGAACATTTCACCGGTAAGTAAACTTTTCTTTGCATCTTCTCCATAATTCAAAAGAGTTTCAATGTATGATCTGAATGGATATGTATTACTTGCAGAGGAAATATTTCGCTCGTTGAGACTGACGTCTACTTGAGAAAAAAGAGAATGTAAGAATAAATTAACTGGAACAACGGGTTCTTTGTCGGGTAACGGGGATCCATCCGCTTTGACAATTTTTGTTTTGACGTAAATGTAGGAGGCACTTAGGTCGTTGTATTCTTCACCACTTCCTGAGATATTGAACTCCACGGGGCCTCCATCGCGAATATTTGCTATGGGGTGATATTCCACAAATTGTCCTTTTTCGATAGCAACTTGAGTAGGTGGGAGAGTGAAAAGGTCTAATTCACTCTTCACACATGCAGGAGAATCTTGATGGATGAGTGAAGACATTTTACTAGGAGAAAATATCGTGTGCTTTCACCTTCTTGGTTTTGCGAAAACTGACGCGTTTCTTGGAGAGCTTGCGCTTTTTATTCCTTCTACCTGATCGAATCATTGTTTTAATTTTAACTGCAGCTTTATCCGTCAAATTCTTACTCGCTTCTTTCAATCGTCGTCTCGCTGCTACTTTTATGTTTTCTCCACGCGATACATCGTTAAACACATCCACTCCACTACTTAAAATTTGTTTTCCGACTGCTTTGGCACCCGATTTGAAAAGTGGGACGGCTGCCCTGAAAAACGATTTGAAGAGACCCCCGAAGCCATATCCTCTCTGATAGGGAACACCTTGATAAAAATTAAGTCCGCTTCCTGTTTGATTCGTATAATAATCCTCGAAGGATTTTTCACAACAACGGTATGGGACATACATCAGGAGAGATACTTTTGACGAAAGTGAAGTTTCACGTACGAGCGTCCGCGTTCAAATGGCACTAAGTCTCCGCTGTTCGTCCTTATAACGATTTCGATTGTGTCTATAATTTTCCGATTGACAGGTAAATAATGAGGTCTCTCGTATTCTACACTAACGACTTCTCCATCGTCTCCACTCACTCTGATAGTTCTCAATAAGGGTGCGAAAATGTTTCCAACAATTTGAGGCTCGATAATATCTGTATAAATCATTAATACTCTGAAATGCGCGTTTGGGTCGGCTATTTGAGGACTAAACACGGTATGTTCAATATTTTCGTCTGGAGCACCACTGACGATTGTAGGAGGGAACCCTAACATCTGCGATAATCCATTATGAAAAATGACTCTTGCATTATTTTTCACTCTTACTCGAACACGTTTCGTTACATGATTGTAATTAAAAGATATTTTATTTTCATGATCTGGAATAGCAATGGCTTTTAAAATATCCGGTACGTTTTCGTAACATCCAGCTGGAATGTTTCTACCTATTTATTTCCTGTCACCAAGGTCAAAACCAATTAAACTATTGCTCTTATTCACATTATGCCAACTGCGCGGGTAAATAAATTCGACGAGAGCACATTCCCACTCTCCAGTCAATTCTATGGGTGTTGGTAATCGCGTAATAAAATGAGAAATCTTATTCTCGGGGAAATAATTCATAGAGCTATCGCTCGGAAGTGTCACGTAGAAACTCATGATGCTAAATGAGAAAATAAAATGTTACTTCCAACATTTATAGATTCGATAAATGAGAGGCAGGAATCCATTGATTAAATTTATCGGGGTAGCCACGAAACTTTACAAAATATTCAGTCTTATTTTTCATTTTCCTCTTCTTCAATATTTTTTCTACTGTATAATCTTCCTTCAATTTTACTTTTTGTAGTTCTTGAGAATAAAAAGTACCTTGAATAGGTTCTCCAAGTAAATCTTTCACCCGATATATGGGGATGGTTTTTCTCACACATTCGGTTACAATAAATAACTCCTCCGTCCAGTTTGTTTCATATCCTTTTTCGAAAGTTAGCTTTTGCTTTGAAATACGAACAACATCTCCAACGGTATAAACACAAGGTTTTCTTTCATGATGTGAAACGTCACCATACACAGTAAAATATACCTCTCTTTCATTGTCTGCATTCACTTCAATGGGTGCTCTCTTGATGGTGGAGTGGTAAGTAATATTATAACTTTTCACTAAATCATCTAAAACGTCTATAAAATTATACGTATTTCGACTAGTAAAATATTTCCACATTTTCGTTTTCAACGTGCGATTAAACCTTTCCACCACTGATGCCTTTGTCGTATTAAATGTAGTAAAAAACTTGACTTGATTCTCATTTAGGAACTTTTAAAATGTAGCATTTTTAAATTCGGTACCTTGATCGGATTGAAGTAATTTAGGTTTTCGCTCCGAAAAGATGGATTGAAACACATTTACAATCTCTCGTCCTTGTTTTGTTTTCAGAGGTTTTGCCCAGGAATATTTTGACAAAATGTCTATACATGTCAATATGTATCGATAACTACGATTATGTTTTTGTAAACTTGAAACATCTACCAAATCTGCTTGCCATTGATGATCGATGGAATGAACGATGACGCGATTCGTCGGAAACTTTTTTCGAACGGGTTTGTGCAATGTATAAGCGTCGGTTTCCATCAACCATTTCCGGATGTCTTTCTTGGATACTTTTCCGCGTGCAGCACGAAATAATGCATCGACACCAGTAAAACTTGCCTCTCGAGCCGGATCCAGGTAAGCCTTCTTCATTGCAGCATGAAAAATGATTATTTGACACGTTGAAAGTAATCATCCCCGAAATGATATGACTGAATTAGAAGTATCGTTCGGAAAAAGTAAAAAATCAACTGCGAAATCAGTTTTTCCAGTAGCTAAATATATTATACTCATAATAAGACAAATACTTATATAAAGGACAACTATCCACACAACCTCCTCTCTCGATGACATGATTAAAAATAAAATGATTCTCATATAGTATTATATTCATATAATCTGTAAAAGAAAAAAAAATAGCAGAAAACAACAAAGTCCAAAAATAATTTTTCTCTCGCTTAGATGGCAGTCCTCTCGAACATCTGAAAGAGAATTATATTAGGATTGATTTAAACTGTACTTTACTGAAATCATTTGGTGGTCTCATGGATAAAGCGCGCAATTCATCAGAGCGCCAAATGATTTTTGGAGCTGGAGGTCGCACGTTCGATTCCCGATCTAGGAAGGAAAAATTAAATAAAATAATTCCAAGTCCGAAAAATATATTTAAATGGATTAATTAATATTTATCTCACTAGATGGCACCATGAGTATAACATCAGAAAACGACCAAGTCTGAAAAAAATAATAATTAATATTTCTCTCACTAGTTGGCTCTTCGTAAAAATACGTTGTCATGGTGACCGCTATATCACCGTTGCCATCCCTAAAAAGCTAAACTTCAGACGCAGAGTAACAAGTAAGAAAAACAACTCAACTCCACTCAGAAACCCTCGTCATCTTCTATGAGGAAACCCTACTACTCAACCCCACTCGGCAGGCGGAGGAGCAGGCGCAAGGGGGGCGTGGCAGGGGGAGCAGGCGGAGGAGGGGGCGTGGTCGATCCCCGATCCCCCTGCTGGAGTAGAACTCTCCTTTTCCATCTACTACTTCTTTTTTTTTTTTTTTTGAACAATTAAAAAAAAGAAAAAAAAAAAAACCTGCACTTTAACAAATTTACGTAAGCTTCACAAAATCATCTAAATTCAAAATGTGCCTTTCGCAATGAAGTTTTAATGGAGAAATTTTTAATTTAATATCTTTGTTCATGGCCTCACTCAAATTAGTACGGCCCTTCACATTCGCTGAAAATGATAGAAAACTAGCTATTTCCCCGATGTGCCGAAGGGGGTGCCTCATCAGACTAATTTGGCGCGTATAATAAGTGTTGGCCCTTTTGGAACCTTCCCTCTATTTTTGAATGTGTTATTTGGTATTTTGCGTTGATAATTAAGTTGTTTTACGACGATTTCAATTTTAAGACAGCGGGCAATAAGGAGAAATTAACTAATCAAGAGAAAAAAATGCAATTGCTAGTAAAATTACAGACAATACTATCAATTAACACTTTTTGCAAGTTTTAAACCAATAAAATTCACTTATCTTGTTAAGTAAACTGGTTGATAATCTCTAATCCTAGTTACGTTCACAATCCATGATACTTAACGTTATTCAAGTTAGTGCGGCAATGGTAAACAATAGAAATCTAAAACTCTTCGTCAATACTACGTTTATTCACTACTATGAATAAAACCGTGAAATGCGTTAAAAGCGGCTAATATAGGCAACCCACCACTTTCTACAAAATACATGGCATTTTTGTAAATTGTTACGGCCGGTACTACTGCGCATCGAGTGAGCCATGCTTTAGTACAATAAATGTTAATAAAAAAAAGTAAATAATTTGAAAATTGATTTTTCCGAGCCTTTATTTTCAATTACTGAAATCCATGTAAAATTGAAAAAGCAAACAAAAATAATAAATAAATAAAGCATTTTTATGCAACGGAAATATTTTCGGCTAAAAATTCAAATTCAGTATTAATCAAATCAAAGTGAAAAAAATAAATAAAATTGCTTTTCAAAAAAAAAAAAAATGACTATTTTAATTTTACAAGTTTTGTTTATTTTTCAAAAATTCGAACATAAATTGAATATAAAAAACCTTATCCCAACCTAATATTTTAAACACATAAATAACGTGTATCCTTTATTTAAAAGTTAAAATTCAATTGTCTTTCTCTTGTTATATAGTCTGGGTGCCAAATGCCTAAAAATAGGGCGACCTTGTTCCGAGGTATGAATAAAATGTTTTGGCTGTTTTTTTTATACCTTATGTTATGTCTATCTCAGATTCGATTGATGCCACTCTGCCAGGGTTGAGCATTTTGAGTAATTCAAGATGGCGTCCAAGATGGCGCCAAAACATTGAAAATTTTGTTCTGAAGCGATATTAACTTGTGATATGTCATTGTATATGTTTTTTAGGTCGAGGAGTACGAATACAAAGTCAGATTTTACCTACAGTCAATGTGAAAAATGTTATTGCCAAGCTAAGGCTGTAAGCAGGGCTGGCGCGAGTCAGAGACAGCGAGCCGCTTGTCTCACGGCTAATGGAAATGTTTCACCTTTTTCTGTGGAAATTTTTTACCTTTTAACATATTTAACGCCCCAGCAAATGCACACTCAAGTATTTCTACAATCCCACTCCCAGCTACGAGTGAACCTACGCAGCCGATAAAAGAAATCAATATATACATCCCACCAAGGCGAGGAACAAAGTTAGAAAACTTTTTAGGATTGTTCCACATAATATCCACTACTAGTTTGTAAATAGCTTGATTGGCTGTGAATACTACGAATGACTGTCCACACTCATTGATTAATAGTTGAGCTTCCAACCTGCATGTTAAAACTGTGTCATGATCAGTTGGAGGCATATCAATCAAATATAATAAATTTTTTGTGTAGCGTTCCCCTGTTTATGGCTTGATTCTCGATTCAATTTTGTATTGAAACTGTTATACTCTGGAGTATCTGGACTCTGAGCAGCTAATTTTAAACTTGAAGTCTATGTTCTGTGCACTCACAACTGAAACCTTTTTGGCAAGTGCTAAAGCTAATACATTCAATGGAGGTATTTTTTTCCAAATGGCAAATAAAATAACGGCATAGAAACTTTCTTAGGCCCTTTGTACCTTTCAATTGTAACATCAGGCTCTGGAGAATGAGTTAGTTTATTTTTCGGTATTCTGGGGATTGTGGTTACTTCCTACCCTGTATTTGCAATGTCTTGTTGACATTTTATGAGGATCATTGCCATTGCATGAGTTTACAGCAGTCCACTTTTAGAGCAAATTGCTGCATCAAAACTGTCTCCAACAACTTGTACAAGACCCTTTCCTTCTTGAATGCCTCTTAGTGAATAGTTTGCACTACAAGCTTGTGCTACAGATGTTCGGAAACGCTTATCTTTTTTGTAAGTTGTACTAATCTTTCTTATCATGGATGCCAATGGTTTCACATGCTCTGACTATGATCTCTTCTTCGTCATTTTCAGTTCTTACCAGTGTTGATGTGCAATGTTTTCGGAATGAAACAAGACTCGCAATTCCTGGTGATGACAAAACAAGCAACTCCTTCCCGAAATAATCTTGCAATTTTTGCACAAATATCCTTCTTGAAAGAGTACTTCCCCGGAAAATTAAATATAAACTGCAGCTCAACGCTGTTCCATGTTTGAGCAGTATTTTCATTGTGGGACTTTATTAAAAGCAATATTATCCTCTTTGAAATCATCAGAAGATATTTTATTTTTGGCTGCCTTAATGTTACGGTCAGTCGTAAATAATTTGTGGCATTTCCAGTGGTACCTTGCATTTCCCGCGTGTGTAAGTCACTCGAAGCTCCCAAAACCAGGCCCTGGTTATCGCACGGACACCCTGAGCCTGTGCCCTGGGCAGGAACTTTCGAAGGGGCAAAAAATTTTTCCTTAATATCATTTAAATTTCTCTTTAAAAAGTAACATAAAATAATCAGTTTAATTAATAATAACCACTAGTAATTTTTCATAATAAGATGATATTCTTAATAATAATCCATTTCACGTTGACCGTAGTACACGTACACATGCATACATGTAAGTGGGAAAATTCAAAGGTGACAGGAAAAAATTGACAGTGCCTTGTGCAGAAAATCTTGTTAGTCGGGCTCTGCCCAAAACCCTCAACTGAACCTCTTCAGCTCATTTGTCGTTTCTCTTACTGCACACGTCTAAACGTCCTGTCTTAAACTCTACTGTCTTAACAAGAAAGTAAGGTTTGTAGCGACATGGATTTTTCGGTTCGCGATCTATGCACCCTTCTCCACAGAAAATGCAATTCCTCCTAAAATTGAAATCATCTGGTTCTGAAAGGAACACTCTTTTATTTTGCAACGAAACATCTTCTTTGGGCAAAACGGTTTATATGAGTCTTTGAGGTATAGGTTGAGACACAAGTCCGGTGACAGTTTAAAACTAAGTGAGGGTTAGCTATAAAGCCTTGTTCCAATGACTCTTAAATGTCATCGTTTCGTAGGTTGCTTGCTGATACTATTGACTCGATCCTTTTAGCAGAACTTTTGTCGGTTTTGCCACAGTTGAAAAAACATTCCTCTTCTTCCTCGCTGGTTAACATTTTGACTATTTTAACTGACTATCTGGGGGGTTTTATTAGACATTTGGCACCCAAACTAATATCAGGATCAGCGCAAATATAAGCAGCGCCATAAGGGAACAAAATATTCTGCGCCCCTGTTATAAGTACTTTATTGAATGTATGGAATAAAAATATTGTCATTAAATACGTATTTAAAAAATATTTAATATTCATATGGCATATTATATTTTTTTTGCTCATTGTAACACTACGCAATAAATTAATTTAATGTTAATAGCTACCGCCCTTAAAGGCATTGGGCCGTGAGGCAAGCGGTTCGCTGCCTCTGACTCGCGCCGGCCCTGCTAACAGCAACAGCCTTAGCTTGGCAATAACATTTTTCACATTGTCTTCAGGTAAAATCTGACTTTGCATTCGTACTCCTCGACATAAAAACATATACAATGACATATCACAAGTTAATATCTCATCAAAACAAAATTTTCAATATTTTGGCGCCATCTTGGACGCCATCTTGAATTACTCAAAATGCTCAACTCTGGCAGAGTGGCATCGATCGAATCTGAGTTTGACATAACATAAGCTATCAAAAACAGTCAAAACATTTTATTCATACCTCGGAACAAGCTTTTCGAAATGGCACTATGACTAATAACATTCAAAATTACGTGGCTAGAACTAATTGATCAAATGCTGTAGAACGGTTTTCTTTGCCGAATCACTACTGCTGCAGTGAAGCAATCTAACAGGTATACGTTGTATTTTCTTTCCTTACGGCGAATGTCAATGAAGTTTTAAATTATTTTGGAATTTGTATATTGCAGAAGTGGGCTGGCCCCCTGCTCGCTATTGGCAATTCCTAACCCCCAGAATTGCAAGCAGTTCCTTTCGGATCGGTTCGCAACCTAGCTCGTTGTGCTCGCTTACCAGATGATAGTACTATATTCTTATCATTTCTAGGCAATATACTTATGGAAATCTTTAAACACAAATAACCACTCAGATATTTAACTAGAAAATTAATTTAAACAAATCAGAAAAGGAAATCCAAACCAAAGTGTTGCTACTAAAGATAAAAGACAATGAACTACAAAATTAATTTTAACAAAACAGGCTCTAAAAAAAACCAATCAAGGTATTGTCAAATCTTATATCTAAATTAGGAGGCATTTTGGGCATTAATAAGAGAAATTAGAATTTGAGATTTTATTCACTACTAAAATGCCATTAATAAACATAAAATAAAATAGTTCCTTCATCAATCGCCTGTGGTCAATTGTGCTGTTCTAAAACACTTATAACCTCTTCCCTAATGAACTTAGAAGCATGTAACAAATTTTTAAAAATGCACAAAATTTCGCTGTTCTGAGTGCTCTAGATCAAAATCAGAAAATTTAGGTTTTTGCTTCAAATTGGAATGAAAAAAAGAACTAATTCGAATTTTGGGTACAGTCGGGGCAGGGGAGGGGGGAGGCGACGCATTTAATCTTTCAAATGAAAAAAAAATCTTTCACAACTGACAATTACTTCAAAAGTTATTGGGGGAGAGAGACAGACCAACAGACACGCATTTTCCTACTTTCAATTTTTTTATTTTTCAATCTTTATCGAATTACTTAACATATTTTTGACTTTTTTATATTTTTAACGATATATTAAGCCTTCTATAATATTTTTATTCTTTTTTCTTTTCCTTTTACGTAAAGTACGCTAAGAACAAATTGATGAATAACTAATAACGATGAACTACGCGACAGTGTTGCAAAGAGAGTATTCGATTATTATTAATTTTACTAAAGTAAAACGTAAGAAGGAATTAATTAAGAGCATCATTCTCTGACATTTTTTTTTTTTTTTTTAAGAGAGTACAAGTCAAAAACCTTTTCCTTGGAACTTGTCGAAGGTCCTAAGTACACAAAACACTTTAGATGGAAAACAATATTTACATGCATACACTAAAAGCTATTTTCAAAATTTGTCAAAACTGGTTTAGCAGCCCTTAAAATGTGTAAATCCGACAAAATTCGAAAACAGAACATTTTCACGAATACAATACTTTCTTCCATACATTAATTACTGAAAAAAAGGAAATAGAATAATATTTTTATAAAAAAGTAAAACCGACTTCAAATTATAAATTGCGCTAAAAAGTGAAAAATAAATTAATTCTTTAAACAACATCGATGTGACTTTTAAATAGTGTTCGGCAACTACTCGTCAAAAAGTAGTTAATTACCAACTACTAACTACTCTAACTAAAACTAGTTGCAACTAGTAGTTAACTACTTTTTTCTGAGACTAGTTGTAACTAGTAGTTAACTGTTCTCCAAAAGTACTTAACTACTAGTTAACTACTTTTAAGTATAATTCATTTGAATTTCCACTTTTAAGCTTGTTCTTAAATAATCTAATAATTCAACTCAATATTATTTTTAATCATTAAAAAAATTTTAAAGAAATTTTTGTAAAACATTCAAAGATTGAATATTTCCAAATAAAATTGAACAATTAATATATAAAGAGAATATGAATAAAGACAAAACCTTTTTCTCTAAATTTAAACTTTTATTTTAATAAGTATTTGTTTAATAAAGTTAATAATTTATGTTTTTAAGAAATAGCAATTTTTCGGCAGTTGTTGTAAAATGAAGGGGTTTACCCTTAATATCAATTTACAATTCTCCCACTGCCCAACCCCATTCATTAACAAAATATCTTTATAACACGCATGCTTTAGAATTTAGATTATATTCTTTCAAATTGTGTTGAAGGCAGGGTTGGTGATTTTTTTTATTAAAAAAAAAAAAATTAGAAAATAGTATTTTTTTATTTAAATCAGATCTTTTGGATTTTTTAAAGCAAAATATGTATGCGCACACAAATACAGTAACAAATTCAGTTAATTATTTATGTCTTCAACGAATTTTAAGACATTTCAGTTAAAATAATTATTAATTACTAGTTCAAAATTAATTATTAATTAATTATATCATATAAAAAATGTATGCTTAATAAACAGAGAGCAACAAGAAACAGAAGATAAAGCTTATATTTCTGGACCAAATGTATTATCATTTCTTGAACATATACAAATAAGTTGACTGGAGTATTATAATTTTTTTAGTGTATACAAATTTCTTGAATATATAAACAGAGATAGCAAATAGATATATTATAATATATTAAAATTTAAACCAGAATATATTAAAATTTATAATAAAAAAAAACTATATTTTAATAATTTGGAAGAAGCTGATATAAATAGTTTTTTTTTTTTCAATCATAAACATCATTATTTTGTCTGAAAAAAGAATCATAAAAAACAGTTTTTTCTAAAACATATGATGAGAACCAGTATTTTTTATTTCTTTTTTGTGTTTTATGGTATCCCAAACGCATGCATGATACTTGAGTAGATATAAAGCTTCCCCGTAATGAAGATTTGAAACTTCATTGTGCATGTGCTGTTGCGGGCGCCATTTATTGATTATATTAGAAAGCTTTTTCTAATTTGCGTAAATACTGCAATAAATATTATGATTTTTTAATGAGTATTTTTTCATTTTGTAACATAATCTAAAAAATACATTTGTGTGAGTAACATTCATAAGCTAAAAATTTAAATAATTTAATGCTCAAAAAATAATTTTGTTTTTTTTTCAAAAAGTAGATTTAAAATTTTTTTTTCGAAAGTAGTTAGAATTTTGAAAGTAGTTGTAACTAGTAGTTGGGGAAAAAGTAGTTTAATTAGTAGTTAACTAGTTCAAAACAGGAGTAGTTACAACTAGCAGTTAACTACTAGTTAACTAGTAGTTGCCACTAGTAGTTAACTACTTCTAGTTAACTACTGCCGAACACTACATATGCGGTGTGTGTGCTTTTTTTTTTGTATGTGTGACACATTTTACGTATAAATACGCACAAATATAGAAATGACAATGTATATATCAGAGGGGAGCCACCATAAAAAAATTTGATGTTTATAAGGGGGCCAGTCAAAAAGGTTGAGAAACACTAGTATAGATTATTAGAAAAAAAAGGGATATATTTCAATATTGGTTTTACATACAAATATTCGCTCTATGGACGTTCTTGTGCTGAAAAAGAAAACATTTTGAATAAATATAATATGTATGTCCTCCTGTCGAGGAGACCAGCCCCGCTGTTGAAAAATTTCTCGCTGGCATTATATTACCTGTCACATATCGTGGGTAAAGTCTATTTTTTTCTGATTTTTTTTTAACAACTTAATTTAATTTTAGGATTTCTTTGGTAATGAAAATGAGAAGCAAGCTCTCTTTCTCTCCGAAAAGTTTCGAAATTGAAGTCCGAATATCACGCTATTAGACTATACTGGTGTTAGAGGGGAGAGAGGAAGGATTCAGGGAGATTCTCGGGAAAGTTTTGAGACTGAAATCATTTTAAAAACTGTTAATTTTGGGCGATCTCTGTGTTGACGTAAAGAAAGTCGAAGTAAGGTCTCCCCGGAAAATTTTCTAAATTAAACATTTTTAGGCTATCCTTATGCCTATAGGAAAGGAGAGTTGGTTCCGGTAACGGAACTTCTTCGAAATTTAAGTTAGAAAAACTCAAAAGGGAAACATGGTTAAGACAATAAAAAGATTTCTAAAATTTATCAACGGTAGACCCAGAAAACCAATTATTGATTTTAAATTAATTTAAAAAATTCTTGTTCGCAAAAACGGGGTGGAGCTTAATAGTCTCGGACACACTTTTTAGGTTTCTCTGCAGACTTTACGTTGCTCTTAACTAGATTGCTTTCTTCTCATCATTTATTTTATTGTTACATTGAAATTATTACTTTATTATGGAGTCTAGATTTTTGAAAAGGTCACTCAAGCAACGTGACAAAATAGACATCAATCATGTGTTTTATTTTATCCAATTTTATGCAGCGAAATTTCTTATTTGTTGACTTTTATTTCTTGAGAACATTTCAAAGAAACTTTGATGCAGTTGATTTCTTTTTCTACCAGTTCTTTTTGGAGGACATAACTCAAACCTTGGGTGCTGTTGCCAAGTGTTGTGTCACCACCAGAGTGTCAGAGTGATGACGTGTTTTCCTAAAGTGTGTGAGGCACGTGCATTTGTTTTAGCGTTGTGTACCTGAACTTAAAAAACATTATTTTAAAAATAAATACTTATTGCAGAACAAATTTTTTTCAGAGATGATGTTTATAGAGGTTATTCCATCAAATAAAAATAAAGCCAAAAAATCAAAAACTTCCCTGTCATAGACATTAAGGAGTATCATGTCATGAGCATGATCCCATCTTGAACTCACTTTGAATTCGCTCGGAAGAGGGAATCCGGATTGCTGCCCTGTACAGATTTAATTTTGCCTTTTCATAGTACTGCAATTTTTATGAGCATGAATCTATGATGCGCCAACGCGAACAAGTAAAACATGCGATTTTCAGCCGGGTCGGTAATGGACCTTACCCACGTTATAACGTTAAAAAATGGCTTTTGAACATGCGTAGGTTTTACATAAACTTTTATTTTTGCATAATTTTAGTACAATTTTACGTATAATTTTACATAATTTTTTTGTCCAATTTTACATAAACTTTTATCTTTGTAATATTTTTAATGCCTGTAGATGAAAAGAAAATCCCGCAGTAAGAGATAAGAGTAAAAAATATGTGCGTTATTGCCCGGGGGGAAATCCGAACGTCGTGCGCTGTGTGTCTCATCACCTCTCCCCGTAATAATACTTAGGTAGCAGTCTCATATACCACCAGGTATGATATGGATTGGAACCAGTGGTGTGTCGTGACGTCACTTTTCTCTTTGAAATATGCTTAATGTTTTATGTGCTGAAATATTTTTCAATTGATAAGAAAAATGAAAACCAACCAAAACTTGTAATTATTTTAAAATGTGGTTCTTGCAAAAGAAATGCATATATTAACAAAAAAAAAAAAAAACTTTTATCAAGTTTCGAACATTACTACAACTACAACTTATTAGCTGTTTCTTTACTTTTGTTTTGTGCATTCAACATGGCGTGCCGCGTATTGTTGCGGTCCCATTTGGTAAATGTTTTCAGTTGTTTCCCATTTAAAGTTTAGCCAATTTCAACCATTGATTAGTTGAAGTGTTATAGAATGATATTTATACTTTTGCTCAAAGGCTTAAATTCGCCATTATTATTTTACTTCAAGTGATTTCTTTTAAACACATTATGACCTTCTTTATCCAAGGGCAATTCTTGCTCTGAATAAATGTAGTTAAAAGGAATTTTCCTTACATACAAATTTTCTAAAAGATTTTTGAGTTTGATATGTAATCGTTTCTTTTTCGAGGTGTTCATGTTTTTCTTATTTGTAGTCTACGTAATGTAACAAATGTATGTATGTTAATAAAGTGCTACTGTTAGTCCTGTTGTAGAAGAATGATTTTGCTGCGTGTATTACTTTTCTTTTCTATCAGCATTAAACATATAAATTTTAATTTCTTCAATTTTTAATCTTGGTTTGTTTGGATTGATGAAGTATCATGTAATGCTTTGAAATTCATTTGGAGGGAATCTCATATGTGCTGGTACATTTGTTCCTAACCGAAAGGAGAAATTTTTTCTCAAGTTTTTCATGCACGTTTTTTTTTTTTTTTTTGTATTTATTTGTTCATTCATTGTGTTTGGAAACATTTTCTGTACAGATTAAGGATTTTCTTAACCCCGTAACGGTCAGGTAATTTTCAAGAAAACGGTCATTAATGTGCCTATTTTTTTATTCCTGAAAATTATATAAAAATATGTGAATGAACAATATATATATTCATTTCTAATTTTTGGTTTGTTTTTATTTTGAAATTTTAAACACTCCAGCCCGTCATTTTCACGGGAGCGAGAGGGAAGGGGTTAATGCACTAATCATTTTCCTTTAAAATTACCAGCTCTCCCATTTCCAAAAATTGTTTAAAAATAGGGTTAAAATGTTCTGTAGTAAACTTTTTGGTGATCATTCAGCTTGACTCTGCACGTAGAGTTCTAAAATGAGGTTTACGGATTAGGTTTTCTAATATTTAACTGGAAGTAGTGTAATTGCAACTGTATCACTTTTGTGATTGTATTCAAAATTTTATTTGAATATTTTATTTCAGGGACTTAAGTCTTTTGACCCTTTTAAACAATCAAGACTTTTCCATGTGTCTCCACTGGCATATGCTGCTCATAAGGTAAGCTTAATATGCTGTTGTTTGCATGAAACTCATGTATAAAATAGAAAAAATCATTTATTAGAGACTGATGTTTTATTATAAGACATAATTAAAACTAAATGCAAAAATCACTCTCATGAAAGAATTTTAAATTATTGTGTATTTCATAGCTTGTTTTCATTTTTTTGTAGAAATAAAAATAATTTTTATCAAACAATTAGAATTCTGATTAAGACTCATTCTGGGGGGGGGGGGGGGGGGGGATAAATGGTGCATCAGTGCACTACAATTCCTTATGTGTCTTATTTTCAGTGAAGAAAACATAATATTTTGTTAAAACTATCAAGTCTTCAAAAAAAAAAAAAAAAAATGTATACGACTTTCAAATTGGAAAAAGAAAAAGCTTGCTTCCTTGGCGATGGTAAATTAAGGGAATATGAATATTTTCAATACAGTTTTTCATGTTTAATATTATAGAGCACAAAAGATGTAAATGCAAAATTTTACTTGTTTCATCATAAAAGCAACAGATAACAAAAATCCCCCTCACAGAAACGAACCTTTTACAAAAACCGCGATGACCAATATGAACCATTTTCGAACACAAGTATAAAAAAATGTATATTTCCAGTTTTAGTTTTGTTCAGTACATTTAATTTTCATTCTTTTCAAAACTCTTTAAAGCTTTTACACTATTTTCAAAATGGCGCAACACTTGAGTCCGATTTTATAAAGCGAAAATGGCCGGTTTGAAATGAAAGTTATGAAAAAAAAAAATCAAGATAAATATTTTTTCCTACTGTATTTAAAAGATTTATATGGCAAAGAGAAGGAATTCAAAGAAAAAAAAATAGCGTAAACGGGAAAAATTTTCACCATTTTTTTCTTGTGAAAGGGGAAATGATGACTCATCGGATGAAATTCGGTAACTTGAATGCCGAATTGATGCGTTTTTATCGTGCTTGTATATATGAAAGAAGCAAGAGTTGAAAATTCCATTTGAAAAGGAGGGATTTACTTTAGAAAATTTAAAAAAAAAAGGAAAGGTGGCGATCACTCCTAATTTTTTGAATCGCCACTTTTTCAAACAAGGTCGCCACGTGCCGAGTGGCGACCGCGAATCTTGACCTTTATCCTACACCCCAGCTTACAAGCCTGCAGAATGATTCTACTCAAACCAGTTGATTTGACATTTCTTTTTATATTGATCCTAACGCCTATAGGATGAAAGAAACATGTCTATTGCCCAAGGATAAACTGTCATTATGTAAGATTAAATTAATTTTTTTTATGTTGACACTCAATTTACTTGTACTTTTTGGGTTATTTCTAACGGCATTGGTTATATCGCGCATTCATATATATCGCGCTTTTTTGCTGTCCCTCGACAAACACGATATAACAAGAGGCTACTGTATTTACATCACATTTCCCGTGCTTCTATGTGTAAGATTTATTGACTTAAAAACTAGTAGTTTAATACAGTTCAAAATTTTATTTCCAATTTCTTTAGTTGGTAAATTTTATTTTCTTGGCATTATTCATGTTTATGATGTATGTGCCTTCTATCCTAGTTTTTTCGAACTTGGTTATGGGGCATTTCACGGGTTTTAAGGCATAATGTAGAATATATAGCATGACTACATATCCTTGTATTTTCTATGAATTTTAACAAATTAAAATAAAATTTTAGTGTCTAACTGTAATAAGTGGTCAACCAGTCACAGTGAGGAGAAATTATTGATAATTGAAATATTTAAACAAAAAAAAAACTTTTGTTGTAAAACAAGGCTGTACTTGAAAAATGTAATGCTGTACAATTGAATTACGACTGCTGGGCAAACCCTCTTTTATATTGATTTATGCATTTCTGTGTGTTGTAAATTTTGTCTTATTCTGTTTTATTGGTTTTGTTTAGGTTGCTATGAGCAAATTTGATAAAGATTCTTCCATGCCATATGAAAAGCTTTCCAAGAACCTTGATATTGTTAGAAATAGGTTAGTTATTTATAAATTGTATTACTT
Source organism: Octonoba sinensis (assembly GCA_038502835.1). Taxonomy (NCBI): domain Eukaryota; kingdom Metazoa; phylum Arthropoda; class Arachnida; order Araneae; family Uloboridae; genus Octonoba; species Octonoba sinensis. Next base: position 100,260,956 of record CM076599.1, on the reverse strand, counting down.
TTGCAATGTATAAGCATTGTCCCAAGGCTAATGGAACAAATTTTTAACTCAATCTGTATTTTTTAGGTATATATTTAAAATGCTTTTATTAAATTTTATTTTTTAAAACAAATTCAATGGAAATTTATGTCATTAAAAAATGCTTGATTTGTTTCAAGAAAGCTAACCAGTGTTCTAGAAACTTTCTGTTTCTGAAATCTCACTTTTGTACCAATAGCCTCTATATGAATTATCTACTGGGATAGAAACAGAAAATTAATGTATTGCGTAGTATTATATAAAAACATAACCATGTATAATAGTTTATGTCATAATCTTGTGGATGCATTTGTTTATTTATCTATTCATATTTTATTCTTTCATTTATTTATATTTGCTTTATGGACTTTTATTTAAGATCAGTTAGGCAAAAGAAAAATAAATAAATAAATAAATAAAACTCATGATTGTAGATACTAGATGAATTTGTCTTTTCTTTCTTTTTTTTTTATCTTGTTCTACTGCAAGAATGCTATTAGATTTTAATGGTTTGTTTTCACAAAAATACAAATGAAATATTCAGAAATGCCATTATTTAGTACTTAGTATTCTAATTTTAAAGTATAATTTTTTTCTTTTGAAATTTCATAAAAAGTTCATTTTGTCTCTAATTTGTTTATTTAAAATTAAACCAAATAATGGGATACATCTTTGAGAAAAGAGAAATTATTAAAAACGGCTTTTATATTGGTGTAATTAACCTCTTAAAACATGATTTTATCAGAAAAATATTACATATTTGTTCATTCTGTTCCCAAAGCCGACACCCTCAAACACAAATACATTTAAAGTACAGTAGAGCTTCGATTATCCGAGCTAATGTGGACCGAGGGTACCTCGGATAATCGAAAACTCGGATAACACGGACTATGTCCAAATTGAGGGGGAAACATAGATTGAACTGAATGAAAATGTCGTTAAAGATGTAAAAAAGAAAAGATATTTTCCGTACATATTAGGAAATGAAAAAATGACGTTACATACATACAAATATCTAATTTTACATGTACACATCAATAGAGTACCTGTTCCAGTTAAAGTTGTTTCTTGAAGAAGTTAATGCATATATATTGTTTTCTGTTTAACAAAACTCGTTCGTTTTTTTTACGCAATTGTTGTAGCTGGTAACGCCGCCATCGGCAGCCAAAAAATTTTTTTTCAAGGGAAAATGTACCTCGGTTAACCCGGAACTCGGTTAATCGGGGCTCGGATAACCGAGGTTCTACTGTATTACTAATTCCCTAAATTAATTTAAAATGAAATTTTCTTTTTTTTTTGAATGGTATCACTTCTTAAATCCCTTCCTTTCTTAAATCTGTTTAAATTGGTAATACTTTAAATATATTTTTATTTGAGGGTGTAAGCTTTAGGAACCGTTTTTGAGTATCAGCTTTAGGGCACTTTACCTTACATGTGCAGCGGTGAAACTTTTCCGTGGGTTTTTATCGAACGTAACCAGGAATTCTGGTGCTTGGACATGCTTCAACCTTAATACTTATAATACTTTTCAGGGTTTTTGCTTCTGAGTCGGTTTCACCCCTGCATGTGATTTTCCACTAATTAAGTGAATTCCGCAAATTTGATTCTATCTGCTTTTATGATTGTTTTTTTTATAGAATAATAAAGAAAGAACCGATGCATTCTATTTGTTTTGCATCCTTCTCAAGAATAAAACTTCTTCATTTCTACTATTTATTATGTTTAGTTAAAGAAAATAAGCAAAATTTCTTTTTATTTTCATGAAAATTGTATTTTGAAGACTAACTTTTTAAAATAAAATATATAAATAAAATATAAAGCAAGCATAAATTTACTAAATCATCTAAATTCTAAATAATCATAAGTAATCATGAGCGGTTGTTAACAAGTAATCAGTGAGAAAAATAATATTTGATTTTAAAAAAGTTTTTTTTTTTTTTTTTTTTTAATTTTTGGAAAAAAAAAAGAAAAGAAAAAAACTGCCATAGTATGTGCAGAAACTATGAGTTATATTAACTTTGGCTGTTCTTAACATCAACAAATTTATGAAAGAGTTCCTGTTTTTCAGTGTTGTCTCTTAATATCCTGTTTACTTGTGTTTTCTCCCTTTCTTTCATAAATTTTTTTCTGCATATATTTGTGACGAACTAATAATTCTTTGTTGTCAAGCATTTTAAGAAAGATACTAGTGTTTTTTTTTTTTTCAAGATGCTTTCAAAATTTCAAATTTAGTTTTATTAAGGGTCTTCATTTGCACCAGACCATGGGATTGTGTGATTGCTGCAATATTTTTTTAAATCCCACTCAAAAAAAAAGTTTGTGTGCTGTGCCCACAACTAGCAGACATGCATTCAAAAGTCTGCAAAACTGCTATTCTGTTCTGATATTCAATGCAAACTGAAAGAAATATCGTAGTTTTCAACTGCCATCTTATCCCTTTTAACGAAAAGAAGAATCTAGGAACCGTATTCAATATAGTAACATGGTGGAAAGATTGACCACTTCTTTATTCTTTGAGAGGATTCTTCCTATTTGAGAATTTTGATCCAGTGGCATCCCAGCTGAATCAAACACTAAAGTATCAAAAATAAAAATTATTCCAATGTTCCAGTCAGGGTTAGCATGACTTTTAAATCATTTTTTTTTTTTTTCATTTCTAAATAAGGCTGACTTACAGGTGAATTGGGAATCAGTCAGCAGAGAAATACCAAGAAGTAAGTGTAAATAGGTAGCAAGTGTTTCCAGGAATTTTGGGAGTTATCAGAAAGAATGTGGCAGGTGTTAGGTAATAAAAAAATAGAAAAACTATTAAATGGCAAGAAGCAGAAATGTAAGTAAAGGAATTTAAAATTTTTTTTTTTAATGTACTATCTTTTAATAATTTAAATATTTCAATCTTAAATTTTAATTTCCAGAAATAATAAAATACATCGAATTGTGTTAACTTTAAAATTATAAAATTTATTTTCTTTAAAACTTAAGTACTTTAATTTATTTAACTAAAGCCTAACAAAAAAAAATGTTTGCTATAAAGAAAATATTTGGGCTTGTTTAAAACCTACTTATCTAAACATAAACTTTTATTGTGGAAATGAACAAAGCCAAAAAAATAAAATATTAGAATAGTGGAGACAGTATGGCTGGCACCAACCACTGCTTCCTGGAGCAGAGAAAAAAAAAACTGATTTTAATGATGTAAATGAAATACAATGTTGTTATCTCATTCAATATCCAACATATCTAAAAAAATAAATAAAGAAAGAAAATGCATAGGTTAACTTTTATTTTGATGAAATCATTTTTTTTAATAATTGTTATTTATTTCTCTGCTGATAACCTGCTGATTTTAAATACCTGCTGATATTTAATTTTAGGTAATCGGCGAGTAGAATATACAATATAGTTAAGAAGTTATTTCTTATGACAAACTGTTTCATGTATAATGCAAAAAATATTTAAAAAAAAAAAATGATAATGAAAAATAGAATTCTAAAAAAATCAAATAAATCCGATTTTTTTTTTATATTTTTTTAAAAAAAATCATGATTTTTTCCCAACCCTGGTTCTAGTGGTCCGTCAGAAATAGTTGATATTTCTTAAATAATATTTTCCTAACTAAGGCTACTTGAATTCAACAATATTAAGTATTAACACAGTCACAGTAGCTAAACTGGCATTCAAGCTTTTCAATAAATTTACAGCTAAAATAAAATGCAACAAAACATTAGATTTTTTAAAAATTGAAAGTACAAACATGTTTTTAATATTTTTGTAGTATATACAATATTTATGTGAAGTTAGTAAAAGATCCACTACTGTCGTATTTTACTGTTTGAGATTTTCTGAAACTGACAGCTATGCAATAATAGCTTGTAATGGTTTTTTCATCATTTAAAATTTTTGAGCTAAAACTAATATGTTTTAACTGACCACTGTATGTAACAACAACAGTAGTAGCCGAACTATTGCTGTTGTTACATAACAGCTATAATTAAAAATCCAGTGAAGTTTGTAAATAATAATGCTTGGCAATATGTGTGATGTGATGAGGTAACCCACTAATGTTCTCCGGTACTGTTATTGTGTCTTCCTGTATTTTTTTAGTTATTTGTTTGAGAAGGAATTAAAATACCTGAGATATAAATTCAAAGCGGTATTCTAATTACATGCATTTTATATTTTAGATTAAAGAAACCTCTAACATTAGCAGAGAAGGTACTCTATTCTCATTTAGATGAACCAGCTAGCCAGGAAATTGAAAGGGGGAAAAGTTATCTCCGTTTACGTCCCGATAGAGTTGCCATGCAAGATGCTACTGCTCAGGTAAAAGTCTAGACTTTTTTGCATATCATGTTGAAATTTCAGCATGCAGGAGTATTAAATAACAATGGATAAAGATTGTTTGGTTACTGCTTAAAATTTTTAGCATTTTCCATTTAGCCTCTTTTATTTGTTATATTCTTTTTATTGAAAATATTTGTGTTGGTAATTTTCGTATGATAGTTATCAGGGTTCGTGATTTTTTTAAAAAAATTAAAAAAAATCGGATTTTTTTTATTTAAATCAGATTTTTTTTATTTTTTTTTAAAAAAGACCTTAAATATTTTGGATATTTATTATGTTACATTCATAGAAACAATATGGCATGTTAATCAATATGCAAAAACACACTTTAAGCTATTTTCACAACAAATATTTTTTAATAATAATAATGATAAACAAATTTTAATACGAATGCATGACTCAAATGAAACTTAACCCTACCAGGAATAATAATACAATCATAAGTACGGAGAAAATGAACACATTTAATCTGAATTATTTTGCTGCTGAAAGCTGTAAAAAGTAGCAATAGTGTGTACTTAATTTTTACATCTAATGTACTTTAATCATTTTTCTATGTTATAAATGAAAAAGCCTGGAATTATTTTACCCATTTAGTACAATCATATGCTCACCCCATTACTAAAAACTGAAACTTTTTGATTTAATCAAATAGCTTTATTGAAAACTTCTATGATAAAAAAAATTTTCGAATTAAAAACCTTAAGCTATTAGGGGACATGGATGAAACTTTAAGGATACATATTCTAAATTTTAACAATTGTTGTTTTAAACACTATCATTATAAATTATTTATTGTCCGGCATTTATTAAATTGGTCTAAAATACCATTTTTAAGATAAAAAAATGCAGAATGGCTCATGATTATTATGAATTCTAATTTAAATGATTGAATGAATGATGCTTTGCTGTTAAGATGCTTGAAGAAAAAGAGTAATATTGTAAAATTAAAAGAATAGTTATTAGTTATAAACTTTTGAAATATGTTATGCACTCAGACAGATGGACCTAGGAAGTTTTGTTTGAAACAGTCGCTGTAATTTCAACATATTTCATTTTTCAACATTGTAAAATCAATGATTTTTTTTTTTTTTAAATCACTTGATTTAAATCAATGATTTTTTTTAAAAAATCACTTGATTTAAATGAAGCTGATTTAAATCAACGAACCCTGATAGTTATTGAAGTTATTCATTGTCCGAGCTCCAATTTGTATGCTTCAACTTTCAACATATTCAGAAAAAGTAGCAAAACATTGGTGTCATTTAATACAAATCTTCTTATACTATTTATGCTATAATCTGCTCTAGAAGTGCTAAAAAAGTAAGCTGGGCATTATTTCTCATAATTTTTACTTAATAGTATCTTCTGCAGAGTGAACATTTGCAATTTATTTACAGTAATTTAACACATTCAATGCACATTATCTTGGCTTTTTCACAAACATAAACACCTTTAAATATGCAAAATTTTTTCTGACCATTTGTGCTTTTTTTATGTTTTATCTTTGTACTCATATTTTAGCACAATGCATTTTGATCATTTGTCTTTTAAATATTTTGTTCGAGAGAACTGTAGAGGATCAATTAGTAAAAAAAATTCTGAAAAATTAAGAACCAAAAAAAAAAAGAATATCTGAAAGCACTAATTTGAGTTTTTTGCATTAGTGATGGCGCTAGAAATTACCTCACTGGGAAAAAAATAACAATCATGTTACTTTAATTTGCAAGGCTTACCAAGATCATCACCATATTTTTAAATTTTCACAAAATTATGATGTTTGATTTTTCACAAAAGTCTCTTTAAAATTCACAAAACACGTACCCTGTTAAAAGTGCTGGATTGAACCCTGAATAGAAGAAAAGTACTTTTCCTTTTAAGTGATCTGAAGATGAGGTTGTTAGCTTGTAACAAACTTCAAAATATTCATTATTCGCCTTTAACTAATGCTCATAATTTGAAATATTATTGAAGTTCTGTAATATTCTTCTGGATTAGCCAGACTTTAAATACATGACTACCCCTTGAACATTCAAAGCAATTTATTCCCAGACTATTTACACTTTGTACAAGATAGAGCACACAAAGTTCATAAATGATCGCAAAACCAACGGCAATTCCGCACCTGCTTCCCGTACACGAATAGAATCAAGCATAAAGCCCACAGACCAAACTGTCTGAAAACTCTCCAACCACTCAGACCGAACTAATCTCACAAAGATCAACACCTACTCTCCCACATAACCTCGGGAGCCTATAATCATGAACAATCTGGATAATTCCAGCATAATCCATGGCTACCTACAAGGTTTGAAAAGTTGCCAAGCTTGGCAAGAAATCGTCAAATTTGCCGCCAAAAATTAGTTGTTAAAAATGATGCCAACTTGGCGATCTCGCTAATTTCATCGCCAAGCCATAGTAATCCGTACTAGATGCCAGCTCGGCAGGAAAAACAACATCTATACCCTTAATTTTATAACCATATAGATTTACTTCAGACAGTCACACACCAATTAAATTAATGCAAACTAGAAACTTGTTAAAAAAAGATTTCTTGAAGCTCAGAAAGGATTTTCCAAATGCAAAGCTTTCTTCTTTAACAAAAATATAGAATAACATTTTATTTGCATGGATTTAACTTGACTCAAAAATGTAATCTTATAAAAAGCTTTCTTGAAATTGTATGATTTTATGTTGTCTTAAATAAATGTTTTCTCAAAATGATATTGATAATTATTTTGGGTCTTTTTAGATGGCTATGCTCCAATTTATTTCAAGTGGTCTCAAAAAGGTATGTTTTAATGAGTCGGAATTTTATTAATATAATTGCTGTATTTCTCAAAACCTTTCTTTAAATTAAATTTTTAAAGTTGGAAAAATTGTTTTTTTTTTTTGACAGTAAATGATTAATGTCCAAAAAAAGAGTGGAAAGAGCACACACATTTATTGGAAATTGTTATTTTAATGTTGATTTACAAAATTTTGTTCAACTGGAAGTTATTACCAAGTTCTGCAAAAATTATTTTTTGAGACAAACCGACACTGACAAATCCTTGTCTTATTCTGAAACCTTTAAAAAATATTTTACTACCTTTCTATTATATATTGCTATACTTAAATTATTAATATTTCTATTTTGAAAAATAAGTTTTAAATTGAAATTATGCTGACACTTTTCACCGGGAGTTGAGGAAACTGCTAATTATTATTTTTGGATCAAGATAAGCCTTAAGAAATCGAAACTAAAAAACTTATAACTGGCAATCTTCTTGACTTAAAAAATTAGATCGAATTTCATCTTGTGCAGAAAAATCAGCGCTTTCGATCGATATATTACATTAATATGTGCAAGGTGTTTTCACCCCCATATTGGGGGATTTATGTAGAAATTTGGCGTAAAATTGGAACAAAAAAAGAACTACCTGTAGGATTTTTTCTAACTGGTCTATAAACCTTCCTCTTGGACCACTCCGTCTATTGATGAAAACCACATTAAAATCCGATGTGTAGTTTAAAAGATCTAAGCGTACGTAGACTTGTAAGCTTAGATCTTTGAAAACTGCAAGGTAGGCATGGCAAAAATTAAAAAAATAATTAAGGATAAACTAATTGAGTCACAACTTTCATTTTTGCAGCGATGAGTTTCTCGGGTCATAAACATTAACCGTGCCGAATGAGGTTCCAATTGGTCCCAAATGGTGAAACGGCCTAGGATTCTATAGCGAACAGACAGGCAGATGAACACACAAACACTGCTCTTTTATATATATATAGATATGTTTATTTATACTTAATTACATTCTTGTTTTGGTTTATTATTCAGTAAATAGTATTCAAGCAGTAATTTAACATGAAATTAGATTATAATTGTCATTTGTATAAATTTAAAGTTTACGTTTGTATTAATAAGACTAAACAAAACAAAGTAATCAGATGAAAAGCACAGTTGTTCTAAAAACTAATTAAAATAAGATGTTCTTTGCAGGTTGCTGTTCCATCAACAATACACTGTGATCATTTGATTGAGGCTCAAATATCTGGAGACAAAGATTTAATTCGTGCTAAGGTATTTTTTTTTTTATCATCATGCTTTTTTGTAACATTATTATATTTTTTATATCCTTATCTTTGAAATCATAAACAATGCTATATTGGCGATGAATGGTATTTGTAATATATTTGTAATATAATTTTGGTTGTAAAAAATCTTAAGTTCTTTATTAGTATTATTCAGAGTTTTAATGAACGCTTCGCTTTTGTAGGATATAAATAAAGAAGTTTATACTTTTCTTGAAACTGCTGGGGCTAAGTATGGTGTTGGATTCTGGAAACCAGGAAGTGGAATTATCCATCAAGTATGATTTTTGAGATTATATAGGGTCAGTTGGGGTAATTGTAAACATGGGGTAATTGTAAACAAGCTTCATAACTACACTTGTGGTGGTTTTGAAAACTTAACTGCTGGTGTGTGATGAATTGGCAACATAGGGAAGACACTGAAAGAGTTTTGTAATTTTCGAAACATTTGTGAAGTCGTCGCTATCGTTTGAAACTGACACTGTGAAAAAAGTTGTTTAACAAAATTTAGTGATCTTACATTTTAGTCTCCAGCTCATCTGCAAAAGCGATGTAAGAGGTTTCAACCATTTTTATTTGTCATATGGAATGTTGCTAAAAGCATTTAGTTATGAATTTCATCCTCCCTGTTATTTTTCATGTGCATGTCAGGTGTTTACAATTACCCCATATATTTCGTACTCTGGGGTAATTGTAAACACTTAAATTTATCCTATTTCCAATATTCTGGGGGGACAACAAGTATTATATTTTGATGTAAATCACACTTTTGTGTCAATTTTACATAACTGTTGTTGTTGTTGCTGATGCCACTTGGAAATCCAATCCTCCCTTGCAAGAAGACCATGAATTAAAAAAACTCGTACTGATTAATAATGAGCTCCGCTAGAATGAAGTACACTTAGCTCAGAGGGGCTTAATGATTTTTAACTAGCTCCCAGATGAGAGATCTTTACCTAGGTTGGTCCCTCAACGGAAATTATTTCTAACTTGGTTTACATTTGAAGCGACGATGTATTTTACGTGCACAACTCCCTTTAGCGCACGCGGTCTCAGAATACTCAGCCGCGGGAGGTGGTCACCCTCCCAAGCGTTGACCATGGCCAGTTGTGCTTCACTTTCGGTGTTCTGTGGGATCCAAGCTTAACCCACTGATCCACTGCGAGACGAATTTTACATAAATTTGTCGCATTACCGTATAATTCCGAAAATCCCCCCACCCTTTTCTCCCCCCAACTAAATGCCTGAAAATCTTGCCTTTTACCCCATGGGGGGGAAATTCGGAATTTCGGCAAAACTTGAAATTTAGCATTATGGCATGGGGGGATAATCGGAAGTTCTATACCCAATTTTGTAGTAGGATTAACACTTTTATTTTATTTTTTCTAAAAAAAAATATATAGTAGATGAGAATACATTTAATGCAGGTAATACTAATAATTAAATTCACTATGACATTCACTTTTTTGACACAGTATAGCTCAACAAGCACAGCATGTATGCTGTCCTAAAATGGCTCACTCAACCTCAAACAAACGTGCATCGATGCAGCTGCTAAACGGCGATCCGATGCAACTGCTCGCTGATTGATAGGAAATGTTATTATTTTTTTTAATTCTCACCACTTAATTCAAAAGTAAAAATTAATTTTGTTAACTTACTTCTTTATTTGGTTTAAGCCTTTAATATTGTAAACAGTAAAAGTCGGCTAAGTTGCGACGTACCTCCCGACACTCAAAGTTTTTTCCAAACTGATTAGTTGGTTAAATCCGCCACTTTGGGGCGTTGCCGGTTTTCCCGATCGAGAAGTTTCTCCAATGCACTTCACATGTCATCGACGCATGTGCGTATACGTGCTCAGCGGTATATGCAAATCAACCTCCGGTATTTAAGCGTAGTGCTTGCTTGCTTCTCACTCTTAATCCTTTTAGGACTTCTTTTGCTAAGTTCTCTCAGAGGGCGAGCGGGAAGTTGACGCTTTTACCCGGTGAGATGGATTATATACTTTAGGATACTTTATTAGGGATAGTTGTTTCTTGAGCTGCATCAACTCTGTGTGAAATGTCCGATAGTTAAGTTTTTTTTTCCCGTAAAATATAAGAATCTAGTCAACTTTATTTTTATTATGGCTTTAGGTGATATTTTTAATGTTGTATTTTGAATCAGTTATTGTGATATTTACATAAATAAATCTCTGCTATTCTTTTAAGAATTGTATTAGCTTCGAATTATTTCTTAGCAAAATAATGGGTCCTTTTGAAGGGATAATGGCCCATCACTGATTGGTTGAGTCTTTGGAGCGCAGCCGCTTTCCTCCTCCTACCTTGGCTCCATGGTTGTCATATTGGGCAAAAGTTCGCCGATCGGGCTACTTTTTTCTGCGGCTATTGATTAAAGTCTCACGTATTTGGCTATTTTCCAGATGCTTTTGACTGCTCGCTGGAGGAAAAATTTGGCAACCCTGATTGACTTCTACATTGTTTCTAAAGAGAGAGGGCAGCTGAAATTGGATTTCTTTGTTATGATGGGATAAGGGGGAAAAACGGAATTTAGGTTCTCACGGAAAATTTACTTTTTTGCCCCATGGGGGGATAATCGGAGATGGGGGCTTTTTCGGAATTATACGGTACTTGATTTTTTGCAAGATATTTCTCGTCAAATGAACTCGGGCGACTCATAACATACCTCAGCGGACCACAGGCGGCCTGTTGGCCGCAGATTGAGAGACATTGTTCCTTAACTTCTTAAGCCCTCAAGCAGACTGTGTATGAAACAATTTTCCATTTGCATCAACATTAATTGTAAACACACTGGGGTAATTGTAAACACGAGCTGATTCGCTAACAAATAGTCACAAAGTCAAAATTTTTGTACACATTTACTCACAAGAAGTACAGTAGTGGCTACAATGCTCACAATTTTCTCTAAATTTATTCAAGTGGTAGGGAAGGATCAAAAGTTAAAACATTGAAAAAGCGTTTACAATTACCCCAACTGACCCTACATACATACAGTTGTAGCGGTGCGAGTTCAGTCCTTCAAATAGCCCTCTTTGCTCCTGCCCAGGGGGCGCGCCTTTTGGGAAAGCGGTAAAGAATGCGGCTACCACCAAAACAATCTTGGTTCGACTCCCGGAGCTTCACAGCCTCTCTCGCACCGTTACACAGTAAAAACCCCGTTAAACCGCGGGTGTCGGGGGACATGGTTGGCACCCCTGTTATAACATAACCACGGTATAGTGAAACTATACCGCAGAACCATATTACGAAATAATACTCGTTTTCGTTGCTTCATTTTTAACTTTATCAATCACTTGTAACTTTTCTTCAATAGTATAATTATTTTTCTTTTCTTCTTTGCTGCTATTTTATTTACTGTAATTGCTGTGCATGGAGCACACATCTCAACTGCGCTATCAGTCTGTCGAGCGACCGGTTATAAACCAACTGTGTTTCGAGAAAAAGGGGCTTAAAAATACCTTTGTTATCAATATGGTATTGTGAAAAGGTCCTAAGAAAAAATTAGATTTGGAAGGGGAGGAATGCACTTCTCAAAGAAACAATGTTTTAAGCCTGCATACATACACACTCAGACTTTTCTACTTCACTCCTTTACCCTGTTAGCACGTGGCTTTAGGGCTGCCCTCCCCCGGGCACGGGTAAGTGAGGTTCGACACACACTCAGACTGGAAAATATATTTACTTTTCAGGAATGCTGAAGAATCTGGAATACAAAGGTATACTTCTGAAAATTGAAGATAGTTAAGCATTGAACTGAACAGTTCCTGACAGATTGAGCTCCCCCCATGTCAAGAGAAACAAGTCGGAGCCAGTCACGGCGATTGTGCCCAATTTTGAAATCAAGCTATATAGTGTCCTAGGTTGAAAGACAGAAAAAGCATGAAAAAGGTGTAGATCAGGCCTTTCACCATAGGACTTTATCTGTTAGTGTGTGTGATGGAGGGGGGGGGGGGATGGCAGCTCTTTGGCTAGAATATTTGTGCTCGGGCTGACTTTATTTACAATGGTAAATGAGGAATAACCTTTAAATGGCAATGTTAAAGGGTGGTTTAAACGTCAGGGGACATGATTGTCATTGCGGTATATCCGATTCAGCGGTATACTGAGGCGTGGTATAACAGGGTTTTACTGTACATATACACACATATATATATATTTTTATGTATAAACTTTTCATTTATTCATATGTAAAAATTTAACTTAACATCCTTTTGTTCTCAACGTTTCTTTTGTTAACAATTTATAAACACTGAATTCTTACTTCCCATAATGAATGTTAAAGCATGTTAGACTGTGTTTGCTTTTTGAATAATGCAAGCTTATTTAGGTCTCTAATAATTAAATTGGGGTTTGTGTGTTTTGATATTTGTTAAAAATAATTTTTTCTCACATTATTTGTATAAGTAATTTTTTTTCTATGTTTTGCTTCCGTCCTGGTCTTTGTGAAATGAAAAACCCTTTTATGGGTTTATAACTTCATTCTTGAAAGAAGACATTTTCACTTTCAGACCTAAAGTATTGTCCGGTGCAGTTCAAGTGTGGCTTGTTTAAAGATAATGCTTGCCTTGTATTCAGCTGCATACAATTTAAACTAGTGTGCCATTTTTTAGATTCAAATAAGTAATGTAATATTGATTTTGTAGATTGTACTTGAAAACTATGCTTTTCCTGGAGTTTTATTAATTGGGACAGATAGCCACACCCCTAATGGAGGTAAGATATATTTATTGTTATTTTTTATCTATCAATGTAAACTACTACAATGCATAAATAAATAAATTTGCTCGAATTATCAAACTGAATTTTTTGTTTTGTATTGGATGCATATCATGTTTTATCATTTCAATTAAAAAAAAAGGATTTGCTTAGATTTCTTTTTTTTTTTTTTTTTTGGTCACTTATGGTTAGGAAAAGATATAATTAATTATGTAAAAACAAAAAGAATACAATGGCTGGGACACCTTGAGAGAATTAATGAAAACAGAGGCACTAAGAAGGTTTTCAAAGGACAATGCCAGGACCAGAGGAAAAGAGGAAGGCCGGTTAAAAGATGGGTAGACAATGTGAAGAAAGACCTTAAAAATCTAATTGTCTGAAACTGGAATGAAAAAGCGAAAGACAGAGGGCTTTGTTTGAAAATTGTTAGGGAAGCCATGGTCCAACATGGGCTGTAATGCCAGGGAATTAGCTTTTAGTTAATTTGATTATCGAAAATAAAGCTTTTTTCCCCCTCAAAGATGTCATTAAAGAGATTAAAGATATCATTAAGGATAAATTCTGGCTTTTGCTTTTAAAATTCAAAAATGAAATTGCTGTTAGCATACATTAATTACATTTCGAAGTGGAACGCATTTTGTCACATTTAGGGAGACCTCCTTAGTGGGGACTTCAGACTTGTTTTCATTGAAGAAATATTTGTGAAATACTTTAGAGTTATGTTTATTTGGAATGTAAAATGTGGTAGATGAGGAGGCTTTTACTCATTCAGGAGAAGATCGTGCTTCCTTAAAAAATATTTTTGCAAATGGTATAGCAACTTCAAATTTGGAAGCTCTGAGATATTTTTGTTAAGTTACATTTTTGAAAGATATTAAATTATGGGCCAATTAAGAAAGTTACATTCGAAAGCATTTGTTGAATTCTTTGTTAGATACATGAAATAATTATAAATCATTTGTTTATTTGTTCAAATATATTTTGTGTAGCAGTATCAACGATAATAAGTGCTATCTTATTTTATATCTATTTTTTTTTTTTTTAATCCTTACTGCCTGGCAGGGTTTGTTGATTTAAATCAAGTGATTTCTTAAATGAAATCATTGATTTAAATCAAGTGATATTTTTTCAAGAAAAGAATCATTGCTCTTACAATATTAGAAAGTGTTGTAGAAATGAAATATGTTGTAATGACAACCACTGTTTCAAACAAAACTTCCTAGGTCCATCTGTCTGTGCATAACATATTTCATAAGTTTAGCACTAATTGCTCTTGTTCTTCAAGCGTCTTAACAGCAAAGCATAATTCATTCAATCATTCAACTTAGAATTCATAATCATGAACCATTCTGTGTTTTTTTTTATCTTAATAATAGTATTTTAGATCAATTGAATAAATGCCATACAATAAATAATTCAGAATGATAGTGTTTAAAACAACAATTGTTAGAATTTAGAATATGTATCCTTAAAGTTTCATCCATGTCCCCTAATAACTTAAGGTTTTTTTCATCTAAAATATTTTTATAAAAGAAGTTTTCAATAAAGATATTTGATTAAAACAAAAAGTTTCAGTTTTTAGTAATGGCAGACCTTCCCCCAGGATTGAAAAAGGGCAGGGTGCTACTGTAAAAAAAAGGGCACTTTTCCAAATTTAGGGCATCTTACCGAAATAAAGGGCACATGTAATTTGAAGTAGGAGCCCTTCATAAATGTCACACTTTTTTCCGTCACATGTTACGATATGTTGCACAAGCAGAATGTCACACTTCGTCACAATTTTACGAACCCCCCCTTCTCCTAGAAGCGTGACATCTTTTATGAATCATCCCGTAGTAATACTTTATTATTGCCATAATTTAACATTTTAGTCTTAACATCAACATCATCGCAGTGAATCTGAACATTGAAAAAATATATAAACTAATTTGACAATAATATTCATTTTCAAGATAGTTTTCAATATTTGAAGTAAATCATGAAAAAATTCTGCATGGCAACATCAACCAATAATGATTTTAAATTCAATAAAATATCTAGCAAGGACTTTCTGAGTTATACATTTTTACTAATTTATGAGAGTGTTTCTGTTCATTCCAGTACTTCTGAAGGTCTGATCACCTCTGAGGAATAATAAGAAAATAAGAATATATCTTTTCTTAATACAATAAAGCTTCAGTAATAATAATTAGAGCCCGGATTTTGATGACCTAAACAATCACTGAAAACGCCCTTTAAAATCTTTAACATGTCCTAAAAACAGTATAATTTCAAAAAATGCCATTTTAATTAATCAAAGAATACCAATTGAAAGCAATGGTTTAGCTTAAAATAACAATAGTATTTTTTAAAAAATTTAAAAGAAGCAAAATTAATACAATACATTTTCATTAAAGATTGAAATGAATCTTTATTAAAATAAGGAGAGAAAAAAAAATGTCTAATATATGGATTCCTCACACGTTGCCATCTTTTTTCTCGCAAGATTTAATATATTTTAAAACTTTTCTTTCTTAAAGTAACTAGGAAGCAAAGTTTTAATACATTTTAAAACTTTTCTTCCTTGAAATAATTAGAAAGCACCATTAGATTGGGATTATTAAATGCTTTTTCATATTTTGAATAGTAAATAGCTTCTTAGAGAGAGCAGTCTTATATTTTGGTTAGTTTTCTCAATGTCTACAAATGGAATAAATACATATTTGACCCAAATGGGTCCCTTCTAAAGATGAAAAAAAGAATTTGTTCTTATCAGTCTTTGGGAACCTACTGTTCTGAATTTTATGAGATAGAGAGTTTTTAAGAGTTGCAATATAATCAAGCACAGAATCATTGGAAGTGTTTCAGGCCACACGCAAAAAGTTACCCAAAGCCAAAAAAGAGCCATAAAATGATGTAAAAAAAAGAATCCCCAAAATCTCAAAAAGTGCCCGAAAAATCTCGCCTGTCGGCCCTAAAAGAGAAAAAGTCCCAAAATTATAAAGGCTGTCAAAATCTGGGTTTTGATGAAATTGATAATATTAATAAAATGCATTATTTACATATATTTTACACATCAAATAGTTTTAAAAATATATTCTATGTTTTAAAACCATTGCATCATTTGGGTTTAAGTTTCCATTCAATTTTAGAAGCATTAGCTGACCGACATGCTCCATTTTCAAACTGGATCTTTTATCAGTTAAAACCAATTTAATTTGTGAAAAAATCCTCTCGACCTCTGCATTTGATATTGGTAATAAACATGCAACAGCTAAGGATATTTTTAAGCAGGGAAATATTACCCCATTCATTCTCAGTTTTCAGAATTGCTGAAAAAAATTTTTGTATGGATAAATGGCTTCTGTCGGTTGAGTTCCCAAAGAGTTCACCACTAACAAAAGGGCAAGAAGGTATACCTCAAAACTCCAATTCTTGATTGGTAGCCAATGGCTACTAAAACCCCACAATATGGTAGCCAAATTTCAGAAAATGGTAACCAAACTTTTAAAAAAAATTTGCACATCTGCAAAAAAACTTTTAACTGTGTATTGTTTTTAAGAGCACAAAACTGGTATCATTTGCAATGAGCATTTGAATTACATTTAAGTAAACCATGTGGTTCTTCGGTACGCAATCGCAGGTGTTTTTAGGGTTAGACATTTTAAGAACATTTAGTCCCTCTGGGACTAATTTTTTAGCTAATGTTTAATCATTATACTTGAAACATATTTGTCAATGCAATGTATTAGAATCTGAACAGCAAACAGTGCAAAATCTAGTTCTACCTAAGGCTTCGGCTAAAAGGTGCAAGGGTGTCCAATGGAGAAAAGTGCAAAATCTAGTACCAAAAATATGAATGGACTTTCATTGTAACCTATAATGCCGTCTTTTCGAACTTAATTTTCTCAGAATTGAAAAAACACTCCTTTCCTCTTGCTTGTCGATGCCTAAATTCCTACTAAAAGTTAATTGAACAGTTATCTACCTTGGAAAAATTACTCTGGCTTTTTTTCTATTTATATACACACATTATTATTATTATTTTGTAAAATATTTAAACTAAAAAAAAAAACAATTTCCTATTTAATTTATGATTTGTGATACTACTACGTCTTTTCAATAATTGTTTATTTGTTTTTTAAAGAAGTTGGATCCAGGTAAATTAACAATTTTCTAAAAATTTCTTAGTTATCCAAAATTCAGTATTTTCTAAAAAGTAAATAGCTGTCAATACTAAAATCAAATTTGAAGAAAATAAATAAATGAAACAATAGTGGTGAATAATAGCGATAAACGCAATTTTTCGACAAACACGTGTTCAATATCGGCAAAGTTCAAAAAAAAAAAAAAAAGAAAGAAAGAAAAGAAAAAAGCCAGAAACTATTAAAATAAAATGCAAAATAAGCAGATTTAAGGTAGCATGTGTGAACAATATCTTCTAATTTAGAAAATAATTGAAATTTGTATCCGATGCAAAACGATTAAAATCTCTAACGTAGAATCCAATTTTCGGCAAAGCACGTGCGCGATTTTGGCTGTTTCATCTTTATATATTTTTTTTCTTTTTTAATTGTTAAAATGAAACAACAAATAAGCGGATTTAAGGTTGTGCATGCAAAAAATATCTTACAACTTTCAAGATTTAATAGGATTGAAATTTCAAACACGGTACGCAATTTCCGGTAAAAATCGGAGGAAAAACTAGTTTCCGTGTGGCGCGAAAATTAACTCCTACTTTTTTCCTCTTCATTTAGTTTTTACTGGACAAGAGAATTTGGGGAAAGGTCACGTGTCAAGATTAGAGTTCGGGAAAGAGCACGGACGCCGAAACGTGAAAATTGGTCGCATTTAGCAACTGCCGATCGCGAGTTCTGAGCTCTACAAGAAGGGCACAGTTTCACTAACAAAAGGGCAAGCTGGGCGCGTTTCCTGAATCCGAGGGCAGGCAGGGCGCGGCGCCCTCCCGCCCAAGCCTGGGGGAAGCACTGGTAATGGTGTGAGCATATGATTTTACTAAATGATTAAAGTACACTCAATGTAAAAATTAAGTACACACAATTGTTACTTTTTTTCAGCTTTAAACACCAAAATAATTCAGATTAAATTTGTTCATTTTCTCCATACTTATGAGTGTACTATTATTCCTGGTAGAGTTAAGTTTCATTTCAGGCATGCATTTGTATTAAAATTTGTTTATCATTATTATTTTAAAATATTTATTGCTGTGAAAGTAGCATAAAGTGTTTTTTCATGTTGACATGTCATATCGTTTCTATGTAACATAATCAGTATCCAAAATATTTAAGGTCTTTTTTTTAAAAAATCAAGAAAATCACGAACCCTGCTGCCTGCTATTCTTATGACGCTTTCCAATTTCAAAAGAAATCTTGTATTGTCTATTTTATAGGAGGCTTGGGTGGCTTATGTATTGGTGTTGGAGGTGCTGATGCTGTTGATGTCATGGCTAATCTTCCATGGGAATTAAAGTGCCCAAAAGTGATTGGTGTTAAACTTACTGGCAAACTAACGGGTTGGACTTCTCCAAAAGGTAATTAATGAACTAAATATTGATAGTGAATAAAAACAATCTTTTATCTGCTTATTAAAACTTGTAGAGTATGGATGCTTTAAATTGATGCTGTTGCGTTGTTGGTCAAAAAAGATAGAGGACTATGACTTAAAAATCACTAACATTTATTTTAACATAAACTAAATTAAGAAAGTTAAAATAATAATAAAAAACAAACACAAAGATTGCAAGACAAACCGAACTAGAGCCATACTATATTGTTATGAAAAAAATCACCGGTAATAGAATTCATATATGCCGCTGCATAAACTATGCAAAAACTATGTTAAAAAGGACAGCTCTAGCTGGTTATCAAAAGTGCTTCAGTACAACATGCTTACACGAGGACGAACGCAAGAGGCTCTAGTGCCCCTGACTTCAAGAAGTCCTATCTTATACTTTAAGCTTATTAGCATTACCTGCTCCCATTGGACGAACGCAACACGCAGATGCGATCGGCCAATGGAAGGCAAGTTACCCACGTCATAAATTTGCATCGGTCGCGATCTACTGGCAAAACTATTGAAGCACGTGCAAAACTTAATAAGTGAAAGTAAGTGGTAAGACTCTGTTAAAAGAGCACTAAGGCCAACAAATATGGCTTGAAGTTTAAGGATTTCCAGTGATGCCGCGGACGTGCTGTAGAGCGTCAAATACGCAAAAATCTGAGGTGGGGACGCAAAGAAAAAAATTTCCTTGTCCGCCAGGACGCGTAATTTTTATTGCGGGAAGAAAAAAAATAATGGAGTTAAATATAAAAATAATCGTTACGTAAAGCTATTATTGCTCGTCCATGGGGAACTGGCGCAGCTCGCATTGTCGCCGTTTCCTTCCCTGTACTTCCCTGTTGCCGTGGTGATAGGAAATGTTTTTTATTTTAAATGTTTATTTTCTCACCACTAAATTTAAAAGTAAAGTTTTTTTTAGCACTTACTTCTTTACTTAGGTTTAAGTTTTTAACCTTGTTAAATATCCGTAAACCATAAATATCATCTTATTTACGACGTAACTTCCGACACTCAATATATTGCCAAAATGATTAGCTAGCTAAATCTGCCACATGTGGGCGTTACCTTTTCCTGATCGGGAAATATCTTGAAGATTCTTCACGCACGTATCATCAACGCACATGCGTACACTTGCTCCGCGACGAATCGCTATATGCAAATCACCTTCGGGTATATAAGCGTAGTGCTTGCTACCGACGCTCTCATATCTCAATCTCTCCGATCACCTCCCGGTTTTTAATACTTCGCTCGTTTACTGTTCGCTCAGGAGAGCGGACGGGAGTTCGACTTCTTTACCCGGTGAAATGGATCGACCATCTTAAGATGTTTTCATATTAGAGATATTTCTTGAGCTGTACCGACCTTGTAAAATGCCCATTGGTTTAGTTCTGGTGAACATAAAAATCTAGTCAACTTTACTTTTATTATGGCTTTAGGTTATTGTTACTGTTGTATTTTTGAATCAGTTGATGTTTTTACTTAAATAAATCTCTGCTATTATTTTAAAAGATAGTATCAGCTTTGAATTCTTTTCTTAGCAATCAATGGGTCCTTTTAAAGCAAAAATGGCCCATCACGAGGCCTAAGAGGAGATATTTTGCTCTTAACAAAACTGATTTCTACTGAACAATATGTCGATTCAATGCCCAAAGATTTCTTTAAGAATATAACAACCTGATGTTTAATAATTTCGGAAATATTCGATGTTTTTTAATGCTGCAATATGAAAAGGTTTTGTTTTTGGGACTGCGTTTTGTGAAAAGGTTTCTTTTTTGTGGACTTTACTAGGGGGCAATATAAAATTTGATGCAATCCTACCGATGAGGACTGGTGAGCAAAGGTTTTTTGTTCTGATGAAAGTAGCACTTTGCATAAGTGTGATTTTCTGTTGGTGGTTGCAATAAGAATAATTTTGGTTGGTTGGAGCAATACTGTAAGGAAAAAGTTGCCAAAACTGATTTAGGTGATGTATTTTTTTTTTTTTTGGACAGTTCCTTCGGTATTAGGAAATGACACACTAGAATTGAAAATTGCTACTATAGTCTAAAATACAATTTTTAGTTGTGGATCAAGTCGTTGTTTGTAGGTAATTTTCTCATACAGACCCATTTTGAGAAAGTTGTCAAAGATTGAAAAAAGTATTGATGATTCGAATGAAAAAATAGTTCTCTTTCCAAGTACTTAAAAAGCTCGCTCTTGTTCAGTACTGTAAAATATTTTTGAAAGTAAAGAAGAGACGGATAATTTTGTATTCTTGTAAAAAACCGATTATTTTCTGATTTCAAAAAACCAGAAAACACTCTTGCAACAGAAATTGATTTTAACCCCTTTTCCCCTGAAATCCAAGAAGAAGAATACATCTTTGCAGTACTCTATATTTCTTATTTTCAAGAATTTTAATCTCAAAACCTGATGCTCTATTTATAATACGTGCAAGAATATCAATTCACCATCATTTTTGTTCAGTAGATTGTAGTATGCCCCTCGTAGAGCAAATAATGAACGTGTCGAGCCGTTTTCAGCTAAAAGGCATTTGCATCTTCTATTAGTTTTCAAAATACTGTTATATGAAATTTCCTGTATCTTAAAAAAACTGTACTACAGATTAGACTCTTTAAGCCTGATTCAGTAGTTTTAACTAAAAAAATAATTAGAAATTGTATTTAAAATTAGAATTTAATATATGTTCTATCATTAGAATATCATGCCTTGATGTAAAAATGGGTTTTTATTTTAGTTCTATTAATAGTTAGTTCATTTTCCTTTTGTTTTAGTCAAAGGGTAAGGATATTATTTACAAGTATTTATTTTGAAACATATTACTGTATAAAACTACTTGTTAATTTTGTTCAGTTATTTCTGAGTTTTTTTTTTTTTTTTTTTGTTCTTCATATGGTAAACTGAAAGTTTTGTTATTTCTGATGCAAAATTTTGTCTACATGTTGTTGAAAATTTTTATTTATTATAAAATCAAATACTATTTGAATGAAATATTTGTCTTTAGATACATTATTATGGAAAAACTTTTTTAGCTTTTGTTTTTATTATTCTTATTAATCTCTTACTATGTTGGTCCTTCTCCTAGTTTTGTGGACTAAGTACTTAATGTTGTCATTAAGTTCTACATATTTGACTTGGACCAAAAAAAAAATTGCAATAACAGGTGCATTGTGATTAGAGTTAATCACACTGTGTATATTTTGCATACATTTTTTTTACATATTAGACACAAATAATCATGTTCTGTTTTTTATACTAAAGTTTTATTTATTGTGAATTAATTTCAGATGTTATCTTGAAAGTGGCTGGTATTTTAACTGTTAAAGGTGGCACTGGTGCAATTGTTGAATACTTTGGTCCTGGTGTAGATTCAGTTTCCTGTACAGGTATCTAGACATTCCTGTAGTGTTTCATAATATCAGTTTTCATGAAGATTTTATAGTGAAGAATTTTAATGTGCTTTTTATTAAGGTAAAATGTTTTCAATGAAAAAAGTTTCTTTTATCCTTTTCCAAATTTTTGATCCAAGAAAGAATCCTTTAAGATAATATTTGGTAAATATTAATAATGCCTTCCTTCTCGGTTATTTTCACGTTTATTATTAATATTGATTATAATATGTTTCTATCTTCATTTTCTCTAGGAATGGGTACAATTTGTAACATGGGAGCTGAAATAGGTGCAACAACTTCAATATTTCCTTATAACAAGAGAATGAGAGATTACCTAATAGCTACACGAAGGCAAGGTAATACTTATTTTTGTATCAACTTATCAACCTCAAAAACGTAAGTTTTCGATTTGTTACCTAGTTAGTAAATGTTTAGCACAATTATTTTAGATAAATATGTGCATCTCTAAAATTTTTAACGTACCAATGTGATGATTAAATTTTTACATCAGGGAAGTACTGTTTGTAACTATTCCTGACTTGTTCTTACAGTTCCATATGTATGATCATGTATTTTACCATTTTATTAACTGTTTTGTTTTATTTTAAATAGATATTGCTGAGTTAGCTGACAGCCATCATGATTTATTAACTCCTGATTCTGGTTGTGAATACGATAAAATAATTGAAATTAATTTAGATGAGGTATAGTATTATTAAATTTTTTTTAGGATTCTGTTTATGGAACATGTCTTAACACCAAAAATACTTCAGATTTAATTAAAATTCATAGAAAATACAAATGTATATGTGCATGTTATGAATTCTACATATACATTATGTCTTAAACAGGGTTCGTTGATTTAAATCAGCTTGATTTAAATCATGATTTAAATCGCGATTTAAATCAAGTGATTTTTTTTAAAAAATCATTGATTTAAATCAAGTGATTTTTTTTCAGAAAAATCATCAAGTTTACAATGCTAGAAAGTGTTGTAAAAATGAAATATGTTGCAATTACAACCACTATTTCAAACAAAACTTCCTAGGCCCATCTGTCTGTGTGCATAACATATTTCATAAGTTTAGAATTAATTACAATTTTTTTAATTTTACAATATTACTCTTATTCTTCAAGCGTCTTAACCGCAAAGCATAATTCATTCAATCATTCAAATTAGAATTCATAATAACCATGAACCATTCTGTGTTCTTTATCTTAACAATAGTATTTTAGATCAGTTTAATAAATGCCACACAATAAATAATTCAGAATGATAGTGTTTAAAGCAGCAATTGTTGGAATTTAGAATATGTATCCTTAAAGTTCCATCCATGTCCCCTAACAGCTTAAGGTTTTTCCTCTAAAATACTTTTTTATCATAAAGTTTGCAATACATATATTTGATTAAAACAAAAAGTTTCAGTTTTTAGTAATGGTGTGAGCATATGATTTTACTAAATGGGTAAAAATATTTCAGGGTCTTTCATTTATAAAATAGAAAAATGGTTAAAGTACACTTGATGTAAAAATTAAGTACATACAATTGTTACTTTTTTCAGCTTTAAATAGCAAAATAATTCAGATTAAATTTGTTCGCTTTCTCTATACTTATGAGTGTACTTTTATTCCTGGTAGGGTTAAGTTTCATTTGAGCCATGAATTTATATTAAAATTTGTTTATCATTATTATTATTAAAAAATATTTATTGCTGTGAAAAAAGTTAAAGTATGTTTTTGCATATTGATTAGCATGCCATATTGTTTCTATAGATTTATCATAATAAATATCCAAAATATATAAGGTATTTTTAAAAAAATCAAAAAAATCCGATTTAAATAAAAAAAATCTGATTTAAATTTAAAAAATCCGATTTTTAAAATTTTTTTAAAAAAATCAAAAAAATCACGAACCCTGGTCTTAAATACTATAAAATGCTCTTTATAGTAATTTGAAGCACACACTAATGACTTTATTTTAATGGACTCTATACAATGAGCCCCAGCACATTTTATTTTAGAAGAAAATTTAAATGTATATTTTTGGGCCGTAGCCGCCCTACAGAATTGTACATACTGTATTGTGTGGGCATATTTTAAGATATAAATAGTAGTTTAAGTATTGTACTCTAAATAAATAACGAGATTAAAAACACTTTTACAAAAGAAAATACATGTATTTAATTCTTAAAACAGCAACATAAAAAAATATTACTTTGCTCTCCAAGAAAGATAAATTAAAATTATTAAAGTTATCATTCTTTAAAGTTAAAATTTTAAGTTTTAAATTAAAACTTCCTTTAAAATTCAAAAGAAGAGGAAAGGGGAAATAGAATATGGTGATTTATGCATACCATTCCCGAAAATTACTATGTTTGTGATCATGTCAGGGTTCAAGCCTGCAGAGGTCTAAACTGGTCTGGATCTGGCACCAGGGCTCTCTGCATGTTCTGAGCTCTCTCTACGAACATCTCCAGCACTGAATCACAATCTTTCGAAAAACTCTCTTACTCTATATGCCTTTTATGCTCGGTGTAGGAATGTAGAAAGGTCAAAAGGTTGAACTGGGGAGTAGGATTGGGTTCTCGTACTTAAAAATTTAAGTGTTTGCGAAAGTCAAAATAGTGTCAAAGATGGGAATTGGGAAGAATTCCAGCAAAAGTTTATTGCTGCAAAAGGGTCAAAATGGAGAAGGGACTAGCCAAGAGAAAGTAAAGGGAACACCGAAATTGGCCAGAAAGAAGCAAAATGGATATTTGTTTATCCGATTCCCTCACCAAGAGAGGATGGAAAAACTCTGCACAAGTGTTTTGGGGGACCCGGGAAGTTTGTCGGGCACTATTTTCACAGCCCCTCAATATTTTTCATTAGAAATTTTACTGATCTGGTTTAACAACAAAAATTTCATTCTCAAAAACTTGAGATATTTCTTAAATGTCACTGCACAGTCGATCAAATCATTTCTCCTTAAGCATTGTATTTACAGATATGATGCACCTGAATTTTAGGCAATTTTTCTGGGGGGAATAAACTTCCATTCGATTGTAAAGTCAGACAAAATTTTTTTTTTATTTAGTTTAAAACACCAAACTGAGCTTTAAAATCCTAGAAAATCGCCATCTGAATTTTCTTCTATCTCTCCTTATTATCATCACGATCCTCCTGTTCATGTATAAGATAATCTTCACTGGCATCAAGAGCATTACTTATTATGCTGTACTTAAAAAGATTTTTGACAATGACAAGGTATGCCACTTGTAAATTCTTTGGGGAAAAAATTCAATTTCCCAGGTACTTAGAACTCCTTGGATTAACAGAATCCTTTTTGAAAATTCGTTATATTATCATAAATCAGAATTGACACAAATCTGTCCACACAGAAATGCAACTATTGCGCCAAGCATTATGTACAGCCATTTTTAAGATTGGCGGGAACTTTAAATCACATTAGACATTTTAATATCACTTCCTAGTGTAAGACATTCCTGGATTTTGGAGGAAATTTCTTGAAGAATAAAATACATCTTAGAGTGTGTTTAAAGTAATGAGTTAATATTTGTTCTGCTTTGAAAGTGTTTGTTCAGGTTTGTACTCGTAAATCCATTAGGTATTGTTTTATGAATCATGTAAGTGAAACCCATTTTTTAAAATCTGCATGTTATTTCTCAATCACAGACTATTTTATTTGTTTACAGTCGAACTTCGATAACTCGACTTCCTATAAGTAGAATAATCCGCTAACTCGAACTTTTAATCAAGTCCCGAATGGCATCCACTTATGTCACACATTCTTGGAATACCCTTCACCCCCTCCCCTCCATTGTCCGAGAGGATAAACAGAGATAAGAGATTGTGGAGGGAAGGGGAGGTTGAAGTGGACTGAACAAAGATGGTCACTGTCTTGGGGGTGGGTTCACTTTGGAGATTGTAGGGAGGGGGGGGGAGAGCACCTGTTTTGTGAGGTTGGGTAGGTTTTCACCTGTTATGTGAAAATTGGGTCCTTCCGGGCAGCGTGTAGAAAGAGTTGCACATTCCTGATAAGGATTCCCAGCTGGCTGCTCTTCTTTCTTTGACTCCGTGACGTTGCAGTTGCGTTCTTTGAATTGCGCTTGTTGAATTAATCAGCATTTTGTATCCGGAATGTCTAAACAGAAATTGACCACGCTTACTTTAGATCAAAAAGCAAAGCTTATTTTGGAGATTGAAAAAAATCCTCAGCTGAAAAAGAAAGATGTGGCTTCTAAGTATGGCATACCTCCAAACACTTTATCTACGATTTTGAAAGATATTGTCCGCGATTAAGTTGCTCTTCCTGCCGGCCAACACAACGGCAAAACTTTAGCCTGCAAATCAAGGAATCATCAAGTGCCTGAAGCATGCCTATCGAAAACGCTTAGTGCGCCAATCCATCGAGGAAGTGGAGAATGGCGTAGAGCACAAAATCAATGTGCTAGATGCCTTGCGCCTCATTTCGCGCTCCTGGGAGAGTGATGTTTCTCAAACGATGATCGAGAAGAATTTGGTTTCAAGAACTGTGGTTTCTTCAGTTCAAATGACAATGTAGCGAAAGACGAGAATTGCGATCCCTTAGAAGGCATGGGTGATATGGACTGGGAAAAAGATTTCATTTGCATCGATGACAACATTGCAACGTCAGAACCCTTGTCTGACGAAGCAATAATTAATGCTATTTGCGGAGAGCCCGAAGGAGATGAGGACGAAGAGGAAGCTGAAATCCCCCCACCTCCAACAAGTAAGCAAGCACAGGACGTTGTTCACATCTTACAACAATACTTGGAGACCACCGAAGGTACAGACAACACCCTATTTAACTGTGTTCAAAAATTAGGTGACTTTGTGAATGCCAACAACTTTAAAAAATGCAAACAAACAAAAATTAACTGCTTTTTTCAAATGAGATTTACATCGTATGTATACTAATATGTAAGAGGCCAAATATTGTGACTTTTAATAAACCTTTTCACCCCATTCTTCTCTTGTTGTTTACATAGGCTATCAAAAAATTGAAACTCGTACAACTGTAGTATTATGGCACATATCAAACCACTTGAACCATGTCGAACATCAAGTGCCGAGGAATGGGAGGAAACTTCCATAACTCGAATTTCGGATAAGTCGAATATTTTAGGGGGTCCCCTGGGACTTCGAGTTGTCGAAGTTCGATTGTATCTTTAAAATAATTGTTTCGAAATCATAGAGTTCTTAAGCAGGAAATTTGGTATAGTTGGGGGGGAAAAACAAAATACTCAAAATTGCTTGGCCATTATATGCTCTAGAAACACAAGTAAGATGTCAATCATTGTTTATTAATGGCTTCTTTTAAATTATTGGTATAAAATTTCAATAAGGGGCTGTGTTCATTTTAAAATGAGTACTAACTTTTAATTTTCAAATGAAATGCCCTATATTGGATGAGAAATGAATTCAGCGTTCTGAAATTAGTTTGGAAACCAAATTTAATTGCATTATACTCTATTCAGTAGAAGAAAAGATTTTAACGAAAACATTTTAGGGGCCTCCACCACATTTAAATTATTACTCTTAAGGTCAATGTTTCTCAAGCAACGAAAATGAATCGAACGGTGCACAGTTAAATAAATTTTCATATTATTTTAGTAAACGTGTTTTGGGGGTTGCATTTTATACTTGGATTTGTGGCACAAAGAATTTCTACTTTATCTCACAATTTGCATCATTTCAGTTTGCTATACCTTTAGTTTTCATCTATATGATCTTTTAAATGACAGTAAAATGAATTTTTAAGTGTAGCATAAAAGCTACTGCATATTTTGAGTCGAAATTTTGGATACCCTTATAAAGGCTCATCTAAATTGATTTTTCATCAAAATATAATGTTGGATTCTGATCATAATTTTTTCAAAAATTAATTTTCTTATTCATAAAAAATATTAAAATAATATTTTCGACTGTTAAAACCATGCTTTTATTGTTGAGTCAGCTCATATGTTTGAAATAAAAAAGTTGTCATGTCCTAGATAATATATGCAAAAATATCAGAACACTTTTTAACATTGTGAAACATGTTTTTCTCAATTTAATTCTGATCTAACAGGTGAACAGAATTCCACAAAAATTATTATGCATGGTTGAATTTTGATGCTAAATACAAATTTCTCACTCAAAAAAGGAGTTGTCATTCAAAATTTTAAAGTTGATGTTCATTTTAATATGAAAACGACCTCTTAGCAAAATTTTAATAATAGAATTTCATGGAGTACACTATTCCTGATGAAATGACATACAGTCGGACCTCTATTTAACGAAGTCGCACAATTCAGCGAAAAAGTTCGTTAAATGGAGAAATTCGTTAAATAGAGATTTACATTTTGTATAATACTTTAGCTACATAAGAACTCATTTTAAACTAATAAAAGCTTACATATCATATAATAATAATTATAGCAATTTACTTTCTTTCACTTAAGAAAAGATGAAGCAAAGAATAGTCATTATAATCAAAAATTAAACTTATTCAGTACTCTAAAAAAGAAATGTTTATATTTATTTTAAGACATAGCGTACTGATGCTTCATAAAAATTGTTTAAAGAAAGAAATACTTGAGCAAAAGGGTGGAATTTTTTTTACATTACCAGAAAGAAAGTTCGTTAAATAGAGAATGCACTTCGTTATTTGGACGGGTTTTTTTACATGAAAAATCTTAAATATTCTTACGCCCAAAAAAAAAAAAATTCGTAAAATGGAGAAATTCTCAAAATAGAGGTTCGTTAAATAGAGGTGCTACTGTATTTCATGTGTCTCTAGTGCAAATAGTCTCCAAATACGAAAGAGTTTTGTCCCCCCCCCCCCCCACTGTTCCTTATAGAGGACCAATCAAACTGTATTTTTTGATTTAAGGGGGGGGGGGGCTGTAAGGTTTTGTTACTTTCCTGCTTGCAATATAGAAAGAGCCTTTATGACGTGTGGTCTGGTCCTTCCCCGTGATAATGTCCAATTCTTTGATTCATATTTATTCATTCTTTATCTTGATATTTTCAATTTTTACAGTTTATATTAGTGTTTGTTGTTATGAAATATGTATATAGACATTCACAGTTATACACATGCATAAGTCAACCCCCCTACTTTCAGGGAATAATCAGAAAAATAATTTTAATTCTGTTGTAGGTTTTGTGCATAGATTGGGTTTATATATAATGATAAATTGTTTTGTTTTTTCATTTGTCTTGAACTTTGTCATTTGTCTTTATTGTAAGAGACTTTTAAATTCATTGTGCTTATTTTTTTGTAGTTAGAACCTCATGTAAATGGGCCGTTTACTCCTGATCTTGCACATCCTATTTCACAATTGGGTAAACATGCAAAAGAACATGGGTGGCCATTAGAAGTGAAAGTAGGTTCGTATATCATTTCTGTTCTATTGACAGTTAACAGTTTTTCAAATCTTTCTCATAACACTATAGTTCACAGTAATATTATTATGACAATTTGCTACGCATTCAAAATGGTAAAAATTATCAAAAATAATTCTAGTAATAAATATGTTTCAGAATCTTTCTGAGATTTTATTTTCACATTTGTGAGGAATAACGCCAGTTTTTTTAGCCAGTCTTATTATGCCCTCACACTTCACTATTATTAGATCACACCAGCTGCTAATACATTTTATATTTTATTTGGGTGGTGCTTAATATATTAAAGACAGGGGTCAAGAAATGTAGATTCAAAAATATTTTATTTGGGTGTATTATTAAAGACTACTTTTCTCCTAGTTATTATGTTGATCATTCTAAATTAACTTGCTGATTTCTCGTCTTAAAAACGAAACCTACTTCACTAGTATAGCTTGATGTGGCTATGCTTTGTCATTACAACTTATGGTGTAACTTATTTGTCAATAAAAAAAAATCCTACAATAAATTTAAGCAGTACTTTTTTGCTTAGCAAAAAAAAAAAAGAGAATTAATCAATTCTCCGGTTATTCTTTTAGCTGTTAGAGATAAAGTTTCCTAGAAATACATTGCTTAGGATTTTTATTCACATGTGTAAACATTTTATCATGACAAATACTATAAAAAACTATATTTTCAAGTCTGTATGTCACAAAGTCCTTTATGGCATAGTAGAATTGGCAATGTGGCTTGTATTACCAGTAGGGCTTAGAACCAAAGTCTCTTTGGGTTTAACCATCAACTGTTTTAACAGCACCCCTGTTCTTCCCCATGTTCGTTCCCATTACAGAATCATGTTATCTTAATCTAAGATTTTTTTTTTTTTTTTGTTCTTGAGATAACTTGCACTTAAATAAATTTTGCACGTAGGACTGATTGGTAGCTGTACTAACAGCAGTTATGAGGATATGGCTCGAGCAGCATCACTAGCAAGGCAAGTCCTTAGCCATGGAGCAAAATCAAAAGCAATATTTACTGTTACTCCTGGTTCCGAGCAAATCAGAGCTACAATTGAAAGAGACGGCCAAGTAAGTACTACGTAAACATTTTGATTTAAGAAACGGAAATTCTGGAATTCAAAATATTCTTCTCAACTTAAGACAATTCTTAAAAGTCACTTTTGCATTGTCTTTTGAACAAATATTTGTAAATTTCTTATCACCATAAATTTTTATACACTGCATTAATTATATAGCCTTAGTTTTGCTATCAAGAAATGTAATAATGTGCAGAAATAAGTTTTAAGTTGCATGCATTGTTCAGAAAGGTTTAGATTGTTGTTATTCATTTTCAGTAAAAATATTTGCTTTATTTATTAAATATAGAGCATGTGTGTTTGTGTTTTATGCATTTTCCCATATAGAAATTAATGAATTGCATTTTAAATTTTATTGAAAGCTAAAACATGTGCTTATTTTCCTTCCTAAAGGCTCAAACATTAAGAGAATTTGGTGGAGTTGTTCTTGCCAATGCTTGTGGCCCTTGCATCGGACAGTGGGACAGGTAGTATTTTGCTGCATTTTCTTACATACTAATGTATTTATTCTTCATGACTAGATTTGCAGTTTAATAATATCAGTATAAATAGCAGGGAATAAATCTGTTTAAGAATTTGTTTTCACCACTATATGTAAACTAATTCATTCTTTACTAAATGCATGAATTGATCAAGATTAGTTCACTAGGTTTATACTTGTTCTACAATTCTTTAAAAAAAAATAGCAAGTGTCCTAAAATAAACATTTGTACTAAGAATTTCATGTTCTGTTTGATGCTATTTGCTCTATTTATTTTTACTCTTTTGCAAAAAATAGTTACTTATTCATTGAAATAGATGTTTGCTGTGTTTGCACAGACTTCATAGAGTAAATTGAATGTACTCAAAACCAATGTTTAGTATTTTCATAACAACAAAAATTGTCATAGCAACATACACGTTAGTTTTTCATCTAACATGTATGTTGCTATGCATTAGGTTTTTGCTTTCTTCATGTCAAATTATTGCTAGACGAATCTGAGGGCAATTTCAAAAACATTTTTATACTAATAGCGAACAGAGAAATCAAGCACAGTAAATAAAATCACATGAAAATAGTAAAATGGTAAGGAACAATTGTGTATGTATATGCACCCGCAGATGAAATAAAGCAATGCTTATCTTTACTTTATTCAAGAGATAACAGCTGCATTCAAAAAGGTTTGAGTTGTTAACAAAGGTTGCAATATTCTTTAGCTAGCAGCCAGATGGCATAAAACTATGTCAGAATGTCCTTATTTATTTGGTGTTCAATATCAAAGGTTTAACTGCATTTCACAAGAAATGTTAAAATTTTAAGCAAGTCTTGAAAAAATTAATAAAACTGAAATCAAAAACCGAATGGATTTTAAAGGTTACAGATTATTTACCTTATTTCATCTGTATTTTATTAAGTTTATAATATTTAGATGCAAAATGAAGACTTTTTATTTTTAATTTCTAGGAAAGATATAAAAAAAGGAGAAAAAAACACTATTGTGTCTTCATATAATCGCAACTTTACGGGTAGAAATGATGCAAATCCTGCTACCCATGCTTTTGTGACTTCTCCAGAGTTAGTTGTTGCCTTGTCTAGTGCAGGAACATTGGATTTCAATCCTCTCACAGATGAGCTTACTGGAGCTAAAGGTATTCCAAAATCTCTTGCTGACATTTCTGATTTTTATTGCTGCACATGTTTTGCCTTAATAGGATTTGTACATTCGCTATCTTAAAGTTCTCAAGTAAGCTTTTAACACTAAAAAGATGGCAAAGGGGCTCATTGTGGCCTTTTGTAGATTTTTGTGTGTACCGTATAATTCCGAAAATCCCCCCCACCCTTCTTCCCTCTGAAAGTCTTTCATTTTTCCCCGTGGGGGGGATAATCGGAATTTCGGCAAAACTTGCAATTTAGCTTTATAGCATGGGGGGATAATTGGAAGTTCTATACCTGATTTCATAACAGTTTTATTTTATTTTTTCCAAACAAAAAATATATAGTAAAAGGAATACATTTAATGCACGTAATACTAATAATTAAATTCACTTTTTTAAGACAGCATAGCTCGACAAGCATGGCATTTTGATAGAAGAAAATTTGCTCTTAGAATTCACAGCTGAAAGCCAACCTAAAATGGTTCACTCAAACTCAAACACACGTGCATCGATGCATGGAAACAGAGCTCCGACACAACTGTTTGCTGATTGGTTGAGCCTTCGGAGCGCAGCCGCTTTCCGGGCTTTCCTCCTCCTTCCTTGGCGTCATGGTTGCCATATTGGGCAAAAGTTCGCCGATCCGGCTATTTTTTCCGCGGCGATTGATTAAAAGCTTAATTAGCTTGCTTATTTGGCTATTTTTCCAGATGTTTTCGATTACTTCTTGTCGGAAATTTTGGCAACCCTGTTCGACTTCTACGTAGTTTCTAAGGGAGAGGGCAACTGAAATTGGATTTCTTTCTGTTTTTATGGGATGGGGGGAAAAACGGAATTTAGCTTCCCCTGAAAATTTACTTTTTTGCCCCATGGGAGGATAATTGGAGGTAGGGGACTTTTTCGGAATTATACGGTAATATATATATATATTTTTTTTAATTCTTCCTGAGGCTGTAGTCATGCTCTAAGCATCTTCTCTAATGATTACATAAAAACATAACCCATGAGAATGTACCAATGCATTATCTTTAAACCTCAAAAGTACAATGTATTTCTCCTTCGAAGAGCAATTGCTTTTGCCTAGCTCCAAGCTGCTGCCTGTGTCAGGCATTTTGGATTCAAACTGGTTGTAAAAAGAAAATGGTCCTGTCAAGCTAGACTGAATGTCTCTCAGGCATATTTCAGTAAGTAGAAGAAAAAAGAATTTCTGGTTTTTATTGTGAAATACCTTAGGGAGCACTGTGCTATTATTCTAAGTGTAAGGTTCAATATTTCCGCTTCTGTGAGTGTAATGCACAAATGATTAAATAGATACTAATAAATAGAATGCAGCTTTCTGACTTTTTTAGCGACTTTTGTAGCATCAAAAGTCAGAAAGTCACACATTACATTTAGTTGATTATTGTTGGAATTACTGAACAACAAATAATGGAGAGGAGGCACACAGGCCCCCTTTGTCTTTCTCATGTTTAAAAATCTTAGTTTTGCTCAAGAAAGGGTAAGTAGTAAGGAAAAGTGTTTTGTTATGTCAGTTTAGAGTGAAACATTTCAGTTTTCCAGAAATGTATATTACATGTGAAAAAATTGATTCTTATAAATTCATTACTGATTGCACTGTGTCTATAGACAAAAGTTACAAATAGGTCATGGAAATTTCCGTCCAACTAGACTGTTCAAAGCCAATGCAATTAAAAGTTGCACTATAATTAGTAACATATGCAAAATGGAAGCTTCGAAATAGTCAAAATGACTGGTCTGGTAAATCTAGTATTAAGTAGTGACCCAATTACATAATTTTAGTTTTAAATTCATAATGCATAATTTTTTCAAAAATTTCATGTTCAGAATTTCTTTTTTGCTCAGAATTGGTCTTTGCCCCCCCCTTGGTCTTTGCTTTTGAACAAGAGACATATGAAATTCTCTCTCCATATTGCTTCTCCCCACTACAAGTGTATAGTTTCTTTTTTTCATTATACTGAAAGCAAGTTTCACACACACCACGTCTTTTTCTGTTTGTAAGCAAATTTCTGAACCAATTTCAGCTGTTTTCTTTTCTCTCTTTTTTTTTTTGACTATTTTGTTTGTCTTATCACAAAGCTTGCTGGCCACTGGTGGCCCAACGGGGTTGAAGACCCCCTAATCTAGCCTTTTCCTCTAAAAAATAGTTGTGAAGATTTAAAGTGCTTTCTTTTTGTAAAGTAAATATATATATTTTCGTATTTGTTATATAGGACTATTTGTACTTTTCGTTGAATGAAGTGCATCATTGAAATTAGGTGAACTTCATTTTAGGTGAAAAGTTCAAATTAAAGGAACCATATGGTGAGGAATTGCCCCCTCGAGGATTTGACCCTGGTCAAGACACTTACCAGGCTCCTCCAGCTGATGGCTCTTCAGTTGATGTTATGGTGGACCCAAGTAGTCAAAGGCTACAACTTCTAAAGCCATTTAACAAATGGGATGGCAAGGATTTAATTGATATGCAAGTTCTTATCAAAGTAAGAGAGTTTACTTTTTAAAATTTACCTTAATCCACCTTTCCCTTTTAGTTTTAATCTCTTGTAGTGTGATTTGACACTTATCATTAGTTTTTATCACAGAATACAAATGTCATTTACATTGCCAGTTAGCATTTTAAACTTGTTTGTTAAAAAGGTTGCAAACCAATGAAAGAACTCACCTTTGGCATTTTAACAAACACGTAATATACAATTAGCGATTGATAAATTTGGGATGCAGCAGATAAAAATTTATCTTTAGTTTTCACTTTTATTTATTTGAAATATTTTATGATCTATTCCATCCATAAACATATTGTTATTAACTTGTATGTTGCTTTTTAATGACCAGTCACCACTTTATTCTATTATTTTTAGCCAGTAAAGTTTTTTGCATTGCAAAGCATCATTGTTCAAAAAAATAGCATGCTATCAATTATTGCTAATATTAACAAATCATTTTATTTTGTTTTATCTATTATAGATAAAGGGCAAATGCACAACCGATCACATTAGTGCTGCTGGACCATGGCTGAAATATAGAGGACATTTAGATAATATTTCAAACAACATGTTTATTGGGTAATGTATATCTTTTTTTTTCTTTTAGAGTATCTTGGTTTATAGTTGATAGAAGTAATCACCTATTTATAATATTGCCACTATTTCACAGCTTTTACTCGACATACTACAACCTTCCAGTTGTATGTCGTTTATAACTACAGTTGAACTTGATTATGACAAGGTTGAAAGTATTGCTTCTTTAATCTGGATGCTTTTAATGAACAGGTTTTACTATAAATTAAAATCTTATTGAATAAAAATGATAGTTTGAAAAATACTTTTTATTTTTCATCTATTGCATTAAGGGGAGGGGGGATGCTGTTTAGTGTTATTTGAATTTGTTTTTGTAAATTGTAGATGAAGACAATAAGCCATACTTTCTTCAAATTTGAACATTTTTTTGCCGTTATCCAATTTGCTGTAAAATTTAATTGGCATTTCGCAAAATTTGTTTCTGTAGAAAAAATTTTAAGTACATTATCATTAAAAAAGAGATGATAAAATGTTTGCTAATTCCTACTAATGCTTGTAATGACCAGGTTTTATGAAGGGCTTTTAACATTACACCAACCATTTATTTTAATTTCCTCGGTAAACCCAAGTGATCATTAAATCTGGTCTTACGATAATGGAGTTTGACTATATTATGACTATTCAATCATAATTCAAATAACTGCAACAGGGAGCTTATCCTAGGCAGCAAGGCACTACTTAATGGGAAATTCATACCTGCCAACTCTTCCGGAAGTTTTCAGGAAAAACGCATTTTCTTCCGGCCTTCCGTACGGGAAAGAAATCTTCCGGATTTCTGTTTTCCTTTTGAGAATTTTTCCCATCACGCCAATTTTAGCCATAATGCGCCAATTAAGCTGTGCTCACTGACTTTACTTACGTGCTTTCGCAAGGGCAGTGACGGCGGCCGATAGCATTCAGTAAACGAGTAGTAGGTTGCCAAAAAAGGACCACCTTGAGCGAATCCACTAATCGGATGGGGATATGGGAATCTGCATTTCGATATGAATGCGGTGTGCAGTAGGATAAGTTCTTTTATGTTCTTGGCCAATCTGAGCGCAGTTGGCGACATTGGCTATGGCTGGTGAGATAAACATGTGTTTTCGAGTCGGAGCGGCGATTCGAGAGTGCATGGTTGGTTTTGTTTTCATCTGTTGTTGAACAACGCTATTATCGCTACTATCGATGTACTGTATTTTTTAATTATGAGTATATACATTTTTAGTATTTAAGTTGATTTTTTTAATTTAATATATTCTATAAATTTGATTTTCTATCCTCTATATTTTCAATTTGGGAAATAAATACTTTCCAAAAGTAGATGTTTCCATTTCATTTTATTTTCCAATTTTTATTTGAATTAAAAAAAGTTTGGGCAGAATAATGAAATAACAATGACAGCATAAAACAGCATTCTATTACTAAAATTTTTTTAACAAAGAATTCTAAAGTAATGAGGAGGAGTTTAAGTATTTATACTGTAATATGATGTATGGCTTTATACTTATTGGGGGGGGGGGGGTTACGTTATTGAAAATCATCAGGATTTGACTGAAAAATCTTCAGGATTTTTTCTCTTCGAGGTTGGCAGGTATGGTAATTCCATGTCAAATCAACCAATGGTCAAAACCTCGTGTCTTTGGATTTCATTTATTTTTGGCTCAAATGGAGTATTCATATGACAGATGAAAAATATTAAGTTTTGGTTTTTTTTATTCATTCTTTTTTGAGTTATAAATTTTTCAAATTTTGACGAAATCATAAATTTTACGTATTCATGAAACTTTAGACAGCTGTAATTAAAAAACTATTTGATCTAAATAGATGAAACTTGCACTGTTTTGTTTAGTATTTTATGAGGTTTTATAAAATATATAATATGACACAGCTACTTTAAAAAAAAAAAAAATATATTTTGCAAACAAAAAATTTATAAAATTTAATATAATTCAAAATTGAAATTTTTAATTTTTTTGAAAAAAATTTATTGTACTTGGCTTCCTTTTAGCAACATGTATGCAAATTTTCAGGATGGTGTTCCTGTGGTATCATAATGGAAAAAAAATTCTCTTTATGAATCTAAATGTTCAAAGAGAAAAAATTTTTTTTTTCATCATGATACCACAGGAACACCATCCTGAAAATTTGCATACATATTGATAAAAAAAAGCTAAGTACAATAATTTTTTTTCAAAAAAATTAAAAATTTCGATTTTGAATTGTTTTAAATTTTATAAATTTTTTGTTTGCAAAACCAAAAAAAAAAAATTTTTTTTTTAAAGTATCTGTGTTATGCTATATATCCTATAAAACCCCATAAAATACTGAACAAAACAGTACAAGTTTCATCTATTTAGGTCAAATAGTTTTTTAATTGCAGCCGTCTAAAGATCATCAAGCAAAGCAAAATTTATGATTTTGTTAAAAATTTATAACTTTCGAAGGAATTTTTGAAAAACTTCAAAACTTCAGTTTTGTCATCTTCAAAGTAAGTATAATAAAC
Source organism: Octonoba sinensis (assembly GCA_038502835.1). NCBI lineage: Eukaryota > Metazoa > Arthropoda > Arachnida > Araneae > Uloboridae > Octonoba > Octonoba sinensis. The sequence continues at coordinate 100,223,133 of CM076599.1, read as the reverse complement.
ACAAAAAATCATTACAATCTAAAATACTGACCTTAAACATTATTTTGTTGTGGTTGATTTGACATGGACTTACCCTCGGGTAATTCCATGTCAACTCAACCAATGGTCAAAACCTTGCGTCTTTGGATTTCATTTATTTTTTGCTCGAACGGAATATTCATACGATAGAAGGAAAATACAAAGTTTTGTTTTGTTTTTATTCATTCGTTTTTGAATTATAAATTTTTTAAATTTTGACAAAATCATAAATTTTGCATATTCATGAAACTTTAGACAGCTGTTATTAAAAAACTATCTGACCTAAAAAATATAACTTGTACTGTTTTGTCTAGTATTTTATGAGGCTTTATAAAATATATAACATGACACAGCTTCTTAAAAAACAAGTTTTTTTTGTTTTGCGAACAAAAAATTTATAAAATTTAGAACATTTACATTCATAAAGAGAAATTATTTTTCATCATGATACCACAGGAACACCATCCTGAAATTTTGCATACATGTTGCTAAAAGGAAGCTAAGTACAATAAATTTTTTTCGAAAAAATTAAAAATTTCGATTTTGAATTATTTTAAATTTTATAAATTTTTTGTTTGAAAAACCCAAAAAAAAAAAAAATATATATATTTTTTTAAGTAGCTGTGTCATGCTATATATTTTATAAAACCCCATAAAATACTGAACAAAACAGTACAAGTTTCATCTATTTAGGTCAAATAGTTTTTTAATTACAGCTGTCTAAAGATGATCAAACACAGCAAAATTTATAACTTTGGAAGGAATTTTTGAAAAACTTTAAAACTTCAGTTTTTTCATCTTCAAAGTAAGTATAATAAACAGACAAAAAATCATTACAATCTAACTTGGACGTCATGGACTATCATGGACTTACCCTAATGCATTTTTTGAGCAGTAATTTTAATAGGTTTAGTGTTTTTACATTTCCAATTAAAATACTTATTTTTGTATAGAACATATTAGCTTTCAAGCTTTGTTCAAAAATACCACTTTGCTGTAAGTGTTGAAAAAGAGAAGTATCAGAATCGGGTAATGTTAAAGAACACTAAAAGTCCGAATCCAGAGTCAAACCAGAAAAGATATTTTGTAAACAAAACCAGAAAAGATATTTTGTAAACAAAGTTGGATTTATTTAAACTGACAACAATGCCACTAAAATAAATGTCTGTTCTTGTTATTTAGCAAACTAATGCTGTCTATGAATAACTTTTAAGTTTTAAAAACTTTTTTAACTTATTATTATTGAATTGTAGTCTTGAAATTAAAATGTCTGCAACTTCATTATCATTGAAACATAAAATAATTGTGTGACATTTATTAATTTGATATTGTGTCACATTAATAGAAATATAATTTCACGTTAATTTAAGGCACAAATGAGCATTAAAACGCAGACATATGTTTCGGGATTGCTTGGAATCCATTTTTCAATGCGACAGGGAGCTTCTAGCATCTAGAAGCTCCCTGTCGCATTGAAAAATGGATTCCAAGCAATCCCGAAACATATGTCTGCGTTTTAATGCTCATTTGTGCCTTAAATTAACGTGAAATTATATTTCTATTACTGTTTACTTGCACAAAGTTAAATTATTATTATTGTGTCACATGTTTTATAATTTAATTTGACAAAATCTGATACTAATGTTTTCCTAATTCTTTTTCCCGTTGTAGAGCAATTAATTCTGAAAATGGTGAAGCTAATAAAATTAAAAATCGCTTAACTGGTGAATGGGGAACTGTGCCTGATACTGCCAGACATTACAAGGTAGTGATTTGTCTCTATATCCAAAAATTAACAATATGTTAATAGTGCTTTTTATCTTACAGTTTTATGTAATTACCAAATGTATTCTTATTAATGTAACTACCAGAGACTCCAACTACTACGGTTAATCCATAGTTTCTACGGAATGTCACCCTTTGCTATGGACTACACAGATGATAATTCATTCAACGGAAAATTCAGATTCCGTTTGTTTCTCCGATTTTGTTAACATAATTTATTAAAGAAATGCCTTAAAACTTACTTCTTCATTTTCAGTAATCAATCTGAAAGCAAGGAAAGAAGAAAAATATCTTGAAATTACAGCAAAACCGCTTTTGAGACGACTCTTGGTCATTTTCTACTAAATAAAAATTTCACATAGACACGACTCCATTTTGAATTCAGTGTATGCTGCATGTGCATAGTTTTGATTGCAAACCAAACGCATTCGAACATTAGGATGATTTTACTCTTTTACTTTTTGTTTCATTTTGATAATTGAAAAAGTTTTAACATTGCTTTTTTTATTTTTGAGAGTGCTGTACTTATCATTTTGAGAATGATCAAAATGAACAGCGTGGAATCAGATTATTCATTTTCTAAAAAAGAAGAGTTGTCAAAAATCAATAGAATCACATGGAAAAAAGTTTCCTTGTATGAAAGAAAATCAAATGTATCCCAAAAAAATAGCATTTTTGCACATTCTGCTCTAAGGACTACTGCTTCGCACGGCGGCTGCGATTATTGCCGTTGCCATATGCTTTTAAAAAATGCATGAAAAATATGGTACAGCCTTTAGCAAAACTAGAAATGTCTGACAAATGTTAGATGATTTTATTTTGTTAGAAAACTTCTACTATTTATTTTTAATTCTTGATTCATATATATATATAATATAACAGAAATGTAGTAAAACATTTTTTTTTAAGGTTTAAAAATCAAACAAAATGTTTTTTAAAGGTTTGAGAATGAAGACATGTTGCATTGTGTCCTTGTTGGAGTAAATTGACAAAATAAAGCAACACTGAGACATCAGTGTTGGTTAGTCTCAAAGAATAATCCCAAGCAAAAATACACTAGAGCCGACAGCAGCGTAGGACAGAAAAGACTAAAGTCGTAAGACTAAAATTTTTTTAGTCTTTGGACAAAACCCCACATTTTGTATTTCATTTATTTTTCAAAGATTTTAAGGATTCTGAACTTTTCAGTCTCGAAAAAATCATAATTTATCCAAAAGTGTGCATGTAAATTCCACTAGGAGTCTTCAGGCAGCAATGGTAACAGAGATCCCTAGTCCAATAAAAACCCTTGTTGGACACTTATTAAATTTCAGCACCAAATCGTTACGCAACATTCTTCTTGGTTTCTATTACATGGTTGGAATCTTGAAATTTATTATGAGCACAAAACACTACTGTCCAGGCTTTGTGTCTTGCGTGCACAAAAAATCATTATTAATAATATCTTGCTGAATGCTTCTTCTCTTCCAGCAATTGCTATAAGAATTGTGTAAAAGATTCTGGTCACTGTGCTTACTTCTGAAAAAATTCCTTTTAGTCTTAATTAAAAAATGTTGTTTTTGAAAAGTGTTTCGGCACCTTCCGTCTTTCACCAATGTTTTTGGCACATTAGAGTAATAAATTTAAGTTTAAGGGAAAATATTGATTGCACTTACATGCTGGTGGCAAGTTGAAAGATAAATCTGTGTGTAAGGAGTTGCTAAGAGACATAAAAATATTGCCAAGAGACATAAAAATAATAGTTTTTGTAAAAAAATTTCCAATGGTAAGGCAGGTTACATTGAGAACGTCAACATGCATAACTAGTAGAACATGTACAAGTACAATGTAGAAAAATGACCGAAGTCATTGTAGCCTCTGGCATTCTCTAGCTCTCCAGTACAGGGCAGTCTTGGAGTCGGCAGAGCCGCCAAGTGCCCCGCATCGAGGCAGATGAGCTCTATTTAAAAGTTCTCCCAGGTTGCATAATGAACAAAGAGGGGAGTCAAAAACACCAATTCTATGGAGATGCTCACTCAGGCAGTCATGACCTGTCACCAATCGGAGCAATGCCACAGCCTCACGTCTTGGGCGATCGGGTATGTTAGCAAGGTCTCTACTCCAAGACGTAAATGTAATTCTATCTTGCAGTTGACATTCCAATTTCTGTTTTAAAGTTTGTTTCCAAAAGAGCTTTTTTGAGTGCTAAGACAGTCTAGAGTCACCAGTTTGTTGTAAAACTGCACCTTTACGTGCAAGAAGATCTGCCTGATCGTTCCCATAAATGCCGCAATGGCCTGGGATCCATTGCAACTTGATACATTTGTCTTCACTACTAATACGACGTATTAACTCCCGGCACTGCAGGACTTCAACAGATATAGGAGCCCCAGCAGAACCAATAGCTTGTATGGCTGCTTGTGAGTCCGAAAGCAGAACAACCCTTTCAAATTCATGTAGGAGTTCCAGGAGTTGCTCTAAAGCAGTACGGATGGCCTCCTCTTCGCTATTGAAGGCTGTTCTGTTCCTACCCGCAGAAGCAGAACGAGAGAAGAGTCTCGAAAACACTCCAAAACTTGCAGAGCCACAACATACAGAGTATGACCCGTCCGCTTACACGTGTAGCTTGTTTTCCTCTGGATATTTAGTATAGATTAGCTCCAAGGCACAACACCTGAGAACATCCGGAGCCGTATCCATTTTGAATAAATTATCCACAAGATTAAGATTAAACTCAACCTCGTGGATCTCTAAAGAGTTTGTGGGTTTCATAATTTTCTGTGGATTTTCATGTGGCACATCTCTTTGCAAAAGATCATAAACTTTTTGAATGTAACTATATTGTGTCTTTAAATTTCTGGAATGAATTTGATAGTTAACGCAGAAAGGATCTCCAAGACGAATTAATTTTTCAGGATGCAAAATAGCCTTTTCCTCTATAATAGTTGTAATAGGTCTATTTTTAGTTAACAACAGCATGGCATCAACTGGTGTAGATTTTACAGCGCCAATAATCAGCCTCATTGCCTGATTACTTGCGGAAATAAGTGGCTCACAACAATAAGTTAATGAGGGCAATACGAAGGGCTTATAGGTACTGTTAACTGTTGATCTGGCACACCGCCATAGGGAGCCGGCCAGTCGCTTTAACATAGTCATTCGGCTGGAACAGTGCTCGACATATGAATCTACATGTGCCTTCCAATTTAATTTATTGTCAAATGTAATGCCCAAATATTTAAATTTGTCGGTAGTAGTAAGCGCGACATTCCTGTACTTCACATCGGGCCGGAGCACCTGGTGCGCCAAAGAGAACAACTGGAGTGCAGTCTTCTCCAAATGTACAGTCGTGTTGCTTTTTGCACCAATCCGAAAACACAGGCATAGCTCTATTTAACCTCTTCTACAGTCATAGCTCTATTTAACCACTATTAGAAATAATAGTACAGCTTGACTTTTATATGAAACAGTTTAGGTTTATTTAATGTCGCCCCTCCCCATTACTCCTGTCTATAAGTCATGAAAGAAATGAAGTCATTAAACTAGATCATAAAATTTGACAATAAATTACCCCTAAAATTTTGGGAGAATGTTCTTAAAACTTTGAAAGCCTTGACTGCTACCCCTGTTGATGCTATTTTTCTCAGCTTTATTATAGCTGTTGCTTATTGTCGAAAGCTCAAGATTTTTTCTGCCTTGAAAAAATATTTCCTCATAACCTTGAAACATGCTGAAATTTTGTGTTTTATTAATAACATTGATATTATCATTTATTGTTGTACAGTATTTCACCTTGTTATCTTGTTTTAACATATGAGTGGTGATTTTCACCTGTTTTCTTTTAATGTATTGCTATATAAAGCTAGGAGAGAAAAAAAAAAAGCTTTTCTACCATTTCTTTAAAATTTGGAAAGGAAAAGAAATCTTTTTTATTTATTGACTCTTATTTTACTGTAAAATAGTCCAAAGGATTGAACTGGGTTGCTGTAGGAGATGAAAATTATGGTGAAGGAAGTAGCCGAGAACATGCAGCACTGGAACCCAGGCATCTTGGTGGTAGAGCAATCATCGTAAAAAGCTTTGCACGAATTCATGGTATTTTTTAATTTTATTATTTTTTCAGTATGTAAAATAAATTAATATTTAGCGTGATAAATTTGAGTCAAGTCATACATTATTTTGTTATATTTGAAGAGTGTCTGAGATATTTCCTTTAGCTTGCTATTTATAGAAATATAAATATTTGCTTTATCTAATTAAAATAATGCTTAAATGCTTACAAGGAGTACAATCAAGAAATAATTTATAAAAACTCAAATTATAAATTTAAGAAAATATCAAATAAATTTCAAGAGCATATTAACTCTGAACTTGCTTTAGAAAAAAGCAAAGAAGAAAAAAAATATGTAAAATTGTTAAATTTGTCTTTGGTACTACTTATCAAATGTATTTGGATGGTCTTGTAGTGCCATTTGATTTTATGCTCTTCAGAAGGGAAACATATACCTTGCATATCAAGTACATGTGCTTTGGTCCTTTTTCACTCTAAAAAACAGTTTGCAGGCCACCTGTCTTAAAACTTTTCAAGTCTTTGTGATTTTCACTTTAGTCCAATGTATTTATTAGTCGTTGCCATGCTTCTTTTTTTATATAGGGAATAAAAACGGAAATTTCAAGTGGGGGGAAAAATGAATAAAAAAAAGTGTTAAAGGAATTGAGAAATGTTTTTAAAAATCGGTTATCAAACGTAGAGAAGGGAATATTACTATCAATTTCTTTGATACAGTGACCAATTGATATAACGTCCTCAATAGTGAAGTCTAAATTGGGTGTGTCAACTGTACACACATACATATATAAGTATGTAAATGTTGTTTTTTTTTTTTTTGGCGTTTTAATATGTATTTCTCATATTAATTGTAACTATTACCTGTATTTCCCATATTTATTGTAACTATTTCCTGTTTATCAAAATAAGTTCTTTTTTCTTTCTTATATAGAAACTAATCTCAAAAAACAAGGTTTGTTGCCTCTCACTTTCCAAAATCCTAGTGACTATGACAAAATCCAACCTTCTGACAAAATATCATTATTAGGGCTCAAAGATTTAGCTCCTGAAAAAGTAAGCAAGATATTTTTCTTTTTCCTGTTTTTTTTTTGTAAAGTAATAAGTTTTGTAAAATAATTATTAACCCTTTGTACATAAGTATAAAGAAAGAATGAGAGAATTCCTGCATCTACTCGACATTAAATTATTTTGTAATGTTATTTTTCAAAATTACCAGGTTTTTTCAGAGAGAACGTTTTGCGTGATTAAAAGAAAAGGAGAAAGCATCATAAAAGAAAGCAAAAGTTATCATAACTGCACTATGGAGTTCTGCACTCTGCAATTTAATGTAGTGGTGCAACTAGAATTTTATCTTGGGAGAGGTTTTTAATCCATGTAATGTGCAGGAATCTTTAATACAGGAATAAAGATTTGATGCATCATAATATAAAAAAGTTAATTCAGTTAAAGTTGAAATAATGCAATGTAATCACTCATTAATAAAAATGATTGTTATATAATTTCAATTAACTTCAAAAATTTAAAAAAAAAATGATTATTTTTAAGAATATTTATTATAATATTTTTGCTATTGAAGACAATAATTATACAGAAAAAATTCTGCTTTTTAAAATTTTTAGCTTTATTTTAAAATGCTTATGTAAACTTAAACACTACGTATGGTAAATGTAAAGTGGTTTTAAAGTAACAAGCAAGAGCAAGCAACTATTAAGGAAACAAATGATTACTTTTTTTTTTCATATGTCAAATAATATTTTCTGTGATGTGTTAAAAAAATGTACATTTCTGCATGCTTTGTTGACGATGATGATTTTTGTTTGCTTATAACACTTGCATGTATATTAAAAACTGTGAAATTACTATAACCCGTAAGACCAAAAGTTTTGCCCAAAATTTTGAGAGGTGAAAATGATTCAGAATTAACTAAAGTATCTCAAAAGTTTTTTAACCATTGCATTTAAACAATAATAAATAAATGAATACTCAAAATTCCTTGGATCTTAAATTATGGGGGAAAAAGAAAAGCTGAAAAAAAAAAAAAAAAAGAAAGAAGAAAAAGTTGTTAAAAGTTTGAAACAGTGAAAAAGTGAACATACTAAACTACTCTACTAAATAAGTGGATTTTCACTAAATAAGTGAATAAAAGTTTGGTTTTGACACACTAAATTTGTACATTACCAAACGACTTCTTATAGCCAAACGACTGCAGGGAAAAAAATCAGAAAATGTGTTCTATATTTGTCTTATTATTTTGAAAAAGGTCTGTCCTATGTTTCTAACTCTTCTTTCAAGTTTTTCCTGACTGCACCCACTTGAACAATTCAGAACTAGAAAATCATAGAATTATCAAAACATTCTCATATAAGAAAAAATCAGGGAACTTGTAAAAATTACTCAAAATCAAGGATTTTTTTTAAAAAAATCTTTTTTTTTATGTATCTATTCTCAATGATAGATCTATTCCCCTTGCTGCGACTACTGTAGTATGACAATTCTAAGTACATAATTTAAATAAAATCTTCAAAAATACACATGAAAGTAATAAACCTTGAAAAAGCAAGACAGTCTAGCTTCTAAAACACAAAATGTGCTAAATAAACGGATTTTCCATGAATAAAAGTTTTGTTTATGCATACTATATTCTGCAATGATAGTGGCATAACTTATTTGCCAAAAATTGGCTCAATGCCAGTCTAACAACAGTACTAGGGTGCCTTTGTATCTCTCACATTGATCCACACTAGGGTGGAGCGAAAAAACTTTTTTACGAAATTCACATTGCCTGAGTTATTATATTGTGTGAAACTGCTTGAAACAAATTTTCTCCAAATTTCAGATCAAAATGTTGCCATCTTGAGGTTCCACACCTCCAGTAAATATTTGTATTGCCTTTTTAAAAAGCTTTTAATGCCTTTTTGTCAAAAAATAAAATAAAATAATTAATTATTTGTAAAATTAATATTAATTAATTGCGTTTTCATTAATAAATTATTTTATTAAAACCTTATTGTCTAATGTCAGTGATAGAAATTGTTTTTCGTCCATAAATAGCAAATTTATACTCTGAAACTCTTGTTGTCAGAACCTGGTTCTAGTTATATTGGACATGTGACGCCGAATTCTGGGTCTATTGCGGATATTATAGAATAGACCAAAGCATCACCAACTTCCTTACACAGAAAGGGATTGCAGTTTCGGAACTGGTTGCCGTTGGGTGTCAACTAATGTCAACGTTGGGAAGAAAAATGGTGCCGATAGACGGTGTGAAATCTTTGTTGGCCATAAATTACACTGGTTTGTATGCTTACTGCATACTAATGAACTATCTTACCTCTTCGCCACCTTTTCCAGAAAATTGACTTAAAGACATCTGGGCCATACCAGTTTTCCGGAACAATTGCAAAATCTCTGGAAACGTACGAAACCCTTGCTGTGACAAGTTTTGTTTCTATCCCAGTTGCTCTGCCTGAAATTGATAAAAAAGACCTCAGTGCAGACCAAAAATACCTCTTCGATATTTCTAGGGCAGTATCCACGGGAGAGTGCCTTCCAGATTTAGCGAACAGAAGTCCCGGTACGATGTCTCATTCAAGGTGGCTCACTACAGCCAACAGAATTCTGCGTCTATATGTGTCGACCGCCGAACCAACAGAACACTTTAAGCTCCTAGTAGAATATGTCATGAAAGTTTACGCACCATCCTGTTTTGAAATAAAGAAAATCCCAGGAGCTACTCATGGAGCACGGAATGATAAAAGAAAGCGAATTCTTGCCAGAAGATTTTAAGTCAATCGTTCATGAAGTTATTCAGAGGAACTCTTACTTTGCTTACTCTGAAAACATTCTGTTGGCAATGGTATTGGATGAAAGATCACATATTCGAGAACTTGGCCTCAGAAGAACACTGGAAGCAAGAAAAATCTGACTGGAAAGGTAAAATACGCCAATTTAGTCTTCCAAATTTAAATTTTGAAGCAGAGGAACATTTTGAGATGATTCACTGGGACAATCCTTTGGTACCATCAGCTACCATGAACCTCTGACGAAGACATAGCAAGTATGATCAGAAACGGTTCAGAATTTTAAATACAGAAGCTCCCTTGCCATTCTCAAGCAGTAGAGAGACATGTACGACTGGTAACGCAAACATCATTGGTAACATGTAGAGCAGAAGCCAGGGATGGACATATTCGCAGTGGAATCAAGTCACCAAAGGAACTTCCAAAGTTTGACACTAAAGTTAATTATTTTGGCCTTCATGTGGAATCCAAAATTGAGGACTGATTTAAGTAAAATGTTTTTTTAATCAATATGACTCGAAAAGTACATTGTAAATTGGTACATTGTTAAATTTATTCTCACTTCCCTTTCTGTATCTGTATGTTTTCTAAATATTAATAGTATTAAAAATTAAGTCTATATGAATATTAATAGCTATGTATTCAATATACACTACAGACACCCGGTTGCAGGTTAGTGATATGTTTTTGAAACGACAATGTTTTCCTGTTTCTTTTTAATAATTAGAACTGTTTTTAAGTCTGAAAATATAGTTATTCTAAACATTAAATTTAAATAATAGAATTTGTTTTTCTCTTACTTTGTGACGTTAATATTCCTTTCTTTGACCCCCGTGTGGAACCTGAAGATGATAAGTGACTGCATTGGGATTTTTTTGCAGTGTCTCTTTTGCCATACAGCACTATTTGTTGAGTCAGGAAATATCAAAATTAAAAAAAAAAATGTTTTTTTCTTTTTTGATTTTTTTTACCTTTTTGACGTTAGTTTTCCTTTTTTTACCCCCTGTGTGGAACCTGAAGACGATGAGTGATTGCGCTGGGATTTTTCTCCAGTGTCTTTTTTGCCAAACTGCACCATTTGTTGAGTCAGGAAATATTAAAGTTAAAAATTTTTTTTTTTTTTTTTTTTGCCTTTTTCACTCCACCCTAATCCACACCCTTAAAATTCTTCACAATGTTGTTAAAACGAATTTGGCTAGGCTCATTCCCAATTTAAGACTGGTGTGAAAAGAAGGAAAAGGGCAACTGTGGTGTGGACATTGATATGACTGTTTAGATGTGTGGTTGCTGGTTGGTGCTGTATTGATGCATTAATTTAAAGAGGAATTCTAAATCAGTTTTTTTTAATAATTATGTGTCTACTTAATATACTAGGATTACTGGTATGACTGTAAGCCAAAGGTTGTGCCCCTGATTTAGTGTGGATCCCATATACTTTTTGTGGCATAAATGTTGCGTAATTTAGTAGAATTCATATTCTTATTTGACACTTACATTTTCTCATACTTTGGTAATTATTGTTTTAATATTTTTTTTCTTTTCTTTCATTCTATAGCCTGTTAAGTGTGAAATCAAACATGAAGATGGCACAAAGGAAACAATTCTCTTGAATCATACTATGAATGAACCACAGATTCACTGGTTTAAAGCTGGAAGTGCTCTAAACCGTATGGCAGAGCTGAAATCATAATTAACTGCTAAAATTGTCTTGTAGGAACTTTCCAATGTGATAAAACAGTTCTTTAGATCTTGATATGAATTTTTTCAACTATTTGTACAGATTTATTTATTAGCTATTATGCTACGACTCAGAAGAAAGTGTCTAGTCGTTTTTTAATTAGAATCATTTCAATCTTCAGTGTGTTAATGATACTGAAATTTAAAAAATCAAATGCAGATGGCTACCATATGTAATGGTCCAAGTCTGTTTTTATATAAAAATATAATGAAATAAAAATGTTGGAAAATATACTGCTTTCTGTCTTGTGATTATCATTATTGTTATTTTTTTTTTAATCTTCACTTAAAAAAAAGCAAAAGAATAGCAACAATTAACTAATTCATTATTTTCATTGTGCCTAAATATTATACATGAATATCTGAATTTTGTGGTACAATTGCCGTATATACACGTGTATAACTCCACCCGCTTACTTTGAAAAAATAGTTCATATGCATTTAACAAACATTATTGGAATAATGGAATAATATTTGTTTCCTCTTTGACTGTAATATTTTTTGTAATCTTCTGCATTTTAGATACAAAAATGTAATATATTAGATCTTTATTCCATGGATCAAATTTTGAAATTTTTTGACTCACCCACCCCTCTCCATTTTTCAGTTCAATTTTCATCCAAAAAAAGTTGTCTTATACATGAATATATATGGTAGATGTTAAAATTTTTGCTTATTTATAACATATTGTATTGATGGAATAATTCTCACAAAACAAAGAACTATTAAAAAATGAAATATCTGAATCACCTTTAATTATTCAATTACCTAGGAACAGAAAATTGCATGATAAAAATATTAGGCTCTTTATCAAAATATTTCGAATGCTGTGTGATGTAAAAATGATAGTAAAGACATATATTGTGAAACCTCTTGATTCTAAATGCTGCTGAGGGGCATTATATTCTGTGCTAAGTAGCATGTGAATAAGCTTGCCAGATGGCCGCTACATATGTTTTCTATTCAAAAGCCTTATGATGCAATGGTATGTTCAAGTAGGACTAATTTTCAGAAATTCTTGTTTTGTCTCTTCTTTTTTTTTTTTTTTTTTTGTTCAGAAATTAGAATGAAACAAAGATTGATCCCCCCAAAAAATTGTTAATCATACTCAGACATTTAATACATGAGCATTTTATTGATGTTGTTTTTCTTAACTTGCCTAAACCCAGTTGTCTAATAATTGATGACTGATTAATTTTAAATTATTTTAAATGTATATTAAATTATTTATTTGTAAGCCATTATATAATTGAAAACATTATTATATATTTTTTAAAGTGCTCATTGGCCAATATTTTGTCAAGAACACATGTGCAACCTAAAAGTATGGAAATCAACTTTTATTTTTCTTTTACCCCTTTTTAAGATGACTGACGGCATTCTAGAAATGCTAGAAAAATTTTTAGTGTTCCCAGCCAACATTTTTTCAAATTCTGCTCTATTTGTTCCTTTTTTTTTTTTTTTTGGCAAGGAGGAAAATATTTATTTATTTTTATTACAAATGTATTTAACTTATTTAATAACATTTTGAAAAGACTGAATTGAAAATTGATATTCATATTGCCAACAATTATGTGTGGGAACCATGATTCTTTATTACAAATAATTTTTGTTGTAGTTTGGAGTGCTTTATTTTCTTGAAATAGTTCAGTTTGTGTTAGAAATTTATTTTATCACATGGGTTTTTAAATATATGAACTTTTACTAAAACCAGTGATAAAATTATATCAATTCCCATTAATCTTAATTTAATCATTATCATTGATTGAATAAAATTCAACTTGATAGGCTATAATTGTTTGCATTATTTGTTAGTTGTATCAATCAGATAAAAAATAATTGTAATATTTTTAGCAAAAAACGTGCATTTAAACATCAAAATTGATGAGCATTGTTTCAATATTATCACAAATGAAAACTCTTAAAAATGTTACAAAACAACATATTCTTCTACAATAGCACAGAATTAAAAATTAGATTGCAGAAATTTAGATATTTTCTTTAATGTGCAACTGTCAGAGCACTTTCAATTAATTAAAAGTAAAGTAATATTAATGATTTGTATGGAATCAGAAAATTTTTGAAAACAATTCGTTGAGCACATATTGATGGAGTAATGAGGATCCAGTGTGCAAGAACTCTTCACCGCTTCCCGTCATGCAAGTAAGTTTTGCTTTTATTGCAGGTAAATTTTTTAGCATTGTATTATTTTTATTTATATTTTTATGTGTGTTTTCTTCTCTCTCACTCTCTCCCTCTTTTTAACAGGGTTGCCTAAATTCCCAATTTTTTTTTATCACAGGGTTTATCAATTATTTCTTAGGGACTTTTTGAATGTAGCTCATGTTCAACAGAAAATAAAACTCTGAAAAAGTACTGGATAAAAAGAATCTTATTTGTTTCCCAATTCAAGCTTGTCACAAATCATGTGGAATAATTCCACACACAATCCGTGAATAGATGTAGGAATGTGGAACACAAAACATTAGAAGTGTCGGATGGTCAGATGAATTATGATAAATCTCTTTGATGACCATGTAAGGGTGCACCTTTTCTTCCGTGTGAACAATTCCTGAATAAATGGTCACAAACAGACTATTAGTGCATGTTTATGGTTCAGAGGGGGGGGGGGGGGGGGGGCTCTGGGTATGGCCTTGTGTCCTAGGGTCTTCATGTTTTTCTTTTACCTAATATTTGCAATGAACCAGTCTGCCTTTCCCTTTGTTAACAGTTGCAAAATGAACTTACCCCTAACGGATACTAATGCTTAATGACAACTAATGAATTATCCATCATAGTGAGCATTGCTCCTCATAGACATAGGTAATATTCATGAAAAGCATGTAATATAATTTTGCTAGAAAAACAATGTTTTAGGTAATATTCATGAAAAGCATGTAATATAATTTTGCTAGAAAAACAATGTTTTTACATCATAATATAATTTTCATTTGTATTACAATGCATAACATAATTATGATTATGTATCAATTAGTATATTTTATGGTTATATAACTATAAAAATAAAAAAACATGATGCATAACTAGAATATTGCTTATTTGTAACATATTAAACAAATTTTGAAATCACATGTGAGCTATAGGCAAAACTAAAAGAGTATTTTCCAAATTATTCCTATTTATGAAAATATATACTATTGTGTTCTTTTGCAATAGCTAATATAAATCAACAGGTTTCTTCATTTTGTACATTACTACTGTATGATAAGTAATCTGCCGAATAGTTGATTAATATTCGGCAGAGGCGTAGCTAGTGTTTTCAGCGCCCTGGGACAACTGATGATTTTGCGCCCCCCCCCCTGTCCCCCTGCAGGCCTAGGGGCACCCCTAACGGAAATTTAAAAAACTTTTATGCTTCCTAAATGGTAACTAGTTCTAAAAAGCAGCCCTTTTAACCTTCATTTTTATTAGCGACCATTCACTTTTAAGAGAAAAATGGGCCACTGGTTTCGCAAAATTATTTGTCTGATTTCCCACGTACTCCTGTTCTACATTGGTCATTCCCGATATGATTTGAGGTGCTCCCACTTTTTTGTCAAGCATATTCACACCTCTTCAGTTCAAATAATTTTCTTTTCCCCTTTTGAAAATAAAATAAATAAACATTAATTTGGCGCCTCTTGACGCTGCGCCCGGGGACAGCTGTCCCTCCTTGCCCCCACCTAGCTACGCCTCTGATATTCGGTCAGGCATTTCATCAACTATTCGGCTAAATCGAATATTCGTTACATCCCTTTTTCTAATACAACATGTTACCAATCATCTTCTGAAGACTTATGACAACTGTGCTGAGGTAGGTTGTGGCTATTTTTGCATGCCAGTGATGAATTGATGCTATTTATACTAAGAAAGATCTCTCTCTCTCACATGCGCACACAAACACATTGACAAGTTAAGAATATACTGCACGCTTATAAATAATATACCTCTTGATAGCAAAAAAAAAGGTATATGTTCAGTCGTGTTATTATTTTCCCCCCGTTTTTTAATTTTAAAGTGAAATAAAATGAGAAATTATATCAAATTTTCAAAAATGTTTGCAAAAATTATTGTGCTTGACTCTGCAGTAAACATTAGGAGGTAAAAAAAAAGTTTGGCCCAAGGTTTCCACGATAATTGCTTATAGGTGTTTCAGAATTTCTATGAACAGAAGTGCCCCCCCCCCCCTAATTGTGGGATCCCTCGTCTAAGAATCCTTCCAAAGACTACAGAGCTCTGCATCTATGCACGAAGCATAGCTATAACTTTGGTTTACTAGTTTTGATAGATGGAGGGGTGTGATATAGATGGGGAGTATTCTTACTTTTATCGCACATTGAAGGCTACATCAGGTGCAGTACAGTAAAATATTACCTACCAGACAAACGAGAATTCTTTCCTTTTCAGTTTGTTATTAATAAAGAACCCTCCCTCCTCATTTAATAAATTGAAAGGAAAGAAATTTTGTATCTGAGGGGGTGAATTCAAAGAAGTTTAGTGATGAAAAATTCAATTTTTTGAATCTTATTATTAAAACTTCGCTGTGATCCCATTTTTTATGATCATAGGAAAAATTATATTTCACAATTTAAGTCACGAAATTTACTTTCCTTTCTCATTTATTTTTTTGAAAACTTTATAATATTTTTGGTTAAATGTCTAAAATGCTTAAGTCAGTATCAAAAGACAGATCCATCAAGAGTTATCATTTAAAATTTTTTTATCGCTAAAACTTTTTTTTTTCTTATTTTGTTATAGCGAAGGGAAGGTTTCTCGAATAACGTCTTATCAATGCAGTCTTTTGGCAAGGATCCAAGCTACGAGTTTCCAAGAATTACAGCTTCACTAGTTATAGAAGGGAATGTAAAAGGATTAATTTGAAAAATGGCTTCTCGCATACTGTCGTGGGCGTATAAAGTAAACATTTCTCATTTGCTTACATCAATATAAAAAGTTTGATTTATTTGTTTGAAACTTTGAGTTTAGCTTCCTTAATTACTTGATTGAAGTACTTTGCATTAGAAATTCTGCATTGTACATGAAAGCACTTTGAATATTCAAATTTAATTTTAGTTTTTTAGCTGAAGTATTATTGGTCCATCGATGTTTTATTGGTCAACTTATTATGTATTTCCTAAACTGTCTTACATCTTTTGTGAGTAATTAGCAAAAGATTTTCAGCGTTCTCAGTTATGCATAATCTTTTGATACAAAGCAATTTTTTTTTTTTAAATTAAAATTGGCATTTATAGCCAGAATTAGCTGACAAGTTATTTGCATTTAACAGGGTTGCCAAACGTCCCAGATTTTCTGGAACAGTCCCGTATTTTGAGAAATTGTTCCGGGAAATTAAATACCGGAAGCCAAAAGTCCCGGAAATCCGCCCAGCAGGATGTTGAATTTGTTGGATATTGGATATAACGGTGAAACTTCTGTGACGAGTCCGTGCTGGATATCCGACTCTGACTTTTTAAACTTCCGACAGCTTCTTCCAAGAAAGTTTTTTATTTACATATGTTTTCAAAATTTCTAATTAATTAAATTTTAACAATGGAAGTTGATATGCCGGACAACCGTCTTGAACACAGTAATTATGGCAGAAATTATGTGTACATCATTGGGCGCGTTTACCTGCGTAAAATATTTCAAGTAAATCCAAATATGAAAACAATATCAAAAAATGTCTGTGCTCGAACATTTATGGGAAAGGAATTTTTTAATAATTTATTGAAGTAAGAAAATATTACTGGAAATTTTGAAAACTGACCATGAATATAGCTAAACTGACTGGATTGAAAATAATTTAACAGTGAAAATTTTAGCGTGAAAATATCAACCTGTAACAGATCTGCTCCTCCCCCCCCCCCCCCCCAAAGTACATAAAGATGTATGCACATGGAGAGGGGGGGGGGGGGAACGAAACACTCAAACTTACTGTAGAAACACAAGTGAGGGATCATTCATAAATAATGTCACGCTTCGAGGGGGGAGAGGGGTTCATGAAATTGTGACAAACTGTGACGAGGGTAGGGGATAACAAGTAGTGTGACATGCTTATGTAACATATCGTGACGTGTGACAAAGAGGGGGAGGGGGGTCAAATGTATGGGAAAAAGGGTGACTTTTATGAACGGTCCCTAAAGTGTCAATCGTCATCGATTGATTCTTTTAAATTAATGTAATACATTTCGATCGGGGACCGTTTTCATATTAAAATGAGTACTAACTTTGAAATATTAAATACAATGCCTTATGTTTGACAACGTAATTGAGTTCAGCATGTTCAAATTTAGCCTGTGTACCAAATTTGATTACATTCTGTCCTTTACAACAGGAAATATTAACGTTTTAGGGGCCGCACTACAGTGAAATTTACTACGTTTGAGGAGCATGTTTATGAAACAACGAAAATAAACCTAGCGAAACACAATGAAATATTTTTTCACATTTACAAAATAAACGTCTCATGGGGATAGAATTTTATATTTTTGTGGCACAAAGGTCTGCTTTATTTCTCGATTCTCGTCATTAGAGTTGCGGTTATACGGTCCCTTAAACGGCAGTAAATGAATTTTTAAGTGTAGCACAAAAACTACTGCATATTTCGAGCTGAAATTTTGAATTCCCTTATAAAAACTCATCTAGATTGATTTTTCATCAAAATATAATACGGCTTCAGTTCATAATTTTAAAAAATTTTATAATTCATGAAAAATATTTAATATTTTCGACCATAAAAACGATGCTTTTGATGTTGGGCCAGCTTATAGTATTATATAAAAAAAAACCTTTGCCATGGTGGTTTAGATATTAAATGCAAAAATATTAGAAAACTTTTTAACATTACGAGACATGTTTCTCCCCATGATTAATTCTGAAGCTACAGAATTACGCGAAAATTGGTATACAAAATTTAATTTTGCTGCTGAATACGAATATGTCATAAAGAGGGGGGGGGGGGGGGGGTTCAAAATTTTGAAGTTGATGCTCATATAAATATGAAGACGACCTCTTATTTTAATAACAGAATTTCATAGAGTACATAATTATTCCTGGTAAAATGACAAATTTCTCATTTCTGTAAATTGATTTCGTACGTAGCAGTATTTCGGTAACCCCCTCTCGTACAATTTTTAAGAAAAATCGTTTCGATGGAATAATTGTTCATTCACATATTTATATTTCCGAATTATATTTTTACGTTTAGCGATGCGAGACATAGGGGGGGGGGGGGTCATTCAGCATTTATTTACTTTTTTAAATTTCAGAAGTTTACTATTTTTATAATGCATAAAGGGTGCATTGATTTGCTGATAACCGTTAGGATGATTGCATTTCAAAAGCTTATGATAATAATAGGATAGTAACTTTTAATGTTTATTTGGGAGGGGGGTTACAGCGAATCATATTATTTAAAAAGAATGTTATTCTTCCTCTAAAAGTTAGTTATTTTAAAATCTCTCTTTTTTTTTCCATTTACAGAAACGGACAAAGAAATCGCGGTCGCAAAATCGAACTCTTTTCGTGCAATTTACGTTACACTTTTATTAACATAAAAACTATCTCGTTAAATTACGAAATTTCTTTGATTTTATTATTTCTTTTAATGACATTATTATATTATTATTTAAATATCAGTCAATGTTTTTCGCACAGAAACACTTTTAAAAAAATTTAACATATAAAAGGTGCACCTTGACAAAAATTTCTTGTTTGCCTCCTATTATAAACTAAAATTTAGAGGTCCATGATTAGAGGAAGACTAAGGTAATCCTTAGTCCTCGAATATTATTATTAGAGACATACCAGAAGATTATTCTTTCCAGAAGATTATTATTAAAAAAATTGAAAAAACGGATAATTTCTTATATAAAAGTTTGAGCTTCTAAATAATCTTTATTTCAAATAAAATATGTGTTTACTTCAAATGTGGTTCTTATGTGGTTTCTTCAAATAAAATATGTGTTTACTGTAATTTTCTCTTAAGCAGGCAGTTTTTTGTCTGTCAAAAAATTCATAAATAAAAATTGATATTATTTTAATGCATGATTTTAGGGCTTTTTTAAAATTTTCTTTTTCACACACATTTGTGTATTTTTATGATTGTCTTTATGGAATTTTTGTTGACAGATTTTCAAACCTGGAGTTGCTGAAGCAGCCCAGTCATTTAAGGGGGTGAGGAGGTGACAATTGTTTCCACCCCCTGATTTTTTGACAAGGCCGTAGCCAGAAATTTTTTTCGGCGGGGGGGGGGGGGGGGACTTTGAGACACTTATGTTGAGGAAAATTTCAGGGAGGAATATATTCTACATTGCAAAAAATTTCAGGATATCGGGGGGGGGGGGGTTGTGCTCCCCCCCCCCCCTCTGGATACGGCCTTGCTTTGAGAATATAATGAATTGTCATGAATGGCAAGGGTGTTTTTTTTAATTGTAATGTATAAGAAGAATATACCCCTTCCCCCCCTTCAAAAAGGTTCAAAATAATGGATCTATGCTCTTTTTTTTTTTTTTTTTAAATGAATATTTTGGGGGCTAGGAAATAGTCTCAAGAAATTATCAGCTCCAAGAGGCAAGAATTGACATTGGCCTAAGTTTTATCTCATTTTCTGAGAACTAATAGCTGCTGTACTGCATTAGATTCCAAAGTTAAGGTATCCTTGTTTTAAGGTAGTGGATTCCTGGAGGAAAATGGAGTGTTGACTGGTTTGCAGCATGGTTTTAGGAAGGGTAGGTCTGTACAACTAATTTGTTGCATTTCTATGACAAGGTTACCATGACGTTAGCTCACAAAAAGTGCATAGATGTTGTATACATTGACTTTTAGAAAGCGTTCAATAAAGTCTCGCATGAAGCTCTTAGCAAACTTGCTTGTATTGGTGGAAAAACTTTAATTTAGGTTAAAAATTGGCTGATTGGGAGGAAACAAGGAGCAGTAGTGAAAGGCACTTATTCTCAGTGGATTGATGTTTTAAGTGGTGTTACACAAGGTTCAGTTTTAAGGCCGTTATTATTTATTATTTTTATTAATGATATTAGTCAGAGTATTTCTGGGGACATCAATATTTTTGCTGATGATGGCAAAGTCATGGGAATTGTAGGAAAAACAAATTAATCAGCTTCAAGAGGATTTAAATCAAATTTCTAGGTGGGCAATTAAGTTGGGTATGTCTTTTACTATTGGGAAATGTCAAGCTCTTCATTTTGGTCACGGGAATAAACATGCAAGCTATTATATACAATTATATACAAGGTTTCATCATTAGTGAAGCAGAAGCAGTTCTTGATCTATTAGTATTGATTAGTCATGACTTCAAGTTTAGTCGGCAGTGTAGCATAGTAAGTAGCAAAGCTACAGGATGCTTGGGTTTATCAATAAAGCTATTTTGAACATATCTAAGGAAGTTGTGTTGCCATTATACAGAAATTTGGTTAGACCTTATTTGGAGTATGCTGTTCAGTTATGGTCTCCTTATCTAAAGAAGGATATTACCTTATTAGAAAGAGTTCAAAGGTAGGCTACTAGGTTGGTAAGTGGTCTCAGACTTAGATTATGAAGTTAGGATTAAAATGCTCAATATGCATAGTCTAGAGCAGTGGTTCCCAACATTTTTTCCCTTGTGAACCCCTTTTAAGATCCAAAATAAAATGGCGAGCCCCCTTCCAGAGTAGTTAGCAACAGGTTAAAAAACTATATAATTTGCTAGCACACTTATTTTCCATATTGCACAATAGTCTATAGCAATAAATGAAAATACAATTGCAAAACATCTAAATTAAAAAAAAGTGACTTCAGTTTTTATTTAATTATTTGTTCTTTTTGAATTATTAATAGGGCAATAAACATGTGAAGGGTCCACTGGAAAAACAACCTAAGTCACATACTACTTTTTGAACTTTGCTTTATGTTTTATTATAAATTATGTATTATAAATGAATATAAATTATGTATTATAAATTTGAATTTGGTTGTTACGGGAAAGTAGGCTCGTATAGTTAAAATTAACCTTTATATTTTAAAATAATTGGATAAAACATAAAGCAAATTTCAAAAAGTAGTTATGTGACTTAGGTCGTTTTTCCAGTGGACCCATCATGTGTATTCTCAAAAAAAAAAAAAATCTTTAAAAATTATTTTCTTGATAGCGCGAAAAAGTTGTGGAACGGCATGAGAAATATATGTACAAAGTTTTGAATCTGTCAATAAATATCGTTCTTTTCCGTTTTCGGAGTGAAATGTGCAAAATTCACAAAATATGAAATAAACTGTGATGAATGTGAGTACAAAATTAAAAATTTATTAGTAAATATCCTCCAGTTCTATTTTGGGGTCTGTAGCTATATGAAAATTTAGCCGAAAAAATAATGCAAAATGCCATACAGTTTGGCAAATTTTCATATTTCCGACTCTTTCTTCCCTCTAGCGAGGAAAAATTCTGATATGGTAGGACAGACATACAGTCAAAATTTAAAATAAATCAATAAGATCATTCGATACCGCTTGGAGATTCAGATTTTCGAAATCGGGTAACAGTAGAAATAACTGCTTTCAAAGTTTGTACGTATGGGATCATTCATAAATGATGTCATGCTTTGAGGGGGGGTTTCGGGAAATTGTGACAAAGTGTAACAAGGGGGTAACAAGCATTATGCAACATAGCGTGACATGTGATAAAGGGGGGAGGGGGCCCGCTGAAGTGTGACATGTTGTAACAAAGGGGGGGGGGGTGAAATTTATGGGGCAAAAAGCGTGACATCATTTATGAACGGCGTCTATGCTCTCCATGCCACACCACAACCTTTATTTATATTCTGAAAAGCAATATATTAAAAAAAATTATATTTGCACTCTATACTAATACGTAAGTAAATGTAAAATTTCGTTCTTCCTTTACAGCAATTAAAAATTCCGCCATTGCAACATTATTTTCGTGAACCCCCTTTCTACATCCCATGAACCCCTGGGGGTTCGCGAACCACCGGTTGGGAAACGCTGGTCTAGAGCAAAGGAGAGTTAGAGAGGACATGATTCAGTTGTTTAAATTGATTTAAAATGGGAAATTTTGTTAGGCATCCGTTATGTGCTGAAATTAGAACCAGAGGTCATTGTTTTAAGCTTTTCAAATCTTGGGCTAATCTTGAAATTGAGAAAAATTACTACTTCAATAGGGTTATAGGCAGATGGAATAGTTTACCGGAAGCGGACTGTTACTTGCAGTAAAAACTTTTACGAAGGCTAGAATGCTATTGATATTTATTGGGAACTGTTAAATTGACTAGGACCAGCCTAGCTGGGCCCTGTGACTGTTGCTGGTCATCACTCTTTTGTATTTGTATAAGTATGAAAATTCTAAATTGTTGGATTCTGAAGCTAATTACCAACCTGTTATTTTTCCACTAAAAGGGGAAACTTCCCTATTTATGCATTTCAGCATTGATCTCTTACAATATCAGAGAGAACAATGACGAAAAATCTTATAGCTCTTTCTTATATAGAATCTTATAGCTCTTTCTGCATTGCATAAGTTTGATTTAATTTTCAGAATGGGATAACGAGGAATGGGATAATCTGCCCAAAACATCTGATGTAATTCCATGCTGCTATTGTTTTCCATTAAATGACTTAAACAATTTCATTTTTTTTCTTTCAGGGCCCACCAATTTTTAATACACATGTTATATCTAGGTTTTATCATAAATCACCTTTGTTATTTACTAATCAAAAGGTATGTATAAATAGTTTAAATTAAAATTAGATATTTTGAAAGTATTTCAACTTATTCAAGTATTATTCTGACGTAATTTGTGCATGTGTAAAATCTAGTTGGCATTAAGGTGGTACACCATTCCAGCCAAATTTATAATACTGCATGTTATTTGGACTGCTGAACCAAAGTAAGAAATTAACTTGAAAAGGAAACATGAAAACTAAATTTGAAGATTATTAAAATATTTTTTTTTATATTTCTTCTATTAAATATTTATAAATACTGTTTAAATTGTTTCAAAACAGAATAATTGTCAGTTGTTCAGTATGCATGCTGTGAGGGACTGAATTTCTGTCATGTTAAATTGATGCTGCTTGGAATTTGTATCATGTTGATTATTGCTGTGATGTATGGATGTAACACAATAAACCAATGTGTGATGATATCAAAAATTTAAAAAAAAAAGAGAGAAAAATCATTTAAAAAGTTCAAACGAAATAATATTGCTTCCCACCATTGACATAGAATTGGAAATTGTTTACATCTGTTTACAGATAAGCATCTCTCATCAAATATTTCATTTTGAAAATCTTTTATAATTATTGTAATGCTCAACTTTTCACGATGTAATTTTTAAAACTATTTTTCTTTTGTTCTAGGTTGCAATAAGCAAATTTGACACGACCACATTCTTGCCATATGAAAAACTTAGCAAGAACCTTGAAATTGTTAGAAATAGGTTTGTGTCATAAATTTTCCTGAAAAAATTACTTAATCTCAAGTATAATTTCATTTTAACTCCATATTGTATCCTTTTCCATTAAATAACAAAGTTGGATGTCTTTATCTTTTTGAAGTACGGCTAAAAGCTTTTGTTTCTATGTACAGTATAGCCTGATATTACAACATGCAGCCTATTGTAAGAATCTTCTAATGATTCAAGATGCAACAGCAATTGAATCAATTATTTTAGGATTTGGTGAAGAGCAACAAGAATTTAAAGTGAGTTACATGCAGGTAATTTATCTGAGATGATAGGCACATCATTTAGAGCAGAAACCCATCAAGATTCAGATCTTAAAAGCTGTTGAAATTTGTGGTCAAAAATTGTTTGCAGCAAGAATACAGCATTCTTGTAAAAATTCTTTTTAGAGTTCTCAAAACAAGAAATTAGTGTTGAACAGTTTCTAAACTAACTGATACATTTACCTAATTAGTGTTCTTGGTAAGGGTGAGAATCAATTATTAGAAACATGACTTTCCTGAAGGGGAAGTTCAAGTTTGGATATTGCACAGTAACTACTAGCATTCCTTCCTACTCCTTTGTTCTATCAAACAGAGTTCAATAACAACTAGCTTTAGCTTTATTAAGCCCACCTCTGTTCGTATAAATGCATTACTCTTCTTCAGTTGGATATAAAGTTGTGAATAGATTCTAGGGTGTGAAAACGTAGTTTGAAAGGATTTGGTTCGCTGTTGGAGGAAAAGAGGGTTGGATGTATCCATGAATAACAATTTTTGTTGTAGCAGTGGCATGCAGCACAGGGGAGACTTGGGTCTAGTGGCATTTGGTGGCAGATGATAAGTGGATAGAGTATGTAAGTTTCACAAGTTGTCAATATGATGTTCAAAGCAGGAGGCATTGTAAGGTGAAGATTACATCTAGTTAAGTTTATGAGTACATATGTACCATTTCCACTTGTTTGAATCTGTCCCAATTACAATGGAAAAATTCAAAATTAGTCACCAATTAAATGCAGCTCAAAAACTTGTAAGATTTGGCTGTAATGAAAAATATGCTGCAATATCTCTGCAGGAATTACGTGTGGTTGTGCAAACATTTGCAGTACAATGGGAACTGCATTGTGATTGGATGAAAAATTAAAATATATATATATATATAATAGGAAAGAAAATAATACAAATCTAGTGCAAAAAGGATTATAAATGTTTCATGCAAAAGAAACATTTGCAAGTATGCAAATTACTATTATAATTATTAATTACATGCTCTATATTATTCAGACACTTTTGATATTTATATGTCAATGAGAGTTTTCTACTTTGGAGGGAAAGAAAGGAAGATGTTTGTATAATCTACGTTTTCTGTTTTGTAAAACTTCATGGTAAAGCTGCAATTTGCTGTATGCTCAGCTAGTAAATGTAAATAGTTTAACCACTTCTTCACTGCATAAATGTTAACTATTTTTTGAAGATGGTATATGACATTTGAATGTATTCATGATTCTGTTATTGAAGATTCTGACTGGTAAACTTTCCACATTAAGCTAAATGTCGAATAAATTATTTGAGCAGTTTTGTAAGTCAGATAACTTTGTAAGTGTACAGGTAACTATAATTGTCCCAGCTATGATGGAGAAAATCCTAAGCATTACATAAGTTCTTACAGAAAATACGAGTTTTGTAATGATTTCAAATTAATAAAACATTTTGCAAATGAATGCAGTATGGTACTCAATTTTAAAATTTTGGATAGTCGGTAAAGTGAACTATCTAGGTATCAATCTAAGATTGCAGTTTTCTATTTTTGAAGTCCTTAGTTGGTACACACACAAATACATATGTTTGAAAAAACCTTTTCACAAACGTGTGTGTATATGTGAAAAACAAGTGTGTGTGTGCGTTAAAAAATTTGTGTCTATGAAAAAACATTTCATATATAAATAAATACTTCAAAAATAGAAAAAAACAATCTCAGAATGATGTTTTATTACTTATTTATGTTAAAGGTTTCTATAGTTTCTTGATATAGTTTTGAATGAAACATTATTTTTATGAGACTACAAGTTTAAATTATTCATGCAACTGTGTAAATAAAATTATTTTAGTTTATGCATCCCATGTCATTGAGATTCTGATATAACTCTTGTGAATACGAAATAGTTAGGAAATTCTACTGATGCAATATAGCAAGTGTTAATATGACTTTTTTTTTTAATTAAACTATTGAATTTAATTGAATTTAGTTTTCCTCAAAGTTTTTTTAAATGCATATTTGTTTATTTGAATTTTTAATGATTTGACATTTATTTCTTCTTCCTATTCTTAATTATGAAGAACCAACTATGTATCAAAAATAAGTTTATGTTTTTATATAATATGTCATTAAAGGTTGGGAAGACCCCTGACACTTGCTGAAAAGATTTTGTATTCTCACCTAGATGAACCTACAACTCAAGACATTCAGAGGGGTAAAAGCTATCTGCGTTTGAGACCTGACAGAGTAACAATGCAAGATGCTACAGCCCAGGTGCGTTGTTTAATAAAAGTCAATAGGTTTATGTTTAAAATGTTAATAGTATTTTAAAATAAGTATAAGTCAATCAAAAGGAACATAAATTTTCTAATTTTATAATAGCATTGAATGAGGACTATTTTTATCGTTATATATTTTGTAAAAAAGGAATTTTTCATCTATTATTATGCAACTGCTCAAAATTTAAAATTATTGCTTGGAGTAATATACTTGCTAATTTATTTTCAGATGGCAATGTTGCAATTTATTTCAAGTGGTCTCAAAAAGGTATTTATTTCTTTTCTAAAATCAAAAAAAGAAAAAAAAATTCCTGAATGCAAATGAAGCAATTCAAGCAAACATTTTCTTGCTGAGTGTTTGGCATTTCTCAAAATATTTCATAGTATTCTGCAAATAGAGGGGGATTTATTTTTAATAAAAAATGCAATATTTACATATTAAAATGAAAAAATAAAAGAGAAGGCCATAAGTGTGTTATCCATGAATTATATAAAGCTAGTGAGTAAAAAATATTGTGCATCATCATAATTAAGAAATGTCAATTGTGGAGCAATAAATAGAAGTGATAAACATTTGTGAAACTATTAAGTCTGAGGCAAAAGCCAATGCAAATAAGACACAAAAGGTGTTTTACATAAATGCAAAACTTGTAAAGCTTCTGAAGCTCCTTTGATGCTTTTTATAGAGCAGGTTTTGTGGTAAATAGGAAACAATTTTGCCCTATGTGCAAAGTTAAGCAAGTTTGCTTGAATGATTTTGTTGGAATGCTGAAAATAATTGCAGGCCACCAGACAAATTTTTACATAACAAGTATAAATATTCATTGATAAAGAAATGTAGAATTTTTTAACTGATTTCATTTTCCTATTTTACCAAATAGGTCAATTGATTAAGGCTGAAATGCAGTTAAAACTCTTTGTTTAACTATTCTCTCAAGTATCCATAAAATTTTCAGTCATAGAACTGATGTGATTATGTCTTTATTTATCAAAGTGAGTTTCTTAAATCTTGTTTGCTGGAGCATCCAGTAGTGTAAAGTCTTGGAAAAAAAGTGAGGTGGGGGATGCTTACAGATGCAAACATAAAAATGTGGAGGGACGGCAATGTTAAAAGTACTAAAAGAGGGGGGGGGGGGGCACTTGAGTTAAAATAAAAAGTGGGGGTATGCCTTCCCCCACCGTACCCCTCGACTACAAAACTGTGGGAGAAGCCATAGTTAAAGATATGAAATAGTTCCAACTGTTGTTCCTCCCCCCGTGTCCCTTCTTTAGTCTTCACTAAATGTATGATGCCTTATCGCATCAATCAGAATCATGTATTTTCAATCACAAATATTGCTGCATATTATTTCTACTAAGTCATAGATAGCCGAATTGGCATTCATACTGCAATTTAAAATAAATTTAGTCAGTCACAATTTTCCTTTCAAACAATTTTTTTATTTGAAAACTAAATATGCTTTTATGAATAATTTTAAAATTTTGTGATAATCAGGGCCTGATTTACATTTTGAACCACTATAGGCACAACTCATGTTTGGGGGCCCCTCATACAATAATTTTTTTTTAAACATAACATTCAGTATGTGTTTGTAAAACTTGTCAGTCACACCAAAATTTGGGGGCCCCCAAAGTGCAAAAACTAATTTGTTTTTCAAATGTCAAAGAGTCAGACTAACATTTGGGAGCTCCCAACATGCAAAATGATTTTGTTTTTAAATTCCAAAATGTTTGAATTAAATCTGGGGGGCCCCAAAGTGCAAAATCGATTTTATTTTTCAAATTTCAAATTGTCAGACCAAAATTTGGAGGCTCCCAAAATGAAAATTCCTTGTGGTTTTAAAATAATTTAATAATACAAATTTCCTGTGAAACAACAGAACACTAACAGTTTGTTTTAAAAGATGCTATTTTTAAATATTTTTCTAAAAAATTTTAAATTACAAAAAAAAATTAATAATAATAACCAAACTTAGGGGGTCCCTCGGGCCTAATGGTAAATAAGGCCCTTTTGATAATTGTGAATGATTTCTTTTGTTTAGGTTGCTGTTCCATCTACAATCCATTGTGATCATTTTATTGAAGCCCAGACTTCTGCAGATAGTGATTTAATCAGAGCTAAGGTATTTCTTTTCCTTCCAATTCATGTATTCCCAGGGTGGGGCATAGATAATTTAACTTTGAAAAGCAAATACAATTGAAAAATAAATGCTTATTTGGAAAATATTATCAATACATTTTTCACGAAGTTAATAATTGTATTCGCAGATATCTGCAATAGATGATGATGTCTTTCACACTGACACAAAATGCTCATTTTACCTTTTATAGCATTACTTTATGTGCAGTATTTTCTGAGATTTTTTCTAGATGTTCTGTTTAACATTGGCCAAAGGTGTGATCCCATGAGATCTGAAGATCTTGGGAGTTTATGCTCGTTCTATGTCTCCGTTTTTCTCTGAGGGAAAATATTATTTTCATTTTCTAAATGCAATCATCTCTCTCAAATCTTAACAAACAGTTTGGTGACTTTTAGAATTTTTTAGGTTTTAGGTGGATGGTTTAGACATTTTGTAAAATTGCATTTCAGAATTATCACTCACCACTATTTAAAAAAAAAAAAACTACTATTTATCTATGAATAAAAAAAGATATCATAATTTTTATGATTTTAAATTGCTTCCAGCTTATTTTTCTGTAGCTACTGTTTGCATAAGGTGTCTGCTAATGGCTAGTTTTTTTTTTCACTCCATAACTGTGTAGTTCCAGACATGTTGTGCACATATGATCATATAAAATCAAAGCTGCTGAAATAAATATTTAAAATGATAAATTTATGAAAGGTATATCAAAAAGTAATCGTAAAAGAGAATAAACCTTTTCAGATCATGTCTTATGGCTAGAGCATAGATTACACTGTGCAACACGAAAAATGTCCTTTGGATAAAAATGTCTGTTTCTTATGTATTTTTGGCTGAAAATTGCGAATCTGCAATTAGTTTTTGCCTATCACGTACCATTTTCCCCAAATTTTAGCTTTTTACGTATCTTCTGCATAAATGTGCGTATTTTTGTAATTTATCGACGTAATTTATTATGAATTATATCTTTCTCATTGATAGTGAGATCGTTGCCATTCTAGTGATCTTTTTAATGAAATTGGGTTACTTTAGTGGCATTTTTGGCAACAAAAGCTTTATCTACTTCTCGAAGTTTTGAGTCTTTTACAAGACAACAAAGGCATTTTGCAGACTATTTTACGGAGCTAGAAAGAATGGTATGCTGCTGTGATGTGACTGTACTATTTCAAGCATTAGGACATGAGCACAATTCAGTAGAGTGGCGCTTGTTTATCAGTGCTCTGCCATCTAAGTATTTTTTTCCCCTATTCATTCCTGTAGCACATTCTGCAAACACAAATTAAATTTCAAAATTAAAAATTACAAGTGGCAAAAGCATATCAAATGAGCCTACGATGATCTACAATGTGCCTTTTTTTCCACAATTGCACATTAAACTTGGTTTATCGAAATATTTGTAAAAGCACTTGACAAAGAAGGAGTGGCTTTTTTGCATTTCAGGAACAAATTCAAAAATTTAAGTGAGGCAAAAGTAAAAGACAGGATTTTTATTGGCCCCCAACTTAAAGAAGTCCTTTCATGATGAAGAGTATGAAAACGTGAGAAACCGAAAAATCTGCCTGTATGGCCTTTAAATAAGTGTGGTCACGTTTCCTTGGAAATGAGAAAGCTGAAAATTACGAAAATCTTGTTGGCGACATGATAAAATGCTTTTATATTATTGGGTTGCTATATTTCATTAAAACTACACTTTTTGGATTCCCCTATGGACTTCTTTCCTCAAAACCTTGGCGTAATTAATGATGAGAATGGGGAAAGGTCTCATCAGGATATCTGTGTTTTAAAAGCGTTTCAGCGGTCGATAGAATGGAAGTATACGAATTGAATATTGCTAATCTGTTATCAGGGCACACCAACAAATGCCCACAAGATGAAACGACCAAAAATATTTTTTGTGTTTGTGTTTTTAATAAGTAAGCCTGAGTTACATTCTTCTATAACCAAATTGTATAAATTTGAGAAGTGGGTCTCCAGCAAAAATGCTACGTGATGGACCATTTTGGTTTGTATATTTGAATCAAGCACCTTTTGTTTATATAGAATCACATAGTTTCATCTAAAGGACAAAAAAAAAAGTTTGAATTTGTTGCACAGTGTTATCATTAAAAATAATTATGATAAACTTTTAATTCGAATAATACTTATGAAAATTGATAAGCCTTAAAAAACTGAGATAAAAAGTAATTAGTTCTTATTAACCTTTAAGTTTCATAATGTTCTTTCCATCTTAAATTCTTACTCAACATTTAAACTATAAATATCATTATTTATGTAGCATATGCCGATTTTAGACAATTGCAAACTTTAGAACAATGGATTTGAGAGTGTTGACTTTAAAGTAAAAAAATGTTGGTATTTTTTTGTATTGCACATCATTCTATTTTATAAACTTGAAACTTAACATCTTACTCTGTAAAGAGTAACTAAAATTAAAAATGATCACAGTAAATATTTTATTTTACTATCCTAGATGTACTTTTGTACTTATCTTAGTATATTTTATGTTACCAAACAAATATTGTGTTGAAAGAATAAATGAGAAAAAATACTTTTCTAAAGTACTGTGTATCCTCAAAATATCGACAAAAGCATAAAACACAGTCAACTGCAAAAATAAGAATTGGATGAAATTTCTTTTGTCTAATTATAAGCACTACATGAAGTACGAGAGGCTTAATTTTTATTAGGAATGTAACAAATGCTGAATTTATTTAAACAAACTGAAAACATGGTGTCCCATTACTATAGACAATATTTTGTTTTGGTATATTTCAGGTTGAGGAACACAGTTACAGATGTTAATATTTAATTATGTTTCCAACACCTTTTATCACTTCAAATGCATAGCTTTTCATCAAAAATACTAAGTTTTGTATTACCTGTGAGGACAGTTCTTGCTATGCTTGCTTTATCACTGTTGTAAGGCCCTCTGTCAAAAATATAGGATTTGATTTTCATACACTTCTCGTGATAGGTGTCCCCCCATGCACTCAATGTGATTTAAGACCAGACTAAGTGATGGTCAGTCCATAACATTGATATTGTGCATATTAAACATCATCTTTGTCGAGTCAGACACATGGATAAATGATCTGTCTTGCTGAAATACAAAGCTTGGCTCTCGAAGCAAATCCTGTAGTTGAATAAAATGGTCCTCTTGAGATGTGCTGAAAGTCCTGGGAGTTAATTTTTTTGCTAAATAGCCAAAAATGATGTCCAGTTACTAATTCAATACCATTCCAAATCATTACTGATTTGGAATGGTATTGAAAACATGGTGTCCCATTACTATAGACAATATTTTGTTTTGGTATATTTCAGGTTGAGGAACACAGTTACAGATGTTAATATTTAATTATGTTTCCAACACCTTTCACACACACCTTTCTCGCACATCTCAAGAGGACCAAGGTGGTAATTTGGCCACCTTGCTGTCTGCAAAAAAATAAAAATTTCGGCTCGATTCTTAAGTCATACCAATAAAATTTATATCCATTTGGTCCATCCAAGTTTCACTTTTCTCATCACTAAATATGGTAGACAACCATTTATCACCATAAGTCATCATTTTCTCAGCTTAATTTAAATGTCAGAATAATTCTGCATTGCTGCAAGTTTTGTGGTGTTTTTTTAAGCAATCATTCCTTAACATTTTCTTGAAAGTTATACGTTTCGATTCCAGTATTCTTCTTTGAATAATATTTATTGACAGTCCAAATTTAGATGCAAATTTTTGCAATGAAATATTTTTTTCTAGATGCCTTGTTTATTATGATTCTCTCGTGCAGGGATGTAATTCTTTGTCAATCAAGTTTTTTCTTACTAGCCACTTGTCCCCATCTTGCAAAATTCTGTAAACATTATTTAAAACTTCTCTTTAAAGTGTTGGATATTTCTTTTGAATTTTTACTTTTTAATTTTAAATCCAAAACTTTAATGATCTCCTGATTCGAAATCTCTTTACCTCTAAGCATTTTATGGGATTTGTAAAAATATCAATTTGTTAACCGAAGAAAAGTGGTTAAATGATTCCAAACCAATAAAAGTTTAAAAAAAGCAGGCGATACACACCTTCAAGAAATGCAAATAAATATTTGTCTAGGGAAAAAATATTTTGCTAATGGGCCATTTCACAGTATTTTGTCCAAACGTAGAGTCCGTAACATGACACTTTTTTTATTATAACTACGTAACTTACGGTTTAATTATCACTTAATTTTATTTTCAAATAATGTGTTGAACACATTACTTGGACAAAATACTGTGAAATGGCTCTAATAATATTTTAAAGTAGAGTCAAGCAATGTCTATATTTATGGCACAGGCAATATTACATTTAAAAAAAATCATAGTTTTTTCTTATTTCCCAATTTGTTTTTTTTTTACGATAAAGTTGACTAAATCAATTGAGAAGTATTTGAATCATTTACAAAAATGCATGGAATGTGTTTTAGCTTGGGACGTCTGTTTTTATTTGTCTCTATATTTTTGGGACAGTGTGCATTTCCCCAGAAAAGCTAATAATTGTTATTTATTATTGGCTGTGTAATAATTGCTTATTTTATGTTTGGTTAATAGTTTGGGTTCAGCTAGTTCCGATATTAAGTATACAAATCTCAACTACTCATGTAATTTTTTAAGCAGTCTGAAGTTCCGCTACTTTTTCTGTAAATGGTTAATTGCTTTGAAAGGATTATTCATAAAACTCATATACTTAAAATTTTTGCATGAATATATTTAAATCAGTGTTGTGTTGTAGTTCTGTGGAAAAGAAAGGTTGGTCTGCCACAACTGATTTAAATTGTTAGACATACTAAAAATTACAATTGCTATATTAAGAAGAAAAGTTATTGCATTTTTTCAAAGTACAGATGTTACAAAAACAGATAATTTGATAGACTTTTTTTAACCCTCTATATTGTACTAGGCAATATATAGTTAGATTGCTGCTTGGTAATTTCCTTTATAAATAGTTTTTTTATTATTATTTAAATCCTGTACCGCATGTCTCTTATTTTTTGTTATTTTCCGGAATCCAAAAAAAATCAAAGAAATCTGGGTTTATGAGTGATAGAAGTTTAAAAAATGAAACAAAATATATAAATGAATCCTCAAACATGTTTTTTTAATCTTAACCAGTGTTATTATTATTATTATCTCAAGTCCAAAATATCAAATGACTCTGAGTTTATGCGTGATGGAGGGTTAACTTTTAGACAATCTATTTTTCTCCACTGAGAAATAACAAAGCCGAAATACAAATTGTTTTGGGGTTTTGGATGAAAGTGCGAACAATTTAAACAAAAAATCTTGTACATTTTATGTAGGTAATGTTTCCTGCTCAGTATAATTTTCTTCTTTAACATCTGGGAAATATCTATTCACTAGACATATTTTTTATTGATAATAACTTAATGATGTGTGAGTTTAATGTAATGAAAATTTGTGTGAAATTCAAAGTATTGCATGTTCAGTTTGTAAAATTCCTAAATTGTTACTTTTTTCATTGAAAAGGAAATCAATAAAGAAATATATACTTTTCTTGAAACTGCTGCTGCAAAATATGGAGTTGGATTTTGGAGGCCAGGCAGTGGCATCATGCATCAGGTATATCATTTAAATAAATGTTGCACTTACAAAAAACTTACTTTTTAATGCACCTTTTCATGACATCACTAGATTATATTATTATTCTTACATAAGAAATAACACTAAATTATATTATGTAGAAAAAGGAAGCTCTTATTCCAGCTCCCTGTTTCTGATTTTTTGTTGATTGTTTCTTTTAAACATAAGTGCAGAATCGAATGGGTTCTGGTTTGAAATGCAACATAATTGGTGTACATATATACTATATGTATATATATGTTTACGTGTCAGTGTTACTGTTGACATGTTGTAGCAACCCTGAGCTATACGAAAATAGCAATAGCTGAAATTAAAATTAACACACGAAATCCAAACATCCTACAGAATGTGTAAATTCAGTCTCCTAAATAATATCCTCCCCTCAAAAAAAAAGAAAAGAAAACCATGCTGTTTTGATTCTAATAGTCTTCATGGCGATCTCTCATCTCATTTTTACACCAGACTAACATACTACGCTCAACTTCTCTTATTGAAACCAGATTTTGAAGAAATAGAATGGTGAAAGGGGGCGTCAGGAGTGGTTAGCGATTATTGTACTATTGATGTACATTGGGGATCAATGGTGAAATACCGTTTCTAAAGAAGTACAGTTAACTTCTCATAAGGATTTTTCAACTTAATGGACTAATTACCAGTTAGTTATATAATGTACTAGTATAATATTCAATTCTTTTAATGATTTTTTAATTTTTGAGGCCCTATTTTTTCCTGAAAGGTTATCTAAGGTGCTTTTGTGTTTGGGATCTGGCAGAATAAAAGTTGCTGGCAACCCTGTGTATTTCAGGTTACTAGATTTGATTCTTTTTGGAAATGATTTCTAATGACCGTAACAAGCTAACTTCCTTATGACATAACAACATTTTAACATTGTTTAATGATTTCATTAAAACTACTGCAAAAGGTAATGCTTGAAAATGTTCAAATCTGATCTGTGTAATTTCATTTTTTAATTCAAGGTAGGAAATGGAAGATTATAAATTATTGTACTGATGGAAAATCCCAGAAATAGTGTATAAATTTTGGAATTCATCTCAATTTTTTTTCATTCCTTTGAGATTGAAGGTTAAGGATAATGTTAACTCTCTTTTGTAAGATCATGTAGATTTTTGTTTTATCTGACAGTTAACAGATTCATTTTAAATAAATTCCTAGTTTAAAATTTTCATTATTACATTGATTCCAGTCAAATGCCTCTCATTGGTCGTTTTAAAAATATCATTGCCCACAGATGTACAGTTTCAGAGCATAACAAATACAAATACAAAAGTGACCACCAGCAGCAGGGAGAGCTAGACTAGGCTGGTCCCAGTGAATTTAACAGTCCCCAATGAACATCAAGAGCTTCCTTAAAAGTTTTTGCCCCACTGCAAGTAACAGTGGTTTCCTGTAAACTATTCCAACTGCCTACAACCCTTTTGAAGTAGTAATTTTCCTCATTGCAAGATTAGCCTGAGATTTGAAAAGCCTAAAACAATGATCTCTGGTTCTACCTTCAGAAGATAACGGTAGCCTATCAACATTTCCCATCGTTCTGATTTGTAAGTTGTAAATTAAGCTGTTGTATGGAGACCAAAACTGGCAAGAAATTTGTAATTCTTCCATAATACCATAATTTTTAAACATTTTTGCTAATATTTGTTATTGTTTGTAAGTCAGTCTCTACAGCTTGGTTTATTGAGTTTATTAAATTGTATTTAAAAAGAAGTGAAAAATATTCTGTTAATTTTCAGATAGCTCTTGAAAATTATGCTTTCCCTGGTGCTTTAATTATTGGTACTGATAGTCACACAACAAATGGAGGTAGTTGCTCTTTATTGTCATCGCTATTATTATTACTAAGCATTAATTTTAGCAACTGTTTAAATAGCAACCAGTGTTTATGGTTATCACCTACATTTGTTAATATTGCTTTACAGTACAGTATTATCACTATAATTACTTTTTAAAGTTTATTTCTAATGATAATGCTGTTTATATATCTTAATAAACTAAAAGTAAGGTTTTTAAAAAAACTTGCTATGTTTAAGATGCTGTAAATTAAATACAAGTATTTAAAAGTGAGAAAAGTAGAATGCTTTAAGGAACTTCTTGTTGGACAAATCATTTCAATTTTAACGAGGTTTTTTTTTTTTTTGGACTAAAATTTATGTTTTCAGTATATTATACCTCATGAAATACATACAATATCTGCATAAAAAAGTTTTTACATTAAATCACACTTTTAAAATAAGTGTTAAGTTCAAATAGATTTTTTTGAAAAGTATTTACTTATATAATTTATTACTTATAATTTTTTCAATTTCATGGAAATTTACACATAAATGAGCTTAAAAGTGTTCATCTTTAATATTCTATATGAGCAAGCAATCATTATTTCAAATTCATCATAGAAAATCAAAAATACAACTTTCTTTGTAATAGCAGTTATGGAAATATAGTTTTGAAATTTCCCTCCATGGGGAAAATAGAAAATACATTAAAAATTTACATTTGCAGTAGAACCTCGATCCATCGTTTCTCAGTGGAATCTACTTCAAATTAAATGTATTTGGGAAAAGGAAAAATGAGGATCACTTTAAAGTAAGCCAATAATGTTAAGACAAGACAATAAATGTTTGAATGATGAATCAAGGTTCGATTAATATAAATAATTTACGTTTCATTTGTTATGTGTGTTTGTTATGCTTACTGTTGTTTTTGTTTCTGCCCATGTTTACCTGTTCTTCTTTTTATGTTTTTTCTTCTTTTTTTTCCCTTTCTATTTTTCTATTTTCTACCCTTCGTTTTACATTCTATTTGCTTTAAACATATAACTCTTTCATCATATTTTCCTATTTAACAGTTTTTTTCTTATTTAACAGTTTTTAACATGTTTTTTAAGTAATTGTTTCTGTTATATGATGTGTTCGTGTTGTGTGCTGACATTTTTTGTTTCTTTAGCATTCTGAAACAAAAAGTGATTTTAGAAAATTAATAAATGAAAAACACTGATAAATTTCTTGCTATGCCTCAACTGTGTTGAACTTAATATTCAAGTGTGGTTGTAGTCGAAAGGAAGCCCATTATTGAAGGCTTTTCGACAGACACACATCCAGATTTGTAAAGGTAGTTATTTCATTCACTTTTTTTTTGACAATCTTTTTCTGAAATACGTATCATTTCCTACTCTTGGAATTACAAGTAAGAGTTTAAATAATACAAAATTTGCTGCATTTCTGAAATTTGATTGAGGATGGTCTTGTGTAAAAATAATTGGTTTTTCACTTAATTTTAATCACGCTCTTTGTTAAACAAATTAGTTTAATTTTCAAAATAGCTAAATAAGTAAATATAGTAAAACCTCTCTGTAGGAGGCACCAGTGAGATAAAAATATTTGTTCTCAAAAAGAGGGAGTTCTTTTAAGCTCATTGTTTGCTGGAGGAGAATGAAAAATATATCCGCATTTGAAGGGTGTCCATTCAGTATTATTATTTTAATTCTATTGATCACATTGAGAAAAACATCAGATCATTTTAGAAGTTCCATCTTAATCATACTTTCTAGATTATAATTCTTGAGTAATCCATTAAAAATGTTGGTTTTTGACAAGTGTATTAAAAATTTAAAAAAAAAAAAAAATCTTTTCTCTTTTGTAAAAAATGATTGAAGAGATCATTAGCACTTTATGCCTCTTTGAACACTT
Source organism: Octonoba sinensis (assembly GCA_038502835.1). Lineage (NCBI taxonomy): Eukaryota > Metazoa > Arthropoda > Arachnida > Araneae > Uloboridae > Octonoba > Octonoba sinensis. The sequence goes on along the minus strand of CM076599.1, from coordinate 100,185,289 downwards.
GTTTTCTATGAAAAGAATGCATTTCCTATTTTAAATCATGCTTTTCACTGTATGAATAAATTTTTGTATAGAGTGGCTGAAAATATCAAGTTTTCCCTGCATACAAATATGCTGAATATTTTGTAAAATCAAATCACAAAAAGTCTAACTAGTCAATACTTTTTGTGTTATTTTTTGTACTTGAAATTTTAAGCATTTTTGTCAGGATTTAATTATATTTAACTATATAGCTATAAATGAACATCCTGTGAAAATGTGTTTCTTTGTTTTTTTATTGTGCCAATAATACTATTACTTTTGATATAGCTGTTTAACGCCACACATGTTTACTTCTTATGTGTTAAAAATATTATATTTTAAGCAATGTTTACACATCTTTTTGCTTGCATGTAGAAAGTACGCATGCTTAAATTTAGTGCAGTTGTGCAGAAATTTTTTCGCATCTACTTTTTGTTTACCATATTTTTGTTGGTTCTAATCAGTTGGCTGAGCTTGCAATGTGCTGCCTTATTTTTACTCTAGTGTTCTAAACTCCTTCCTGCTGTTGCTGTTAATTGGGAATAGTGAACTAAATGTGAAGGTTTATTTTATTTTATAACTGAGCCTTTTAAGTAACTTGTAGTAAAAATAATCTCACTCTTATAATTAAAATTTTTTGAAATATTCAGTTTTTTTCATTGAACAGAGAAAAAAAAAATTTTATTTTGAGAAAAGTTTCAAATTTAGGGAACTCTCATTGCATTTGGCCATCAAGCAATTTTAGTCCATGTTGCTAAATCTTACTCGGCTGCTTTTTGAATTTCAGTAGCAAGTGCATAGGGATAAAAAAGCAATGCAAAAAACATGATCTGATTATGTGATACATGGAAACAAATCAGAATAAAATACTCTGAATGTCGTCATCAGGGGGCTAAAATATAATTAGTAGTGTCTCTCTGAGATGAGAAGAGATTGTGACCTTAAAATTTTAGTAATAATCACATGAAGTAAAAAAAAATAAGAGATTGACAGTATTCCAGGATCTTAAATTGAGATGGTGTATTTGGTTCTGGTATTCTTAAAAAGTCAAATATTTAATCTTAATAACATCAATTATATTATTATTATTATTTTTACAGTGCAGTATCGTTTATGATGGCAAAGGGACTATCGAAAAACATCGTATAACCCATTTAACTTTCTGCCTAAATCCAAGATTTGGGACCACACTAAAACGTTGTAGAAATGTAAACGTCATGTAACTGATCGTCATATAACTGATACTCTGCTGTACAACTTTGTTTAGTCCCAAAATGCACATTATGCTGTATAGGGTTCATACTAAATATTTTAAATTTGCAACAAAATATTTTATTTCAAAATCTGGCAACAATATTCACAGTTGGATCTATTAGAAAACAGTTTTTTAGAAGATAGAAATTGTTAAAAATGTAGTTTCCAAAGACACATGTTATAAAAGGGATATATTTTTAAATCAATAAATTTTAGCTGGGTTTGAATCACTTGGGTTTTAATTTTGTAGCAGAAAATTAAATGTTTTATTGTTAATACTTGTTTCCTTTTAAAGGTGAGAGAAATCTAAATGATATTATTTTTTGTAAAAATCAATAAAAATTTATGGAAGTACAGAATGTACTTACATTTGTATCCTTGTCACTTCTGATTAAGCTAGAAGAACATTGACATCATTTATTGGCAGGAATATACTGCTCCATCAACGTACATACTGTTCTAGGCACTACAATAGTTATTTTATTACGTTTCAAAACACAAAATGCAAAATTAATTGAAAATGTTTTTGTCCTTTTCTGCATTTCTTGGTTTTTAACATGTTTTCATGAACTTCTTCATGCTATCTTACATTTTTTCTCTCTTTCCCCTCCCCCCGTACAGGTGGTTTAGGTGGTGTATGTATTGGGGTAGGTGGTGCTGATGCTGTTGATGTCATGGCTGATCTCCCTTGGGAAATAAAATGCCCAAAATTTATTGGTGTGAAGCTCACTGGAAAATTAAATAGTTGGACTAGTCCAAAAGGTATGTTAATTAAGTCTCTCAAGTCTTTTGCCACTTTTATGTAAGAATGAACTATCACTTTACTGTAATAGTTATAATTTTTCAAGAGTTTATTTAATTGATATGCTAACCCACGGGTCAGAGTTGTCCTTTTTTTTTTGAATTCTTAAAATTAATTTTCCTAAAATTGAAAATTTTCTAAAATATCCTAAACTTTCAAACTTCCCAACTACCCTAAACTACTCATTAATTTATTCCACATTTTTGAAATAAAATTGCATTATTTGGGTCTTGATTTTATTCTAAGAGAACAAAGATATAAGCGTTAAGTTTTTATGTTTAAATTTCTTTATTTTATGTGATATATCTTTATTTTATGTGATATATCTTATTTGAAAGAATTAAGAAATTTATTTTTACGCTCACATGCTTGCAGTTTAGCTACATTTTCTACATACCACGACAATTGATTACTTACAGAAGTTAGAGTTGACCACCTTGTCTTTTAAATAATTACTTGATTTTTGATTTTAACTACAGTTTCTATTTGTTTTCAAAACAAGAAACCATGTATTAAATAAATATTAGGCACACAAACGCATTTAGAAAATTTGTTTTGTTTCTGCTACAAAATTTGATATTGTTATACTACAATATTTAATATTTAACATTCTGCCTCCAAATTTCTGGACATTTAATCTGCTATACAAAAATCTATTGCTCCCTTTTTCCTAAGTAATTTTTTACTATAGTCTACCTTCACAGAAGAACCCTTTCATCCGCCCTCAGGTAGTCCATCACTCTGGTTGATCCTACCGAGCTCAAGCCGGCATACATAATACAGCATATTCATTTTCTACAATATTTTTCAATTTCGTTGCTTTTTTATTTTTGTTTTAGAAGTAAGTTATAATCAAAGTTGTGATCCATGGGAGTTGCAATGCTATTGAAATCTGATATATTAAAGCAATTAAAAACATTTTTTAGATAGTTTGTCTGACATAAAATATTATAGTTATCATTAATATTTTGATTTACTGATAACCCTAAATGATATGAAATAAGTCCCCCCCCCCCTCCCCAAATCTTGCATCATAAAATTTCAACTCATTTCACTTTTAAGATCATTTATTTTTTCTTTAAATCTAACCGAGTTATTGTCAAATTGTCACAATTAAGTTAATCTTATCTTCAATTTTTACAGTATGTATGTATGTAGATACGTTAAATTCATAGAGTACGGATGCATGTATGTTAAATTCATACAATATGTATGCAGGTACATTAAATTCATGCAGTATGTATTGCTCTTTTCCAATGACAATAAAATCTTTCACGGGCTTCATTGCAGTGTTTTTACCGTAAAGAACAATACAGTCATCTTTGACTTCTGGGATTGTTTATTTTAAAATCTTTTCTCTGTATTTTCTGATAATCCGCCCTCCTTTTTGGCATTACGACCATACCACTAGTTCTAAAGGTGACGGATTAAAGGGGTGCTACTGTATACATAAGATATTGTTGCCAGAAGGGGATTACATATTCCAAAAGAAATTTTATAAATTTGTATATAGAGTAAAATGTTAATGTGCTCGAAATAATTTTCTGTCACTTTTAATAAATCCGAGCAATTTATTGGCTTTATTGTTTGCAGTATCATGCTATTTATTAGACTTAAATTCTTGACATTCATTCAGTTGGGTGATACAATCAAAACTTTAATTGCATCTGATCCACTGATATTATACTACAGATGATATCTTGAATTTTAATTTGAAGCTTAATTTTGTTTTACAGATGCAACCAACGAATTTAACAAACATTAAATTTTGTGCTAAATTTATTAAACATACTTTTTTAAAAAGCCAGAGGCCTGAACTAGGAGCAAATTAAAAGTAAATAGTATGTGTTGAAAGGTTGTTATCTTGGTTTTATGCTAAATCTGTGTAATTTCATAATTTATTTTTATCACAACAGTTTCATTTACAATATTTTATGGTATCTTCTTTTTGCAGATGTTATTTTAAAAGTTGCTGGCATTTTAACAGTTAAAGGTGGTACAGGCTCAATTTTGGAGTATTTTGGACCTGGCGTAGTTTCAATATCTTGTACAGGTAAAAACATACGCACTGCTTTTGAACCTTTTGTTCCATATGCATAGTAATTTAAACATTGAAGGAGGTGTTTGCTTTTATAAATAAACAATTGGTTCAGATTCTCAAATAACTTATTTTTTCCTGTGTTTAAAGTTGGGTAAAGTTGGTTTTTTTCAATGCTCTCCTCGTAAATGTTCTTAAGAATAGGATTATTGTGCTGTTAAAAATGAAAATTTCCATAAACTAGTGAGAAACAAATGCTTTATGTTTTCCTGTCAAAAAGACTATATTGTACATACGTTATATGTGTACATATTTGTTTTTTATTGGAAAAGTATATTTTACTTACCTTTGTCATTACTCACTCATTATTAAAACTAATTAAGTTTGAAACTTATTTATTGGCTCTTTGATTGATTTTTATTGATTTAAAAATGAAATATTTTTAATAATATATAAAATATAAAAATTACATTTTGTTCATTGTTCACATGTAGGTAGTACTATGTATATGTTGTATCTATTTTTAATACTCCTATGCAAACATACTTTTAAATTTTTCTACTCTCATTGGGAAGCACATGTTACATAAAAATACAAATTCATTAAATATGTGCCAATGGCATGCATAAATCTGTGGTGAAGTATACCTGTACACCAAGTGCTAAGTGTCCCCTAATCTCACAATTAACTCTTTGAAAAAGACAAATCCATGATATTTGTGTTTAAAAATCTGTTTCTCTTAAAATTTAAAAAAAAAGAAAAGAAAAAAGAGCTTAAATTGAAAATCAAGAGGTGCCAGGAAACATTTTTAAGATTAAAAAAATACATTTAAAACTTTCTTTTTAGTTGCATGCTATTGTAAACAAAATTAAGTGTTCTAAGAGCAAATTTATAATCAAATATAATTAATTACCTTAATGTAGAGTGATAATTTTTCCAATATAGAGTATTTGTGTTATAAATTTGTTTCAGAAATTTGCATATTTCCTTTAACAGTTAATTTTTTGCTTAATTTATTGCATTTTCTCATCGAGTACATATTTCATTTTATTTGTTAGGAATGGGAACGATTTGTAATATGGGTGCTGAAATTGGTGCTACCACATCAATATTCCCATATAATAAACGAATGGCTGACTTTTTAGTAGCTACAAGAAGACAAGGTGAGTATTTAATGCTATTTTAAGAGGTGATGGGAGCTGGGGTGAGAGGTGTTACATTTGTTTTTTTGCAAACCTTACTACTAAGAATAAAATTTTCTTTCGTTCCTACATTCCTTCTCCATGTAGCACAGTGTGAAGACCTTAAATAATGTTGAGAAATATAAGTAGAATTGGAAACTGGTTTATTTTCTGCTTCGAATCTGTGAAATATTTTCATGATCGATCATAAATATCAATTTTACAGCTTTTAGAATTTCTGAAGCTTTTTTTCTTTTCTTTTAAAGTATAATGTTAAGATTTTTTGATGAAATGCCAAAAGGATGTTAGGCTGAACTAACAGTACAAAGTAAATCATGTTTTGAAATAATTAATTTTTCATATTTTGTATACTTTATAATATTTTACTTTATTTAAGTATTTTATGCTGTAACTTTTAGAGATTAGTAAAAAGCAGTTTATATTGCTGCAGAAAAAGGATAAATTATTAATTAGAAGAATTAGAAGATAAATTATTAATTAGAATGTTTGTAAGAATTTACAGAGGCTAAATTTCAGGGCAGGGTGACGGAATTCCTGTCCACATTTTTCAGACCCACACCTTGTAAATAGGCCTGAGGAGAAATACTTTTCTGTGAGAGATTTGAAAAATTACAGTAAAAAAGGTGAAAATTTGCATGTAGTTCCATTCATTTACTATGATTTTTGAAAAAAATCAGGTGTCAGGTTATGTTGATACTGTTAATAATGTTCAATTAATATGCATCTTAAAATGAAGACTTATTTTCATAAAAACAGACTTGGCCAATCTTTTTGCATCCTTAGAGGAGTTCTTCTTTTTTTAAATATTTAGCATTGGTCTCAAAAGTGTGGATAAAAATTTTTTGTTATGATTTTAACTTAAATTTTTCGGCATTTTATTGTGCTCGTTTAAAGGAATCGTCCATGACATCATAAATACTAAAGTACTTCTTTTATACCAACAAGGTTGCAACCAAGGGTTTGGTGGGTTGACCTACTGAAAAACCCTTGGTGTTAAGCCATATTTCCAACCCTAGTATGGTAATATATTTGTAAGTAAAGACTGTTAATCCAAGTAGAAAATTCTTCTATATGTCACTACATAACATTCTACTCGGAATAAAATTTTTACTTGGCTAAAGTTCGAAATTTTTTGTGTTGTAGGAATACTCAAAAGGCTGAAAACAGGTCAAATGTGGGAATACACAAAATCCTGAAAAGCTGACATGAGTCAAATAATATTTCTATATTATTCTACTTTCTAAGAATATTATAATTGCCTCTCTATATAAAGCCGAGAGGGGAGTCTCTCCTCCACTTTTAAATTTAAATTTTAACCTGGATTTACTTAGCAGCATTGCTAATTAAAGAAAAAATGTGTTATGAAGTAAAATAGGGCAGAAAATATACATCAGAATTTTTCAAAATTATTGCTTAGTTCAATGACAGTTTTTTTTGCATATAAGTTTGAGTTGATTATCAATTTCACTGTTCGTCGATTCGTCATGTAATACAAAGTATAACAAAATAACAACAGTGCCATTCTATATTTGTATAATTATACTTATTTAAAAAATAATATTCATTTTTTAATTCTTTTAAAACTTGTTTTTAATTTCATGATTTTTGAATTATAATTTCTAAGTAGTTCTCATTAATGAAGAATACAGATCAGATTATTCTTTATTCTCTATTTGTTTCTAACTGTCTGTTCAATTCTTTTGTAATTTAAAAAGCTTCCTTAATCACTTAGCTACCACAGGCATATATATTTGCCCTGAGCAATAAATACATTAACTGTCATGGACATACTTATGTGCCATTGCAAATACATTCAATTTAAAGCTGTAACTATATGTATAATTACGTCCATTTCATTCATTTCACCTTGGACATCTGCCCCTGTGTGGGACATGACCATTACTTGAACTTAAGGTAACTGCTCAGGACGTATATATATATACACCCGTGGCAATTAAGGGATTAAACTACCTTTGTTTCTTTAATTCACCATCTCTCCCCTTTTTGTGCAGAAATTGCTGAATTAGCCAATGGATTTCAAAACTTGCTTACCCCTGACTCTGACTGTGAATATGATAGTGTAATTGAACTTAATTTGAGTGAAGTAAGTGTGATGATATAACATAAAACTTAAAGTTATTATTGTTTATATGATAGTTATTATTAGGTTTACTAGTCTATATTGGAAATGTTAATTTAATATTATATTTCTTTTTGTGATTGCATTTTAGTTTTTTAAATTTATTATTATTACAAGTTTTATTTTATGCTTAAAAAATTACAGTCAACGCTCTTTATAATGACCACACATTATAAAGACCATTCCATTATAACGACCAGTGGTAAAAGTCCCAACTTTATCCCTATGAACTCTATGTTAATTTGCTTTCGGTATAGCGACCTTTCTTAATCGTCTAATCCAATACAGCGACTGTATCAGGGGTCTTGTCAGCTCAGAAGTTCTGCTTCCAGAAAAGTGAATGTAATTTTTCCCCCTATATTTTCTACTTTAAAGTCTTTATTAAACTTACTTTGTTATAATATTTTGCACTGATAATTTGTTTTAAATTCCAATGATAAAAAATAATTTGAGCATTTAGTTGGAATTTTTTAAAAATTACCAAAAGTTTCCTTAAACTTAACAATTTTAAGGAAAGTACCGACTATGTATGATGCATGTATATTTTTTAAAGAAAATTCTATCTTTTATAGCGACCACTCATTATAAAGACCTTTTTCTGTGGGACGCAGCTGGTCATTATATCGAGCGTCGACTGTATTTTCACAGACGTAAGACTTTCAAAATGGTGCTATTAATAAGCTTTAAAAGCACGTAAAATGTCAAACTTCACAAGTGTTTTAAAATGACAGAATGTATCATTATCTATAATGATAAGATAAAATTTTTAACATCATTAATGAAGTCTGTCAAAGCAGTCATAATTAATTTTTTTTTTTTTGGAAAAAATAACTTTTCTAATGTTCTCTCAGTCTTAAAATATAATAAGAGCTAACGAACACTAAGACAATTATTTTCTTCCTGCCTGGAAAAATCTTCATTGCTTTGATTGTAGGCTACATTGGGCATTTTGCTACTTCTGTTTGTAAAGTATAACACGTTATAATTGCATAGCTGCCAACTTTCTCTGGAAAACAGCCAGGGGTCTCTCAATTTTCAAAGCAATTCCCAAATCTCCTGAGAAACATGAAAATCTTCCAATTTTTATACTGTTTTGCAAGAAAGAAGAAAATAATAATAAAAGGTGTGTGTGTGTGGGGGGGGGGGGGGGGGTATTATAATTTTTTTTTTAAACTGAGTTTCAATACCTATCAATTTTTATGCATTAGGTATAAAATATTAGCTTCAGCATGGCAGCAGTTCCCAGTTAATCTGAATTTTGAAATCTGATTGCATTCGCTTCTGTAAAGCTTGCTCGTTTTTATTTACTGTGTGATTACACTGAATAGAAATCAATATTTTTGTGTTTAACATTATTTTCAACTTTTCTTATATTTTACTTCTGTATTAGGGGACTTACATTCTTGTTATTTTGCGACTCCCATTAGAACACTTAAAATTCAATTACAGCTGCTGTTGATTCAAGCCATCAAATAAACTTAATCTTTTTTTATGAAATGTCATTCATAAAAATTAGTGTTTTGAAGAATTCAAATGATATAAAATTAAGCAAAAGTTGAAAAATGTTGCAAGGTACTCAAATCCTGAGATTTTTTCACACCAGTAACATTTGTAGACATTTTAAAAATTATTTTAAAGAAATAGTGTAAAACTACATATATGTACAATATACCAATGCATTAATTTTTGATTTTTGCTTTTTTTTTTTTAAATTCAAAATTTAAAAAATAAAAACAAAGACATTTTTTTTAAGGAAAAACCAACAAATAGAGCTATTGGGATTGATGTTGATTTTCTAATAAGCAAGAAAAGTTAAAATGTATATTTTGAATATTAAAAGTTAATTTTATTAAGATTACACATAGTAATAAAAATTTATTTATTTATTTATTCATATTTATTTTGTGCTAAATTTCAAAGTATGAGATGCAAAGGCCAAAGTCACACTCTGGACAGTAGTACCAAATTTCCTTCCTACATCACTCTCAGATTCATTTATATGTACTAAAATTTGAATCCAATTCACTTTCCACTCCGACTCCCTAATGTGATGATGTAAAAAACTATATTTTACCACAGAATACAAGCCGTGGGTATTTATGTACTCGCAAAGAGCCTAATTAAGTAACTGAGCTAAAACTACAAATTACATGTCAAAAATACACGCATTTGAGTGATGCTGACATCTAGTGTGATATTAACTTTCTCCAATTACATTAAAAATAGTCTGGTACTGTAATCTGGTATGTAAAACTAAAAATAAAAAACTTTCCGATGATAAGAAGAAATGGATTGTTTTAATCTTTGTAGTGCAGTACTTTCGAACAGTCTTACCTTGAAATATCACAGACACAAGAGATAGCTCACCCCTTCCTTGATTTTGACTGGAGCGAGAAGGACTGTTATTGCAAAATTATATTTTGGCTCTTTTCACAAAAACATTGGTCTCCGATGTGTAGTACTGAAAATGCTCAAACCCTTCCACCAATTATTTTTGTATCAGAGTTTGTAATGTATACTAACATTTGAAAAAATATTAGAAAGTTTCTTAAGCTTTTCTTTTTTTTTTTTTAGTTGGAGCCTCATATAAATGGACCTTTTACTCCTGATCGTGCTCACTTAATTTCTGATCTAGGGATACATGCCAAAGAGAATGGATGGCCATTAGATATTAGAGTAGGTATGCAGACCAAAATCCAATTTTTTAATTATATTTTTATTGCATTTTATCCAAAAAACCAGCTCAAATTATATTTCTTGGTTAAAAGAAAAAAAATTTAATTTTAAACATTCCTTTAAATAAAAAAACCAAATAAATCTGATTTTTTTTTTCGCACTTGGAATTGATGAAAGTAATGTCTTCTACTGCAAATGCAAAAAACCGGAAGGTGGCATTTGCAGTAGAATCAAACTTATATTTTCATGATTTGTTTTCATGAAAAGTAAAATCGTAAAAAGTCGAATATTTATATTAACGACAGTTTACCGGAAAAATATGGGGGGGGGGGGGGGTCCTTCAGAAATTTCCAAATTTCACTTATTCCTTACCTTTTTTAAGCAAGAAGCTTTAGGATTCAGACGAAAGTAGCAGTTGATAGTTATAAAAATGTTTGTTTTATGACTGCGATTTCACATTCAGTTAAAATTTTTGGCGCCTAACCGTTTATAAATGTTTTAGTTTGATTTTTAAATTTTTCACCTAGTCACACATTTTCCACCTCGTCGTCTTTTTCTTTTTTTCTTTCCATCTCTAACTTTATATAATTATATTTTATGTGCATATATCATCTAATCTTCTGTATTTTGAGTTTTTTCAATGTCTGTGAAGACTAACATAGCTCCTTAAACTTCAGATTCTTGAATTGTGAAATTTTATTTACAAATGACGTAAAAGTTGAAAAAATAGCTAAGCCGATTAACTCATAGTTTATTTCATTAACCACTGATTAAAATAAACTTTTATTTAGATGCATAAACTTAAGTAAAATTTACCTGTTTCTCAAAAGTTACTAACAGAAATTAATTTTCAAAAATTTTCCTTTTACTTATCAATTTTCTCAAAATAAGGTTGTGTGAGGTGTGTTTGCACTGCACTTTTTGCAAATAATTTGCATCTTTGTAAAAAAGTTAATCAGTAAAATTGCTCTATTAGTTATGTTTTTTTTAATTACAAATGGTGGGAAGCTAATTTGATATTATCCATTGTTTTATACATCTTTAATTGAATTGAACTAGGTAAGTTTTCTGTGATTAATATTTGGTTAAATATTTCCTTTTTTTTTTGTAATAGGATTGATTGGTAGTTGTACTAACAGCAGTTATGAAGATATGACGCGAGCAGCTTCTATAGCTAGACAGGCACTTGATCATGGATTGAAAGCCAAGTCAAAATTTATGGTTACTCCTGGTTCAGAACAGATTAGGGCTACTATTGAAAGAGATGGACAAGTAAGTAATTTTTGTTTCAATGTTTGGATGTTATCGTATAATGGTAAGAAGTATTTGTTATTGTCAAACCACATTATGGGTGCTTGAGCATACCACAGCAATAAGCCCCATCGCAAGAGGAGGCCTTGCATGGGAAAAAAAGAAATACAAGGAATTACTTTTTTATATTTAAAACTTACTATAGCTGATCCTATGGATTATACAAATATTATTTTTTTACCTGAGGGGGATTTTAGCACTTGTGTATCGTACGCTAGCACAGATAACAGAAATATGCTGAAAATTATGGCAATCAAAAGGAAAAGTTTTATTCTGTTAAGTTTGATTAAGTTTATTAAGTTTTAATTAATTTAAGTTTAATATTTGTACAAAAACTCCAAAACAAAGGGATTGAGGGAGTTTCAAAAAAATTTGATTTACTTAATATCAGCTAAAAGTAGACTTTATAAGTTTGATTCAAACAATTCTGTGAACTTAAGTGCCTATAATTGTGTCCCAAATTCATGGATGTAATTTTGATTTGTTATAGGCCCAAACGTTCAGAGAGTTTGGTGCAGTTGTTTTGGCTAACGCATGTGGACCTTGTATTGGTCAGTGGGATAGGTAATTTTATATCCTGATCTACATGAATCACATTCAGTAGCAGAAACACTATTTTATTAATTTCCATGCATTCTTTACTCAGGCAAGACATCCAAAAAGGGGAAAAGAATACTATTGTGTCATCCTATAATCGCAATTTCACTGGGAGGAATGATGCAAATCCATCTACTCATGCTTTTGTTACATCACCAGAACTTGTTGTTGCCTTATCTTGTGCAGGATCATTGGAATTCAATCCTCTTACAGATGAACTGACTGATTCCAAAGGTATTCGCAATTCTCTTATCACTTTAAAGAAATATTTTTAATATGAGAATAAGAATTTTATTTCATGTAAAAATGTCAAAATTTTTTTTTTTACTAGATTTAAATAAATTAGTTAATATAAAACTGAAGTACAAATGTTTTAGACAATATATTTAGGCAAGATTTTGACAACGTTTATTCTTAATTACCATAATTGCAATACATCATTGGTAAGAATGAAAAACTTGATCTACAGAAATAAGTTGATAAAAATGTATTATATTTATATTGTAATGGCAACATGAAATATCCTAATTGCTTAATTCTATATGTAAAAAGTATATACAATTCCTAAAAAAATTATTCCAAATTAATAAATTCTTAATTTTAATTAAAAATCCTAAGTGTCCCCTCCGAAGCAGTCCTTGCCACAACATTATGTTAATTCATATTTTATTTTTCTGCAATGATTTGTTTTTAAATTTTGGTGCAGTATTTTGCAGCAATGAAATAGAATAGTGACATTTTATGTTTAAAAAAATTTCTTTACAACACTTTATTTTAAAGAGGAGCAGTATTGATATAATGTGGAAATTACAAAATTGTAATTATTTTCCTGTCCCCTCTGCAATGTATTTTCAATAGTTTTTTCATACTTTCATTTTAATTTTCGTTCTCAGATTTCGTTCTCAGATGAGAATGTTTTTAGCCTTCCTATACACTTATCAAAAAATTGAAACTTGCAAAAACATTAACAATGTGAAGTATTTAAAGTGGAATAGGTAATCAAATGTCCTTTTTCCAATGAAGCATCTTATTGTGGTTTAGTCCACAAAAATCTAAAAATTTTGAACAGTTAACTATCTTGAGGGGTGCAATTGATAGTCAAACTTGAATGACATTTTAAAACACAAGGAAATTTTTTCTTGGATGTATGGTCACATGATATGGTACAACCTAATAATCTGCAGGGGTGGAGGGGGTTGGTCATGAATTGTTAGAAATTGAAAGTAATGCAATTCTATCTTTTGAAATTATTGTGTAAAAGTGTCAAAACATCGTTTTAGGTAATAAATTTAAGTTGAAAGAGCCAGCAGGTGATGAACTTCCACTACAAGGTTTTGACCCTGGCAAAGATACTTATCAAGCACCTCCCATTGAAAGCTCGGCTATAGATGTGATTGTACGTTCCGACAGTCAAAGGCTGCAACTCTTACAGCCATTTGATAAGTGGGATGGGAAAGACTTGACTGATATGCATGTGTTGATAAAGGTAAATATATCATTAAATCAATTCAAGTAAAGGTATGATGGTGAATTTTTCGGTAGATGCAACCCGTTCTTATAGTCTAATATTTCTATATTATATTTAATCCAAATTTTTTTTTTTTTTGAATTTCACAAAATTTCTTAATTTCTCTCTAAAAATTTTTTTAAATGTGAAAATTTCATGTTCATAAATAAGAAAATGTGTCTTACAGTTGTTAATGACTTGGAATTATCTAATATTCAATAAATTCTGATTGAATACTTAAACTCTGGGAGAAAATACTTATTGCATTGCAAATGTACAATGATTTAAGTGGGGAAATAGGTCTAGGACTGCATATTAAGAGCAATTTTCATGAGTTTTTTTAACGAATAAAGAATAAATATATTTTATTGAGATTTTGAGGTTATTTTATATATATTGAAGAACATTTACTGAAATGTTCAAACATTTTTCTTGAAAAATCCCGGAGATATCGGCTGCTGCACATTGTAAGTCGCCACCTGGATCGACAGCTTGTGTACATCCTGGAAGTCGCAATTTTTATCTGAAAACAATTTTTTAAAAAATTTCCTCTTTTGAGAAGTGTCTCTTCTATTTGAACTAGAATTATCACAAAAAATCGAAAATTTCTATTTTTTTTTTTTTCGAATGTGAAAATTAAATACGATTTTTGACCGTTTTTTTTTTTTTGCAATAAAAAGAGTAAAATAAAGATATTTTTTATGATTGAAGTTCAAATAGAGCGTATATATATATATATAAAGAAAATGTATGCTAAATTTGATAAAGATTGATCAAAAACTCTGTGAGCTAGAGTGTACGCAAATTCGAAAAAAGTGGTTTCGAGAAAAACGCGTTTGAAAAAAAGAGTGGTAGTGAAGGTAAATTTAAGACAGTAATGAATCATTTTTTTTTTATACTTATAGATACTAATACTTATACAAATTTCTATCTGAGGTCTCAATTGTTAAAAGAAACAAAAGGACATCTGCTAACTTTCTTCTGTCTCTCTAATACTATTCAGGTCATTCATGAATGACCGACTACCTGCTCCACCGCGCCGAAAGGGCGCTCGCTCAAATGCTTATAACTTTTAAACGACTTGGAATTTTGCTTTGAAATTTTCAGGGTATATTATTGAATAGTTGTAGAATCAATGTATAAAGGGGGGAAAATTTCATTTTTTGAGACCTCTACTACACCTATTTCCCCCCTTAACTTTTCAAAGATATTACTACTTGACTTTTCTTCAATTTCTATTGATATTTCAAGATTTTTATTGAGTATTTTTTACACAAATCCTTATATTGTTGTTTTTTACACTCACATTCTTTTCCATAATTAATATACATGCTTGAACAGTGGAAGCTGTTCCTTCATATAATCATTTCCCAAATTAGGTCAATTTTTATAAATTTCTTTTCCCACTACTTGATTCTTAAACATGCTTAAAAACCCTTAATTTTATGTGAAGAAATGAAAATAAATGGTCTTGACAATTATTCTTTTTTGTTCTTATAAAATGGAAAGTAGTGTATTTTGTGAAAAAATTGCCTTCTCCACAGATAAAAGGAAAATGTACTACTGATCACATTAGTGCTGCAGGACCATGGTTAAAATACAGAGGACACTTGGACAATATATCAGACAATATGTTTATAGGGTAATGTTGTATTATTTATATTTCAATTAACTACTTATAGATAAAATATCAATTTGATGATTTTTTATTTAATCCTAATAAAAGTGAAAATGATTAGTTGTGAAGATTGTAATGTGAAAAAGCTGCAAAAACAGCATAGTTCAAGGGCTAAAATTCAGACCTAGATGGCCAGATTCCTGCCCAAATTTCTCAGATCCATTCTTGAAAGCAGGCCCCTCAGAAAATTCAAAACATTTTCAGTGCAAATGCAAAAATTTCGAATTTTTTCACACTTCAATGTTGATACCAATATTATTAATATTATTTTAATTTGGTGTGAGTTATATGTTGGTATTATTAATAGTACTCAATATATCTATCTTTAATACAAAAAAGACTTTTTTTCACAAAGAATTCTTTGAAAATACACTGTGTACCTTTTATAGTTTGAAAAAGTATTTCCGTAATTCATAAAAAAAAAAACCTGGATGAATTTCAACATAATAATCTGAAAATCGAAGTCCGTATATTGTCTTGTTTAGATTCAGTGAAAGCTGACAGTGTATGTTTATTTTGTTTTTCATTTTCTTACACAGTGCCATCAATTCTGAAAATGGTGAAGCAAATAAGGTGAAGAACCAGTTGACAGGGGAATGGGGAACAGTCCCTGACACTGCCAGGTATTACAAGGTAAGTTTTAATTACAGATTATAAATTAGTTTAATTAAAGCTTTTTTTAAAACCTAGAATGTCAAATCTGTGATTATATGATGCATGTTAAAAATAATTTTTCTTATTGGAGTAAGGGATTGTCCCTCCCCCTCCCTCAATTATGTTGTTGACTTTTCTTAAATATAACGTATTAATTAAGGTATTGTTAAGTATATATATATTTTAATTTATTATGTTTTAAAATTTTATTTTGTTTAGTGATGGAGATGTCTGTATCTCATATAAATTGATAATGTCATGTTAACCTTTATTTTTTTAATATTGGTGCAAGCAATTGTAGTATTTGAAAAAATTCCCTTTTGCATACTATATTTATTGTATAAGTATCAAATGAGCTTAAAAATCGATGCAGTTATCTGTTTTGGTACTTTCTGGTTTTTGTAAATCTTATAACATAAATAATATTCTTGTGTGTTATTAAAGCACTATTGAGAAATATTTAATAATATTTGTATGCTTTCTTAAAAATCAAATAAATGTAATTTTTTTAAAATTAAGCTCATTAAATTTTTTTTTACTCAACCATATTAGCTTTTGAGTAACTCCTATATATATATTTTTTTTTCATCTGGTGCAATAGCTATATTAGTATAGATTTTCTTTTACAACATAATACAACAAAAATTTTTTTAGCTAATTTATTATAGCTGTTATCTACAATTTTAACTTGAATTCTTTAAGTACTTTCCAGTGAGAATAATGGATTTCGTGTTTAACATTTCAAATGTGCATTTCCCTGGTGCATAGTGTTTGTTATCAATGTTATATTATTTTATACTTATGAAGCCACAATTTTTTACACTATAAATTGTATGGTATATATTCTTATGCTGGGTTTTTATAAGTAGACATACAAATTTTATGTGGTGGCAGAGCATATCAAAATGATTGCTTGGGAACCCATGACTGGAAACAGGAAAGTGTAAAGCAGAGGCAAGCTTATAAGTTTTCCATTTTTTTTAAAGCCTTCCTGGCTGTTTTTTGAGATCAATGTGTTAGAAATCTAAAATATCTGAATCAGACTTCAGTGATCTTGACCAGCAGTTCATCAGTGATTTCAATTGCTGCTGCAAAAATTCTGTTTTTCTTCCCTCGGTTATAAAAAGTGATTTATAATGCTGTCTGCTGCGTATGTCAGTAAGGTAGCAAAGGGAGGGATAGAGTTTTTTTTGCACTACTAAAATAATATGAACTACAAAACTACAATAGAACACAAAAATGGTTTTTTTGAGGGGGGGGGGCACCACATTGTACTGCCTCAAGTGAACCCATGCTAGAAACCCCAGTTTTGTTTGTATTTCTTTCTGTACATCTGGAAAGATCTACATATGTGTGCTCATATGTATTGCGATTATTTTGCTTTCACATACATATACAGATAGACCCTCTTATTTTTTTCCAACTCGCCATGTCTGGAGAAATATAAGATCTGAAAACACGAAAGAGCAACAGTAGGAAAATGTTTATTGAACATAATTTGTACAAATGAAGTACCAGAATAATACATTGCATGATACAACAGCATCTCGAAGTCTGCACCATGAGATGCAAAGGAAATCATAAACTTTCTCTGAGCCATTGATTTCAGGAGTGCCCACAGTGGAGAAGTCATGGCGCAGATTGTGCCAATGAAATTTGTACTTTATTGTTTTAGCTGAATTTTGGGGGAAGGGATCATCGTTCTTGGGGGGGGGGGGGGCTCCATAGCTTTTTGAAGGTGTGCATCATTGCTGTTGAGGATGGGAACCCCTATTGATTTTCAATGAATTTTTCAATTCTCATTAAAAGTTTGCACCTCTATTTCAGTGTTTCCCAAACTTGCATACTCCTTTTGTAATTTGCCTTACATTGAGTACCCCTCATCAAAGAAGGAAAGAAATCATACATTTTATAACAACAAACAAAATGCTTTTCATATTATTACTTTTTTTGGGGTTCAAGTTTCCCATCATTGTTTGCTTCAACTGTGTACGTTTATTCTATCTATTCGGATTTGTTGGCTTTTGTGCTTTCTGCAGCTTAAATTAAACAGCTAATCATGTTAAAAGGAAGACAAAATAATTAAATGCGAAAATCCCAAGCGGGGTTTGGTTTCAAAAGAACTAAATGTAAAGTTTTGACTGTGAGGCATATCTGTGGAATAATTCAGAAAGTAAAGGAACATTTGTAGAACGAAGTGTCACACCGGTGCAACGCGTACCCCTACCAAACATCAGGGTTCGGCTTACTACACTTTGGGAAACATTGCTCTCTTTAAATATATACCCTGTTTATTTTATGTTTTAAAAATTAAAAACTAATATACCTAGGCCAAAGGAGTAAAATGGGTTGCTGTGGGAGATGAAAACTATGGTGAAGGGAGCAGCAGAGAGCATGCTGCACTTGAGCCAAGACATCTTGGTGGCAGTGCAATCATTGTGAAAAGTTTTGCAAGAATTCATGGCAAGTATTATTAGATTCACTTATTATTTTATTGCAGGTTTTTTATTTATACATAGCCCAATAAGCTGTTTTTTTTTAATACAAGAATGTATGTTTTGGAGTTGGATTTGAGATAATATTTCAAAATTGTCATCAATTGATATGTTTTTTACAAGTTTTAACTGCAAATATTGAAAGTTTTAACTATTGCAAATGTCAAGCTGATATGCTCAGGGTACCCCCAAAATGCAGGGATGGAAAGGCAATCTGAGCTCTGCATCAGTTCATTATTTCCAACCTTAATTAAAAAGTTGTTAACATAAATAAAAAACAAACTTTGTAGTCATTTGTACGTTAATTCCTGATTTGCAGTGTTCGGCAGTAGTTAACTAGAAGTAGTTAACTACTGGTGGCAACTATTAGTTAACTACTAGTTGTAACTACTTTTGTTTTGAACTAGTTAACTACTAGTTAAACTACTTTTTTCCCACCTACTAGTTACAACTACTATCAAAATTCCAACTACTTCCGGAAAAAAAAAAAAACTTTTTTTTAAACATTAAATTATTTAAGTTTTTAGCTTATGAATATTACTCACACACGTGTATTTTTAAATATTATGTTATATACTGTAAAAGTACTCATAAAAAAACATAATATTTATAGCAGTATTTACACAAATTAGGAAAAGCTTTCTAATATTGTCAATAAATGGCACCAGCACATGCACGATGAAGTTTCCTTTAAAGACCAAATCTGCATTATGGGGAAGCTTTACCTCTACTCTAATTCCATGCATACGTTTCGGATACCATAAAACACAAGCCTTTAACACAATTTGAAAGAATATAATCTGAAGCATGCGCGTTGCAAAGATATGTTGTTAATGAATGGGGGTTGGGCACAGGGAATTTTAAATTGATATTAAGGGTAAACCCCTTTATTTTACGTCAAACAAAACAGAGAGAAAAAATATAAACGTAACAAATTTCGTTATGCATCAAAGAATATTGAGTTGAATTGTTAGGATTAAATATTTAAGAACAAGCTTAAAAATGGAAATTCAAATGAATTTTACTTAAAAGTAGTTAACTAGTAGTCAACTACTTTTGGAGAACAGTTAACTACTAGTTACAACTAGTCTCAGAGAAAAGTAGTTAACTACTAGTTGCAACTAGTTTTGTTTAGACTAGTTAGTAGTTGGTAGTTAACTGCTTTTTGACGAGTAGTTGCCGAACACTACTGGTTTGTTAATTCAATAAGGCCCTGTTGATATCTGGGTGTATATAATTATGTTAAATGATTGCAATCAGCAATTTAAATCAGATAATGTTTTGAAAACAAACCATTCAATATCAGATATTAAACACATACCTTTACAAAATATTCAAATAATGTTGATTTTGATAGCCATAAATTATAAAATTAATTAGTTATTACTGGAATTTTTTAAAAATTGCTATTTAATGTGCATTTAAAAGATAGGGACAGTGTTGTGGAATATAATTCAAACAAATATTTAATTTATTATTTTTGAAACACAATTTTTCCAGATCAAATAATTTAAAATTATTCCTTCAGTGTAGTGCAAGCATATTAAAAGTATTTTGGGTTTAAAAAGAAATGTTCACTTATTTAATATAGATTACTTATATTGCTCTGAACAGTCTCAAGTGGATGATTTTGCCTTTCTGCTGGTATTTTCTTTTGCTTGAAGTATAAAATTACATTCAACCAAATGCTTTTAAAAAGCTTCTTTTGTATTTCTAAATGCCTTGATAGAACTAAGTAAGACAATGAAAAACATAATTAATGTTTGCATGGTAAGAGTCTATATTACTGATCTCAATGAGGATGGATTTTCTTATTCTGAAATTGCCATTTGCATGGAGTATAATATTACATCATTGATATTTATGCGTGAGAGATGGGATCATGGAGAACAACAGCAGTGGGGCAAGAAATATGTAGTAACCATAGAACAACAATCTCATTCACATGAGGTTGATGGACCATTCAGGGCTTTTTCATATGTGCCAGCCTACACCATTAGAGTGCATCTACTGGTGCCATTGTTTGCCCTCATAGTTTGTTGACTTTGATGTGCTAGGTGTCACATAAAAAGGTTCCCCAGAGGCTCAACCATTCACCTCTATGACAACAATAGGTTTAGCAAATAGCTAATTGCGTGCGAATTGGCAACTTCTTAGATGCATCCTGCTACAGTCTGAATTATGTTGGACATTTACACATTGGATGTTAATGAGATGAGCGCTTTCTCCTGAAGTGTCTACATGGCAGTATCCGATTTCATGGGCTGTTCCGCCGATTTCAAATTCTGGGTATCCTGAACAAGGGATGCTGCAGTTGGGAAACTATGGAACCTGATCATAAAGGACCGAACCCTTGGTGACATTGTAATCCATGGCCCCCTTCCAGAGTTTGAACTGCTGCGATTCTCTACTATTAGTTTCCACACACAATCATTTGCTACTGTCAAGTGATGATACTTTGCATTTTAATGCACCTTTTTAACGAGTTTTATTCATAATTGATCTAAAAGCATAAAAAAGTTTCTCCAGCCAGATATGCAATATCCCTTTGTAATTTTAATCATTTATATTATGCTACATTATCTTTCGTGCATGTTTCATTTAATTTTTATGATGTTTTTCGATGTCTCAATTTTTACAAACAATGTGAGTTATTCTTTTAAGAGGAAATAGCTAGATGCATTCTATTACTAATTCATTTTTATCTTCCTTTAGAAACCAATCTTAAAAAACAAGGTTTGTTGCCTTTGGTATTTCAAAATCCAAAAGACTATGAAAAAATTCATCCTTCAGACAAAATTTCCTTGTTAGACTTGCAGAATTTAGCTCCAGAGAAGGTAAATTAATTTTTCTCAAAATAATTGCTTGTTAATCATCAAGATTTATCTTGCCATTTATATTTTGTGTTTCTTAAAAATTTAATTGGCTTCTTGGCATGTAATCATATTTGCCAATTTTTACGGTTTATGAGTAAAATTTAAGAATTTAATTGAATAATCTATGATTTACCACCAAATTGTAACGAATAGAAAAATTTCGTGGTAGTTTCGAATTAGAGAAATTTCTTCGAAGATTCATTCAGGATATTGTTTTGGAGAAAAAAAAAGCATTTAATTTATTAGAGCAGGTAATGAGTGCGTATTAATTATATTACACGCATATTGTAAACATTTATACTATTAATGTAAAAGGAAAAAAAAAAAAAATTGTAATTATAATTGAAAATATAAGTTTTGCTTTTAAAAAACTCCAATAACTGGCAGATTCAACGTTACTACAATCCGTTACCAACTTTAATCAGTTTTTGATTTTAAATTCCGTTAATTTGACTCCATTTTTCCTGAAAGGAGCCAAGATTATAAAATCTAATTATTATTGGGACTCGGTTAAATAACACTTAGCGACACCCATACACATATATTTGTATATATTATACAGTTAAACCTCAAAAATCCGGAAAACTTCTAAAACCCTGATACTTTTCCAATTTTAGATTTTCAAATAAAATTTTGCTTATCTGAATGCTAAATAAATAAATAAATATGGATATGTTCTAATATGTTTATGCCGCCGAGATCTAATTAAACACTTTGATGCAAAGTGCCATACATTTAATCCCAATAAAAACTATCAAATACTCATAAGTATCTTGATTCAATTAATAGATAGATATATTTGCTATCTCCATCTGAAATTGTAATGTGACCTTGATTCAGCAAATGGATATAGGAGTAGTAAAATGTTGCTATTAAAAGAATTTCGTTAAAAGAATGTTGAGTTTTGTAAATTTCTTAAAAGAAGCATTTCTGACTTCATTAAAGAATTTCACATCAAGAATGCTATACAGTATGCCAATATTTTAATTGTGTGTGAATTACAATTTTCTTTCAAGTATAATGTATTTTGTTCTTTAAAAAAAATTCACATGTTTCTTAAACCCCTTTCTTCTTCTTAGCCTGTCACTTGTAAAATTAAACATGAAGATGGTACCATGGAAACAATATTGCTAAATCATACCATGAACGAATCACAAATTGAATGGTTTAAAGCTGGAAGTGCTTTAAACAGAATGGCAGAATTGAGATCATAAAGTATTTGCTCTAAATCAATATGTTTATAAATAAGACTGGTAATAAATGTTCTAACTCTCCTAGAAAAGTTTTTTCATTTCGATACAGAAGATAAGCCCTTTATGCAGTAGTAATGCTTTTACAAATTCCTCTATATTAAGAGATTCCTTATAATTAACCAAAAAAATTTTAATGTGCATAAATGAAAAGTATATATATGGTTTCTTTGCTGTTATAGTTTAAATCTAGTTTTTATTTTATACATTTCATCAAAATATTAGATTTTCTTGAAAACTTTACTGAAATGAAGTTTTTAGAATGATTGATTTCATGTAATATTTATTATTGCAAAGTATCAAGAGTGTGACTTGTCTGTTCACTCTCATTATAGGGGGAAGTTGCTGGTAACAAGGATGCTAACGTTTTATTTTGCTCTTACACAAAAAAGAAAAGGGAAAAAACACATGATATCAATAATTTATTTCCATCAATGCACCTAAACATATTGAAACAATTTTGCAATCATTTAATTACACAATTTCAAGATAAGGCACATAAACCTTTCCATTAGCTGTAGCATCGCTAAGTATTAAGAAGGAAATTTTGTCAATATTTACGAAACACTGCTTTCATTTTATTAGGAAGGTTAAAGCAAACTAAAGCTTTTCGCTGCACACAAAACAAAGGGAAGAATTTTGTTTATAAGAGTTTTTGGTGACATATAGAAATTTATTGGTGACAAAACATCAAATATGATAACCCAACTAGATTGTTCACAATTTGTTCCTTTTGGCAACCAATCTAACTAATGGCTGAAAATTTTAAATCACACCAAAAACTCTTATGACCAAAAGACTCCCAAACAAAGTGCATCGCATGGCGAGGTTCGTACATTAATTTGAAATAAAATTTGAACATTTCAATAACCTTTACACCAGTTCTAACAACTTGTTTAAATAAATGGCACCAAATGAAGCTGTTGCAAACACATAATTCACATTAAAAAAAACATCAAAGTTGTCTTGAAGTTATATATATATATTTAATTTAAACAAAATTAGAAATTCAGTACATGCTAAGTCAGATTTTAAAAGCTTAACGTGAAAAGTGAAAAAAAAAAATCTAATATAAGAAAATGATAAATTACTGGGGATACAAAAATACAAATTGCAAAAAATTTATTCTGCATTGCTTGTACGAACCCTACAAAATATACTTTAACCCTTTGCACTCGAGCAGCGCCGTAACGGCGTCTGGACGATTTGAAGTGTTAACACGAGCGACACTCGAGTTATTTGAAGTCTAAAATCGAGAGACGCTGCTGCGACGCTATGGTCTTTTGTAATTCGATCTCCTTATTTAGAATCTTCCTTACAAAAAAGGCCTCGAGGGCAAAGGGATAATATTAATGACATTCTGGTAAAGCTTTAATTGAATAGTAAAAGTGAGGATACAAATTTAAATAAGCATATGAAAATCCAAATAATTCTTCAAAGCTAACAATGAATATATCTATATCAAAATACTTTTAAAATCCATATTCTAGCATTTTTTTCCCCTTCTAAAAACATAAGATTTACAATTAAATGATTTTCAAACATGAATATGATGCTGCCTAAAAAAGCATAGATCTGTTAAAAAACTGAGCTATAAAAGTAATTATGAATGTATCAAGAGGAAGTACAAAATATCTAATTTTCTAAAAACTAACTTGTTTTGTTTAGTTACAGTTAAATGTGAAATAATATATAAATGTATGCTTTAAAAGCAAAATCCATTTTCAAGGCATTTTTACAGGAAGTTTTTTTTTTTTTTTTTTGCTTTTTTTTTCTCTTGTCTAGTAATTCCTCAATACTTGAATTCTTATAAAACCAAATGTTAAAAATGCTAACTTTATGCATAAATATGCATTTCAAGATAAGTGTATTAAATTACCGCATATACTAGTGTATAAGCCAACTTTCTTTGGACAAAAATGTGACTCGCAAGAGGGAAGAGATCAGAGGTGTAGTCCTGGGAAAAAGGTGGGATTACGCTTAGTTATTAGCTTAAGTTTTTGAAATCAAAATGTAGGGCAGAAGTTTGTGCTAAAATATAAAAGTGTAAGTTTTGGGGGGGGGAGGGGGGGGCAATTCAGCAAAAATAAAATAGTAGAGTATTGTAAAAACAAAATATAGTGATACCTCGAGATAAGAGTTTAATTCGTTCCGTAACCTTGCTCGTATCTCAAAGCAATTTTCCCCATGGAAATTTATTGAAATGCCATTATGTGAATCTGTGTTTTTGAATAAGAAAAATTTATATATAAGTGACAAATATTGTATAAAATCATAATAAAAGAGAATGTAAAGCAAAAAGGCGCAGTAAAATGGGTGGGCGGTGTGCAGCGGTTGCAGCTGGCCGTTCCTCGTATCCCAAATATCGCTCGTATTTCAAAACAAAACTTCGCTGCTCGACAGCACTCGTATCTCAAATAACTCGTATCTCAAGGTACCACTGTAATGGAATACAGATCTAACATATCTTAACAAGATCTTATATTTAAGAGGTTTTTGTCTTCAAAAGGGGCTGAAAACACAAACGTTATTCTGTCATTCCAATATTTTTTCTTAAAGCAACCAATGGTTATTCAAATTCACTTCATCATGGTTTCATCAATATAGACATCAGCAAAATTGCTATCAACATCTTCTCTTCCCCAGAATAAAATTCTTCAGAAGACTGAATTACTAAATACATCTATTTTCAAAGTTGAGTGGTGAGTTTATACATGAGCGTTATATGGTATTCATACACTTATCATAACATTAGGCACACCAATTTGTTATTTGGGTGCAAAAGTAAGCTTGATTAAAATACAAATACATTTAAAACAGTGAGCATTATATGTATCTACACAAATATTTTTTTACTTTAATAATAAGGAAAGTATTGTAGGAACAACATTTTATTAAAAACACAAAAATGAAAATTTTCTTTTTTAGTTATGCAATTCAATGTATCTTAAGTGGTTACTATAATTTTAAATATGTATGTATTTCAGCATTAATATTGTTTTGATCAAATTGTTTTAAAACCATTAATATTGATTTGCAAATAAAAAAAAAAGATATTTAAACCACTTAGATCCACCAATAAGGTTGATTATTATTTTGATCTAATTCATAAACCTTCAATTTTTTGATTAAATTCTGAAAAATGAGTACTAATATTTCTCTTATGATATTTCCTTATGCTTTTCAAATCCCAAACAAATTGCTAATTAAGGATTTATTGTAATTAGGATTCATTCACTTTCTAATACAGTAGTAAAAGTTGGTATGTAATCAAAAAAAATATGCTATTAGTCTAGAATTCTACCTGACAAAACTAAGGAATAAATCAAATTGACATCTTAATGAATGCATCACTTTATTTTTCTTAAATAAAAGCCAAAAGGTTTTTAGTTAATGGAAATCTTTTTCATGCAAAATTGTCTTGTTTCAATGCTATTCAGTAATACAAATATAATAGATTGACAGAAGAAATAAACAGGTCCAACTGAGTTTGATGGCAGAAGAGTTTGAGGACTATGCAATGAAATGAATAAGAAAGATTTTAAAATCAAAATTGGGTTTAATATGTTCAAACTGCACAAAAAAATAATTTCACAGTAAGAAAGCACAAATAAGAATTAAAATGCAGACATGTTTCGGGATTGCTTGGAATCCCTTTTACAATCCGACAGGAAGCTTCTAGATGCAAAACATCCAAATGAATTGGATGTTTTGCATCTAGAAGCTCCCTGTCGCATTGAAAAAATCCAAGCAATCCCGAAACATGTCTGCATTTTAATCCTTATTTGTGCTTTCTTAATGTGAAATTATTTTTTGTACAGTTTACTTAGCAAGAAATTAATTTATTATTTTAGGGTTTAATATATTCAACAATTTTATAGTCTGTGTAATTAGAATAGGCGCGTCAAGGTCGCGTTTCCTGCTTTGTTGCCATGGAAACTGAAAAAGATGACCGCGCCAGAGTTTTTTTTTTTTTGCACTGCAGTTAAGTCAGCATGACTACACCTCTGATTCAAAATATTAGAACAATTGAGAAAAAGTAATAAGAAAGAATTTATTTTCCATTCATTCATTTTTGATACTAAGTAAATGCAATTAAATCTGGAATGTTTAGATAAGATTTTAACGATTTCAAAATATAAAATTCAATAAATGAACTATACAATAGCTTTCTGAAACACATCAAAATAATAGAATAAGATTTATATTGGTTCAAAATATTAGAATACTTTATCTGGCGCAATCTATTTTAGCCATTGAGTAATAAATCTGATTTGAATCCGCCTATTATTATTCGAACTAAAACAACAAATTTGCTTATCATGTTCCCCAAACCTACGTGGGGAAAAAGTTTCTAGCACGGAAACCATGAGGACCAGAAGAGGAAAAGGTTGAGTTGTGTGACCTTGACGCGCCTATTCTAATTACACAGACTATAGTAGACTTCATTTTGGGAAAGAACTGTCATGATAAATTCATTTCTAATTATACAAGATTAAATTAATTGCAAGCAGAATGGTTTGACAACCAAAAATTCTTTTGGTTATTGATAGTATATAACATATATATTCTGAAGTAAATAAAAAAAGAAATACTGCATGAAGTGAAAAAATAATCCATAATAATAATAAAAATCTCGTTAAACAAATTTCTGCACTTAAAAAAATAAGTTAAATATTTCAGTTAAATTTATTTATATAAAAAAACAATAACCATGACATTTAGGCTAGTTTTTTGAAGGGAAAAAAATCCATGCAGCATTGTTATGGTTGCATATTGTGTTAAATAAAATATATTAATGTTTTTTTTTTTCAAAAAAAGGTTAGCCTAAATTCAAAATTTCACAGTTGGAAGAATTTTTTTTCAACCATGTGCAAATAAAGTGCATAATTCTAACATACCTTTTGGTTCAACTTGAATTTTTGGGCTTACTTGGCACAGATCTGTAACAAATGAATTCTTCTCAACCAGAAAGAAAAATTATTTTTTCTAAGTTCGACTATCATATAGACAAGTTATTTGAGGAATTACAGTAGTTTTTCAACATTTCCCTATTTTTCAGCTATTTAGCATGACAATATATTGTGAAATTACCTTTTTCAAATCAATGTTGCTGTATTTATACAGAATTCAATATGAAAATATATATTCATACCACTTACCCTAATTAATCTTTATAGCTATTTACAATCAGAATATCTGTAAATAATTTGAACACTATTTTTCCCCATTACATTTAAAAATTTCAATATTTCCATTACCCTAAATTCTTCTATGTTTAAAAAAACTAGCACACTCTAATGATGACTAATAAAATTTTCATATTGAATTTGTCTCGCTCAAATGAAATACATGTAAAGGACAACCTAAGGAATACAATCAACTATTATAATCATTATTGAAGCTGCACTAGACTACAGGGGGGAAAATATAGAGTAAACCTAAGTCCCACAACTCTTGTTTCCTGTACAGCTGGCATGTTTTTCTTTTGGGCTTAATTTCACATGGTTTTAAAAGTACATACAATAATAATAATTTCCTACATTAAAAATAGCTCAAAATTTCATAACAAAAATTGCCACACAACATTCAAAAACAATTTCTACAAAGCATTAAATAATAAAAATCTGAAATCATGCAACACATAACGAAGCAACTAGATTACAAGACATCACGCAAATTATTTGCAGCCCATATTTTCAAGTTTGAGCAATGTGACGGGGGGCAGACAGAAGCGCACAAGCTAACATTCAACAACGAAAATGAAGTTTCATATGAACAAACATTTTTTCCACGTCTCTTCATGTTCAAGAGAGACAATAGCAAAAATTTCAACAAACAAGACATTCAAAAGTTGGAAAATATTCTATGCTAATTTGTTATTACATAATATATACATCTTAAATAAAATAGTTCATAATCATTTACTCAGTTCATCACCATTGAGCTCATGCGGCAAATGTTCCAACTTTCTACACGTGCACTGCAATCAGTCGACACCTCCGAATGTTTCTGAACCTTCAATTGCTGTTATTAACCTGTCCCTCAATTCCTGATAGCTGTCATATGGAGGCAGATCCAACCTGTTGAAACTAATAAAGGGGAGAAATGGTAATTCAATTTCTTTCAATTAATTAAAGCACAACATGTAACCAGTTGAGAGGTTAGCTAAATTTATTGTAGAAAAAAAAGAAAAATCTTTTAAAATGTAGATGAAGATGATTAAAACTAATAGCATAAGGTAAGGAATGGTAAACAAATTACCTCTGACCGAGTATGATATCCTATGGAGCATTACGGTTTAGTATCAAAAGTAATGTGTACACAGTACTGAAGTAGTTTTCCATAGGTATTTTGATTTAAAAAAAAAAAAAAACCTTACAGTTAAGATAAATTTGCAGAAGCCAAATTTCATTAAATTGGGGCCCCAGCAGAGCTCTTATCTGGATTTCTATCATCCAAATAATTGTACAGGTATTCTTACAATGATAACTAGTGTAATAATGCTTAATTTTAAATATGTAAACATTTCTGATTATATTTTTATGTGAATTGTAAACTTATTCTTTAGATTAAAATTTTTCACTTTATTTCAAATTTATTTTCAGACAAAATAAGTTTGCAAAAATAAGTTACACATGCATGTACTGTTTATTGCCAACACCCTTGCACTTATTGAATATACCTAATTCTGTTCTTGTATGAAACTTTTTTGCATGAATTTGACTTAACCTTTTCCCTACGGCACTGGTACAACTGTTGGTGGCAAAAAGAGCACTTTTACTGAGAGCTCAAAAGCACGAAAATCAGAATGTTTGCTTCGCTGTTTGTTGAAAGTAACTAAATTTATCAACTGTTGTATAACATCAGCTTGGAAGAAATTAAGTATGCTAAAGGAACTAAAGCGAGAATAGAATACGGCACATTCCTTATACCAGCAGTTTCTCCCTGGAACATGAATGGATTCTTCTTAGCACTCTGCCAGTTGGAGGTCTTTTTTTTTTTCTCTCGATAGAACTGTTGTTGTTTTTCTAAAGTTGAATTATGATTCAAAGAGCAAGACAAATCACCAATTATCTTAACAATTAAGTAAAAAAAAGAAACAATCTAAAACTAACCAAGTATGGGATCTGGGCAAATTGTCTGTTGTTCCCCATTTTTCTATTGTGAAAAGCTGAGGGCCATTACTGCCATAGAGTTCCTTGAAACCATTCATTGGGACTCGAGACGTACCGGTCACAAACTGTAATAAGCGGGCCCGCATTTCATTGGTAAATGACATTACCATCTGGAAAAAAAAGAATCATAAATAATGAGGTCAACCTACATTGAATAATTTTGAATATGAACTGCCCTTAGCATGTAAATGATAAAATAAATTTGGGAAAAAAAAAGCAAAATCAACCATGCAATCTGAACTTGAAATTTATTAAGCTAATTAATTGCCTCAAAATTTCATAAAAGTTATTGCAAATTTGACCTTACATATGCTACACAAATCAGTAGGGTCACTAGTGGGGGTGACATTGATCCAAAATGAATTAAAAACTTATGTAAAATTAATAAGTAAATAGGTTGGGCATCTATCCTGCATCTATTACCAACTATATTTAATCTATTAGTATGTTCATCATATCTCTGCTTAAAACATGTTTTGCATTTATTTTTGTTATTTTACTAACCATTTAGAATAAAGTGCATGCTTTTCGATAAAGTCAGAATGCTTAAAAGGTGGGATTTCATTCTACATATTTTATTGTTTTCTGGAATTTAATTTGGTGTTTTTTAAACTTAACAGAATCCATGAACTGGATCTTCAGGAGTTTAGTGCATCTTTTTCCAGAAAAGAAACTATCCAAAAAATTGAGGCTGGTTCAATATCAGCCTTAAAGCTGCACACAAGGCTTCATTCATCAAACTTTTCCCTCGCCATGTGGAGACACATGGTAATTTTAAGACTTCATGCTAAGAAGCAGGATGTGGAGGAGAAAAAATTGTCAGAATCCTGGTAATGCTTTGCTTCAAATTACTGGAATTTCTGAGGTTTTGCAGAAGCACAAAATCCCCTGGCATCATAAAATAATATATATATTCATATATATTGAGAGAGTTTGCATATCCTGATACAATATGCTTCCTGGACATATCTTATATTGACAAATTGTAGAAAGTTAATCAAGTGCATATGTTAGCTGAAGTCGGTAAAGTAACTTACTCTCCAAAACCACTGTATCACAATGTGATTGGCATGATAACTTCCTTTATAAACAGTGTTTTGCTTCCAATCTTTGACATCAATCTTACCAATGCCACACATTAGGAGTTCTAGTTCATTCTCATCAAATAGTTTTATTAGATGCATAGGAACCACTTCGCCAAAACCCTCCAAGAAGGCATTCATCTGGGGCTCAATTCTGGACACAAATCTCCATTGAATGACTAAACTGAGGAGAAAATGAGAATTATTTATGCTTACTAAAATCATATGGCAAAAATACCTGATAAAGAAGCATGTAATATAGGAGACAATTTTTGATTGTGCAAACCATTTTATTTTATGAGCATTGAACATATTCATTTTATTCATAGAATTCAGTTATTTATTGGTTAGTTTCAATCTTTTAAGTTTGTATTTTTATGGGCATTTTAAAAATTTTCAATTGTTCTTGATTTTCTATTTTTTTTCGCTATATTTTTCTGAAGGGTCGGTTTTGGTATATTGGAAATTTGTGAAGGGTCTGTTTTAATTAATTGAAATTTTGTGAAGTGTCCAAAAATGGATCCAAATTTCCTCTGGTGTGACCCCTGAGTATACAACTACTGCGAAGAAACACTTAGTTTTCAGTATTTAAGTAGTGATACTAAAAATCTTCTAGCGCAGTCCATATCAATTCAGGCAGGATGGTTACCTTCATAACGCTCGGAAGTTTTGGAACCAAACACACATTAAAACTCGGGGGGGGGGGGGGGGGGGAGTTTCCATATTTTATGAAAGGGAAGATAAAAATCAATACTGCTTCAACAATCAATTCTCGTAAAAAAAATTTAAGGCATCTATGTACATATAAATTTAAAAAAACAAAAATCATTTTATCAAATGAAAAAGATGAAATTAAAAAAAATTGAAGTTGTAAAGAGTATGCTGTAATTGAATGCATATGCAGATAAACAATGAAAAATCATTTTTTTTTTTCGAATCCAAGTATTCTATTAAAAGTGAGCGGAAGGGTACTAAAAGACAAACAGACACACATTTCCTAATCTCAAACCCTTTACTTGAGAGGGACAATCAAGTCCTGATGATCCAAGTTGACTGGGGCCGACACCAGCTCGAATTACTGAAAACTTTGATAATGAAACTGCCAAGATCTATTTGATCTAGATATAAAACAAATAAGTCAATTCAGGGAATAAGATATGACGTTCTGAAACATTTTTATTAATTAAAATTAATCCACCCTTCTTTTCCTTTTTTCAGGATATACATTACTACATTCTAATTGTGTCTTCTTGTTTTGTTTTTTTCTAACAATATAGCATAATTTCTGACATTTTTTAAAATTAGTCTTTGAATAGTACTCAACTACATTCAACATAGGTAAATTATTTGTGCTTCAATCCGATCTTTTTACCCAACATGAAATTTAAAATAATTATTTTTACTTTAAATGACTTATTCATGTGTTGTGATAAATATGCCTTAAATAAAAATTATTATCGCTATGATAAAACAGCAACTTCTGCATAGTCACGGATTCTTATTTTGCAAATGGAATTTTTTTTAAAAATAACATTTTTCCTCATTTATTAAAATTCTTATTCCTTTATTTTAATTTTTTGAACGATTGGAAATATGTATAAATTACAAAAATTGAAATAATTGACACAAATAAACCTGAATTCAACATTCAACTTTTTGACAATTGAGAGCTCAGTCAAACAAGCAAAGAATGTTTGCTTAAAAAATTTCAAATCAAAAATTTTACTGAAAAGGAAAGCCAATTTTTTTTTATTTGCCTTTTAACAATTCTTAATAAACATCAAGAGTAAAAAAATTCCAATTCTAACAGCGGATGTAAAAAGATCGGATTTTTTATTTTTTTAAAAATGAAGGTATCAAAATATAGACGGGAAATAAAAGAATTTCTACAAGTAGAATAACATTAGGATGAAATTTTAATAGGGATATAATGATCAATAGTATAATAAAACTGGCAATATCATAGAACAGTTGAAGCTAATTAGAGAAAATCTAAAAAAAATCCGTAAGTTTTGGTGCTTTTCGAAATTTTGAAAGTATTGAATTTCCAGAATTAGGATGCGAAAAAATACAGGAATTCTGGTGTATAACAGGAACACAATCACCTCTGAATGGAGAATGGGGCATTCTCCAAGAATATATTATACCTAAGCCCAGCCTTTATATATTGCATGCTCAGTGTCCAAACCTGCTAAGAGTCCAATGTAATCAGACATATTAGCTGTGGTCTTTTAGCTGTCAATAATTTTCAAAAGTATCCAACTTAATGTATTACTTTTTAAAAGATCTTTATACCCTCCGAGTTGCTGAAAACTCTTACTTATTTTTTTTATAAAAAATAAATCAAAAGAAAAAAATAAATTTATAAAAACCTTTTAAAAGTATATTTGAAAATTAATGTCAAAATAAAGAAGAGCTTTTTCAGGAAAAAATTAATAAAAATTAGTAATAGCAAAAATACATTAATAAATAAAAAGTAAATTTAATTAATTTATTAATTCTTAAAATAAAGAATAAATAAGCCTAATCTAGCAACATGTTAAAACAACTCCCAAACATTAATAAAATTGAAATATTTGAACGATGCAAAAGGATTGAAATCTCAAACACGGGAAGCCATTTTCGGCGAAAGAACAGCCTCATCTAAAAACGTTTATGATTGGTTATCCAGTTGACCTTGAAGAATAGAATCATATGATGCGCATTGAAATTGTTGAGAAAACAACATTTAGGACTAAAAAAAAAAAATGCAATCAGGAGGGGAAAATTGGAATTCAAACAGGGAATAAAAAGGAGCACTCTTTGAAGAAATGGAAGGAAAAGAAGGAGCACTGCGATGCTTGCAATCCCAAAGACAGGTCCATTTCTTCTGGGACACATCTTTGAGGTGGCCGTAACTACGTTTAGTACGTGCCAAGATTTTGGCGTGAATTCAAAATTGGCGCAGAATCGAACATAAATCCACTTTTGTAACAGGTTCAGGGTTGCCACAGAAGAAATGGAACAAAAATAGTTGCTTTAGTAGGATAAAAGCATGAAAATAGTAGCCTAAATAGTAGCCATGGCTCAATGACAAACAAGCCTCAACTTGTTCAGTGACGGGTACACTTATTACATACGGATCTTATATTCATAAATAAAGAATTGCTATGAATTCAGTGTAATTTATAAAAACCAATTGCATTTTTATAAGAAATAAACACGTTTCCGAGCATTAACTTTTTAAACTGAAATAACTATTTCATACCTACCAAATATTAAAATTATCAATGATAAGGAGTGAAGTGAAAAAAAAGTTTGCAGTATGAGAAGAGCAAGATTATTAGTGCAAACTAAACATACTTGAGATTTAAACACACAATAGCTGATCTTTTATTTAGATATATCTATAATATTGAGTTACTTGATTAATGAAATTCTAAGACCAAGAGGAGGCACTATCAAAAACATTGGGTTTACTTTTTTTTTTTCAAATATAACAATTGCTTTATAATATTGGAAAAATCACCCAATAGACAATTGCTAAAGACAATCAAAAATTTAAAAAACTCAATTTTAAATTACATGGCAAAAGAAAAAAAAACATTTTTGGAAAAAATATTTTTTTTAAACCAGTAGATTATTAACAAGGCTGAAAATTTTAATTCTTGTAATTAACTTGTGTGATCACTAAAACTTACAAGAATTTTGTCAAAAATTATTTTATTTTCGGCCGAATTTTTCAAGGGGGCATGACAAAATGACGTCCGTGAAAGTTCGTACTACAGAAGTTGAAACGTAACAAAGATTAAACATTATGGTAAATTTAAAGTTTATTGAGCTCCAAGAAGTAGAATCTGGTAGCAAATGAGCACTAGGAAGTTTTTCCAAAGCTGATGCAATCGTATTTCGAAATGCGTAAAAAATCGGGACCGAACCTTAAAGGAGCAAAAAACAGAAAAAATGCGTAAATTTTACTCTTAGTTTGTTAAAGTTTGCAGGCTAGGCTACTTTCAAAACTTTTCATTGAAAAGAAAGAAGGGATTTTCGTAGAAACGAAATTCTTACTTTCCAAAAATACCGAAAATACGGAAAAAACATATGTATGTCTATGTGATGATTGGGTGTTTCGGACATATCGTGCTATCGTTCGGACTTAGCCGTGCAACATTGTGGATATTGTGGTGTGTGCCACTGGTTTGCCAGGGTTCGAGAGAAAAGATGAGGGTTACCGAAAAATAAGGAGAAAAAGCGCATATCGCGATATTGAAACGCATATCGCGCACACACGGCTCAGCTTCCGTGTTGACTACCAAATCATACATGAAAAAAAGCAAACCAACCCCTTTCATTGACAGCACAGTGTCAGGTGCTCTATTTAACAGCTCTATTGACAGGTGCTTCAAGGTC
This sequence comes from Octonoba sinensis, assembly GCA_038502835.1. Classification (NCBI taxonomy): domain Eukaryota; kingdom Metazoa; phylum Arthropoda; class Arachnida; order Araneae; family Uloboridae; genus Octonoba; species Octonoba sinensis. The sequence continues at coordinate 100,150,142 of CM076599.1, read as the reverse complement.
AATATGAAGTGTAGGCTGTCGCTAGAGAGAGCCAAGAAGGAAGTTTGAAAAATCACGGCACGATTTTCCGTGAAATAAAAGAAAATATTTTTCTCAAAAATATTTTTTGGTACATTTGACTAAAAGAATTTCAAGAGAGGCAAAAAAAAAAGTCGCCTAATAGTCGTCTCTTGGTAAAATTAGTTGCTTTTTCGCCCGATTTCGACGAAAATAGTTGCCATAGTTGCCTGATGCAGAAAATAGTTGCTTTTTAGTCGCCTGTGGCGACTCTGCAGGTTGGAGCAGGTTACCAGATTTGGCGCAATTGGCGCAGAATTCCCGTCCCTGCATATACTCAATTCAAAACTTTCTGAGGCTAGTATGCAGGTAAGATTTTTCCTTAGCTTGTTTGAATTCACTATGGACTGTGCTTCATAAACTAATTTCAATGCATACTGAGTAATAAACCACAAATAACGTAAATAATTAAATTATTTTCCTTGAATAAAAGATTCTAGTAATGCAAGCAATAAAAATTGCCTCCATATATAGACAAATTTTTATGGACATTATACACTGTAAAATACGGTATGTGAATAATCCCATAATGATTAATATGCAATTTTACTTGATGTATTCCATTTTATTTTCTTGGGTAACTGGAATTTCACTGCCATTGGGCTTCAAGTCTCTTTGCTGCATTTGACCAAATAAATCTTCATCTATGGAAAACCTTAAGTCCAAGTCAGCGGGATCATTTTCCATAATCCATAACAGTGAATTGTAATACTCAGAATCCTTGCAAAAAAAAAAGAAACATCACTTTTATTACTTGTATTGTTCATTACATATTTTACTGCATAAAAAAATGAAAAAGCTGTTCTTGCATGAATGTTATGGAAATGGTTCTAAACAGATTAATAAATTAATTAAACAATTAAATACAATTAATAATAAAATAATATTATGGAAAATGATTTTGCAGTTTTTTATTAAAGAACACTCTTTGACTCATAATAATGTGAATTTAACATGATATAAATCTTAACACTCAAAACATCAAACATTAAAAATTATCAATAAAGTGAGGAAATACTAATTTTGCTAATAATTAAGCACAAATGCAATGATTAATAATATATATATAAACCAAGCAGAAATTTAACATAATGATAAAATACAATTATGCTAGCAAAAGACAGTTTGCTATAGAACAACACATAAGAAAAATTTAACAGATAAAGAGATAAAATATTTCAAGAAATTTGTGATACTTTCCAAGTCATACGCTTTATCGGTTTAAATACAAATTATACTAAGCCGAAAGCATAAAAACCATGTAACAAAATTTAGAAAAAATCATTAAAATAGTTCCCACAATTTTTTTTCTGAAGCTTTCTTTTCATGTTTTGCGTTTACTTACATTTCTTTATTACAACGAATTGAATTTTTTAAAATTAATTGAACTTTTTAAGGTATCTTGAATGTTATAGCATTCTTCAGTCATAAACTAAATGAATTAATAGTTATTATTATTATTATTTGCAATTTAAAAATATGACTGATTAACTTACCACTGATTCCATGTCTTTAAGGCTAATAGGTTTCCCAAGCATCATTTTGTAGAAAGGACGAATGAAGAAGGCTACAAAAAATTACGAGATTGTAAAAAATTTAATTTTAAGTATAATATTATTAAAAAAAATTATGGAACACAAAAGTGATTGTTTAAAGTGGAATATATTTCAATAATTAAAAACGACAGTTCTGAATAAAAATCAATACAAAGGCAATGATTTTTAATGCATGCAATGCCACCAGCAACTAATTCATTTAATGTATTGAATAAATCCAGATTCAAGCCACACTTATAAAAATGCAATAATTTTGCAACCGTAGTAATTAAAGAGGGATGGTTTTCATTAATTACAAATTACAATTACTGTAAATATAATAGATAAGTTAAATATTTAAGCAATAACAATTATGCTTGCATTAAAAATGTAATTACAATTCCATTATATTTTCAAAATGTCAATTACAGGAACAAATCTTTTATTATGATTATTATTACTATTACTGTTATTATTTATTTATTTATATACTTTATGTTTATTTCAATTACAATGGCAATAAAAGAAAACGCTACCAATTATAAATAAGATTATTCAATCATATAAAAGTGAAAAATCAATTCCTTTATAACTTTTCTTGAATTTTAAAGTATTCTAAACTAAGTAAATTATAAAAATTGGATTTTTTAGGAAAGTCATGTCTGGGCTCAATTGCGAACAAAACAGGGCAATGAACGCATAGCAAATTGAAGCAGTTTATACTCACAATCCAGGAGCTTCCCATGATAAACTGCCATCCCTGCTACTCTACCAATAAATTTAAAATAAGACAAATGATCTTCATTGCACACACCAGAAGCAGGATTAATTTGAAGAGTATAATTATCTCTAAAAAGCAAAAACAAGGGTTAATATTTAAAAATGATTACAAAGAAAACTATTTTATGTACCCAGTAGCATGCGCAATTAAGAATAAAAATTCACACCTGTAAACTTTAATTGCAAAAGCATGCATCACTTACTCAAACATTACTTGCTACTAAATAATAAACAAGTTTAGATTCTTATCCCGCAATATTTGTGTGTTCATATTTCATATATTGTATCATTTAAAAATTTGATTCTCCACTTCCTCCAGCTAACTCACTTAATTATACATAAACATTTAAAAAACATTAATAAAATCATAAAACTGCATTTCATAATATAATTCTAACCTGTTATATGACTGCTTTTAAATTTCCTCAAAAAGATCCAACTGGCATTAGTGTTGTTGTTCTAAATTTTCTAAAATGTATGCTGTTTGCCAAAAAGCCAACATTTAGAATAGAAAAGGAAAAGGCAAAAAATTAATTCTAAAAATTTAGAATTTTTACGGACAACACTAACTATAACAAAAGAAATAAAAGTCACAAAACTTTTTTTCTTTGCAAAAATCACATATAACTTACAAACTAAAAATTAGAGTAAACATACATATTTCTCAATAGTATGACAAAAAATATTAAAATATGACTCATTGGAATGTGGGAAACTAATTGAATGTGATGACACACATATATGTATACATATGCATTACTTTAATTCTTCATGGGAGGTTATACCCTCTTCCCATGTTATGGCAATATTCAGGTATGAGGTACAGCTTTATTTATTTATTTTGCATTACAGTAAAACCCCGTTATATCGCGCCTCAGTATACCGTGGAATCAGATAAACTGCGGTGACTATCATGTCCCCCGCCGTTTAAACCACCCTTAATCATTGCCATTTAAAAGTGATTCCTTATTTACCGTTGTAAATAAAGCCAGACCGAGCACACAGATATTCTAGCCAAAGAGCAGCCATCCTCCCACCAGACACACTAACAGATAAAGCCCTATTGTGATAGGCATGATGTACACCTTTTTCCTGCTTTTCATGTCTTTCAACCTAGAACATATAGCTTAATTTCAAAATCAGGTGCAATTTCCCCGACTTGTTTCTCTTGACATGGGCGGAGCTCAATCTGTCAGGGACTGCTCAGTTCAATGCTTAACTATTCCATTTTCAGAAGTCTAGTTATGCGTGTGTATCTTCTTTTATAGCGCTATCAACCTTTGTATTCCAGATTCTTTAGCATTCGCGAAAAGTAAACATATTCCCCAGTGAGAAGTGCGTTCTTCCCCTTCCAAATCTAATTTTTTCTTAAGAGCTCTCCCCCTTCACAATCTCATGTTGATAACATAAAGAGATTATTAAGCTTAGGTTTATAACCTATCACTCGATAGACTTGATTGCGCAGCTGAGATGTGTGCTTCTTGCACAGCAATTAGTGAATAAAATGGCAGCAAAGAAGAAAAGAAAAAAATATACTATAGGAAAAGTTATGTGTAACTGATAAAGTTAAAAATGATGCAACAAAAGCGAGTATTATTTCTACCCCCGCGTTTTAACGGGGTTTTACTGTATTGACTTAATTCATCAACATATCCTCCACTAATCTGCATTCATCTATCCATTTGCATATTTTCCAGTCATTATGTATGTGGAGTAAATAAAATTTTAGATTTTTAGTTTTATTTAAAAACATTATTGAATCACAAAAAAATTGCAATGTGTTTTTTTCCACAGAATGCATAAATGTAATGGTTAAAGACATTTTATAAGTAGTCTGAAGTCCTTCATTATAACTTAAATATCAACATAATTTTTTCCCTTCAGTTTTCTACATTTTTTTTTTTTTATCTTTGCATTTTCTGAAGTTTTTGAACCGACACATTTTGATCACAAAATCTACTTTCTACATTGCATTGTAATATTAACATTTTTGAAAATTTATCTTTAAAGTGTATCAATGTGAAAATAAAATTAACTCAAAAATTTTATATTTATCAACATCAAAATAGACACTTACACAGCAGAGTATTCAAATAAACCATAATATGGATTGAACATTTCTTTAGATAAGAGAAAGAACAATTCCTTGGATGCACCACCATAATCTAGAACCTCTTCTCCATCAAATTCGACCCAGAGTTTCGTGCGTAAAATATCAACTCTCTGGACGGCAGTGATGATGCGATAACAATCTTCAAGAACATTGTCACGACTGACTTTCAGCTCAAACTTCCCAGACACATTAGCCTATTACAAAAGAAAAAATGTCCTTAAAACTGTTAAATATAGCCACAAAAGCTTCATTTATCAGCTTAAAAGAACTTGAAACATGAGAGAAGAAAGAATAAATTAACAGAAGTAACAAGTTAATAAATTTCTATCTGCGTTTTACCCTAAAGTATTACTTCTGTATAGCATTACATTGTTTTACATCTTTTACATGCTGATACTTACAACTTGCTCGATTCAAAACTTTGTTTCTGTTCCATTTCTAACATTATTGTTAATACAAAACTTTGCTAAAATATTTCTAAAAAGAAAACATCTAGTTCAGCCAGGGTCCGACTTACAAATTTGGGGGCCCAGGGCACAGAAAAAAAAATGGGCCCCTAAGTTGATCGAACTGAAAAATTAAATTTTTTTACTACACAATAACACTTAAAAGAGTACTGTCACTAAAATGCTGCGTTTTGTGGTGCAGTGGGTATGATGTGAACCTATCATTAACTATTCCTGGGTTTGGATCAAATATGTTGGTAAATGTGCGTCAAAAAGTTGTAAGCGACAAGTGTTCAACGCATTAAAGCCCTTGAATGACATCAGTAAGTCTCACACCATTAACCAGCATTCAACAAACTCCGTTTCTTGTCAATATATATACACATACATACTACTATAGTATGTTAAACAAATAATAAAATTATCCTACATATTGAATTTATGATCACCTTATACAACCAATAAAATTCTTTAAAGGTACGTTAAAGGAACGGTCCCCAAAATAAATTTCTCCTTTCTCCTTCACAAGAAAAATTAAAAAATATAATAATAAACGTTTTTTTGAATTTTTAAAAAATTTCTTTGTGAATTTAAACTATTTGGGGGCCCCTGGGCTCATGCCCCATGTGAAATCCCCAGAGTTCAGCACAAATTATGAAAGGAATTTGATAAATAGCTGTTTCAAGGGTTAACTGAGTTTCTGAAAGATGTGGATTTTTTTTTGGAAATTTTTTTTTTAAATTTGGAATTGAAGTTTTAAAAGTAAAATTAGATTTTTAAGTATTAATCAAAACTTTTTTCAAATCAATAAAACATCAGCTTTTCTTTTTCTTGTAAATTGTGATTTACTAGGGGAAAAAACAGAAAAATGGAAATGAAGAAATTGATGTTTTGTTATTAAATAACCATGAGACGCTTTTCCTTTTCCAATGAACCACTTATTTGCGTTTACCGCATTTAGATATTTTCTTAGTCTTTGAGCACTCTCCTTTTTCATTTTCATCAATCACCTGATTTTTTTCCTTTTGATTTCTACTCACTTGTAATGGCTGTTCTCCATTACAGAAACTGGATACAAATCACTACATGAACTTTTGCAGGGCCATTCAATGATATGAAGCTGTCGTAAAACAATCCCTCTGCCGAAAAGCTTAGTTTTCGAGGTTAAAAAATGATAAATAATAGTTAAATAAAAAGTGTGTAACAAACTTTTTATTTAACTTATAAACTTATAAAAAAACTTTTCTTTTGCTAATTTTTCAACATTTCACATGTATCAATTTCTTACTTATTTTAATTAACATAATTTTAAAAAATAATGCTGAAAAATTACAATAAACAACATTTTGAATACAAAATTGCAGGCACGTGTTTCAGAATTATAAGTAATTCCTTTTTCTTTTATATTTATACTCACAGGTTTTGGCAGTTTTGCTTTAAGATATTCATACTTCCTTTTATAATCTCTAGAGTAAGGAACTGCCTAAGAAAAAAAAATAAGAATTGTCAAAAAGGATTCTTACACTTAAATACAATAAATAAATAAGTAGTTCTTTAATTTAATAAAAATTCTTGTAAAAATTTACCAAAGGCTTCAGAAATCAATTTTTGTTTATGCATGTATAAAAAAGTGAGTGTGATTAATAAAATAATAAAATTAAAAATAAGAAATGCATAAAAAGCAAAATTTGTCTTCCCTAAAAATTTGTGGCCCTAGACATCTGCTTGTTCTCTTATTATTAGAAATTTGCCACCGATTTCAACAGCTTTTAATCCTTCACAATAAAAGAACAAAGAAAGAACTTAAAAATAACAAAAACATACAAGTAAAAAGAAAGAGCAATGGAAGAGAAATGTCAAAATTTACCTTAAAGTTTGAAATCAACTGATAATTTTGCATACACTTTTTTTAATGTAGCATTTTTGGAGAAAAAGAAAAATTCATGCATTTTCATAGGAAATGTTTCTATAAATATAACTTACTAACATTACAACAGATAAATGAAACAGAAAAAAAAAGTAATAAAATATTTCACTTTCAAACCAAAAATTTTCCAATCCATGGTAACTTATAACGAACCTGGATTATATGCAAATACACACACAGTATGGGGCCCCAAATTCGGAATCCCGAAATCCGGAAGACCCAAAATCTGAAACTTTTTTTAAAAATCGGCAGCTGGGAAAAAAAACAGCTTTTGTTTTTTGAAGAAAAATCGGGAAATATTTTGCACCTTTTTTTGGAAAAAGAAGGAAAACAAAATGTAATGAACATGTTGAAGATCGGAAATGTGCAGTTTTCAAAAAAGTTTATTTTGCGATTTTCTGAAAAGGGTTCGTTTTTGTGATTAGAGTTTTTATTTATTGTTGCTTTAATTCTAAGTTAATATCATTAACTTTTTTATTTTTTCTCGTAGTTTCAGTTTACTTATTTTTGTAAAATGAGCTCTAATTTTCTGGTGATACAGAACGTTCGCGCAATTGAAATTTGGAGTTTATTGCATTTTCCCGATAGGCTGTTTTTTTACTGCAATTTAAAGTCTTTAGTAAGTGGCTAGAGAATATAAAATCCTCTCTGAATTTGACGGAATTCTTTTCTTTTATTGCTTAATCACAGAGGTTAAAATAATATCGGAAAAAGTCTAGATTTTTCGATGTTTAGCCTCGTAAATGTAAGCAGACTCCAACTTTGTTTTTTGTGCTAAATTTCGCGACTTATAGGAGAGTATATGCGATAATAAAAAGTGCTATAAAGAAGCAAAATGCTAATAAAAACTTCCAGAGCAAATTATGTGTGCTCTGATGCTGCTTACAAAATTTTTTGAATGATGACCCAAAATCCGAAAAATTCCGAAATTCAAAAAGATAGCGGCCTTGAGCGTTCCTGATTTGAGGTCCCATACTGTATAAATATGCAAAGGTTTTCTAACTGCGTTATTGCAAAAGCATATTATATGAAGGTTTCCAAAATCAATCCTAACATGCTAGAGCGAAATCTCGTCGTAGGAGGGCAAATGAACAGGAAATCGCATTTCTGAGTAGCTGATCTATTGGGTGAGTTCATTTTTTGAAAGAAACTTAAAAACTTTAAACAGTTGTGAAGAATGTGAATAGTTTTTGCTTATTTATTCTATTACTGAATACATGACAAATATAGTAAGGCTGTGAATTTTTGTTTAGGATGAACCCATGATCAAAGTTTATAATTCTACAGGGCTCGAAAATTATACTGCCCAACATGCCTGGAGCATATAAAAATTCCGATCGGGCATGAAATGTCTACCTTTACATGCCCAGTAGGGCATGTAATTTTTTAATAAAACTTTTTTTCTAAAACCTTATTATTTTGTGATTTATTGAAAAATTACTGCATACTTACCGGAGCTCAAAATTTACATGTTGACGGACATGCATGGCAACAATTAAATGAGTAATACAATTTTCAAATTTTGACTCGTAACTACTAATTATGTAATAATTATTTGTAATGAAATTTTTTGATGATTTAGATTAATGTCAAAACAATTCTTAAATAATATAAAGCTGTGAATTTTATTTTTTGTCTGATTAATGCTATCTGACAAAGTAAAATTTTTAAGATTTCTCGAGCACTGTAAATCTATATTTTTGAATAATCAACTGCCTATAGAGAGAAGTTGTAAAAGTGAAAATCATTTTTTATAGGTACAGAGATAAGCAAACCTAGTAACTTACAGGTCCTGCTATATTAGGATTATTTAATCTAGGATCTTCCCACTGTGTTATTCTAGAATCTGCAATGAAAATTTTAAAATGAAAAATGCAAATATTTATTTAAAACTATCAGCTAAACATAGTAAATTAACATTTCAACTTACTATGATCAATAAAAAATATTCGTCCATCAGTGTGAAACCGCTCTTCCCAACCTTCCTGAAATCCATAAAAATATTTTAATCAAATGCATAACCAAGTGATAAGAATATAATTACAGGATTAGATAGGCTTAACCATGAATTTTATGCTGAAAGTATTAAGGCAAATGAACTGAATTATAAAGTCCAGCTTGTCGTTTAGGAGGGGGTCAGGGCAGGGCAACTGCCAACTTTGAGAACATAATGTATTTTTATGAATATATGAATATTGTTGTTTGCTAAGAATTATGTATATATATAGATATATGTGTGTGTAGGGTGGGTGGAGACCTCGACGGCAGCGCCCTCGGGCGGAGAAGGAGGAAAGCGAGCAGTTTAGTGAGAGACTCTGTCCTGAGTGAACGATCGAGCGCTTTGTGTGTGTGCTTGAGTGTGGTGATGGTCTCAGTTGAAGTTTTTTTTGTAAATGGCGATTCGTTAATAGCTAAGCATAAATAGAGTAATTTTTATATCTTTCATTGTGAGTCATTATTTAAGTAGACCCTAGACTCGACGAAAAAGCCTATACAGGCGACGCTCGATATAACGACCATCACAGAAAAAGGTCTTTATATCGAGTGTTTGCTGTAAGAGGTAGAATTTTCTAAAAAAATACATATATGCATCATGCATGTTCAGTAGTTCCATTAAAATTGGTAATTTTTCAAAGATTCCAACTAAATGCTTAAATTTTTTTTTTATCATTAGAATTATAAAAAATATATCAGGGCAAAATATGAAACATATTTTAAAGTAGAAAATGTAGGGAACAAAATTACATACACATTTCTAGAAGCAGAACTTCAGAGGTGACATGACACCTGTCACAAAAGCATGACTCCTCTTATTTCGGAGAATCGACCATTGGAAAACCACGCGATTCAAACGACCAACTACTAATACATCTGAAAACCCTTTTTCCTACGAAATCTGAAAATTCCCTGTTTCCTCCCCTTCTATTCTTTCCGAGATTTTCCGTACTGTAGTGAGAGATAATTCCCCCCCCCCCCCACCCCTGTCTTAGTTGGACTGAACACTGAAGACTCCATGCAGCCTCTTTATAAAAACCAAGGTAATTTAAAGTTAAAAATTTAGAAACATGCTCTATTTGGAAAAATACCAGAAAGTGTCCACTAAATGCGGTCGTTGTATTGGATTTAACAATACAAAATGGTCGTTATACCGAAAGCAAATTAACATAGAGTTTATAGGGATAAAGTTGGGACTTTTCCCACTGGTCTTTATAATGTGTGGTCGTTATAACGTGCATCTACTGTATATTTAAAAAGGGTGTTTTCTTTTGAAGCAGAAAACTTGAAATGGAAATAAAATACAAAAAAATGCATTTAATATTAATGTAATTTGCTTTAATTGAATGATAATTTTATGGCATTAATGTTAGAATATGATGTCGGGCACATGGCCACCATGGCTAGCACGTACATGTTAACAGGCCCATTTCGGGATAATATTTGACGAAAGAATAATATCGCGAAATGGACCTGTTCCTGTTAACTGGCCACCTTGTTCTTGCGATTTGATGCCCTAGATTATTTCAACTGGGGATGTGTGAAGTCCCTTACGTATGCTGACAAACCAGGAGCAATGCAGCACATGGAAGTCAAAATTCAACGCATTATTGCCGACATTCTACTGCGAAAAAGGTGTGAAAACTGGACCCCAGGTTATAGCAGGTACACGCCAGCTATGCGTGACATCATATTCAAACATTAATGCCATAAAATTATCTTTCAAATAAAGCAAATTACCTGGATATTAAATAAATTTTTTTGTGTTTTATTTCTATTTCAAGTTATCTCTAAAAAAAAACACCCTTTACATATATATGTTACGGCGTATGTCTGAAATTGGACAATGTCAACAATCACCGGGCTGATAGATGGTGAATGTCGACATCCCTCTACTTGGTGTATGTCGACATGCTCAGATTTCAGAGATTCATCATAACATATATATATATATAAAATTATTTATATGTTTTTTTTTATATACTGTAAGGGATATAAAATTAACATATAAATAATTATATACAAGCATACATGCCATTTGCTTTGCCCCTTCCTTTGATGGGATAGCTTACAAAATTAACAGAATTTTCTTTCAGGAGAAAGGAATAAACTACGTTAAATCATGAAAGTTCGATAAAATCAGAGATTGATGACTTGGAACACAATTTTTTTCATTTTGATTATTTGTCAGAATTAATTAAATGGAAAGAACAACAAATTTTCTTGTCAGCCGCAAAATAAAAGTAAAAAGAACTAAAAAAAGGTTGGGGAGGGGACATCTTAAAAATGAACATGTTAGTTGAATCATATATCTGCATAAAGGTTATCAGTTAACACCACTACTTGCAGAAGTTTGCTTACATTTAATATAATCAGTACTTTTTTTATTTTTTATTTTTTAATGCATATGGAACAGTCGATTATGATAAAAGTTTACTTAATAAAATAGTATGCTGAACATAAAAATGGCATGAATATGAATTTGCGTAAGATTTCCGATGTAAACAGTGATTTTTAGCTTATTTTTATGGGTTTTTTTTATGGCCACGTGTTATGCGCAATATTAGTGTTTTGCCGTAATTAGACATCAATCTTTTTGCATCTGCTTTCAGTTTGCAATATTTCTTATTATTTTTCTATTAGCACACAATTCAAATCGTATTCAGTAAAAATATTAAGCTATTATTTAGTATAAATTTTGTATTTGAATCCATTTTATGATGCAAATGTTCTTCCTCTTTGATCTAATTAATGGAGATAATTTTGGTCGCCAACGTTGGGATCGGCAATGAAATTTTTAGACACCATTAAAAACTTTTTGTAGCCAGTTGGTGAGTGGCGACAGTAATCTGCACCTTTACAAAGTAGTTAAATTAAAAAAAATCATTTAAAATTCACACACACACACATATATATATAGTCAAACCCGTCTATCTCGAACCTGTAAATCTCAAAACCTTCTATATCTCTCGAAATTTCTGAAATTTCCTTTGCATACTATCTAAATTCAGTGCATTTTACATTTTTATCTCGAAAACATTTTGTTCGAAACCTGTGTTTCTCGAATTTTGGCAAATAGGGTCAATTACAGAAAACAATGAAGCCTCTTTTGTGATAGAGTTTAGGAAAACATAAATTCCGTGGCCGCACAGATAAAGGAAGCTAGAGGGACTTTTCCTGGAATTCTGATCACTATCGCTATTCTACCTCTCTCCTACTGTCATCTCTCCCGGGACGCCTCCAGTCGTCATTGTTTAGCATTTCCAAGAAGCGAGAGTGCAATGGAGGGGTTGGTTAAGCAGGAAGTGACCACTAGGGGGTCAGCTTCCACACACATAGATAAGAAGTCTGGAAAGTTGAAATTCATTCGTATCGTTGATTTTCTTCTGTGGTACGTGGTTGGCGAATGCGAATATGGCAGGAGTAAAAAGAAAATTGAATGTTTTAGGAAATGAGGATAAAATGAAAATTCTAACATTTTTAGATGAGAACCAGTTGATGAAAAAAGGCGAGATCGCAGTTAAGTTTGGCGTGCCAGCCAGCACTCTCTCGACAATCATCAAAAACCGTGAAAGTATAGAGCAAAAGTTTCTAAGTAACAAAAAGGGAAAAAAAAGGAGAAAATGCAATTTTCCGGATGTAGACGCATGCGTTTTGAAATGGTTTACGCAGTGCAGAGACCAAGGAATCCCTATCAGTGGATATGTGATACAGAAAAAAGCAGAAGATTTCGCTAAAGAACTTGGACATGATTCAGAAGAATTCAAAGCCAGCAATGGATGACTCGAAAGTTGCAAAAAGAGGCATAACATTATTTTCCGCAAACTTTGTGGAGAAAGCGCATCAGTCCCAGAAAATGTATGTGAAGAGTTTAGAAAAAATATTCCTCATCTCGTAAAAGGATACAAACCAAAAAACATTTTCAACGCTGATGAAACAGGGCTATTTTATCAGTGCTTGCCAGAAAAAACTGCCATGTTCAAGCATGAAGAATGTAAGGGGGGGAACAAAGCAAAGTTCGTTTGACGCTGCTGTTAGCTGCAAATGAAGACGGCTCAAAGAAACTCCCCCCCCCCCCCGATGATTAGAAGCTCAGAAAAACCTAGGTGTTTCGCTAAAGTTAAGTCTTTCCCCTTCAAGTACAAAGCAAACAGAAAAGCTTGGATGACTAGCGAAATCTTTGGTGAATGGTTGAAATCTTTAGACAAATCTATGTGTGCCCAAAAGAGGAAAACTATACTCTTGGTAGATAACTGCAGCGCACATAACAACTTGCCTTCTTTGAAAAACGTATGTGTAAAGTTCTTCCCTGCTAATACGACTTCCAAACTACAACCTATGGATCAAGGAGTAATAAGAAGCTTTAAAGCGAACTATAGAAGACAGTTAATCCGTAAGCTAATGGATACCATTGATGAGGGAAGTGTTCTTCCAAAGGTGAACGTGCTAGACGCCATAAGAATGACCGATTATGCATGGAGATGTGTCACAGAGAAAACAATCCAAAATAGTTTCAAGAAAGCGGGGTTCGATAATCAATGCAAAGAAGAGAAAGAGATCAGCGAAGAGCACAGAAAAGAAGCAGAAGAAACTGTTGATGAAGCGGTGGAAATTAATTCTCAAGAATGGAGAACCTTGAAATCAGGATTGAATGTTGACATTTCTTTTGAAGAATTTTTGCAAGTGGATGATACACTAGCAACATGTGGAACCTTGACAGAGGCGGAGATCATCGATAATGTGAAAAACATGTCAGAAGACGAAATCGAAGAAGCCGAAGTCAAAGAAGCCGATGCACCTAAAATGACAGAGAAAGAAGCTGAGAAGGCCGTGGAACTCTTGACAAATTTTCTTAAGGCTCAGGAAAATGTTGGCCCTGGCAGCTTTGCAGCTCTTGCAAACATTAAAAAGTTAATTGAAGTGAAGAAAGTTAGGCATCAAAAACTTTGAAGGACTATTTTCATTGAAAAATCATTCAGCTGTATGTATTTATCTACAATAAAAGTAAGTATTATTATTATTATTTTTTTGCATTTTTTTTTTGTAAACCTGTATAACTCGAAACCTTTTTGTCTCGAATTTTTTTCCCTTCCCATGAGATTCGAGATAAACAGGTTTAACTGTATATATATATAGTGTCTAATTTTTATAAACTTTCTTTCTTTTCTATCAATCTCCTTTATATATTCATGGCTGTATAATTAGTGGTTTGTCAAAAAAATTTTTGAGTAATAAGTAAAAAGGTGAATGCAACATTATAACCTCGCAAAATGCTTACATAGATCAATCCGCAAAATCCTAAAATCCGCACAACCTTTGGTCCCAAGCAGTGTGGATTTTGGAGAGTTGACTGTATTACATTTTGTTAACATTTTTATTTACTGGTTAAAACCTTTATTGAAAAATTATTTTATCGTTAAACTTACTCCAAAAATTACTATAGCTTTGAATTTCAATAATTATAACATTTATGAAGTTGGAGAGACACTATCTCAATTATTCATAGCATGCAACTAACAATGATTGTTTTAAAAAACACGCAAGTTTGCTTACCGGTAAAGGACCTAGGTCATCAACACTACTAAAACGAGGCCTATTTGGCACATTACTCTGATTAGGGAGTACGCTAGGCTTGCCTGTTCTGGGATCAATCTGAAGGAAAATAATAAAATTTTCAAATTAATCAAAAGTCTATGAAGGAAAAAGGTTAGACAAATAGAAAGTAAAATTAAGAACTCAAAACATATTTATTGTTTACAAAATAAGAGCTTGGTGTTAAGAGTATTAGTTATCCAGTAATCTTGGTCAATAAAATAACCTACCTTGTAAAATCAAATGGTCTATAACTTTAGTTTTCAAATGACAATATGTGCAGGCCGTATTTATGTATGGGTTAAGTGGGCTATAGCCGCAATAGCAGAGCTATGGGGGTGGGAATATCTTTCCTTTTAACAACCATATAAAAATGTAAAAAATTTTGAAGGCATTTAATAAAAAAAAGAGCTTTCTTTTAGTTTCTTTTAAAGATTTTCCCTTATTTCAAATATTTCTGGTCAAATATTACCATTGTAATAGATTATGCAGGCTGTCTATCTACCTGTTTAAAAAAAAAGTCTAGTACACGGAAAAGTTGGTCTCAAAAATATTATAATCCACTGCCACTGGGAGTTTTCTAATTAATTACCGTTCCACTGTATTTTCCTCAACTTGCGGAGTGTGGATATTTCTGCATTTATAAAAAAAAGATATGTAATGCATTTGTTTGAACATACAGAACATACTATGACTATTTCTTTGCATGCCTATAACTGATTGGTCAATATAGAACGATCTTTTTCTGTGTTGCATAGAGTAAAATGTTAAGCTCATAGCAATGGCAAATTTAGGGGATGTCTAGGGGTTCAGGCCCCCCTCCCAAAATAAATACCTACACACATCTGGTTCATACTGCTATGTCACATACACAATTAAATTCAAACACATTAAATTCAATTGCTTTACTTTTAGTAGAAAGTAGTGTGATGAGGGATATTGATTATTCCAATATAATTCTTTTATTCAAATAAAAGCAGCCAAGAAGAAGAAAAACTTAGATGACTAATGCTTCATTATAATTATACTTCTAAGAACTAACTTTAGCAATTATAGTATTAAAAACTTCTTTTTAAATTAAAAGTAAGTTGTATTTAATATTTTATAGTATAATTGTGCATGATTTGAGAAAGAGAATGGTCAGTATCAACAGCCCATACTGGTTTCAAACCTAAATATGCCACCAGGGATACATGAACTTTTAGGCATGCCACAATGATTATGCAGCTGCACAAATAATTATTATTACACATTTTTAAAAGGAGGTCAACGTCAACACTTTATGCTCCCCCCCCCCCCCCTCCTGTCAAGACCAAGGAAGGAACTAGTAGCTTTTTAGTTACATTCATTTAGTCATCTTGTTTTACAGCTAGGGTTTGTTTGTTAAAACTAAGATTGCTCTGCACTTGATGTATTTAGAATGCTTAATGAAAGGCTGATTTTACTTGGCAATTTGGAGAAAAAAAAAAGAGAGAAAAAAATGATTAAGGAGATCAATAAACACAGCAAGTTATAGGGAATTTTAAATTCTTTAAGTGATAAACTTAAAATAAGGATTAATCAGAATATCAGGATGAAGAAACAACTTAAGCGGCTAATGAACAGAGATGATAAAATCATAGATAAAGAAGTAATATTAATGTTTCAAGATGTAAACAAATCTCAACAAATTTAGTCACTTACCCAAGTGGTTGTTTTGGAATTATGATCGATGTAAAACACCCTCCCATTAGGAGCCACTTGCATCGACCATCCAGCAGGCAAACCTTCTGAACTAGACTGGTTTGAGCTTGTCTGTCTTGTGAGGCTACTTGTGGGCTATGTAATACATGAAAATGTCTTTAAAATTTGAATTTTCATAAAACTTGAAAGAAAGATGTAGTAAAACAAAAAAGGCAACTCTTTCTCTCTTTTTTTTTTGAATAATATGAGCATAAAGCACTTTTAGCTCAAAACTTAACAATGTCTTAATTATAGACAAGTTAAATTTAATCATATTTTCGATAAATGGTACTAAATTTTATATTCACAAAACTAAATTAACAAATGTTTTTATTTCACAGAAGTTTGTTTTCTAACTTTATGAGAAATCCTTTATTATGAAACTTGTATGTTACAAAAATTTTTATACAAGTTGAATGCCTAGTTAATATTATAAATAATGAAAGGTGTTTATTTTGGAAGAACTTACAGTTTAAGCAGAAATTTGGCAGAGTAATAGTGGCCCACTCATTTGTGAACTTAGTTTTTTCAAGATAAGCACTTTTAGGAATAATACCAAAACTTTATTCTGATACGATCATGGAAAAAAGATGACACTACAGTAATTAAACCAGTTATTTCCTATTACAGTGGAATCTCGGTAGCTCGACATGCAGATAAGTCGACTACCTCGGTAGTCAACATTTCCCTCCCCTAATGGTTGGACCAATGCTTGTTTCAGTGGGCGAAAAACTCGCTAACAAGACATACAATTTCCAGGAACCCCTGTCAGTCGACCTCTATTTTGTATTCTTATTAACCTTTTCTGCCGGTATTTTTGATTGAGTGATGAAAACACTCAAATGGCTGCCGACGATTCCATTTGTGAAGAATTTGTAAGTATTGAAGACGACACCATTTGTGAGGAATATGTGAATACCGACTCTGAATTGATCACTTCAGGACCACTAGCAGATAGAGATATCTTAGAAGCTATAAATCAAAATGCAAATAGGTTTAATGCTGAAAACAGATCAAGCTCCGTCTAGGCGCGAGGCATTAAAAGCGGTAGATGTCATCCGGCGCTTTCTACGAACACAAGAAAACGTTCGTAGAAAGCATAGTAATTTTTCTCATGAGGTATTCTAATTTGATGTACTATGTTTATATATTTATTTATTTGTAATGTATAACTTTTCAAAATAATAATAAATATATAATAAACAGTGATAATTCCATTCACTGGAATTGGCTTTTATAACTTAAATGGTAAGTAAATAACAATATAGACCGTTGTTAGTAATTGAAATTACAGAACCTCGGTAACCTGACACCAGCTCGACATGTTTTTCGTGTTTCCTTGGGGTGTCGAGTTATCGAGGTTTCACTGTATTTAAAAAAATGCATTCATCTTACACAGGAATATAGGAATGCATAATATAATAAATCATGCAAAAATATCAATGGAGTGATACATGAAACAAATTCAACACTTATAGAAATTAAATATCTTAAGATAAAAGCAAATAGCCATGCTACTACTTTTTATAAAGAGATTAAATATCATCAAAAGAGTAAAGACATGAAAAAATTAATCAGGTTCAACATTTATTAGCTCCATGCAAAAGCAAAAAAACAAGTTTAGAATTTACTTATATAGCTTCATAGTTAAATTAGCAAATATAAATTTTGAAATAATAGCCAACAATTTACTGAAACATACAGAGGATATGTTTGTATTAATTTAAAAGCACTAATGTGAAAATTTAAGCACTGTAGTGTAAAATCCGGATTACAAGATACAAATAGTATACATTACAACACATTAAAAGATTTGTTAAGAATAATTTTACTTCAAATTTTTCTTAGATATAACAGTAAAATAAACTTAAACTATTACTGAAACTGTGACAAAAATTTCATTACAATGTACAACTCGACATTTTTTATTTTGGTTTCATTGTGTAAAATGTATTCTAAGCAAAGTAGTAACTTAGATCAACATAGCATAGAGGAATACCTTAATACAAGTAATTTAGACATTAAAATGCTTTTTAAATAAAAAACATTGATGAATTAAAAATGCCAATAACTTTTTGTATGACTAACCAGGAGTCGATCCAGCATTTTTTAACAGGGTCTGCTTTTTGTGAATTTTAAAGAGATTTTTGTGAAAAATCAAATAATTTTGTGGAAATTGAAAAATTAAACATATAGTGATGAAAAATTTTATTATAAGTTGCCACTTTTATGGAGTTAAAAACACGATTTGGAAGTGAAGTTTGGAATTTTGTGAAGGGTTCGTTTTAATTGATTGGAATTCTGTGAAGGGTCAGTTTTGATTAATTGGAATTTTGTGAAGAGTCACAAAAATGGACCCATATTTCCTCTGCCGCGACTGCTGCTAACTCAAAATAAATTGATCTAATAATAAAATGCAAGGATTAAATAGAAAGCGACTTGAATATATTCTTTTTTCAATATTTTTCCAGTGTTTAAAAACAATGCTAAACATAAATGTTTGAATATTCTTTGGTCTATATTTCATTAGGGAGGAGGAGGGGAATGACTGAAAATATTTGAGAAAATTTTTGTTTTCTTTTTTAAAAGTGCATTCTAAATGATTTGTTTTTAAATAATAATAATGATTTGACAAACAATTCAAACTATTGCTCAAAAGATTTATACATCTTTTGCTGCAAAAAGAACATTTAATCTGCTTAATAATTCTGTTGAAGAAAAAAAAAAAGCTTGAATCAAGTTTTGACAGGAAAAAAATTTTGCTACCAATTATTACTTGACAGAAAAATATTTCTGTTTCTATTAACAATATTAATATGTGTAAAACAGCTCCATGTTTGGAGAATTGAAAGTTAGTAAATGGTTCAATTTTCTACCAGTGGTAATAATATAAAACAGTCACATTAAGAGTCTTTTGTAGGAAAAAAAAAATTGATTGTGAGAAACACACAACAACATGTGTGCAAACACATTCAAAATTTTAAGGAATGAACTATGCATTTGTCCAAATCAAGAAGGCCTTTAAACTATTTATGTGATAAGGGCCTATGGCAAGTAGTAAGTAGCCCTGACGTAGGTTACTGAGAGCAAAAAAAAAAAAAAAAAAAAGAAAAGGAAAGAAAAAGAACATTAACTTTTCAAGTCACTTCATTTTAACGCATTTGGTTCATTTTCACACAGAACAGTGGCAGCCGCAAACTATTCAGTACTTCATGTGCTATGATCTATTCCTGTTATGCTTCTTTTGGCTATGTAGTTGAAAGCAACGATTTACCACACCAAAGACAGAAAGTGTGATATTTGCTCTTTTGTTTTCAGACAACTATCCACAAAAAGGAATCATTCTTCCAATTTTCAAACGGTGAGTGAAAAATTAGTCAACCATCAGAAAACAACTTTAATAGATCAAAATACTTCATTGCTTAAAAAGACCTTTATATCTCACTTAACAAGAGATTTTAAACCGATAATCTCTTCACTGTGTAGAGTAAAGGTTCCTTTTAAAAGCTCCCAATACACAATAAGATTATTTAGTTTCATTTTGTTTTTAACATAAAAAAATTAATAACCATTATGCTCAACAGTTCCAGAAACATCACATGCACAAAACGGAATACATTTCTGTGGATAAATTTCACGACACAAATTACATGATTGTTTGAGTAAAAAGCGAACTTTGAAAAGATGGCATGGAAAATAGCTTAAGCCATTTAGAAAATTGACATACTCTCAAGAGTCTTCACGTGGCATAGAACTACAGTTATTGGACTGGTTATTCTGGATCAATAGATACATCAGTCTACTTTTCTTTCATAACTATAAAGCAAGTTTTTTATACAGCTCAGTTTTTGTCAATAGTTTTAAGTTGCACCAGTTTAATTTCCCAAATTTTTTAGGGAAGCCAATTTTGATTTTTTGCATGTTTATCTCTGAATACCTTTATAGATCTCTAATAGGGCTGCTTTATAGGGTTGATCAGATCAGTCAAAGTATAATGCAGTTCATCAAATGAGATATATTAGTGTGATATAAGCCCTGAACTTTTCAATTCAGAAAAAAAAAATCCAAATGTAGCATTAAAAGAAAGAAAACAGATGAAAGATTGACAATAGTTGACATTAGAATCTTTTAGAACTTCCAAAATATCTAGTTACATTTCAATCATTAAAATTTTAAATTTTGCAGCTTTCTGATTTGCTAGGAAATTTTTGAGGTTGGATTCACCATATAGCAAGCAGATGTAATAATAAGAGATAGGAGTAGTACGGTAATAGCAGATCCTATGTAATATCTTTTGTGCTAGTTTTAAATGTTTTGTGTTTAATACTGGAAGAAAAAAACTTTAAAAATTTAAAATATTTGCTGTTGCAATTAATTAAACATA
This sequence comes from Octonoba sinensis, assembly GCA_038502835.1. Lineage (NCBI taxonomy): Eukaryota > Metazoa > Arthropoda > Arachnida > Araneae > Uloboridae > Octonoba > Octonoba sinensis. The sequence continues at coordinate 100,129,591 of CM076599.1, read as the reverse complement.
ATTCTGTTTAAAACTTCCTCACTAAAACGTTACCATAAATAACTTTTCAGTTTAGATGATTAAGTAAAGGTTTTTTAAAGATTTGATTGCTTTAAATTTTGTTAGGAAACTTCTTGTTAGAAACCTATATATACTCATGTGATTTCTTTAAATTAAATTTTTATAATTTAAAATAAAATTGAATAATGTTTTTTTTTTATTTTTTAACCAAAAATAAAAAAGTAAACAGAACAATAGTCTTCATTTTCCAAGTTAAGAAAGAAAGAAAGAAAGGAATACAATTTTTAACATTTTCAATTTCAAATAAATACAGCTTTTGTTTATAAAATGCAATGAAGGATGAAGCAAGTAGTTGATTTTAAATTTTCAAACAAGATTATATATTGATTTCTGGATATAAAAATATGATTTTATCTGTAAGAAAGCAAACTTACCATGGAATGGCGTCTGATGTTTGGATCAAGCCTTTGCGATTCTAGCATCTAGACATAAGGAAAAATATTTTTCTCTTTTATGAATTAGAGACCTTGGAAACATTAAATATTTTCTACACTAAATTCTATTCTCTTATTAAATTTCAAGTTCATAATTTTCTAGCTCTTTAAATTCTTCAATCTAGTTACTACAGATTATCTACTATGAATAATCTAAATACACAGAAATTGAAAATGGCCACATTATATAATAACTGCAAAGAATAAATTAAAATTAATAATGTTGCAAAAGGCACAACAAGTATGGTTAATGCCATGCACATCAAAGCGGCAATTAAAGTATAAAGGTATGCACATACACTCACTTTATTTAACAGCTAAAAGAAGTAAGATTTTTTTAACTTCCACATTGCATAACAAAACATAAAAATCTATTCATAAGATTGAAATAACACAGGATTCTAATAACATGCAGAGAATGAAATTACAACACAAATACTTAGTATTTACATAAGAAAACACATTAATAAATGTTAACATCTGAGAATTATAGATTGTTTCATATCGAATTTATTTAGCTCCTCTTTTTTACATACACATATACATCAGTTGCCAGTTGTATATGTTCCAGTTTAGCAGGGACGTATTAAAAGGTTTGTGGGCCCCTGGTGATGAAATAAATCTGGAGCCCCCTTTCTACCATGATTAAGCAATGGAAGACATTGGTATGAAATGTGATCTTATAAGATTTTAGTTAATATTGTTTTCGAAAATATTTTCAATTTTAATACAAGTAAAAGAGAAATAATTAAAAAATGATCACATACTGAAATTTCAAGAACCACTAGTCGCTACAAAGTTGCAACGCATCCTAATGCTTAGGCAATTTTTCCGAAAAACATCAATTTTAATAAATCATTAAATGGCAATGCCAGACAAAATAGTTTTTAATAGTTTGTATAACCCAGATGACTTTTTTAGTTCCAGAATATTATTATCAGAACTTCTTTCTTCTTCTCTTCAACATTTTTAAGACAAAATAGCATGGGTCGTTTTTACAGAATTCGAACAACTAATATTTTTTATTATTATATACTCATTTTGTTTTTTGTTGTAAACCTTAATCTCATATTATGCGAATTAAAATACACACATAGTCATTGTTATTGTTATGCTCAAAAACAAAAAACATTTACACATAAAATTTGAAATGTGATCTACAATGTCTTTGTTTCTAAACCGCAAATACATATCCTTATGTAATATAGCGAGACATGTGATGGGGGAGGGCGGTATGTTGAAGTGCGACATTTTGTGAAAAAAAGGGGGTGGAGGGTCAAACATAATCTCAAAAAAGTGTGATATTTATGAACTGCCCCAAAGGACTAACAAATTAAAATACATATTGGAAAGAAATAAAGAATAGCAAATTTGTTCTTACCCTGTCTTATTGCAACATTTGATTTCTGCTATTCGTATTTTTTACATAGTATTTTCTAACATGTAATAGTACAAATCTCCATGAAAAATAAAGATGATCACTCACTGTTCTTAAAATGTCAGTGTTATCGCGTGGATGATCAGCTATCACATCATCACTGTGATCCACACTAATATGTACACGCCGGCGGAATTCTTGTGCTGACTCTAGACTACGTTGCTGAACATCATCTTCAACTTGAGTGGCTCTAAAATGTTACAGAACAAGTACATTAATAGAATTCAATAAACTACATCACAACATTATTAAAAGTGCGAGATGGATTTAAATATTTTGTGATTAAACCAAAAAAAAAAAAAAATCAGTTAAGATACCATAAGAAGGATCAGGTCCAAAGGAATACAAATTTTTATTCTCATAACTTTCCCATGCTTAACTTTATGCTAGACCAGTGATTTCCTACCTCTTTTGACTTTTGAACCCCTTATAAGATACGAAAGAAAGTGGCGAAGCCCTTCTGTGGTTGAAAGTAGGGAGTAACAAAACTAAAAATTGCAAGCACATTTATTTTCCAAATTGCACATTAGTTCATAAAACAAAATGAAAGTATAATTGCAAAACATCCAAGTTTAAATAAAAACTAAAATTACTTTTTTAAATATTTGTTCTTTTTGAATTATTAAGGGGAGCCAGCACTCAAAAATGTTGAGAAACACCGAAATTTTTTTATTGGCTTAAGGATTTAAATAAATCTTTAAAAATGTTCCCTGAAAATTTCGGAAAAAATCATCGATTTTATTGCGGTGTGATTATTTTTTTAAATAAAATAAGCGAGAAGGAGCAATTTCATCGTGACTGTAACTGAAAGAAAAAGTTCCTTACTTGAAATTTTGATAAAGCATGGATTTAAGTTTTTGCAAACCGAAAACTTAAAATGTTGTTTTCTCTCACTTTGTTTTTTGTGCATTTCATCTGAATCAAAAAGGAAAGGCTTTTTTAAAATTTGTATCTATAATGTTGATTTTTTCCCCATATGTTCCTGAAACTATACATAACAATTTTATGCTCTAATGTTATGATAACTTAAGTACTTTTTAAGAAATTGTTTTTGAAGATTTTTTGAGTTTTTCGTTGTTTTTTGCGTTACTTCAGTTTTTATTCTCAAAAAATATTCGACTTATAAAAAAAATCAAAGCATAAAAGTTTTGCTTTTTGAGTAATGAATCAATAAAATTAATTTGAGACTTCATGCCAATTTTTAAAAAAGATGCATTTTTAAAAATTGCTCATTTTCTTTAAGAAAATTAAAGTATTCAAATTATATTTTAAAAATCCAGTTTTTTAGTATTAAATTTCTTATGAAGTGATGTAACATGACATGATACAAAAATTGTAAATTTAAACACCATAGAGAAAAAAAAATGGTCTCATGGTACCCACTCCCTTTAATAGGGCAGTAAGCATATGCATTCACAAAAAAATATCTTTAAAAATAATTTTCCCGATAGTGTGAAAAGTTGCGGAAAAGCATGAGAAATATACGTGCTACAAAATTTTTAATCAATCAATAAATATCGTTCGGTTACACCTTCGGATTGAAACACATAAAATTCGCAAAAGTTAGAATAAAGTGCGAAAAATGCGAGTACAAAATTTAAAAGTAATAAATAATTATATTCTAGTTCAACTTTCGGAGGAGTATAGGAAAAATAAGCCGGTTGTGTAAAATTTTAGTACATTTCCTTGTGATTAAACCAAACAACTCTTTTTTTTTTTTTTTTGCGTCAGCAAGGAAAAAGTGGGAAATGGTAGGAGAAACACAATTTCAAAACTCAAAATAAATCACTGAATATCTAGAATAAAAGTTTTCATGTTAAGAAAGCACAAATTAGCATTAAAATGCAGACATGTTTCGTGATTGCTTGGAATCCCCCCATATCGTTCGATACCACTTTGAAATTCAAACTTTTGATAACAACAAGTTGTATCAAGTAACAGTAGAATTAAGTGGATTTCAAATTTTGTATGTATGCTTTCTATACGAGTCCACAACAGTTTACGCATTATCAGGAAAACTATTTATCTAAGAAAATAAATTTTTACACTTCATCCTTATATGTATGTAAATTCATTATTTCGTTTTTCATTTGTGTTAGCAGTTAAATTCCATCATTGCAATATTATTTTCGCAAACCACCAGTTGGGAAACACTGTGCTAGACCATTGGTCGCCAAACTTATGAAGGCAGTAAATAATTGGGGGGGGGGGGGGGGGGAGATAAAAGAAAAAAATTTCAAATTTCAGTTAAGTATGCCAAAAAGCACAAGCAAACTACTACAAGTGTATTGGCTCAAGTACATCTTTTCATGTCAAAAACAAGGTTCGGGACATGTGTTTTGGGGATTACATGTCCCAAAACACAAATTTTCAATTTCACAGAAATTTGTGCTTTGTTATGATGTCATTCAGAAAATTCAAATATGGATAGTTTGAATGAAATTTATGTTTTATTCACACAAACTTTTGAAATGTATTTAAATCTAGAAAATCAAAGATTGTGGACGTGAGCTGTTTGAATGATACTGTAATCAACTTATGCTGTCCCAACAAGTAATATTACAAGCCAATTTCGTATAAAACATACATTATTTGGCTTTTTTTACTATTATTATTCTTTACAAACTGCAATTTAATTATTTATTTTTACATACCTATCAAGATAAATACTCTGCAGCAAAAGTACAACCAGATTCATAAAATTTAATTAGCTAAGTACAACAGTGATAACTCATGGAATGTACAATAACTCTCACAGTATGAACTAGAAAATAAAGCAAATCCAAACAACTCACCCTGTTGGCCTCTCCCACTGGGTAGTTCGTGCTGCATGGTTGACATAATAAGTTCTCCCATTGGCGTCTTGCCTCTCCTCCCACCCTGGGGGGAGAGGGGAATGACTGGACGGAGGGGTCGACACCGTCCTGGGGGAGGATACAGTCTCCTCCAGAACACGGGTACCATCTTCAGCATTTACCATCTCCCAACCAGACTAGAATCAGAAACATAAATATCACTGATATGCTGGATGACACTTAATAAGATTGAATTTTAAATCAATATTTATAATTCAATCAACAGCAATAAATCTAAAGTACCGTATATTTCCGAATATAAGCGGATCCGTGTATAAGCCGAGAGTGCATTATTCCTTCAAAAATGTACCAAAAATTCAAAACTCGTATATAAGCCGAGATAAAAAATTTGAAGAAAAAAAATTTACAGCTCAAAGAGAGTCGCCAAAGGGAGCGAAACATTCGCCAAGCAGGTAACACAGATCAAGTATTTTCCAATCAAGAAGCTGTGAAAGTGAGAAGCTTGGCGCCAACGGCGTCAGATTGATCTCTGGTAACCCTGTCCGAGGCGAGCGCCGACCGCGGAGTGTAGTGATGGAGCACGTTTCCCTGTTCATTCATTGCTTTTTTGCCCCTGCGTTTGCTTAGTTTGTTTTACTTTTTTTATTGTTTTTATAAAGTTATTTTACTACATTTATATTAGAAGGATGAGCGGGAATAGAAAGGCATACACAGACTGTCGCGAGTGTATTATAGTGGGGAGCAAATTTCGCCATTTTGTTTCAGTGATGATTTCACAAAATCCAGCTGAAAAATATGTGTTACTTCTTTTAAATAAAACTCTACTTATTTTAAGCTAATTATTTCCTTTATGTAGGAGACATAAATTACATAATTAGAACTCTATATTAGTCGATATTTCGTGATATTAAGACCGACTTTTTATTTAGATTATCGGACCCGTATATAAGCGATTTAGCTTTCAAAAAAGTTCCAAAAATTCTCGGCTTATACACAGAAATATACGGTAAGCACTTTGTAAGTATCAAATAAAATGAATCCGTGAGTGGAAAAACAGTACAGAAAACGTTGCGAGATATTTGCAAAAACAACTTTCGTTTTCATATTTGTTTTTTTGTTTGTTAACCGCCATGCCTAGGATGCCTCAGATGTCAATTGTTGGGCATTTTTTCCAGAAAGTCTTCAAGGAAGTTAGCTTTCTCAACACGTGTGCGTTGAATAACTCCTCCTGGGCAGAAACACATTAGCCCAAACAAACAGGCCTGCCACATTGGCCCCTTGATAAGATAAGGATAGAGTGATATCCCCGTTTTTTCACCCCTTGGGGGTGAACGAGCGGCAGGAACACAAGTCTTTTCTTTCAGTAGAGAATTCATTTTGATAACCAACAATCGATATTGAAAGAACATTTTTCAACGTTTTATAAGTGGCATCTAACAAAAAAGCGATTCTTTACTTATGAAGCTAGGATAAAGGAGTGTGAAAGTGGTAAATCTGAAAGGAAATCGGCAGAAAATTTTAAATGCAGGGAAATTCAAACCCATGACAATTTAAAAACAAGGAAATGCTCATCAAAGAGTGGGCACAGTCAAAAAGAGCCGAGATCAGAAAATATTTCTTTTCATCATTTCGCAGGTTATGATGATAAAGGCATTTATAATCTTGGTGAATATGGAGCAATTTTTCGTGCTTTAACCAACATAAAGTTTAACAGATAAGTCGGAGGATGCAGAAAAGAGGAGGAGGATCGAAAGAACACTTAACTTCAGTTTATTGAGTGAATGAGTTAGGTGAGAAATAAAAAGCTCTTGTGATCGCAAAATCTTTAAAATCGCGTTTACGTTCATTTATTTAAATAATCATTATTTATTTTGGACACTTCTGGATATGTTTAACGTTATTATTGAATATTTTCAAGTAACCTCCATTGAGCGACCACCTCCCTGAGCGACCACTTTTCGGCGGAACGAGAGGTGGTCGCTTTAGAGAGGTTTGTTTCACTGTACACAGAATCCTTTTCTTCAGTGTAACAGATTAGTTGCCATTTCCTAGCACTGAAGAGGAAATTGTAAATAAAGCACAAATTGTCAAATCCATAGTACAAATAGCTATTTCGGGGCCACAATCAAGACACTGCATTAGTGCAAGAAAAGAGAAGTGCTCAGCACGCAACAAGAAAGGTATGAGTGAGCAACAAGACAGACAGACGGGAGATAGAGAATTGGGTGAGCAGAGCTGAAGGGGGCTTGGGTGAGCTTTTGCCCGGGTTCAGACAGAGGATCATGGAAAGAGGAGACCAGTCCCGTTAAGGGGGTGGAGTCAAAGGGCAAGGGTTTCGAAGAGTAGGGGCGTACAAATAAAATTACATAAAAAAGACCAGTTGAGAAGAAAAGATTAAATGAGTTTTATGAGTATGAGGTATTTACAGAAATATACAAATATTTACATATATACAAAAGACCATGAGCTTAAACCTGCTCCTTCGAAAGAGGGGGGTCAGGAAGGTGGGGGATGAGGGAGAGAGGAAGGTATTAGGGAGAAGAGTGGGCAACAACCAGAGAGACAGCCCGTATTTATACTACATGGGTCGGATTAGAAATTAACCAATAGGAGCAAAGCTGAGGAATGAGAAAGACCAATCAGAGGCCAGGAACACAAAAAGGAAGAATAGAGGGAAATACATACAGGAAAAAAAGAAATTACAAAAAACATTTCCAAACATCAGGAAAAAATGGAGCACTGGTAAAATCATTTACTAAAGAATGAAAATTTTTGCAAACATAATAAGCTTCCCAAAATCTAGGTCATAAACCGAAGAACATTTACTGATAATTCTAGCAGAAGAAGCCAAGAATACAATTCTAGTGAAATATGACATTATGCTGCTAAATAATAGAGTAACAGCTATGTACCTAACGGCATGGAAGTGACATAATATTCAATGTGAGTCTAAAATATAAAAATGTACCCAATACATTTAAAATACAATGTTCGAACACATTTTGAAATAAAATAGACGTGTCGTATACTTCTGCTTCCTGTTGGCTAGAAGTGTCATCGTCATCTGATGTTCCAGTTGGGGTGAACGCATGATAAATTTCTAGGTGGCCTTTGACTCTGGATTTGGAGCTGTAATTTAAAAGTTCATGTAAATAACAAAATTTAAATCAACTACTTCTTGATAGCTTGATAAATAAAAAAGCATAAAGGAGGAGAAAATTATTCAAATGGAATTGATTAAGTTGCAAAACAATTCTAATTATGAATGCATTGATGAACATACGTGCAGAAATTTATATAATTTAAATCAAATTTTTTTACATAATGATGAATACTATGTTCATAATGTCACTTAGAGCATATTTTATTTTATATGAAATAATACATATCAATATTATAAATATACTAAATTTAAAAATATTTCCAGAAAAAAGTTAATGGGTTTTTAAATAAACAATAGAACAATATTTACTGCTAGAATAATCAAATATTTCATTTGAAATTTAAGTCATAGACAGTTCTAATATTACTTGCTATTTAAATAAAGTGTAAGACAATGATTCATTTACAACAAAACATTAAATTTGTTCTTTTTTTCTTTAAAAAGAAATCTTCAGCACAAATGTTTCCCCTCATCCTAATAATATAAAATGCCAACTATCTGTAAAAAATGTTTTTAAATATTATTCAGTTCTTGATCCCTTGACATGCAATGCAAAATAAACATTTTAAAGAGTTAGTAAATATTTGTCTACTTAATGTGGAATTTAACATTAAGTGGAAGCAATCTAAATGATACAGATTAAAATTAACTTTACATTTGGTTTTAAAATAAGTAAGATGAATATATATTTTTTACTCTTCCTTGGAAATTTTTGAAAATTAAATTCTTGAAATTGAATTGAATCTTGAATTTTTTGAAATTGAAGTCTTAAAAATGCAGATCAGGACATCTTTGGTGACATCAAAGACAAGTGGATTCAGTGGCTCTCCGAGGAGTTTTAAATTCGCAATTTTGGGCTTCCATTAATGATGTTAGAGAGAGAGTGATGGTTCGGAATTGAATTTATTTCCAAGATGAAGTTTTAAAAATACAATCTTTATGATTTTCGAGGAGGTGAGCGGATGAGTGGGGGATTCGGGGGGGGGGGGGGGGGGACTCCCCTTCCCACCGTAAACTTTTTCAAATTGAAGTTTTAAAAAAGCATAATAGGCTATCTTTGGTGGTAACAAAAAACAGGTTACATTGTGCTCATAAAAATATAAAGAATAAGTCAAGTATTTCAGTGTAATTTTCAATTCACAAGAAAAAAAGCTAATAAGATTCGTTCTTAAGACTCCACCCCCCTCCATCATTCATTTGTAATGACGAAAAAATCTCCCATCTATGTTTTTAAAGCAATATTCGGTATTTCTTGATTATGAATGAAAGTGTTACTGCAAATAAAACTTTATTATTTTTTTATTTGAAAAAAGAGCTATTTTTAGTTAAAATAACTTTTATAATGAAAAATAAGCATAGAATCGTACCCCCTTTTCCTTTAAAAACGGGGGGGGGGGGGGGAATAATGAAAAAATCCGGGGGGGGGGGGAGGGGTTGACAATTTTGTTAAAGGTACAAACTCACATTATTTGTTAGACTGTATTATAACATCTGTATTCCTCCACATGAAAAAAAATAAGAAAATAAAGACAGCTGCACTTGGCATTTGCAGTGCAGGTGTTATAAAGGGAAAATGTTGGAGGAAAGGGAAGGAGACCCAATCCGCAAAGATTTTTTAAAAAAGAATTTAAAATCCTCTCATACAGCTATTTTTTTTCCGCCAAATTTTTAAATTACTTTACTAGAATCGCGAGTGATTCTTTTAGTTTTAGTTATGTAAACTTCCCCCAAACAGTCTTTTATGGTGCTTGAATAATGCATTTATGTTTTTATAAACATAAAAATAAATAAATGATTTAAATGACATTTTTGACAAGCATTCTACATGTTTCGATGGTTTAAAGCGGATTTTTTCCATCAGCCATCGGCATCTTCTGATGGAAGAGAAACATAATCGGCCTTCGGCCGATCTCTGAATAATCACCATCAGCAAAAAAATGCCATCAGTCGAACCCTATTTGTTAGGTAATCATAATACAGATTTGCCAACGTTCCCAAAACATATTTTAAGCTTGCATTTTTTGTTAAATTCTACAGAAAAAGTAATTTTTTGTTCAACCATTCCTTTCTCTTTTTCATTTTTACTATGAAAATCTCCCTTCCCCTTTTTTCTTTCTTTAATATGTTGAAATTTTGGTGGCCCTGTTCACAAAAAACTAGGGGGTGCAGACCCCGCTCACTCACCGTGGCGACAGCCCTGGCCTGGGGGGGGGGGGGGGCACAAAGAATAGTAAAAAGATAAAAATAAATGATAAAAACTGTTACTCACATGTAGATCTTTTAAATAACATATTAATGACTATAAAAAATAATAAAATGCAAGGGTCACCCAAGAGCTGATCCTGGACAAAATACCAAAGATATGAATTAAATAAGTTTAAAAATAATTCAATATCAAAATAAGCTATAACTGCTTTTAAAACAACATTCAGGTACAAAATTTGCTTGAGTAAATATAAAAATATGCAAGAGTTCAGAACAAGGTCCAGTTGTTAAGTAAAATCAAGAATGCAAAACTGAGTCGCTGCAATTGTTTAGTAGTCATGCCCCCTTTCACCCTTACACAAAATGATCTCCTAATACTATTAAAAAAGAAATTAATTATTAGTTTTTAAGCTTGCACCAAATAAAGAATGTTTAACAAAATATAATGATTAAGTCATGAGGAGGAAAATGCTTTTAAAAATGAGAAGAAATGAAAAAGATTATGAGAATAAAGAAGAAAATAACTTCAGGAAGAAAAAGCAGGGAGAAAAGTTGCATTAACAAGAAGATACTGGTATAAAGTAGTAAATACAATACCTCCGAGGCCGTAGAATGTAGTATTTAGCACTAATGTGGCGACCAGGTCGTTCAGAAGGAATACTTTTAAGAGGTAACTCAACTAGACCAAGGAAGTCATCTCTAGTCTATGAATATTTAAGGAATATAAACAATTAAAAGAAATACACATTAAATAAAATTATTTATGTTAATTTTAAACTATAAATATTTCATCAAAAGTCTTACAATTCCACTTCTGGTATTATACTAGAATTGGAAGAAATTCAAATTTACAAATATTAGTTTTACATTACATGTTTGGTAAATTACAGTGGAACACATTATTATTGCACAGTAGTACACGCACTGTAGGAGTGGAAAACTGGGCATTTACGCCGTGGATCCCTTTTTATTCATTGACAGCCCTGTGATAAAGATGGGGGGGGGGGGGGGGTAACATTGTACAATTTCCCTATTAGGCTAAATTTTTTGAATTAAAGAGTGAATTTCAACTTAAGAATCTGTAACAGCTTTTGGGGGGTTCAACTTTGAACTCGAATTCCCCACAATGGCTTGGCAACATTTCAAACGAAACTTCATAAGTGCTAGTACTTTTTGCAGAAGAAAGCAAATAAAAAGTATATAACATCCATTTTATATATATATGTAAAAGCTTGAAAGAAAAGTTTCAGACAGTATTTGAAAGTTCCATCGATGAATATTGTTGATTCTCACAAATATTTGAGAGCAGAAATGGTTGAAATGAACAATCATTTTTTTCCCATTGTTAATATACAACTTTTTATCAAAAAATACTTTAATTATATAGTACAATTATTATGCATTGTGCAGCTAGAGCAACATGCACTTATGCTGCTCTTGGGCAGTGATGGTAAAATTAAACATTAAACTCTACTTTTTCCATTTCTTTTTTACATATTTGATAGCTTTTATGCTGAACTTTTCTGCATATACTGAAGGTAATGTACATACAACTCATGAATAGCTTTTTTTTTCTTTCCTCAACACTTGGAAATAATTTGTTGCAGTAAATAAAAAATAAGGAGCATTGTTATGAAATTCATAATGATTCATAAATGTCATATAGGGTCATTCATAAATAATGTCATGCTTCGAGGGGGGGAGGGGGTGTTCATGAAAGTGACAGTTTGTGACAAGGGGATTGGAGGGGTAACAAGAAGTGTGACATCGTACATTTTGATTTCTATAAAAACATTTAAAATCAGCAAATTAAACCAATTTTATGCTAATGTAATATAGCGTGACATGTGACAAAGGGAGGTAGGGGGGGTCAAATATATTGAAAAAAAAGTGTGACATCATTTATGAACGGTCCCAAAGGTTTGTTCTAAAAAGTAAAAAAATTCATTTTATCCTTTGAGATCAGATCCTTTTCTTGCAGTAATTTTGGAGGTACTTTTCTCCTCCATCCCCTCTCTGTTAGCACGAGCTCTTAGGGGTGCCTGCCAACTCTGGCCTGGGGAAATTGGAGTCCGTCGATCGCCTATGGTTGGCGCAATTGTGACGAGGTAGGTTTGCTGGGCGTTTTGCGTGCAACCCTGTCGGCCCATCCTAGCTACCTCTTGCTGAGTGAACCTGTCCCTCCTTGTTATCCTATGCTTGAGGGGTATCATTTAGAGGGTTATGGTTCACAATTTGGAGGTACTACATAAAATCTTGGAAAAAAATGTACTTATTTTCAATGATTTCTTCTTCTTCTTCTTTTTTTTTTTTTGTTTAACAGAAAGCCAGAAAATGTAGCAAGGCATGATATATATCATATATTTACGCAGGTGCACATTTAAAAAGCAAAATATAAATAATATAAATCGACCCTGCAAGTTTATATCTTGTTTTTTGAACTAAATTTCCTCACATACAGCAGTGCAAATACATATAGCAATTAGATATGCAAGTATGAATTTTGAAAGACAAAAATTTATTTTAATGCTTCTGATGCCCAAATTATAAAAATAGCATAAATGTGTTTTAGAGTTCCAAGGGAACAGTGCCAGGAAATGAGAGCTATTCAAAAAAATAGTTGTTGTTGACCATTTTTTTGATAAGTTTCTCTGCACTAAAAAGCTTTTAATTCTTATTGCAAATTTGTGATAAACAATGTTAGAGTCCCAATGCATTAACTCACTCCCAGATAGGTATTCAAATATTATAATGGTTCACTTCATTATCATACAATAAGCAAAAGTGTGAAATTAAACCATTTTTAATACAGTGTTAGTAATTGTGTTAATGTTCAACTAATATTTTAAATATCAAAACATTTTTTAAAGATAACATTAAGCTTTTAAAAGTATTTCTTACCAATCTATTTTCATCAAAAACTTCAAACTTCAATCGATGATTTGGACTTGCCTAAAATCAAAAAGTTAAAATATAGAACTTCAAAGTAATGTTTAGGAACATTAGGAAATGTTAATGCATATTACAAATGTTCTACACAATTACTTAAATGGGTAGAGCATTTGAACACAACAATTGAATTGTGTGTATCATGTTTTAAAAGGACTACTAATCTAAGGTGAATGTTACATCTGAAAATTTTTAAATTGAATTTCCAAATCAGGGTTCATACGCTTTTGGCAAAACCAAAAATAAGGACTTTCTAAGGACTTTTTAAGGACCTACAAAAAATTTTAAGGACCTCACAAAATTTTCGAAATATACAAACTGTTATGTTTATTTCAAAAAGAAACATTATTGAAAGAGGAAATTTATTTAACATCGTATTTTTATTAGGAACACAACACAAACACTTTTATGAAGCTCTCTTTGACTTGTTGCTTTTCTAATGTCCAATACAGTCAGGCAGTTGAATAACTATTGGAGCTAGTAATAAGAAGCACACAACACAAGTATTAATCATATATAAGCAAATTAGCATGACATGAAAAATTATAAAAAATGGTTAGTGCTATAAAAAAGAAGTTAAATGAAAAACAATTTAAATTTAAAAAATGTTAAAGAAAACGCTGCACTTTGTCTTGAGAATTTGTGTTTAATTAATTTTTTTTTTTTATTTTGCTTAACTTATGTTGCCAGCATCTCAATTTAGGCTTACTTAAATTTTTTATCTCCGCCATAAATAATTTTTTTAAATTATTTAGAGGAGCTTGCAAAAATTCAGAAAAAACTTTTTCAACTTGAGAAAAATATTTCATTTTGGAAATAGCATACAAATAAAAAGTGGAGCTTATTCGCTTAAAACTTTGCACATTAACCTCAAATAGTAACTACCAAAATTTAACTAAAATAAAGTTTCAAAAAATTGAACATTTTTTTAAAATAAAAAATAAAACAAGCAGACTACAGGCTGCAAATGCTAAAACAATTGTCAACTTTTTAAATAATCAATATATTTACAGAATGCAAAAAGATAGAAGTCTCAACAGCAGCGTGCAATTTTCGCAAAGCACATGCTAGATGTTAGCAAGTATCCGAAAAATAGGTTTTTATATTTTCGCGTTATAAGTTATGAAAATTCATGTAAATTAATACATGTCTTTTTAAAAAGTTTCTTGAAAAATTTCCTTGTTTTGTAAGCAATCCCTTTAGATAAAAATACTTGTACATCAGCTTGAAAAATCGGATCTTTTGACAAAAAAATCGAATTTTCGAAGTTCACAAATAAAAACAGAAAAACTAGGGGAAAACGGAGCATTTGGCAACTACGGTGTTTTTGTTTAAGAAAGGTCAATTCCTTCAATTTACTGCAAATTAAGAAATTTCACGAGATGCAAATTTTGATTAACGCAGTAAATATCCATCATCTTCCACACAACAAAACCTCACAGCGAAAGATCGCGAAGCCAAATTGATCAATAAAAATTTACTAAATATCAAAACATTGCTTTAAAACGAATTTTATATACGGAAATTTATTTGATCTAAAAAAAAACAATGGGAGAACAAACTGTTCAGCGAAAGATCAGCTGAAAAGCGATCGGGAAAATTGGCAAATCGGCGCTTATTATAGTGTAAGACGTAAGAAAAATGATAATAAAATTAAATCATCTTTTACCTTTAACAATATAAATAAGCGATAATAATACATGCAATTGGTCAAACGCAAAAAAAATTGACATTTTTTTTTTTTTGCCTACATATTAGTTAAATGCACCTCTTTCATTGAGCTAGATGTCAACGATATGCTTCTTTGAAGTATTTTCCCCCTTAAATTAAAAATAAAGTTTCAAAAGCAATATTTGTTCACTGATTACTTATTAACAGCTGCTCCTACTTGCTTCATTGATAATTGTTTAGAATGTAGATGATTTAGTAACAATTTTCATGAAAAAAATAATTATTATTTACTTTGTAACTAAACTTAATAAACAATATTGAATCCCAAATTTGCAATCCCGAAATTCGGCCCTTTTTCGAAATTTCCCGATTTTTGTTTATTTATTAAATTTTTCCCCTCGAGTCCTTAAAACTTCGTTTTTCAAATTTTATTCCTTTTTTCCTCTCTTAAAAGCAAAATGAAGGACCTTGTGTAATTTGTTTTTCTGTGGTCTTAAATGGTGCCCAGTTACTGGGCACCATTGCATTTTGTAAAAATGCTTGGTGTTTTGATTCGACTTCTCTACTAATAATTTAATTTAAAAAAATTTTTTTTTTTAGATGTAGCTCGATTTTTTTTTTCATACAATTGCAGAAATAGCAAATTGGGAGCTACCATGTGGGTGGGTACAAATTCATTTTGACTGAATTGGGTGTTGTAGTTTCAAGCATTTTATCAAAATCCATAAAATTTTTTTTTTTTTTTTTTGTAAAAATATATAACACATCAATTTACCTATACCTTTTCAAAAAAAAAATTAAAAAACAAGTGTTAATTATTTATCTACCAGCTGAGAAAGCACTGCAATTTGCAGTAAAAATGCGATGATGTTTACGTAAATCCGCCATTTTTGGTCCTGTCAATCCGCCGTTTTGGGCCGTTTGGGTCCGCGATAGTACCGGATCCGAACAAACCAAATTTGAGGTTCGATAAGTAGTTGAAATGAAACAAGTTCGATTCTTGTGAAGAATACAAAAGATAGAAAAACAAATAGAGCACATGGGTACTTTCTTATTTTAACAAAAAAAAAAAAAATTAAGCACCTGGAATAAAAAATAAGGACTATTTAAGGACTTTTTAAGGCCTTAAAAATGAAAATGATCATTAAGGACTTTCTAAGGACCTTTAAGGACCGTACGAACCCTGCAAGTGATGAGTGGCAACTGTAAATATTAACCTTTACTTCAGGGTTGGCCGGTTTTAACCAGAGGTGGTTTTAACCACTGTTTTGACCGGTTTTAACCCGCCCCGGTCAAAACTGTTTTGACCAGCCAAAGTGGTCAAAATGGTCAAAGCTCAAATAATACTATAATGTGTTATGTTATTATGATCCCCTGTTTATGCAGAATACTACTTGTCCAGTTTAGCTTGGGAGTACCCATGCTGTGCAGCATTGTATCATATTGTCATATGTCCATATTTGCAAGATATAACAAACAAAATGAATATGAATCGAATTCCTTAGTTGGAGCCATTTTGTGTTTTTGATGCACTGAAGTGACTGAAGATGACAAACAATGGTAAAACAATTACGAATCTAATTCTGCTGCAGCCCCCTTTTTGTTTAGCATTTTGTAACAAACAACAAGTTTGGAGGCTTTTTCTAAGCCTAATCTATTTCATTTTTTTTTAGACAAAACTATAATTTGAGAACAATCTTTCAATGCAAGCAGAACTTGATGGGCAGTTGTGAAGGTGGATGACAAAATTTAAAAACTCTTCGTTGATCATAGTATTTTTTCATTGATTTCTACCATATTGATGCTTTTACATTGTTTCGCACTTCAGAAGTGAAATATGATCTTGGAAACGGGTCTTCTTCAGCTTGGAAGGAAATGACAAATGGGAGGTAGGCAGGATTCAGTTCTGATAACCAAATGCGTGTTGATTCTTGTTGTGGTGCTTTCAGTCCTTCTCCCATGTATTTTGGATCCAACAAATATGTGAGAATATGCACTGGTGTGATAGCCTGTTCGAACCGGAATTTGAGGATGTCAGCATAAGGTTATAGTTCATCTTTGTTTACAAGCTTTAACCACTCGCAACAAGCAGTAGAAATATTAGCCTCTTCAGATTGCAGATTATCCAATGCAACAGCCACGGGTTTCAGTTGCTTATATAACGATTTCGCTTCTTTATACAGGGTGCTTCAAAAAAATGTATACACACTTTAAAAAAATGTATACACACTTTAAACTATTGTAGTTTTCCCGCTCTACAAGGCTAATGTTATATTTCTTCGCCAGGTGCCAGCATAATCCTCCCTCTATGTTTTATTATCAGTTGGAATTTGTAATATCAACATGGGGGACGTACGTTTGAGTTTTGAAGAACGTAAGCAGGTTATTAAGTGGTACTGGAAGTTTGAGAATGTAAATGAAGTTCAAAGACAGTGGAGAAGGGAGTATGATACAGAACCACCTTCAAGATTAACAATTACACGCATACGAGACAAATTCGAAGTTCATGGAACAGTGTGTGATGTGCATAAAGGTCATTCAGGTCGGCCTCGAACAGCTACTTCTTCTTGTGGGGCACAGTAAAAGATGAAGTGTACAAATGTAAACCACGTAACCTAGACATTCTTTGGAATGAGATTCAAGCAGTGTGTAGAGAAATCTCATTGGACGTTTTGATACGATGTACAGAATCAGTGGTGACTCGTACTCAGAATTGTATTGATGCTGCAGGTCACCAATTTGAACAGTATTAACATTTGTTATTTATGTTTCATTTACATTGGACTTTCAGCTTTCTATTTTCCTGAAATTTAACTTTGTAGAACGGTAAATAAATTTTCTATGGAAGTTCAAAGTGTGTATACATTTTTTTGAAGCACCCTGTATATAGGAACATAATTTATATTTTTGTGATGTTTTTATAAATATCTGATTCATGATCATCCGCAATCTTCAAATAAAACTCCCGATTCAATCAGCATGAAAAAGAAACAATGTTTTCATGTCAGTAAGTTACTATGAGCAGGGGTGTCTATCCCCCCCAAAGGTTATGGCGCACTCCCCACCCCCTCCCCCCAAAAAAAAAAGAAATTGTACCATACCCATGGGGCCGTTCAAGAACCACGTGACGCACTTTAAGGGGGAGGAGGATAGAGGCTAGCGTCACGTTAACTACGTTTATAGGAAATTTTTACAAATTTGGGGATGGAAAATGGCAAAAAAAGAACAATTTACGTGGTTTTTTAACGACCTCCTTCATGCTTTCGGAATTCTATTGAATATGAGGGATGGGGGGAATTGTGGTGAAAATTAGCATTTGCCAACGAATATAACTTATTTTACAATGAACTTTCTCTTTAAACATGCAACTAACTTTTTCGAATATTTCACTTCTTTTATTATTCCCCTTCAAAAATTTCAAAATCCCCCCCAAAAATTTTCCTGATGGCGCAAGTTGCGCCATGCTATTCCCCTGTGGGCACCCCTGATTATGAGTATGATGAAAGGTTGCATCATGCTAGCTTTGGTAGCAGCCAATTAATAAAAAGGGGCAAGGCAGAAGCAGTAATCAACCAACGAGGAAATGGGTGATGCAAGAAAAAGTTCAATACATTATTAAATAGCATCCTTATTTCATATTATATTGGAAACTGGATACTGCATATTGAAACCGCAATCCCTCTTAATTTAGAATATTTATTGCCTCATTTATTTTAGTCAGTAAGCTTACTTTTTAAACAATATTTCAATTTCAACCTTGGTTGCTGTTATTATTTCTCAGTTTAAGTTATTTTTACTTACTGCCTATTAAATTGGGGGGTGTTGCATCTATCATTTAAGGAAAAAACAACTATGTAAAAAATGTTCAAAATTTTTTTTTTTTTTTTAGTTTTGACCATTTTGACCGGTTAAAACCATTTAAGCACGGTTAAAACCAGTTTTGACCAGTGCCCCGGTCAAAATAAAAAATTAGTGGGGTTTTGCCAACCCTGCTTTACTTACATACAATCCTAACACATGACATGCATGCATTTTTTTTAATCTTGGACATTTTTATTGCGTATGACTTATTTTATTGGATGCATTAATTTTTTTTATTGTTTTTTAAACTACTTTGAAACATACTAAAGGAACTGTTATGTTATCGACTTTCAAAATTATATTCTTGTTTGGCAACAAAAGACTTTAAAAATTTATAGCTTCTGAGCTTGTTCTGTTATGTAAAAATTGTAAGTTTTAAAATTCATTACAATGATGCTTTGTAAGTAATGTATGCTTATTCTCTTACGAATAAATTTTACTTCGAAATACATATTAGGAACAAAGAATTACTTTAACACATTCATTGCTGCAATGTGAGCGCCTTTTTCTCATCTCTTAGAAATTTTATAAAAATGTGTTAATATGAACTGAGAAGTGTTGAAGATGTAATAAATCAGACACCAGATGGCACAGGAAGAGTACAGAAAAATATTTTGCAGACATCAAATATTTTTGTTTCTAGCAGACAGAAATATAATCTTTGAAGACGCAATATCTCGCCCATAGCAATGAAAGTCAAAATGTCATTTAAAATTTATATGAAAAACTTACCTGAAACACAAATTCTTCATCCCATACTGGATTCAAAGTCTAAAAAAAATTATTAATAAAAATTAAATAGTTACTAGGGATGTAACAAATAGTGCATTGGACAAATACTGAATATTCAGCCGCTACTTTAGACTGAAACTGAATATTTTGGCAATTTCTTCTGGGCTGAAGCTGAATATTTAGCAAATGTCTCAAGTCGAGTAAGGAATATTCCAGAGTTAAATATCATAACCTCAAAATTCATAGGAAAAAGGTATCTTTTAATTTAAAATTAATCACAAACACCATTTGCATGTATTATCTATGCTTATGCTTTTAATTGAAGTATTTTACCTATGCTTTATTTAGTTTCTGTTTAAAAATTTGAAAACTTCTAAAATTAAGGCATTTTGTCTTGCTTTTAATGTAATGGAATTGATAATTTCATCTATAAGATGCATACAAATGATTTTGCATACAAGTAATTGCATTATATGAACAAATATTTCCCCCAAATTAAAAAGTTACTAGTATTTAGTAAACTTACCCTTCTTGGAACAATTTTATCACCACATTTTGAGTTTAATACTTTCATTGTTTATGGTTATGGTTATCAATTCACATATTTAAACATGAGAAGTTAATCCTTATATTATTAAAACTTAATGTTTTAAAATAAGAGTATTATTACTTTCAAAAACCCAATTATTTGTGACATGTTCTAGGCTTTTCTCACATTTAATGTATGCCACTGAAAGTCTATCCCCAAATTCTGCCCTCCCTGTTGGGAGTAACACAAAATGAAAGCATTATATTGCAATTGTCCATCTTTCCTTAGCTAGCATTTGTCCTCAGAAGCAGCAAATCTTTATGAAAAGGGCCATAATAGAATTTTGACAGAAACTGCAGAAAAAGTTTTTTTTAAATTATAATTGCCTTTTACATAATTGAGCACTTAAAGGATACTGAATCAACCCATATGTAAAACCACCCATAAACAACCATAGTACCTACATTCTGTACAAAATATAATTATTAAATTAAAATACAACTTTAGAATTATAAAATGCATATAATAATAAAGTGCCTCTTCTATACATTTTGGTTAATATAGCAACGATAGCTCAATCACACTCAAAAGTTTGAGTAAGAAAGCCATATTTTGAAAGCAGTATGTGTGAATTGCAAGAATCCAAAGTAGGAATTGCAGCCAAAATTAAAAGCAATGTATAAAAGTATTAACTCATTGTCATATTATTCTTACATATAAGAATTAAGACTAGTATGTTCTTTTGCAGTAATTGTAATAAATTAAAATGCTTAAAATCTACAAGTTAATTTTTTTCCTATTGCTACTATAGTACAAGTATTCAACCGAAAAGTTAATCAATATTCGGTCAGGCAAAATTAGATCTAACGGAACACTCGACAAAGCTAAATATTAAGCTAGATTATGAAATAAATATTCGTTCAAACCAAATACTTTGCTAAAACTAATTACTATGTCCCTAGATGTTACAATTTGTAATTAAACAGTTAACAAAACTTGGCAAATCTTCTAAGTCCCATAAACTTCAATCTAATGCAACAGACTTTTATTTTAAGTGTTTTTAAACAAACATATGTTTCAATATGTAAGTTTACACACAAACTTGAAAAGGAAAAGAAAAGAAGGGGGAGGAGTCCAACACTGAATAGAGAAAATTAATAAAGAAATCAAGTAAAAACAATTTTTGACAATCTTGTACAAAGGCACTTAAGTTTAATTAAAAAATTTAATATACACGTTAAATTCCTTATAACTACATACTTTAATGCATATAAAGGATAAGTTTTTTATTACATATTTTCCTAAATAAACATGATCAGGTATTTCCATAGTGTACATTTATCAGTTTGTGTTTTGTCTATTGTTGCTAATTACTTCAAGTTGTTAAAATGTTTCATTTTAACAACTTTTTTTCGTTCGAAAGGCTCATTGTGATTCCAATGAAAAAAGGCAACACTATTAAAATTTTGAAGAAGATTCATTAAAACAGCAAAAGATTTCGTGAATGCTTTAGGCACAAAGTCTGCATTTCATGATTTGTTGATATTGAATTGATTGATGCTAGAATATTCAAAAAATTTGCATAATTACTTCAAAACACAATGTTTATAAGTGAAAGGAGGAAATAATTAAAAATTAAAATATATGAAATGAAAAAAGAATACTATAAGGAAATAGTAATGCAGAAACAATAATAATCACATACTCTCTTTTTTGTTCTGGTACAAAAGGTGTCGATCACAGTATCTGAATCTTCTGTCAAGAGGTCCACACGTACATAGGGATCACTATAAAAACATTCAAAATGTAGAAAAAGGAAAACAGAACATATTTAGAGAATAACAATACTGAATGCACATGATCAACCATTCAAAATGAAGATACAGCAAAAATTTATTACAAAGGCTTTCACAATAGAAAGTTCTCCGTGAATTAAACAAATTCAAACACAAGATGTTCTTTTCACTGATAAAGTCTTAATATTTCAAACAGAGATTTTTCTAGTTTATTGTAATTACAAGGTTTTATATTTTTCTTTTATAAACGAGTCAACTGGACATTTAATAGCCAAAAGAGAAGAGTATATCAATCAAAAACGTTGCAAAATGAAACATTGTCCCCAATTTTACTAAAAGATAGGTATAATGTATGTTTTTAATCTAAAGATAAAATTTTATATCTTAAAAAACTCTTAAAGGTGGATTAAAATATTTTTCATCCATTTAAAAAGCCAAAAAAGAAAACTGATACAAATATTTCAATTACTTTTTAAATACTTAAAATTAAAGATTGCTTTTGTCCTTAAGATATTATTAAAAAGGGCAACAGTTTCATCAAAGCATACATCTGATCCTTACAATGCAAATTTATTTATCATATTCTCACTTTGTTGGGATGTCTGAACCATGATGATTGAATTTTTAAATATACACTGAACGAAAATTTTAGGAAAACTTACATAAAATATATATAAACAAATAAAAAAAATTAAGTACCTTGCACCAAAGATGTCTTTTTTTGCTAAATTATGACCAGCTATGATCCTCAACCGAAGGGATCTAGTGAGTACTTCATCCTTAAAAAAAAAAAGTTGAAAAATAAAAAAATAATAGATACAGATCTTACAAAAGTACTGCAATACATTAATAGTCTTGCAATAGTTTTAAAAGTATAGGCATTTGAGAAAAATTGCACTACAATATTAAATATCTATTAAGTAAACTCAATGAAATGAACAACTGAACATTTCGTAGATTTCAAGAATTTACATTCTCCAGAGTATAAATTTAGAGCACAGAAACTTTGGCAAGAAAGTATGCTTTCAAGAAGGTACTTTGGAGATGTCTTAAGTATTTAAGTGTCTGTCATGCAAATATTGAGTAATTTTTTTTCAAAATAAGGGCTTTTTTTCTCTTCTTTTTTTTTTCTAAAATTTGATCTGAAAAATAAGGAGTCATATTCGAGAAGGGGGGAGGGAAGAGGGGTTATAGTTTTATGCTGCTATGGAGTTTATTTTAATGAACATACAAACATTTAAATTACTAAACTTTCATGAATGTATCATTCTTTTTTTTTTTTGGATAAACAGTTCTAACACCACTGTTAAATGTAGTTGTGATACCACATAGAAGCAGCTAGCAGCCTTGCCCCATCATCTTTAAAAAATCTCCATCTCAAAGTCACTCCATCATCTTTGGAAATAAATTCAAACAAAAATTTCACACCCAACAAAAAAGTGGCAGGTTGCATATTTTAAAAGAATTGACTCAAGACAAAAAATAAAAAGCAGTTTACAAATTTAAACTGATTTTGTTCCACATAATTAAATCATAATAAAATATACACAATTTATTATTATTAAGTATTTTTTAATCTCCAAAGTGGGTGGGAGGATCTATTATCATGGGTGACATGGAGGAAGAGAGTGCTTGGTGATAGAACAATCATGCTTAATGCCATCAAATGGTTAAAGTGAATAATTTTAAATTAGTTTTAGTTTAAGTGGATTCTTTTTGATGTCCATTACACATTATTTATTATTATTATTCACAAGAATATATTTATTGCAAGAACAAAACACATAAAAAGAGTGTTGCTGTTTTTCATCATGATTTCCATATCAACCTATAATAATTGTACAAATATTAAAAATATCTTAACAACAGAAAAGGCATAGCGAAACAAGGACAGATTAAAGGAGATAAAATCATTGCAACAGCAAAAGGACTGAAAGATTTGAATGAACAAAAATGAAACTCCTAACACAGAACAAAATTAATTAGATAAGATTATATATCCAATACTCACAATTTTAATCACAGTATTTTCACAAAAAAACTAGATAGCCAGTACAATTAAAATGAGATGCTGTAAACAAGAGCATAAACAGAAAACTGGCATTTCCTCTGGAGAGGAAATTTAAAGGCCTGGATGATAAGATTCGCAGACAACCTACAAAAACAGATAAACTTGAATGGTTTCTCTAACCTTCTGAGCTATGCAGCTACACCTTCAGATGAATCAAAAGTAGGGGAAAGAAAACTAAAAATAACCACTGAGAAGTGTCAAGAATACTTTGTTTTACTATAAGAAAAATGCTGATTTGAATAGAAATTAACATTAAAAATACCACCATGAGACAAAAGGAGAAATAAAGTATTCAAATAATATGAAATGCTTATCAATTTTCCTCAGAAAAAAAAATCAAGAGTAAGATGATAGGTTATGATACTATTTTAATATACTACGTGCTCCTTGATAAATGAAAGCACTTAACAAAATAGCAAATGTATTTTAAAAATAATTTATTATTGTTAATAATAGTTGTAAAGTGTAAAGCGTTTAACACTGATTAATAGATACTGATATAAAATTGCAGCAATGTCAACTGGCATTATAAAATACGTACTTATAAGATTTAGCTTTTATTCTTTACTATGTTCATAAATCAATAGTTATTAAGACCTTTCATTTATTATAAATAATTATATTTAATAGTATAAAATATATCTCAGAAATTAATACAAATTATATCAGGCATTCCAGTAAATAACTACAAAAATAACTATTAAAAAAATATATAGAATCAAATATAAAAATTATATGAGCATTATAATTAATCCAAAAACCATTCTCATAATCATAATTAAAAGCATTTATAATACATTCTTTAAATTTTAACTGACATTATATATTATTCTTTCTAATAACTCAACAACTGTATAAGGAGGAAAATGTGATGATTAATTTATAGAGTAGTAAAAGTTCAAGTTTATCAGAGATTAATAACTCATTTTAAAAAAAGATCCAAAGCATGAACAAATTATTTAACACATACAAAATAAATAAACACAGGGGGGGGGGGGGGAGTAAAGTAAAAAAACATACTTCAGCAGTTATTTTTTTTTTAAAACTAAAATTTTACTTTTTATTTTAGCTTTTTCAGCTAACTGAAAATACCCGCTGGAAATTTGCAACTTAACAGAATATTCTGAGGACAAAAATTCCATCCTTTCTCATCTGTGCAACCGCATTGCATATATTTGAACTGAAGGCAAAAATATGTTCTGGGATTGCATAGATGAGGAAAGACAGAAATATGGTCTTTATTGCCTTTGCTGTGAAAGCACCCTTACACAGTTCATTTCAGAAAAATAGTTACTATTCCAGCGAGTTTTTGAAAGGGCAGCATTCTAGATCCGGTAGAAGAAATCTGCAGATCTATCTTGAAGCTTGCAGATTAATTAGCCACCTTACAAAAATTTTGTTACTTTATTTTCTCTTAGATTGCATCAATTGCATGTTCAATTTTAGATTTTATTAATTTTTTTAAATTGAATAATGAATTATTTATAAATTGAATATAATATCTATTTATCGTCTACATGTATTATTTTTTGCCAACTATTTTAAAATGCATAGTTTGCAATTTTTATGATTGTAAATTTGGTTTCACATCATTTGGTGCCACAGATAAATTTTGACTTCTGAAACTCATGCGGCAGATTGATACAGAAAATTCTGCTACTGGGATTCTAGGGTTAACACAAAAAGCATAAAAACCTTTTCTTTTTATTTCTGGTTTTAAATGAGCTTAATTTACGACTTCTAGGTTTACAATTTAAATACACAATGATTCTATTGATGTTGCTAATACTTGGTCAGAGAATAATTTAAAGCCTCTAAATTGATTTTCAAGAACAAAATGTGAGAAGACTTCTGGATAGTATAGGTGAAATAAAATCTTGCACATATTTCAAGGATGCATGGGGCTTAGGATGCATGGGGGAATGTCACATAACCAATAAGAAATTATTTTATTGAAGGAGTATTTGTTGAAAATATATCACTATCAGCAAAAAGGAAAATCTTAATTCCATTAAGTACATAACAGGAGGATAAATGAATCCCGTATAGTATGAATCAATACAAAAGGGGTATCAAACTGATATTTCATTCAGATTTTTGAGAGTCACAAAAACCAGGGTTCGCCGATATATATCATGATATATGTCATGATATATATCCGATATTCATTTTAAAAATATCGGGAGTTTTGATATTTTCATTTTGAAGCATTCCGAAAACATCATTATGCATCAGATTTCTTGTCTAAAAATTAGATTGAAACTATAGTTTCTAAAGAAAATGCAAACTTTTGCCTTTACTACTGACTTTTATAGCAAAAAAATCCCCCTTTCCCTTGTTTAGATTTTAAGATGATGTCTTAGCTGGAGAACCATTGATTCGTTGTCGTATCCTCGCGCCAAGCGAGGAAGAATGGGTGCACTGCTCCCGAGTCTAACAGGCCTCTTATAGGCAGGAGTCCGACTTCCGCCCCTTTATATGTGGTCTCTTAATTTTTTGAACCAGCTCCCAAATGAAAGACCATCACCTAGGGTTGGCATCCCCAGAGGTATCGTGTCACTTGGAGGACATTGGAGCCACGACCTATTTAACATGCACCAGCTCCTTTTAGGCCGGCCGCACACTGAGGAGGCAAAAAGACCCCAGCGTTCACCCACTTCCTTGCTTCCATCGGCCCGTCGAAGGCATCGCGAATTTTCGCCGCACACTAAACATTCCCCGAGCTCCCTCTGCGCATACGCATTGAGTGTGGCGGAAAGCGCGTGAAACGAGCAGTACCGAACGAATGTCTATCAGAACCAGATTACAAAGCTGATTTATCACTCAAATAAAAAACACATATTTGGAAACAAAGTATTATGTTATACCGTACATGTTAATATTATTTAATGATAGTTGTTATTTCATTATAAGCGTTTTATTTTCTATTGAAAAATATTGATGCTGATTAAGCCTTATTCTCATAAAATAGCATATATGCTACTCTTTATGAGATTAACTGTTAATGTTTCAAAGAAGTCCTAGGTAAAAGCGGGAATTTAAAAAGGTTAAATTCAATCTGTTAAAGAGCTTTTATCAGAGTTGGCAAGTTTTTGCCGTAGACAGACAAAACCTGGTAAAAACCGTCCAGGCAAAATTGTGATTCACATCTCCGCTTAATTTTTTTTCCAGGTTAAAATTGAAGTGAAGCATCAGATAAAAAAAAATAGTTTCAAACAAATTTACAAAATTAAAAATGAAACTACAGTAAAACCTGTAAAGTTGACCACCTTTGTCAGGAACGGAATTAGCCCTATGTTTTATAATATAGGGAAATCTTCCCTAATTAGTACTAAATTTATTTGTTTAATTTTCAAAGATTAAAAAAAAACTTAAATAACTTTTCCAGGATATTTTTTATGCGATAATGTTAGACCAGTATTAGTTTGCACAGATGAAACATCAATATAAAGTTTGCCCAAACCTCTTTGCAAGTTAACCCAATGGGAAAACTATTATGAGCACTTTTATTCTTTAAATTTCTCTAATGATATTTCAGATAACTGTGAAAAAAAGATACAGCTCATTACTATTCTAAAGTAACGTTAATACATGAAGCTATATTTCAATTAGTTATAAATGAATATAGTTTTAGAAAATACTTGCATAGTGTAAGAAAAAAATAAAAGAAAGAAAAATCTACACCCTCTATAAGTTGACCACTAATGTGCTGCACCGCAAGTGGTCAACTTTACACAGGTTACACTGTATATACAAAATTTATAGTAAATAAATAGAAACTTAAAGGAACTGCTCATTTTGTTTTTGTGGAGTTACTTTTCCACTTTCTACTGAACAATTTCAAAATGGGGTGTCCAATTCTTTGGAGTTGGGTAGGTCATTTTACTTTCATAACTGTTATGATATAGGCATTTCATAATACCATCGGTGAATTTCAGGATTTGAATAGTAAACACACAGAAAAGGAAAGTAACTATGTGTTTTTTTCCCAAAAGCGAAAGTAGGAAAATATATCAAGTTGTCTCATAAGACATTATAATAGTTTGTATAATTTTCAGTTAATTTCAACTACTTTCTGAATTTGTAACTTTGATTTTTTCTAAATAGTTCTTTTAATACCATTTATTAATTTATAAAGGCATTAATTAATTCCCAAAAGATAATTTATTTAGCTCCTTATCAATTTTTAGACCTTACTGCAGATTACTTGAGTACAATAACTATTTTTACCGTTTTTTATAACCATTCTTGTCCTGGTTTTTACCAGTTTTTGCCACCGTCCCTGCAGAAATACCAACCTTGATATTCATCATGCTGGCATTCTGTCTGTTATGCTGCAAATGTCATTAAAAATTTAAAAATGAAATTTAAAATGTGATTTTTTTACTTCCATGCGTATTTTTTAAAAATGATTTGAAATTTCACCAAGCACACAACAAAGAGAAATTAAATGGATTCCTCTCATGCCTTGAAGTTAAACATTTAAAATCCATACTGAGCTCATAATCTTGATATGTAATTATCTTAAAACATCTCTGAATAAACATTGACAAATAAAATTGCATGCATATTAGAATGAAATGGATCTCTTTAGTAAAAAAGGAGCTTATAATTATCTGATATTTTGGCACTTACCTGATAAGGTGGATTTAAATCAAAAACATTTTGAGCTTCCTAATTTAATTCACTCAAGCAAAATTTGATGCTGCAGCTATAATGTCATTTAATTTTTTTTTGTTCAGGTTGTATTTTGGTATAGCAAGTGTTGCATGTCTTTCTTTTTGCTCCGAATAAACTTTTTACTATGAATTGTAAGATATTTAATTCAAAACATTTTCAAAGTAACTATGCAAACTTTTTTCTTTTAATGAAGTGAAGCATAATTTCGTAAAATGTGAAAAAAAAAAAAGAGATTTGCTGACTTATGAAATTTTTGGACTCATATGTTAAGATTATTACTGTTATTATTTTGCAAGAGCTTCATGGTCAAAGGTTATTATTTAAAATGTCTTGTTGAAAGCAGAAAGTACTTTTACAAATTCACTGATTTTCCTTTTAGAAATTCATTTTCAAAAGAATGTACATTAAAAGAAGAAATAAATATGTAGACTTCGAGTGATGAAAAATTTAATCCACTTTTTATGAACAGTTATTGCGGTTATATTGAAAAGTTTTATTCTTGATAAACTATCTTGTCCAAAAGAAATAGCCACTGACGTTGAATCTGCATATTCTTCATTACATCAGAAGTCATTACTTTTTAAAGTGTATTCTAGTCAATTTTACTTTCTTATTAAATATTATTATAAAAATAAAATCATTGGGACATATAGATATTTTAGAAGGGAAAAAAATAGTAGTTTCAGAAAATTTAGCTAATGAAAATGGTGCACGTGAATGCACCATTTTATGATAATAAAGTTTAGTTACCGAAATCTAAAAAGATGGCCTTTGATAAACTAATGTACATTAATTTTCAGCTGAAAGTTGTATTTCATTCTTGTTAGAATATGATCATAATATGTAATTGTATAAAACAAGATAGTTTTCATTCATTTGTGCGAAATGTAGGTTAAAATCTGAGGATCGCGCCTCATTTTTCTCAGCGCCCGTTTTTTTTGCCTCCTGCGTGCACGCGACTCCAGCCGAAAAAGAAAGCTCTAGTCGAGGTTGGGGAGGCATGCCTGTCGGAGGCAAGAAACCGGTTCCCAGGAGCGCGCGGCTCCAGTGTGCGAGCATAGCATGTGGGAAGCTAGGACATTTCACCCGAAAAATTCCCCCTTGCTTCAAATTCCTCTCTTCCTCCTCAGTGTGCGGCCTGCCTTAGCGTACACGGCCTCACAGGAACTAGCCGCGAGAGGTTGTCACCTTCCCAAACACTGACCTAAGTCGATGTTGCTTCACTTTCGGTGTTCTACGGGAACAAAGCTTCTGCCGACTGGTCCACTGCGGGACCACTGATAAGGTGGGATAGTATTAAAATTGAACAGCCTCTAAAAACAAAATTGTTTTACTTTGTTAATCAACTGTTTACTGCTTCATCAACTACAGCACCCTTAGAATTTTCTCTAGATTTGGTATGGTGCAGTCTAAATTACGCAACAAGCAAGGAACTTAGAAAGCGGACAAACTAATGTTTTTATTTAAATTTTTGAACAAAAATAAAATAAATTTCAATTTGTGTTTGAAGTTTTAAAGAAATAAAAGATTCTGAGATGGTTTAAAAATTTATGTTTTGAAAAAGAAAAATATTTAACTTTAAATCTTGTGATAAGTGCTTCGAAAAAGAAAATAATATTTTTATTATAACAATTATTTATGTAAAATTAAGTACAATTTTATGTTAGAAAAATCTTTTATACTTATAATGTGTAATATGTAGTGGTGTGCAAAGTTGTAATAAATCTGAAAATATTTATCATTAGCAACAGTGGCGTAGCTAGCAAGGGTGACACCGGGGGTGGTTATTGATGGTGTCACCCCATGGAAAAGATTAAACAAAAAAAAAACAATGTGTAAGCGCGATAATTATGCATTGTGATGCAATACATTTAGAAAAAGTCATCACTACTTTGAAACAGAAAAAAGAGGGGGGAGGGGGAATGCAGGGACGGCCCAACCAAAAGCGGGGCCCGTGGCAGAAGTTTTTGCGGGGCAATATATATATATATATATATACATATATATATATATATAGATACATAGATATATCTTCGTGCGTTAAACTAAGTTGAAACGTTCCAATGGAATAGTAGTTAGCAGCCAAATTTATTTATTTATTGTATTTTTTGTACAAATTTCTTGTACAAAACAGAATTTTTTGTACGTTTGTACAAAAAATTCTGTTTTTAGCTTGTATAACATATTGATTTCTGTTGAGTAATTTACATCTTAACATATTTGATGTAAAAATATTCATTTTTTGTGTTTACTTAATTTTATTATTTTTATTTTTTCGCCCCGAAAAATTTAAGCAGCGGGGCCTTAAGCGCGGGGCCCTCCTATTGGGAGCAATTGGTCCAATCGGCTCAAGATTGGCCTTATAACACACCGACTGGAAATGAAATTTCTATTCCTGCTTTTAAAACATTCATTACTACCAATCCATATACTAACAATAGAATCTAGACACATTCCAAAAATTTATTGATCTATAAGATCTGATCTATTATCTAACCATGTAGAAGAACTTGAAAAGCTGAAATTTTAATAACAAAAATTCTCCTCCTCTCCGTCTCTTTTTTTTTTTAAAGATTTTGAAGTTTTTGCGCGGGGCCCGGGGCGACTGCCCCGCCCTCTGGCCCTGGGGGAATGCAATTCTTATCATCAGCGTCATAATATTTAAAGTATTTGCTGACAGCAAGAAAAAAATGATAGAAAAAATTATTCAATTTGAAGTATTTGCTTTGCTCAATGGAGCTTGTAAGGGTTCTTTTTCTTTTTCCTCATGGCTGGGTGTCACCCCTGAACGGGTTTTCACCCGGGGTGGGGACCGGGAAATCATTTTACCCCTCCCCCCCAAAAATACTTTCTATTTGCAGGTGGCAGCACTAATAACTACTTCTAACAAATAAATTGCAAAAAATTACATTATATTTAGCAGGTTTGAAGTATTTCTAATTTTTAATAGGTATTCGTTTGACTCTTGAACAATAATCGGTATTTCTATGAAAAATGCCCGGACATTTATGGTTCAGTTCCAAAAAATTTCTATAGCAGCGTCTTGAGCATGCCGCCCCCCCCCCCCCCTCACCTCTAAAAAGTTATTCTCTATCCGCCCCTGAAAGTAAATACTTAATTTTCTTTAACACAATTTGATATTTCTCTGGTCAGTAGTAAACTAAAAAATATGGCAGTTTTCTGCAGTGACACAATCCACACAATTTTCCAGAAGTAATATGAATCAGTGCAATTGCTGATTTAATTTCAGACTTGTTAATATCACAATTATAAAAAGAAAATACATGAATATAACAATTTTTTACATGTTTACATTGCAGGATAAAGGAGGACTATCTTTTGTCTTAGATCAGCTTAGAGATGCGTGACTATGAGAGATGTTTATCATATCCACCCAGGTCATGAAACTTTATTTTTTTCAAACTTCACACTAATACATAAACAATTTTATGCTGCAACATAAATTGCCAGACAATATAAAAATATGCAAAACTCATAAAATTTTATTTTTAAGCTCAAATATTTTACAAGTATGTTTGTCTGCATTTCTCAAAAGAAGCCA
The DNA here is from genome assembly GCA_038502835.1 of Octonoba sinensis. Classification (NCBI taxonomy): domain Eukaryota; kingdom Metazoa; phylum Arthropoda; class Arachnida; order Araneae; family Uloboridae; genus Octonoba; species Octonoba sinensis. The sequence continues at coordinate 100,097,624 of CM076599.1, read as the reverse complement.
CAGTTGAATTTTACATACAAATCCTCAACATTGTTAATTAAGTTAAGTAGTGGGTGCCGAATATGAGGTTGCTATATTTTAATTTTAACTTTTTTAAATCAAGCATCCTCTCATTTTTTTATAATAATTATGTTTGCATAATATGTAAGTGCCCTAGCTCCATTTTGTTTAGGACTACACCACTGCCCTATATGTACTAAAGAAAGTCTAGTCACACTACCAGGTTGACATTTTCTTAGGTAATCAAGAAAAATGACAATGATACAATTGAACCTGCAACATAAATCTACACTGTCTTTGTTACTACAGACTATGTCCATTTAAATAGACAGCTTCAAACAAACACAATGACATTTATGATTTGTATTGTTTATATATACTCGTGACAAAATGAATTGCTGCAAATGCAATTATTTGCTGTAAACCTGTATGCCTCCAAAAAATGAATTTTATGACATATATCTAAACTTTTTTTTAAAAAAATCAACAAAGTTCCAATTCAATCACATAAATGCTTAAGTCTTTTTTATCCTTCACTTAATCCCTGTCCTGTTGTTTAAAAACGTTATGACAATGACAATAGTTGAATGAAGTGAAAAATTTCAATTAAACAAATAAAACCTTTTTTTTAATGGAAACACTGAATTTTTTCATGTAATTTTTGTAGAAAAACTAGTTTACAGATTTATGTTCAGCCACAGCATCTGAAAGTGGCAAAAATATATATATATATACAACTTCTAAATGCATTCCCCTGTTGGTAAAATTTGAATAAATCACATGAAAATTTAATCTAATTTAAAAAATATTACATGCCAATGTCAAAGAAATATATGTTCTAGATTTCGCAAGCCTGGGCCGTAGTATCAAGGCTAAACTACGCAATATTGATTTATTTACGCCCTTGGCCTACAATAGTAAACAAAGCTGATGAAAATATAACGAAAGAAAATTGAGCTTTCACATTGTTGTAAATGCTCATACAGATTAATATAACTAAAACAGTAAACCAGTTTCAACAAAAATTCACAAAATGTTGTTTACAAAAATATTTAAAATGCAGAATAAAATATCATGGTTTCAACGTTAGGGATGCGATGCAAAAAAAAAAAAAAAAATTAAAGTCATTAAAAAGTGATACAAGTGAAATAAATAATACGCAGCAGCAAAGCAACATACCTGAGAATCGGATTCAGATATCTGGTTTTCAACATTCCCGTTACATTGAGCTTGAGAAGATTCCGCCATACAATAGCTTCTATTAAATTAAGTTCACAAATTCATACAGCACACCACAGGGAACATGTATTATATTGTTTTTCAAGTTCTCAAAAGGCTTGTTACATTTCCATTTAAATAGGTTGGCCATACAGTGTCACACTACAAGTGTTTCGATAAAATATCTGTGATTTACACACCCTCTCCAAAGTAAAACTACAAGGCTTTAGTTTGATGAAAGCCCTTCGAAGCGCTGATGATTAAATAAATAAAATGACATCAACTGAATAGACCCCAAAAGACTTGTTCTATCCCGTCGTTTCTGAAAAAAATATTATTAGTCATCTATACAAGTAAACTCCCCGATAGGTTGCTGGCCGACAACATACGCAAAAAAAAGGGGAACGTGACGTCACGGGAGATTGTTTACAGGCGCTTGTCTTGCGATAATCGCGTGCAGTGAAGGAAAATAATGAAATAATTATTGAAAATCTGAGCATTGTTTTATTTTCCTTAACGATAATTACGTTTTAAATAAGAAGCTGTATTTCGGAGTTTCTATTGCAGTTTGCTTGCATGTTGTTCGAAGAGATATATGCTTATCTATTTACTATTATTCGTCTTTCTCCACATAACAAAGAAACCTGTTTAATAGCTTTCCTTGCTGGTCTTGTCGCACTGCCTGATTTTAAAAATGTGTCAAAAAGCATAAATCATATTTTTCAACATTTTCACCACACATTCAGTGCATGAAAATGCTTTTGACACCATAATTCTGTTTAAAAGAGTGGAGAGTTTTAAATGAAGACAGACAGTTTGAACTGTTTTTATTTTATTTTCGGTTAAAAACAGAAAATACCCTTCCAAAATATTTGTTCCTTTCTTTCTTTCTTTTCCTTTCGCTCCTTAAAATATATTTTAACCAACGAATAAAATTATATCCTACGCAAAGTCACAGATGTCGCTGCTTACTTCAGCTAAAATACGGAGAGCAAGCAGCAAGGAGTGAACTTTCAATAACGACAAGAAATAAGCCAACTAGACCTTACAAATATAACGTCACTGGTAGTGTATGAGACACGCAGCAGACAAGTTCGGATCCTTCCCCCCCCCCCCTCCTCCGTATTTACTTTAATAAGCTCTTTTTTTTATATGCTTTCTATGCACATGAGAGGCCTGTTGTAAAATGAATAGAAACTAAGGTGATAACAAAAGAATCAAGATTTAATATAGAAAATAATGCAAGACAAAAGAAACAGTACGTCTTACTATTTTACACAGCGAATTTAAAACTTAAACTAACAGTGTTGCCAAACGCAAAACAGCTTATACTGATGCTGCCACTATAAAACAAGTAATACAAATGATTGAATGCTCGATATTTCAACAGCCTCCTTCGAGCATGAAAAAAACAAAACAATCATTGTTCACATGAGTTAAACTGTCACTTATACACATTGACTGCTTTTACACCAATCAACTTCTTTTGGGAATGAAATTGAGGTGCTGGAAGCGCCTTTGTCAGAATATCTGCTAGTTGTTCATCACTTCTGACATAGTCTAACTGAAAATGTCCCTTTGAGAACTCATCTTGGACAAATTTGTACCTTTGGTCGATGTGCTTCGTGCGAGCGTGGAACATTGGATTCTTGATATACTTGATGGTGCTCTGATTATCAATCTGTAGGATTGGCAATGAGAAATCGTTAGCTATCTCACCAAATAAGCGCTTCAACCATATCAGGTCTTTTGTGGCATCAGCTGCTGCCATAAACTCTGCTTCTGTCGTAGAATTAGATACGGCCTCCTGTAGCTTGCTCCGCCAAGTAATTGCACCTCCACCATAGAAAGAAATAACACCTGTTCGAGACCTGCGTGTCTCTGCACAACTGTTGTTATCTGCGTCACTGAACAACACCAAACTTTTGTCGTCTTCATTAGTATACACAATGCCGTGACCAATGGTATTGTGAAGATACCTTAGTGTTGTCTGTACAATTTCCCAATCAGTCTCTGTCGGGTTGTCCAATTTGCGAGACACTAAACTCACCGCATAACTTATATCTGGACGAGTGCCCATCGCTAAATGAAGCAAACTGCCCACTACTGATCTGTAAGGAATTTTACTGCTAAGTGGCTTCGCCTCTTTGATCTTAATCATGCCATCGTCATTTGGCTGGCCATAATCGACCTTGAGACTTGATTTCTTTACTGGGATCTGTGACGTCTTAGTATCTCCAAATCGCTCTAGAAATTTTCTTTTAAATGCTTCCTGGTGCAAGAAGAGTGAGCCGTCTTGCAAGCGTTCAACTTGCAGGCCAAGAAAACAATTCAACGCAGCCACTTTTAATGCTGAAATGTTGTTTGAGCTCGTCCATAAATGTGAAAAACACTGCTTCGTCCTGAACAGCTACAATACCGTCGTCAACATAAATCGCCATCAGCATCTTGTGTCCATGATCGTTTCGTATGAACAGGCAATGATCAGACTTCTTTTGTATCATTCCATGTTTCTTTAGTACATCACTAAACTTGGTGTTCCAACACCGTCCAGCCTGTTTCAAGCCGTATAAAGGTAGGAGTATCTTGCATATACGCCCACTTCCGTCATCATACCCTTCGGGTTGACGCATGTAGATCTCTTCTGTTAGATCACCGTACAGGAATGCTGTCTCCACGTCAATTTGAAATAGCTTTAGCTTCTCCTTGGCTGCCGTCGCAATAAGAGCTCGTATTGTGTCATAGCGACACACCGGACTAAATGTTTCTCCGTAGTCGATATCCGCTGTCTGCGTGTATCCTTTGGCTACCAAACGAGCCTTAAATCTCTCGACCGAGCCATCTGGATTTGTCTTCACCTTGTAAACCCAGTGATTACTGAGGATTTGGCGTCCGGTAGGTGGCTTAAGAAGCCGCCACGTTTCATGCTTGGCATGTGAAGCCATTTCTTCGTCCATGGCTTGTTTCCAGCTTTCACAATCAGGAGATTTCATTGCTTCGTAGTATGTTTTTGGTTCATCCAGCTTCAGAACGCTACTGTACACGTCGTAGTCGTTAAACCTTACGGGGCGTTGGATAGTTGAACGGTCTCGCAACGTATATGTCGTCATATCCGAGTTGGTTCATCTTCCTCAGCGCATAGATCATCAGCCTCCTGCGTGTCTGCATCATTAGGAATGTCGAAAATTCCAAATTTCATACCTCTTGATGAACTGGTATTAGATGTCGTTTCTAGAGGTTGAGAGGTTGGACCTATTTGCTGTTCATTGAACGCTACGTTCGCACTTTTTATCGTGTCATTTTTTGATGGTATGAAAATACGATATCCATCGTTATCACAATAACCAACTAAATACCCTCTTAAAAACTTGTCATCCAATTTACTTCTGTTGACATCTGGTACATGTACAAATGCGGTTGATCCAAAAACTCGAATATTGTTGATTGATGGCTTGCGTCCAAACCATTAATCAAATGGAGATTTTCCTGTGGTTTTTTTTGGTCCGGTTCGATTGAGAATGTAGACAGCCGTAGATGCTGCTTCTGCCCATAGAAACTGAGGTAGGCCGGAGTCCTTGAGCATAGTACGCACTGCATTCATTATTGTGCGATTTTCTCTTTCAACTAAGCCGTTTTGTTGTGGAGTATATGGCATAATAATTCGCAGTTTGATTCCTGCATCATCAGTCAGTTTCACTAATTTTGCATTGTCAAATTCACGACCACCGTCTGTGACCAATTCTTTAACATTTATACCATCCTTGTTGGTACGAACAAGAAACTGCTTGATTTTATCCACTTGCTTCGTCTTTATGCTTTAGAAAATCTACACTTCGAAACTTGGAGTAATCGTCTTTGATCACCAACATGTACTTCTTTCCTCCTCTTGACAAGATTGGAGATTCGAGCAAATCTGCATGTATAATCTCGCCAGGATTCTTTGTTTTAAACAGCTTTGGTTTGAATGTCCGTCGACTTTGTTTACCATACGCACATGGCTCACAAAACAGTCCATCGTCGATGAAATCTAAGCCATTTTGACGTAGGTACTGCTTTAGATACGGTACTCCTTGATGTCCGAGCCTTCGATGCCAAAGTGACAGTGGCAACTTCGTCATCGTCGTCATTACCGTTTCAGGAAAAGGAGTTGCGAAGTATGCTTCAGCTGCAGAACCTCCTTGGGGCTTTACTGGTTTTGCACGTAGCTCAAAGAGTCCGTTTGATGAGCATGGAGCTTCTAGAAGTATATTATTTGGAGTCTCCTTGCGAAAGAACCGACAAACCATATCGTCTGAATCACCAAAGTTCGAGATTCCTCGCTTCATAGCCTTTGAAGCTGATAATAAATTTTTGCCGATGTCTGGTGCATATAGTACATCACTAAGCTCAATAGACTTTTGTACGTTTCCAACTATTGCGCACATGTCAATGTCGCCGCAACCATATGCCGGTATCTTCTGCTTGTTACCGACTGTGATTTCTGCTGGTTTGTCAAAATGACGGTACGTCTTGAAGTATTCAGAAGAATTCGTAATGTGTGCAGTAGCTCCGTCGTCCTTAAGCCACACATTTCGACCACAATTGTCTTCTTGACAAGTAAATGCACTGCATTGAGTACTAGCAAAGAATGTCCCGGTTTTGCCACTCGTCGTAGCTGGCTTGTCAGGGAAATCTGGGCAAAATTTTCCAATGTGCCCTGGTTTATTACAACGAAAACAGATGCCATTAAAAACTTTCACACCATCGCTGGTCCTACTAAATTTATTCGTTGTCTTGGCATTATTCGTTGCCAAAGGTTGGGGTTGGCTCGCTATCTGGGGCTTTTTTCCACCCTTCTTCCACTTCTTTGCATTATACTTAACATTTGCCATAGATGTCGTAGTGCCGTCTTTAAGTTTTTTATTTCGTCTTTGTAGCCGCATACTAATCTGCTCGATCAGTTTTTCCCCCGATTTTTCCGTCTTTGGCGACGAATCCCACTGTGATTTAAATTCACGATATTCATCATCGGGAAGAATAGATAAGATTCGTGGCACTAGCAAGTTCTGTGGTAACTTCCCTTCGCCACTCAGTTCTTGCTCGCGCTGAAGATCAACCCACTGTGTACGCAAACGTGCGAGTGATTGCATTACGTCTTCGTCGTTTTCGATCCGGAAGGTGAAAAACTGTTGCAGAAGAGTGTCCAACTTTACGCTTGACACTTTCTCAAAATTGTTGAACAACTCATTCATTAGCAAGGGCAGAATTACCATGCATTCGTATCAAGTTCAACACATTCGCTGATACATTAGTGCGAATAATTACAGCAGCTTTCGCATTTGCATTTGCATATATTTTTGTCGCTTCTTTATAATCTTGTATTGTTTTTTCACTTGCGCTTTCTGCCGGTGGAGTTGGCTCAATAAGCGAACCATCGACAATGCCCACACAGTCATTCAATACAAATAACGAATTAATTTCGAATTTCCAGTCAATCCAGTTGGATGGTCCGTCCAACTTCATGCACTGTACAAAGTTTTTAGCATCCATAATCACTAAGAAATGCGAATAATTCAAATTCCGTGTCAAAGAAACTATTTAAAAATCTGTGATTCAAACGTCGTCAAAGTTATCTTACCTTAATTGCGCGGTTAAGCGTCGCTAAAAACCCATAACCTGTTGTAAAATGAACAGAAACTAAGGTGATAACAAAAGAATCAAGATTTAATATAGAAAATAATGCAAGACAAAAGAAACAGTACGTCTTACTATTTTACACAGCGAATTTAAAACTTAAACTAACAGTGTTGCCAAACGCAAAACAGCATATACTGATGCTGCCACTATAAAACAAGTAATACAAATGATTGAATGCTCGATATTTCAACAAGGCCTTTTAAGAGTTTTCAATAAAGTACGCTCAAAAATTTTCTTTTTCAATCATATTTTCTTAATTTTAGTCATAATGCTGCACGCCGCATCAGAAAATCAGTGAAAAATCGTATATCCGATAAGGGATATCCGATAAAGATATAATTATATCTTTTTTCACCGCTCTGAAAATAGGTTCTTGAGATTCAAATGCAATAATTTTAAGTGAACAGTCAATAGCTGTCCAAATCTTATTAAAAACCAACATATTAATGCTTTCCTTAAAATGTAATATCTGGCAGCTTTCAGATTATTGCGACCATTGGGGTAACAGCCAGCATTAGAGATAAAATCAGATTAAATTATCCATTTCGGGGGAGGGGGGGGGGAGACGGTAAAAAAATCGTCCATCGTAGTGGCAGTGCACGGCTGCAGTCGACGTTAAATAACCCAATCGTCTCTTTTTCCCGGCACAATCTGTATGCCGCTGTACCATCCTACGCGCCAAGGCCGTATCCAGAGGGAGGGCCCAAGGGACCGCCGCCCCCCCTGAAATCCCGAAAATTTTCGCTAGGTAGCATATATATTTATCTCTGAAACTTCACTCAAAGTAAGTGTTTCAAAATCAGGGCTGTTTTTCTGGCTACGGCCTTGCTACGGGCCACTACTTTTCTCCACCAGACCCCTTAGTCGAGGCCTTAGGATTGCTTACGCACGGGGAGAGGTAGTGGGGTCTACGGATTTTACATGCACATATCCCCAAGTATACATGGTGGTCTTCAGTGGGTATAGAACGCGCGACCTTCCAGGTGGAAGTCCGACGTGCTAACCACTAGGCTACCACTGCCCCACGCGCCACTACTTTTCTCCATCGGACACCCTTGCACCTTTTAGCCGAAGCCTTAGGTAGACGCGCCACTATTGGTACGGCGGCGGTAAAAAATCCGATCAGAAAATAACCCCCAGGTGTGTACCCGGCCTTATGAGCCCGGTGCCCTGGCGGCCGCCAATCGTTTAATCCGCCCCTGACCGGATCAAGCTCCGGATATTTAAAATATCTTTTGGATACCGGATGCTTTCTAGGGTGGGGGACTAGAGTATCCCCCACTCTACCCGTCGGTGTGCCCTGCATGGTTAAATTTCCTACTGATATATATACAGTGGCGCGTAACTAAGTGGGGGTGGCCCACCTCGGGTGTCACCCATTCAGGAGTGACACTCAGCCACAACAGGAAAAAAATTAAACCTTTAAAAGCTCTATAGAATAAAACCTTAAATAGGATTCTTTTTCGGATCATTTTTTTCTATTTCAAACAGAGCAGTGTTTTCTTTAACAATTATATATTCTCATGTTTTCTAACAGCTAAACATAACCGTTGCCGTCAACAAATATTATGAGGCCCATGACACGAATGGTGTTTTCCTTTTTCAAAGCTGCGATTTTTTTAAAAAAAATATTTAATAAATTTCATTAAAGCGCATACTTGACGTTTACATGATTCGCTTTTTGGTGTGTGTGGGGGGGGGGGGGGGGTAATCTTTTACATACACTGCCCGCCCCAAGTGTCGCCCATGTACGCCACTGTATAGAAGCTAGGAAAATGACTGCATGAAAAGGCTTTATTTAAATTTTCTTCAAATAGATGTCTCCTAGAAACACTGCTCATCCGCTGACAGACATGCAATATCAAGCTAGTATTCCAGATACTAAATAATATTGCCTTCCACCTATCTGTTATTAGAGAAAAAAAAGTGCCCAGAAAAATTAAATTTTCGATAGTGATGTACTAACAATATATTTTATTGACAAAAACGTATCTCTTGGGTCAGGGGCTTAGTCGAATGTTTGGCCGATTTGGGGAGTTCCGTAGTTTTAAAAGGGGAGGGGGGAGGTCGCGCCATCGTTCTGCGGGGCGGTGAGCTCCCCTGGATTACTCCAAATATTGTTGGTGACAGACATAACAGGAAGAAAAATAATTTTGAAATTGAACCGCATTTTTTAAATATAATTTGTCAACATCAATGTAATACGGTATTATTCTAAAATGTTAACAATAATGCTATATTAATAAAATCATTTTTTTTTTAAATTTTTGATAGAACAGCATTAGAGTGGCAGTACTTTATTTCGTGATAATCACCTCTCTCTCTCTTATATATATATATCCGTATATATTTTCTTTTGAGTGTGTCGAAGTCGGAGTCTTTAAAATTCCGGAGCAGGAGTTGATCATTTTCCCAACTAGGCGGCATATATTTTAAATGTTCTTCTGTAAGTCGGGGGGGGGGGGGGTTGAATTTACCCACTTGATCGCCCAAATGACGGGCCTGTCCCCATTATTTCATTGTCACATTGAAATTATTTCATTATGGAGTCTAGATCTGCAAAAGGTCAATCAAGCACCGTGCAAAAAGGAACATCAATGAAGGTGTTTCATTTTATTTAATTTTACGCAGAGAAATTTCATGACGATTTTTATTGCTGCAAACATTTTAAAGGTAACTCTGATGCAGTTGATTCTCCCTCGACCATTCGGAACTCAAACCCCGGGGCTGTCGGTCCTATTATAGCCAAGTGTTGTATCACCAGCAGAGTGATGACGTTTTTTTATACGACGCACGTGGTGAAGAAAATTGTTTTTTCGTCGCTTTCTGCGCTTGAACTTTAAAAATTAAATAGGGGAAAGTTGTCCAAAATGGGGACGCTAACATATTTCTGTCTGCAAAAAAAAATCTATAAATAAGAAAAATGTGGCAAAGCATTTCCCGTTTAGAGCATGTCTTAGACTATGAGATGGCAAGGGGATTTTTTAAAAAAAATCCTTAGTATAGGCAAAAAAAACATTTTTCTGAAAAATGTTCGAAGTCCCCGTTTTGGACAACCGGGTGGGTAAAATGGGGTACTCATATGAAATAGCATATAAATTCAAGTTCTGCTGCGAAATTTTATTAGAAAAACTTGTTTTACAAAGAAAGATTGACTTTAATGCAAAATCAAAATGCAGATAAGGAATTTTACCTTTTTTAACAGTTACTAGAATGTCACAAAAAGTAATCAAATACAAAAGTCACATATAAAATTGACATCGCTTTCGTCAACACTTGAACATGCTTCATGGGCCCAACCTCGACAGCTGCTACATTGAATCCACCCCTCTTTGTGTTTCGAGTCAATGTAAAGCTCATTACAAAAAATGCAAGCGTCATCGCTATTCTCTTCCTCATCAGATGATAACGGATCTTGATTTTTTTTTATTTTCTTCTCATTTTTAGCTTTTGGATATTTAGGATTGGGTTCGGTGGGTTTCTTGACCAATTTTCTTTTCAGTTTATTTTGCTTTTCATTTTTCTCCTGTTCCATAGCTTCCAATTCTGCTTTATAAGGCGATGAAGTGAGTATGGCAGTTTTACCTCTCCTCTTGTCATTCACTTTTTTTTTCATGCGTTCAATTTCTTGTGGTAGAGGCATTATTATTATCGGTGAAATGTTATACGCTGAACATGTCTGGGGTTCTATAGCTGGAGATATTCCAAACGATGAAGTGGAAGGTGGGGGTGTGACGATTCCATCACTCGATGCTAAATGACGTTCTAAAGGGTTGTTAGCAGGTTTTTCAGTTGTTTCTGAAGGCGCAAATAAATGTTCAGGGAACACATCTCTGTTAAAGGGATATATCCCTGTTTTTTTAAACCCATTCATAGCATTTTGCACAGTAGCTGCTCTTAAAAATGCATTTTTGAAAAGGTTTCCGACCTGGTAAATTGTCACGTAGCGTCCAGGGTGATGTATGAGCCATTTCCTTGTCTCTTGCTCATAAAAGGCACTAAGTGGTGCCATGAAAGAGACATCGAGTGGCTGCAACCGATGTGTGGTGTGAGGGGGAAAGCATATCAACACCACGTTATTTTCCCGAGCAAAGTTCACCAGTTCCAAGCTTTTTGTATGGGAATTGTGGTCATCAAGTATTAACAACACTGGCTTTGTAGGTCCTGGATTTGAATGTTCCACAAACTTCTTGAACCAAACAAGGAAAGTCTCCTTGTTAATCCAACCACTCTCGTGATATACCGCAAATGATCCAGGAGGGGCATCATCCATCAAGAGAGCATTTTCTCGCTTTCTAGGAAAGACAAACATTGTTGGAACGAAATTTCCTGCGGCATTGACACAGATTTCTGTTGTCACAAGTACCCCTCGCTCGGCTGATGCCAAACTGCCAACTTGTTTTTTTCCACGAAGAGCAAGGACTTTAGATGGCTTATTGGGCACTGTCAAGATGCCTGTCTCATCTACATTGTAAATATCATTGGGTGAGAATTGATATTTTAGATACAATGACTCTAATAAATCAAAGAACATTTTGAGAGCGACGCGATTAAAACCTTTTGCACGCGCCATTGAGGTTTTTTCAGGATTACGTAGAGCTAATATTGGATGACGTTTTAGAAATCCATAAAGCCAGTCCTTTCCAGCCATTCTCCGTTCCATGTTAAAAACATGCTGAATTTTGTTTTTCTCTGCTAGCTCAAACGCGAGAGTTCTCAAATCTGATAGCGTAACGCCAAACAACCTTTCTTCCAAATGTAAGAGATGGTCCACCAATTCCTTCTCTTGGGCTTCCGAAAAAACTGTTTTATATCTTCCTAAGCGTTTAGCAGCAGCCGCTTGTGAAGAGAGCTCCTTCTGTCGAGCCTCTTTCACCTTCCTCTCCAGATGTTGTCTGTGGAACGTTGTAGGCTTTAGATGCTCTCCTGTAACCCATTTTCCCTTCTAAAACTTCTTGGATTGCACCAGCCATGCTCTCTGTCGACCAGCTCTGTCGATCAGTTTTCCTTTGATAGCGCCCCATCTCGTCTTCAAATAAAATGATAGTTCTGTAAATAACAGAACAAATTATCATTTTGACATTTAAAAAAAATTATACATTAAATTTTATTTTTGTAACTTAAATATTTATTTAATTTAGTTAATCTATATTAAATTAATTATATTTAATCTTTGTAAAAATAATTACATTTAATCATTATAAAATTAATTTTATTTAATCGTTATAAAACTAATTTTGTTTAATCTACATTCGTTATGCACACAAATAATATCTTACACTCAATTTAAGCACTTAATTCACAACATAATATCTCAGAATTAAAGCAAATTAAAACATATTTCAAAATTGTTATGAGACGTTCAAAACGGGGACGTCCCCATTTTGGACTACCCTCTATGTCCCCATTTGAGCCGACCATGACGAACGCTAGAAAACATGGCATCTCTTCACACACATGTAAGATAGAAAATGAAGAAACATATCAGAATATAACTTAAAACTAGAGCGAAAAAAATGATTACTTACCAAAATTGAATCTTCAAATGTAAATTCATACAGCTCAATATAGTGCAGGGGCAAAATCGAACTTTTTTCTTGCTAAAAATTCAAAGCTTCGTAGCAGAAAGAATAACAGCAAATTGCGTCAACAAATCTTTTCAAAATGGCAATCTGATGTAAAGGAATAATAGTAGTACATTGGATCACCAGATGTCAGCACTTATCAGTGAGAAACCGAATGTCCCCATTTGACCCGCCGTCCCCGTTTTGGACGACTCTCCCCTACTTATTGCAGAATAAATTTTTTTTCAGAGATGACGTTCATAGACGTTATTCCATCAAATAAAAATAAAAAATCGAAAACTTCCCTATCACCTCAGTTCTCCAGTTTACTGCCAAAAGGCACGCGCGTCCTTTTTTCATGTACTTTTATACTAAACAAAATACTACTGAATTTCTTTTTGAGCATTGAGTTTTGAATTCGATTATTGGTGAGAGAAGAAAAATAGATTAACAATGAATAATGTAGTATATGCTAACTAAGAATTTTAATTCGAGTAATCGAAAATTCCCTTCTGTGGCTCGTGATCGACGTTTTAGCGACTTCAGAGAGCCGCTTGCTGTTACTCCTCTTCTATCTGTAAAACGGTAAAGCCTACAGAAGAGAGGAAATTCGGTATTTAAGTGTAGTTATTGTACCCCGCAGCCCAACTTTCGATAAATTATTTAAATTTTTTTTATTTCAATCGGTTTTTCGGAAAGAGTGCCGCCACCAATCGGATTCCTTTGCAATTAACAAACATCTTGTGTTGTATGTTTTAAAAATGCAATAATGCGTTCAGAAATTGCGTTAGCCACCGCCGAAGTTTGCGTTGTAGGCGCCACTTAGCAGAAGGCTAACATTTATCTACGTAAGGCCTAGAAACGTGAAATTTGGAACAACGATGCAGGTTTTGCTGTAGATGCACACCTTGGAACTCAATATTTGATAAAAAGTTATTATTTCAAGCGATTTTTAGGAAAAACAAAACAAAACAAGTGCTGCCATCTGTCACATTTATTTGGAATTAATAAACATCTTATTAATGTATGTTGCAACATATTTGGCCAAATGCTAGTACATTCAAGCAGGAGCCGAAGGCCCAATTAGTCGCAGGATAGTACAATAATAAAAGGAGGTAACTTGTTTTTCGTTTGTTGCATGCGTCCCAGAAAGCGAATAAGGCCCTAAACTATGAAATTTTGTATTACGGGTATAGTTTGTGGCTGATGTTGTACACCTCAGGATACAGCTTTTTAATAAATCAACTTTGAAAAAGTTATTTCAGGTTTTATATGATTCTAAGAAGGCATAATATGTTGCTATCTATTGAAGCATGGGGTTAAATTGTATTTTTTAGCTGTTGCAGCAGGCTGTCTCCAGAACTGCAGAAGGAAAAGAGAATTTCGTGACTTTTTTCTAACCGTTCAAAAGTATCGTAGGTCTAAGATGGTGTATGACATTGATTTTGCCAGACATTGGACATCCGGTGCCCCATGTATGACGACATACAGGATATTGGCTCTGATGTTTGAAACCTGTAAATTCCATATATAGTGAAACCTGTAAGTTGACCACTTGTGGTGCACTTTAGTGGTCAACTTATAGAGAGTGAGGTAAAGGATGAAAGGCTAATTCCGTTCCTTACAAAAGTGGTCAACTTTACAGGTTTTACTGTATTTTTAAACACTCCACAGCTCCAAAATACATAGTAAGTTTGCAATTTTCAAGCATGCTAACGACTGTTTTGTAAAAATTAAACTTGACGTGCCGGATATCCGGATCTTTCGTGCACTTGACCGAATGGGATACTGGATATTTAATGATCGGTTGGAAACTGGAAATCTGATGCTTTGAGGGGCACCGGTCCCGTTGGATGTAAAATTTTTGTGATCCATTCGGAATTTTTGCGATTGATTTTGAAATTCTCGCGGCATTTTCGGCACTTCCATGGCCTGTAGACACCCTGTGCAACAATACTTTAAAATATTTTAAAACGTTATATGTTGTAACAAAGATTCAGAAAGAAACAAAATGCTTCATTCAACAATTGCCTGTGTTGTTATTTTTCTAATGTAATATACATTGAGTTCACTCCCCAGGAAAATGTAGGTTTGTACTGCATGGTAAAGATGACTGCTAGGAGTCAAATTCAAGTGTTATGGTACAGAATATTTTTTTTAATCACAATGGGCCTCCTATCATATCCCAGAAAGCCACACATAAAGCACATATTGAAGACACAGAATTTGAATAAAAACAACTAAACTCTCTTTTTCCAAAGTCTATTTAATATCTCCCAGAATAGTCTCCTCCTCTCACAATAAGGAAGAGAGAGGTAAGGATTGGGAAGCAAGATCTAATCTTCACACAATACTATACATTGGTTTTTTATTTCTCCTGTACAATGGGCTCGTTCCTCGCAAGGGAACAAAAGTAATTCACTTCAGATCTCTTCTTCTTTAATGAAAATATGCTAATTCAATCAGAATTATGGAACTATTTTATGTATACCAGAGATTTCAACAAATGATTCATGTAAAGATGAGTTTGAAAACACAAACCGGTAAATGAAACTTTTCACCTCTTTCAACATCTTATAGATAAAAAATAAACATCAATTTGCTTTCCATTCATATCTAATTGATTTTGACTAGTTAAAATATACAATCCTTAATCATATTTTTGTGAAGGAATTGCTAGAAACAATTTGTGCTGTGCAGGAATTAAATACATTCTCGGTGTACAGAGGAAAAAGCACACCTATTCTATAGAAAAAAAAAAAAAAAACAGAATTCGGATACAATAACGGTAGGCTATGTAATGTCATGTGAAAGTTATAAAAGGATTTCCTCATTTCAGCGTTTTCTACTTAGCAAAATGTTTATTATGTTATTTTGATAAAGTAATATTGCCTGAGAGGCTTCGATTCAACTATGGAAGCTTAAAGAAGTTGGATAGGATATACTATATTGAATGACAAAATGTTACTATTTATGAAATGGGAGTGGCATAGCTAGAATGAAAGAAATTTTGAGAAGCAGTAAGCACCATAAAATTAAACTTTTAAGTTTCTTTTAATAATTATTATAATAAAAAAGAAAACTACCATGTAATTTCTCAATACTACCTAAACCCTTATTGTAGTTTTATGGAAGGGGGGAAAAGCTGTTTTTAAATATCTATTCGACAACTCCGTTCCAACACAACTCTTAAAACAAAAATTGCCAACAGCTACTTTCTGAGCATGCAGAGGAGGTGGAAACTGAATAGCTGTGACCAATCCAATGTCTAGATGGAATAATAATATGGTAGCATAATATCAAAACTTCAATGAAGATCACATCACAATTTACAAACTTATTTTTTAGGTGGAGGCGGTATTCAAGATTATATGATACATTGTTATTTATTTTAAAATAAATGGTGAAACAAAGAAAAATGAATGATTTGATTATTTGATCAAAAAAATTGCTGCTATATTAAAATAAGGAACTTCAATTGAAAACTTCATTGGATATTCACAAAGGAACCCCTTCCCCCTTTATTTTAAACGTTTTATACTCCCTAGGTTGAAATTAAAATTGTCTATTTATGGGGGAGAGGGGAGCTATGGCTAAGCTTAAAAAAAAAAAAACAACAACACATTTTTGTTTGCTGTTTTTCTGTAAATAAGTAACTCTTACATGAATCATAAAGAAGTAACATGAATCGATTTATTATTTTTTTTGTTGGCAAAGGCACTTTTTGTTAAGTATTTAATGTAAAAGTTGGAACAGTTCTGAGCTAAAGGAAACTATACAACATGTAACTGTTGCAGATATTTTTTTAGCTTTTTATAGTTAAAAACTAATCGGAAGTTATAGAGAAAAGAACAATATTATGCTATTTTAATTATTCAGCTATGCCACCATAAGAAGCCATGATAGAAACAACCAAAACAGTTTTTATTGCATCAATTATTATTTCATAAAAAACATTCTTAAAGCATGCATTTTTAACAAGAGATGATTTTTATGCTGCACATTTAGATTAAATATGCCATTTCTGATTAATGTAAACACCTTCATTTTGAAAACCCTTGAATGGATTTGTGCACATGGGAACATATGCTAAAAAGTAAATCAAAGTCAGTTAATCTGGCAAATCTAAAATGAGACAATTAAAAAAATTTTAATATGTGACACATTGTTTAGTAAAAACAAAATCAAGGACAATCATTTAGCTAAGAATTAGAGGTTTTTACCGGTGAGTGTTTTCACAGTATTCCTCAAAATTTAATGAAATATTACAACAATTCAATTTTGGTACAATATATGTCAGGCAAATGGTAATTCAAGTCCAAACTATTCAGTCAGTGAGTTTTGTTCATTTTTATATTCTTAATTGAATAATTTTTAGCATAAGTCATAACAACCTCAATCAAGGTTTAATTGCCATGATACCTAATGAGTTTTGATTAGGTTTACCATCATGTAAACCTAAAGAGTTTTCGCAAGCTGTGATTCTGAAAGATTAAACTTCACGATAAGTTTGGAAAAACACTTCGTCCTGACACACTCGCATGATACAGTACATCAATTTGCTTTTTTTGCATAAAATATATTTTTTAGTTCACAGATCACAAGTAGTCGGGAAATGTAGTAGGTAAAGGATAAGTAGATATTGTGAAAGAATCATTGAATTCAGCTGCAGATGTAGAATTTTGCCGAGAGGAGGCAATTTTTTGTGATTTTACCTGTCTTCTGGAAAATTTGCTCCAAAGGGAAAAGATTATAAAGTTTTACTTCGTTTTCCATATAATTTTTAGTGATGCCTCACTCAGGGAGGGGCCATTGCCATCCCCAATATCCACACCTGATTTAATTTAATTGTATGATAAAAATTAAATCGGGAAAAACAAGACTTTATTCCAAAAAAAAAAAAAAAAAATCCACGATGCAAAATAGCAGCATTATAAATCCTAAAAAAAAGTTATTGGTCCTTCAAATTAGTTAAATATGAATACATACTGGTTCACAGACAAGGACTGGTCCATTTAAAGTTTCACATGAAATATATGTGTAAAAGCATTTTTACTTGCATGTTATTTTTTATTAATTTTGAACTATGTTTCAGTCTAATTTCATATTAAAAAATTAATATGATCCACACATAAAGAAACGCTATTCAAATACAAATACATAAAATTAAAAACATTAAAGACATATTAAAAATTTTCAGACATTAAATTAGAATATTTAGATATTGACTGCAGAACAAAAAAAATATATTTAAACTTGTAAACAAGATGAGATAGATCATTTCCTTGTATTACCTGATAAATAATTGTCCATTAGAGTAAAAAGAAAAAAGCAAATGATTTTGAGGAATACTGTATTTAGTCAATCACGCAATTGCTATCACTCTATCAACATTAGGATTTGATCAAATAAAAAACGATTTCATATATAATATACATAAGAATGCATTTTGAAATTTATAAGATCATTTACATTTGTACCATGAAACATTTATAATTATCAAAATATTTCATAATAAATCAACATTTTTATAATTACAATGCAAGGTTTGATAAAATATAAAAAATAATTTACATTTTAAACTTTGTTTGGCAAAACAAAATTGAAAAACACATATGTCAAATATTGACACTAAAAGAATACTGCAATGATATTTACAAAATATGCTAAAAACTTCCTGAATCAGTAGAAAAATAAGTAAAAATTGCAATATTCAGTTCATAATTACTTCACTTCATTTGATAATGAAATTGTGTCAAAAGTAATAAAGTTACAGTGGCAAAAAGAAAATGTTCAGACTTGGGTAGAATACAGTAATTACAATAAGCAGTTCCCATTATTAAACAAGTAGAAGAAACAGTCTCATTGCCTAACAAATCCTAGACAGATTGTTGCACTTGTGATCATATAAAAAGAAATTAAGTTTCGTTAACATTAGCAATTTCTGACTTATAATGTTTTTTTTTTTTTACTAACAATTAACAATGTTTCTGAATAAGCACTTAATGGTCCTAGTTTTACACAATTTACGTTGCTTAAAAGATTGAGAAAATTTAGATACATGTAATTGGTGGCCAATGCCATTAAAAAAGTTTTTTTATAACCAAATTCAAGTTTTATATATGTATATATAAAAGTGGATTATAGAAAAACTGAGCTTTTAAAATAAATAAATAATAAAAGTTTTTTAACACAAAATTTAATGGTTAAATATTTGCACTGAATATTTTTCCAAATTAAATTCAGAAATGCTAATTTCATAAGCCATATATTAATAACAATATTGATTTTGAATCTAACCTATACTTTAAAGCCTTTACATCTTAAGCAACAGTTACTGTTAGTATGAGCAAATAAAAAAATTCTAATTTTATTAGAGTAAGATGCTCAAAAAATCAATCAACTATAGCACAGTATAAGCTTTAGTTTAATTGCTGTGAGGAATAGAAGTTGCAAATCTTCGAGGAAATGAATTTTATCCCTTACAGCAATTAAACTACTTGCTGTAAGGAATAGAAAATAGCTTTCAAAATGAAGCTGCTTTTTGATGATGAGAAATTTTGATGCAAATTAGTTAAAAAGTCATAGATGCATTCAAAATGAATGGCAAAATTTGTTTTCCTCCTTTTGGGGGGGGGGGGGGGGTAGGCAACAGATCCAGGGGGGGAGGGGGGGAGGCAACAGATCCATATCCAGAGGTAAGACAGGATATGATTCTTCTAACTAATTTTTGAGGCATTTATAAAAGTTCCTTGAATTCTTTTTGAATATAGGAGGGGTGGGGATAGGGAGCAAAATTGCTTATAAGAGATACTAAATTATTTCAAAAACCTTTCAAGTTCATGGTATTATTTTTCACTGCTTTTAAATGTAATCTAGTCACAGTTCTATGAAAGCAGCAAAGGAAGGTAGGAAAAAAACATTGCCTATCCCATTGGTTTAAAACAGAATAGTTAAACATTAACCATTTAAAAATAAATGGAAAATAGATGATGCAACTTATATAAGAAAAGCAAACTAGTGAGAGACTTTTGGTTAAAATTTGGTAAGGTTCCAAACGTCACCAAAAATTCGCATAGCTGAAAGTCTAATCACCAATAGAATTTTCTGTTCTGATTTTTTTCTTCTTTTTTGAGTCAAGCAAGTTTTAAAATTTTATTGCATTTCTGAAGCCAAAATTTAAGAATATAAAAGCAAATATTTGATGATGCTTAAAGAGTGATAATTATTTTTGCATGTAATTCACCAATAGGAGAAATTTTTAGTTTGCATAAGCAACTGACGTTTCAAAATGAAGAAAATATTTAAGCATATTTAACTGAATTTTGATGAAGTAAAGTGTTTCAACATATATTGCCCAGAACCAGTACATGTCAGAAAATGACATGCATGCCAAGTTACAAAGAGTTATTTATATGTTTATTTAGATTAGACAAACATTAATGACACATGGACTGTAAGACAGTAGTTTTCTTTTGCAGAAGCATTCACAGGAATTCTGATATTTCTGAAGGTTACTATTCAAATTCTTAATCATGCTATATAAGACAGTTTTTTTCCCTCAAGACCAACTTTTAGCCATTACTGCACAATTACTCCATTTCAGAGAACTGTCGTTAAACATGCTCGGCAACACACACAAAGCAGTTGGCAACGACTCTGTCGATTATGAGTTCACGAGATAGCCATTGCTAGTTTTGCGGATTGGGTATTATTGGTATCTAAAGCAGCTAGAGAGAGAGAGAGCAGCGAGACTTATTACAGGGTACTTTAAAATGATAAATGATAATAAAGATGAGATATTTAGTATATACAGAAGTATATATATATAATTTTTATGTATATGTATACATATATATATTTTCTGCGATTCACCATTGATGGCAGAAAAGTTGCAAATCTTCGAGGAAATGAATTTTTAATGACTGTCTGTACAGAATTCCGGGTTACTTCAAGGGCATGGTGGTCGACAAAAAAAAAAAAAAAAAAGTCATGGTGCAGCCTGCACCATGGAATTTTTTTGGGAGTGGGTTGCTTACAGGGGCATGGGAGGATTTTGGTTGACTGTTTAGCAGTTTGGAGGGTCATCATTTTTAGGGGAACTCTGAATTCTTTAGGAGGGGGTGTGCCATCACTCTGAAGGGAGGGGGCGTCACCCCTGGTAATAAGAATATTTGTCAATAGAAGCTTTTTCTACATTTTGTCTGTTAACACTATGTCAGTGCAACTTTTGATGGCACCTCTCTTGAATTTAAGAATTTGTTCTGCTAAGTTAAAAAAAAAAAAAAAAATCAATGTTGCATTTGCTAAGTAAAACATTGGCTAGAAGATTTAACAAAGGGAGGTAGGGGGAACAAAGGTAAAAACATGAAGTGTATGGACGGGGAGGGTACTGTAAAAATACTTCCCTTTAAGAGTACAGCTCTTGAAGCAACCCTGACAAAAGTTGCCGAATTTTTAACGTAACTATGGTTTTCCCTTACATTCCATTCAATTTTAAAAATTATACACAATGAGGTAATTGCAACAAACATATAATGTTTGCTGAAATGCAAATTAAATGAATAAACATGAAAAATACAAAACATTTTCCCACTGAACTTGGGAATTAGAATAATTTCAGCTATAAATACAGTCTGTGGAAGAATTTCACCACGCTAATTACATAACCAGTGATCTCTTGGAAATATTTACTCTTAAAACTATGCTTTGTAACAATATGATAAAATCTAAGGCCACGGCAGATAAAGGTGTTACGCCAAACTGTGCATTTTTTTAAACGTGCTCTAGTCGCTGCCTGCGCTCGTACAGAAACATACCACAAATAAGATGAATGCTATACAACACCAGGGTGTCTAATACAAGCTAACGTGAAAGGAATTCACTTTTCACAGGTTTAATTTGGAAAATATATTTACAAAGAATTTATAACATAGTTTAAAGCTAAATGAATCATAGTAAAAGTCTTTGTAAAAGGTAAAGTAATAAAAATGTTAAATTTTTAAATTATCTTTTATGTACGATATAAATCCCACATTAGTTTTAAAAAGTTATCCTTTTGCTATCATTTCATTTTTTTTTTAAATTCATGAACAATCTTTCATTATCTTCAACTGATAGAGAATGTATTTTTTTATACCTATTCACTTCTAAACTTCATTATGTTTTGATTAAGTAAGGTAAATTTTTAATAAAATGTCTCTAATCATATAAAGGAGTTCAGAAATATAGGATAAATGAAATAATTAAAATAAGTGCCACAGTACTTTAAGCCTTATAGTTAGCATATTGAACATGAGATATTCGGATAAACTATTGTATAATACAATTGAAACTAATGTAAAAAAAGTTTCTACTAAAAAGTAATTTTTCAAATTAAGGCAGGTCTTAGCCTAGAAACGTTAAGTAATTACATTATTATCCCCATCAAACATTGATTCAGCAACACTGCTGCTCATGATGATAATGGAACTAATGGAACTAAATGCTATGTGCAATTAAAATGGTGTTTATGGGTTACTTTAATATGTGTTGACTAGCAATCATGCAGAAAATAAATAAAGTTTGTTAGTTCTTTTTTTTCCAATTTTAAATTAACCTCAACAATTTAAAGTAGGAGCTACTTTAATTATGGATTATATGGTAATGAAAATGGCAAAGACTTCATAAAAATACCACCCTCTGAAATTCCTGATGGTACTTTAGGATTGATAGACACCCTGGTTAAAAAAAAGACTACTTGTACTAAAATTTCATAAATTAAAAAGCTCAATGTATAATTAGTGGTAGAAAAGTCTAGAAAATTTGAATACATAAGCAAATTCCACAGACATGCTTCAACCCATTCATACCACTCACTCATTCACAAGCAAAGAAGACAAATGAAAATACATAACACATAAGAAAAAAATAGAAGTATAACATCACAAAATCATGTGCTCTTATGTACAAGTCTCTTTTATAAATAAAACAAGCACGCTGAAAAATTTAACAGACATTTTAACCCAGTTGCTGATATTAATACCTTAACTGGACTTTGGATGAGAACCAATACATCCAGTTAACACGTTAATATTAGCATATCTATTTCTCTGCCACGTGTTTGGTATAAATCAATACTGAGAATCGATCATTTTGATGTATGTCATGTAAAAGATGAGCATTTTTTCCCTCTTTTAAGTAAATCCATATATCAGCTGAGAAAAGGGCCATGAAGCCAGGATCAGTCAACTAATGAAGGCTTAATTCATGCGGTTGAAAAAACACACAAAATATACACTTAACAGTATGACTTGTGATTCACATTTCCCCTGCCTTAGGCTGGTTTGTCTCCGCCAATGAGTTTGGAGATGTTTGATGATGAGGAACAATTTTAAATTTCAGCCCAAGTGGGGACACCAAATTATGGAAACAAAACTTTTTGCCGCTCAACAGTCAGAAGGGGCCGAGCTGGCCGCTATATTGCCGATGACTAATGCTTCTGAATCTTCTCTACACACATGCCATGCTGCCGAGAAAGAACTGCCTAGCAAACATCACCATGAGTGCGTGGAATGTTGGACGACCGGTAGCAATGCCGACTGGGCGACTATAAGTATATCTTCTTCACTTTCACTACAGGTCTGTTATCGGCAGAGCTGTTGGCGCTCTTGCCATTCCCGTTTTTTGGAGGTACATTCAGGACGAGGTTGATGGGCTTGTTAGTGGTGGGGGATAAAAACCCTTCTGTGTGGTTGAGGTGTGGGGTGTCACAGCTGCCTCGTTGCTCCAAGTAGTGGGCATCGTCATAAGGGGAGTCCACCTCTTCCGACTTGCACCTCCGACTGAAGATGTAGCCACTGATGAATCCGACCACTAGCGACGACACGATGCTCGTCGTGACTGCAATGGCCAGTGTTTCTGCAGTGTACATGTATTGGTGGCCTCTGGATGCCCCCGTGCTGCCACCTGCAGGGAGAAAATGCGTTTTGCCTAAAACAATTAATTATTTCCTGAACAATGGGATATAAAATGCACAGACAAAAATTAACAAATTATAAAACAAATAAATAAAAAACATAAAAAAGTAAACATTAAAAAACACAGACTAATAGAAATTTCCCATAAATTAAAAATAATGAAGGTTTATCAAATCTTGCCATTTTAATGGTCTTCAATGCTTGTGACAAAAATCGAAAAAAAAAAAAAAGGCGTCCTAAGTAGAGGCTTTCAGCTTGTGGTATGCAGATCATAATTTTGTGGTAGGTGGAAATATTTTCATTAACTACAGAGAAAACTGGATGGGGCTTAGAAGTTACATTTGAACTGCACATACTTTGAGAAGAAAAAGAAAGAGTAGTTAGTCAGAGAAGAACTACAAAGGAAAAGGATCATATTCTTTAATTTTTCAATCTCAACTTCAAATGATGCACCATGAGGCAATGCATGGTATTCCTAAACTTCCCCACTAATAGGTAGAGAGTTGGGGAGTAAAGTATGTTAATGCAATTAAAGTGAAAAGATAAAATTCATTTTTCAAATTAATGATAGGGGATGAAGTAAGTAAATACAGAAAACAGGATTGGTCGACAATATGATGTTTTATTAAATTTGTTTTGCATACAAGACCCTAATTTAAGAAACTCTACCAACGTCCCATAATACTGCGTATAATTTTTTAACTGACATCCTAGTACATATTTTGCCATTGGTATTTTAAGAAACAAATGTGTGGCTCAGAATGTGCTAAAAGGTGACCATGCAAGAGCACGGTCAGCACATGCCACCGCAAAAAGGGCACATCTCCATTTTTTTCTCAATTAAACTTATGAGATAGTTATAAACATATCAGCTAAATAAGAATGAATATAATGTAATTATAATGGAAACATCAATTTATAGGATCAAAAATTGTAATTAATAAAGAGGTACAAAGCAAAACTTGGGAAACGTTTTGAGACACGTCTTCTTGCTTAGAAAGGTAGTATCGCACATAGGGAGGGGCATTACATCCTTAGAACGCTATGGTGAAAAACTGAAAACGATGCACTTAGCCTTGCATTCCTCCCCTAGTGTTTCCTGTTATGAACTCTTAATTATTTGTATTTATTATAACAGTAAATGTTCAAAAAAGGCCCCATTTGAAAAAAATTTAGAAGAAGCAAAACATACAAAAGTTATCAATGATAAAGAATAAACATGCACTGGAATAGTAAAAGTCACATTCACATGCAAACATCTGAGCTTATAATAAGCAAGATTTAAAGCAAGCATTGAAAGAAAAATCAGTTTGAGTCGCAGGGGAGACAGGGACAGTAAGCTCTAGGCCCTCATTGTGGCTGCTGCTTCCTGCCCAAAAGCAAATGCTGTTATAAGCACAACAGAACACCAGAACTGAAGTGAATTGCAAAGAAATATTATTGGTTAAAGTGATCAAGGGTTTATAAACAGAGTGATAATGATGTCATTAAAACAGCTTGAATATTTTTCTTTGAATAAAATAGTGTTTAACTGTTTTTGTTTTAATAGCCATAATTCTGATGAGATAAAAAATTCTCTGTTGTAATAATTTCCCTCACAAAAGAAAGAAGGAATGGGGGTTGGGGGCTTTTCTTTTTTTTAAAGTGAAAATATTTATCAGTCTGGCCTATTTAACTGAGCATTTCAGATGAAAGAAATGCTTTTATCTTCTTACTTTTAGCCTTTACACAGGCTAAATTTATTTGTCACTACAACTGAAGCCATATTCAAATGATGCATCAAAGAACATTCATTAAGAATTTCCAATAATGTGAAATAATCAATAGACCAATAGTAAACTTAAAGTTTAAGATTAAATGAGAGTTGAGAGTTACATAAAAATATTTAAAGTAAAGGGATCAAAATTACATATTCCTCTGTTGTTAACAAATCTTGAGGTTAAACATTTTAGTAAAGGGGTAGGGGGTGTTAAAAAAGAAAGAAAGCATATGCATAAAAACATATAACGTATTTACATTAAAAGAAATAACATTCTTATCACTCCATTTTGTGAACTTATCAGTTTGTACTCATTTTATATTGCTTGGCATCAGTAAGAAAGTACCAGAAAAATGTTACTTAATAGATTTGTATGAAAAGGTAGAAAAAAATAAAAGCATTTTAGCAAATTTTATGCTCTTTAAGTACTAGTACATTGCTAGTTAATTAGCCACTTTTATATTTCCAATTAAGTACTGAAATCACTCAACATGTTTTTACTAAGATAAGATTTTGTTAGAGTATTTTTTGAAAATAATTGACTATATTTTAAAACACGATTTTTAACTAGATGCAATATTTTAGTTAAATTACAATATTAATTTAGGTTACTTTTATTTACAACAGTTTAGAGCTTCCGACACTGATATCTTTCACATTTTTTGCAAATTTATACAATGCTAAGATTTTGCTAGTCCTGCAAATATAACACTTTATACAAAGTTGCATTGTAAAAAAAAAATTTTCTTAAAATACATACACAAAATGTGGTATACAAAATAAAGCCACAACATGCAAATAACATGTTTTGAGCAGTTAGTTTAATCATTTCTTAATATAAATAGTTTTTACTTTTAAAATGAAAAAAACTTCAAAGGCTGAAAACTTTTCATTGTGTCCCATACATTTGAGTGATACGTCTTTCTGAATGTCCCTCCCCCTTTATTAAAGGAAAAAAAAGTTTTTTCCTTTTGCTTGGCAGAAACACCTTTTTGTCTTTATTTGTTTTCAAGCTATTAATCTTTAAATTATCAATTCCCATTTGCCATTATTAATTGTCATTTGAGAAAAACCAATTTGTTTTTTAAAGAAGGATAAAATAACTTAAAAGCTAATGTCTTATTCAAAAAATCAGATTTATCAATGTGTTTGACCTTTTGAATATCTGTTAGGAATGTTTGCATTTCCTCAGCTCTCAGTGCATCTAGAAAACATAAAGCGCGGGGTGGGGGGGGGGGGGGGGATGCTTGAGTTAACTAAAAATGTGGGAAGACACTGTACTGCTACATTTCCCTCCGAGTTACAGCATCAATTACGCATGCTTATCTGGACCGGATACACAACAATTTACTATGTTTTTTAAATTCATACTAAAATTAATTGCTATTAAAAAAAGAAACTTATTTGTATGTGAAAAAAAAGAAATGTAATTTAATATTAATTATAGAAATGTTGAATAATTAAACTATCAATTAAATATGTATGGACGCACGTATTTATGAAAAAATTCCTCTTCATATTTATTTTTATAGGGTTATAAAATTAGAAATGCAAAGTTTAGTGTTGATGTTTGAAAGTTGTACCTTTGTTCTCACTATATCATCTTTCAACATATTTTTCTATTTTATAATTGCTACTTACTATGTATACATTGTTCCATTATTGTGATATTATTTGCCAAAGGCATATAAATTAGATTTCAAAGTAAGGGGGTGGGCTTATGCACAAATATATATTGTACTTTTAATAACCAGAACAGTTTTACTTTCTCCATTTGAATAACCATATGTATGCTAGTGATAATAATAAAAAAAGATAATGGACCCAACTTAAAATAGTAGAAATTTGAAGTGATTTTTTGTTGTTGTTTTCTTAAAAAACTAATGTTCTATTCACCCCAGTCGATGTTCTGTTGTTCTCAAAACTGGTTTTAGAAAGAAAAAAATTTTAAAAAAACCTTATTTTTGTATAGTAATGTGCAGCAGCCACTACTTACAGGCTTTATGCATTGACTAATTGTTATCTACAAGAGTGCAGGATGTCTAAAGAGCTCTTCCGAATACATAAATAACTTCCAAAATTACAGTTAAAAATGCTTGAAGATGCATTGGTGTGTTGTAAGAGGATAAGTGCATAGTTCAATCATTTAATTCATAAGAGTTCAATTAAATAACAATTGCCAGCTAAGTACTTTTTATATAGCCAGCATAAAGATCCATAGATAACAAAGAAATAAAAGATATTACTGCCTTAACAAGTATTAATGCACCAAACGAATGTATCCATATATACATAGAACATTCATAAATTTACTGATGCATTTCTACACATGTCTATTGTCTATCATTCTCTTTAACTATTTTCACATCTAATATCATATTTGTTCATATTTATATTTACTTCAATTGACTTTTATAATGAATTTATCAGTTGCACATTTATGTACTTTATCTGTCAATCAATATGTTCTCACTTATTAACGTACCTCTTAGTTCATTCATTTACCTAATAGCTCCCCACATATGAAACTATCTTGACACATGGGATTTTATTTTTCCTTTATTTGTTTCTTGTTTACTGCCCATTAAAAAAAACATCAAGTTTTGCCTGAATGAGTTGAGAAAATGAGAAAAACAACAGACGCGTATTCTGCAAGCTGCATTAAATTGTAGAAAAAGAACAAAGAAATTGTTCTTAACCATCAAGGGGAAAAAAACTAATTCTTAAAATAAAAAATTGTTTGTCATTTAATTTATATCGAAACATCAAATCTTTCTCCATTTGTTTTTCCAATTCAAAAATTGTACTAAAATCAATAAATAAGCTCTTGAATATATTTTACAAAAAAGATCAAAAGATGAACAAAGTTTTAAATAATTTTAATTGTATGTGTGTAAATCATTTATTAAGAAGTTCAAATAAGTTTCTTTTTCCCGCTTTAAATTCTAACAGAAAGATAATGAATATTATATGAATCTGACAATCAATTTTGAGTTGTCGAAGAGGAATAAAATATGCTTCATAGGAAATATTTTAGCTCACTTCATGATACTGAAAATCAAAACTTACGATTCCTTACTGAAAAAGCAAGCAATTGATTTTTTGTCAGCTGAGAATAATTAAAATGACGCATTTTAATTTTCTGCAATCAGTCTGTAAGTCTCTCTTCATGCATTTCTGGAAGTTATTTAAGCAGTGCCAGCTTTTGAAACATCCTGCATTTATTAACACTTACTACAGATATCGACTACAACCCACTAATTTTTAAATGATACACAGCAAAAAATATCCTAACTAAGTACAACACAAATGCAAGCCCAAAACAGATACTGCACTTAATGCCAAATCACAGAAACTTTCAAAAACAAACATAACATTCCGTTTATGGATTATTTCCACCCATGTCTGCACAAAGACGCCCAATACATGCTTGTTGAGGGCAGGACGCAGCTAATTTGGTTTGCGACATCACTTGACCACACAACAGCCCAACCAGCAAAGCATCAATGAGGATCCTCTGTCAAAGAAACTAATAACAATAAGCCACAAAGGAGTCCTCTCTATGCATGCCTCGGTCAAGTGATTCTAAACCCTTTCTAGTTTAAAAGCCACACAAGAGGGCATAGAGTTTACCTTCATTGAGCTCATCTTCTGTCTCTGTTGTGGAGGAGGAAGAAGGGGGAGAACCACCACCCGAAGGGGTGTCGTGACGACTAGCCGAATGGTGCGGGGAACGTTGGGGTGTTGTCCCGCCAGATGGAGACCGCCCTGTTTCAAACAATTCAAGATTATGTATAGATTGTAGACCAAAATACAAAATTAATAGGGATACGTTTCTTTTTCACTTCTGAATTTTTGCAATCGATTGTACTGTGATGCATTACAAAAACATTTGAAATGCTTTAGATATGTAAATATTTTTTGTATTTAAAGCAAACTATTAATAAAGAATTGCAATAATGTAATTATTTCATTTTCCATGTGCACAAAGCATGTTATATAAATAGATCTATAAGAAGTATTTTAAGAAAAATGAAATAAAAAACCATTCTACATTTTATATTAACATTAAAACATTTAATAATACAATTCAATATACCATATAAACCCGAATATCATCTACCTCCGAGTATGACCTGCACCCCTATGATTGGGGGTACACATTTACAAAGGAAAAAAAAAAGAAAGAAATTCAACTTCTATGAGACTCATACGTTGGAACATCTTAAAATAATCCGAAAAAAATGGTTTTAGACCTTCATCATAAATCCTCAATTAAGACCTGCACTCCAACTACCAATCTATTTTTTTTTTTAAAGTGTGGGTGGTATTTGGGATTAAACAGTGCATACATTTTTATATACAAGTGTATGTGTGAGAGTGTAATGGACAGAGGACGATAATATAAGAAAAAATATGCACTGTTTCCTACTTAAGTGAAGAAAAAAACATTCCGTTCACCAAAAAAGGGAAAACCCCATAACTTATTTCTTATTTTTTTTTTTGGGGGGGGGGGGGGACACATGTATTTGTACACACATCTGTGTGTATACAAATACATATATAGACCCTATGTCTGGTGTCTCTCTTTTGAATCTGTATTTATAGTTATACTTTCCTTACAATAATAAGCAATAAGCAATGCAAATATTTCTGAAATGGTTTTTATTAAATAATTATTTCAATTTTAAAACAAACTGAAAAATGGGTCCTTTTTTAAAGAACTTTTCAATTATTTTTCCATTTAAGTAGTGAGTCAGTATGACAAAGTTAAAATTGTAATATCACAGAGAAATTTTGACAATCATTAAAAATTATATATTTTTACATAAGCTGAATGTTTTGCTATGAGTATTACCTTTTGGCATATTTTGTAAAACAAAGAGATTGCATTATCATTCCACCCCAAAAAAGAGTTATTACTGCTATTGTTCTATTTGTTTTGATTTGTAAGATCTATCTAGTATGGTAGTAAACCATGTGGTATTCAGACTAACTTGGTAGTCAAGTGGACTGTTGAATTCATTTCCACATTATGAAATAAAATGGATGTGTACTCTTAAAAATAACAGATAAGAATTAAAAATAAAGGAAAAACTACAATCTAAAAATCAAATAAATAAGAAGTAAACAAACTATTATATGAAATGTAATAAGTTTTTCTTACCACAATAACAAATGTACATTGCACACAGCTATTTAAAATTTACACATAAGGTTTAAGGTGCAAGGACCCTTCCCTCAAGGGCAGAAATATAATTATGTAATAAATAGTTATAACGTAGCAAGTATTTTTTAAGTAAGTTTCGTTTGTATATTACAACCAAATCACAAAATTATGTGAAAAAATTGCATTTATGTTGATTTGAAATAAAATGAGGAACTGATTATGAGGTCTTTTACCAAACAGTTGCATATAATTTCTTAACCCACTAGCAAGCATTTTAGTATTTAATAGTCTTAATATGATCATCTATCATTTATTATGAATAAAAACAAAGTTCTCTCATGGAAACCTTGTCCTAATCAATAAAATCAATTATTAGATACTAACTTTTGGCCAGTCTCTGGCCAAACATAGTGGGCTAATGAGCAAAAAGAAAAACTAAAATGGAACAAAAGATGTGAGGAAAATCCAATAGAAATTTAGTGCATCTTTACAGATGGAATATCAAAGGAAAAACATGCAAAGTGAAAGATTAAGTTCATGTAAAGCAAAATTAAAGGGGAATTAAAACTGCATTAAAGGGGAAATATACATTTAATGGTCAACTTACAGTAGGTTAGTTCCTTGGAAATATTTTATAAGCTGAAACCTTGAAAATCAAAGAAGGAAATACAAATTTCATTTTGAATACAAATATGCAGGAAATTTAAGAACTCCACATAAGTCATTATGTATTTTTACTACAGAAAAATTTCGGAGAGATATAAACTAATCAAGAAATTTTTTTAGTAAGAAGTGTAAGATGAGAAGTAAACAAAAAGAAAATAAAAAAAATATAATAACTATTACTGTTTTAAGATTTAAAAAAAGCTATTTCACCACATTAAACTGCAATTTTTTTGGGGGAAAATAAAAACTTACTTAAAGCTCTTTTTGACGTATGAAAACAAAGTCACACAATTAAAATACTTTACATGGAAGACTAAGTATAGTACTCATAATGAAGAAGAATAAAAAGTTGCTGTTGCTAAATCATAGCGATTAAACTAATATTAGCTGATTAGTTAAATACAGGCAAGATGTCGTCAGAGCAGTTAATCGTAAATTTTAGAAATTATATATTTAAAAGAAACACATTACGCATTAAAAAAATATAAGAGGAAAGATCATTGCAAGTAGGGTCTTGTATTTTGCCAAATTAACTACTATCCATTCGGTGTATTTTTAATACTTTTGTTCAAAATTTCACTTCATCACTACATAAATATATCAGTGGCGTTCCTAGTATGGGTGTCACCCCCCTGGTAAAAACCTAAAATAGTTTTGTATTTTATATTATTTTCAGTAGGGGGGGGGGGGGGACACATTCCATGTTATTTATTGGGTGTAACTTTAAGCAAACTACATATATTTTCAGTTATGATATGTTGAAATAGTATCAGTCAAATTACATAATTTAATAATATGTATTTTGAAAAAGCTCTTTATCTCATTTTGGATGTCACCCAAGGCAACCCGCCCCCTGTAGTGATGTTACTGTGTGTATATATATATATACACAGTCCCACTTATTAGAGATGGTGTGACATATTTTGACCCAACTCAAAAATTTGAAGATAACCATTGTCAATTTAATACTTTATTTAGTCAAACAATTTAATATGTTATTTAAAGTCTCTTGTTCAGTTGGCAGTGACCCAATGATAAATATGCAACTTGAGGGTTTTCATTTCCTTTAAAGTCTGAAGCAGCCTGAAAGAGGCAGCCAAATGCAGTGCTTGTTTAAATGAGGTGCTTAACCCAAAGTATGGAACGTAAGTACTCATGCTATTGTGCATAGATCAAAATATGGAACGTAGTATGAATGAAAATAATGGATAAAAATGTTAAACAGGAATATTAATTACTTGCAAAATGTACCGCACGAAAACATGCTTTTAACATAATGAAAAATGTGAAAACAAGCATTTTCATAGGCTTAAAAAATCGAGTATACCTTCACGGCATCTTGAATCAAAACCTTCCTCTACATTTTGGACAAACATATCTCTTTTCCACAACCTGGAAAAGTAATAAACCACCATTAAAAATAATACTTTGCACAAAAAATTTTGCTTTACTAACACAAAAAACCACTTTTAAAAAATGAAATACATTAAGTTCTCCAAAAACAAATTTAATAAATAATTTTTAAAAATGAAATAAAAATTTAATAAAAGGAAATAATAAATAGCATAAATAGTGAAAAATAAAATGTTTAGAAATTCAATGAGAAAAAAAGGCTATATTTCAGTACAATTATTTATATGCAATATAAAATAATCTCATTTCTTTCTCCTTTCTTAATAACTAGTTCTATAAGTAAACATTTTGCTTTATAATATAATTTGAGGAAAATCTTTACATTGAATAGTGCATAGTAGCAGAATTACTTGATACTGGAGCTTTGAATGCCATAATTACTTTCTGCATTGAAAAAATGAAGACAACTACATGTACGGTAAAAAGGAAAACTAATACACATTTATTTTGAATTATGAAGGATGATTGAAACTACATGTCAAAAGTCCTGAAAGGAGTCATAAAAACTAAAAATCTCTTTTGTGAAAAAAATGTTTGACATTTACAAGTGTTTCATATTCTTCAGTTTTATTGTACCTACGAGAAAACAACCATTGTTCTTCTGAATGCACTAGAAGACGACTTCCATGAGAGTGCATAAACAGAACTTGGGCTTCTCTTGAATTAAATCACGCACACATAAAAACACAAAACGATCTTGTCTACTATATTTTGTAAATCCAAAAAATTATAGGTATGGGAAAATAAAATTTGGAATATTGTTTATACCCTGATAACAATTACAAGTAAGTTATATATCACTGGAATGAAAGCAAGTCTAATGAACAGTAAAGTCTTCTAGAAAAAATCTATTTTTCTCCTCTCTCTTTAAGGAACTTACCTTGTTCTTGAGCTAGTGCAGACACCTCGAGATTTGTCCCAAGCACAATATGGATCTTGGAGGGCTATACATTCACTGAAAATTATTTAAAAAAATCAATTAAAACACAAATTATAATATTTCAGGGTTAAAAATGTATACATGCACATAATATTCTTTAAATTCAGTGGGTTAAATTTAAATAAGAATGTTTTAAAGACTAAAATTATCATAACATGTCATTGTTGCATAGAGACATACATTTTGGAAGAAGGCCAGTAGGTTTCACAACCACCAAACAAGATGTATAATCCACTAGGGTGGGAGGGAGAAACATTCAGAATAAAAGGGCATTGATTTGTTTGAACAAACAAATCATTTACTACAAATAATCATAAAATAAAAACCTTAGGGTAAAGCCTTAAATGGAAATCTAATCACTATTTGGGCGGGGGGAGGCATCAGACCCAAGAAAAGCAAGTTTTGAGGAGAAAGAGTCTTAAATTAATAAAGTGGGAATAATTTAAAAAATAAACTAGCATGTTATAATTGCCGGGATCTCTGACATTTAAAATAGCAGGGAACATGTTGTAGAATCCTTAAAATATAAACACCATTTCGTATATAGATCAGTAGCGGATTTAGGCTTAGGCCCCTGAGGCCTGGGCCTAGGGTGGCAAATTTTGAGGTGCACCAAAATTTTTAAGACGCCTAAAAGTAAAAATCGATTGGGTTTTCTGTAAACTGTAAGACCAAATTTTAAAGTTCATTTTATTGTGCTCTTACTATCTAAACATAGTACCATTTTGAGGGTGGAATTTCTTTGTTAAAATAATTAATCAGGCTAGTACTAAAATCTGAAATATTTAACAAAAAGGTTTTAAAAACTTTTTTTTAAGGGCAAGGGGGCGCCATATCGTCTCGGGCCTAGGGCGCCCTCAAACCTAAATCCCCTACTGACATAGATTGATTTAATTGAGTGAAGAAATATCTGCACTCATAAAATTTGATCACTTACAAGTTTCTGAAACAATTAGATATTAAAAATACTTATTTCAAAAAGAATTAAAGCAAGAATTACTTACCCACAAGTTTTGGCATATAGATCACAGCTGTATAATGGAACAGTTTTTATTTCTTCACGAGACACAACAACAAGTTTTGCTTCATAAGGAGTGTGGTACACCATCAAGTTGGTGATTGGCTGTTGTTGGAAAACTTGAAACTCCTCAATAACAATAGGAATTACTTTTCCGTGTGTGGAGTCACTACCAGCATTGATGCACTTCAGAACTTTCCCATTATCTAAAATATCAAAACAGGAGTTAAATCAGGAAGCATTTCAAGTTATTTTAAAAAGATAAACATAAAATTAAACTGTACTTGGGACCATTTGGTCTATATTGTTGAAATTGTATGTTACAAGTACAGCAAATATAAAAAATGATACATTGTGAGCATGCTTATATTTCATCTCCTTAAGTTGTGACTATTTAAATAAATCCCGATTATCCAAGTTTTTTGCTTATCTGAGGTGAGCTCAGTCCACATTAACTTGGATAATTAGGGACTCTACTGCATTTCAATTCAAGTCTCAGTACTTGATGGATTATATCGACTTATTGGGGGGGGGGGGGGGGGGGAGGATCAGTGTTGGGGTACTAAGGGGATATATATCCCTTTTCAGCCAGAGGTTATGGTTTTGATGGCCAAAATAACTTTGATACATATAAGCTGGAACATGGAAAAGCAGAACATGATGAAAATTTTCAAACTAATTTCATTCATTAAAATCAATAATGTTAATGATTTCAAACTCAGTTCTAGATGAAGGAAGGAGGTCACTTTTAACCCTTTAACAGGAAACTTTATTTCCTGCTATATCTGAATGTTTTGCAGAAAGAAGTTTATGGGTTTAACTACTAAGATCAGAATGCTGAATAAAACGTTAGCAACATGTTCAAACTTTGAAAACTGAGCCTCAACTGAAATTTCACGTTAAATACACTAAACACGCAAGATATAAGAATCAAAACTACATAGTTTGCTATGCATGTTTAAGATATACATACTCATTCAACTATTAGTTATTGTATTATGACTTTTATGTTGTTTTTAAATCAAAATTGTATGAATGCTTTTAGAATATTCAGTTTAGAGTTTTTTTTTTTGTCTCAGACATTACTAAAAGAAAAACAATTAATGCTTTATGATATTTTATTCTTAAAAGTCTCATTTGATCCATATTTCATCCCTCCTTTTATGAGAATTTAATCATTAGTCATGATTCTTTTTATTACTATTCAAAGTTTAAACTAAGTGATCTTATACATTTTTTTTACTTTGCTTAAAAATGGTATCAAAGGGACCGTTCATAAATGATGTCACGTTTTTCCCCCCATTATTTGACCCCCTTTATCACATGTCACACTATGTTGCATAAAGCATGGTGTCACACTTCTTGTTACCCCCTACCCTACCCTTGTCACAATTTCACAAACCCCCCTTCCCCCCTCGAAGCGTGACATCATTTATGAATGATCCCAAGCTCGAACAAGATGAAAGAACTTGTCAGTTGTACCTTAGCAAAGTAATGCAAAGCCTCGCTAAACTGAAAAAAAAATCAAAATAATAATAATAATGATAAATAAATAAATTAAAAACTAAATAAATAAAACAAATTGAAAAAAAAAAACTGTTTAAAGTTGCTGGTGTAGACAGCACTCTCCTGAAACAAATTTATATCATTATTTTCATTCCCATATTTTACACAGAAGAGAGAAGGGGAATCCATTCTGTTTTATTTATAATGTATAATATAAGCATTTTGCAGAAATGAAGGAAAAGCATAGTTACTTTTAATATACATTATTCAAAATATTCAATTTTAAATTTATATATTTTAGACAGGTAACTTACCAGTTCCTACATACAATACATCATAATGCTTTTCATCTGCCGTTTGTATCTGTGGATCAACTGCTATCTGTGTAAAACGATACCTGAGAATAAAAATATAAATTAAAAATTAAAGCACCGCAAAGTTTAAACATTCAACAATAAGAACATTACAGTTAAAATGTGCCCCTGAAGTTCAGCTACTACTCAAGTTTAATTCCATTAACCAAAAGACATAAGAAGTTACATGCTAATTTTGTGACCTGCACGCCTTGCACACATTGGAAATCACTGAAATGCCATTACAATCTCAAACATGGTTTTCAGGGATAGAAAGTTAAGTATGTCAAGCCTAAGAGAACACACAATTAAATAAACAAAATAAACAAACACATAAAATAAGCATCTAGTGCTGTGATCTTCAATGCCAATTTGAAGAGTAAAGGATACTTGGTTGTATTAAATTCGAGGGGTTTAAATGGAGCAATATGTATTACTAATTGCCTCTATCAATTAGATACTTAATTTTCCACCTTTTCATCAAGTTGAGTAGGGTTTATTGAGACAACATCAAACTTTACTCTTTCTGAGCAAAGGATTGATTGGCGGCTAAATTTAAAGCAGTGGATAAAACAATTTTCAATATGTCAATGCAATGCATAACAATTTCTCCAATGCAGGGTTGCCACAGAAGAAATGGAATAAATATAGTTGCTTTAGTAGCATAAAAGCACGAAAATAGTAGCCTAAATAGTAGCCCCGGCTCAATGACAAACAAGTCTTAATTAACTTGTTCAGTGATGGGTACTTGCTTATTACATTCGGATCTTATATTTCTACATAAAGAGTTGCTATGAATACAGTGTAATTTATAAAAAAGCAATTGCATTTTTATATGAAATAAACACGTTTCCGAGCATTAACTTTTTAAACTGAAATAAGTATTTCATATCTACCAAAGATTAAAAATATCAATGAATAAGGAGTGAAGTAAAAAAAAAAAGATTGCAATATGAGGGAGAAGAGCAAGGTTATTAATAGAAAATAAACATACTTGAGATTTAAACACACAATAGCTGATCTCTTATTCAGATACGTGTATAATATTGAGCTACTTGATTAATGAAATTCTAAGACCAAGAGGAGACAATATCAAAAACATTAAGTTTACTTTTTTTCAAATTTAACAATTATTTTATAATATTGGAAAAATCACCCAATAGACAATTGCTAGAGATAATCAAAAATTTTAAAAAATCAATTTGAAATTACATAGCAAAGAAAAAATATATATACAGTCAAACCCCGTTAACACAAACTCGCTTAACGCGAAATGAATGCCATTCCCGTCAGATAACGTAAGAACTAGTGCTAAATTAATCGTTTAAGACGAAATTGATTTGAACAAAATTCCGCTTAAGACGAAAAACAAAATTTTTCAGTTGACAAAAAAATAAAAGAAAAGAAAGGTGAAAAAACATTCTTTGACATGAAATTTTCTTGGAGCTTAGGAAGCTTGAAAATTCTGTTGCACTTAACTTCTAGGAATTCTAAGAAAATAGCGAAACAGGTAAAATGCCTACAGCTCACACGCTAATCCTTTTTCTGACAGACACTGTACAAGCATGTTAGTGCGGATCAGTGACGGGAATGAATTGACAAGCACACCTCTATTAATGGGCATAGATAAGCAATGGACACTTTCATTAGGGGACAATGGGGTAGAGTTTCAAAAGTGTGTGGGTCAGGAAGACTTCCCAGCCACCTGATTTTCAAGAGGGGGAGTGTCAATCAAGCATTCTATTCTTCGTTTCCGTTCATTTTATTCGTTTAACATGGTGCTAAACTCTCAATCTATTTCATGGAAATGAGTTATAAAGAGAACAACTGTGATTACATGCAGAGTAAACGCTGAAGGAAATTCTAGTTTTGAATTAGTCCTGTGCGGGGTGCAGTTGATTTTTTCGCATTCATAATAATGAATCGTAAACAACAATCTTTGACGTTTGAAACGAAGCAAAAGATCTTAAGTGAAGTTGAAGATAAATTATTGAAGAAAACAGAGATTGCTGCAAAATATGGAATTGCCAACAGCACTTTATACAAGATCATTAAAAATAAAAATAAGATTGAAGCAATTTGATCCAGCAAGGAAGAGAATGAGAACCGGGAAAAATGAAGACGTGGAAGTGGCCCTTTTACTCTGGATCAAAGAGGCCTGGAATCAAAACATATTTTAACAAGGGTGATTTTGCAAGAAAAAGCCAAGTTCTTTGGAGAGGCTCTTGGTATCAGCGATTCCGTTTTCTCAAATGGTTGGCTCTCTAGATTTAAAGAGTCATGGGATTGTTTGCAAAAAAATCTGCGGTGAAGAAGCAGCTGTTGATCCAAAAACAATAAATTCGTTTTTCGCTGAAAAATGGCTAGCCCTAAAAGAAGAGTTTTCCCCAAGAGACATTTTTAATGCAGATGAAACGGGCTTTTTTTTCAAGGCACATCCTTCCCGTACGTTGACCATCATGAAAGGGGAATTATTCTATGAAGTAAGGTAAAAAGATTCTTGTTTACCTATTTTTGAAAAATATTTTCTCAAACACTGAAATTCTGTGTTCACTGACATTTGTGGGATACTAAAGTTTTAGTGTAATGTTAACGGACACTTATAGTACATAAACATTTGATTGTAATACTAATTGACATGTATGAAACAGAAATGTTTCATTGGGAAAAAAAAAAAAAAACAAGAACTTTTGTATAAATTGGATTAAATATAAACACTTTTAAGACCTGTAAGTCATTAAAAAAAGTGATTTTTAACACTCATACAAACCCTGAACAAAGGGAAATGGCATTTAAGAAGCGTTTGAATCAGAAAATTTCTTACAAATAGAAATACACAAACAAAAATAATTAAAAAATAAATAAATATTCAAGACTTACTGGAAAACAGCATGTAAGACTACAGGGTGATTCCAGAAAGAAGGAACTGCTCTATCCATTAAGCTATTTCCCTCAATGAAATTTACAGTTACTTCTGGCAATGTTCTGGAATCATTTACACACTATAAAAGAAAATATTTTTAGAGCAAATAGAAATAAATCAAACATAAATAAGAGATACTTCTTAATATTTTTCATTTAAAGAAATATTTCACTTGAACTTACACAAAATATGAAAATATAAGAAGCAATTGTCCTTCCACTCGCATTACAACCTGTGTCATGAGTGTCAGCATGCTTTTAACAACAAAGGTAAATGTTTTACAAAAAATTAACAGATTCCTAATTGAATTAAAACGTAACTAACATTATTATTAATTTCCATTTCATTCTTTTTTAATCAAATTGTATTTTATCCAATACTGATGTAAGGTGAATGGTGTAAAAAGATGGATATGCATCTAAGGTGTACTCTCGCAACCAAGGTGTAATAATTTTTGGATATCGATTTTCTGTAGACATTATATAGCAAATTATGACTTTTAAGGCATCATAAATACTATATTGATCTAGTGTGTTACTTTACAATTTTTCTGTTCTAAAGGTATTTCATTGCACAATCAGTTATTGAATTTATCAAACACAATAGTATAAATGGTGGTATAGCAAAAAAAAAAAATGTGTACAACATCATAATTTAATTCCAGGACACAATTTGCGTAGACCTTGCTTAAAGTTTATTATTGCTTAGTTTTTTTCCTACTTATTTCATGAAGGAAAATTTCTTACCTGCCCTGGACGAGGCTCTGGCACTTTAGTGCTTGCCACTGGAAGCCAGTTGGCATTGATGTCATCTTGGCCCTTAAACGGACCATTGAAAGCATGGAGGACTTCTTCCAGGCTGAAGGCACATACTGCTGAGCCACTGATGCTGTTCCTAAAGAAAAGGAAAAGAAACATTATTATTCCCAAAAACATCGAATAACAAATCATGCTTGTACAGTAAATTCTCAATATCTAGATTTTTTACTTATATCAAAAGGTTCCCTAAACCTCAGTTGATGTTAAAAAAAATAAATAAATAAATAAAAAAAAAAACTTAGAAATTCTATTATTTATTTGGCAATTTCATTTTTATTATTGTATTTGCACTGTGATTACTTCACCTGATTAATGCCAAATTTATCATAAATAAAATGTATAAAAATGTTTTATGTTTAAATAGTATTTAATTATATGGATGATTAAAGGCATCTCAAAATAAGAAAATTATTTTTCTCCCTTTTCTTTTTCATCAATGCTTTAGCTTACTATATTTCTGAATTAATTTCTAAATCACTTCACTTAAAATAAGAAAGAAATCGGTCATAATTGTTATAAAACCAATCTCTAGGTTTTTAAAGTGAACTTCATTAAGTACAACCAGCTTTATTGAAAAATGTTGCAAACTTAACACAAATGCATTAAAATTCCTTTATAGTCCTATAAATAGTAAATATATACATGTATCAAGGGTCATGCCAGAGGAAATTCGGGTCTGTTTTCGGAACCTTCACAAAATTTCAATAATTCAAAATGGACCCTTCACAAGATTCCAAGCTACCAAATCGCACTCATAGAATTATTTATTAAATGAGCAGCGAAAATTATAAAATGTTTTATCATTATATGTTTAAATTTTGAGTTTTCACAAAAATCTTTTCAAAAGTCACAAAAGCCGCACCAAGTTAAAATTGCGGGATCGACCCCTGAATGTGTGCGTATATATGTATATGTGCATATATGTGCACATATATGACACGCATAGGTACATCATTAATAATTGCAAAAAATTAGAAAACAAATAAATAGTGCTTAACTGAAACTGAATGTAATTACAAGTTATTCTATTTTTGTAATTTTAAAGGAACTAAGATTTTAATATTTTATTTTGCCGTTAATTGCAGTATTTAAGCTAGACTTGTGTAGTTTTCTAATCTGTTTTTCTACAGGGTGCGTACACTATTCTCCGAGTAAAAATCAAGCACTTTCCAGGACTCTTCATAGCAAAAATCAAATGTTTCAAATGAAGTAAATCTAACCACTTCGAATACAAGTTACATTACAAGCCATAAAGATTTCTTTAATACTATTTAATTTAGAGCACTCTAACTGTAATTAAATAACTTCATATTCAATACTATAAAAATTTATCAGATCGCACATTAATTAGACTTATGTGTTGTATCGGCTGTGTATGTAACGAGCCATAGATTTATTGCTTAACAGGTCAGACATGTGCCTCACTGAGGAAAAAAAATACTGAAAAATCACGACATAACGCTTTGTAAAAGCTTGTTAAAAAGTATATTACAAGCATAAATTACTATGCAATAGAATTATTAAATACTAAGCAAGTCAACTCATTACTTTAATATAAAAAAAATGATTGGCGCATTATGTCTAACCAAAATAAGGCATGGCATTTTTTAAAGAAATAAACATGTTTCTGAGCAATAACTTCTTAAACTGAAATAACTATGTCATACTTGATAACTATGAAAATTTTAATGAAATGAAATAACTTCAAAATTAGGTGTGAAGCATTTTTTACATATTTTTACATATTGAATTAAAATAGAAAGAAATATTATTTATTTTGTAACAATGTAAAATGAGTACTTGAAAGGGGGAAAGAACCTAATGGCTAAAGACGATCTAAAATTTAAACACATTTTAAATTACATGCAAAAAAGAAAAAATTAAAAAACGAAACATCTTTGGCAAAAAAAAAAAAATTAAAACAGATTTTTAATAAGGTTCTAATATTTAATAATTATAATCAACAGATGTATCACTAAAACTTAAAAGCTAAAAATTCCTTGATTATCGGCGACATTTAGAGTGGGCGTGGCAAAATGACGTTTCTGCAAGTCCTTTACAGAAGCTAAAACTTAGGAAAGATTAAAAATAATGATAAGCTCAAATTTATTGATGTTTAAGGGGAAGAATCCGATATTAAACGAGAACTAGGAAGTTTTGCCGAAGCCGATGCAACCAGATTTCGAAGTGCTGAAAAAAATCGGGATTGACACTCAAAAGCGCCAAAAACGAATCTAATGTGTAAATTTTACTCGTAATTTGTGAAACTTCGCAGGAATGTACGCAAGCTACTTTCAAAAATGTTCATAGGGTAAAAAAAAAAAAAAAATAGAGAAAAAGAAATCCAAATTACGAATTTTTGCGGGAGCGAGATTTTTAATTTCCAAAATTACCAAAACTACGGAATTCCGTCAAAATACGGAAAAATCACATGTCTGCACTTAGAAATTTGAAGAAAAGTGAATTTTCCTGTTGATAAGTTGCAAAAAAATAGTAAAAATGAGAAAATCAAGGACTTTCCAGACATTTTTGCACATTATTCCAAATTTCCAGGACTTTCAAGGCCTTGAAAAAAAAATTATGTAATTCAAGGACTTTCAAGGTTTTCCAGGCCGCGTACGCACCCTGTTTCTAGTGCTATTGATAATTTTCAAAACAATGTGGAACAGAATATAAATGCACATACAGAAAAAAGAAATATACATTACTTACGGTGGTGTGGTAAATACAGCATATATTAATTGAGCCTCTTTCCCACCGTACTTTCCAGCAACTACATTTGTTGTTGATTCTAAAATAATTAAACAAATGAAGAACATAAACATTAATTCCTCAGTAAACAAAAAATAAAGGAAAATACAAGACAATATAATGCAATGTTGTTCTTTCTTAGCCATTTTAAAGGACCTACCTAAAGGGCAAAACATATAATGGATGTCAATTCCCCTCCCTCCCGTACATACAGGAATATACAACAGGAGTGCAGAATATGTCTGACTGCTCCAACTAGAGTTGGGGAACATTTTGGCATCACAGGGAACTTTTGCTTTTTTATTATGTTTTTTTTTTTTTTTTTGGAGAGGGTGATTTTTTTTTCAGGGAATTCCTACTAGGTGTTTTATTTAGGAATTTTGAAAATTACTATTTTCTAAAAATTTGTTAAACTTTTTAATTGTTATAAACTGGTATTTCATATGCCAAATCTGGCAACTTGCATTGATTAGGCATATTGCATGCATCTGTATATAATGCATAAGACTGCTAGTTTGGCCTTCATATATAAAGCAAATATAATCCAGGGAAATTTTTAAGCTTGGAAAATTGTGTGTAAATATATAGAAACACATACAGTCTTTTCTAAAGTCCTGGCTCATTAAATATCAAGTGTGTATGAATTGGTTATAAAGTCACCC
This sequence comes from Octonoba sinensis, assembly GCA_038502835.1. NCBI lineage: Eukaryota > Metazoa > Arthropoda > Arachnida > Araneae > Uloboridae > Octonoba > Octonoba sinensis. The sequence continues at coordinate 100,054,229 of CM076599.1, read as the reverse complement.
TGCTTGTAAGGTCATTTTTGTGAAGTCCCAAGGAGTGACCTATTGAGGTCTGACTATATATATATAGGGGTGTGAGTGAGTACAAATACAAAAGTATAATCTAGCAACAGGCTCAGGATTTACCTAGGCTGTGTTATTCAAGTCTGCATTATTATCAATCCTGATCACATGCTCTCTTGAATTTATTCATCTCACTGTCAGTATAACCAGTTTATGAAAACTATTCCTAACATTTACATTGCTATTTAAATAGTATTTTTTATCCAATTTCAAAAGTAGCATTTTCAGTAAAACCTTCCAATAAAATGAATTTTCTGAAGATAAGGTGACCAAAACAGAATAACATTATTCAAATCAGACCTTACCCAACTTGTGTAGATGAAGAATAACTTTTTTAGATTTATTTGTAATTTCCCTTTTAATAAATTCCAGCATTTGTTAACTAACAAAGATAACATTTCTGAAAGGAATAAATAATGCTACTAAAACTGAGGGAAACAACACGGATTTTTTGGGGGGAGGGGTGTTCATAAACACTCCTTGTATGTGAATTTATAAGAATTGGGGAGTAAAGCTTGAGGCTACAGATTCTGTGGGAGGAGTTGATCATAAATTTCTTTCCCCTCCGGCAGCAGCAAAGCTACATCTGAAGCATTGTGGACAACACTCATGAAATTAGTCCACCAAGAATAAATTACCCACAACATCAATTATTTGTTCCCTCAAAAATTTTGGAAACTGATTGATGTTCCTAAATGGTAACACTGACATCTAAACAATAAGTAGTTTCATTAGTGTGGATTACTGGCTTATGATCTTGGTGGATATGAGAGTATCGCAAGTGTCTCACACTTTACACCGAAATTCCACCGAAGTAAAATGCAAAGTTATTGCAACTTGACAAAGGATGTGTTATTTCAAGCATGCTAACATCGCTCTCGCAGCATCGGCAGTCCTCGAACATGCTCCAACCTCTCACACCATCTTTACCATATCTGGTGCATCATGAACATGTGCTGCTGCCATCCTATGGCAATTTAAATTACGGATAAAACTACTTTTCTTAATCTGATTTCAATACCTGTCAAGTATTTGTCTACTCAAACAGTGTTGATTGGGGCATCCTAACATTCTTTGTATTAGGACATTTCCCTTAAGACACAAAGCAAGGTAAAACAATTACTCTGCAATACTAAGCGGTGAAATTATTGAAGATTCTGCAGGTTCCTGTGTTTTATACATCTTGGTACACATTGGCATTTACATAAGTAACTCGTTAAGCAGCATATACACTCCACATTTTGTGTATTCTTTTCTCCCATTCCATCTGAATGTCAAAGTTTCAGTCACATATTATGCATAGTATCAAATAGTAGAGTGCATGTGCAAATTAAGGCAGGAGCCTGCTTTAGAAGGCTCAAAAAAGACAATTTTTTTTATTGCTAAAATCTATTCTAAGAATATGTATGTAAAGTTATAGAGGCTAATTTTCAATATTTTCAAAAAAACAGTACTAAACGTTGGCAGGCGTCCGAGCTGGTATACGAGCTCTCGGGCAGCTGGAGCGCGCTCCCGTCCCCTCCCCCCTCCGTCACATAGCTCCGAATTATGTATGTGAAAAGGTTCAAAGGTCGTTCAAATGAATTTTTGAGGAAGTTGAAGGTTTGGCGCACAATTAGCGTATCACCACTGTAAGTTTAAAAAAAATAACATTTTTCCGTTCGTAAACTTTCAAGCGCGTTTTCTGGAGTTTTTGTTTTTATGATTTTTCTAAACTGGCGGGTGTGATTGCGAGAAAACTAGACGACAAATCAAAACAAAACAAGGCTTGTAAGCTGTGGTTTTGTGTTCCCTTCTATTTGAACTAAAAATATTTGTGAAAAAAAAAAAATTCTGAATATATCTTTTAGCAAGTTGAAATGATTTTCTTGTTGTTCCAAAAGACACATTTTTTTTTCAAACCTGAGAAATTTTTTTAATTTCAAATTCTCGGGTTTTTCTTAGTTCATATATATAAAATAAATATATGAAAATTAAAAAAAAAATTTTTTTTTTAGACAAAAATTACGAGCTCCATCTTGCCCGCCGATTGGATACTGCAATTGCAAGGTGTTGTACAAATTTGTATAAAATCGGCTGCATTTGAATATTTTTCCCTTAAATTTTTTTCTTTCATTGGTTCGAATATGTAATAAAATAATCTGAAAACTTCGCTAGATTGCATTTTTTTTCTGTCCTAGAAAAATTCCTCCCAAAACGCTTTTTTTTTTTGACCTTCTAAAGCAGGCTCCTGCCTTAACAGCACACTATGTACTTACGAATTTCATTAAAATAAAATGGAAACTCTCCAGGCATTGAACAGTTTAATCTGGCTTTCAAAAATGAAGTCCATCTGTTTCGAAATTTGTGTGGTCCCCCTTTGTCTTTAGTGCAAACTCTTGCTACTCTAGAATACACAGTCTGTAAGAAAATAAAATTCCACATTAAAAACACACCACGGTTTACCATTAGCTAAATCATAAACAAGCAATGTACTACTTTCACTACTTTCAAAATAAATAAATAAAATAAATGACGAATGAATGAATGCCCTCCAATTTGTATACAATCAGCATAGAGGAGTATTGGCCAAAAATTTACTTTGTTTGTTGCTCCCAAAATTTAAATGGGTCAAACCTTGCTCCCTTGGTATCTATATGTTTTTAAATACATTAAAATAAAAAGTAAAAGTAGAAATAAGTACCCGGCTTTTAGTATATAAATCTAAATGCAAATGATTCATATTTTCATATATGTTGGCTATAGATGTTCGGGCTCACTTTTGCAGGCTCGAGCCCGAAGATTTGAAGTACAAGCCCGTCTGAGCCCGAGCGATACTGTTCTGTGTCGAAGCCCGAGCCCAAAATGATTTTATGAACTGTTGTAGATGTGGTGCTACATTGATTAAATGTAGTCTTTTTGTTGCCATCACAATTGGTTCTAATGATTTTTCTTTTAATTTCAAATAAAAATGCATATATTTTTAAACTATCATGAAGTTCTCCAGTTGAAAATAAATTCTGGTGAGCTAAAATGCATGAAAAATGATGTTAGAAAATCTTCGGTTTTTCAGCATTTTTGGGAAGTTTTTGATGAAACTGGAATATATTCAGTGCAACTCTTACAGTTAGGAGGTGGACACAGGACTAGCAAAAAAAAAAAAAAAAAAACATTAGTCCGGACTGTAGGTTGATTTATGAATATTTTACCATGAGCCCGAGCCCGAGAGTAACTTGAAAAGGTAGAGCCCGAGCCCGGCTCATCTCTAATGTTGACGACAGTGGCACAGCAGAGAAAAACTTGGGGGGGGGGGGGGCTGAAAATGATAATCCATGTAATTTATCCATTATTCTACTTGCAAATGGCTAACATAAAAAAGAACCACGTGATTCCGCTTCATGCCATGCTGCCATATGGGGCTAATGAGCTAAATAAATGTATGAATATGAAATTCACATGGTGGGTCAAACCTCTTTTATCCATTCGGGTCAACACCTCCCATTGCTCCTAAATGTGGGTGCATTTTGCGGCAGCACATGTCCCAAAAAATGTCCACAACAAAGATTATCTAACAAAGTAAGGATTTTCTAAGTAGTACCTTCTAAGTGAAATGTAAATCAGAAGCAGTCGGAGGCAGTAGATATAACATTAGGAAAAAAACTAGAGTGCACCCTCATGTAAAAGTAAATTAATAATGATTAAATATGATACATTGATACGCACATAATTCTTCACCATCAGACTTACCTTTCCACAATTGAGGTACTCTACTGCAGTTTCACGAAAGAAAAAATAAACAAATTCATCGTGGTGCACAGAACTAACGAAATTGGGTGCTGTAAAGAATGCAAACATTTTATTAGGAAAATCAGATAACAGTTCTTAAGTTGCTAAAGTTTTCATAATTGCACTGAATAATTACCGTTTAAGTGCTTCCAGTTAAACTGTTCCGTCCTCAATGGCTCTCGATATATCAAAGGATCAGCTCCAGTGAACTGCGCTACAGTCGCAACATACAGATCCCCATCTACAATTAAGATATATAACGTTTGTTTAATGTGAAATCATTAAGCTCAATTGTGTGCAAAAATTATACTTGCTTAAAAAAAATCATATAAAAACAAAGTTTACAGTGCAAAAAATTAGAATCAATTTGAAAAAATGAAATTTAAACTGACTGCATCTTTTTTAAGCAGTTAATTGCTTGGGTTTCCTTATGTTTTATTTGCTTGAGAGACTTCCAAATATGCTCTTCTCTCAAACTTCTTTCTGAGGCATAAATCCCTCAAATATTTATCGAAAGTTATTAAATTTCCCAATAAAAATATTTTTTATTATTAGTGATAGTTTCAGAGCAAATCTCTACAATAAAATGATTCACCATCGTTTTTGTTTAAATTTAGCATTTGCATAGGAAAATAACTACTAAACCAAATTTCATTGATAATTTTTACTTAATACATAATCACTTTTGTTAATGTTGATTTAAAATACATATTATTTTAATATGCATTTTTTTTTTTTTTAATTTGAAAGATCTATGCTTAGCTTTGAAAAAGACCTTTACAATCAAAATTTTTGTTGTGGAACCCATTTATACACAGAAATATGTACACTAAAACCCTGCAAATCCAAACCCCAAAAATTCGAAATCCCAGAAAATTCGAACGAGTTGTTTTTAACAAATTTAAATTTGAAAAACACATGCAAAAAAAGAGAAACTTATTAATTTTGTCACAACAAAACAATTAAAAACTATTACTTATTAAATTTATAAAACAATTAATGTAACAATACAAACTCACAAAATATCAATTTCACTTGAAGTCAGTTATCTTCAACACACATACACACCTGTTGGACCTCTAATAAATTCCCCTGTTTTGCAAATTACTGAAGTTCAGTCATCCAAGAAATTAAAAACACACATTTAATGATTTTTTTAAATTAAAATAACTTCCAAATAATATTCTCCATTTAATGAGCTTCTTTCTTATAAATTATATTATCTTATATATTTTTTCCATCTTACTATTTTCTTTCTTTCTACACCGTTTATGATGAGTCATGAAATAATACTGGTTTTATTGTATTTTCCAAGGAAGTGCTCCCAGAAGCTATGAATCGGAGTATTCTTTGAATTTCAGTTACCAACAGGACACACTAAGGGTGTGTCACATAAATTTTTAATCCACTAGAGGAATTTTACAGAAACTCTGAAATGCCATGCTATTTTCTTTCTCTTTAATTCATAAATTTTTCATAAAGCGAAAAACTATAGCTAATGAATATATTTATATAAAAAGTGATTTCATTATTTTTACCTGTTATTTAGTACAACACGACTTAAAAAATGTGTCTTTATATTGTGCAAAAATGCTTATCTCTATTTTGCAACTTAGATAGAGGTCCAACAGAAATAATATATAAGTGGCAAACACTTTCTGAAAAATTTCTTGCATCCACTCAGAGTATGAGTTTATATCAGTTGTAAGGGGGAGAAAATAGACATTGAAGATCATTGTCTTATTTGAAATTACCAAAAGTGGTACAGTTTCCACTTTAAACATAAGGCAAAACTACACACAAATTTATAAGTGCAACGTAGATCCAAACAGATAGAAAGCAACAAACTGGAACTGTAAATACAACTTTCTGCTTGATAAAAAAGAAGAAGTACATTGTTCAAACACATCTTTGGTAAGTTTGTGCTGAGAAATTTTAAGTGGAGCAATTAGAATTTCATGAAAATGTTCCATGAACAATAAAAGTTAAAAACAAGTGATATTAGCAAAGAAAACCATTTTAGAATATCACACTACCTGTTCTTTCTTTTATTGATCCTATAGCAGTTGGCATGGCAAAAGAAATATAGTAATTTTTATAAAGCAAAGCAAGATCTAATTATATGTTATTTTTTAAAATATTAATTCATTCAAGTAAATATTAATTCAAAGGGTTTCAAAGAATAGACTGGTACCAAACAGTCAAGTAGATGAAAAGAAAGTAGTCGATCTCAACTACATACATAAAAGAAACTACAATAATAATAATTAATAAGAAAAAATATTTAAAAAAATACATAAGAAAGTTTTTTTCCTCTTGTTAGCCCTGTAGGAGTATTAATTTCAACATCAACTCAATCTTATTAATCCATTTAAATATTTATTCCCTTTCCCTTACACTCTATACTCTATATTATGCATACAACTGTTTGATGGGTCTTCCTCTCTCCCAAAGAATAAATATAAAGCATAGGATTTCACTTTCTTAAAGTCATTAAGTTATGGAAACCGTTATAAGTTACATATTAGTAGCTAACAACAATATGAACATCGAGCTAAAGCTTATTGCTTAAATTTTCATGCATTGTTGATTGCAGCAAAGCTGTAGTTTAATTTGTGAAGCTTCAATCAGAAAAATGTATTTCTCAAATGTTTGTGCAAATTTTACCTTTTCAGAAATACAGGAAGGTCATATGATGGTTATATATCACATCACGTCAACCAAAGCTCATAAGTGTAATATATAGCAACAAATCAAAAAAAAAAAAAAGTATCACTATTTAAATGCCAAAATCATTACAAGAGTGAACTATTTAAACAATACTCAATATATGAGTAACTTTCAAAATATTATTATTTCCCAACATGGCAAGCAAATGTGAATAAATACCACATCCCATGATAAATTAAAAAAAAAAAAAAAAAAAAAATCTTTTGAACATAATTTGCATCTTAATGGTTGGAAAATTCAAGCCACTGAACAAAAATTCAAGTACATCTACAGAAAAGTTTATCGCATTTTAATGGTTTAAAACATAGGGAGAGAGGGGACAAAAAATAAATGAATCAAATGTTATCACAAAAAATTAAATTGGAATTAAAAACTAAAAAGCAATGAAAGTTTAAATGTATCTGCACCAACCTAAAAAAGACTGAATTTCTTGACTATAAAGTCACTAGGTATGCTTTCATTAGAAAATAACTTGAATTAATTATACTATTTTTAAAATAACAGAAGACTTCACAATGTCATAAGAAAAAGTAACTGTTATATTTGTATCTAATTTAGAAGTTAAATTTTAATGATTTAATTTAATATACAAAAATATTTTACATAAAAAAAAGCAATAACTCCATTTGTAATGCCAGATTAAATTTTTCGAATAAGCATAAAACACAGGGGAAAGGGGGAAGAAAGGAAAAAAAAAATCCTGATACAACAGTCATATAAAAGAGAAAATTGAATAGAAACATAAAAATAAAAAGATGAGTTGATACTAAAATGAGCTGATTAAGGGCTACACAAATAGCTGAAGTAGTAAATAATAAACTACACAAAGAAATACATAAGTAGATAAGATGGATGAATGAATTTATCAACAGGACATAAGAGAGAGAACGAGGGGCAAAGTGAAATAAATAAACTGACAGATGGACATAAAAATAGATGGAATAATAGAGAAGGATAGATAGTCAAATAGACTGATAAAGGTGCAGGAATGGATAAATAAAGAGACATATCCATAGTTGAAATGATAAGTGCAAATAGATAAATAGGAACATATACTGGGTGCTAAAAAAAGGATTTTGACACAATAAGAGGGATAATTGTGCCTATCAAAATGGATAGAGTTGTTATGGAACATCAAGTCACATTTCACTGAATGCAGCAATTCTGTGTTGCTGAGATTTATGTAATGTCACACTTGATTGTCCCAACAGTATCCGCTGTTTTTTAATAAATGAGCTCTTGCAATTCACGGCTTAGACTCATCTTTCAATTTAGATACCTCAGTTTTGTTATTCTGAGTAGAATGTGACCAATGTTTCCTAATAAATAGTGTTTGTCTTGATGGATAAAAATTATTCTGTCAAAATTATTATTCTTATTTTGTCAAAACACATTTTTGAAAACTTTGTAGAACCTTTAGCAAGGAAGAAATAAAATAGACAGGTGAACAGACCCACAGTGGAATATATGCTTTCTTTTTTATAGTGTTTCTCTGGCCAAAAAGTCACAAACAGAATATTTTTGCCTCACTGTGTCACAGGCCACTTTTAGATTTTTCTCACAAACTCTGACACTAGCAACTTGTTAGAAGGGGAAAAGTAATTTGAAAATAAATATAATAATAATCAGAATAATACCTGCAAATATGGCAGTGGTGTTGTGGGTTGGATCATATGGACATACGCCTTCTCCAGAGGATTCCTTTGCAATGGTGTAATCAGCATCCTGTAAGAAAGACACATGATACACAGGTATTTTAACATATTTATTACTATACAAATTTTACATAAGGCGGAAAATTACTATTGGTATTCAGGTTTATTGCATTAAGATGCAAAAATAACCTTTTTCTTTGCTAGCTTTACAGCCCTTAGACTTCTAAAATGGTTATATTAAGAACCAGTTGCTGATTTTCACTGTTTAGGTTATCCAGAGCATTTATTTTTTATTTATTTTCCTCCTTGCCTAGAATCCATCACTTATTTTCCAAAATCCATTTGATTTTTCAGTGTGGCCCAGAAATGAAAAACCATCCTTTTAGGCCGTGGGCCCAATGCATTTATCGTTCAAATTCGTTCCGAAGCTCTGGGGGCAATTTTTTCTTTGAAGAAAACTATTTCAAATGTTCTAGTATTTTTAATTTTATTAAGTTCTCCAAAAAGTACTTGGCCATAATTTATTAACAAGAGAATTCCTTTTGCACTCTTTTTTTTCGATGTATTCGTACTCTGCTCCAATGAAATCATCGAATTAGTTTTTGCTCCACAAAGCTAACCAATTATAAGGAATGTAGCCGCAGTCGCTTACAGCATTGTTTGTAAACAAGTTTTCGACCCTTGCTGTCATTCTATTTTAAACTTAATTTTAAAAAAGGCTCTTGTAATCCATTCTTGCGACCAATGTATTTAAATATAGACAAAATATATGCACTGGATTCAAACGCATAGACTATTTGTAATCTAAAACAGCATCAACGAGAATTATTTTGTTTTAAATATAGCACTGGTATGGATCTTTAAAAAAGGTATAATTTTTGGAGACGATCTGTTTTTAAAATGTTTTTGTAGTAGTAAGTAACATATTTTTTCCTCCAAAATTTCTGAAAATCTATATTTTTTTACATCGTGCACAATAAAATAATAGAAAAAAAATATTATTAGCAAATGTGCTGTATTGGTATTCAACGTGCGTATGGAGCGCTTGCTTTCTGTGCTATATTTGTACTGTACATTTCTAATTCGGCAGCAATATAAATAGTGGGTACGCATCAGAGGACTTACCTCACAATTGCCTCCGTCCTTGTCTTCCATTTAAGTATTCACTCTGTTATTGAGTAAAATAATGCATCTTTTACACTGCGAGCTAAATTTTACACTGCTACATTGTTAAACGGAAATATATTAGCAAGAGAGAGTTTTTTTTTAAACATATAAATATATACGCGTTTGGCATTGAAATGGGTAGGGGTTTTCCCATCTTATTAAGGCACTATTTACAGCTTTATATTTGACACATGTGGTATTAAAGCAAAGTTTATTATTGTTCATGTCCTTGAACTTTATTTCTGATACCACTAATTCACTTATTGAGGCGAGGAAGAAATCTTTTCTTCCAATATGAAATAGAATAGTTTACCTTACACTGCACTGTGTTGTTCTTAAATAACATCTTTAATTTTCGTTTATTAAGCTCTTGTTTTGTATTATTTTTAACAAGTGGTGCATTCTTTCTTTTTATTTTGTATGTAAGGTCATATTAGTTAATATAGTTTCCCCTAGATCTTGTAAACTGGGCTCAAGGTTCATCTTTTTTCACAAAATCGTAACACATATTTATTTTGTAAAAAACAACAAATTCGTAATTTTTTTTAAAAAATTTTAAGCAACAATTTTTTGAAAAATAGTCTTTAAATGCTTACATAGTATTAAAATAAAATAAATATAAGTTGTCCGAAAATGTTCCTGAAAAATATATATTAAGGCGCCTTTTTTACTTGTTATTTTAAAACAACACTGTGCATTTGGGGGTACTTTTTATGCTCCTGCATTATTTGCAGTGTAAACAAGAACAGGTGTCTCTGGTTGTTCAATTTCACTTTATTTGGTATTTTTTGGCAAATTATTGTTGTAATTATATAACAAATTAGTGTAAAGTGGTCGACTAAATTATTTTTAGGAATTTTGTTTAAAATCAATTGACGCTCAACTAAAGAAGAAACAAACATTAAGTAAAAACAAACCTTTTAGTAAAATTATTACACTTTATTGGTAATTAAAGTAAAAAAATTGCACATTTAACTAATAATTAATAGTCACATGGACAAATTTTTGCTTTAATATTTTTTTTAAAATTTATAAATAATAATAAAATAAATTAATTTAATAAATTTTACTATTTTATTGCTATTTTATGATTATAATGCATACCTATTTATTATTAATTTTGTTTCATTTATTAAAATGATTATATAAAAAATTATTTATGTTACCCCTAAATGCGCAGTGTTGTTTTTAAACAATATGTCAAATTTTCTCGGATTCTATTCTTCCGAATTTAGCAAAAAAAAAATTTAGTATTTTTTCTTCTTATAACTAGCACATACAAACACAATTTTTTTTTACAAAGAAACAAAAAATTGCGCAGTGTAGGGTTAAGGAGCGTTTTTCATCTTTCAGTTAGCAGTTACTTTGTTATACCAGTTTATAAAACTAAAAAAGACGTGACCAGGAATTACCCCGTATGACTACTGCTTATATTAACTCTTAAAACCCCAATTTTTTTATAAAGGGGTCATAGCGGTTTCTGAAGAGATAAAAAGTGAAAAATAGAAAAGTCGTGCACTGAGATTGTGGCCCCCTTTAATGCATATTTGTCTGGAATGATATAGAATATCCCCAGATTTTTTAAAAGGAAGAATATTTGTAGTGACGTAGCAATTGTTAAAAAAATTGATGAACATTTTTATGAAGTGGATTTTATTATTTTCCCCCTACATAATTCAAAGTTTAAATGCTTTTATGAAATAAATCATTGAAGTTGCATGAAAAATTCAAAAATTACTGTCAATGAGCTACCATACCCCTTACATTAAAACTGCAATTGACATTTTTAAAAAAGCGTTAACAGAAAAAAAAACAGCGTGAAAGCAAAAGGAATTGTATAATTCCAAAGAATCAAACTAGTGAGCGCTACTAAAAAGTAAACAGAGGGCCGCTCCTGCTGCTCTGATTGGTAAATTTTTCTTTCTTAGTGACGTCACAGTGCGATCACTTTCGGATATTCATGCGCTAACATGAAAACGAAATAGTTCCTCATAATTTTGATTACTGTGAATTAATGGACAATCATATTTTCGAGAACTTTATGAATTTACATTTACCAGCCAAGATTATGCTTTATTTTGGCAAAATAAAATTGCCCCTCAAGTGTCGGAACAAAAATTAATTTAAAGCTCTTTTTGAGACTTCGGCCCACGGACTATTTAAAAAACCTTCTCTTACAAAGTTTTTATTTTTGAAATGTATATTTAATTCATAGTTTATTCTTATTCTTCAGATGTTTGCAATTCATATTAATACATATTGTTTTTTAAGCATCATCTTCCCAAAAGTCATCAACTTATTCACATTATTTGGAGTCAATATCAGGGCTACATTATGACTGATCTAATGATTGCTTAGTGAGATAATTACTAGTATTTCATTAAATGATAAACATTTAACATTTTTTTCAATCTGCAGTCGCTAACATTCATCACAGTGGTAATGGGATATTTTTACTACATGTGTGTGCACTGAAAGGGTTAGCTTGCAGGACAAATGAATTAAATAAGTTCTGGATAGTCTGATTGACTATGTTTGTGCAGTACAAATAATGTATAATTTAGCCCTAAGCATTCATGAAATGGATTATATGTTATTTACTATTTTTATTCCAAGCTTTTAACTCTCCAAATGAACTTATTTCTGACTGTCATATCAATGTCAGCACATTTTTTTGCACCACATTATGTCCCAAACTAACATTATGTTTCTAATAAAACATATCCTTAGACCAATTTGTAACTACAGTATACAAACAAGATATTTTACTTTCTACACATGAATCAACCTCCGTTTATGCCTAGCTCATTAACCTTGCAAGAACAATGTTTTAAAAAAAATGGGACCTCAAATCCGGAAGGCTCGGGGCCGCAATCTTTCCGGATTTCGGAATCTTCCGGATTTTGGGTCCTCATTCAAAAAATTTTGTAAGTAGCATCAGAGTCCATATAATTTGCTCTGGAACTTTTTATTAGCATTTTGCTCATTTAGAGCATTTTTTTATTATCGAAATTTAGCACAAAAAACGAAGTTGGAGTAGGCTTACATTCGAGGCAAAGCATCGAAACATCTAGACTTTTCCCGATGTTATTTTAACCTCTTTAATTAAACAATAAAAGAAGAATTCTGTCAAATTTTGATATGATTTTATATTATCTAGCCACGAAATTGTAGGAAAAGATCAGACTATCGGGAAAATGCGAGAAACACGGATTTTCCAATTTCGCGAATGTTCTGTATCGCACGAAAATTACAGCTCATTTTTAAAAATAAATATAAAAAAACTACACGAAATTTGAAAAAAAAAAAAAAAAAAATAATAATGATATTAGCTCGGAAATAATGCAACAATTAAGAAAAACTACTCGCAAAAACGAACCCTTTTCAGAAAATCGCGGATTTTTTTTTTTGAAAACAGGACATTTCCGATCTTAAACATGTTCATTACATGTCATTTTCCTTCTCTAACGTCTATTTCCAAAATAGACTAAAACGTCTATTTCCAAAAAAAAGAAAAGATGCAAAACATTTCCAGATTTTGGGTTTTCCGGATTTTGTGATTCCGAAATTGGGGTCCCATATAGTTGAAAAATTTAATGTTTCAAAAAGTTTTATTAGTTAAAAAGATTCTAATATCATTCTTTGAACGTAATTTTTCTGCAGCTATTCATTAATTGTTTCCAACAGCTGACCTTTTATTTTCATTTAAGAAAGCATCAGGTTAACAGTGAGCAAATTATTTCCCCAAATGATATTTCCAAGTATTGAAGCATAATTACCATTTTGCACTTTAATGACTACACTGAACTTTTCAAGTCAAAAAGAATGAGAAAGTAAGGAATTCATGCATTAGATTTTAGCAATAGCTTAGTCCACTTTTCGTACCACTAAAAAAAATGATGAGCGAATGCATAAGATATTCGCTCATATATTTAGAGTGCTATATATTTAGAGTAATAATAGTTTATGGCTATATGTAAACAGTTCACAAATCAATGTTGGAAGCATCTGTTCTACTGATGCGTAATACTGGCAAGACTTCAGTTTTTGAAGACGTTATTATAAAAAAAAAAGAAAATGGAGGGGGATAAATGACTTTAAAACATCATAAACATAGCTCAGGCATAAAGTTGGCTCATTTTTTAAATTACAAACATGTCAACACTGCTGTGTTTCTTCTAGCAATAAAATAAAAAATGGCGATATTTGAATACTTAAAGAAAGAGCGAGGGTGAGAAAGCAAGTCTAAGAGTCTTAAAAAAACAGTAAGTATTAATTGCCATATTTTTGAAAATAACTTTAATTACTTTATTTTTATAAGAGCAAAAAAGGACTCATACATTTTCATCTTGAAATATTTTTAATGAAAATTTCTAGCTTCCAGAAGGATACACACACAAGTAATCTTTAAACTAAAACTGTTAAGGAACACATTAATTGGTATACTTACTAATTGATATTGTCGGCAAAGGGGTTTAAAAGCATTTGTTCCACAAACAAGAATCTTATCCTCAGATTTTCTTGCCAAAACTCGGATATAGTTCTGACACTCCTCCTAAGAAAAACAAATTTAAAAAACAATTAATTATTTTCCCCCTTTATCCTTGAATATTAATTATATTGCATAGTAGCTCAGAAAGGATGTACAATTTTTACAACACATTATTACATATTCAAAAGTCCTTTCATGTATCTTGTTTACTTTTCATGTAACTGTATTAGTAATAACAGCTTGACACAGCTGTTATTACTAAAGGGAGCTTATCCCAAACATTAATACAATAATAAACCAATATATTATCTTTACAGAGTTAACATGCACTGCATATTTATTATTTAAGTGAAACAATTTACTTAATTAGTGATCATTTTCATGCATCACAAATATTTTTCATAATTAATTTTTTTGTTGTGTTTTTCTCATCAAAATTCGCGAGCAACACATTCAATGTGTAATTGTAATCTTAAGACTTTGCTACCAAGTTCCATAGCGACTCAAGTGACTTAAGGGAGCCTAATCATTGGCTCTAAAATTTGCATTTGATCCTTTCTAGAGAGTAATATCAGTTTTACGTGTTTTCTGTAAATTTTTATTCAACACAGATAAAAACAATAAGTATGTTTTCATAGAAAATTTCAAACAAAGTGAAAAAATTAGTAAGTAAAATAAATAGAGGATTTTTGTGTAATAGTTGATTATTTTATTTACCTCTGATTTTCCCTTCATTTTGCACATGGTGATGTCATCGTCACTAGAATACCACTCTAACCTCTGCAAATGTAAAGGACAAAAATACCATAAGAACCTAATTTTGTACAGAAGTAATTTTCAGATAGCCCAATATATAGCAAATGAGATAGATGAAGCATGTATTGTATAAAAATAAATTTTGTCTCTAAACATAATAATACTAAATAATATGAAAATATGGTTGTTTCGTATTGTCAGTAAGAAGATCGTTGAAATCGTATTATTCAATGGAGGCAGTGGTGTAGTCCTAAAAAAAAAGTTGGGGGACGCTTATGTTGAAGTGTAAAAAGTTTGCGGGGACGCTTATATTAAAATAAATAGATAAGGGGACGACGTCCCTCTGCGTACCCCCTCGACTACACCACTGAATGGAGGAAATTCAAGCAACGTCATTGGTCACGTGGCACCGATGAAAGCAATGTAAACCAAGGAAGCCGTAGCATCGCTTTACATAGAGTTCGACAAATCTTATTAAAAACTAGGCCTAAATAAAGTTCTTCTACATTACATAAAATTAACACTAAATACAACACTATAACTATTGTAATAATTAATAAATTTCTTTTATAATGATTAAATTAAATGTAAATACTGGGTTATAATCAGAAAAAGCTGCGAAAATAGTCTAATTAATTTCAAGATAACTCATTTTGCCTAGTGAACTCCACGTAGAAATCAATTGAAAATCTTAGTAAACAAAGAGCGGATATCACGTGACAACGATGATCGCTCATGAGTCCCTCTAGCGGTGAATTGCCTCCATTGTACTGTAGTTATTTTTTGATTGCGATCAACTCACGTAATCCGCAAACCTATTACCCGAAAGTATCAATAATCTTTTGCGTATGTAAACAAAGAAGTAAAAGTCACGGTTAAAGTCAGACATTGTTAAAGCGAGTTACTAATGTTTAATTTGATGCAGAACTTAAGTGCAACCCAGTGCAGAACCCTTAAAAAAAAGTTGCTAAAATTTTTTAAAGTTGATTTTTTTAATTTGCTATAGAAATCTACAAACATTGCCTGTTTTATATACACACATTATTTGGAAAGTATTATTCTTAAACCATTAAAAAAAAAAAAAAAAAAAAATCTGAAGTTAAAACGAGTTTAAAATTTATTTTGATCCATGAAGACTTTTTTAAAATCAATTACGTAGCATTATTAAAGCAATTAAAAATTTAATACAATTTATTTCAAAAAAATAAATAATAGTAAACAATATGAAATAAGCTTTTTTAAAAAGTAGTTTAACCAAAATCAAAAAATGAAATTTTAAAATTAATCAAAAAAAAAGAAAGAAAACTTTAATTTTTACTCAAGTGACGTAATTGTCTATGGAACATGACGTCATGTTGCGGCCGTTTTTAATTCCGTGTAAACATTACGCTGTCGCTTTTAGCAGCCTAAGCAAGCATCTAAAAGACAAACAATGGAAGATTTCCTGATACCTGTTGCATAAAAACTTTATTCATTATAAGGCTATTTTAAATAGCCATATTCATTCTTTTGAGATTTCCCGAACAATTTCTTCAAACTTTCTATTAAATAATAATAATAATTATGATTAAACAGTAACTTTTGTTGGAGGAGGGATGGATGAGTCCATGACCTCTGTGACCCTTTTTGAATCCGCTTTTGTTTTTTAGTAGTACCCACAAATTATTCTTACAATGACAATTTATAATGTAATAAATTACAAATTACTGGGATATCAATTTTTAAGAGAAATAGTTTTATACGGTAATAAAATAAAAAGCATGAAGTTTTCAAAGAGAGTACCTAATCTATGTGAAGACATTGAAACAAAAGAAAAAAAAAAAAAAAAAAAAGCAACGAAACAATTCTCCAAACCGTTCATTCAACAAAGATGAAGGAAATTGTCCACGAATTTTCACAGCACAATGTAATATACAAAAGAAAGTTATAAACCAGAAGAATAAAAGAGAGAGAATGAAGAACATTTATGGTGACGATTCTCGTCCCATGTAAAAGTAATTTTGGAAGAAATTTAACATTTCAGTTTTCTCAAATGTATTTTTTTTTCCAGCGGCATTTCAGCAGGTTTTATTTTGCTTATATATACGTATCAATTTCACATCGTTTTTTCGGCATGATTTGCAATTTGTAGTTGATAGTACAGCCGACTGAATTTTGAACTAATTAATACGCTTGTTAACAGTTTTGGAAAATGACGCTTCAATCGTTTATTGTCAATTGGAAAAAAAAAAAAAAAAAAAAAAAAAAAAGAAAAAGGAAAACGGCTTTTGTGTTATTTAATACAAAAAGTTCTGCTGGAAAGTTGTAACGCCTAAGAAGTGTTAGGCAGTTTGATGTAAGAATATTGCAAAGAGTTGTGTTACATTAGTTCAAAATTCCTGTCGAATTGGGAAGAATTTATTGAAAACACTTTTTAAAGCAACGGGGGAAAAAAACCGGAACAGTGGGCACAGAAATCGGTTTTTAATAACAGTGAAGTTTATTCATTTCATTTTCACAATTCTAGGTGAGTAAAATAGATTCGTCAGGGGTCAAAATTAAAATTTTTAAATCGATGGGAAACTCCGGCGTTTTCAAAACGTTTTCGGCGATTTGTTTTCACTCACTTAATAAAGTACTCTCAAAAATTAAATCTTTTTAACATTGCGATTTAATACAATATTCATTCAAAACAGTACCTATGTTTCGGAAAAGTGATACCGTAATCCTTTTGATCAAGAAGGCAAGAAATAAGTACTACACAAACAAAACACAAATCTAAACAAGGTCTTGATTTATAAGTACAAAGTACAAAGATAAAACAACGTAAAAAAGCACAAATTCAGAATAAAAAGTTGAATGTTGAAAAAGTTGAAAGTTGTTTTATCTTTGTACTTACATTTTAGCACAAAGCATTTTGATCATTTATCCTATAAGGTCTTGATTTTTTTCTTTTCTTATTTCTTTCCTCTTCTTTTTCGTTTTTATTTTTATTTACCCGCCCCCCCCCCCCCCCAATATTAAGGTAAAAAAAACTCCTCTATCAATCCTAACATCCCAATAAGTAAACATAAACGAAAGCGAGGAAAAAAAAAGAATACCTAAGAACCCAAAAACATTTTCAACATTTAGAAATTGTGAGGTTTCAATTTTTTCTGCTTGTCAGAAATGGCGAAAGGCCACGTTTTATCTGAAAGACAAATTTCAGCAGTCAGCTTCGCTACGTGACAAAATTATTAAAAATTGTGTATGGCGGAAGTAGTCTTTTATGACTCAAACTATGATTCAAATTTTAAAGATAAAATTCCTTCGCAGAAAGTACTGAATGGTTATCTCTGTAAAGTGAAACACAATAGTAGAGGAAGTTGAATGTTCTAAGTTGCCGATGCCCATTTGGCTTTTTAAACATCAATTTCAACCAATGATCTGCTTCGTTCAAGCGATGTATGGAACAATTGCTTTCCTGTTTCCGTCTCTGATTGCTGAATGTGCGGATGAAGTCTAACCTTTATTTCAACAACATTCACTTTCGCTTTAGAAAGCAAACAAACCAAGAAAATCCTGGTAATCTGCAACTCATATAAAATTCACTACGTGGCATACAAATTATACAGTGGCTGGAAACAAAGACCTTGATTGATGATTTTTTTGGATTACAGGGTAACTTCTTCAGCACAGCTGATGAATGAGAAATGTTCTCTAAAGGATTGTTATAATTTTTTTTAACATCTATAGGTATTTTTAATAAGCGCGCTTTCAGTCCATAACACTGTCAAATTGGAGTACGGCCGACGCGGAATTGCAGAGATACGACAAAACAAACAAAATATAAGAGTAAATACACTGCTGCGAATTGTGAAATTGGAGGTGTCAGGTTCGCTTTATTATAAACCCACAAAAAGAGTGGAAACATTAGTTACAAAATACAAAAGACACCTTTTTTTTTTGGAGGGGGGGGGGGGGAAGCGTTTAACACTGAAATCTGAATAAGGCTAATTTAAAAATGTCCACACTAGCACTATGGTGTCAATTATAACTTATCGCCTAACACTGGTACATTTAAGCCTTGGGAAACGAAAGTGAGTATCAAAACATGTAGCGATTATATGGCGGGGGTGAATGGTGCATCAGTGCGCTACAATTCCTTATGTGTCTTATTTTCAGTGAAGAAAACATAATATTTTGTTAAAACTATCAAGTCTTCAAAAAAAAATGTATATGACTCAAATTTTACAAAGAAAAAAACTAGCTTCCTTGACGATGGTAAATTAAGGGAATACGAATTTTTGCAATATAATTTTTCATGTTTAAAGTTATAGAGCGCAAAAGATGTAAATGCAAAATTTTAATTGTCTCATCATAGAAGCAACAGATAACAAAAATCTCCTTCACAGAAACGAACCTCTTACAAAAACTGCGATCAAAAATACGAACCATTTTCGAACACAAGTATAAAAAAATGTATATTTTCAGTTCTAGTTTTGTTCAGTACATTTTTTTTCCATTCTTTTCTTAAGCGTGAAATGAAAGCTATAAAAAAATCAAGATTAAGATTGTTTCCTACTATATTTAAAAGATTTATAAAGATTTTATTTAAAAGAAAAGAAAAAACAATATCGTAATCGCAAAAAATTTTCGCCATTTTTTTCTTGTGAAAGGGGAAATGAAGACTATCAGTCGAAACTCGGTTACTTGAATGCCGAATTGATGCGTTTTTAGTGTGCTTGTATGCATGAAAGAAGCAAGAGTTGTAAATTCTATAGATGGTATTTGAAAAGGAGGGATTTATTTTAGAAAATAAAAAAAGGAGAGGTGACGTTCGCTCCTAATTTTTTGAATCGCCACTTTTTCAAACAAGGTCGCCACGTGGCGAGTGGCGACCGCGGATCTTAACCTTTAGCATACTCACGGGTCGCGCCACAGGAAATTCAGGTCTGTTTTCGGACCCTTCACAAAATTCCAATTACTCAGAACGGACCCTTCACAAAATTTCAGTCAATTAAAAAGGACCTTTCACAAAATTCTATTCAATCAGAACGGACCCTTCGTAAAATTCCAGCCAATCAAAACGGACCCTTCACAAAATTCTATTCAATCAAAACGGACCCTTCACAAAATTCCGAGTTACGAAATCTTACTTTTTGGACAGTTATTTATTAAATAAGCGGCAAAAAAAAAATAATAAAAATATTTGTTACTGTATGTTTAAATTTTGGATTTTCACAAAATTACATGATTTTTCACAAAAATCTTTTTGAAATTCAAAAACCGGACCCTGTTAAAAAATGCTGGATCGACCCCTGATACCATTCCCTTTTGTTTGAAATTTTATTCAAAATTTGCAGTTTAAAAACAAATTATGAACTTAATTTTACACCATAAACAGTTTATGCTATTAATTCCAAATGTACTATTAAATGAAATTTCACGAAACTTCACATGGAAGTGTATTTCATTGTTGCAAAACTGCAAAAAATTACTGATAAACTTAAACTGAGAAATAATAGAATTATTTACGTTGTCTATACTAGCCCCCTTCTCCTCTACGGCAAACGGGCATCGAATATTTGTTACTTTCTTGTTTTGATTTGCCTGGATTAATAAGTGATTATTGAAAGAAAGTCTTATATTAATCCCTAACCAGGGAAATTTTTTAAACAGAAATGTTCAAAAACAAACCATACTTTCTTGCTGCATATTATTAAATCCCAAACTTGGCACAGAAGGAAAATTAATATATATAATGAATAAAAGCATTTTTTTTATTTTATAAGTTTCGAACACAATGCCCCTAAATGTTTGCTTTCTGCAACCACAGGGTACGTACAATGAAGACTGTTTTATAGATCTCAGAAACATTCATCTTTAAAAAAAGTATTGAAAAGTATGAATTTTTAATATCTGTTTTTTTTTGGATGATTGTTCGTTAAGATCTGTAATACGGTCTCCATTGTAAATATTACTCTTTGATAGCAAGAAGCAAACATTTAGAAGCAAATGTGTTCCTAATTTATAAAAAACGAATAAAATAAAATAAATAAAAACAAGGTAAAAACAAATTAAAATGCTTTTTTTATAAACATTTCTGGGTAAAAAATTGACCATTTTTAAAAAAATTAACACTCAACGGTTTTTAATCAAATAATTTTAAATTATTTACAGTGGCGCCGAGCGCCGATTCCGGGGTTGATAAGGTGCTCGTGCACACCCCCTCCAAATTTTCAAACTGCGGGCATCCCGCCACAAGTAAGCAGAAAAAAACATTAGAAAGAAATAAATGGAAAATCTTGATTTTTCGTAACAATCTCGCACAATTTTTGAATTTAGCGCTTGAGACTTTAATCTTTTACTTTTGCTTGTTTTTTTACCTATAAATGCAAATATGGTTTTACATATTTACTTACTCCTATTTTCCTTAATGAAATTACAAACTGGACCATAAGCTTGCACTTTCATTCTTTACTGTAGAAAAACCCTTAATGTAAAAATAGTTGACATATTCCACTATTTCTAAAAATTAAATTTAAAACTAAATAAATAAGTAAAAATAAAAATACGACACCCGAAAGCTTAAATATTGAAACTTAAAACGGCCCTCCCCCTCAAGTTCTGACTTTGGCTGGAGCTTGTTCCCCATTGTTAACAGTACGAGCAATTTACAGAACATTTTTAGAATGTAAAATGGAAAAGCACTGGCGGCTTAATCAAAAACTAGAAATAAGTCAAATGTTTATTAAAAATATTAAAGACAAAAAGGCAAGAAAAGAATTTATTCAAAATGGAAGAAAATGGTAAACAGTTTATCTCGTTAATTATAGTAGTACCTCAATAACAACAACAATAACAGGGGGAAAAAAAAAAAAAACTCTCGAAACTACGCAACATTTTCGTGCCACATAAAATGGTGGAAATCAAAATTTTAATTTAACTTTTTTCTCAACATTGACAAAATTCAATAAAAGGTTTTGCAACAAGATATGCAAAAAGAAAGAGCTTAATTTAGAAAGCATTGAATTGGACACGTAACAAAAGAATTAATTTTGATATCAAATAGTGCGCATTTCATATGCAATGAGAAAACAGCTTTGAATCTAATTAGCCGGATTTTTTCTTCTTCAAAGGTGCTGAATTATTTAAAAATATTGAAAAGAAAATATGTATAATGAAAGAATGAAATTCTGAAATAGCAATTAGAGAATAATTTCCTCACTTCTGTTGTAATGGTTTCTAATAAATAGAAGGATGCTCTTTCTGCCCGTGAAAAACAGACATTCCAAAAATACAAAGACGAAGAATTTGTTCAAATATTTACTAAATGTCTTATTTGCATGTATTTAACATTTAAACTTCGCAGCGATCACAAAACGGAATTTTCGCCATGTACTCCACATACTCCATAAAAGTGCTCCGACTTTTTACGAATTACATATCAATGCGATCAGCTTTATACACCAATATTGCATCATAACGATGCATATTGATGTAACAAGCATAATGCCATATATTGCTTGAGCATGAGCAACTGCACTGGAAAAAGCTCGACATAGTTTACATCAGTTCTTTTTGAGAGCTCATTTAATTAACGAAGCGGCTTTCGCATTAAAATCTTCTGGGTTACAAGGAAAAAAGTAACGAAAATAAAACTACTCTAATCACTTCGAAAAAAATATTGAGAGCTAGAGTTCTTTCAGGTTAAAAGGCAATAGCACACAAAGCAACGAAAGAGGAAAAAAAAAATTCCTGAAAGCCGGGGTTTGTTCTTCATAGCTCTTACTGCAAACAAAAATCGATAATGAATTTTTGATCCCTTTCCAGTTCAAAGTGCTTTTTTCAATCGAAGAAATAAGTGACCTCGCCATTCCAAAAGATTAAAAAAGGGAAAGAAGAATAAATCATGCAGTCAGAAGATGATTTTTTAAAAGCATAATTTAGAATGTTTTTCTTTTTTTTATGTAGTTTTTGCTTCACTTCCCTGAGGAAGTTAAAGCAGTGTGTGTGTTTAAAACGAAAAACCAACGAAATTATTTCTTAATGCATTGCGCTTCATTGAAATTACGCTTTTCAGTAAATTTATTTTGAACGAAGCCAGATGAAAATGAAATATAATAAAATATTTATGTAAATGAAAAATATATCCTCCCTTTTTCAAAAAAAAAAGAGAAAGATAATTTTCTAGAATTCCGTTGAGGTGACAAGTATCAAGTCTCAAATTCAGAATCTTCTGTATTTGTGCAATTCCGAAGTTTGGACTTTTCCGAACTTCAATAGGAAGTTTGCTTTCCAATACAGGACATTTTATTTTCAAACGTTCAGAGAGCATTTACACATCATTAGAGGCTGTTTTACCCCTAGAAACGGTTTTTCGAAGATTCTCGTTGATTTTGCGCTGCTTCATAAATTTGGAATTTTTTTCCCGCAACAACTTTTTCTGCTGTTTGAGTTTTTTGATGAAATTATCTAGTGAGAAAAAGTTCGGGAAAGTTTCTAATGGCATCTATTCAAAAAAAAAAAAAAAAGAAAAAAAGATAGTATATTGGGAGGATCCACGGTAATATTATGCATAGCATTAGGATAAGCACTTGACAAAGCAAAAGCACTTGCTATGATAGGTAAGGAAATATTATGTAACTAGCATCGAAAAAATGTATACTTTTTGTAATAAATATATTACGCTTTTTTTTAAAATCCGGGTTTTTCGAATCCCTGGATTTGAGACCTTGTACTTTTCTCCATCGGACACCCTTGCCCCTTTTAGCCGAAGCCTTAGGTAGAGAGCCGATGGCCGTCGGTCGACTACGGTGGCCCCAGTTGCGCCGAGGTAGTTCTTCTGGACTGATATGCGTACAACAACCCTGCCAGCCCAGCTTCCCTACCTCTTAAATTAATGTGTGGGCCTGGCCCTCCTTGATATCCTTATACTAAAAGAATATCATTGGAGGGTTATGGTTCCCTTGAGACCATGTACTGTAACAACTTTCGTTGTGTGATAGCCAAAAGCTTCCTGAGCATGCAATGCGGGAAAGTTGTCGGTTACTGAGATCACAAATGATTTACCTCATATTTTAATCCCGATTTGTTCAATGATTGTTAAGTTAGTAAACACGAATAAAAAATATTTATTAAAGAAACTTATATTCCTACACACATATGAAGGCCTAAATATCCATTTATTACATTACAGCGCTGTATTTAATACAGTTGAAATCCATTAGATTATCACTGATGAAAATTGAACTTACTTTCTTTTCTTGCAAAGTGTCGAGGCTCAAGTTGTACACAATATTCCTGAAAAATACAAAATTATATTAAGTAAATGATAAATAATTAAATAATAATAGCTTATAGTTGTAATAATGCTCGACTTCTTTCGTTTTCCAGTCTTTTCCCCAAGCTGAAAAAGCATTTTTGAATTGCATTTTATAACTAATTAAAATCAGATGATATATTTTTTTTTGGAAATAAGTTAAGATTGATAAAATAAGAAAAACACAAATTTATAACACAATTTTCATGACAGCTTTCGAGCAAAAATTACACGAACATATTGGCGAATAATCGAGGCATCCACTAGCGACTGTTAAAACTGCGAATGTTTAGAGTGTACCAATGCTGCCCTTTACAAAGTTGGACGAAAGTCGCAAAACTTAATTATCTAATAATTCAGTCATTATAAAAAACAACATTAATTGCAATTAAAAAAAATTACAAGCATTTAAAAACAAAACGAAATGCTTTAAGAACCTACATTAATGAGTTATATTAGTCCCAGTTGGATAAGATATTCTTATTTGATTATTTATTGCAAATTCAGATACATACGTGGCTTTGAAAGATAGAAATACCCTGCTACAGGGCTTAGTATAGTATCATAACTTAGGTCCTATCCTAATCTTGAATGTGGAACTTTTCGTGGAGTGATATTCCCCCAAAGAACAAAAGCTTCGCATGGAAAGTCAAAAAGGAATGGATACATTACCCATTATGCCCTAATAAAATCTGGGAACCTAGGCGATGTGTTCAAAAAGCATTAAGTTCAATGACCGGAATTCAATGGGCGATTCTCAATCCCCCTTCCCCATTTTGTTCCATGAATGAAAGAGAAAGTAAAAGAAAAAGGGAGAAAAAAAACTGGACGATAGAATCTCTGTAAAAGAACAGATCATTCTTTAAACGCAACTCAGATCGCTCCCCTTTAATCGCAATCAAACCATGACACAAACGGGGCATTTACGGTTATCTAAAATGACTCTCTTGAAAAAAGTGGGTTTTTTTTTTTGGCCGCTAACTCGCCGAGATAAAAAGTTCTGCGCTAACAAGGCACCCTTTTTATTACTCAAGGGGCCGGGAATTGCATTCACACGCCGAAGGAAAGACATTATTATCCTAGTGATATATGATCACTCCGTTTTTCTTACACTTGATAGAAAAACTGTCCCCTCCACTGGCAGCATCGCACTTTGCTCGAAAAGTGTCGCACTATGTTAATTGAGCGTAAAACATTAACGAGCACATTTCACACTAATCAGAAACGAGGGGAAAGGGCGCACTTAAAAAAATATATATGCTCAGTTCTTGGGGTTCCGGCAGGCGGCGGAAACCATGATCCCAAGTCCATATGTGAGCCACGAGCCAGATGTGAGAGTGACAGACGCCTAGAGAACTGTCTATTTTTAGCTCCTCGTTTCTTCAGTTCCCCCAAACGATCATTAATTTGACCGATTTAAAATGCCGAAGAAAAAGGGGGTCGGGAGTATCAAACTCGCTGAAGACAAAGCTAAATAATTGTAGTTAAAAATAATTCCCCCCACCGTTTAAGAAATTTTAGAATGGTTATTTTGTCTATAGTATAAAACTAAAAATAACTGTCTGATGGTAAGAATGTGTTTAAAAAATGTACACTACATTTTTCTCCTCATCAAAAGAACCAAATGGTATTACTATTAATAAACACTAGAAATTCCAGAAGCGATGTTTTTAAACAAAAACAAACTTTTGTTAAAAATACTTATTAATAGCAATGTTGACGCTTTAAATGATGCGCTTTTTTTTTTTTTTTAAATTTTAATTTTCTGGAATTTTTTTTAAAAGACAGAATAACGAACGATTGAAATAAACATAGGAGAGGCGACCAGGTTCTAGACGAGTGCAATGCGCCCAGGGCAAGGATGTTTGCAGGCACCCTTGTCCTTAATCTAACTTGATTTCTAAAACATTCAAAACTTTTCATCAAATAATATGAATTGTTTTTGCAAGCACACCAAATAGTCGTCTGAAATTTTTAAGGCAACTGCAAATCGCATACTTATTATAAGCCTTATAACTAGGCTTGCCATACGTCCCGGTTCAACCGGGACAGTCCCGGTATTTTGCTCTTGTCCCGGTGTCCCGCCCAGTTTTATCAATGTCCCGGAAACGGCTGTAAGATGTAAAAAGTAATGAATTTATGTTTTTAAGAATCTTTTATGAAGACATTAAGAATCTTTAAGATGACAGAGGTGTCCACTGCAAGAGCATTGATTGTATGTAAAATAAATTTTGGCGTTTTCTTTGTTCTGACTTTTATGAAAAAGTCAAGCTTAACAAAGACTCTTGAAAAAAGTACATTCAAGTCAGAAATATGAGTGGGTTGAAAACAAGGAATAACATTGTTAACTTATTAATTCCTTTTTTAGTTTGACAAAAATGTTTTATTTTTTGAAAAGAGTTGTAGTAGAAGAAAGTTTAATATTAAATCCTGAATTAACGGTACGTATTAATTGTCTAATGGAACAAATTTATGGAAAGTTTATAACTAAAATTAGTTAAAAGTTTTCCAGAATTAGACCATTTTTCTATAAAGGGGGGGAAAAAAAAAAAAAAAAAAATCTTGTTAAGTTTTGGAAAAAAATTCCTTTTTTATTTTTTAAAAGGTGGGTAGATTAGCAATTTAGGGTTCCAAATTCCCCACTCCCGTTACTTGCTTGAAAAAGGCTTGAAACTCCCTATTTTGTTTTATTTATTTTTTAAATTTCCCCAGAACCCCCCCCCCCGCTACTGGGGGTATTCCATTCCCCCAAACCCCCGGTATGTCCATCCCCTATGAATGTGTCCCGGTTTCACTAACCAAAAATATGGCAAGCCTACTTATAACTGAAATGAGTACATCTATTTAGGACTGAAATTGTGATAAAATTTTTTCTTTTTTTCCAGATTCGAAGTGTAAACACAGGGCATTAATAATGGTCAATAGAGAAGTGAGAATTCAATAGCGAAAGTGCGTTTTCCAGTCGGAAAACGATGCTTTAGGAAACGCCGGAGCAATAGCACCCTTGTTGAAACTGTGCACTCCGGTACAACCAATCAAGTTCGTGGACTTCATAGCCAATTATTCTCACATCCTGAAAAACTAAAGCTTTCACGACAAATCATCCAAAACATAGCTTCAGCCGACAATGAAATTCGCCTATTGCCACCAATCACTTCTGTCGGACACAGAGACGCCGGCAAAGGGAACAAAAACATTCCAGAAGCGTGATCGTTGACACCAGTGGTGCCCTTTTCGAACCGAGCGACAATGAGATGAATTTTACGGGGTCACTGCGATGCTTTCTGAACAATTTCATGGAGAAAGTGACATAACTTATTCTCACGTTGAAGGTGAATAACGAGGAAGAAATAACTTTTAAAGAATATCAATGGGGAGGCTTTCCCTTGAAAGCGACGGAATTAGCATATCTCATAAAAGGCATGCCACTTTTTTTTCTATAATTCGAATAAAAATATTGGATTAAAAAATTTGAAGAAAAGATTCAATTAAACTAACTTAATGCGAGCATGGTGAAAACGAATCACGATTAATATGAGCAATTTCAAACCATAACTTAAATACCAATATTTAAATATGTTAAAAGAAAGAAATACAATAATCCACATAACACGAGAGCGTGGTTAATAAGAACCAAGGTTAATATGAGAAATTAAAACCCCAACTCTAGTACAAACATTTAACTAGGTTAAAGTAGGCGAACACCCAAAACCTATAGTATATGAATAAGCAAAGACAAAACAGCGAAGTACCATTTTCTCCTCTATTTATCAATCGATTGTTTACTTTTTTAAAATTAAGATTTTAAACGTTTATGCAAAATAAACTAAATCACACTTTTTAAACATTTTTAAATGATAATTTTTAATAGGTTTTTAAAATAAAAAAACCCTATTTTCAACTGGGAATTATTATTTTCGTTTCGAAATTTTTTTATACACAACTGTTTCTTATATCAGAAAATGCCACTGAATCTCCAAAATTATAAACAACTACAAATTTTTTTATAGCAAATTGTGTTGAAATCCCCCCTTTTGCGAAACTTTAATTTATTATTAGAGGAAACTTTTTGGATTCTAAACGGGTTGACTTTCTTTGTACCTTTTATCAGTACATTAAAATATTAGGTACTGATCGTTTCAGCACTGCATTGCTGCCAACCCCAAAGAAAGAATGATTGAATGATGGAGCTTCTTCTCACTTGATTGTAAACTATATTAGGTATATAATACGGTATTTTTAAAAGTGTAATTCACAAGAAATAAACTTTGTAATAAAAAAATAAAATTAAAAAAAAGTCGGTAAGTGTGTGCGGTAACCTTAACAAACGACGATGCAGAAAAAATATTGCAGGAGCCAGCTCCGGTTGTGGTAGTTTTATGGGGGAAAGGAAGCAAAAACGATTAAAGAGCTCAGTGGGTGAGCATGTTAAGTGATATTTTTGAAGAAATGTAAATTTTTAGTCAGACGATCATGTATGTTTCTGCTTGTCGCAACGATTTCAAACAAAGTTATTTTCAATGGTGAAACGAGACCTATCGATGTCGAAGAAGTTGAGCTGGAAACGACCAGTGATACCGTATTGAAATAAACAACAGTAAAATTTAAAACTTACTTTCTTTTCTCAACACTAAAACATCGTGCGATGATTTTGTGAAGCAAAGAAAAAGATAAAGCCAAAAACTTCGAAACCTCATTTCTCACTTCACCCACTTATCACACATCTTCATCAATTAAGCTTTTCAACTCCGAGAATGTTCATAAGAGCAGATTACGCCATTGAAATTTTTATGGGATTTTTTTATTGGGGAAATTAGACAGTTGGGGGGGGGGGAGGCAGCAATGAAGAGCGCATAATATAGGCGTTATGACATACATTTTTCGCCAGATCACCTCACTCCTTTACTCACCGCAAATAATCTCCCCTGTAGTCAAATAAGCCTGGCTCTAGCACATAGCACTTCACTTCACTTGTGTAACCATGACAACGTTCAGGGCGCACATACATAGCCACGGTAAGAGCGGACCCCTTAAATTACCAGAGTCCGAATTCGCGCAAGTGAAGCGCCCTTACAATCCCTGCGGTTTTTGAATTTGAGTGATGTGGCAAGTGGGTTGGGAGGGCAGCGGAGAAAGAGACGTTCTGAATCATTTATCATTCCGGATGCTTCCATAAATGACCTATTTCGATCAGCCATGGGAGAGACAGAGGAAATAGCATCACTGGAATATGGAAGTTTTCCATAATTACTACTTTTAAACAATTGTCAGGCATTAACTAAAGTTCAATTGTAAAAATAAAATAAAATAAATAAAGAAATAAATAAACGTCAAATGATTATTAAGATTAATAAATATTTTACGATATACATTCTAAGTTGTTCTCATTACGTATTCAGTATCAGTAACGTATTCTCTACTCATCAGTTTATAGTGCTGTACACAAATTAGTAGCTCCTGAAGTTGAAACAGTTGATGTTTTCTTATTTTTCATAAGCGCTATGCCCATTTTATTACAACCAATTCAGATTCGATTGTCATCCAATCTGTTTTCAGGTCAAGTGGGACGCTTGATTTCAGGAGAACTTTTCCATTTTGTAACCGGTACCTTTTACATTTCAAAAGTAAATACATACACTTTAAATAAACAAGTTCTTTATAAAATTTACTTTCCGACGTCATAAATTTACTGAGCAGAGAAATAAATCGTTTTATGGAACATTGCGCAAATTCCACTCTAATAAAATGTGTTCCATTACTTTTAAAATCTTACGCCGAGCCATTTTTTGCTTATTGTTTAAGATAATATGCTTATCATAAAACATTAACGAAAAATCACTGAAAATAAGTTTACATCATCTAAACGGCGCGGCGTAACGAATCAATTTGTAAACGAAAAATCTAATAAATTAAATGATCCACGGGGATCATTACGAAAATATAATAAAAGCAGAGAGTGCTGAATATTAAGAACTCGATAAAATCATTATGATATCTAACATATTTCAAAACTGGCAAGAAAAATTTCGTGCTGCCAGATGCAGAATATAAATAAATTGCAACGGGCGATAAAAAACGCAAACAATCTTCGCTGCCGAATCAATATACTATCCGCATTGAAATCTGGTGAAGGTGAAAATTAACGGTTCTGGAGATTTGGAGTTTCTGAAGTGTCATCTCCAGCTCGAAAATATATGATAATTTCTTCTGGGGATAGTCCCGGGGAAAGACCTCGTGCGTCGCCGCCCCTTTTCAGCGTCGAATGCAGTTTCCGTTCCATCTTCGAGCTCGATTTTTTATCTTTCATTCTCCTATGGAGACGGTTAGAGACAAAATGGTGTAAGATCTCACAATGGAAAGTGATAAAAAGAAAAAAAAAAGTCACACGTCAATGGCCAGATGGAAACTAAAATTTCATCTTGAAAAGAGAATATAAATAAATATGTGGGTCAGGTAATTATTGCTCTTGGTGGGCGATTGAAATGGAAAAACAATGTGATGTAAACCAATAAATGAGAGTTTAATTGTTAGTATAGCAACATTAGCTGGCATTTTTTGTTTTTGCTTCTAATTGCAATATTTTTATTTAAGTGATTTTGTTAAAAGAAAAATACGCCCTGATAAGTATAAATATGATCTTTATGCAACGAATGAGCAAATTTTATACAATTTATGTGATTACGACAAAACAAAGTACAAAAAACTTTGGGGGAAAAAAAAGCGATGAAAATTTGTTTCCCTAGAGCCCAGAGGATATAAAATGAGGAGATTCGAAATACAAAGGGTGATAACAATGTAATATGGAATCTAATTTACGGCAAAAATTTGCTAAGTGCATCTGATTTTGAGTACTGAATAATACCTAGATTAACTGATTTATGAATTCAATTCATAATTATGAGAGACTGAAATTTTTTTGTTGATAGAAATAGCGTGATTTCCTCGAAACTATTTTAGAATTGTGCACGGTGTACGTATTCATCCTGTAGTGGCGTATCCAGGAGGATTTTTTAGGCGGAAGGGGAGTTTTTGCTTGGGAGTCGTTTATTAATGCCTGTTTTTTAAACAGCTTTTTATAGGGGAAGGGTATAAATATCAATATCTCCTTTTCCTTTGGATAAGCTCACATCATATTGTTAGTTTTTGTTTTGATGTGCATTTCATCTTAAATAGAAATTTTAGTAAAGATAGAAAAGTACAATTTAGAGAAAAAAAGGTTAGAAGAAGAAAGTTTTTGTATGATACGTCACTCACTTAAAAGGAAATTCTATAAGGAGGCAACAGAGTTCAATATTTCGTTGGATCTGTGAAAAAAGAAAACATGTTTCGAAGCTTGAAAAAGAAGCTGCGGACAATACACAACGAAAACTATATTATGTACTGTCCACATACTGTTCTTTCAACGTTCACCATCAAATATGTGCAAGAATTGTTTCTTGACCGCAGTAACAGGCAGCGATAAATTCTGAGACAGAATTCAAAAACAGAAAAATTAGCAACAACGGATAACCATTTCACAACGGATTCATAACTAATTTAACATATGGAATTTGTTGAGCAGAGAAAATATGCTGACAAATGCATATGCATACATACATATTTTCTGGCTGGGCAGTAACTTAGAAAGTGATCTTTTTAAGCTCGGTTATTTTTCTCACATTCAAGCTGCTTGTCATGTACGCGTATAAATAAATATTTCAAGCAAGGTGCATAAAATTCACAAATGAACTTATTCCATTTGGCCCCGCAGCGGGGTCATAGCCAAAGAGGTTTTGTTTTTGTAATTTCCGGCTCTGGCGATCTTCCAAAAACGAAAGAGGCACGCGACCAGGCCATTGCTGCCGCAGAGCCACACCACTTGATTGAGAGCGGAATGGGGTACGGAGGAATTCCTGCCTGTCTAATAACAACAATCCCTGCTCTCGTCACTTTTGATAGACAAATATTGAGCTTCTGATTGGATAAACAATTCACAAGTGCGGGATGCTTCTTGGAAAAATTCTATCACCCATTGCGCTGATACATTTTATAAAAGCAAACACTAAATTTCAAAATTGACAGCGTGCCACTTTCAGATTTAATCTCTCTCTGAAATACTTAGCGTAGAGACTACTAAAGAAAAGATCTGCAAGAAGGGAAACAAAGATATGTTTTTCCCGATACAGAACACTTACCAAGACAACATTTTACCATAATGGCGAAAAATAATGCGCTCGGTTTTGCTAGGTAATATATATAATAATAATAAAGCAAAATAAAATAATAAAACACTAAGGTGTTAGGTTGCATTAGAAGTTCTAAATAGCAAATATTTGAAATATTTTATGAGAAAATTCTGATCTCGGAGAGAAGTTTGTAATTAGAACAAATGTTTCTCGAATTCTTTATTTTCATACTCCGTTGTCACAGAAACACGATCAAAATTTTGCAAAAAGCTTTAATAAAACGAAGGGGGTGGGATTTCATTGAATATGATTTAATGGGTGCTCAAAGAAAATGTGGTTCATCTTGTAAATGAACGATCTTATAAAACTAATTTTCGTAATTACTTTACTTGACTAATCTTATTTTAGTGATACACAGCAGCAACGTTTTTGTTTTATTTACAGCACATTTACGTAACGAAGATATTCTATATGGCCTCAAAACACGTACTGCAAGCAAATTTACGCCTATAATAACGATTCTTAACGAAAGCTTTGAAATACCACTTTAAACTATTAATAAATATTAGGGTAACTATCAATACTAAGACAAACTGCGCTCGTATTTCTTAGCCTTACAGAACTTATGTTATTATTCAAAAACGAGTTAGTAAACGAGTTAAACGAGAATATAAATGCAATATGAATTTGTTGAGAAATTGAATTTCAGAACAGCTGAAGGTGTATTCGCACACACACAAATTCTGAGAAGAATTTGGTAGAGGGGAACTTGATCATTCAGGGTAATGAAGTTGTTCTACCATTTTATGTCAACGAACTTCTTAACCAAGACATTTTCAACCCATTCTCCCCTTTCATTCCCTCGCGAGATTAACACATCAAATACAGAGGTCCTAATCCGGGGAAAATGAACGGGAGAAAAAAACTCCAAAACCATCTCCCTTGAAAACATTTCTCATCGGGCTCGAAGTGATGAATGATCTCCGCCTCGTAAGAAAGACCACAAACAAGCATTTGCTTCCACAACCCCACCTTACGACAAGGAATTTAAAATCCCCATGACATTGATCAACTTTTTTTTTCGCGCTTGAAGTTTACTTCCGAAGAATTACATTTATAATACTTTTTTATGTAAAATTTAATGTGGTCTTTGAAGAGTTAAGTACTATTTTTCCATATGGTGTTGTTCACTGGTCTCCAAAAATACAACATATTTTTTTTTGAAAACCACCATAAATTCGATTCTTGATCGGTTTAATTGTAATTTCCAAATAAAGAAAATGTTGTTTTTCGTTCCCCTCCTCCCTAGTTTTTGTTTATTACTTCTTTTCCATTTAATTGTGGAATAGAAAAAAAAAATTCCGATACGAGAGTTGATTTTCATATCGCATCGGAACAAATTATCGATAAAGTAAGCAATTAAGAATTAAATCCGCCATTAATGCTATGCATTAATGAATTTTAAGTTACATTATTTAAATTTATGAACACACATCTAACAGAAAAACGGACTTAATGAAATTTTGGTTAAAAGAATACCCCGCTTAGCGTAATAAGCTTTCAATGTACCAAACTATAGCATATTGTTTCTGTGATCTCGGATAATGGAATATCCCAGGAATAATTTTTCGTGGCAAATTGGCTATTTTATTAAGTTGGCTCGACTGTACAAGCATTAAAAAAATACCTAATTGGTTGAAAAAGCCACTTATCTATCTGCATACAGAGTTGTGGGAAACATTAAAAAAAAAAAAAAAAAAAAGGAAGAAAAAATGAAAAAGGGTGGGAAATACACACCAGACGGATGCCGCCTTTTCTAATATCATGCGAAAAAGAGTACATTTTTTCCTATAAACCCTCAAAGGATGGCCATAAAAGCTCCTCCCGCTCCCATATGTATGATAGTTTCAAGAGCCCGGTAGCCCAACGTCACATTGAATTCGCCTCTTGTTCGCATTTCATGAAGTGACAAGAATATTGCTTATTTGAATCTCTGTTATTGTAATTGGTTTATTTCTATATCTCCCTAATCCTCTTCAATAAAAATGTTAAAAGACGCTCACATGCCTGCCCCTCTGCAGAATGTATAAGCACTCAGGCAATTAGAAGCACATAAATCTGCTGATTTCTTTTTACGTGTCAAGGTCAAATGCAAACAAACTATTTTCTTTTTGGATAAGCGGAGACGAATCAATCACCCTCTACCGAACAGCATTGCTGTATTTCAACCCATACTAACTGAATAATTTCCTTCCATTTCTATACCTCAGGAGTCAGGACCAGGACCAAGACCAGACTAATGCAAGTCCAAAAATGGCGATTTTCAAATATTGTTTGTGTTACGTGGGACGACCCGTGGATCCACCACTAACTCTACATTTATGGTTATCACGGGAAAGGGATCATTCATAAATGATGTCACGCTTCGAGGGGGGAGGGGGGTTCGTGAAATTGTGACAAGGGGAGGGGAGGGGGTAACAAGAAGTGCGACATCAGGCATTACGCAACTAGTGTGACGCGTGACAAAGGGGGGAAGGGGGGTCCGCTGAAGTGTGACATATTGTGACAAAGGGGGGGAGGGGGGTCAAATATATGGGAAAAAAGCGTGACGTCATTTATGAACGGGCCCAAAGAAATTGAATCTTTAATGAGAAAAGTGGGATAAAAACGACTGCACTTACCTCGCCCCAATGAGCAGGTGGTCGCCATCTTTTTCTAGGAGTTTGAAGTGATCACTGTGCGTTTGATTCCCGAGAAATCGTTGTACTCTTTCGTCCTCTGTAAGAGATATTTTTTAATGAGATAAAAAATTCTAACAACAAATTAAACAACAATTTTTGTTTTTAACGCTCATACTCGATGATTGCACCGTGGTAAGTGTTATGCTTTATCGTTTACATATACTATAGATATCAGTACTTCCGCTGGCCCTGTGCTTATATACATTTCCATCCCGAATTTGAAGGCAGAGGAAAACTCTTAGTTTAAGAAACAAAATTGAATTATTATGCAAAAACATGCAGTAACAGACATATCCAATTTTTGTTAAGTCTCTTACGACATGTTTTTACATATATAATTCAAAATATTTGTCTTTTAGACTGAAATATTTGCACTATTTTCAAAAAGAGGCATGAAGGTGTGCAAACACATCAAATTTTTTAAAAAATATTTAATACTTGAAATAAAACAAAAGAATTGTGGCAGCATGAAAAAAAAGAGTCAAATTTACCTAAAGATTTTCAAGATGAACTTACCGCGTTCAATATTTTGATCAAATTACGCTTTTATACAGAAACCGTCTTAGACAGTAAAAACCAAAAGAACAAAGAGAACCAGACAATTTTTCACATTAAAAAAGGAAAGAAATTTTCTGCGAGATTGGCACAATACGTACCGCATGAAATACGAAACGAAAACATATGGGTCCCGCCAAAATAACCATTTTATGAATATTGATGAAAGAACGCAAACTGAGAGCAACAGCAATGTGGCTTATGGAAAATAACATCGAACTGAAGCACAAAAGGAAGAAAAACGCCACAGAGAGAAGATTTGGATTAAGGGTGGAGGGAGTTGACGGAAAAAGAAGGATGAATGCCAGGATGATGAGAAAACCCATGTGAGAATACAAAAATACAAACATTCAGACAGACGTAGAAAGTAATCTGATTTTTCCGTTCCATTCTTTTACATCAAGTCAATGTCTAAGAATGATAAAAAGATTTTCGAAAGGAATTTAGCACATTTAAGCAATCTCAGCATGAACAAAGAGGCAAAGTATAAATACATGTATCTTTTAGTATATCTGATTTGACAAGATTTACTGTTTAAAAGCTGAAATTATTCAAGAATAACAGTCTTCAATAATTTCAATAATAATTCTAGGATTATTTAATTCTTATATAATTTCGATTAATTCAATTCTGAAAAGAAACCAGAAAATTTGGACGTGATATGAGAACAACTCGAAGTAACAGTAGCAGATACATATCGGTAGTGAATGGATGATAATGATGCTTCTCTCAACAGCCACATAAATGTAGATTTCGTAAAAAAAGAAAAGAAAGAGAGAGAGAGAGAGAGAGAGAGAGAGAGAGAGAGAGAGAGAGAGTAATAATTTTAAATCTATTTGTCTCGAAATAGTTGTCAAACTATCAATCCGTACATTATCACAGCCATAGTCTAAATACTGTTATTTAATAAAAAATCAATTTTGTGATTTAAGCACTAAAGGACAAAAAAAAAAAAGAAAAAAAAAGAACATTTAAAAGTAGTTGACACGTTTAAAATCCAGCATTAAAATTGAGCATCACGTGGAGTGTACACAAAGAACTCCTCCCGGAAAAAAAAAAAAAAAAAATTCTCATGAATATTTAAGATGGCAGGTGCAGCATGCAGCTGAGACATAGAAAGCAAAAGCAAATGTTTAAAGATCGTAAAACACAGGAGAGACAGGAAGCATTTCTGAAGGAAAAGGGTAGGAAATTAAAACGACATTTTTTGAATGTTTAAACATGGACCAGACGGAAAACACAATAAACTCTATTTAAGCCAGGGAGCAGTTTCAGGTGCAAGTATTTTCAAGATTCGACAATTTAAAAATAAATCAGAGATTATTAGTGCTAGGGAAATAAAATATTAAGAGGTACAATGTCTACAAAGGCATATTTAATTGTTGAAAAGATGGCCCAAAACCAGGCCTATACCTTTTAAAAGGAAACAATAAAATTTAGTTTAAAACAAAAAGTACGTCCAGTACTAAACGCGTTTATCATCTTGCATCAGTTTTGTAACATTAGACATATCTCTGTTTCTCTCCATTTCCTCATAGGATAACAATTGTTTTAAGAACATATACCCTAATAAGTACTGAAACAGTTGTCTGAAAACAAAATATATCATTACTATCTAAAAATAATGTTAATTATTTTGAACACGATACCAAATTTATTCTCTCAAACAGGCATTATAGTTCATATTTCAGTAATTTCATACTATTAATGTTTTTAAAAGGAAAAATGTTAAAATCGAGCATGCATTTTTAATCATTATTAACATGAAAGCGGACAAACGGAAGAAAAATCAAATGTAGAACTCTATTCCATATAAACAAATTAATAATTACAATAATACAATTTTAAAAAATCCAAACTTTATATGAAAGAAAAATGAAAGATTTTTTAAAAAATTTTCAAATAATAAATTTTAATCTTTTTAAAGAAATATTCGGAACACAAATTTGCAGTTTTTTTTTTTTTTGCAATCACAGAGTATACACAAGGAAGACTTTATTACAGATCTCAAGGGAAATTAATCAAAAAAAAAAAAAAAAAAACTTTACTATACATGAAATGTTTATACTTTCCAGTAGCTTTTTTTTTTTTTTTGAAGACAAAATTGTTCATTAGATCTGTAAAACTGTTTTCATGGTACATACCCTGCGATTGCAAAAAGCAAACATTTAGGGGCATTTGCGTTCGAAACTTAAAAAAATAATTTAAAATAAAAAAAATGTTTAAATTCATTCTTTATAAAAATTATTAAAAAAACATTTTTGTTTAATGCAGGGGTTGATTCAGTATTTTTAACAGGATCTGTTTTTTTTTTTTTGTGACTTTTAAAAAGGTTTTCTGAAAAATAAAAGAATTTTGTGAAAATTCAAAATTTAAACATACAGTGAAAAAAATTTCATTCTCTTTGCCGCCCATTTAATAAATAATTCTGTAAAAAGTACTATCTGGTAGATTGGAATTTTGCGAAAGCTCCGTTTTGATTGACTGTAATTTTGCGAAAGCTCCGTTTTGATTGACTGTAATTTTGTGAAAGCTCCGTTTTAATTGACTGGAATTTTGCGAAAGCTCCGTTTTGATTGACTGGAATTTTGTGAAGGTTGCGAAAACGGACCTGTATATCCTCTGGAGCGATTCCTGTCATGATCAGTTAAGGGGTTAATGCTTAAGACTTTCTTTCAAACAATGCACAATACGGGCAAATCAAAACAAGAAAGGAGAAATTATTCATGCCCGTTTGCAGTACGGACTTTTAACCAGATCTGGCCAACTATTAGTACCATAGACCGTAAGAGCAAACCAGTTAAAGGGTTGAGGAAGACATATGTGAAAAGAAGTTTAAATCTTAACACAGGATGACAAGAGGTATTAATTTTTTTTTTCAAGGATAACAATACGATTTTCAATTCTTACAAATTAGGAAAAACAAATAAATAAAGCATAGAAACGAATATTAACGTTGGTGATGAATTCTCCAAAGGGAAAAACAGTAATGTTGAGGAGAAAAAATGTTCATTTTCAAAACACTTGCAACAACAAAAGTCAGACAAGAAATATTTGGGGGGAGGAGTATCTTAATCGTTGAATAAGTTAAGCAGATAAATTTATGCATGCGTACATTTGCATCATTTGACTAAATCAAGAATACAAAGAAATAAATAAACAGTAAAGTGCGTTTTACAAACGACGAAACGTGAAATAATAAAAACAAGCGCAACTCATTTTTACAAGCAGAGTAAACAACGCAAGTACTTAAGACAAAAATAAATATTTCGTTCCAATATGCAAGGGAGAAAAAATCGAAATGAACTATTTTGTAAGTAAACAACCTAAATAATGCAACGAATGTACTACAGTATCTTTTAAAAGAAACAGCACAATAGAAAAGCTGCAAAAAGACGTACTGTAATCTTATGAATATTTATGAGGCCTGCCATTGCGAAGAAAACACTGCCTTTCACACACTATAAGAAAACAGAACATGTTCTACGAAATGAAGCTGAAGAACGGACGGTTTGCGAAAGAAAAGAGAACTGGGAGACCAATCGAAGAATTCGTTTTGATAAAAAGTAAGATTGCAAACTAAAGAAAGCAGCTCGCGATTCCGATGCCAGTTTAAAAATGGCAGCGAATGGGACTTACGCAGCAGTGGAATAAGTCGACACGGAGGGAAAAGAGGAAGATAATCTCAAATTAATGAGAACAGAGATAATCCTGATAAAGTACATCATTCAGTGTTCATGCCGCAAAATATGCTTGACCTTGAGTCTTTTTAGGGCGATCCAAAAAGAAATTTTTAAACTAAATAATGGTGTGATCAGCACACACACTTACATCCCTAATATGTAGGACCTGTTTAGAAACTTGTGACTTTATGTGTTTCTCATTAAAATTCTGATTATTTTTTGTTAAGTACATTACTTTTGTGAAAAAACTGCCAGAAAATAAACAGAAAATTGGAGATACACAGGGAAGAGCAGCTAGGGATGAAGTTATCTTTAAAATAACGTGTATATATATATATTTTTTTGTTTTGAATTGCACATTTATTCGATCTCAAGATTAAAATTCATTTCAGCGAACGCAGGTTTTGTAAAAGGTCGAAAAGTGTTAGATTCATAATAATCCCGACAGAGACAAAAATTCAGTCGTAGACTTTCCGACGCCCTTGGTTCTACATATTTTCTTGGTTCTACAGCTTACACGTCCGGGTGCTGATAATCTCTTACTCATTCGCATTTTTAGTCTATTATAAAGAACTAATTTTAGCCAGATAATCACGATTTGTTGATTACGCTATGATGTCCTTTGGAACAGATAAATATCAATCTTCAGTGTAATATTCACAGATATGTCGACAGGGTGGCGTAGTGGTAAGGCGCAGGTATCGTACGCCCAAGATCGCAGGTTCGAACTTGGCCCAAGTCGGTGGATTTCAAGATGCAGAAAATCGTCTGCGCCCATGTCGCATAATTGTGCGGCATGTTAAAGATCACTTGAGTATCCGTTTGGCTTGGATACTCTCGGCTAAATTAAATACCTAGTGCAATTCGCATCAAATGAGAGCTCAGGTGCCGCCATGTAGGGGAAACTGAGCGTCCAAATTCTCAGTGGCAATGGCATCCATCGACAGTGGTGCTACTTGATAAAAAGGATGCCGATTACCGGGGTACGCAGCCCCATTAGAAAGAAAGAAAGAAAAGTATTCACAGATGTAACTATTGCGCCAGTGATATTTTGTTACTGTCTCAGTATGAGTGAAATCACCAACATTAACTCAAGCATAGAGCATTTACCAGCGTCTATTCCCCCTGATTCCAGTCACTTGTAAGTACGCCCTCTAACAGTCACAATTCGTTACTCATTTGCTAACAAAATAAGACACTATTCCTAGCTCACTCGCTTACAAAAAAAGGGGTCTAGTGTGTCATGATCGTGACGTCATATTCTTCTGTAAAAATAACTCGTTTTTATATGCCCAACCTACATTTAACAGTTAGAATAAGAAGTTTAGATTCTTATTGGAAAAACCACGACGCACATGCGATGTAAAAATATTTTTAGAAGCTAAATTATCATAAGCAATAACAAGCACAGAAGTTTTTTTCATTTTTTGGTGTATATACTTTAAATTAGATGTTTCAACATCGTTAGCATTTTCGTATATTCAAATGCAATTTGACAGGAAGTATTTCAATTATTTCGCAAAATCTGTGTACAAGATACATTGTGATAATGAATACAAAAAAATTAGGAAATCTTAACAAAACTCTTTAGTCACTCACGATTCCTAAACTAAAAGAAAACAATATTTATCTTTTTAAGCAAGAATGGGCATAATGCAAGAGTCAAGACTGCTCATTAAGCCTAATGCATCATGAGCTCAAAATTAAGCAAGAAATCCCGAATTAACACAAAGGAACAGAAGAGAAAGAAAAAAATTCGTTAAGCGAACACACAATTTAATCACATTCCACAGATTTTAGCGCCAAAACCATTATTTGAGTATCAAAGGGGCATGAATAAGCAGGAATTAAAAAGCGACATCTAACAGTATGGAACGTTGCTTTAATTATGCTCCAGACTTGACGGTTCGAAAGCAATAAAAATGTCTGCTCAGTAATAAACGAGTTAACCGGTAAATTGCGATAAACCGCTGGGTTAATACCAGCGCATGGCTGACTTCTAAAGAAGTCATTAATTTGAAATTTTTTCCCCCGTTTTCTTTTGGGAAAATTCCGGAGCCATGATCGGACCGGGAGGTTTAGCTATGGCTCACATAATTTCGGATACCGTTTCAAATGACTAGAATGCTACGGCAAAAAAACGAAATGTTTAGACGCCTCAATTTATTTTAATTAGAGAAGGGTGGCTGCTGTCTCGATGAATGTTAACTTGAAGGCTGTTTAATTGCATTTTCTTACGGTGGTTCCTGGTTTACGTTTCCAAGCAAATAAAACTAGTCTGGCCTAATGAGTCAAAAGTTGGCAATTTATTACAATTTCACAATATTTCTCATTAAGTTAAACCTTTGAATTGCAATTTTTAATGGTTCATCTGAAAACAAATTTCTTTTCAAACCAACCACAGCTCTCTCTTTATAGATGTATATTTTTTATATTTTCTTTGAGCGCATCTATTATAAAGAAACTATATCGAATAATGAAGCCGATCAACTTCGAATTTAAAATGATTTTATATTTTTATAAACCTTTAACTTTCTGAGATAACACAACTAGATTTGGAGAACGAGTAGATCTTAGAAAGAAGACATTAAAATTTCCTACGGTAAATTAGTTTTTTAATTGTTTATTTTTTAAGTTCCTGTAATGTAGCAGTGAGAGCTCAACCGTTTTGAGGTAAGGATTTTGGAGAATGAGTTGAAATTGAAATCGAAGATGCACTTCACGAATAAAGAACGGAAGAATCCGTTGGTAGTGGAGGATAAATCAATGCTAATTTATTTTTAAGTGGAACAAAAAAGCTTTAACAAAATTTTGACTTATTTTGTAAAGTGGTACTAAATTTAAGGTAAGCTATAGGAAAAATTTTAGAACTCTTATTTTTAGTAGTGCATAAAAGAATTAGAAGACCACCAGAAAACTACTATTTGCGCTCGTCAATGGAACAAGAATTAATTTTGACTCTTCAAGTTTCAGTTCGTTGAACACAAGTGTAGCTTTTCGAATGTCAAATAAAAACTTAACATCTGACATAAATGGAAATCTTAAATACCGTTTCACCTCGTTATTTCTCGTCCATTAAATAACCCCCCTACCCCGAGCTCTGGCATTGAACACTTTGGCCGAACTCCCCGAGAGCAGCGCCCTCCGAGAAGTGCTTAAACAAGCACAAGACCCCCACTTCATTTCATTACTGAGCGAGGAGCGCCCCTGCATAACGACAAGGAAGCCCCCGTCTGCAGTTACTATGGTAACCATAGGCGTGAAAATGATCGGGCCAG
Source organism: Octonoba sinensis (assembly GCA_038502835.1). Classification (NCBI taxonomy): domain Eukaryota; kingdom Metazoa; phylum Arthropoda; class Arachnida; order Araneae; family Uloboridae; genus Octonoba; species Octonoba sinensis. Next base: position 100,011,899 of record CM076599.1, on the reverse strand, counting down.
TTCGCGCCATGTTGACGCACTGGTACTGAACTGGATGGTGGATGCAGTTCTATCCTCCAGCAGCGAAAGAAAATAAGCTAGATGAAAAATGGGACCGGTTGCTAGGTGATCGGAAGATTCCATCTGCGAGCACTCCTCCCCCTTCACGTTTGAGCACAGAAAACGTTTCGAACATGTTAATTTAATATATTTTTCTCATCGTAAGGTTGCTCAGAGCATTAAGGAATAAATGGAGGCACTCACTTCAGATAAGATACTGCAGTTCTTAGAGGAAATATTTTTATGCACAGAAGCACACATTTTGAACTGAAGAATAACAAAATGTTGACTCTTGCATTTGTTATAAGCAATAAGCAGTTTCAACAAAGAGTTTTAGACGTCGCAAGTAAAATCAATTAAAAACAAGCTCTATTCTTATAATCTGGAATGAAATTTGTATTGAGACAGTAGAGTAGCCGAGGAATACTTGGGGTAGACTGAGACAAGCTTTTGTCACCACTTTTCTAAAATGCATTTTTAGATTTAAGTTACTATGCAATGCTTCGAAAAAAAGGTATACAGAAGTAAATTGTTTTTTTTTAAATTTTTTAGTCTGACTGATGGGACAAAAAGTAAAACCCCTTAAAAAGGATTTCTGAAACAATAGGGAGGACTAGAGAAGTTTTTTTTTTGCTTGCTAAATTGATGGATAATAAATCTGCTTTTTTAGAAATTATGTGAGGCAAATTTAGCTTCTTAGAAGGATGCGGAAATAAAAAAGTTTAGTATTTTACAGAAAAGGCTTATTTTTTTTTTTTTTTTGTTTCTTACGAGGACGAAAGAGGCAAAGAAGTTTTAGTTTCTTTATTTTTTTTATAGCGGCATTTCCCAACAGGTGGTTCGCGAACCCCAGAGGGGGGGGGGGGGTTCATGTGAGGTAGGAAGGGGGTTCGCGAAAATAATATTGGAATGGCGGAATTTTTAATTGCTAGCGTAAACAGGGGCGGACACAGAAATAAATTTAGGAGGAGTCACCAAAGGAGTATCTCCTCAAAAACTTTCGTAACCGAATTCTCATAAAAGTTTTTATGTTTTTCCATTCATTATCCCTTAAAACAAATTGATCTACTTTAAAGTACAGAAAAATAAGTGTACTATAATGTAAAGCCGGTAGAGTTGGCGCACAATTAGAAAACATGATAAGTAAAAGTTAATTTTTGCGAAACTTTATCTATATTCTATATAATATCCGTATTCTATAATCTATAAAATGTCTATATTCATTTTCCTTGCAGCTATTATTTTAGTTTTTATTTGAACTCAGAAGTTTTACAATTGTGTTTTCATCTCTTGTTATGAACCAGGGTTTCCGCTACGATCGCATTTTTCGCAAAATGCTAAAAGACCCTCCCTCCCTAAATGCGAAAATGAAACAAGTTATTTTCGCTGTTTTGCAGAATGAGAGAAAAAAAAAAGAAAAGAAAGAAAAAAACTACGTAGGCCTAATTTCCACGTGCAAGCAAGGAAACACATGCGTTCTTTTCTTTGCGCAATCTTTTTGCATCCTTTGCGGGAATCGTATTTTTTTCATTTCAATTATTTTTTAGGTTTAATTAAGAAGTAAACAAATAAAATTTCTTCTTATTTTTACCGAAATCTTTCCGTATATACTTTCATGCAAGTAGATTTGCATGTAAGTCGAACCCCCAAGTTTCAGACAAATAAACCGAAACCCTCGTGTAAGTCGAACTGCCTACTTTCAGACAAAATCAGGAACTTTGATGCAGCTGATTTTTAGACATAAATGATTTAAAAAGAAGGACATGAAATGTAATTATAATCGGAAATTGTAGTTTCATTTTTACGATCGCGATTTTTGTACAGGGTTCGTTTTTGCAATTATGTTATATTTGTTGATTGTTGCTTTTATTCTGAATTTAAAAAAAACATAAGTTTCTACGTTTTAATTTCTTGCAGTATAATTTGATTTATTTTTTAAAAACAAGCTCTTAATTTAAACTCGATCAATTACACAAAAATTCGCGAATCCGTTTTCTGCATTTTCCCATAGGAGATGAAGGAAGCAAAAGACTTCAAGCAGGATTAAAACGAAAAATTATGGCTGCAAGATATTGCAGCAACAAAAGTGTAATTGATGCAGGACATAATAAACTGAAGTGTGCAAAACGGGTGAATTAAATGCATGCAAATAATTTTAACAATGTTTGTTTATTATTCTGATGATCATTTAGATATTGTATTTTATCGTAGTTAGTATTGAAAAATTATTATTATTTCTTTTAATAATCCACACATTTTATTAAAATAGATATGACAACCTTTATAAACTGTACTATTGAAAATATAAATGATAGACTGGGGGATTTAGATAAAATTAAAATTTTTACTATATTTTTGCCTAGGAATATGCCCCAGGATTCTGTGAAATGGATGCAGTATGGTTGGGAGGGAGTTAACTCCAAGTATAATTTATTGTCTCAAAATGCTGCTCTAAATTTTTTTTTGAATCAGACATGTTTTTTGAATGGGAATTGTTCAGACATATGTTGCAGCAAAGATGCAAAAACCTGACTTTCAAGGAGTTGCTTGCATTTTTGCATTCAAATATGTCTGAAGAATTTTCAATAATGCTCTTATTAATAGAATACCATGCAACTATTTCCATGCACACTGTTGATTGTGAAAGAGGGTTCAGCTGCCTCAATTTAATTAAAAATGGTGTTACAAATAGATTATCCATTAACAATGACAGTAATTTGATGGTGATTAATATTAAAGGCCCTTAAAGTTATTTCAACTTTCCTGAAGCTTTTGTAAACTGGGCTAATATGAAAGAAAGAAGAAACTTGAATTGTAAGCCTAAATCATTTGAAAAATCAGCAAGTTTTAATTGTTATCTCTGCATATATTTGCTAAGTTTTTCCTTGTATGGTTTTTCTTATATTAGTGGGTAATAAACAGAGTGATATAAATGTTTTATGTATAAAAATTATCCTCTGAAAAATGAATCAGCTGAATTTTTAAATTACTAAGCAGTTTAAGAATGTGGTCATAATGGGCATTATGTCTACCCAATCAATGCACCATTGGGGGGAGGGAGTACTTGTACCATTTTGAAAATCAAACATGTTCTCTTTCAATTATTTTTCAAATATCAATCATTTTTCTTAAGTGTTATGTATTTATATCCTTAAAAAGGTCATACAGCAAAACTTCAAAACCTGAAACACAATAAGGCATCTAGGAAAATGTGTGAATATATTCATCACATTTTAGCGTTTTGCTAAAGCATTTTTGCTCATTTTAGCTTTTTTGCTAAGGAACTTTTGAACTCAGCTTAAACCCTGTTATGAACTGTTGTGAAACTTGGAAAATAAAAGTTCCTGCAAGTTTTATAGTTTTTTTTTACCCGTAACTAACGACTGCCGAAGAGATTAGCCACTTTCTTTCCATTTTCAAGGGGCAAAAAAAGGTTGTGAAACACTGCGCTATAACATGCTTTGAACATGTGATTGACGCAATTGGAATGTACATTCAACAAATTCAGAGGTAAATACTTTTCTGGCCGGACGTAAAAATTTGAGCGATTTTTTTTTAATTGTAAATTTCTTTTCCCAATAGTTCTCATAACGTATACCAAGCAGCGATGCTGCGGATGCCCTATAGCGCGTCAGATACGGTATAATCGGAGGTGAGGAAAAAAAAAATACTACGGGTCCTCAGGGACGCTTAGTTTGCATCGCCGGGGAAAAAAAAATCTAGTAAAATGTATAGTTTCTATTTTGAATTAGAATAACCAATAATATTTTCCTATTTAATTTGTTATAGAATCAATTGCTAATTGCATTCGAAAGAATTTCTTGTCATAAAAGCTTTATTTTTCATTTATATCTTTAAAACCATGATATGCTACTTTTTGGATAGCGACCGGGAAATTTGGAAGTCCTGGGTCCTAGGGTTCCGTAATTTCCAAAGTCTAGCAGCATCACTGCCAAGTTTCATTGACATACGTCTATTAGAACGAGTCATACGTAAATCCAAACGGAGTACTTTTACTTATAACCACCTTGTACTTTCATTTTTTTTTTAAAGATTATTAATGACATTAAACGATGTAACTCTTCAGAAAATGCAGTTTTAATTTTCGTAAAATAAATTTTTAGTTTATCACATTTTATACAGGGGTAACTTTCAATAGTTCGAAAAAAAATATTTTTCTCAGTCTTACACTTTTTAGCAACTTAAATGAAACTGGTTCCAAAGAAAAAAAAAAAAAAAAAACCGAAAAGAAATAAAGAAAGACATGAAAAAAAAAGAAACAAGAAAGAAAAGTGATAAAAGATTTTGTTTTTAATTTTCGACAAGCCCACATGTGATGAAAAAAACACTCGAGTCACCTGATTTCTTTTGCAGTATTAGAGGGGAAATGCACTTCTTTCCACAGAAAGTAAAATATGGAAATGGCTTTCATTTCTCTTAGTATGCTCCTCAAACGACAAGGGGTAGAAATGTGTGCCCGTCCATAATTCAAATGCCCTTTTACCCTGACCGAAACGCAAAAGACCATCGCAGGTAAAGGGGGGAAAAAAGGCGCCATCCATAATGCATGGCGCTCGCTCATAAATGCATGGGCCGCTTAACGCTGGTTTAATATTTATCCGCATAAATGATGGAAGACAATTTTTTGAAGAAATGATTTTTAAGTCTCACTGCTGGGAATCGAGACTCTTTTTGGAGTATTTGCTCAACGGAGAGCTTCTCCAGTTAAAGTGATTTTAAACTTCGTACGTAAAATGTTAAATCCCTTTTTATTCCTTCAACCCGCTTTCGCTATTACTGATATATTTTTTATTCAAATACAAGGCTTCGAATACTTAAGATGTCGTGCTTTAATATCATTCTTTCCAAAGTTACGCGTGATAGTTTGATAGATTCCACCAACTTTAACGCCATTTTTTTAAAAAAGATGCACCAAAAATATGAAATGATCTCGGAATATAATACCTACTTTTTTCAGTACTATACAGAAAGATAGAATTTTGGAATATGAAGAAAGTTTCGTATAATGATATGCTATTTTGGGTAAAGCGGTATATTTCATTTCATAAAATTTAAATTTAGTAGTGAATTAGTTACTTGATGTTTTGGATTTTTTTTTAAATGATGCAATGAAAATAAATTAGGTATTAGAAAGAAATAATAGTAAAAATAATAATAAGTTCGAATACAGACAGCACACCAAACTGAACCAGATAATTCAAAACATCGTACAACATCAAGCATAAGGTGTTGTAGGCAATGGCGATGTTTGACCATCATGTCTCAAAAACGTTTAGAAACAATTATGTTAATCTTTCAAAATCATTGTGCCTATTTTTTGTAAAAATTCGATACGTCGTCTAATCCAGAACACCACCTGCCCTATTTTTTTTGAAGATTGAGGAGGGCCTTATAGAATAATATTTCTTTCTAGAATAAACGGGCTTTAGATTGAGGTGTGATTCTTCATCGCGGATTGTACGAAAAAAAAAGGTCTACATATATCTCCCTCGCCAAACAAGTATTTTCAAATAGCAAAAAAAAAAAAAAAAAAAAAAAAAAAAAAAAAAAAAAAAAACTTTATAGCTATGACTTAATACAACACAAATCTAGAGAAATTAACAAATATTCGGTATTCGGCTAAATCCCTATTACTTACATCCTTAATTAGAAGTGTCTTTAGAAAGAAATGGAAGTCTTTGTACAAATTACAAGAAATTATTTGTAGAAAGTTTACATGTTCTTTGATAAGCTGCTTATAAAGGATTTAAGAAAAAGAAACAACCTCATGTAGTACAAATAAGAGTTTTTTTTTAAAACGAGGATGATCATAATGGTCGATTTCAAAAATTTATCACCGAGAAGTTAAATTTAATTATTCTTCAAAAGAAAATTAAGCTTGGCAGAAACAAAAGGATCCATAAAACAGAACTGAACTTGAAAGAATCTTCCTAGAAAATGAATTTTAACACGATTCTTTTAAACAAAAATCTATTTTTGCGAATGAGAATGACTATTAATCGAAGGGAATAAAATGATTCTTTGTAGAAAATTTTAGTAAAAATTGAATTATTCTTAATTGTAAAATAAATTTTTGTAGAAAAACATTTTTTGAATTTTTGCGTAAATAAAATCATTCTTTATAGAAATAGAACAATTAAAGGTGGAGAAATACTTCAGAAATGATTTATTCCATACATTTTGCAAACAACTTCAGTATTTGGGTCACAATTAGTCTAAATATTCACTATTCCGGAATAGAAAGAAACAAAAACTGGTTTCCTGCTTCAATGCCAATCACCGCTTGAAATGGCAGTGGTGTTCCAGAAAAGTCACAAGTCACCTTCTAGGGTGGATCAGGGTGGGCGCGACGCCTGGACAAGCTAATCATCATTCTGAAACAACACAGACGCCGATACAGTTTTCAATTTCCAGAAAGAGTCGTGTCACAGGGTTCGTTGAGGATCTTCATTTAAAGGAAACTGGTTTGGCGAGTAAGGTAGCGAGGTTGCCAAGCTTGGCGTGCATTCAGATTTGGATAATTGAGAGCATTTTATGCAAGAAAAAGTCGATACATGCAACGGATAATTGCGTATAAAGTGAATTAATTAAACTTGCGCATAAAACTAGTGGTGCATTCACACCAAGGGCAACAGAGACGGGAGATAGAGACGAAAACTTTTAGCACGCGTCACTGGTTCTAAATAATTTAATAACCGAACCTTCATATATGGACTTGAAGCACTAAAAGACTTTCACCTAGAGGACTGTGATTTGTTGAGTGCGCTGTGGAACAGATAGATCTTCGCTATTAGTTCGATAACCACAACAAGTATGTTACGACAGTCGCAACTGTGTTCGTCGCCTTTGGTGTGAATGCTCCTTTGCACCTTTGAGTAGGTTTTTATTTAAATAAAAAATGACAACAGAACCTATAGATGATAATTTACAAAAGTCAATAGAGACAAACTGTATAATGTAAAGTTAAACTAGGGGTTCCCAACCTGTGGGTCGCGACCCCAAATGAGGTCAGGTCGCCTTACAATATTTCTAATTTTAAAACAAAATTTTACCACATAGACAAAATGACTCTTTTTTTATACTTCAAATATCATTTTGAATTATTTTGTGCTAAATTTAAGTGCATAAATTAAAGAAAGTGTCTAGTGACAAGACGTTTAGTTTTCATCATAACCGAGAACCGACTAGAATAAAATCCATCAAAAATATTTAAAAGAAAGAAATATAATTTACATAATGCAATAGGAAAAATATTCAAATGTTATACAGAACTTGAGTAAAATTCAAGTAAATTTGCAGAAATATTCAAATAAAAGGCTCTTTCATTACATAGCAACAACCAATTTTTGTTTGAATCCTTCCTTTATTTCTCGAGAGTAACAAGAAAAACGTTCAATTCAGTCATCCCTCTTGACGGTATTGCCACCAAAAACTAATCAACAATACTTCCCATTAAGGTCTATGTCTATACCAAATTGAGTTAAATTAAAAGTATTATATTTTTTTTTGGAGTGGACACAAAAACGTGTCAAAGTAAAAATGCAATCTTTCAGTTTAACTCCACTGTAAATTTGTTCATTCTGCAGCACTTGGACGTAATAAAATAAACACATTAACAGGGGGTTAGATTCAGGGAATCTAACGCATCTGTTTAGAGTCAGAGTACTTGTGTGCAAGTGTGTGTGTTTACATATATGGGGTCGCGATATGAAAAAGGTTAGGATCCACTGGTTTAAATGCCTGATGAGCATAGTTGGAAGTCTACCTAAAATCTGAAGACTGTCGGTAGTGTCCCTACAGTGGGATAATCCACTAGCAATCATTGGTAAAATTACGTTAAAGTGAGTTATATTGATTTTGCCGGATATCGGATATTCGGCGTCCTTTCTCTGATGGATCCCTACTGGATATCGGGTTCTAATGTTTGAAAACCATAACATTCTACCATAAATTTTTAAAAACCCTAAAGCTTCCAATTGTGTGATAAGTTTTTAATCTACTTATATTTTTCAAATATGCTAATTGATTAAATTTAAAAAATCAAATTTGATATGCCGGATATCGAATCGATGGCGCAGTGGTCCGATAAGGCATCGAAGTAGAAACCGGTCGGATACCAGATTAGCGGGGGGGGGGGGGGATTTCAGTCTCATTCGTCCCTTACCGTCGGTCCGCCCTTGTCCCAGTATGTGCAGTGAGGCTTTACGTACGTAATTAGTTTTTTTGGAAATAAAATATTTTCCCATACTCTCTTTTTATGTAACTCACGTAATTACTTCTTTAGTACTCTCTACGATATTATTATTAACTGCTTCTCTTACGCTCACATTTTTGAAAATTTTCATACGCAAAAACAATTGAAAGTGGCGGCTGAAATTCAAAAATATCGTTCCTTATATTTCTTTTTTCCTCCAGGGTTCGTACGCTTTTTAAAAATCGTATTTGAAACGATAGAGCTGACAAGAACGTTTGAACTATTCCGGTAGCGAAAACAGTCTGACATTAAATTCTGAATTTTAATTTTTTGCCCTTTTTTTCGCTATAAAAAGATGCTTATGACAATATGTTTTATGAGTAAGTAAAGACGACAATTTTTTTTGATACAAGAAACATTTCGTCCAAGCGTCTTTGCCAAGAGCGAAGTAATGTTGTCATTGGTCTTTGGCGAAAACTTTCTAGCAGTTATCAATGAAAACAAGTTGGCAACCCTGTCCAGGATTATGAAGGGTAATGTCGAGAATGGAGGTCAGATGGACGAAGGGAGAATCGATAGCACGTACGCGCCAAAGGTCGATCACCCAACTGGATTTTGTTTTTTCCAGCCGGACACATTTAGTAGTAAGATTCACGTTCAGGTATCGAAAGTTCCAAACTTGTTCAAGGTGCAGAAAAAGAGCGAAAGTGGAATGATTCTAAAAGAGGAATTATGGGCTTAATATACGGACATTTAATTTCAGAGCAAAAAATTTTAATATTACGTTTATTAAGTTTCTCTGCAAAGATAAAAGCATTACCATCAATTACATTTTCCCTTAAATATAAATGAAAACGAAACTATGTTACTTGTCAGGCTTTTTGCTAGCGGATTAAAAATGTATTAAAAATTAAAAAATAATTTACATAATAATGGGTTTAAGAAGAATAAAAAAAAGAAGCTAATTTGGAATTTAGCTCATCTTCAGAGGACATTTTCCACGGGAAATATCAATACTTAAGCGGAAAATGGGAGCTGATTAGCAAGGTACCGCCACTTGAAAGGGGAGCAAACAATTTTGTAAAGCCTTATTAATGAAAAATAAACACATCAAAAACGAGAGGGTCTCAAAAGTTAGTTTTGTTTCCGATATCTAAACTCAGCTTAGTCCCTCCCGAGAAATATTGTCTTCAGACAATTTGCTCAGTTATATTTACTATTGGACTGAAATAGATACTGATTTTATACTCCGCGCTCTTTTATTTTCTATAAACAAAGAGAAAAATGGCCCATTTTTAAAGCTTAAAAATTAATTATTTTTAAAGTAACCTGGATTTTAAAAAGAGAGGATGGTGTTACATTTGAGGCGGTGAGAAGCAAAGGGATGTAAGTGACTAAAGTATCATTTTGAGTAAAACTCGTTTGAAGTTTAATCCCTATACTAAATTCCAGAGGTTCTTCGTGTAAATATTTTTTTTTTATTTTCGAGTCCTATATGTATGTGTTCGTTTAAGTATGAAGTTTGAAGTGTTTCTGATGATTAGATTTAGCGTAGGATTTTTTTTTTTTAAATAGCTTATTTTCACTTACACCCCTTTGCTTCCAACTAGTTAACTTACACCCCTTTGCCACTAAATGAAAAACGTGTCTTGTTCATTTTGCTAATTTATACAGTAATAAAGATCGTTTGTTAGTGATATAAACTCCATTAAAAACTGCAGAATATAACTTTCGAATAATTATATTTATCAACAAACTAAAAATCATTGCCATTAGACAAATTGCCAATTGCGAAAACAAAGCATGACAAAAATAAAATCTGCAGACGATTTAACCCTTGTTTTTATAATTATTATTCAACAATTCGGAATTCTTTTCCTATTTTTTTCTTCTTCTCCACTTTAAGTTTCGTAAATAGATCGTCTGCATCGCGTATTTAAACTAACTGAAAAATCAAATGATTTTATTTAGAGGCAAACGGATATATAAGTGCACTTGCATCACTTTGCCACCAAACGGAATGCATCTTTTATTTAGTAATTTTTTTCAACCTCACTTTTTTGCAGTATCTGTCAAAGCTACCACTAAAATCTCTTTCCCACAAAACAGAAGGGTGTTTAATTTATCATTTTCACTAGCTATCTCAAAATTTTCATTTTGGTCACTTTCACCCCTTTGCTTCTAAGTGCCTGATTTGTTCTTTTCACACATAGGTTGTCCCCTTTCATATTTTTGAAAACTACCCAGTTTTCAAAAATTCCCAGTTTCCAGTTTATACGATGTTTGCAATCAACTTTAGGCGTTATTTTAAAAGATAATTACACTCTCAGAAACGCATGCTCATATCTCACGAAACTTTCGTCGTTTTTGACGAAATGGCTTCGTGAAAAATGTTCCGAGTAAACCTTTCGTCAAATTGCCGAAACTTGCGTAGCAACTTTGATCGCGCGAGGAAAGTAGTTGTAAGCGAAGAAATTTTCTTGACGATTGGAGAATCGTCGGAAATGAGGATTCTATTTTCGAGCGTGTAGGTTTTCAAATAAATCTACTACAAATATTTAAATATTAAAAATGAAAAAAAAAAAACGTATTTAAGAATAAATCCTCCGGAGCTGGAAAATAAAATTTCTATGCAACTTATTAAATAACTAAATACATATTAACAAATGAGAAAAACAATGAATAATACAGTAGCTGATTAAAAGAGACAACACGGTTAGACAACCTCTCTACTTTCAACGCGTTAAGGGGAGGGAAAAAACATCTTGTTAATACATTTACCTTGAAAAACAGCAACACACCTAACATAAACTATTACTTTCTCTCCTTCTCAGAGGCTTATAGGAGTAAATAATGCTGTCTAGCATGGTAGCGAAGAAATTAGACAGAAAATCGAGTTTATTTACATTTCGAACCGTGTGTTGGGCACAAAGAAACAAAAACAACAGAGTTGAAAACAGGTATTTGTGTTCTCCAACATTAAGGAACAGGAAGGCAAAATTACGTTTCCGCTTTTTCCATAACAAGATCTAGTCAAATCTAATTTTCTTTGAGACAAAAGTTGAAATTTATTTCCACACACATACAGGCATATCTTCGATGCTTTGTATTTTTTTTCGGAATAAAAATTCATCGGACCCAAACATCAAAATGATCAAAGGCATATCTCGAAATATATGAATAGTTACGCTTCTGTCAAGTTTCTCTTCTTTTTTGTCTTTTTTTAAAAAAAGACGCTGAGGACGGCGTGTACCACCGGTGGCTCACATGCGAATAGTTTACCTGGCAGCGTGTACCACTGGTGGCTTATATCAGCTATAGTCTTATAAGAAAGTTTTGTTAGATGAAAAAAACTTATGTTAATAACTTTTTACTGAAAAATTGTAAAGCTTATTTTTACGGGTAGCAAATATCTGCGCCGTCCTCAACGTGTCAAACTTCAAATTGAAGTTTCCTTGTTTAATTAAAAAAAAAAAAAAAAAAAACGTGGGTGGTAATGAATTTAAAAAAAAAAATAAAAAACCGGCTTTCCAGCAAAGAAAACAAGAAGCTCGCAGACATGTTTTTTAATTATAAAATTACAGTTGAACTTGATTATAGTGACATCGCCTTATAGTCACAACTCTGTTATAGAGCCAGAAAATTCCAGTCCCTTCATTTGTCCGAGAACAGTAATGATGATCGCTAAAAGCGTCACTTGTCTAGTCATAAATATTCCGGTCCTTGAATGATGGTACAGAGTGTCACTCCATTATTATTCCAAGTATGAACTTGACCGTTTAACTCGATTTTTACTTTAAGTAAAAAATGATGAAAAAGGTAATGCGTCATAAAAAATGCTTTTTGAGGGAGAGTTATTGCATAGACAGGAAAATAAATAGAAAGAAGAAGAAAGCAGGGTAAAAAACATCGTTAACAAAACAATAACTCATATTCTTTCTAGCACTCCTAAAGAATTTCAACTGTTTCTTAAAAACTCATGAAGAAGATAGAGATAGAATCGGACCATAATGAACTATAGAGAAAGGGAGGAGGGGCGGTATTTTAAGACAGCATTCGAAATGTAAAAGCATTTTATACATTTTAATTAACAATAACGCTTCAAGCATAATCGAATAAACAATGAAATAAGTTGCCTCAAGGCATTTCAATTTGATATGCTCGCTGTTATTTCGGAAATACGTAATCCTCCACACATTGGATTTAGCTTATCCAATATTTTATTTCACAGTGTACATTTTTAGGATTATTATCAATATTTAGCCAATAGTGAAGCCAACTTAATCGTATTTCTTACAACTCGTTCGTATAGCATAATTATTCTAATTAAACTTGTAAGCCAGTGATGCTCAACTTGAGGCCCACCGAGGTTTTGTAAGTGGACAAGAAAAAGCTAATCAAAGAGCTTGACAAGCGGTGATATAAACTAGTTTTTGTACAGGTACACCATAAAACAGCACTTTTTTCCTTTTGCGCAAGCAACTATAGTGTGGTTTGGCCCTGAAACGGCCCATTTGTTAGATGAATTCAGCGGTACTCCCAAAGAAATCCGGATTAATCTTCATTAATTATTAGGTTGTGTGGCCCGCGTGAGATAGTTGTCATTGGAAAAAAAAAGCTTGAGTACCGATGATGCAAATAAGCCCGTGTACGTATTTGGTGATTGTTAACATTAAGGTTCGCTACAGAAACTTAAATATTGTGAACTAAATACTATGTATGTGTCGACAACATTAATATAGCCTGAAACATTTCTTGTAGTGTTTATCGAAGAATATTTATGATGTGCTTTAGAAAAATTATATAGAATAACTTCGAAAACCAGGTTCGCTATTTAGCAATACTATCTAACTGGAAAGCACTCATTATTTTATTATAAAAATAATTCAAATATTGCAGCTATTGTTAAAAATTATCCAGAAGACACGTAATTGATTACATTGCTTCTGAGAAGTTGGATGGCTTTTAAATACACGATTTTTTTTTCAACAAGTTTCTCACATTTTTAACTTTTGACACCTGAAATTCCAGAAAACAATGAAAAGACTGGAAATGAAATTTAAGTTGCAATAGTAAATTTTAAAATAGAGACTTTTTTTAAAAAAGTCAGAAGACCTAAATACTTTGTAGTAGAAAAAAAAAATGTATCAATATTTCTCGCCCGCAAAGGAGCCTTAAGAAACGGTGATCGAATTTGCAGTGCCCTCTCTTCGCTTCAGTTCGTGGCATAGCGTCATTTTGCATCGTGACTGCGGCTATCTGGGAGCTTAAATTTCCCGGAAACGATGGAAATCTTCACGCGAAAACGCACATTCAAATAAAAAAGAGTACCATTTCATTTCTTTTGCCGATATGCAATGCATATTTATAGGCCTCGAGTGGCAACAGCTCGGAAAGTGCGAGGAAACAAAAGAATAAAACAATTATTATTGCACATCTCTTTGCCGTCGGAAATAGCAACGAAGGGGCGCTTCGTTCGCGCATTCGGAGCACGCAGACCTTAGAGGGCAGGAGGGCGTCTCTGAGGGCCGACTTTTGTAATTATTCAATTTTCTCGACATTTCGAAAAGGCCGGGTAATGCGATTTGACGCAGAGCGTGCCAGGACTAAAATTCTACAGCAACGGGGTTCGTTTGAATATTAAGAGAGTGGAAGCGAAATAATAACATGGCTTCATAGATTATGTTTACTTTCGTTTTAAAACGCTTTACGGTAATTAAACAATAAATGAATAGAACTGCTACTCCAATATGACGATCAGTCACAGAATTACAAGTATGCTGCTAATGCTGTATAAAATTAAATAAAATATGAAGTACGAAAGTTATGAAACGTTTATTAGAAATAGAGATGGTACGAATATTCGTCCACTATTCTGCTCTTTAGCAGAATATCCGGCTAAATCAAATTGAATTCGTCTTAGTCTAAAATTAATAGTATATTTCCGTAGACTAATGTTTGCACTATAGTAACAATGGGGGAAGGGAAATAGAGCTTCCCCCTATTCCCCTTAAATGAAGAAGAGAATATCAGAGGCGTAGCTAGGTGGGGGCAAGGAGGGACAGTTGTCCCCGGGAGCAGCGTCAAGGGGCGCCAAATTAATGTAAATTTATTTTATTTTTAAATGCGAAAAGAAAATTATTTGAACTGAAGAGGTGTGAATATGTTCGACAAAAACGTGGGAGCACCGCAAACCATATTGGGAATGACCAATGTAGAACAGGAGTGCGTGGGAAATCAGACAAATAATTTTGCGAAGCCAGTGTCCCATTTTTCCCTTAGAAGTGAATGGTCGCTAATAAAAATGAAAGTTAAAAGGGCTACTTTTAAGAGCTATTTACCATTTAGGAAGCATAAAAGTTTTTTAAATTCCCTTTAGGGGCGCCCCTAGGTCTCCAGGGGCACAGGGGAGCAAAATCTTCAGTTGTCCCCGGGCGCTGAAAACCCTAGCTACGCCTCTGGAGAATATACCTTTGAAAACTCAACTAAAGTCTCCAAAAAGAAGTATTCCCAAAATTGAAAATCCAGCATATGCAGAAATTCAGACTCTTTATATTACAGTGGAACACCGCCATTCGTCCGCCTCGCTATTCGTCCCACTTGTTCCAGCATTAACTTGTTCAACGATAATGTTATTGACAATTTTAGAAAAATTCTGAACAACCGTCAAAGGCAGACAACATTGGACAGGTTTTAGAGAAAGAAAACCAAGATTCTTCTAGTGCAAAAAGACAGAAAAAAGAAAGAACAGCAGAAAGGGAGAAAGCACCTGAAGGGATGTTACACTTAGAAATTTCATCATGAAATCACGGTTAAATGACCGGCAGCAGTCTGTCCATCTAATTCACCGTTAAATTTACGGTTTGGAACATTTTTCTATCTTTACGGGACCTAACCAATTCGAATTAACTTGGTTAAAAAGCCGTAAATACAAAATTTTACGGTTTTATAACCATTTAAAAATGGTTCCAAAACAAAATTTTCACCGTTTTTGAACCCTTTCGAAGCTTAGAGTCTTCGAGGCGTAGAAACCGTAAACGAAGCTTGCAGGCTCGAACCCCGAGTGCGTGGTGTACAAGTCTTGCTATCTATCCACTCGACCATCGTCATCACGTAAAGCGGATGTTTATTTATCAATAAATCTTCTTTATCAACCGGCAAACAGCCTTAAAACTGAGATTTCAGTTTTTGATTGGATTCAAATTTATTTTTGGTATAAATTTACTGTATATTGACGAAAATCATTTTATTTGCTGCAAAAATTAAAATACAAACAAGCTTCAAACACGCTTCAGCAGTTCAAATGATGGGTTCACTCATTCGCAAACAGTGTGGGAATCCGATGTCTCCAATTTTTGATTTACGTGTGTATGTGTTTTTATTTAGTAACCACTGCTTAAGCCACTTTTTTTTCTTCTTTTTTATATACACATGCAGATTTTAACTAATAAATCCGTATTCCTATTTTAAAACAACGTACGACCGGCAAGGTTTCGCAACCGAGATGGACGCCCGATTCTTATTGAGCGCTTGAAAATTACGGTTAGTTAAACGTTCTTTAGGATAAACAGAGAATAAACGATTTTTTTCGCAATCAGTGGTTTGAGTACCATCTTTTAAATGGTTATTCAACTGTTGTAATTAAATATGGTAAAATAACAATCAAATAAATGGTTATTTTACTATTTTCCTACGGAAATTTTTAACAGTCTACCTGATGTACTGCACAATTGTTTTTCATAGGTTTAAAAGGGCAGCCATCTGTGGATCTGGAACGGATTAATCCAATTTACATTGTATCTTATGTGAAAAAATAATTCGCCATTCGAACTGCCTCCTGGAACGAATTGTGTACGAATATCGGGGTTCCACTGTATTTTATTTATTTACTAGTGGCGCCTCCGGCGGATACAAACCACTTTCTGCCATTTCTATGAAAGTCCGTGGCTAGTGGCGCCTTCGACGCCCATAATTTTTGCTTGTCGCAATGGCGCACAAACCACGATTTCGGAGATTGCTTACGCAATTCCTGAAAACACTGTTGCATTTTAAAGCATTGTTGTACTTTTAAAGTACTGTTGCAATATACAACAATAACATGTTAGTTAGTTACAAATAAATCAGATAGAAAGCAGCACGTTTTCCTTAAAAGTTGTATAAAATAATTTATAACTTTTTAAAAATTAACATTAACTTATCAAAATTTTGGCTACGAGGTGCACAACTACAGCAAAAACTACACCTGTATACCAAATTTCGTCTCTCTAGGCCAGCCTTTCTCAATTTCTTTGATTCGCGGAACCCTTTTTAATGTTGAATTAACGTGGAATCTCGGTTTTCTTCGATAGTATGGCATTAATGAAAGATTGAGGAGACGAATAATGGAGGCAATTCACCGCTAGAGAGATATCACGTGACAATGATGTCGCTCATTTGTTTATCAAATTTTTAATTGAGTTCTGCGTGAAGTTCACAAAGCAAAATTAGTTATCTTAAAACTAATTAGACTATTTTCATAGCTTTTCTGATTATAACCCAGTATTTACCTTTAATTTAATCATTATAAAAGAAACTTATTAATTATTACAATAGTATATAACGTAGAACTTTATTTATTCCTAATTTTTAATAACGCAGAGCTTTATTTAGTTTTAGTTTTTAATTAGATTAGTTTAAATTGATAAAAGAAGTTTTAGGTTAGTAATAATTTAGGCTTTACTATAGGGCTAAATGGCTAATTCTATTGTTGATAAACCGTTGTATTTAACGGATTTTAACAATTTTTCCACAGAGGAATATGCTGAGCAGTTTCCGACACCAACGGGAAATAATAGCGTGATTACTAAAATAAAGAAAGGATCATTATTATTTAATGAAAAATTCGTTTCTAAAATCTGCTTCCTTGAACCGTCAGAAAACAATGCATTTTTTGACATTTCGGCTACTGTCAAGGCTGAAATAAAAAAGAAAGAAGCTTACACAGCAAAAGTTAGGATTTCAACCGAATACAAGGTAAGTTTTTGCTACTGTTTATTCATCGTAATTTATTTTGACATTATTTTTGTTTCATAGACTTCAATACTCATAAGTTCTTTGCTTTTCTTTTTTGACTACAAATTTTGTTGGAATGGCGCCCTGTTTTAAGTCTTCTATTGGTAAAATTTTGATATTCAAACGCATCTTCGTCGAAATGATCAGAACACAAAACAGAATGTTCTGTTGGCTGGAAGTTCTCTCGCTTTATTTTTACGAGTCAAGCCTTCGACTGCTCCTTGTTATTGAGTGGAAATTTAAAAAATGACTTGCCAGCGCACTCAGCTTTTGTTTTTACGTTAGTGCACCCACATGAAACGCAGTATGGCATCTTTGAAAACTTAATAAAACATTCAAACAAAAAAGAAATGTTAAACAAGCGAACTCGAAGTAAAGCAATACTACAGTTTCCTTTATTTACATTGCTTTCACTGCTGTCACGTGACCTATGACGTTACTTGAATTGACTCCATTGGCACTAAAAATGACAATTGACAGTTGAAGGCCTGAAAGTGTCATGGAACTCTTAAGTGATCTCTACGATACGCTGCTCTAGGCCTTACCGTTTTTTCGGGATGCGCGCAAGAAACAAACAAACACACACAAGTATGTTATTTTATTATATGTGTAATAGATTACCGTTTTTTCGGGATGTGCGCCACAAACAAACAAACACGCACAAACATGTTATTTTATTATATGTAATGGTACGTAGATGGATTATTATTTTTTATCTACTGTAATGGCGGGACAAATACTAGTCTAGGACAGCTTACTGAGTGATTGAACGAGGGCCATTTGAAAATGTTATCTCGTATGTATAAAAATTAAGATCCTCTGCCCCCAAAATTTTGTCACCCTAAGACCTACACTACTTATTTCGAAATTCGCTTCTGTGTTACATTGAAGTGAATGATTCTTTTCTCCCAAAGTGAAACACGAAAGCGTTAAATGTTCCAACTATTTAGACCAAAGAAATAAATCAAAAGTTATAAAGAAAAGAACGTGGAAATTTCCCGGCGTATTGCGCAATGACAAACCAGCCGAAGGACAGTCAATGTAATCAATTACAGCCGAAAACTTGGCTGAATAGGGCGTGGGTGGAATTGTAGAGTTCTTTTGTGGAGGGACTCAATCAATACCGCGAACAATGCGATTGTTGTACGAGCTTAGTTGGAGAGGCGTGGACAGTTCGTTTGGCCATCGATTTCTCATTAGAGAACCGATTCGACCATATTTAGGAAACTGCGGTGGCAGCGTGGCAAGAATAGTAAAAATATGAAGGGCGCAGGGATAGGATATTTTCCAATATAGAGAGAGAAAGAAAGAGTATATACCATTTCCATTTGTAGCAATAATAAATCAACTTCCTCAATGAGAACGAAAATATGCATCGATATCTGATCCCTTTATACACCTCACTCTATTAGACCATTATATCGTTTCAGCCAATCATTTCTTCACTTTACAGGAAAAGTATACGCGTTACCCTCTATCACTCACGAACTTGGATTTCTTCCATTCAAGATAATAACAAAAAATAAATTGCACGTATTTCAGAATATATATATTTTTTAGTTATTTAAACAGAAAATTACCAGAACAACTATCTAACAGTACGTCACCTAGTCTACACTATAATTACAGAGGGTTAAACCAACCATACATTTTAAAACATTTAAAAATAGTAGTCTCATGATTTTTTGAGTTTCTGTTAAAAATGGTTTGAGTTTGAATATAAAGTATTAAAAATATCTCGTATTTTTAAAACGTATACTGTTTGCTTTGTATGCAAGTGAATGCTTTATAAAGTAGTCAACAACACAAACAGGTCAAAAAAAAAGGGGGGGGGGGGTGGGAACAGTACTTGTGACATCTGTAATTTATTAGTGATTTCATTATTACGATTCTCATCAGACCGGAACTTCTAGCTAAATGAAAGTTCGATTTAAAGGATACATTTTTGAGAATTATTAATTCACGTATTTTTGCTTTTTCAAATAAATCTGAGCTCAGCTTATCAAGTTTCGTTATAAACAAATACTCGTTGCAACTTAACGTAAACAGGTTGATGAAATTATAGAGATTTGCTAAAGTATCAAAATATTAAGAACCTTTTACATTATTACTCTTCCAAATCCCACAAAACAGAAGTGGTTGCCATGGTAACTTTATCTCATTTTCGGTAAAAAGTCACTCTCCCGATTATTTTTCAAATCAATCTTGATATTAAAAAAATTGACAGAGAGAAAGAGAGAAATGACATGAACCCATCATCTGAATTCGATTTTTAATAGCGTAAAACTATCACTACATTTCCAGTAACTATTCAATCAGTAGAATTATTTTGCGGCATCGTAAAGGTCCATCGTATGTTCCAAGTTACGAGCACCTTTTCCCGTTGCCATCCCAGCGGCCGTAATTAACTGTCATAACAGTTCACACGGCGATAAAAATTCTATTTTATTAGTTCTGTTTCTCCTTTTCACTTCACGACTCTTCAGACATCAATTCACTTTCGCGTACTATTTTTACTAAAACCCGTCTGTACACATAAAACAACTAAAGCATTCATAAAATTCTACATGTTCTTTCGTATTTTTTGACCGTGAAAACGTTTTATACAAATGAAAAAAAAAAAAAAAACTCTTCGAGAGACATTCATTGACTTCAATAGCATCTTAAGTAATAAGTCTGTTACACAATACACATCAAACCAAATGTAAATAAATGTTTAACAACACATCATTATACAGTCAAACCCCGCTATAACGAACCCTCAATGGACCGACTTCGCAGATCGCTATAGCCGATGGTTCGCTACATCGGATTTTGCAAAAAAAAAAAAGTGTTACCTGACTAAGATACTTCTATATAATAAACATACTTTTAACAATAATCAGGGCAGAGAAGTAAAATATTAACTTTAAGTATGGTTTTTAATAATAAACAAACAATTTTTAAAAATTTACCTTATTATTTAGCCATCGTATAAAAAAAAAAATTATTTTTGGCTGTAAACTTTTGGATTTTATATACACCATTGTACAAAATAGTGTTTGAGGAGGCTAGAACACATACGGCAAGGAATGTTGCCGAGATAAATCGTGGGGGGGCTTAAAATTTTGGATCGCAATAGCCGACACTCTAACATTTGGTGATCGTTATAAACGTTTGAAAATGCATTAATGCCATAGGGTTTCAGTTGGGACCATTTAGAAGGTTCGTTACAACCGGAGGATCGTTATATTCCGCGTTCGCTATAGCAAGGTTTGACTGTGTACAAGTCTCAGCGAGTATACTTTTCAATGCTCAATGTATAAAAACATTTTTTAGTTTAATTTAGTTAATTCAATTACTATTGTTATTTTAATTTAAAGAAGTGGATAAGCAGTACATGAGAATAACTAGTTTCTGGAAACTTTTAGTTCTAGCGAACTCCAAGGGACCGGGAAAATACTTCGTTGCAACGGAATATGCATTATCCTTTTGGGGTTTAAAACGCGACTGAAATGTGCTTCGTTGTAACGGAAATTTAGTTGTATCGGTATTCGTTGTACCGATATTTTACCGAACTACTTTCTGCAATCAACCCAACCTTCTTCTTTCATACAACACGTCAGAAAAAACGGTTAAGTATTAGGGTCAGTTGGGGTAATTGTAAACACGGGCTTAATTGTAAACAAGCTTCATAACTACACTTGTGGTGGTTTTGAAAACTTAACTGCTTGTGAGTGATAAACTGGCAACATAGGGAAGACATTGAAATAGTTTCGTAAGTTTCGAAACAACTGTGGAGGCGTCACTATTGTTTGAAAATGGCACTGCGAAAAAAGTTGTTTAACAAAATTTAGCGAGCTTACATTTTCCTCTCCAGCTCATCTACAAAAGCGATGTAAGCAGTTTCAACCATTTTTATTTGTCATATGGAATGCTGCTAAAAACATTTAGTTATGAATTTAATCCTCACTGTTATTTTTCATGTGCAAGTTAAGTGTTTACAATCACCCCATATATTTCGTACTCTGGGGTAATTGTAAACACTTAAATTTATCCTATTTCCAATATTTTGGGGGGACAATAAGTATTATATTTTGATGTAAATTACACTTTTGTGTCTATTTTAGATAACTGTTGTTGTTGTTGTTGCTAATGCCACTTGGAAATCCAAGCCCCCCCCTTGCAGGGCGACCATGAATTAATTAAGTTCCTACTGATTATTAATGAGCTCCGCTAGAATGAAGTACACTTGGCTCAGAGGGGCTTAATGATTTTGAACCAGCTCCCAGTTGAGAGATCGTCACCTAGGTTGGTCCCTCAGCGGAAATTATTTCTAAATGGGTGGACATTTGAAGCGACGATGTATTTTACGTGCACAACTCCCTTTAGCGCACTCGGTCTCAGAGTATTTAGTCGCGGGAGGTGGACACCCTCTCAAGCGTTAACCACTGCCAGTTGTGCTTCACTTTCGGTGTTCTGTGGGACCCAAGCTTAACCGACTGATTCACTGCGGGACAAATTTTACATAAATTTGTCGTATTACTTAATTTTTTGCAATATATTTCTCGTTAAATGTTCTCAGCCGACTCATAACATAACTCAGTGGACCACATGGCCTGTTGGCAGCAGGTTGAGAACCATTGCTCCAGAACTTCTTAAGCGTTCAAGCAGACTGTGTATGAAACAATTTTCCATTTGCATCAACCTTATTCGAAAATAAATCACTGTTTACAATTACCCCAGATCTCTGGGGTAATTGTAAACACACTGGGGTAATTGTAAACACGAGCTCATTCACTAACTAATAGTCATAAAGTCAAAATTTTTGCACACATTTACTCACAAGAAGTACAGTAGTGGCTACAATGCTCACAATTTTTTCTCTGAATTCATTCAAGAGGTAGGGAAGGATCAAAAGTTAAAACATTGAAAAAACGTTTACAATTACCCCAACTGACCCTATATATCATACTTTATTACAAATAATGAGTTTTTAAGGACAAGCCCAGCTTAAAAATCTAACGAAAGAATTTTTCACAGAAGTCAGTTGGTTTCTACCTTTATTGAAAATACAAACATAAAACGAGAAAAATGTTCTTCAAGTTCATGTTTACCCTACGCTAGGGTTTTTCTTGATGCAACCTCATTATGTCCCCAATCTGCATCCACACATATCTAATTGTTAAAATGTGTGGTTTAATTATTAATGTTAAATACCATCTACCATGTATAAACATATTAAAACACATTGATTAATAAATATTTTAGATTTAAATACTTAATTCAAAGTATATTGCGTTGTGTTATAAAAAATGAATTAAATATATCATTATTCATATGCTGAAATAGAAGATCAGTTGTTATTGTGAATAATTCTATATTCATAATTAAAACAAATCAATTATTTATTCATAATAGTTACTTCATTAATTTCATAAAAATTTCTTGATTATATTTAAATACCTTAAAAATCAAAAATTCTACATCTTAGGCATTAATATAAAAAAAGGAAAACTGAATTGGCCAACAAAAAATATAAAGTAATGATTGATCAATCATAAAAAATATTAATGACCTGCGGATCCACGGCTTGAATTAGCACTCTTATTGATGCAGGCAATAAACTTGATCACCAGAAAGCGCGCCTTTGCTGCATAATGCTCTTCCATATTCGTTTCAAAACACATAATGTCCGTGATGCAGTTGTTTATTGGCATAGCATTTTTCATCATGAAGTGCCGTCATCAATTAATGAGTGTCCCTCAATGTAGATGAAATCATTTACACATTTCAAGTTCAGCACATGGATCGTGAATCATATCATACAATCACTAGATATAAAAAAAAAAGAATTGTTTCTTTTGATCGGTCGATGAACACATTCGCTATGCTATCCTAAAAATTTGATGCTTGATTACTTCAATCAACGCATTTTTTAAAGGATAATCTTCACTTCAAAATGCATTTTCAAAAAAGGCAGTTATATGAGGCATCCCCAGTCAGAAGGAAACACAAAGGAATTCCTCTGCTGGGGAGCTAGCGAAAAAGCGTCACTTGTCTATGATATCAAGTTTCCAACTGACGGAAAAAAATGCACATGGCGAGGCACCGGAACAGGAAGCCTACGCCACAGGATATAGTACATAAGTAAAAATGGTTATGATTTGAATTTATCTGGCCAAAAGATTTAGAAAAAAGTGTAAATAAAAATTGTAGGTGTTTTAAAGTATAGTTCATGCAAAAATTAATCGCGGAATTTAATGCAAATTATAATTCTAGATATCTGTGAAAAAAAATGGCATGCTGCGCAAACCTACATTAAAAGTGCGTGACAAGTTTCCGTCACGGAGTAACAGTCAAGCAACAGTTAAGCGTTTCAAAAAATAAATATTATTCAAGGCTTGATTAAAGTAAACCTTGAATAAATGAGAAATTATTATTTTGATAACTAAATGTATCAAAAGAGAATTAATTGATCTTTTGTTACACTAATCAACGCAACAAATTACTTCAATCTATGGACTGCAAATCAAAGGACTTGCTTTCGCTTCCTTTTTAAATTTCCCCCTATTGTTCTAAATTTGCAATGTCCCCTTCCAATAATTCGCAAGCCATTCTCATCTACCCGCTCTATTTAAATCACTATCATCTTTTTTGGGGGAAAACATTCAGAAAAAGGAAAAGGCTATAGAATAGTATTTATGAAGAAACATTAATAGAAATAAATTTTAAAAACATGCATTTAGCTAAAGAAATTCTTCTTTTTCCATTAACGGCACTTTCGTTCAAACACATTACGTCCATTTTGCGACCGGAAACCAAGCTGGAATTCCAAGATATTATTACAAAAAGTAAATTGCGGCCAGTTGCTTTTTCAAAAACAAAAGTTTCAAAAGTTTCTTTCTTAAGACGTGGTGAAAATTAGTAATTTTAGAAGACGTGGGAGTTGTTAATTCTACACCAACAATGAAACCATTCAGTTTCGAACATATACAGCACATGTTACATTACCTTCTGTGTAAAAACGATAGTTAGAGTGGCAAAAAGCCGTCTTGTACCAATAAAATAATGCCAAAACATTTGGACTACCATTTTTGTGAACCTGCGTAGCTACTAACATTGCAAAATGAAAGTTTGGGCGACAGACTTTTGCGAAACGGATTTCACAGAAAAAATTATATTGTATATGGAGTTTTTTAAAGGGAAATGTGGATTATTTTTAAAATAGGGGGTTTAAAAAAGTCTGTAATATATAGATATATAAATGAGAGAGAGAGAGAAAAGTCTACCTCGAAGATTTATGTCGAGTAGATTGCTACATTTATTTGGGCAATAATTCCACCAAGCAAGATACTTTACCAATTCACTCTAGTTCAGGCACCTTCGTGTTTGTAATCTCATACTCCTAAATAAAAGTGCAGTTTTTTTTTTGGAGAGTATTGTCGACCTTTAAGGTTTTTCCTTATCTGAAAATTTTGTAGCATGCTAGCCGTATATACAATATTAAACCCAACTTTCGATTGCTTACACTTGCAGAGCATCAGAGTACTCCATTCTCAGTTTCGAAACCATACTTCAAGATTTTCATATTAGCTAAACATCTGAAAGAAATCTTCTAGATGAGCTTGATAAGATCAGGGCCACTCCGATGGTCACTGGGCCTTTCCAAAAATTTCCTAATATATGGGCAAAATTTGCCCAATTTAACTGTTGATTTTTTCCCCTTTCATTTGTTAGGCATGCGGAAAAATTCTGTAGAATTTTTCATTTGGTGAATTGAGCTTTTTCTCCTCTCAAAAATATAAGATTGGAGCTTAAAAACCTTCATCTCTCAATAACAGCTAATGTGTTTCAGACGTTAATGTTATGTGTAGTTAATTTTGAAAATTACTATATTGTTATTTGACTGAAGAATTATTGAATTCTATCTCCACATATGAGAAGTAAAGTTGTTTCCCCGAGAATTTCGATTTGCCTCAAAAATGGCGACCTCGAGTCGACCGGCATCCGAAGGGTTTTCGCTGAAAAGCGTGCAGATGCGTTGGACAGACATAATAATACCAGAATCATCCAGGGAACTATTATCCCCACGAGAGAAATAATCCGGGCGACGAGGAATTCTGAGCGGGCCAGATGGGGTGGTCATAATCCTATTTCGAGTTCAGCCACGGAACGAGGACCTTGGGGGCTGTTTGCGTTTTTTTTGGAGGGAGGCATGGCAAAGTATTAAGACGGAGTTGTAATCTTTCTGTGGAGAGATGTTTTTGTGCTCGCATTAGTCACAGAGATAACAATTGCCTTCCAGACGGCAATTTGATGGGCAGGAAATGAAGACGGAGCGGCCGCTGTTTTTCGGTGAGTAGGCCACAATACTCGAGGGAGGAAAATGATTTTGGGCTATTTTATTTCAGATATAGAAGGCGGCTATTCTGACATTGTACAACATGGAGCAGTCGTCCATCAAATGATAGAAGCTAAATTTGGGAACTAAATTCAATATTGCAGTTACTCTTGTATGTTCTCTAAAAAAAATCGGTTGTTTGGTGTATACTAGACAAGCACTTCAAGGCCATTTATGCTACAAGCGGTTCTCAATCAGTTGGTACACATACCGGCTTATTATTTAGGTTTAGAAGAAAATATTACTATTGGCAGAAGGATAATAAATGCAACAAAAAGTCAAAACAAAGCACAAATTTCAACAACATGAACTTCTTGTCTATGTTGATAACTAATAGAATGCAATCAGAACAAATGGCATAACTGAAGGTGAAATGTACAATTTGGTGATTATTTTACCTATGTAGTATATCTCAGCCTAATTAAATTCGACGTAAGAGACGTGTTGCTTACTTTGGGAGACAAGCAACTACCCGGGTTACACAAGACGAGATGAAACTTGATATTTGTACGTCATGTGGACTAATAAGGGAAAAAAACCCTCTGCAATAAGGACAAATAGTCCCAATTATATACTACGAAGTGAGAAAGGGGCAAACAATACAAGTGAGAAATTTCCTGCCTATTATTAGTGAGGAAATAAAGTCTTTAGTTGAAGGTTGACAAAGAGCGTTCAATTCTTAATTACCAGAGTAAAATGTCCATCAATATGCAAACTATTGATGTAAACAATTTATTGATGTTTTGTAAAAAGAGCAAAGGAGAGGGAGGAGGAGTGTTCCCAACAAGTTAAAAATACAGAAAAACATTGTGGCTGACCTGCAGTCATTCCAGAAGAGTTTAACAAATAGAATTGGAAGCAGAGTCTGAACAGTGAATGAAATGTCAGGGATTTTTAAAAGGTACTTATTGACTTGCTTCAAATTTAATCACTAAACTTCAAATATCTATATATCTGCTTAATGAAGGGAGGGGCAATGCTTAATTCCAGTTTCTTACAGCTAAATAACTATGTACAACTAAAAGATATTATAAAGAAACACGCGTCTACTTTTGAATGATTAAAATAAAAACTGTATCCTTCTACGGAATATTCTCAGCATTACATTAACACCGATGTTAAGAAAATATTTATCGTACAAATTCTTTAAACGAAGAAAATGTTTCTTAAAATGCCTTTTTAAAAGGAAAAATTTATTTAGATATACAAATAGATTTTTCAGTATACCAAAACATTTCTTATTTACGGACTTCACAAAGCTTTGAAAACCCAAAAGAGATACACAATACACAGACAAAGAAAAAAAAAACAAAAACTGCGTCAGAAGAAAAAGTAAAATGTATGTATTTTTTAAAATTTAATGTCGTATATTTTCAAGTACGGTTTCAAACGAGAAACACACATAAGCGTTAAAAATTTTATCGAAATTTTCGAGTCTTAATATCTCTTGGCTGTCTTCTAACGTTAAAAAAAAGTAATCCTTTGAGGTGAAAAATTTAGCAATTAAAATGGCGGGGAAGTGGAAAACTAAACAAATTAAACGACCTCTCCCAATTCAAATCTCTTAATTAAAGTGTCAACCGTTTGCACTCATTCCTTTTCCCCGGCTTTTGGATTTTTTAATTTATCTCTCTTTCGAGGAAGGTAAAAATTGACTGCTAAAGGAGGGGCAAAAACAAAAATAATGGAAAGAGTTTTTTTTTTTTTTTTTTTATATTTATTTTTAAGATGGCAACAGCTAAGTGATTAAAGAGCTGTGAAGTATCTTTTTGACTGAAATTTTCAGGGAATATTATGCGTTATAAGACGACATGGGTAGTTCAGTCGCTTTCTCTTGGACGCTATACGCTATACTGTTAAAGCGCTTCCGTATTATGCGAGGACTTTTTACTTTTTTAAAAGCACGTTTTTGTTTTTTAAGAGTCCACGGTTATGGGTACTTAAAAAATTCTTTATCTTGTATGAATAGCTACTACTGTTATTAGAGATAAGTAAAAACATTTTAA
Organism: Octonoba sinensis; assembly: GCA_038502835.1. Classification (NCBI taxonomy): domain Eukaryota; kingdom Metazoa; phylum Arthropoda; class Arachnida; order Araneae; family Uloboridae; genus Octonoba; species Octonoba sinensis. The sequence goes on along the minus strand of CM076599.1, from coordinate 99,984,205 downwards.
GATCAAAATGCAAATATTGATCCATCTCTTTATCTAAAACAAACTTATTATTTATGCATTTTAAGTGTTTTAATTCGCACTATTTTTTCAAATGTATTATCAGCTGAGTGAGCAGCAAAGGAGTCCGGAAATTTGAAAAATACTATTTCATTACACTTATCATACTTACGCGTTATATAGCTTTTTAAATTACACATGTAATATTCGTTACTGAGCTTTTTTGCTTTATTTTACCCTGATGAAAAAAAAAAAAAAAAACCTTTTTTGAGTCACATATTATACGTACTATTTAAATTCTCTCATTTATTATTAAAAGTTTTTGAAGTAGCATTCAAGCATTGTAGATTTAAAAAAGAGGAAACTTTCTTAGTGAACGAGGATATTAACAAGACAAGCACACTGTAAAATAAAGCTCGTAAAATTTACTGTTTTAAACTGGGAGAAGATTTTCTAGTACGGTAAACAATTGTTGCGACTACGGATTTACTTCGTAACTTTTACGGGATTTTTTTTACAGTGCAAGACCTATAAAATCCTTATCTTAAATAGACATGGATCACTAGTGACTTTCGTTTTCCAAAAACGAATTTTTTTAAATTTATGGTTAAGCCATCAACACTGACTTAGAAAACAAACGTAACCTCACAGAGAAAGTTACAAATTTTATTTTTCCCACTTAAAAAAAAAAAAGAATGAAATACATTAGCATTGCAATTTTCTGGTTAGCAGCTGGTATTATTGCCCCCACCGCACGCGTTGCAAGAAGATTTTAAACAGGTCATTTCTTAAACACACATTGTTAAGTTTTATTAGTAGGGCAGTTTTGACACGATTATAAATTCATGAACACGATTATAAATTCATTGGAAACATAAATCGTTTGCTAAAAAATGAAGTGAAAAAGAACAATCAGGAGTCCATCCAAAAAAGAAACAATTTTCAATAATATTTGTAAAACGGCCAATAGTTTTTACAACTGATCCCTTCTTCGAAAATGACTCAAAGATAAAATTAACAAAACATAAACACAGAAGGAATATTAGACTAGTACAAATATGAGTATTTTATTAACTTAGACACTGAAAGAGATTTATCATTCAATTTCATGATAAAAAACCTCGTGAAGGGTTCATTTTTGCAGTCAAGACTTTGTGAACAAGGGTTCATTTTTGAGATCGATGCTAATGGGAAGAATCTGTTATAGAATCCGAAAATGATGTAAAAGATTCCCGCCTATTCCATTATACCTTCAAAAACGATGGAATTAAAATTAAAAAAATAAACAAATATATAACAAGAACCTTCCAGTTCATGAGCTAGGGAAAATATGCAATTTTAAGAAAAGCTAGTCTCCTCTCTCGTCGAAAAATTCGACCTGGCGAATGCATCCTTTATTTGATCTCATAAAACTTCCGTCCCCGTCGATGATCTCTATTGACTCTTTTCGATTAATTACTTTCTCTGCAGTCCCTAATGCCATTTTCTGTTTCCACGCCTCCATGAGGAGATCCCCCCCTTTCTAATGATCCCTGTCGGCTTTTGGCCTTGGCACCTTAAATACACCCCACTGATTCGGTTAATGAGAAGCTGGCAGCTTTATTAGGTTTATGTGCCGCCAATTGACTTGGTACGAGAGTCATCTGCATGAGACCGGTGCTACGGAACCGAAGATTATTCGGATGAAATATTTCTTTAATAAATTTTGGCTAAGTGAAATTGGGTTTTAAGTGCCGATAGATCGCAGGTCGATTCAACGCGGCCATTTTTATGTCCAACCGGGGATTTGTCGCTCCTGCGTTGATGGCCTACACAATGTTTATTTTCCAATGAGGCTCTTAAGAGATTATTGCTCCAGAGAACATGAACGAAAAATTCAAGTCCTGTTACATGTAAGTTATGAGAGGACATGATCCCTTTATGGTATGATATTAAGTGTACATTACCGGCAATGCCTGAATTCCACCATTCTATACAATGACTGGGAATTCCGTAGAATGCCGCCGTTTCTTACACTGACGGTAACACATAGATAATATTTATTCATAAAAAGAATCCTTTTCTTGGGTTTATGCTCCAAGTTTAATCTCTGAATAAATATCTTAGGTTCTTAAGCAACTACAGCTCATATCCAAGATTAAAACACTTGATGATAGTACTAAGTCGCTTGATACCTAGAATTTACTTCCCGCTCCCGCCTGAATTAATTCCCCCCCCCCCCCCCGCTTATTTCCATTTTTCAAAAATAGTCGAAAACTTGAGGATTTGCCATTTGAATGGGCAACCAGAAGGACGAACATAGCTCGTGTTTACTGGTGCATTAGAGCAGTGGTTCCCAACCTTTTTCCCCTTGCGAACCCTTTCTAAGATTCGAAAGATTATGGCGAACTCCCTTCTGCAGTAGTTAGTAACGGGTAACAAAACTATAAAATTTAATGGCACAATTATTATTATCCAAGTAGCACAATAGTTCATGACAATATAATGGGAAAATATCAAAGTTTGAATAGAAACTAAAATTACTTTATGTTTTTTTTTAATTATTCAGACATGTATTCGTAAAAAATATCTTTAAAAATTATTTTCCCGATAATGCGAAAAAGTTGTGGAATGGCATGAGAAACATACGTCAAACTTTTAATAAATAAATAAATGAATAAATAAATAAATACGAGTATCTTCCGATTCTACTTTTAGATTGAAATGTACAAAATTCGCAAAACTTGGGAAATGTACAACAATATTGAAATTTATATCAATTTCCTATTGTGATAAAGCAGAAAAATTGGAATAAAGTTAGGATACGTTAAAGTTAGGATATATAACACTTCCGGTTCCACTTGGGGTCTGTATGTAAGAAATTAGCCGAAAATAATGCAAAATTTTACGTTTCAATAAATTTTCATATCTTTCCTTCTCGTCGCGCTAGCGCAGAAAAGGTGAGAAATGATAGTAGAAACAATCGTTCAAAATTTAAAATAAAACCATGAATATCTTTCGATACCAATTTGAGATCCAAATTTTCGCAATCAGGTAACAATCGAAAGTGCATTTTAAGTTTCGTAGGTGTGCTTCCTAGGCCAGTCCACAAATTTTACTTAATTTCGGGAAAGCAATGTTATTAAAAAAAAGTAATTTATACACTGTTCTAATGCGTATGTAAATTTATTATTTCGTTTTTTCTTTTGCGTCAGCAATTAAAAATTCCGCCATTGAAATATTGAACCACCGGTCGGGCAACGTTGATTTATAACAACCATAAAATAAATTGCTAAATTACGCAAAAAAACGTACCTTGTTAATGTATGAATCTTTAATGTGAAAGTCATATGGGTGCGGTAAATTTAGCACAAAATAGCTAAACAGCTAATTGACGTTATTGTCTACGTTATGAAGTGTAACATAAAACACTGAGTCGTGAACGGCATCACAGCTTCAACATTTTTTAAGTGTCCTTTGGATGGTGATATTTAATTTTTATTAGCACAATCAGTCATCATTATCCGACGAAGATCAGTGACTGGATGATAATTGAGTTATTGTTTATGATGCCCCTTCAAACTTTCAATAATGTATAATAATGAATGATATTTCAACAGTTGCAATAACGTAATAATTTCAAAAATCGTTGCAATTGTAGCATGTTAAAATTGCCTCTGCCGCTAAGTAATGATTTATATTATTTAAGCAGGTGCCGAATTCCCATCACTTTCGGTAATATAAGATGAAATTAATGAAAAAATGCAGTTTTTTGCTTTAGTGAGAAAATGCATAATTGATCTCAAGCCCTGTGAATATTCAGTTTGGAACTTCAGAGAACAAAACTCCTTTGTACGAACGATCTTGATTCCAGAACCAGAACATCTGCGCTCAGAATCATTCGAAGAGGCACTTGCTCGAGATTTGGTATTGTTCGTCTGCGGCGGAAGTGATGAGGGGGACGTGGAACATCCCTGGATAAGGCCTCAATTCTATGAATCATCTTTTCTGGCAAGAAACTCGGCCGAAATTTTTGGCAGGCCTTTCTTTTCTCTATGGTGCCTTCGAATAAGAATGCTTTGCCATCTATAAACGTGTGGCATTTCTGTGGATGAGGTTTGGAGATCAACTGTGGAACAAGAATGACTAAGCGCTGCGTTTCTTCTCTTCAAAAACCAGTCTTTTTCGACGGTTTTTGAGAAAATTATCGGCATTAAATTGCCACTGATAGCATCACTAAGCAGAATTTTTTCCGACAAATTTCAGCCCGTTTACAGAACTAGGAATTTTTAGAGACCGTTTTATGACATATTTAGAATTCCAATAGAACGCTTTTCTTCTCTTTAAACCAGAAGCCTCTCTAAAATGTCAAACATTATTTTCTTTTGGTAATGTGGTGAAAAAAAAATCTGTATGCTTAAGGAGAAGTGTTTGTTTATAAATATTTCATCTACCTTAGATTAAAGGAAATTTTAGGCACCGACAAATAATTATGTAATTCCTTTTTAGCTTCTTGCTAAGCATTAAATAAGTTCATACATATTTGAAACAGAAAATTCTTCAAAACACTAGGCAAATTGTTTTCTTGACTTCCGACTTTACTTTAAAATTTGAAAATAAAATTTGTTAGATTTCCTTCTAGAATCCTGTCGTTTTCCGAGTGGTGCCAACTATTTAGATTTTTCAAGAGATTCAATGAAGTTGAGCTGGAACAGCGATCATAAGAGTTGATAAACGCAAATCAGCTGGTAGGGTTTTTAATTCCTACTTTTTGAGAGAATTTTAAGATTCTTGTCTTTATGTTTGTTGATAAAGTCTTTGGGCTCATTTTAGAGTAGGGTCGTAGGATTAGGATTTTCTACATTGATTGCATCGGCAATCCGATCCATCGGTCTAGAGAAGAATTCTAAACCGGTTTTATGATGTTGGTTGATAATATATCGACGCATTGCGGTACATCAGTGTATCACCTAGGCCCATATATACATATACATATGAGTATAACTCCTCCTTACGGTCACCCCTCTTAAGCGGACAGTTTTTAATTCACCGCCTTCAAAGCAATGAGCCAAACCCCCCCCCCCCTCTTTTGCGGACACTCCTCTATTACTGACAAATATTTTTGTTCCGCTGGTGTCAGTTATAGAATGGTTTTACTGTATATACCGTTGAAAGGAGATGAATGATGCGGTGATGAAAGAAAAAAATTGCAAAATACTATCGGGCATTTAGGGCTATTCATTTAATTTCAAAGGGAAAAAAAAAGCATTCGAAGTTTTTAAGAATCTTCTTGCCGCCATATGCGCCTTTAATCTCATCCGGGTCTGTAAATCCATTTGTTGAACCTGTCATACAACATACTTATTCTTTATTTCTTGATCTGTCCGTGGTACTTACCCTTCACAATCATGCCATAAAACCCTCCTCTGCCTCTGGAAAGACTTTTTTTTTTCATTTCTTCATGTCTAAGGGTATCTTTTGGTACTTAAATGTGCGAAAAGGCATCTTTATGGCGTGATGATGTTGTATTGGTCAACGTTTTAATGATTTTACAGAAAGTGTTTTTTTTCTCCAGTGATGTGATTCTGAGTCCGATTTCTCAACTTGCTGCTGGGAAAGATTAAGCTGAATGTTCATTTTTAAACTTTCAATTTTGAATTTACTTATAGCATCACTCATTTGAACAACATAACAAATTCATGCTCTAAGGCTTTTCATCTGTAACTCATTGAACTCGGCTTTTTTCTCGCCTAAAGCTTTTTCAGCAGCCTCAGACTTTTATTACCCGACTACGGCAAACCCAAAAGGAGGGGTTATATTTTAAGCAGCCTGTGCATGTGTGTGTGTGTATATATATATATATACATCTATATATGCAGTAAAATACCTGTAAAGTTGACCACCTGTCTTTGACCACTTTTGTCACGAACGGAATTAGCTCTTTACGCTCTACCTCACCCTCTATAAGTTGACCACTAAAGTGCTGCACCACAAGTGGTCAAATTACACAGGTTTCACTGTATATATGTTTGTATTTACGTGTATTCCATCGTCGCGCGTAAATGACTCATCCGATTTTTATGATGGAGGTGTCAATTGATCCGTTCTTGCATTCCGGGTGACATAGGCTACATTTTTTTTGGGGGGAGGGGGTGTGTTTCCGTGGGGTAGGGGAGGAGTCTTTCTTTAGAGTAAAACTGGCTGTGCGAATACGAATAGATGGTAGTATTATGCAGCTGTGAGTCAAATTAACAGCCTAGCAGAATCTACTAATGTCATTTAAAATTTTCATTTTCGGCAGGGAAAATCGAAAAGGTATGAGGGCTTTTGCACACGATTAGTATGAGAGATATTAATTATTTCTTCCTATTTCACTGGAAATATAACTTAATTTTATTCTGTTCAAAAAATGTTGTAATTCGAACATTTCCAGTGGTTTCAAATCATGTGGCTCGCAATCGGGAGGTTGTTGAGCGCTCTTCTCGAAATTCCTTTTACCACGTTTCTTCAAGCAAAAAGACATAATGAAGTGGGAAACTAAATTCACATGACAAAATAACTTGTAAAGAAATGAGTAATATAATAAAATAATTAATTAGCTTTATTATGTCATAAACAGTAACTTGTTTGTGGGGTTTATATATTATGCTCGATCGAAAATCGGTAGCTAGATTTAATTATTTGCATAATGAATTGAAGTATATCTTCTGTTTCTAATGTAATAACTTGAACACTTCTAATTGTTTTTCCATATCATATGGCTTGAAATACTGTCACATAAAACGTTAAAAAAACTGTAACCCGACAACGGAAAAAACTAAAAAGAAAGAAGCAAGTTAGGTGCTGATTGCCATCATTTGTCTTATTGAGTAAGACAAGCCTTTTGATACGTTATATTTCTGTTTAGTTAATTCTATTAAAGTCTTCTGGAAGCTCCACATAAAAAACGTTATAATTCTTAAGAAAAAGAAAAGAAAAAAAATCAGATGCTGTCAGAAGAATAAAAAATATGCAAATTGTTTCTATTTACCTAAGAAATTTTAATGCTTAAATTAAATAAAAATGCATAAAATTTTTTTTTTTTTTTGCTGAATCTCGTTAAGTACACATCAAAAGAAAAGAAAAGGAAAAAATAACGATCATAGGGTCGAATTGATCATAGTGTAATTTGCTTGAAGGCAAAATTTGCATTTAAAATTTAAGAGGTAAAATATTATGAATGAGCAAACTATAGAAATTTTAGACAACATGTTGAATACATGCAGCTGATATTTATAAAACTAATTAATTTATACTACGCTGTAGAGACTGTTCGTTGAGTAGTACAAATTATTTGTGTACATTAACAGTCTATAGTGTAAATAAGTTAATATAGTGAGCTTATAAAAAAAATTGGGGACTTTTGACATTTATTTTATGTATTTATTTATTTATTAGGAAGTTTGGTAACATTTAAGAGCTTTAAAGGTCCTGAATTTTTTTCGTGTTCCCGAGGACACGTTCATTTCATTTCACACATTGTTTTAACATTTAAAAAATTGAAATGATTCTACACCAGGGTATAAAGATATGCATTCAACGCACACATTATGGTACAATACGGTATAATTCCGGTTCCTTAAACTTCGCTCCGCAATCACTTGATCAAAAGCCTGTGACTTAAAAAACGATAATAAATAAAACATACAAAATAACAACATTAGAAGTAAAGGGGGAGGGAAGAAAAGAATGGCGGTTTGAGGAAAAACTAGGTCAACGTTCCGTCATAAAGTGAGGGTGGGGTTGCTGAATGACTTTACCGAAGTTTTTTTAAAAAAAGAGTAGGAAAATAACAAAAAGAAACACGAAAGAAAAAAAAAAGAGGTGGAAGAGGAGAGAGTGGAATTCTCAGCTGTGTGTTGAATAACGAGAGAAATGGTAAATCTAGTGATCGTGGACAAAAGATAAAGAGCTTTGTTGCCAGCAAACATTGAGCGAGCAGAATTTTTCAAAACTATAATGGAAAAGGATTTTGGCAGTTACTATGTTTCTTTAGCATACGTTGCTTTTTATAAAAATTATATTGTGTCAAAAAATTGTTTTCTTTTACTTTTTTAAAAGAAAAGGGGGAAGAAAAATTCGGAGGATATTATTCATTGTAGACAGTTCATTCGAATAAAAATGAACAGCAAGTACAATTTGAAGTAAAACGTGCATCGTTTGGGGGAAAAAATAAATGAATAATTGATTTATCAACTTCCGAGACACAATTTAATAAATATTTCGAGATCTGAGGAAATACTTTTAATTATTCGTACATTTATATACAACTAGAGAATTCATATACACGAATACGATTTATTCAGAAATAAAGCAATGCTCTGTCCAGCGCTGGCGAATATATATCACTTGATATATATCCACCATGATATATATGTTCATTTTAGATTACCCAATTGATTCACTTCTAAGTTAATGAAATTATGAAAAAATATAAATATGTAAGAGGAAGCATGATGGAATTGGATTTATAGTGATGAGCGGGGTAATAATGAGACCGATAATCAGAAAATCTATACTGATAGTGATTCTCTTTTTTAAGTTTACTTTAACTCACTCATCAGACAAGTAACACTTAACTCATAGTGTGAAGTCACTTTTTCCTATATTAATCCTTATCCTAATATTACATATGGCACTGATGACCATCCATAGAAACGTTTACTGTTATATAGTTTAAAATTAGGGTAATATAACAAAATTAAAATTTATCAGATAATTGATATGTTCTCATATTGATGAACACACAAATTTATTGATAACATAAGTTGTAAAATAAAATGTTACCGCAGACAACATAAGGGGTACACATTTCTTTTTCTAGGAACCTAATTTTTGTTTTAAGTGAAGTACTAATCATTAAATATCTTGATATATTAATATTTTTTGTAAATAATTGCAAAATTGTACTAAGTGAGGTTTAATTAGGAATTAACAGATTTAATTATATTCTGCTATATATAATATCACACAATTAAATAAACAGTTTTTTAAAAGTTTGCATGAAAGCACCTGTATGTATCGTCGATATATATCCCATATATATTATACATATCCGATATTTTGATATTTATATAAATATCATAATATTTTCCAACGCTGGGTCTATCTGAAATTTATTTGTCAGATATGTTTCAATTTATTCGGACAAAATATCCAGTTTTAAATTTATGGTTCCAAAAAATTGAGTGAAAAATTTAACTTACATTCGTTAAATACTTTGAAGCAATACTATTTACAGTGTCTAGAGTGGGTCTTTACCTTAGATCTCCAGGGTCAATACGACCGACACCCCCGGTAATACACCGGGGGCGTCGATACGACTCAGTGTGAAAGAGAATTTCTGAGAAGTTATTTTTATATTTCGACGCCGGATTGCTACATTAACGTATCTATAGAACGATAGATGTAAATGACTACACGCCCTTTTCCGGAGGGAAGAAGAAGTATTCAAGACATGGGGGAGGGGATTACGACAAAAGACTACATAAGAATCGCCCTCTTTCAGTTTAAACACAATTAGATTCAAAATTTTATTAAATAAATAAACTAAATAATTTGTCAGAAAAGTCAAACATGTAAAAACTGGAGCTCATATTCTTGTTTTTTTTTCTTTTTCTTTTTTGAGCTTGATTTAAAAGTACTTTGACTTTGGAGAAAGACTTTTTTTTTAGTTTAGTTTCAAGGCGCCTTAAGAGCTTTAAAAGCTTGTTCACTTCTCAAGCCCACCTTTCGAAAGTTGGTACAATTTGTAATATCAATTTCAGAGGGTGAAAAAACAAACAGTACTCTTACCCGAGTTTAGGTAATTCAGAGTCATAGACAAAGGCAGAGGATACTTACCTAAATGAAAAAACAATTAATTAAAATATCTTCAAAGAATGTTAACATTTTATTTGCACAAATGCAGATTGATATAAAAGTACGAACTCAACTAAATTATTTTTCGAAAAACAAAGCGAACCCAATGCACGCGCACTTTCTTTAGAAAGATATTTTCCATAATAAAATGAAGCGTACAATAAACAATACATTTGGTATTAATCGTGCAGAAAAATTAAATTTTGTTTCATTTCAAAATAGATCCTGAAATAAATTTTCCAATGAATAGCATATTCTTTAAAGACCATCGTTCAGATTGTGATTACAAATAGCGCTAATTTGCATTTATGAATAAAAGCTATCTTAGGTATAATAAAAGGAGGAATTTCCTAACCACTCAATTTCATAGAAAAAAAAACAATGAACTTATAATTATGACTGTATTAAAAAAAGATCGTCTAGTTCGCCCAATATCTTATTGTTATAATGCGAAAAGAAGGAAGTTCAATTTTTTGCATGTTCGGAGCAATCATTTGGAAAAACCGCTCTCAGTACTTCAGGTTGAGGAGTTTTCAAAACTCTGCTCAATATGAAGCTATAGAATTAGTACCTACAACATAACATTCACAGCAACTTTTTGAATGAAAATTTTAAATATTGAAGTGCAAGTTAATTTTAAAAAGACAGATTAGATCTCCAGGAGTTTTGTGGAACATCTACGAAATTTCGTGAATTTCCGGATTTTTCTCTGTCACGCAGCAACCCTAAGCAGAAGCCTCTAAAATCGCAAAAGAAAGAAATATAATCAAACCCAGTTCCCATCACACGTGATCAAGAGACAATCACGACAGAGAGCAGACCGTACGTGAGGAGAAAATTTATGGGGTGCGCTGCGTCATTCACTGTCATCCTGGCGAAATTGACGTCCCCGGCATCTTGTCAAAAAGGGAGGACGCTCGGTGTCGCCTGCGGAAGGTTCCGAGCATCGTCTGAAGAGGAGATCCATTGAGGCCCTGACAAGGAACGATGCGAGCTTGTCAAATACTCAGAGAACAAATATTTTTATTCGCCAAAAATATTCAGATGTGCCGTGCAGTTACTCCCCAAATTCATACTAATCTTTAAACCCGATACTAAAAAACCACGAGGAATTTAAAAGTAGAACAAGGAGAATTTGTGAACAAAGATACCATTCATTTGTTCAACTCGCGTACGACGAACTTATTTTCTTCATCATATACGAGCTTTTGTACGTGGGTCGTGGGGTTTTACGAATTAAGTTATTAAAAAATAGAATTATTCTTCGTGAAATATTTATCAGTAAAAACTACATACGCGTGTATGAACGAATGAATTTTAATCTTTTTGAGGAACCGCAGTTTTTTATTTGTATGAAATAACTTGTAAAAATATGTAAAGGTAAGGTAAAAACATTTTTATTAGATTTATAAGGGCATATGAAAAAAAAAAATGCTACTAAATAAAACTAGGACATTTAGTAATTAAAATAACAATACTATTTAAAGAGAAGCAATCATGAGATCAACTTCTGTCTACCTCATTTGCCTCTTCTTCCCCAAATAAAAATTTGGCATTCACTGAATTTGAAAAGGGGAAAACGGTAATAAAATTAAACAGACAAGAAGAAAAAAAAAGCAGTAGTGTCCGATTTATGGTCTTATTCACCAGCCGATTTGAACCTTCGAACTGCAGATCAAAGGCTTCCTCAACCAATCAAAGCGCTCGGTTCGAGTGTCTGACAGAGATTCAAATCGGTTGATGAATAAGGTGGTTAGTAATCAAGAATTTTATTAAAAGCTAGTTTTGTTCATCGAGTTACCACAAAGAATCATTTTCGGCGATCAGAGATTATAAAAAGAGTATTTTGGTAATTAGAAGGATCAGCTCTGAAGATCGAGAGTACTCTACATAGGGGTCATTCATAATTATGTCACGCTTCGAGTGTGGGGGCGGGGGGGGGGGGGTGTTAAGAAAGTGTGACAGTTTGTGACAAGGGGAGGGGGTAAAATGAAGTGTGACATCGTACAATTTGATTTCTATAAAAACATTTAAAATCAGCAAATTTAACTTGTTTTATGCAAATGTAATATAGCGTGACATGTGACAAAAGGGGGTAGGGGTATGCTGAAGTCTGGCACTTAGTGACAAGTGGGGGGGGGGGGGGGTATGCTGAAGTGTGGAACTTAGTGGCAAGTGGGGGAGGGGATCAAATGTATTGAAAAAATGTGTGACTTCATTTATGAATGGTCCCATATTGGTGGTCGGAAATATCCGATAAACTTCCTTTTATCAGTCAGAACCATACAAAAATATGAATTTCAAAAGTACTTCGGACAACTTCATTTCAATTGTCTAGAAATATATAAAGAATCCGTTTTAGTAACTGTGAACTTCGCAAAAATTATGTTTCGGTAATCATAATCTACACGATGAGTCTGTATTGGTAATTGGTAAGATAGAGGACGATCCTGTTTTGAAGTCGAAACGGTACAACGGATAATTTTCCCTCTTTTGGACAAACCCCACTCATACCTCATGCAAAAAGAGAAGTATGATAAAGGGGAGAACGCCACGTGGAGACCTTGATGCCTGACACGTTTTATGCACACCCCAACTTCCTGCGCACTAAAGGAAGGAAGCCAAGGGGAAACGGGGCTTTCCTTCCTGCAATAACTTCCCCAGGATCTCTCCATCCGCGAATGTTATCAAGATGTTATGCACAATCACACTCTAGTCATTAATAGATGAATAAGGGATTTGACAAAATTCTTATGAAGAACATACAAAAGAATAAATCTGTACTACATTTTAAATCAAATTTTTCACTCGACAGTACTAAATCTCCAGTTAATAATTCATTCTTTTTATAAAGATGGAATTACATTATAAAACTATAAAAATTAAAAATAATAAATAAATAAAATTGACTTTTTTTTTCTCTTTTTCCCATGCTGAGAAATTGTCCCTTGGTTATTTTTAACAGTATTAATTTTATCATTTATGAAAACAAGCTGCAATGTCTTATCTTTTGACAGAATAATAGCCTGTCTTCGCATAGAACAACAGTACAAAAATGATGAAAATTCATTTGTATTCTTCAACTTTCAAGTAAAATACCAAACGATATTAGCAAAAAAGTGTCGTTGCAGAAATATTTAAAAATTTATATCCAACGTTTTATTAAACAATATAAAAATATCTTTAAAACTATGCACACGCTCTCCAAATTCGATTACGTATTTTTGAATCTATTCAGTTTGAAGATTAAAGTCATATTCATATTCTCCTCCCAAACTCTTAATTTTGTTCATAAAAAGTTAGAAAAAGTAAAGCCAAAGTATTTTTTTTTATGCTAGCAATTACATTCTAAAGATGCTAAATAATGCAAAATACTGAGTTGATTTGTTTAGATGGCTAACAGCATTCAAGAATAAAAGTAAAATTTTATAAAAGGATTTGCAGAATAAAATCATTACGAACACAGATATGTATTTTAATACACAATGCTTTAGCGCTCTATTAATTAACAGCTCATCCTCAACTGAAACTTTTATTTTGGAAAAAGGAAAAAAATAAATAAATAAATCGCTAAATATAGAAATGTGTAAAATAGACTTTCGTTATATAGAAGGTTCGAATGTATATTATTACACTTAGAGAGCATTAGTTTTTAAACATATCCCACCCTGGGCACCAGTCACTTTAACCTTAAACCGCAATGCATTCAAAACATTTGTTGACATTATGCAAATAAATTACCTCGTTCGAAAACGCATTACATGACAAAATTGTATTATGTCAAGGAAAGGCATTTCGTGAGCCCTTATTCCGCTACCATCGGTCAAAATCAACTCCTATCTGCGAGAGGATATTTGCTCGCGGTTCTGTTGTGGACGTTAGGCGATGCGACAATCATTGACCGACGTCACACAAGTTATTATTATTAAAAGCAGGGAATACTATCTGTGCCCAACAGTGGATCAATATCGACGGCGGGCTCGAAGGTTGTTGGAACAACGAGGAAACAAGGATTTCGATTACGCGTCACGCTGCGGGTTAATTATGGAAGGACGCGAAATTGCTGAACAACTCCCGCATCGAGTTCGTTGAAAGTTCATTTTAATGAGAAAATGCTTCGCTGCAGCATTTAAGCCTGGTAAACTTTTTAAGCCTTCTCATTCGCTCATGAATGATAATGAATATGAGCAACAAAAACGCATCCATGGATTTCGCGTTTAAAATAAATTTAATAAATTTTTTTCCCTTACAAAAAAACTGGATTTATTTTTAAAAAAACCCTTCATATTATTAAGTAATATTGGTGCCAGATGAACATGATTTGTAAAAGTTCGTAAATAGTTCCCAACATATACCTGTCGCTACCAGTTGCAGATCCAGAGACTTGATTTGAGAGGGGCGATTCCAAGTCGGGGAGTGAGGAGGTCCCCACCCCTCACTTGAGAAATATAATATATTTATAACTACATGCATATTTTTCGTTGTTTTACTCTCCCGAAAAAATGTGAAAGGACAGAAGGAAATCTATTCGTCCTCATTCGACACACAGGCTCAAATGTGTTCGAGCATAGAAGTTATTTAGTTTCAAAATCCATTTTTCATCGGCCGTTTAATTGTGATTTATAAATAAAGAAAATAAATATTATTCCGGTATGACATTCTATTTCCATGTCTTATCGGAGCAAATTATTGATAAAGTAAGCAATTCAGATTTAATTTAGAGCGTAAAAGTTTCATGAAAGTACTCATATTAATATGGGAAAGATTAAAATAAAGAAATTAGAAAAGAAAAATTTAATTATTACAAATAAGGGAACCAGAGATCAGGAGTCTAAACAGTAAAACTCTTAAAAATCTAAGAATATGGTACTATTATGTTATGTGATCGCAATCTGTAGATTTCTTTTTTTCAAGATGGAGCCTTGCAAACAATATGGCAAAACAAAATGAAGAATCAATAACCTGTCTTTCAGCTGATTGGTATTTCAATTACACAAGTTAAAACATTTCCCATCTCCTTTTCGTGGAACGATAAAATTTGTGTCTGTGAGTAGATTTCAAGTAAGAATTTAGTTTTCTTTAATTTTGTAGATTTTTTATTTTTTATTCTACTTTTGTAGGGATTATTGCTCCTATTTCCTATTGCCTTGAATGTCATTTGTTGGGAGGGGCGATCTCCCCCCCCCCCTTGTGGATCCGCCACTGGTCGCTACCCCATTTTTAATAATTAAGCAAAACGCTACCCATATAATTACCGACCCGTATCATCCATCAATTTTTGCAAAAACTGTACAAAAATTTTGCAATCTGAATTATTTCAAAAGCTGCATAATTAAGAATTATTATAAAGATTTTTGTGCTGATAGTTATTCAAATAAATTCAGTACAAAAAACTTAATAACGCCAAACCTCTATGTTCAATTAATTACCTCGAAATTAGAAATATTGAAAATGCACTTCTTGCCCCCAGCACACAAATATACAATATATACATATAGACCCACTTTACACCACAATGGTTGAAAAATATCCTAATTTACAAAAGCCAACACTCTTTCGCTAAATCCGCTTAAAATGAATTAAGTTTTCAGCACCAACAAAATGCCACAGATCTGTTCCAAGCCCGCCGCCTCCGGCGAAACCTTCAGCTGGCGAAAAAAAGGGCTGTGTTTCATTTTCAAAGCAGTTCGTGACTTACGGCTGTCACGAATAAAAAATTATTCCGAAAAGAGGAGGGGAGAGAGAGAGAGGAAATTCACGTTCTTTCCAATGCCGACCCCTCTCATTTCGAGCTCCTGAGTGAAAATTTGGGCGGTGATATCTTCTGGCTCAACAGAACCCCACTTCAGAACTTTTATGCCACAGTCAAATAGGTTCTTTGTGTTTCAAGCTTAATCCGCCGTCATTTGTGATGTCATCATCTCTTCAGAATGCTAAACTTTTTATTTATTTGCGATCATAGGCTGCTATTTATGTATAAGGAACTCGTAGTAAAGAATAATTGCAACTTAAGTAAAAAAATCTCGCCATTTTACAACAGAAAGCTGACGTTAAAGCAATGAATGCTTTGTTTAGATCTTCTATTGCTAAAAATATGAATTAAAATTTGGTACAATGTTTTACATTACAACATCTTTGCAGAAATGGGATCGTTCTTTATTCGAAGTCATACCACTCATTTTTATACGTGTGCAGAGCTTTGGAAACGAGGGTACCACCCTGCTAATGGCTGATGGGGGTATGAATGTCCCTGGAGTTCAGATTACACCCATAAGATGGGAGTTCCAGGTACACCTTCATGAAAACTTTTGATGAGTCAAGCGCAAAGAAGCATTTCTAATGCACCTGAGGAATGGAATTAGTAAATTTAAAACGTATAAAGTTTGCTAGTTTCGTATTAGTGTTCATTTTATTGTGCTACGGGGATATCATGGTAGCCCTGGTGCTCCTCCCCCGCCATGCGCACACTTGTGCCCATTTTAATTTTCAGCGAGCAACATTTGGTCAGAAGTGAATTAACTTATTTATTGAAGGGTGTGGGATTAGCAACGTCCTTAAAAAGAATCACTTAGGATATAAGGGAAAGGATGAAGAATGAATAAAATAAGAAGTTAATGAAGAGTGACACGAAAGTCATGCAAGATTTTCTGAAATGATATTTTACTATTAAAAACGACTTTTTTTTTTTATTCATTTTTAAAACAAAACTTGGGTTTCCTCACCAGAAAATCATATTTAATTTCTGGAGTGCATCTTTTTTTTTCATGCACCAGAAAATATACTACAGTTCTGTTTATTCCTTGCTTTCTACTTCATCTTTTCTATTCTCTCACTCTCGCCTTAACTGACCTTGAGCAACGAAGTTTAAACTCTTTAACCTCTGAAGTAGAAAACTGAGTACACGCCCCAGACATCCGACACTGCCAATGAAAGAACACCTCCAATCGTAAACATGCTAAGTCGAAACGATAACTACCATCAAATAAGACCGCGAATCAACTGGACGGAAACGGGCATTTACTCCATGATGTAAATAAAAAAAAAAGTTCAAAGGTAAACCACGACTAATATAAAGTATGAAGACAAATAGTAAGCAATGGTTAAATTAATGGGGCTTTTTCAGCAAAAATAAATCCTCAGTATGTGAAAGGTTTGGAGATTGCTCCTTACTTGCAATTTCATATTATCGCAAAATTTATGTGAATAATTTTATCCAATTTTTATCTTGTCAAACATTTTTGACGAAAATTTTAATAATTCACAATACGTAAGTTAATTGCAATTAAATGAGTCACCCCAGTTGTAACTAAAATGAATCAACATTTTTTAAGGATTAAAAATATGATTCGAGTGCCATTAAAATGTTCTGCTAATGTGTAGTTATTGAAAAAAAAATTATGATGTTTTAACGTACAATATTTAATTATAATTAATTATATTATGAAATTACTGTTTTAATGATTAATGTGAAAACCAAAAATAACACAACAGAACTTAAAGATAGGACTGAGGTCGAGATGTCTGATTAGTGAGCAAACTCACTACTGCCGGAGTTGCTAGGTTATTGAAAATACTACTTTATGATATATAAAACTGCTATGAAGAAGTTCTGAGCGTCACTTCACCGAATTAGGTTTTGTTTTAATAAGACTCTTTTTATCTAACTTTCTCTGCCCATGTCTCCCTTAGATAAATTTTCGATTCTTTTGTGAGAATGAGCTTAATTACGCGAAATTTATTAATTGTAATGAGAAAAAATGGATAAGCGAGTGACCATAAAATACCAACGATATTATTAACTTAATATGAGATTTAAAAGATTTAAGTGATTAGTAAAATAAATCAGACACTTCATGAGATGCTTCCTCATAGCACAAATATAAATCCTTTAGTGACAAATAGGCATTCCCAACGAAGAATCTGGAGAAAAGATGCGTTTTCGACAGAATAAGCCGAATTAAGATGAAATTGATAACAAATTACCAAAATTAATGCATCGAATCTTTTTTCTTTCTTTTTTTCCTTCTCCCTCATAGGTTTACAAATTAAATAGATGTCGGGACTAAGCATTTATTTAAAAAAAAGATGGTAAATGTAAATCAATAACTAGCGACTACATGTTTTTTTTTTTTTCTTTTGTTTCCTCATCTTGTGATCGCGGGAGGTACGTTTCTGTGTGGATATATGCGTCTATAGATCAACTGCGACCTTCCATGTCGGGGGGTCACAACGAAGCAAGAACACCAAATAAAGCATTAGCCATGTTTGGGCTCAATAGTCTAGTTATTCATGGCGTACCAGGGTTCGTGATTTTTTTCATTTAAATCAATTTTTTTACTTCTTAAAATAGGCTTTAAATGTTTTGGATTTTTATTATGCTACATCTATAAAAATAATATGTCATATGAAACAACATATTTTAAGCTATTTTCTATTTCATGACAATAGCTATCTTTTAATAATAATAGAGACAAACAAATTTAATGACCAAATCAATGATTTGGTCATTACCAAAGCTGACAAGGGTGGTCAGATTGTTGTTCTTAATAAATCATCTTATGTTGAAAAAACTGATGATTTAATTGCTTCTGGTCCTTATTCTGAAATTTATAAAGATCTTAGCGACAAGGAGTTAAAAGCTATTTCTTCTGCTGTTAAGTCTGTTCATTCTATTCCTTTGATTGCTAAACGGTCTGTGATTCCTTCTGTTGCTAATTGTGCGCGTTTCTATGCTTTACCGAAGGTACACAAGGCAGGTATTCCTTTCAGACCAATTGTTTCCAATATTGGCACTGCTTCATATAAACTTTCCAAGTATTTAGTTTCTGTGTTTTCTCCACTTAGGAGTCGGAATGTTTTCACTGTTAAAAATTCCACCGATTTTGTTAAGAAACTTCATAACTTCGTTCCGAATAATTCGGTTATGGCCTCTTTTGATGTTAATTCTTTGTTTACTAATGTTCCTGTTGATGGCGCTTTGACTTGCCTCAGGAAAAGGCTTTCTGAATTCCATTTTACTTCTGTGGAAATTGAGGAATTAGTTTTTCTTACTCGTGTGTGCTTGCAACAGAGCACTTTTGTATTTAATGATAAATTCTATGCTATGGTAGATGGCCTGGCCATGGGAAGTCCTCTTAGTCCTATTTTAAGTGATTTCTATATGCATTATTTTGAGGAAAAACTATTCCAAAAATTGCAATTTCAATTTTATGTTCGTTATGTGGATGATTGTTTTGTCCTAACGGACAGTAACTTGTTAGGTATTGATGATGCTCTTTCGATTATGAACTCCATTGATTCTAATATCCAGTTTTCTTGTGAGAAAGAACTTAATAGTAGCCTCGCGTTTCTTGATGTTTTGATTTCTAGGAGTGAGTCTGGTTTCACAACTTCTGTCTATCGTAAACCTTTCGCTGTTTCTTTACCTCCTCACAGACTATCGTCTCATCCTCCCAACCAAAAATATTCGGCTTTTAATGCTCTTGTCCATCGTGCTATTAATATTTGCTCTTCTCCTGAGCTTCTCAAGATTGAACTCAACTATCTGAAAGCTGTAGCTGTTGATAGAGAATTTTCTCACTCTTTAATTGATTCTATTCATAACAAACTTTCTAAAAAAACTTCTGGTCCCAATCATGTGGTTTCTAGAAAGAATTTGGTTGTGTTACCATTCTTTCATTCTGTAAGTTTTCGTATTGCTAAAATCCTAAAAAGGTTTCAATTTCAAGTTGTTTTTGCTCCTAGCAACAAACTTTCCTTCTCTTCTCTTAAAGATCCTGTTGATCAACTTAATACTTGGGGTATTTACCAAATTAGTAGCCGTTGCGGCCTTTCTTACATTGGACAGACAAAACGTGCTCTGAAAATTCGGTTAAATGAGCATAAAGGTTATGTACGAAAGCAAGAGCTGAATAAGTCTAGCATTGCTCAACATTGTTGGAATTCCAACCACTCTTTTGATTTCAATTCTGGGAAAATTATTCAAAAATGTTCTTCCCCTTTAGAACTTGACTTCTGGGAAGCTTATCATATTAACAGGAATAGTTCTAATTTGGTTAATGATTCTTCCTCAACTCCTTATTTTTCACAGGTCTGGCATAAGTTCCTTTAATTTGTTGTTCTTTCTTGGTTTTCTTGTTGGTTTTCCTTTTTTGTGTCAATTTTTTTCTCTCTCCCCCCCCCCTCCCCCTCTTTTGCATGTGTACTTTGTTTTGCTTTTTGTTTTGGTATTTTCTGTACTTATTTTATTTCCATTTTATTCTTTGTATTTTATTTTATTTTTTTGCAATTTTCATGTATTTTCACATTTTTATGCATGCTGTTGTCTTTTTTGCTTTGTTTTTATTGATATTCCTTTTTATTTTTCTGTACTTCCAACTGCATTCGTTTGTTGCTCTCTTATTGCTGCCTTTCCTACTACTTCTACTTCCACTTCACACTGCCTTTATTCTCATTGGTTTACAATTAATTCTTAGGCTATATAAGCTTTGTTTTTGTTGTTCTGTCTGCTTCATTAGGATGTTTTGCATCTAGAAGCTCCCTGTCGCATTGAAAAAGGGATTCCAAGCAATCCCGAAACATATGTCTGCGTTTTAATGCTTATTTGTGCTTTAATTTAACGTGAAATTTTATTTCTAGTTCTAAAATAGTATAAATATTATTAAAATAAAAACACATAAAGTAGATCATGATTATTATGAATTGCAATGTAAAAGGTTGATTGGTTAATGCTTTGCTGTTGAGGTGCCAAAAGAATAAAACTAATAAGGTGAAATTTAAAAAAAACGTTCTGAAGTGCTGAAATATATTACACACACACTCAGACAGACAGACAGAGAGACCTATAAAGCTTTCTTAATGGAAACAGAGGTTGTACTATTTTGTAATCCACAATGTGAGAAACGGTGTTCTAGAAGAGTGTAACGATAATTCACATATTACCATTCAAAATCAAATAATTTGCAAGGAAACTTTCAAATATCAAACAATTCGCAAAGAAACTTTTAAATATCGAACAATTTGCAAAGAAACTTTCAAATTTGGGCATTAAAATTGTTGCCGAGAATCATATTGAGAATAGATGTTCTCTACGTCAAGCTGGAGACGTCAAGCCAACTAATGAAGATGCCACGCACAGAATCCTACCTTCCTCCGTTTTTTTTTTTTTTTTTTTTGGAATACTACCTTGTGATACCAGTATCTTTGGAACCCCCGCTACAAGAGGGAAATATTCTATTTTGTTCGCAATCACTGGGAATGAGAGGGGAGGAGGCTGTGCTGTCTCTGCAAACAGGATACGCCAATGATTGGTATGGAACATGTTCACGACGAAAAGAAAACATCCACTAATCTACAAGAATGTTTTTGTTAATCGTGAGCGGTTGGTCATAGAAAGGGATTTTTTTAAAACTTATCATAACGACAGGAAATTCAACATTTTAGGGTGTAGGAAAGCCATTACAATTGATTAAAATAGAGCAAAATTGGGATAGAATGAGTGGGGAAAATGTTTACTCAAAATACACTTAGTATAATTCTTTTTTTTAAAGAAAAAAACTAAAAAGGACCAGAATTTTAGTCACGAACAGGAACGAAAGAACTGTCTTGAGTGCTTTGAGATAGACACATAGCTGATAACAGATTTTATTACGTTTCTCTGCAGAGTTTCAAAATAGGGCGAAAAATCACATGGGAGCTCAGTTCCCAGGGTTCACGCTAGGTCGCGCGATCGCGCGATTCCCGCAATATTTTTTGAAACCCCACTCAAAAAACATTTTTTTTAGGCTTAAACTTAAAAAATCCCACTTAAAATTTTGGTCAAGGAGGAAAATCCCACCTTGTATTTTTCCCCAGTGTGAACCCTGGTTCCTGTACTTTTCTTTTTACAAAGAATTTTACATATTAGACGAAAATCAGACTATCTGCGCATGAGTACAAGTTCTGCGGCATATAGAGTTTACGCACTTTTTTCATTCGAAATTAAGCCCTGCTAAATAACTTTTCTCCACCAGACCCCCTACCTGTTAGCCGAGGCCTTAGGATTGCTTACGCACGGGGAGAGGGTCTACGGATTTTACATGCACATATCCCCAAGTATACATGGTGGTCTTCAGTGGGTATCGAACGCGCGACCTTCCAGGTGGAAGTCCGACGTGCTAACCACTAGGCTACCTACGGCCCGCCCTGCTAAATAACTGGTTTCAATGAGAAGATAAGGAATTTTCCATAATTTACAGGCATAATTCTCAAAGTTCTTTAAGGCAATAACAGTATATTATATAAACATTCTCTGTCAAGCGATTTCTATAGATTTTACAGGATCTTCAATAGATATTTAACACTTCTGCGCATTATCTCCATAGACTTTGCAAATAATGTTACAGGTTCTTACACTACTGGAAAGCTGTACACGCTATAAATGTACCTACTATGAACTAGTTAATCGTGAAAACGTAAATTTTCTTTTAGAAAAATTCCTTATCCTATGCTAACATCTCTCCTTTATTAATCAGGACTATCTAACCATCGTCTCTCAACCTTTTGAGGATGGCCCTTCTCCCTTAAAAGCCAAAAACATGCATAAAAAGCCTTGCGACCCCATTACTGCAATATGAGATTATCAATTTGATATTGATGTATACAGGAAAGTAGGCTAGTATAGCTCTAGACGGAACTTCCTGTTTTACATCACTTGTCTAGCAGAAATAAGTATGAGAAAACGGAATTTATAAAATTTTGCCCAGCAAAACATGTTATTTTTTAAAAAGGAGCTGAACTTTTCTAAGAATTCCTCTCCTCTCGCTTTGTTTGTTCTCCTCTCTTTACTTACTGTTCTATTTCCTTTCTTTTTTAAAAAAAATCAGAAATTATTTGATAATTCGCTCAGGACAGAATGCAGTGAATGTTAAAAGCTTTCTCAACGTCTGGAAATGCACTTTCACAAGATTTCAGAGTCTCAAAAAAGTGAGAAGCAAGTTTACAATTCCAAGCAGTGGATGAAATATTCCAAACGCAAATTCGCTCAGCAAACAAGATGGATGCCTGAAAAAACCCCAGCCCACATTTTCATCGTGCAAAAGACAGATCATTGGATGCGGGGATGCTGCAATGCCAGACAACAAAGCAGCGATGAGGCGCGAAAAATAGCTCGACGACGACCCCAAACGCGGCCCGAAATAAAACGTTTTATGGCTACCTGACGATGGACGCTTATTTATAGACGCTCGGATGGTGCAGCGTGTGCTGGCGAAGTGACAGAAAAAGACATCGTCAAAACAACACGCACACAAGGAAACTGTTCGATGAGGCGTGCCTCAGTCTGCTGAAGCAACGACTGCGGAACACCTGTTGAATTTCAAAAGTTCAAAAGGGAGAAAAAGAGAAAAAAAACATACATACATACATATACACTCATACACATACAGCATGAGAACACCCCCCCCCCCTAAAAATAAATAAATAAATACAAGTTATTTGAACTATCAAGTATGAATACTGATCCGCAAGCAATGTGACTGGGGTAAACTTATAATATTTAACAAGAAATATATTTTCATGAATAAATGTAAACGTTTTCATACTTTATATATTTTTCATAAAATTTGCATTACGGCAGCTAATTAATATTTTAGTTATAAAAAATTGATCTTACAGACAAAAGAAATATATTTAAACATAAAAAGGAGCATAAAATTCTATAAGAATAAAATAGTGCTTGGGTATGTATGTTCTTTACATAAAAATCCTGTTTATATCGGATCTTCAACAACGGCACCCGGAGATGATCATAGAGGGGTTTTCAAAAGTGAGAAAAATTCCAAACCGGTCAAATTTTAATTTTAAACAAGAAGTTCCGTCTAGAACTATACGAGCCTACTTTCCCGTATACACCAAGTTCAAATTTA
The DNA here is from genome assembly GCA_038502835.1 of Octonoba sinensis. Lineage (NCBI taxonomy): Eukaryota > Metazoa > Arthropoda > Arachnida > Araneae > Uloboridae > Octonoba > Octonoba sinensis. The sequence goes on along the minus strand of CM076599.1, from coordinate 99,960,425 downwards.
TAATCTAGCTATCTCTTTCTCTCTCTTTCTTATTTATCTTTAGTTCTAATTATTGAAAATATACCTTTTTCAACGGATAATACATATTCATTCACTCACTCATTCATTCTTTCATTTATTCAGCCATGCATTTATTCATTCATTCGTTACCTCATTCAAGTGTTTATTCATTCATTTACGCATTCATGTATTTATTCACTCATTTATTTATATTTTCATTTATTCAATAATTTATTCATTCATTCTTTTCCTCATTCATTTATTCATTGATTTATTCTTTCACTCTTTCATTTATTCGTTCATTCATTATTTCACTCATTGAGTCACTGAGAAATATCCTTGAAAATCCCGATCAAAAAATTTCATAGCAAAATAGGCTCGTAAGTTCTGGATAAACTTTCTATTTCTACATGTTCTACGTTATAAGAGCTTTCCGATAAAGTTTGTTCCAAGCAAATCGGTCCGTTAGATCAGGATTTATATAGGGTTGAAATTTCCCCGTAAGCTCTGTGTTAATTTTTTGAACTGTTCAAAAATGAACAAAAACTGTTCAAATCAATATTTCACGCCGAGAACTCCTTTCAATAAGCTTGCAATAGGAACTTGGCTCTTGTGCCCAGAGTTTACAGAATTTGCTTCAAATTTGTCCATAGGCGCTAATGTTAAAATTTTTTGAACTGTTCAAAATTGAACAAAAAATTGTTCAAATCAAAAAGTAAAATATAGAAATGAGATGTCCTCGCCGAGATCTTTCGAATACAAAAAGAATTTTTCCAATCGGACAATTCGTTCAAAAGTTATTAGGGGGGGGGGGGGGTGGACAGACCGACAGACAGACAGACAGACCGACAGACACACTTTTTCCCCATCTCAATACCCTACTTTCAAATTTTTTATTTTTCAATCTTTATTTAATTACTTCACTTATTTTTGACTTTTCTTGATTTTTAACGATATTTTCACGATACATTAAGCCTTCTTTCATGCTTTATTATTATTTTTTTTTACTTTTACGGGAAAGTAGGCTAAAAACGTTTAAAATTTTCTTTTTCATCAGAAAGAATTATTTTACTATTTTTATTAAATTTGGTACCGTTGGAAAGCCCGTCAAAAATTGGTTTCTTAAAAATTTGTTCGAAGTTTGGATGACAACTCTTGGAATAATTGAATTTATTCGAAAGCTTAGCTCTGCTTTTCTTTTTCGTCGCCTGCGTGTGAAAAAAGAATCAAACTGGGAGATTTTAGAAATTGAGATACTAGCAGTTGAATAAAAGTCGTCTGCTTATGTTTTCTCAGTTGCAATGGAATTTTAAAGTGCACAAACAATGAATAATTATTAAAGAAAAAAAGTGTAGCTGTAAAAAGCAATTGCAAGATTATTTTCTGCGAAAGCAAAAAAATCATTTTTATTTTTCTTCGAATAATTTGGACTTGCTATATAAAATTCTAAAAAGTGTATTTTATGTTTTGTACTTCTTCGGATATTATTTGGGGACATCAGGATTACGTTAAGAGCGCTAACAAGCGAATAAAAGCAATTTGTAGAACATTTCTATAAATTTTTATATTTAAATGTACTCATAAAAAATATCTTGAAAAACAGATTAAAGTTGTTAGCGTCAAAATTAGATTTATATTATGGACAATAATGCGCTTTTCTATTTGCACGAATATAACCATTTTTTTTTCTTTAGAAATCGCCTGGTGTTACTTTACATACAAACAATAGGCATGAAATAGGTAACACAAAAGGTGTAACACTGTCGCGATCAGAGTGCCTCGAACTGCATTAACACTAGAATAGATTACAGATAAGGCCACGCACTACCAGAAAACCCGATCAGAGTTTTCGGAGTTATCCAAGGAACAGAAAACCAAAAACTCAAAGACCGGTGTCCAATATATCATATTGCCTAGTTTCCAGAATATCCTGACTCGTCCGAGTCCTATCCCCGAAACAGACGACAGAAAAAGAGTAACACTTTCTCAGAACAGAAACCTTAATTCTGAGATAAGAACCGATTTACATCCATTGGCAAGAGATGAGACAAAACAGAATCGATGAAGCTGAACCTTTTATATTCTCGAATTCGTTCAAGCGTCACTGATTTGCGCATCAACTGAAACGGTAGACAAAGGCAAACGTTAATGGAAAAATGTCGCTCACAAAAGATTACACTTTGAATAAACAAAAATGCACCTTTGCGCTTTCAGGAGCAGCCAGGAAGCACAAGTAATCGAAGATTTCATCTATTATTACTTTCTACGGGCTACGATGACTAATTAGCACACAGTATAATGCAGACACAAACACAAAGATGGTGGTGGTGAAAGCTGTTTCTTTTTATTATTATTTCCCTAAGGCGGAAATTTCGTGTATTTTCCGTATTTGTAAATTTTAACAGTGGGTAATCTGTACTGAATTTAAGGAGTAAGCTGCACAAAAATAACGCATTAAAATTTTTTCAAGAAAAAGTACACAAGAGTTGGAATTATAAGTAGTTGTGAAAAATATTAGTAATTAGTATAAAATAAAGTTAAAAAAAAAAAAAAAAAAAAAAAAAAAAAAAAAAGATGCGTAATTTTTCTTTCACATGCACGTACATACATGCAGACGGATCCGACTTGGGAAATTTTGTTCTTCAGAGAACTTTCCGACTTAGATACTTCTGTAACGATACGTGTGACCTTCAAAATAACCGGACCATTAACTATTAGTGTATGCTGATGACCAGTAATAAATGACCTACAGCAGGCAGGTCAATGAACATAAGCTTTTTTTTGTCTATGAACGATGTTTTGCTCTGACACGAAATCTGGGAGTTACTTTTAGAGAAGTAATGTCTTTCACATTCTTATGCAAATCCCATATTTTTGTGCTGAGTATTTCGACGGTTGACAGTGAGGTTAATGGGAGTAATTTCCAATGATACATACTTTAAGAGAGAAAAATAAACGCATTTTATATAAACCAATATCGTCAGTCACTGAAAATGCATCACTGGATTAATATCTGTTTGCGCTCTTTTTCAGTAAATACTCAATATGGATTGTATTTTACAACGCCTTTGAGCGTGCAGTAAAGATTGTGCGTAAGTTCAGAAAAGAGGACGATATTCGGCATATGTTTAGAGATAGATTGTAAATAAATGGATAAATTTAAATAAAATCGATGATATGTGGCTATGGATTATAGCTGAAGAGTCTTCTGAAAGAATAAGGAATAATATAGACACACGTCTGAAGGCACATCATTGAAACATTGAATATTCCATACACATCTTCAAGAAATTATTAATAGAGCCTAACTTTTCCCCGTGAGTTACAGCACACTTAGGAGAGATATTGCATCTCTGATAACTTTTAATTTCAAATATGCACGGTGACAGCAAGAACTGACGGACCACCCTTCAAGTATATTGGTGATGCAGTATCAAGAATTCTTGTAGCACAAATTGTAGACCCTTGCTCTCCTGCAGTTGTTTTAGAAATATTTTCATTTATTTGTTATGTTTTAGGATTTCGATAATTCGAGTTTCCGATGCTTCAATCGGACGACAAAACCGAGAATGCTTTGCAGTCCCAATTCATCTCTGGAACTTTTCACATTTCTGTACACCATCCTCAGATAGAAATCAGATTTATATGTATATATATATACACACACAGGGGTAGCGGGTTGTCTAATTGTTAAAAATGGCGTCACGACTTGAAAAAGGCTGGGAACCACTGGACTAGCCCATACGTTCTCCTATGGTTCTCATACCACAAGTTACAAAATTCGTCGCTTCTACTAAATGCATCATGTGGTTTTTCTTGACCACTGAAAACAGTTCTGGTTTCACCTCGTCCCAACATTGAATCTTTCGTTCGGTAATGATCCATATCTACCCCTAATAGGCCAGCTCCCTTTTATGCCTCTAATTGCTGTAAGGAAACTTCCTGCCCCTTGGATTCTTGCAAAGAATAATGAAAACCTATAACAAGCGATTGAAAAGTCGACTGACAGGTATCAATTCACAGATTGCCCAATCCGTCCAACACAGGGTGGAGCGTACAGCAAGCACCCTAATGCGTGTCCAAAATTTCGTGACTGCATAAAAATAATGGAAGGCATCCTCCATAAGAGGGGAGGATCGATCGCGAATTAGCCAAAGCACAATGCATTCAATATTAATCGGGCTCAGTAGTTTCATTAAACGACCAAAGACAAACAATACACATTGTTTTAAGTATAATTGCCGAGCGTTTCATCACTGACATTAGGAGCTAAGGTGCCGGAAGAACACACATCGTGCTAACACAGCAATTTCGCCACCGAATTTATGATATAGCTATTTTTTTTCTTTCACATGTTATCGCTCGAGGCTAAGGCAAGATAAATGAACCTTTTATTGTTTTTCAGGTAATAATATGCGAGTAAACGTTTGAGTCCCAGTCAGAGGCAGCATGTTTGACACACTGAAATGAAAATATCGTATATGCAAATAAATACATAAATATGTGCGTGTGAGTGATAATTATACTTTTTTTAGTGTAGAAAAAGTTGCAGTCATGACACGAATGATGTGCAGTGGGGATGTAATCAATTACCAGGCGTAAAATTACATAAAGATAAAAGAACACGTGCTTGTCCCTCTTTTCGAGAAAAAAGAAATCGTCGTGAACTCTCCGCTTTCCCTACGTCGAGTGCATTAGTTTTAAGTGTTTAAGTAAGTAGTCAGGGCAGAAACAACGTGACCTACTAATTCTCCCATAGATATTAAATAACTAGATACCGCTATTGGGCGGAGTAAATGGCACATAGATAAGTATCAGGTTGGGTTCACGAGTCCCAACTGAAAAACGCTGGATGAAGTCGATTGGACGAAACTGGCAGGTCTGCTTCACGTGATCTGTTATTCCTCGGTCACTCGCATAGCGAAGAGAAAAACACGGTAGCTCCGTCTTACATTTTTAAGGCCTGTGAACTATCCAGATTTTCTTGGAATTGGACATGATTGGGTATAAATATTTTAATTGACGTAAAGGTGACCGTATCGATAGTAAAATTAGCAGCCTTTAGATTAACTTGGGCCGCGTTTAATAACTTCAGATAACTGGCCCATTAAACAGTATATACCGTTCGTAGGTGACAACTATTCAGTAAATGGCGAAAAAATTTAATTCAGCTTCTATTCTTTTATTTAGTTTAGTTTTTGCGTACATACTTTTGAAAGGAAAAAGAACATCAAGACAACTACTGACCAAGATATCTCTTCAAAAGAAAAGAAACGGAGGGAAAAAAAGAAGAATTCGAATTTGGGAATACGGGTTTGATAGCCATCCTTCGCCAAACATTTCGATTGATCCCGGACGTAGAAACCAGCAGAAAGGACAATTTAAAGAACGATTTGGCCACGGTTTACGAAGCCAAATCCGAAACGAATGCCAGAACGGATAAGGCAATGCCGCAGACTCGGAACGAAGAAACCATTTTAAAAGGTCTTTTATATGCAAAGCGTCGCAGAAAAATGCTAAAAGTTTGGGGACTAGGGGCTTGTATTTTTCCAACGCCGGATTTGCAAATAATAAGGACCCGGCGTTGGATTCTTTTTCGTTTTCTTATTATTTTTTCCATCAAAATGGTTTAGTTTCGGAAAGCAATTTAATAGATTCCTCCGCACCCGAAAGCGGTTGATGCATAATTTAACTAGAGCCAATCTAGAAATACAAAATAGCTAGACGAAGAAAGAAGGAAGGGGAAAAGAGAAAAAAAAAAAAAAAAAAGACTGATCTAACTCGAATTTGCCTGGGGCTAGCGTGGCTCGCGAGCCGCATGTGGTTCTTTGGCTACTTGAATGCAACTCTTCACAATTATACTGAAATTTAGAATTAGGAAAGAGAAAAATACACTTTGAATCGTAAATATAATATATATATATTCTAAATATTATCAAACATTTAAAAAATAAAAATGAAATTATCTTTAGTACCAAATCTCACTTGGATTCATGTTTGAAATGTAAATGCTGTAAATTGTTAACAGCAATTTACATATGTAATGTTAAAAACTTTGTAAGCAGCTTCAAATCCTTGCCCTCATTCATTAATATGTTTACTACTTGCAGGAGAGTTGTTTTTGAATAGGTTTTTTAAATAAATGTATGTATGGGCCATTTCACAGTATTTTGTCCAAACGTGTAGAGTCCGCAACATGCCTTTTTGTTATAACTACGTAATTTAGTTTAATTGTCACCAAATTTTATTTTCAAATAATGTGTTGAGCACATTATTTGAAAATAAAATTTAGTGATAATTAAACTGTAAATTATTTAGTTATAACAAAAAAAGTGTCATGTTGCGGACTCTACATTTTTAGAAAATACTGTAAAATGGCCCGTATGATAGTGCATTCATTCAATTAGTTCCACCAAATAATTTATTGTGTAATTATGGCTCTTATTTCAAAACATTTCTGAACCTTTAAGCGTTGAAATTTAAACGTCCTTAAGCATCTGAAGTTTGCCGACCGCTGTTCTGGGGGGAATATTATTGCAAATCTGAATGTTAATAATATGCATCGATAAACAGTTCAGGAAAGATATAAAATTCTTCTAGAATTAGTGATGAATTACATAGTACATATATTACTTTTAAGCCTACGAATTTCAAAACTTATACATGTTTTATCTAAACCTTCCCCTTTCTCTTAAAGACAATTCAGATTTCAAATGCTAAATATTTACTTTATATATCATCGATTTTCGCGTAAAACATGTCATAAAATACTAGACTTATTAGGCTTTCAAGTTAGACATGCTTGATATATTTATTAATCTCATTGTATATTTCCAACTAAGCATGCATGATACATTCAGTAGACCTTCCAAGGCATACGTGGTACATTACATATGGATATCAAAGACCTTTAGTTTAGATACGTAACGTCATCCATTAAATACCCATCATAGAGCTTTAAGTAGGCATACATGAAACAACAAGTAGGACCGTCATATATCTTAAAGAATACATTTAGGCCAATTAAAGGGTAGATTAAATTACCTTTGCCAAGTAATCCTAGGCGATTCCATTCTCTCAAAGATTCTATCTGAATATCACAAAAAGAAAGAGCCGGCTATAAAATTTCCAGCGTGGGGCAATTACACTTTTTGGAGTTCTTACGGCAGAGAGCCGACCCTAACCGTGCCTCCTCAGACTTCAGTACAAACTATATTAATTCAAAAAGTTTCACACTGAAAGGCAGGAATTTGGGAAGAAAATTATATTAAAACAATCACAAACTCTGTCTCTCTAAAGGGAACTAGTGTCTTTTTTTTTTCGCCTGATGTGATAAAAAAAAATCAAACAACATAGTTGCAATGCATAAACTCTCTTTTTTGCAGCATAAATAATATCGACTTTAAACGGGAAACATAATGAAAGAAAGAAGAGGGGGGGGGGCAATTCTCAGAAGACGCAACTAGTAAATCAATCACTCCGAAGTTTCACGCAAACCGATTCACTGCGTCAATTAAAATTCAAAAGATAGATTTCTCTGCATCGTGTGTGGGTTCCCTCTCAACCCCCGACCTCCCAGGAAGTTTGTAAGGACCTACCGCTTTGGCGCTGGAACACACTTAATGAACCAGAATCAGAAAGAAACAGTTCTCGGGTGAATCTCTTCTAATTGTAATACTGGGCAAAACAAATAAGTGACGTAAAAATCAAGCAATAAATTGAAACCAACAACGATGGTCAAACAAAAAAAATTTCTAATGCATATTAACAGTAAGTTAATGTTAAGATTAAAAAAAAAAAATAGCGAGCAAAAAAAGTTTTAACAGGGTACACTCACATATACTGTCATACAATTCTCATGTTTTTTACTTTTATTATTTTCTTTACTAACCGATTTCAGAGGGTAAAATATTGGGGAATATCAATTCGATCTTCAGAGGAAAAAAAAGAAAAAGGGATCAGAGATGAAGAACTTCAACAAAAATTTGGATCGCAAAAGCAAAGCACTTACAAAAAACTAATATATTTATTGACCCATTCCCTTCCTCCCAAAAAAATTTACAGGGTTTTAGCTGCTTGAATTTGTTATTATATTAAGTTTATACATATACATTTTATGTTGGACATTTTTTTCTTTAGTTCCTATTTTACATAAAAGTATTTAATTTCTTCTTCCGAAATAAATTTCACAAAACTATGCACATTTTCACAAAAATAAGGATAAATGAAATATGGTAAAAAAAACCTTTGGATAAACAATTGATATTTAACAAGATTTTAGAAGGGGCTAAAAGCAAAAGTGTATGCTTTATTAGAAAATTTATAAAACCTCGATCGAATTTGCTAAGGAGATAAAAATAATTTTTGTAAAACCAAAGTGAATTGTAAATAATAAATATGTTTTCCTTATTTTCTCTAAATTTTAAAGGAATTTATTGATATGGCTTCTTTTTTTTCCGCTACAGTATAATCAATGAGAAAAAATACTTACCCCAAACCAGAAACAAAATCAAAACACCAGTACTTACCTAAAAATAAAAGAAAAATGAATTAAATCACTTTTATGAATTTCAACAAAAACAATAAACTTTATAAGGCATAAGATTAAAAAAAAATTAAAACAAACAAACAATCTGTTCTCAATTTGAGATAATCAAGTTTATCAGTACAGTGTTCCCTCGCCACTTCGCGCTTTATGTCTCGCGGCTTCAGTGCTTCGCGGGGTTTTCAAAAATATTCATCAAAAATTAAAAATGAAAAGTACAAATATGTCGGCAGCCACCTTGCGGAATGGAGCGTTGTTTCATGTTGATACGCGAGAGAAAAGGATCCCTGCATGTCAAACAAAGAGATGAGTTGACTCCGAGTATATACCACGGGCTCTCACAAGCTCCCACTAACACAAGACTCTTCGCTTCTCTCAGAAAGCAATGTTGATTAATGTTTATTACTGTACTATAACATTTTGTAATTAACTTTATTAATTAGCACCGACACGTTTAAGTAAATACGTAAACTGTTGTAATTTTTGTCTTAAATGTCTGAAGTATAAATACTATTTACATATTTAAAACATTCTTGTACCCGCATACACGAAAATTCTTAGTGGCAAATCCTACTTCGCGGTTTTCAGTTTTCGCGGAAGGTTCTGGTCCCCATTAACCGCGAAAAACGAGGGATCACTGTACTTTCTACCGATTTAAACATATTTCTGGAACCAGTGGAAGTACTGTATTCAGTACTGCACATGACATCAAATGTTAAGATATACAGTTTTCAAGACAATGTATAAGGGGGGGGGGGGTTAATATTCGGTCGTCCTAGTGTTCTTCTCTACTATTCAATATTTAATGCAATAAATGTTACCAATTAAATTGGAAGTAAAAGTAATAAAATTTCTTACAGTATCATTGCAATACATTATTATTATTATTAACATACACTATGGTGGAATGGTAAATGGTTTGATTCAGACAGCTAACGTTTAAAATTCTTTAGTACAAATTTTTGGATGAAACGGAACAATTTTTAAATGCGAATTATGAAAAAATATGAATTGGTGCATATATACAGTGGAGCACCGTTTATACATTTCTCGTTCATATTTTATTTAGCATTTATACATTTTTTTGAGCGGTCCCGGCGAAACCCCATACAAGTTAATGTTATATAATTTCGTTTATACGTTTTCCTGAAATTTCAAATTTCATTTACGTTTTTTTTTCCAAGTCATAAAGAGAAAATGCGCATTTTAACCTCAGATTCTTCGCTGGCGACTGTCCAGTTTTAGAAATTGCATGTGACCTTGACCCACAACCCACGCGCTACAACACAAAATAACAAATTATTTTACGCATATTTCACGAATACAAACGTTAGTATACTTATACATCATTTCATTTTATTATGTATTATTTTTTAAAGTATTTATTTGATAGCCTTTTTTTTGTATTTATTTATTTAATATTAATTTCATGATACAGTCGACGTTCGATATAACGACCATCTGCGTCCCACAGAAAAAGGTCTTTATAACGAGTGGTCGTTATAAGAGGTGGAATTTTCGTTAAAAAATGTACATGCGTCATACATATTCAGTATTTCCATTAAAATTGGTAGTTTTTAAAAGATTCCAACTAAAATATTTTTTATCATTGAAATAAAAAAAAAAAATATCAGTGCAAAATATTATAACAAAATATTAAACAAATTTTAAAGTAGAAAATATAGGGGAAAAAATTACATTCACATTTCTAGAAGCAGAACTTCTGAGCTGATAATGACACCTGGTACGGTCGCTGTATTGGATTAGACGATTCAGAAAGGTCGCTATACTGAAAGCAAATTTACATAGTTCATAGGGATTAAGTTGGGAATTTTACCACTGGTCGTTATAATGGGATGGTCTTTATAATGTGTGGTCGTTATAAAGAACGTTGACTGTATAAGTATATGTATGTATTATATGTTTATTACGTATCATTAAAAGTATTCATTATTTACTTTGCATAATATTTTAAGATACTGTTTTGTTTTTGTTACAAAAATGTTCGTTTCTTTTCCTTTTTGGGGATTTATGTTAAAACGTTTTTTCATTTATACGGTTTTCCTGCTCAGTCCTTTGAAAAACGTATAAACGGTGCTTTACTCTACATTTCGTTCTAAGAGATTATTAATAACACGCGATTAGAGTAATGGGTTTATTCCTTACAAGCACTTTAATGAACATAATTGATAATACTCAATTATGTAAAGTCAGTGTTGAAAACGGATAATACAGTAAAATCTCGTTACAGCGAATACCGATACAACGAAATTTCCGTTGCAACAAAATAAATTTTTGTCCCGTTTTAAACCCTATAGGATAATGGATATTCCGTTATAACGAACACTCCATCACAACGAAGTATTTTCTCGGTCCCTTGGAGTCGTTGCAACAGGATTTTACTATAATTTAACTCTCGCTTAATACAAACAGTCGGATATAACGACAAAGTAAACAATCTTTTTTCCTAAAAGAGTTTGATCCAATTTAGTACAGTAGAATATAGTGATTCATCCTCGAGACTTATTCCAAGTAGAAACATGGCAGAAAGGGCTAATAAAAACATGTCTAACATTTTGACCCTACTTTCACTCGGGATTCTAGAAAAAGATTAGTAGATGGGCAGTGATACCACTATCGAATATTAATGACTATGCAAATAGCCACTGCAGACGATCATCGAGGTTGGGGGAGGGGGGCATGATGACTCACTGACGACGCCTCGGGGGCCGAACTCGAAAGGGCGCGAGCAGAAGTCACGGTCGAGTCTTCGATCTTAGCCTTACTTTTTTTACACTGGCCGAAGAATCGAAGTTGTCAGATCAGAGAAGCCATTAACGACGTAGGGTTGCTGAGGGTTTTTTTTTACCAAGGCTCATTGTTCGTTGCGGGGTATGCGAACATCAACCGTACAGAGCACCTTTAATACTTTAACGGTTGCATAATTCTCAAGAAAACAGTAAACGGAAACTTTCATTTCTAGCCTCGGTAAAGGATAATTTTAGTAGTAGTAAGAAGTAATTTTAGTAGTCTGAAAGCAGCGGAGCACCAAAGATTTAGAAAGCTGACTAACAAGATTATGAAAACGCCAAAAAATAAAAGCAATGCGAAGGAAAATATTAAAAAAAGGGGAGGGGTGCGTACATGGATAGTCAATTAACAGATAAATACGAAGATGTTAGCACAAAATTCGTACTGAAAATTGCCCGAACATACTGCGAGTTGCAAAATTCCTCTGCGCAAGTATGAGGCTAAATAAATAAATACATTTTGAACGAAGAAAACAAAAACATTTTAAAACGTACATCTAATGTCACATAGTTCTTATTTGCATACAGGAGAGGAGGGTCCTTTCCTTAAACTCTGAAGCCCGTGTTTTTGGATTGGAAATTTACATTCCAAATTTATGCTTCTATCGATTTTCCTTCAACCGGAACTCCCGCGCTGTACACGTGAATATATTCAACATAAGTAAATAAAGAATAAATTTGTCACACAAATTGCACAAGCGATTCGGCTTTCAAAAAACCAATGAAGCCTTCTTCAATGCAGGAACAGAGTTGTGCGAGAAAAATAACAAAACCCTTAAACAGAAAATATACGAACATGCAGCAAGAAAGTTTGTTCAAGGGGGAGGGGGGTCGTATCCAAGCCAAGAATAGTGAGCTCAGATGCAAGGAATTTAAGCAAAAGCAATCGAAATTACCTTAATTATACTAAGAGATCATACACATAGAATTTCTTAGAGCTTCAAGGGAGGGATAAAGTCCTTTCCTTACACCACCTGTATACCATGCGATTTTCATTTCAAATGTGAGCTTTATTTACACTGAATACATTAAAGTGCAACACAGTACTGTTATAAGTAAGAATAAACGCTACAATATCTAATGTTTTATTACCGAGTAAAGGATTATCGGTGTTTTTTCATAACCGGCATTTTTCGACAAATGATGTTTGAAAATAAAGCCAAATCCAACGAGGACGCTTAACTTGGCAACCTGGCACCAAACCGGCTCACAAGTCACAAAATCATTTCCCTCTGGAGAAGTTTTTCTTTTCTTAAGTTTTTGTTTTGTTTTCTCTTTTAATGTCAGGCCTGTTTTTCTTCGTCGATAAGTTCCCCTCTCCCTTGCTTTCTAGTCACATTGGAGGTCACATAATTTCTTTTAAGGTCAGTTAAGAAACATAATACTACGATAAAAGTGTAGATTGCTTTGAGGGATTTTCAAGAGAAAAAAAATTTCGCAAAATGAAACGAAGTGAAACACTAGATAAGTACTTTTAAAACAACGTCTATGTAAATTGTAGATAATTCGCCTTTGCGGCGAGTGTACAGAATACAATTAAATAATTATATTTAATATAATGATTCCATGAAAAGAAATAGCTTGACAAAATATTTTCTCGTTTTGAATTTGTAACTAATTTGATGCAAAGCACGAAATAATAACGTTTCCATTCAAAAGGACATTCACATATTTATTGATGCAGCAGGATATATATTTAAAAAAAATGAAGTTACTATACAAATACTATAAAAATCTTTTTACAGGGGAAGCAAATTGCACAGTTAAATTATTACCAAAATCTGCTCGGGGATGATCAAGATGGATATTTCGGTGGCCCATACGCACGTACGTGTGTACGCACAGACAGACAGCGTCAAAAAAAAAAAAAAAAAAAAGTCAAAATTTATTAATTGGTTCATTAAAATAGAAATTTAGGCTAAAATTTGAGTGGGAAATTTTTTGCAAAATCAACGCTTCCTGTACTTTGTACAAGGAAATAGAACAAAAGAACAGAACAGAAAAAAACTTTAAAAAAATTCAAAATTTTTCCATTTCGAGGCAACAATAAACACGTTTTATGTTCTATACAAAAATTATTTTGGATTGCCAATTTTCAGAAGGAAACTTTTTACTACTCAATTAGAAATGCTCTATACCTTTAAGGTAGAAAATTCCTGATTTCCCCCACATGATGCAGAACACACTCGTCAGTTGTAGACATGTCCTCTTAGAAATGGATGTTTGTTAAACTGTTCATAAGACAATTTGATAGTTAAATTTAAACCAGCAATTCAGAAACTAGCAGCTGCGAAAAGACCAAATACAGCAAGTAGTCAAATTGGCGATGACGCATATGTACACAACGGATTTAACATAAATCCTGCAGTACCGTATTAGCACAGCTGGCCAATGACACCTCTTCCGTGATACACTACTAAATATTAAGGTATAATGCATTTTCCGAACGCACTAGCGCAAGACCTTGGGCGTCGGTTTTGCAAATTTCTTTGCCATACAGAAGTAACAATGTTATAATTCCAAACAATAAAGATTTTAACATATGTGTTTTAGATAACAATAAATGATACATAGTTCCTCATTACTGATGTTTAGAACGAAGTTTTTATGCGTTGTTAAATTAAAAATTGTAATAAAAATTACGAATTTAAAATAATTCCAATTAGAGTAAAACTTCTAACAATCTCTCATAGGATTCAATAAGAAATATCGCCTAGATTTCATTTTTTGGAACAAAGAAATTAATTTTGTAAAATTTACCTTTTTTTTTTAAAAGAAAAGAGTGATAGACGAATTACACAAAAAAAAATCGGAAATATTGAAAACATATTGTTGAAAAGAGTCAGGATGAAGGTATTATATGGCATTGAAAGAAATTTCGATGATGAGCCAGTTTCGGTTGCAGAAGCCGAGCGGCATTCTGAGAACACGAGGATCACGTCACTTGCGATGAGATGTATTACGAACCAAATTGAACCATCACAGGGTTAAACGACAGATAAGATAAAATTGTGTCAGTCATGGCCGAGTTCTACAAATAGACCAAAAAGAAGGTAGATCCTCTCTTGCAAGTCTGGGGAATGACCAAGTTTCACGCCAGCTTAAGCAGATGCCTAAGAAACCCAGAGAAGCAAAGAAGACAGTTCAAGTGAAATAAATGGTCCGGCGCGAATTAGTCATACACAATAAATCTCGACACCCGAGTTCCACAGATCTTTGAGGAGAAAAGAACTTCCGAAAGATGGAAAATGTTACAGAAGCATGCTCTGGTAATTTGTTGAAACAAAAAAAGAAGCGATGTGGAATTTAGTAGCCCGGAATGATACTACGAATCCCGGGAAGATAAAGATTAATATCTCATGATGTAGATTTCTATCACTCTCAAGTTACTGGAGTTCAATATGAAACACAAAAAACTACTCAACAGTCATGATAAACATGCATATTTAAAATTGTTCTCTTTCCGGTCATCTTGCTATGTTGAGTAACAACATTACAACATTTCCGTAAAGCACAGCTAAACTAAAGACAGTTACATATCAGGAATCATCATTTTATACAGTGCTGCAGTTTCGAAAAATTATGAATTTTGAGTTAATGCTATAGGGGTGCAGACCTGCCAACCTTACAAAATGAAAAAGCAGGAGAAATTTCTGTACCTCAGAACCAGTAGAATGCTGGTACAAAACTGATAGTTTTTTTATTTTTACATATGAAATAACACAAAAATTAATCCACAAGATATAGAATGCATATTTTATAAGTTATCTATTTTTAAAAGAAAATTTAGAATTAAAATGAAAATACTGATTCATGCTGTTTTATTTTTTAAGATCCTTTACTACATACTCCAAATATCTTTTGCTAGTTAAGATAATTTAGAACAAGAAATAAAAATATTTAAGCGCTTACAAGTAGAATTTTGATGTGGTCATGAAATACAATCAATAAAAAAAAAAAAAAAAAAAAATATATATATTATGAAACTGCAGCCAGTGAAAACCTTGAAAACCAACCAAAACAAAATTGACAAAAGTATTACCAGTCTTCTAAATTTTCACTACAAAGAGATAGATGTAACTGAAGAGAAAATCAGAGACTTTTCTCTTTTTTAAAAAGAAGCAGGAGATATTTCTGCATTGGCAGGAGACAGGAGATTGAACAGAAAAGTAGGAGTCTCCTGCAAAAAGCAGGAGAGTTGGCATGTCTGGGGGGGATTGTAACGATGGCCAATTATTCTGTAGGATTAACTCAAAAATCATAATCTTTTGAGCTATGACATTTTGCGCAAAAAATGAGTTATTCCTTGGATCCGCGTTTTTCAGTTATACGTATATGCTTCAGATTTTCGAGAACGCAAGGATTTATTTTAGGCTTTTTTGCACTCAGGGTTTATTGCCATCAATATTGTTTGACTGCTATAATTTTTAAATACTTGACCTACTTTTGAACAAACTTCTTGTTTCGATTTTTTGTTGAGTGGATATGGTGTATTACATACACTCTTTCCACGTTATTATACACTTTGTAAATTGAGGTTAAACTTTAAGTTTAACTTACTATTGAAAAGACTACCTTTATAATTTGATTGTATAAATATATTAGGGTGAGACGAAAAAGTGCCATTGGTGGTACAAAGTGTGCACTTTGTACCACAGCATTTACAGCAAATGCGTAGATATTTAAGCCAAATGCTGTTCTTGGATGCTTTTATTAAAATTTTACATTTTCCCCCCTTAATTTTCGATGATGGGTATTGCGGAAGAGGTGCCTCTGGTGGCGTTAAATTCGCATAACTTTTTTTAAAAAGAGGAATTAAGAAGGATAGTTCCTTCTTTTACCGCATATGTGTAGGAATTTTCGGTCATGAATATACCGCCAAGTTTAGAATTTCAACATTTTAGCAAAAAACGGTTCAAATGTAAAAAACAGAATTTTGCAGAAAACTTCTGCACTTTTAGGGCAAAAACGTAATAATGCTGTATTATCCTAACAGAAAATTAAGGTAATAACGTGAAACTGATACAATAAAAATCAAAAGCTTTATTCTACAAAAGAATGATCACAATATTATGAAAGAATATTTTCCGAGACAGTGATTTTTGAGACCTAAGGAGTGTATTTTAATCGTAACTTGTTTTAGGCCCCAGAATGGGCTCGATATCGTTAATACGATTAACTGTAACGAACCTTACATCAGTGTCTTTAAACACACTTATTAAAATTTCATTCTGCGACATTTTTATGCAGCAATAACATAAAAGTGTCATATTTTTTTACATCACGAACGCGTTAACCTATTAAAATTCCGTCACTATTTATTTTCTCTCAAACTGAGCAATGAGCCATGCGATTCCAGAACTGAAGGAAACCGTCAGAATAACATTCCGAAAAAGCGCGTGTTCGATCGAACATCATCGCAGGTCGGCTGCCAAAAAGGATAAACACTTCGCTCTAAGGAAAACATACAGATGATGCTGAAACGAAACAGAACACGATCGTTGCGCATTCCCCACTGCAAGGATGGGTCGTAAAAATATGCGACTCGCAAGAATGCGGGAAACAGTTAAAGTTGCTCTGCGAACGTTGGGAGCTGCTTTTACAGGTCCCCTGTCACACTGCAGAGACGTAAAAAATATCTGCCAAAGCTAGCGTAAAATATTCAAATAAATGTTCGTGATTCACTTCAACATGTACAAACATTAGGATAAGAAATTTAGATTATTCAACTTTGTGCACAAAACAAATTCTGTACTAGTATTGCCCAACATACCAGTACTGTATTCCATGTTTTAGAAATAATCTTAGGAACCTTAGATTTTTCAAGTACCTCTCTACAACGAGTTTAACAATTCATTTTGAATTACACAATGGGTTGATTTTAGGAGTCACAATTACATCAAGATATGTCTAGTTACAGCGAACCATGCGATTGACGACTGTGTTCCAACATCGGTAAGCTTCAGAACTGACCTTAATTTCCTCATGACGTACCACGGCGCGACATGCATTGATGGCTTTATTTCACAACTGGTAGGTTTCAAAAGTGACCCTAATTTCATGTGTGAAGAAGTATGCAATGAAATACTTCGATCGATACCTTTATTCAAAATTAAAATCCCCTAAATGCATCCTGATGAAATTTGTAACAGAAGTGTGAACTAAACCATCTCCTTACATGATCGCAGTTACATAGCATTTAGTCGTGTATTTCTTTAGGAAGCCCAAAAAAGTCAAGCATTGAAAGTGTCCCGTCCATTATTGTAGAATAGTGTATACGTTTATGGGACTGGTGGACTTATATACGATTTAATAGTCTAATGTAGCGTGTCATTTTATAGATCCAGATCATGGTGCGCCATGTGATTAACGTCTTTATATCGCATAGTGACGTTTTATTGAAACACTTTTTTTAGAGCTAGCTGGAATAGAAAAAGAACTGCACACACTATGCCTAACAATGATGACGGAAATTTCTCTCTTTTGAAGTTAAGAGCAACGAGTTGAGAGAGAGTGTCGAGGTTTTTCTAGACTCCTGGACATAGGTGACGGTTTCTTCGAAAAGACGGAGTTTGACGGTTGAGATTCAATTGCAGTTCGAGATTATCTTGATTTAAAAAAGGCCTATGACGATTCCTTTCTGCACAATTTACAATCTAATTTTCAACTGTAGTCCTCGTTAGTGAGTTCGTTTTTGCGTGAATACTTGGCGAATAATTATGAGACTAACATCTTGATTTGAAAACGACTAAATTCGAGAAAATCGAAAGATTTTCATTATGGCCGTTACCATTCGATTTTTATTTCCATTGATGAGGATTGATCCAAGATTGATCTTACTTCTGTAACAATAAATGTTTCCCCAACCAGGCCTCTCGAAACAGTGTTTTCTACACTAATATTTCAAACAAATTCTTTGAATTCCTTTCGTAATTTTGTCAACGTCTGCTGCCATTTTTTCTACAAAAAAATTAAAATTACAAATGCAAAAAAGAGATTCAATTAAGAACATTGAATGGGCACAGACTTAAAGAAGAAAGTTCTTAATTATTGCTTCCAAGATTACTCAGAAGTTAAAAATCGGCAAATTTACCATTTTTATTATTGCCCACTAAATCGGTATGACCTTCATGTGACATTTAAAGAAGAGAAATCTCGTCCAATTCTTTACCCCCCTCCTAAAATGCCTTCATAATTTCTTCCACCCTCCTCGAAAGAAATGGAAAATAGAAAGAATTAAAAAACGAACAGCGAACGGCATTGTTGAATTTATTCGAACATCCTACGTTCTATAATGGAAGAGACAAGGCAGTATGCCAGGAAAAAGCATCGCTTTCCAAAATCGAATGGGTAGATTAAGATGAATTGCAACCAATAAGAGTGCAACTCCTAATGACCTATCTCTATATAACAGGCGAGGACAAGTTAAAATTGAAAATCATTCTGCTGTAGTTCAAGAGAAGGGAACTCAATAATGGAGATGTTTCTGCAATAGAGTAAAACAAAATGGTAAAAATTCCCTTAAAAAAAAAAAAAAAAAAAAAAAAAAAAAAATTCGCAGGATGTTAATAAAATTAATGGTTAAGTTTCGATCCGAATTAGAACACATTGACCAAAATGCTTTTAATAGTTAAATGATTGAGCTTAAACTCAAATCATGCTAACATCATTAAAATTAAGAATTTTGAAAAAATATCTGGAATTTATGGCTATCAGTTACAGTTTCGGAAAGTGCATTTCAAAGTTCCCCGTCTAGTACCTCTTATCTTTCCAGATCCCTCCCCCCCCCCCCCAGTATTGATAAATGAATTGATGAGGAATAATTTTGCTTGAAGGCACTTCAATGCTAAACTTTGTTAACCCGCCATGATAGAAATTTGAAAACTTGCGGTTTCAGTTAAAAGCATGAAATTCTCATCTATAATTTTTGAATGTCTTTGTTTCGATTTGTTTTTGTTTTTCAAATAGTGTTCGATTCGTGAAAAGCAAAATCGTATACATAGAAATAAGTTGCACTTCTTTTCATTCTCGTGTTATACCAAATACGCAAGAATAAATTGTCCTTAAATCTAATTGAAATATAGCTTCATGTATTAAGGTTATTCTAAAATAGTAATTAACTATATTTTCCCAATTATCTGAAGTATCATTAGAGAAATGTAACCTGAATGACTTACAATGTAACCTAAAATAAAGATAAATATATCTTATTAATTATGTAAGTTACTTATTTGATGGTAAAGATTTCCTAAAAATAAATAACTTTTTAAAATGGCTATGTAAAATAAAAGAAAAAAAGAAGAAAGTTACATAAAGAATAAAAAGAGTGCTCATAATAGTTTTTCCATATGGTTAACTTACAGAGAGATTTAGGCAAACTTTATATTGATGTTTCATCCATTCAAACAAATTCTGGTCTAATACTATAGCATAAAAAATATCCTGGAGAAGTCCTTTAGGTTTTTTTTATTTTTGCGAAAATAGATAAACAAATAGATATAGTAATAACTAGGCGGCCCACTTACAAAGGGTTTTTTATAATACTCTTTCCCAAATTTGGCGCACATAAATGATCAATATAGAGAGGTGGTCAAATGAGGGGGTCAAGTTACAGAGCTTTCTCTACATTATATAATATAGGGCTCATTCCGTTCCTTACAAAAGTGGTCAACTTAGAGAGGTGGTCAGCTTACAAAGGTGGTCAACTTTACAGGTTTTACTGTCTGTCTAACCAGGATAACTTTAGCTATAACCACCCTGGTGGTAGCGCAATAGAAACATCGTGTTCACAGAAGCCATTTTCATCCTAACACAAGCTATTTCAATTCCGAAAACGTTTTTCCTTTCTTAGTTTAATAGCGAATAAGGGGAGCCTCGAGATCCGGGAAGAAATAAATCTCTTAACTCATTTACGCCCCCAAAGTCAGCAGTCTGAAAAAGTGATTTGGAAAGCATTTTCCAACCGACTTGAATATTCTCCGGAAATTTGTGCGAATACAAACGGCACGCAATACCGACGGCCTTAGAGTTTAGAAGCGATCCCCCCCCCACCCCCGGGTCATCTTATATC